>CM028130.1:1133085000-1134335000 GCA_016271365.2 Neoceratodus forsteri
TCACATTTGGACCCCACGTTTTCAACATTGTCTTTTTATGACCCGATGTTATGATCAAGACAAGTGGATGTTTTAAAACCCTGTGTTAAAGGTGATTTCTCAGAGGAATGATGAAAACATGTTTCAATGGGGATTTAAAAAAAGCACTGGTCATGTTCTTCAGGTGGAGTAACAAAGGGCTATGTGCACGTTTGGGAACAAAACCTGCAAAAATCACAGATTTATGAGTAAACATTGAAAAACTTCAATGTTTCTTCATAACTTTGTTGTTTTCTAGATCTACTACTGAATTCAACAGTCAGTCTCCCAACTCCATAAGCCCAAGTTTAGGGGACTGACTGTTGGAAGACTGACAAGGTGTTGGTGCAATGTGGAGGAAAGCCATCCACACCTCCATGACTAAAATAACCAATTCCAAGGGGGAGCGGACCTCGGAGTAGGTTAAAACAGTTTATGGGGGCAAAAGAGTGCCGCCAAAGTGTAGACCTGGGAATAGAACTCAGGTCTGAGCGCACTGGTGGCTGAGCTGCTTGTGGCTTAGCCTTCCACGCCATGAGAGCAGCTTGGCCAACCACTGGATTTTTCCCCTTCTTGTGGTGCATGGCTGGAGGCAGGGTAGCGATTCGTCACATCCGCTACCTTACCCCTGCCAGTACCAGTGTCCCTCTGTCAGGCAGGTGTGTGTCGGGCAGTCAACTTGGATCCTGAATGTCAGGATCCTGACTTTGCTTTCGTTGTACTCGCTTTTTCTACATGTTAATAAAAACTTTCAATACAGTCTGTTTATACCCCCACTTTATGATCACAGAAGTTGGAATTTTTTTAATCACTTTCGAAAGGTGACTTTTTGGAGTGAATACAAAAACATGTTTCAATGCAGATTTT
Organism: Neoceratodus forsteri; assembly: GCA_016271365.2. Classification (NCBI taxonomy): domain Eukaryota; kingdom Metazoa; phylum Chordata; order Ceratodontiformes; family Ceratodontidae; genus Neoceratodus; species Neoceratodus forsteri. The sequence goes on from CM028130.1 coordinate 1,133,085,886, forward strand.
AAAAATGTCACCTGTCATGTTCATGAGGTGGGGTAACAAGAAGGTTATGTTGAAATGTGGGGGCAAAAATCTGCACAAATTGCAATGTTGTGAGGAAAACTTTACAAACAATTCATTGTTTCTTCATAACTTGATATTCTTGTGACATTCTGACCCCAAATTTTCAACATAGTCTTTTTATGACCCTTTCTAGGTGACAATGAACAGGCCCTCAATCGGGCACTCCAGGCTGCCAGGATCAGCTAGGGACATGGCGCCCTTCCAGTCAAAGTCCTTCTTCCAATGCCTGCCAGCTTGGTGACCAGGTATGGCTATTCTCTTGGCTTCCACTGCTTACTTCCCAGGATCAGCCATGGGCCCTGATTGGTCAGGAGCATAGGACTGAAGATTCCCATTGATTCTCCCCTGAATCCTGTGCTACTCTGAATGGCTGTCCTTTCTACCCAGGTATGGTTTGGCTTTTACTTTCCCCTGAATCCTGTACTGCTTAGAAGCTTTGTCCTTTCTACTCGGGTCTTGGCTTAGCTTTTACTTTTAAGGAGTATTTTAAGTACAATTAATCTTTACTAAGTGGTTACAGCCTTGACTCAGTGTTTACAGTCTTTTGTTAAATTTGTACTGCTGAACTGTTTAAGCTTTAGTGATTATGGTCTTTTGCTAGATTTGAACTGCCAAACTGTTTAAGTTTAAAAAAACTGTACTGCAGAACTGCCGCCTTTCCCCTCTGCTCATTTTCTTTCTCTGTTTTCCTCTCTGATTAAGCCCACCCACCTGTTGCTTCTATTGCCCCCTCTTAGTGATTACAACCATTTGCTAAAATGCCCTTAACCATACGAACTGAAGTGCTGCTTGGACTTAAGTTCTGATATTGCACAGCTAACTTCTTGCCTTTCCTCTTAGCCTCAACTAATCTCTTGTCCTTCTCCATTTTATATTGTAGCAAACTTAACCTCTGCTGCCCTATGGCCCCACCACCACCGGGACCATGTTGACGCCTGCAAGCTAATCCCTTTCTAACCTCTTTTGTACTCCCTGAATTGTTCCAGTCTAACTAACTCTACCCCTGCCCATCGATTCACCTTTTAATCACTGTCTTCTCTTCTCTTCTCTTTCTTGAGGAGCATGCCCCTGACTGGGTGCTCCAGGCTTCCAGGATTAGCTAGGGATGCGGCACCTCCTTCAAGCCACTGTCCTCTCCTCCAGCACCCACCAGCTTGGTGAACACGTACGGCTCTTCTCTTGGCTTCCACTCCTTACATCCCAGGATCAGCCATGGGCTCTGATTGGCCAGGAGCATGGGACTGAAGCTCCCATTGGCTCTCCCCTGAATTCTGTGCTGCACTGAAGTTCTGTCCTTTCTACCTGGGTCTTGGTTCAGCTTTTACTCTCCCTTGAATCCTGTGCTACTCTGAAGCTCTGTCCTTTCTACCTGGGTCTCAGCTTGGCTTTTACTTTTAAGGATTATTTTGTCCCACCAGCCGTCGCTAGCCCCAACCTCTGTTAAATCTGTTATAACTCCTCCCATCCATTATTCCACCTTATCTCACTGGAATCCTGCTCTCCCAGCTCTATCTTAAAGGTATATTTCACTTATATAGCTCAGTCTGAAAAAGGTATACGCACTCCGATTCAGCCCATCAGCTTCTACCTTGCCTCCACCACCACTGTCCTAGACTGAGATCTGCCCCATTTCATATGCCGGTCTTGCATAAGCATACTGTTTCACCTCATTGATACTGCCCTTACTAAAGCATGCCAATGGGCCTTCTCACTGTGCCACCGATACTCGGCTCCTACCTACCTTTCAGCTGCTCCTCTGAAGATGCACCACACTAACTTCCATTTTACATTTACTACTCTTAATATGCTTACCACTAGCACGCCTGCCCTGGTGACTACCTTGAGGCTCCCCCCTGGCACCCATACCTTGACACCAACCTCACTGCAAGTGTCTTCCCCGGAATCGATTGAAATCTCCTCTATAGGGTCACACCCAACAGTTATGATGCCTCTGCCACTGCCGTTGGTCTTAAGACATGGCCATAACCCTAACAATAGTGTGAGCTCTATACCACCCACCAGCCCAGAAGCAGCCTGCCTTTCCCCAGAAACTCAAATGTCTCAAAGGAAGTCCACATAGTCTCTCTGCATTAAAACAAGAAAAAACATCTTAATGTTAGTCCTCCTGTCTGGTAATGTACATCCAAATCCTGGCCCTCAAAATGCTGCTGGGTCCAGATGTAGCAAGAATCGGAGCATCAGGATAACAGCAATGAACATCTGCAGCCTCCTCACCAAGCTGGAACAGTTCCAAGCCTGGATGGCCCTGCACAATCCTGACAGCATGTGCCTCACTGAGACCTGGCTAACTGCCAAGACAAAAACAGTGAATTTATGCCAGGCTACCAAGCTTTCAGGGATGACAGGAAAGGCAGAGAGGAGGAAGCAATCTCATTTACATCAGAGACTCTCTTATGGGCTCTGTACTACCTATGACTGTCAATGCAGACGAATATGAACTACTAGCTGTTAAACTACAAGTTGGCCAACACATAAGTCCCTTGTTGTCACCTCAGTATATCTACCACCTAAAAAGAGCTGTGAAGGCTTGACCAAAGTCATAGATGCCTTGGCCACTCTCAATAATGACTGTGAGCTAATCGTCAGTGGGGATTTTAACATTAACTGGCTCAGCCAGAAGTCTACCCCACAGAGGGATGCCATGGCCAGCATGTTCCTCACTCAGCTAGTCACCATGCCCACCAGGAGGAATTACAGGATGGGCACCACCATACTCATTGACTGGCTCCTCTCTAACGCTCCCACCAGGATAACTGAGGGTGCCGTGTAGCCAGATACTATGAGTGATCACTCACCGGTCACCTTCAAGTGAACCAACAAATCTAAAACAACCTCCCCCCATTATAGTCAAGAATAGGATCCTGAGAAAACATCAGTTAGGGACTCTCAAAGTCGCACTATCTTGACTTGATTAGTCACCAATTGACTCACTGCCTGACCTGGACTAACCACTAAAATACTTTGTCAAAAGATTCAATGGAGTCTGTGATAAATTCACACCTGCACAAAAGTAAATCCCGTGGTTGTAATAATGGGTGGATTATTAGTGACCTCACTCACATAAGGGAAAGGGACAACCTCTGGGAAAGCGCTAGGTATATGGATTCAAAGACTGACTATTAGAAGTATAGGCCCAGAAATAGGTGTACAAATCTAATCAGGCAAGCTAAAGCCAACTACCACAAAGAGCAGCTGGACAGAAGCTGGGACAATGGAAAGAGGTTCTGGGAGAACATAAATACTCTTCTTGGTAAGGAGGAAAAAAGCACCCTCAGCTGCTCATTATAGATGGGTCGGCCACCACAGACCCTCTCACAATAGTCAAGTCTTTCAGCTCTGCCTTTATGGACCTCGGCTTAGTCCTTCCCCCTGACTATATTAACCCAACAAGTATACACCATAGCAGTGTACCCACCATGAGTGTGCACCCAAACTTCTATCTCAAGTGGGTCACAGTCAAGGAGACAATGTTCTACATAAAAAAGGTCCAAGGCAAAACCAGGATGGGGAGTGATGGCATAGACATGAAATTGGTAGCTCTAACCCTTGATGAGGTTGTTGTCCCCAAATTCAAACTATTCAATAAATCACTTACTGTACCATGGCAAAATTCCCTACAGCTTGGAAACAAGAACTGGTGACTCCTGTCTTCAAGAATAGTAATAGATCCTGCATTGCCAACTACAGACCCATCTCATTCCTATCCCCCCTATCCAAAGCTATGGAAAGGATTGTTGCAGATCAACTCACAGACTACCTTCATAAATACCAACTGCAATGTCCCCAACAGCACAGCTTTTGAAAGGATCACAGCACTGCTACAGCATTGGTGGAATACACTGACTTCATGCATAAGGCCTTGGATGACAGCAGGCTGGTTGGACCCATATTTATTGATTTGACGAAGGCCTTTGATACAGTCAATCATTCCCTCCTCCTGTCTTAACTTCAAAGTTTGGGTGTAGCCTCAAATGCTGTACATTGGTTCCATGACTACCTGTCGTCAAGATCACAGAAAGTCAAAGCTGGTCAAGCTGTGCTGGAATCCAGAAAGGTGACTCTGGGGGGTTCCCCAAAGGTTCATCCTGGAACCCCTACTGTTCAGTCTTTTTCTAAATGATCTTCAAAAGGCCTGTGACAGCAGAATCATACTGTATGTCAATGACACTGTCACTCTTAGCAGCAACTCCCATGTCGACCCCCTGCAGAATGAGCTAGTCTTCCTTCCATCAGCTCCAGGACTGGTTCCGTGCCAGCAATCTCCTGCTCAATTATAAAAATACTAAGACCATGCTCCTACCCAGCCCCCAGCTCAAGAAGAGGTTCCCCACCATCTCTATCAGCAATAATTTAAATGCACCACAGGAGCAGGTTCACTCTTTCAAATATCTGGTGTTACCATCGATGATACCCTCTCCATCAGGCAACACATAGATCAGGTGGTCAAGACTGTGCATATCAAGCTTGGTCTACTTTACAGGCATAGAAAGAACCTTACCCAGACTGTGGCCCAACTCTCTGTTACTAGCTCCATACTTTTCACCATCAACTATGGGCTGGTGGTATATGGAGCTGCCACTGACATGGTGCTGAAGTGAGTGGCTACTGCTCTTAATAAGGCATATAGACTCACCCTTGATGCTGACCGTCTTACTCTCACCTGCTCCCTATATGTGCAGACAAACTGGCTAGCTCTTAGAAATAGAATCAAGTGTCAGACCTGCCTCCTTGGCAAGAAGGACCTTCAAGGCAAGTCCCCCTCCCCCCGCTTCTCTGAAATCTTCACCTAGGCTGGCTCCCTGCATGGAACCAGAAGATGTAAGAAGGTGCTCTCTGTACCATTCTTCAGAACTGAACTCAGGCAATGCCTCCTTTTACAGAGCACCACTTTGGCTCAATGAGGTTCCTTTGTTGATATATAATACCCCGAGTCTCTGCATTTCCAAAACTGAAATGAAGTACTATCTTGTCTCCAGTTGTGAGTGCACTTGCTGGCTGAGCTCCTGATGTTCTCCACCCTCTGCTCTATCACTCCACACCCCTTTGCACCACTCCTCCCATACCCTACTCTTCCCAACACTGCCTGATTAATCCCTATGCTCCCCCAATCCTCCTCTGCTCCCCTTCCTCCAGGCCCACACCAACTCCCCTTCCACAATTGCCCCCCCCAATGCCCCACTTGCCAACTGGCCCATCCATCTAGATAGGTGGCCCCACCCTTGCCCTGCTGCCCGTAGTTGCCCCACCTACCTTAATAGCTGAGGCTGCTTACTCTTACCTGCCACTTCTCCCTCGCTTGATATGCTGCCATCCTGAAACATGGTTGGTACTTTACTCCTTTCCTTGTCCTACAGCAGTATTCGCCTTAGCTTGTTCATTCTAGTTGAACCCTGCTGTTATGCTGTACCTAAAGCTGTAGATCCCTGCAATATTATAGCCTTTTGTAATTTACTTGGTGTGTTATGTCCCTGTACACTGCTGTAATTTATCCTGTGTAATATTTCGGTTATCTCTGTACATGGCATTGTGACTTCTGATGTGGAACCTTAGTAAATGAGCTCATGCTCAAAGGTTGTTTCTGAACATTTAAATAAATAAATAAATAAATTCCTTTTGAACATGACCTGTGCCATTTTTAACATATTGTCTGAAAGTTCATTTTATTCCTGACAGGTATGAAAACAATTTGGTCAGATTTGAAAAATAGAACCTATCACTTTCTAGCACGTTAATGATGTGGTGTGAAAAAATGGCTATGTTGAAAATGTGGGTCAAAATATTGAATATTACCAATGTTATGAGCAAGCATTGAACATTTTCAAAGTATCTTTATAACTTGGTAATTGTTAAATATTTTGACACCAAATTTTCAAAATAGTCTTCTTATGACCCTTCGTAATGAACTTAGTGGCCTGGATATTCAAAGGGATTGCACCTGGCGCAACACCGCATTGCACCCCGGCAGGATATTGAGAAAGCTGCCTGGCGCAGTGAAAATCCCAATGCGCTGGGGTGCAAAGTAATTGTGTGTGGAACAGGTGCAAGAGGCATGCCCATGCATATGCGGCACATCCAGATATTCAGCCTGGGATGTGCGGCACATATACCAGTGCACCCCTGCAACGTGCCGCATAGGGGGGCTCAAAGTTGAGCCCGTGAAACAGTGGAACATCTCCCGGCCACCCAAAGGTGGGCTGCTGTATTGCACCCTGCAAGCAGCACAGCCATGGTCGCTCGACCACCCAGAACACCGTCATGAAGCACCCACATAACCCTGGTAGTCTAGTGGTACCCCCCTTCCTCCCATTGATACGATCAGCAGTATAAGATGATTTAAGTAAGCCCTGGTAGTCTAATGGACCCCCTCCCTCCCAAGTCCCCGATCATTTTATGCACGTATGTCATTCCCTGGTGATCCAGTGGCACCCTGCACCCCTCCCACCCACACAGAACCACATGCCCACCCTGCTCCCCCACGTCATTGGCAGGCAGCTGCAACCTACCCACATACTGTCCGGCCACCCGTCAAATGACAGGTACAGTATGGGCTTGCAGGGCATACTGTACTAGACATTCCCAAATATGTGCATGAATCATTCACGTATTTGGGACAGTCAATGCAGTATGACCTGCAAGCCCATTGGTCCCACATAGAGGACCAATGGGCTTACAGCCATACTGTATCTGTCATTCGGCGGGCGGCCAGACAGTAGTGCTGGCGGGATGCAGCCACCCGCCAATGATGGGAGGGAGCAGGGTGGACAAGGGTCCTTTGTGGGTGGGTGGGGTGGGAGGGTGTCACTGAATCACCAGGGAATGACGTGTGTGCATTTTACTGTGATCGGGGACTCGGAGGGAGGGAGGGGGGACCACTAGACCACCAGGGATGGTCATATGTTATAGGCATCGGGGAATCAGGGACTGGGGGGGCCACTGGACTACCAAGGATATCTTTTTACACTTCTGCCACGCAATGGCAGCTACAGGGTGGGGATGTCCCAGGATCCCACAGCACATGTCATGCTGTGCAGGGCGCCATGCGCAAGTTGCCAGGTTGCTCTGCGCAAGACATGCAAATGGGGCCATAATGACATGCAAATAGCCCCATTTGCACTTTGCATATATTATGGCCTCATTTGCATGCCCCCTGCTGAATATCATGGGTGATGTGCCTAGCGCAACTGCACTTGCGCTGGCGCATCCCCATGCTCCCTAGCTGTGGCTTGTGCTGGTGCAGTGCCACTGCGCCATGCACATAATGTTCGCTGGCCATGCCATATTCAACAGTGCTGCACCATGGTGCATCTCCATTGAATATCACTTGGATCTGGCCCCAGCGCATCACAGTTGTGCTGTGCCGAGGCTTGCTTCACTGCCTGGTGCAGTCTGAATATCTGGCCTCGTATGTAAAAAGGAGACAGTACTGTATAGCACAGTGGTTTAAGGCTCTGAGCTGCAAACCTGGATACCTGGGTTTGTATCCCACAGCCCCCACTTGCATACTGTGTGATCATGAGCAAGTCACTTAACTTCCTTGTGCTCCAAGATCGCAGCTGTAAACAAGCTTTCAGCTTAGTTTGTCTCTCCTGGTTAAAAAAAAAAAATTAAATTCTGCCAGAAAGGTGATTTTTCTGGAATGACTGAAAAACCATCTTTCAGATCAGATTTGAAAAGGTAGACCTACTTGTTCATGAGATGGGATTCCAAAAAAGACATGTTAAAAAGTATTAAAGGGAAGCTGTCATTTGTAGAGGCTCCCAGGTACCCAGTTGGTACTTGGCAGTGGAAAGGAGATGATTTTGATGGACAGGGCACCAGGGACAGTCAGGTTATGGGCATTATACTTCACAGTGAGGGAGCTTCTTTCATGGACTGGGCACTGGGGACAGTCAGGAGTTGGGCAAAACACTTGGCAGAGGAAGGGAGTTGCTTTTGATGGATGAGGCACAAGGGGACAATCAGGATATGGGCATGATACGTAACAATGGGAGTGAGCTGCTTTTCATAGGCTGGTCACTGGGGACAATCAGAAGGTGGATGGGATACATTGCAGTGGCAGGCAGTTGTTTTGCACATCTCTGTCTGTGGTGAGGTGGAATAGAAGCTTGAAGGTGATTGTGAGGCTAGTCAACTGCTTGCTAGGTTGCTTCATGCAAATGAAAGCATCAAGGTGCTCTCTCATCAGCGCACTTTGGTCCTTTCACCTACAGTAAGGGAAGTTTCTGCCCTTCAGGCAGTGACCACTATCATAATCGTCCTGGTTGATCATAGACTTGTCACTGTCAAGCCCAATTTAGTTTGAGCCTCACTGAATCTAACTACGAACACATCTGAAATGCGGTTCTTTGTAGCAAAATGTTTGCTGAGCATGCAAGTGCATGTAAACATAAAAACAGGAACAACAAACCCCACTGGTATAAAAATGAGTTTGGCCACTGCAAATGGACATCACTTATTTTACAAAAATATTTCTTAATGTGCAATAGTGGCTGGAGGAAAGATCCTGTGCACATGCGAGAATGTGCCACTATGGCGCATATATGGGATTTCGGCACCAGAATTGAACAGTATTTTGCTGCTCAATGAGTAACATAGAAACATAGAAGTTGACAGCAGAAAAGGACAGCAAGGTCCAGCCAATCTTCCCATTTTTTTTCTACCTTATGAATGTGCCGTAGGCCTTTACTCTTTCAATGGCCTATCTATTCATACTCATCTGTATTGCTCCTTTATGCCTATCCCATGCCTGTTTGAAGCCCTGCACTATATTCATATTGATCACTTCCTCAGGTAGGCGTTCCATGCATCCACCGCCTTTCTGTGAAAAATGAACTTCCTCATATACCCCTTAATTGGCCTCCTCTAATCTCATGCTGTGGCCTCTTGTCCTGCTATTTTTGCATATTGAAACATGTTAGACTCTTTCACCTTGTTAATGCCCTTAAGGTGATTGAATGTTTCTATCATATCATCCTCTCTCTATCCTTTGCTCTAGGGTATACATATTGAGCTCCATTAATCTGTCCTCATATGTTTTCTGATGTAGTGCCTGCACCATTTTGGGTACCTTCTGTGGACTGCCTCCATTTTGCTAATGTCCTTGTGCAGAGTGGCCTCCAGTACTGCACACAGTACTCCAGATAGGGCCTAACCAGTGTTTTGTAAAGAGGGATTATTACCTCCCTCTTATAATTTGTGATACCCCTACTAATACACCCCAACATCACCCTAGCCTTACCTACTGCTTTAGTGGTCTGCTCGGATGATTTCAGGTCATCTGTGATGATGATGCCCAAGTCTCTTTCTTCCCTTGTGATTGCCAGCAACTCACCTCCCAATCTAGAGGTGGCTTCAGGGTTTCTCTTCCTATGTGCATTATCTTGCACTTTATTTTTAATTTTTAATTTTTATTTATTTATTTGTTCTAGGATTACAAATACCTTTGAGCCGAGGCTGTTTTACAAAGGTTCCACATCATTGGTACAATTGAGACAATCATAAGCAAAGATAACAGTTTATAAAATTAAAAAAAAACACAGTCTTTTAGATGGAAAAAGAACAATAAGGTGAAACTTTGGGGAGGGGAAAGGGAAAGGAGTAGGGTGAAATCAGGGAGACTAAGTGGATGGGAGAAAAGGGAAGGTAGGTTGGGGGGAACAGAGAGAGGAGAGGTGGAAGACAGATAAGAATAGAGGTAGTGCAGCCGGGTGGCATTTGTCATGGGCCAGCAGGGGAGGTGAAGATGGGGGGCTGCTGGCAAAGTGCAGGAGTAGATGTGGATCCAAAGGGCATCTTCAGCTATGGAACCAAAAGACATGTTTAGCCACAACAGTCACAGAGGTTGGAGGCGGTGAGTGTTAGGCGGAGACGAGTCTTAAAAGTGCTGAGCGATAGTGAGGATGAGATGTCGCTGGGAAGACCGTTGTACCAACTAGTAGCCCAGTAAGCAAAGGATCTTTGGCCTTGTGTTGTGCAGCAATGCGGGATTTGCAGAAGCTGAGGTTTCTATCCCCTGGTATGTCGGGTGTGGATTCTCAGTTGTATGAGGGCGCACAGACTCTGGGGGAAGGCCCAGCAAGATTTTTCAGAAGATGCACTTCTTTGAGTTAAACCCCAGTTGTCACTCTTCCGACCATTTTTCCAGTTTATCCAGATATCTTCTCATTCTGCCCACCCTATCTGGATCATCTACTCTGTTGCAGATCTTGGTGTCATCTGCAAACAGACAAACATTGCCCTCCAGTCCATCTGCAATGTTACTGATAAAGATATTGAAGAGGACTCGCCCCAGGACTGATCCCTCAGGTACCCCACTTGTGACTTGCATCTCTTCTGACTGTATACCATTTACCATCACTCTCTGTTTTCTGCCCGCCAACTAGTTTGCCACCCAGTTGACCAACTTCTGACCCACCCCAAGCCTACCCATCTTATTATCAATCTTCTATGTGGAACAGTATCAAAAGCTTTGCTGAAGGTAGGTGACATCAACTGCACCCCATTGGTCCACCACTCTGGTTACCCAGTCAAAGAAATCTATAAGATTAGTTTGACAGGACCTTCATGTAGTAAACCCATGCTGTGTTGGCTACTTTGCTCCTATGGATTCCAGGTGTTGCACTATAATTTCCTTAATGAGTGCCTCCATAATCTTGCCAACTACTGAGGTAAGATTGACTGGTCTGTAGTTCCCTGCCTCCTCCCTGCTACCATTCTTGTGGAGCAGGATCACATGAGCCCTTCTCCAGTGTTCTGGGACCTCTTCTGTGCTCAGAGACTCACTAAACAGTTCTGATAATGGCTCTGCTAGTTCTACCCTTAGCTCCTTTAGTACCCTCGGATATATGACATCTGGTCCCATTGCCTTGTCCACCCTGATCTTAATGAGTTCTTGTAGGACCCTTTCTTTTGTGAAGGGACTTGTGCACACCTTCCTCCCCCATGTCCATGGTGCTGAGTTGTGGGCCCTGCCCTACCTTCTCCTCAGTAAATACTGAGCAGAAGTATCTATTTAGGATAGATGACTTTCCTTGGCCCTCCTCCACACACTCCTCCTTATCCCCTATGATCTTAGCAATGCCCCTCTGGACTTCCCCTTCTTTTACTGTTCATGCTAGTGTTTCCTCAGTTTGGGCCTTTGCCTGCCTTAATGCCTTCCCTGCTTCCCTTAGGGATGTTTGGTATGCCTCCCTATCTCGTTCTGTCGTGCTCCTTATATTTCCTGAAGACCAATCTTTTGGCTGTGACCTTTTCTGCTGTTGTTTTTGAGAATCAAAGTGGTTATCTCCTTCTTTTGCTCTTGCTATTCTCCCTAACACAATGGGATGTGGCTTTAAGTATTGCATTCTTAATGCTTCTCCATTTTGCCTGTACCCACTCACCTGTATTTCTTCATGACCATCTCATCAGAGTCAGCTCCTCTGAAGTCCCATATTTTTGCACTGGAATAGGATAATTCAGTTCTAGTGGCCAAACTGAACCATACCATGTGATGGTCACTGGCCCCCAGGTGACCTTCTACCTGAAGTTCTGTGATCCTTTCCCTATTAGTTGTTACTAGATCTAGGATAGCCCTGTCTCTTGTGGGTTGTTGTAGCAGTTGTATGAGGCCCTCCCCCAGCAGGGAATCCACTGTTTCTAATTCTGGCAGATGTTCCTGCTAGTGTTGACCAATCTGTATCAGGCATGTTGAAGTGTCCCATTATCAGAACTCCCCTTTAGCTGTAATGTTTTTATATCTTCTAACAGTAATGTGTCTATGTCTTCTCCCTGATCTGGAGGCCTGTAGACAACCCCAGTCCATATGGCTGTCCCATTTCCTGTTTCCAGGGTGACCCACAGTTCTTCTGGCTCCTTATGTGTATTCTTAATTTCTGTAGCTTTGATATTTTCATTGACATAAAGGGTCACTCCCCCCCCCCACACTTTTTGCACCTCGGTCTCTTCTGAACTGTACATAGCCAGGTACTGAAGTATCCCAAGTGTGGTTACTGCTGAACCGTATCTTGCTAATGGCCACTATGTCCAGTTTAGTCTCTGTCATTGTTGCTTGCAGGTCTGGGATCTTGTTTCCCAGACTGAGGGCATTTGTGTACATGATTTTCCATTGGCCAGATTTTGGTACGTTAGATGTTGGGTGAGGTCTGGCAGTACCCCTGCGCGTCATATGGAGAGCCAGATCTTTTTCCTTACTGGGTGATACAGATGAACTACAAACATGCTGAACTCCTGTTTGATCACTAGCTAGGGGGGAGGAGTGTTCTTTCCATTCGATGTATCAATGTATCAGGTGCTGCAACCCTCTCCCATTGGCTAGTTTAAACATTCTGCAAAGACATCAAACTTCAGACCCAATGCACTGACTCCCTCCTTAATCAGATGCAGTCCATCAAATTTAAAGAACGCCTCCTCCCCAAACTGTTGCCAGTTACCTGCAAATTTGTATCATTCTTCCTGGCACCAGTCCTTGAGTCATATTTAGCTCAGCTAGCTCCCTTCACTGACCTTAAATCTGTCTTCCCGTCTCCCAGACTGGCATGATCTCAGAGAAGGAGATGCCAGATGAAATGGATGACAGTTTGTCACCCAGCCTGGTCAGGTGTTCCTTGGTCTCCACAACTGACTGGCTTGAGAAATCATTAGCCCCTATGTGTACCAGGATATTGATGTTTTCTCCTGCTTCCCTCACAGTTTTAGCAATGTGGTCAGTGTCTCTCCATGCTGATGTACCTGGGAGACATCTGACCATTACCCCCCAGCTAGATGTATTCATCAACTCCCCAAATCACAGAGTCTCCTATGATCAGAAGTGTTTTTTGTGTCGCTTTCTTTTTTTGTTTTGGTCCCTGTTTTGGGTGAGTTTTGTTGTACTGGTTCCTGTGCTGCAGGGTCCTGCTCTGCAGTGTCCTCTGCCCCTTTGTTTGATTTTGGAGATAGAGGCATATACCTGTTTGTAGTTTTTATATGGATTGTGGAGGTGATGCATTGAAGAGCACTGAGTGATGGGGCACCCGATTTGCTCCTTCTAAACACCTGCCATCCTCCTGGACCAGCTACCCTTTGTGGTCGAGGTGTTTCATTTGGATGTTGGGGAAATGGCGGGCTGTTCTTATAATATATTTCCTCTTGAATATGTGATTTGAGGTATGCAATCTCTGCCCATGCTGCTTGGAGCTCAGCCCTTAGATCTCCAATGGTCCAGCATGGAGGACAGTGTCCTAAATCCTGTATAACTGCCCTTTTGAAAAGTGTCCCACAGTGCCTGCAGTTAATAATATCCATTCCACTTGAGCTGCCGAGTTTAAAACCTCGTCTGAATAATTAGAAGGAGGAAAATGAAAGCAAAAGTTAGATTTCTTTTTATTTGTTTGAATTTTTTTTTATGACTTGTTATAACAAGTTAAATTACTTGTGCCACTGTAAGTGAGGTCACTATGTGGATACCCTTTGATTCTCCCTTCCTGCTTTGCTATAGGAAATGTCATGACTGTGCTGCTCTATACAACAAGTATAGCATTCGGTGGTTGGGGATGGGAGTGGGTGGTGGCCCCTTTCCCTGCCAAAAAAAAAGAACCATGGATGAAAAAACAAGGAGGTAAGAGCAGAAACAATCAACAAACAACAAATGCAGTAGCCCTGAAAGCTTAGCCTAATGATAGATAAAAGAAGTCACAAAAATGTAATCACTACCTGTAATAGTTTCACAGAATAGTCCACCCCCTCAGAAAATACTGTGCTACAAGGAAAAATAAAGCAGTAACAGAAGACATAGCTCTCAAAAAAACAATTTGAATCAGAGAAGATTACCACTGTAATCTGTAAGCACAAAACAGTAACAACACTGTAGGCACACCATGTAATAATGCAGCATAAGGTATACCCTGCAACAGCAATTTGAATCAGAGAAGATTACAGCAGTAAAATGTAAGCAGAAAACAGTATCAAATCTTGTGAGCACAAAAGAAAATAACAACACACACTAAATCTGCCTAACAGAAAGAAGCCTTAATCTTTTTCCCTGCTCTGATAATGTAGTTCCTGCTCGGTTTTCTTTACAAATGCCAGGGCGCTTTAATATAACTTTATTTACTGTATTACATGTTTGTTGGGATGAGGATGTTAAAATGTGCACTTTGGCACATCGCTCTCAATAGACACACGTTCTTGGTGCAGATCTGCTTCCAGTGTGCAGGCAATTTAAGTGGGGACCAAAAGTAATGAAAAAAAATGCAAAACTAAAAAAACAAGTAAATTGATTACTTTTTCTTTTATGCAGGGGCATTCTACAATATCTTTTATACAAGTATGTGCCTAGAGACCCACTAATAAAAACTGAAAGAAAACCGAGGAACAAAGCTGACAGTACCCCTTTAATGCTGAACATTTTTTACTAAACAGTTTTATTGCTTGCGTGTGCAATCAGTATAAACAAATAACAATGTGTTCTAAAGTTTTCAAGTAAGCAATAAGACAGGGTACACATTATACTAGATCATCGCTTGCCTTTGGTGTATTGTAAGGCATGAGCCACAGTCCAAGTGCTTTCAACAACCTAGGAGGTACAGTGACCCCACATAATGCTCACTCCAAGGGTGTGCTAATGCACCTACATTTTTTTTTTAATTTAACACATATAGAACCATTAAAATAAAGAGGTTTAAATATCTGAAAATACAATTCTTTTGGCCCATAGAAACATAGAAACATAGACTTTGATGACAGATAAGGACCATTTGGCTAATCTAGTCTGCCCATTTCCCCTACAGGATAAGGGCCGAGATCCTAGTTAACCAAGAGCCTATTTCTTCCTACCCCCATAAGAATTGCCTTATGTCTGTCCCATGCATTCTTGAATTCTCCCACAGTTTTAGACCCCACAACCTCCTCAGGAAGGCTGTTCCATGCATCCACTACCCTCTCTGTGAAAAATACTTCCTCACATTGCCCCTGAACCGCCCCCCCTCTATCTTTAAATTGTGTCCCTTTGTTCTTGCACGTCTCTTTTTCTGAAAGATGCTACCCTCTTGGACTTTGTTGATTCCACTGAGGTACTTAAAAGTTTCTATCATGTCCCCCTCTCCCTTCTTTCCTCAAGGGTATACATATTAAGCTCCTTTAGTCTCTCCTTGTAGGGCTTCTCTTGCAGACCCTGCACCATTTTAGTTGCCCTCCTCTGGACTGCCTCTATCCTGTCTATGTCCTTGCGGAGATGGGGTCTCAGAACTGGAGGCAGTACTCCAGATGGGGTCTCACCAACTATCTGTATCGGAGGGATAACAACTTCCTGTTTTCTGCTGGTGATGCCTCTCCTATGCATCCCAGTATACCCCAGCCCTCCCTACTGCCTTCTCACATTGCTTGCTAACCTTAAGGTCATCTGATATGATTACCCCCGGTCCCTTTCCTTTTTGTTGTTGTTACTACCTCTCCCCCATTGTGTAATCTTCCCCTGGGTTTTTGTTTCCCAGGTGCATTATTTTGCACTTCTTTGCATTGAATCCTAGCTGCCATACTTCTGACCATTCCTCCAACCTTGCCAAGTCCCTTCTCATCCTTTCCATGCCTCTGTGCATCAACCCTGTTGCAGATCTTTGTGTCATCTGCAAAGAGGCATACTTTTCCTTCCAGTCCCTCTGCAATGTCACTTATAAAAGACATTAAAAAGGACTGGACCCAGTGATGAACCCTGCGGTACCCCACTAGTAACCCCTCTTTCTTCAGAGTGGACTCCATTTACAATTACCTTCTGTGTCCTGTTGTCCAGCCAATGTTTTCCAGGCTACCACCCTGGGACCCACTCCCAGGCTGGTTAATTTGATTATTAATCTTTTGTGTGGGACTGTGTCAAATGCCTTGCTAAAGTCTAGGTAGGCCATGTCCACAGCTACTCCCTGGTCTACTACTGTGGTCACCCAGTCAAAGAAATCAATTAGATTCATCTGACATGACCTTCCCACTGTGAACCCATGCTGCCTTGGGTCCTTGCCCCACTGGCCTCTAGGTACTCAACAATTCTTTCCTTCAGAAGTGACTCCATCACTTTCCCTACCACAGAGGTCAAACTGACAGGTCTGTAGTTTCCTGCCTCTGTCTTGGTCCCACTTTACGAAGGGAATCCACCTCCTTCCTCCAATCCTCAGGTACCACACCATCCTCCCATGATTTATTAAAAGAGTAGCCAGTGGTTTCACTAGTTCCCCATAATACTTTTTAGAATTCTGGGTGAATTCCATCAGGCCCCATTGCTTTGTCCACCTTCAGTTTTAAGAGTTCTTGCAGAACCCTTACTTCTGTGAAAGGACTGGGATCAACCCCCTATCAAGAGTGCTTATGTTAATTGGATTTGGCACTTCCCCCTCCTCTTTTGTGAATAGTGAGCAGAAATATTCATTCAGTATCCCTGCTTTTTCACTGTCCCCCTCTGCCCACCCACCGTTCATTCTGTTCAGCCTCATTATCCCTCCCTTTGTCTTTCTACACTCTCTGATGTACTTATAAAAGGTTTTATCCCCCTTATTAACCGAGTTGGCTATCTTTTCCTCAGTTTGAGCCTTTGCTATTCTGACTTCCCTCACTGCTTCCTTCTGCCTCAATTGGTACAGCTCTCTGTCCTCGTCTGCCTGTGTTTCCTTATACTTCCGAATGCTATCTTTTCTCCTGACTTTCCCAGCCACTCTTTTTGAGAACCATAGTGGCTTTTTCTTTCATTTTGATTTGTTTATTTGCTTCACACAAAGGCTTGTTGCCTCTGTGATGGCAGTTTTGATGATTGCCCATTGTTGCTCCACCCCTCCTTCTAGCCTGTTTGCTAGTGCTTTTCTGAGGCACTCTCCCATCTTGCCAAAGTCAGCCCTCCTGAAGTCCAGTACCCTCACTTTTGTATGGCTTGACTCTGTAGCTGAGTTTAGAGTGAACCACACTGTTTGATGGTCACTTGTTCCCAGATGACAACCCACTTCTAGATCTGAGATCCTCTCACTGTCCCATTTGAGAGTATGAGGTCTAAGATTGCTCCCTCATGAGTGGGTTCTGAAACTAGCTGTCTGAGGCTGCCACCTGTAGGGCATCGAGAATGGCCCTACTCTAGGATGTGGCTGCAGCAAATGTGCTCCAGTTAACATCTGGCATATTCAGGTCTCCCATCAACAGTATCTCCCCTTTCTGCCATCCTAAGAATGCCTTCTATCATATCCTTGTCCATTCCTCCCCTGACATGGGGTCTGTACACAACCCCTGTGCAGATTGTGGTGCCCTTTCCAGTCTCCAGGTGACCCACAGTGCCTCCTCTCCTCCCTGTTTACTCTTTGTTCAGTTGCTTTTATCCCTCCTTTACATAGAGAGCTATTCCTCCTCCTCTTCTCCCTGCCTGTCTCTCCTGTAGGTTATGTAGCCTGGTATATTAACATCCCAGTCATGGTTCTCTGTGTACCATGTTTCTGTGACTGCTATGATATCCAGGTATCCCTCTTCCATCAAGGCCACCAGCTCAGGAGCTTGTTTCCAGACTATGGGCAAGGCCCTAGAATTCTGTGGATGCAGAATTTTATGAGAACTTGCAATCTCATCAGAGAACTTCTGTGTGCCACAGAATTCACTCTTCTTGGTGATTTTTATTAATATTTCTGTTTATACATAGACTCTGGTTTCCTTCCCTCTTTTATATCCAAAACCTCCCTATATAGTTCAGAATATGATGTTATCAGTGCTATAACATCATACATTAGTATGAAATGGTGCATTCTGCAGCAGAAATGAACAGTCACTTATCTACTAGATCCCACTGCCAGAGACAGTGGCACAGCACATCATGCATGGTGATATTTGCTCAACCTGCACTACAGCCTGATAAAATTTTCAGTCTTATATTGTTGCACTAGGGCCAACTTAAACAAAACCTTGTCAATAGCATAGAACTGTTAAGTCCATACCTCACTTTGTACAAACCTATTTGTGCCTTTAAGGTATAGAGATGCTATCTGAAATGAATAACTGGTAAAATGAATTTAAAGGTCTAAAGTTTTAAGAAAAATAAAGCAATTATGCCCAGAAAAGTGAAATATAATAATGTGTAGATCTGTTGAAAGAATAAACCTGTTAAATAAATAATTGCACTGTACGCATTTTTGCCAGGGTTATTGATTACATATTGTCATTGGTTGATAGAATCACCTAAAAGTTATTGAGAAATGTTGTGTGCAGGGACAGCTGTTGGGCCAGAGGGTAGCATGCTGTGTTTCCGTTCCAGCAACTCAGGTTCAGAGATTAGTTCTGGGAGCTGGCTGGGCAGCACAAGGATTGGTGGAACACATCACTGCTCGGAGCCTGGGAAGGTATGGTGCAGTGTTCTGTCACATGGTGGACACATTGTGATGGGGCGGAGCTGTATCTCACATTTGGTTCACATGCATGTCATGGCCTGATGGTGTTCATGCAGTGTGTCAGGAAAGCAGGTTGACATGAAAATGAGTTTTGCAATAACTCCTATATTCCATTTCCAATGAGACCTGTATGAATGAGGATGCAAGTTCATGGAAATTAGAAAAAAAATATATATATGTATACTGTATATACACACATATACATACAGTATCTCTGTCTCTCTCACCACACACACACACACACACACACACATATTTGTATGTATGTTACAGATTGTATATAAATATATAAGGATACACAGTGGGAACCTCATGAGTGGTGTAGAAAGCATACAAATATATAAGTGATAGACAGTGGAAACCTCATTAGTGGAATAGATAGCATGCATATAGAAATACCTTATTTATCACATAAGATCCCTCTGCATATGTCATTTAAACAACAGGCTAGGACCTTAAGGGAGAGACATTTGTTTTGCTTTTTAGGCATAAAATTATTTTTATAAGTCTGGTATTTTTTGAACTAGTGTTACTGTGCTTTCTACCATTCTGACTGCTATAACCACTGCCATGAAAGTGAAGTCATGATGACAGGCTGACACTGGGATGTGGTAGTTTGTTAGTGCCGCAGAACTTCTGCAAAATTACAAACCACCTGCAGAAGTTCTGTGGCAAATGGTAGTCTTGCTGCAGAACTTGGTCCCACTGTGCCGCAGAGAAAGTAGGGGCCTGACTATGGGCATTTGTACTATTACCCTCCTTACTCCTTTTGGCCCCATTCCTGCCCTTCTTGCCTTTGTCACTTTCCCATTTACCTCTGCCCTTCTCCTAATTGACACCTCTATGTTGGTGTATACCGCACTTGCTACCATGATTTTTTTGGGGGCTAGGATTTCCCTGCTCCTTTCAAGTGTCTCCCCTTGGCTAGTTTAAGTGCTTGCCAATGAAGCATTTAAACCTATCACCTAGGATCCTGGTTCCCCTCCTGGACAGATGCAGCCCATCATTCCAGTATAGGCTTGCATCACTCCAGGTGGACCCCCAGTCCCCAATGAAGCCAAATCCCTGAGCTCTGCACCAGTTTTTCAACTTCTGATTGAATCCCATAATGCAGAACACCCTAGCCTCTCCTATGCCATAGATGAGCAGCACCTCCGAGAAGGTTACCATCGTGCTACCTGTCTAAGGCCCTCCCAATTCCACAAACTCTTCCTGCACTTTCTAATCCCTTTCTTAGCCAGGTCATTTGTCCCTAGGTAGACAATGACATCCAGCTCCCTCCCCTGTGCAGCTGCTCCGCAATCCTGAGGATTCGCTCCCTGTCCCTCCAAGCCATGGCACCAGGCAGGCACCTTACCTCCCTCTCCCCTTCCTCCCCCAGTTCTACCTTCCTAACAATGGAGTCCCCCACCAGGAGTTGCTTCCTTCCCCTGTGGGGTCCCATGCCACCCTCCTATGGGTCTCCTTTGTGGAGGTTCCCAGCACCCTCCTTGGTCTCCACTGAGGGTGCCTCCATAGAGGAACCACACTTTGCCAGAATGGCATAGGAATTGTGGAGAGGTACAGCTGGAGGGAGTCCCAGTAGAGAAGTCCAGTCACACAGCAGTCCTTCCTCTGGTGTCTTCTGCCAATTTTCATAAAACAGTTCTTATGCCTGCAGATTTTTATTTTTTTTTTTATTTTTTTTTTTTGGTTAATTGTCCTACTGAAATTTCAATATTTCTAATGCTTGTATTTTTCTAAATATGTTGCTTTTACTACCTGTACTGAAAACACTTTGAATGTATCAAATGTAGGTGCCTTTACAAAAGTGTTATTTTTTTTTTACTTTAATATAATTAACTTAGTGAAAGAGTGATCAGGGAATACTTGCTATGTGCTGAAAGAGACAGATATCTGGAGTGGTGTTTATTGCATTACTCAAGTGATCATCACCACCCCACCCCTAAAGTGTTGTAACAATCCAGAGGAACACTTTTCAATGTACTGAATCAGTATACAAGTTAGACCGGTTTGTAATATGAAATATGCACCAAGAGAGTTTGGAGTGCTGTGAATTTGAGAGCTACTATCCATTTTAATTCACTTTGCGTACCATCAGGGAGAGACATGTGAGAGTGGTATGATGAGCGTGAGTACTTCAATTTAAAAAGGCAAGTAAAAAAATGATTGAATACCTGTCTGAATTTTGTAGAGGGGGTAGGCATTTGGGGCTGGTGGTGAAATGGAACTGTGTGTAGAGTAAACAGAAATATGGACTTGGTGGTTACTAATGCACAAAAATGGCAACCAAACTACTTTTGAGATTCTTTGTTGGCAAATTGATTTGTGATGAGGCTATGTACTAGAATGACCATACAATGAACAAAATCAATCCATGGACAAAACCCATAAATGTATATATAGTACATATTGTTCTATACTATGGAACTTCCTTCTTCCACTCTTGAAACAGAAAGTAGCCACTAAGATAAAAGACTAAAACACATATTTACAACTACTGTTTTACTTTAGTGTTGTCTATTTTTTTGTTGCTTTTTCCTATTATTGATCTACTAAATATTTCAGATAATGCAATAGGTATTTCACTGTGGCTTTAAGGGGAATTTGATCCTGTTATTTTTACATGCTTATACTTTATATACAGTTGCTATGGCTTACATTAATGTCATCCTTTTCCTACCCAATATTTATTTTTCATATCCTTATGAGTTCTGGAACTGAATGACTTACAGTAGGTTGAGTAGGATCCTAAAGTGAAGCTTGCCACACAGGCTTTCTGCTGAACTGATGTCACTGGTTCTGGGACTGATATGTAGTTAAACAAGCATTTGTCAATGTCAAATTTTGGCTTGAAGTGTAATGAGGCTTTAAAGAATCTCTGATGCTGTTGGGACAACTCTGAAAAACATTGTTTATTACAAAGCGTATTTGCATGGAAACAGGTTGTCTGCCTTATCTGTTCGGTCTGCTTGTCTACTTCTGCAGTGACAATTATGTTTGTGACATCCCAGTCAGTTGTTGTGGAGATACTTATGATGTCATAAACATGGCATTATAGTATCATGTCTAGACAGACAACCAAAGCTAATAATGTCCAATGGACAATAATCTTGTATTTATGTCAGTTTTAACAGTAATAAAGAATACAAGTAAAAATTCAAAAAAAATTGTTCTGGCTGAATGATACAGAGTGTAAATATACAGAACTGTAAAACAGTGAGTTGCAGGTTCAGCCTCCCTCAGGGCCATAAACAGTATTGTCTAAAGACAAACAGTATTGTCAAAAATAGATTGCTCAGCTTGAATCCTGGTACATCCCTTGGACCAGATAGAATCCATCCTAAAGTAGTTACTAAACTGGCTGAAGTACTGGCCGACCTACTAACCTAACAATTCCAGGCTTCTTTGGATCAGGGAGAAGTAGTAGACGCATGGAAAGAGGTGAATGTTATCCCCATCTTTAAGAAGGGCTACAGGCAGGATGTTGGTAACTATTGACCAATAAGCCTGACTTCAATACTTGACAAGGTATTAGAAGGGGTTATTAGGACAATATAGAACTGGAGTGCAGCAGAGGGATACTAATGATGTGCAACATGGATTTAAACATGGTAGATCATGTCAAACATATCTCTTGGGATTCTATGAGAATGTTAGTAAGGCCTTGGATGAGAGTAGTCCAGTGGATGTTATTTTTCTGGACTTCTCCAAGGCCTTTGATAAGGTACCACATGGAGAACTAGTGGACACTCTGATAGAACATGGCATCCAGGGAAACATGGCACGTTGGATTAGCTCCTGGCTATACACTAGAAAGCAGAAAGTGACAATCAGGGGATGTAACTCGGGATGGTCGGGGGTGAGGAGTGGGGTCCCACAGGGGTCTGTTTTGGGTTCTTGCCTCTTTAATTTATATATACATTCAATGACTGCCGGAGGGGGTGTATGGGAAGCAAAGTTTGCTGGTGACACTAGAATTGGCTCCACGGTTAATAGCAACGTGGAAACTGCCAGACTACAGGAAACCCTGACTAAATTGCAGGCCTGGGCACAGGACTCGAGGTTAACTTTTAATGTGGATAAGTGCATGGTCATGCACTTTGGCAGAAACAATGTAGGGGCTACTTACAGTCTAAATGGACATCTACTAAGGGAAGTTAGTGATGAAAGGTACCTGGGAATTAGGGTCTCAAATTACCTTAAATTTAATCAGCATTGAAACCAAGTGGTCAAAAAAGCAGGTAATATATTGAGCTGCATAAACAGACACATGAAGAGTAGGAAGAGGGAAGTCTTGTTGCTCTTTACAGGTTGCTGGTACTGCTGCATATGGAGTACTGCACATTTTTGGTCTCCGTGTTACAAAAAAGGAGATTATGTCACTGAGAGGGTTCAGAGAAGGGCTACCCAGATGATCGATGAGGTACAAGGTATGGACTATCAGGATAGGTTGACCAAATTGGGGATGTACACATTGGAATACAGTAGACTTCGGGGAGACATGTGCTTGGTCTGTAGGGCCCTCATGGATATAAATCTAAGGGAAAAGTTGGGATTAAGGCTACGAGATCCACTTTATCAGACCAGAGCACATCCATTACAGCTAATAAGGGAGAGAGATATAAAACTACTAAAAGAAAGCACTGGTTTAGTGTAAGTGCTGTGCCAGTCTGGGACAGACTGCCACTGGAGGTGGTAACCAGTAGTAGCATGCAAGCTTTTAAAGCTAATCTGGATAGATTCCTGATTGGAAATAACATTCTGAGGTATCAGTAGTTATTTAGAGGTGAGCTGTATGGACAGTATACGTCTTCTGCACTCTGAATAAACCTATGAAACCTAAGAAATCAGACCTACAGTAAATTTGTAGCCAGACCAGTGGTGTGGAGGGCTGAGGTGCTGAATATCTCACCTCCCACCTCGCCAGCAACCTGGGTTCAGAAATAAACCTAGATTGCTCAGGGGCTGCTAGGGAAAAGGAGGACTTAGTATTCATTGACAGATCTCCTTTTTTTGGGTGGAGGGACATTGAGTACTGCTGCTTGGTTGCCACCTTGTTGAAGGTAGGTGGCAAAGCAGCAGTCACCAGAATTGAAAGTCAGAGGTGGGTGTTGAACGTTATGCACCATCTCCATAGTTTTTGTGTGCACCATTGCACATCACCAGCTCTGACACAAAGGGAGTAATGGGCAGAAAAGAATCCCTGTCTGCAGGATGATGCTGCAACCTTGAAGTCACTGCACCACCATCCTCCATAGCACCCACTTACACAATGAGGCAAGAAGTAGATGATTTAAGTTCTGAAGGTGTGGTGAAGGGGATGGGGTTCGAACGGCAGAGCAGGAACAATGGAGAAGGACAGAAGGATAAAGTCCATATTTTAAGCTATTATATTTGCATTCCGCATGCTATTTTATCTCCACTCTATTTGGTGCTTTCAGATAGGTGCTTCATGTCTCTAACTAGGAACGCACATACACATACACATGTACATGTGCACGTACATACACATACACACAAACATTGTGAGGTTTAATGTCTATCTTCAAAGTTTGAAGATGTTTGCTAGCTGGCTAATGGGCAAAAAGCTAGTTGACTGGTGGGGCTTTATCCTTTGAATGACAAGAAGTTTAAACCTATCAGCCAGCTGAACACTATTGTCATCCATCATCTCAGCACTGGCTTTTGAGAGGTAAATCTCATGCATTTCTACATCACACCTACAAAACCCCCTACACTGCAGTTGCAATATGTCTGCTTTGTGCAAGAAAAATTTTTTCTGGACAGCGGCACTACAGAGCTGCATGACCACTGATGTGACAGAGACATTAGCACGTCTCAAGCTACAGGAGCTATGTGTCAAGCACTGTATCAGAAATTAGTGGTGACATGGTGTTAATCAGATGAGAGCCAGAATCTGTAAAATCAAAAAGGGACTTATTTGGAAAATTGAGATGAAGGTGGATGTGCTCCTGACAAGTTTTGATACCCTCAGTCTACAGACTTTTCAAGAATCTTTTTTTTTTCCTTAATTAATATAGTGTACTTTATTTTGTGGTACAGTCAAGAAGGGCAAGGGACAAAACAAAGGTAGAACAGTACTCAGAAATGAAAAAGACATCACAGTAATGCTCCCCATGTATGGCATGTTCAATAAAAGATAGCACAGTGCTTTATGCCATGAACAACAGCACTTGGCTAAGAACTGGTACTAGAATTCATGTGAGTACATACCACTATGAATTAACTAACTTAAGTAATTCCCAACAAGGCATATAAAGATTCCCATCTATTCCTGAAGTTAGTGTACCTTTGCCTCATGGATGCTATTTTTTTTTTCAATTTGACCTCCATGTGTCACTCCATGAGTGTAGGTGGTTTATGGTCTGTTCAGTGCCCCCAAAATAAGTTTTTTCAACTGCCACTGTAATCAGTGTAAAATTATATTATTTCCTGTGTCTCATGAGTGCTTCCACTCCCAGCCCTAGAAGGCATCTTTCAGGGATGAAAGTGTTGGCAAGACCAAGCATGGGGTCCAGCAACTATTGCAGTGGTTTCCATAAGGGGGTGCCTTGGAACAGACCCAAAGGATATGTTTAAGTGAGCAAGACATGGTACCACTTTTAGTGCACTGTGGAGGGTCCAGGATCTGATAAGCATATAATTTCTCTGGAGTATGATACATGTCTTTAAATATTTTGGATTGCTTCAGTCTATAATGGTTGAATTTGACACATTCATGGGTATCTGACCAAATGGTTTCCTACGCCTTATCTGAGACTTCCCATGTCAGTGCTCCAGTACAACATTTTGCTTGCTTTCCGCATCTATGAGGCAACAGGGTTCTAATCAAACTGCATACTAAAGAAATGGAGTGCAGAGTAGTCACTTGCAGGCCAAGTTTGAGTAAGGCTGGGTTGGCTTGGAAATGTGGGGGTAGTACTCCTGTCTTTGACATGGCTGCATGCCTGAGTTGCATGAGTAAGAACATTCCTCTGTAGTGAGTTGGAATTTGGCTTATGCCTGTACAAATGTGGCCCAACCCTCTGCAGTCATGGTGTGCCAAGGGACTTCAGAGCACTGAAACTCCATCCTGCCTTAAAGATCACCTTTCTGGGGACCATTCCAAAAATATGGATGGACTCTTACCTGCCCGTAATTAAAATGGTGCCATAATCATAATTTTTATGTTCCCCTGTTTTACAAGTGAAGGGATCACATTTTGGCACTGTGGTGCTGAGTCACTGATCCCTTCCACTTTCTGATAAAGAGCGCTATCTCTGTACTAGCATGTTTCTCTGAAGCCAGTTGCCTTTTCAACACTGAGCCTAGCTTAACTCTTTCTGTCTCCCTCCTATATTCTTACTCCTTTATTCCCTTCCTAAGACTTCATATACTTGGTTTAATGAACTTGGGTTTAGAGTTGAATAAGACAATTACTGTCCATACATATCCTTCCCTTGAACTAGGTAAGGCAAGCTTTGTATTTCTTCCCATTAATCCATTAGTCATTATCCTTTTTGAAAATTTCACTGCTATTGCTATTAACTAGACCAGATGGTACATCTTTCTAGATGTTTATTACTCTCAGAATGTAGAAATTTCTCCTAATGTTGATTTTTATAATGTGTTGTTTATTGTGTCTTGGTGCATTTATATCTCGTCCTTGAACTAAATTCACATCCCCACTAATTCTGCATCACCTGCCAGCCCAGTGGCACTGAGGGTTAAGACACTGGATGCCACATCTCATGTCATGCCAGTGACCCAGGTTCCAGAACAAGATCAGGTTGATGGGGGTCAGAAGAAGAAGGAGAGGACTGAGTGTCCATAGGACTGCTCTCCTCTCCTGGGAGGGTGGGTTCTGTCTCCTGCTATGCAGCAACTCCTAGTGGAGACTGGGGGCATTGAAACTTGTGGGAGACACATAGAGTGGTATGGAGGCAGTGGCAGATGTTCTGTGAGTGGGTGCGGGAGTGCACACATTGCACACCGAACATCATTGCATGTCTATACCTCTGGAACCAGAAAAGAGGAAGGCGAAGGCAGGACCAGCAGACCAGCCCCCACACTTAGTGCCAGACCACTCCCAGATGACTTCTGGTCCTCCTTCTTGCTTGGCTGCACTCTAGATTGTACATAGAGTGCTAGTTAGGAGTTGGTGGCACCGCCTCCGGGGGCTCACAGTGGGGGTGGTGGTGGTGAGTCAGGATAAGGTAGAGGAACACCTGGCAGTGGAGGTTTGGTCTGGGAAGGGTTGCATGCAGTGGGTAGAATGCTGTGATTCCCATGTCCTGCCAGACAGAAGACCTAAAGGGCCAGTGAAGGAGCATAAAGAGAGTGTACAAACACAAATTCTTCATCATCTATAATATTTAAATGAAATAATAAATCGCTGTGTGTTCTATGCTGTTGTAGAGTGTGTAAGCCAAGTGCATTAATCTTTCATTGTACGTTTTGTGTTCCAAACCCTAGATAGTTTTCAGTTTTTTCTTTTTTTTTCGTTTCTCCTAAATTTAACTCTTTCTAAAACTGTGATCCATAGTTAATAATTGGTCTAACATAAGAGCAGTAAAGTGGTAGTAGTACTTTCTCTGACCCATAAATGAAATATTTTTCAATTGTGTTAAGTAGTTGTTTTTTGCATATATTGCATTTACCTGCTTCTTGTTTTTAGACCATTTTTTCAGTTGCTTAATTTTAGTTTTATGCCTGTCTTTTTTATATTAACTCTTCCTTGATGCAATGCAGTATACCTGAGATGTTAAATTTCCTTTTCCATTTACTCTCCAACTCTACTATCTTTTGTAAGTCTTTTTTTATATCATGGCCTGGCTATTCAGAAATGTGCCAAAGGCCAGCACATGTCGGGCACAGCGCAAATCCAATGTACTATGGCACAATTGGAGCTATATTCAGAGGTTGAGCAGACTGAACAGTGCCAGCGCAATACGGCTGAAAATGACAGAGTTGCACCATGGCGCAAACAGAGATGCGCCATGGCACACATGGAGATGAGCCATGGCACACACAGAGACACTCCAGCACAACTGTGGCAGTGCAGAGCAGCACAGCAGCAGAGGAGGGGCTGGGCACAGAGAACAGACCCAGGGACACAGTCATGGAAGCACAGTAACAGCAGCTACAGGAGGCCTCCACCAAGAGGGCACAGCAGGGCACACACAGGCACCCAGACACTAGACCCCAGAACACAACAGTAGCATGGATAGCAGGTGACAGGAGGTGCTGACGGCCAATGGAGAGCCACCAAAGGAGTCCCCTGGCAGGCTGCTGGCCATGCCCCACTACCAGACCATAGCAGGCCATACACAGGACCATGCAGCCAAGCCACACACACGCCACACAAGCACACAGGGCCCACACAGTTGGCACTGAATGGGCCAGGATGCAGGCAGTGTGGCAGACTACAGACGACAGGCTGCACAGTGCCAAGCAGAGGACCCCAACACAGTGCACGGACAGTACTCGAACAATGACCATGGCTGCATTCCACCACCACATGCACACACCACACACCCTGAGTGCGCCCCATGAGCACCCCACTGCTCAGCCACTGACCCAGAGGATGGACACCACCAAAGTGGGACACACCACAGCACACAGCAGGGAACTACCAAAGCACACACATGCCCCCCATGCACACAACATGGACAGACACTGGGCCACTGCAGCATGCCTCCACATGCCACCTGCAAGCAGACACAGACACAGGTAGGTATGTCAGAAAATATTTATATGAAAGAACTATTTTCAAATATAACAGTGACTGGGAAAGGGTAGGTACAGCGAGGGAAGGGGACCAGGAACAGGGACTGTACAACAGGGGCGGAGGGACTGTAGGGGAAGGTGCAACAGGAGAAATGGGAAAAAAACTTCAGCATTAGCGATGGCCCCATCTGGCCACCCCAGTAAGGCATAGTTCCATCCGCTCTGCTGTCATCATTCACCTCATGGCAATGACGACCTCCAATATGCTGGACACCACCAGCAATGTATGCCGCATGAGCTGGCTTAGCATTCTTCTGGGTGCTGTCTGCACTGCACACTGGACACCTATAGCAAGGAACAGGACAGGTGATCAGTGCAATGGCCCAAGGCACCATGCCCACCCACAGTGTGCAATGAGCAGTAGGACCACAGACCCCTGGATGGCCTGGAACAGACACCCGCAGGGAGGTGGGCCAATGCCAGCCAGCAACACGGTGCACCATGACACTGCACAGAGGTGGTCCCTGCCACACAATGTCCACACAACTGCACAGTGACAGTCACATGGTGCTCTGCACTGCCAGCACTGCAGCAACAATGGTGGCAGCTGGGTACATGACCAGCACACCAACAGCTGGCACACATGTCCAATGGATGCGCCACAGTAGCATGAACCACACACAGTGTGACACACACAGCTGGCAAAGCACATGACACAGGCAGCCATGCCTGCACCCAATCCCCACCACCACTGCCCATGTACAGTGTGAAGGACCATGACAGCGCTTACCTACCCCTGCAGTGCTGCTTGTGCAGTTCCTCCCCCATCAGGTTGAGCCACCCGGGTAAGTGCCACTGCAGCCCTGGCCTGTGGTCCTCTGGCCCTGGGAATGGAAAGGAGACAGGTGCACATCAGTACCTGACCACAGCAGCTGCCCCCCAGCCCTCTATGCACAGGACTTGCCCCTTTCTGACCCTTTCTGACCCATCCTATATGCCAGCACAGCTGCATCACAATGCATGCAGCAGCTGGCACTGCCACTAAGTGATGTGCATGACAACATTGTACCCCACTACTGGGCATGCCAGACAGCAAAGCCAACACCACAGTACAGCACCAGGGCAGACATGCAGCAAGGGATGACTTATCTGGCTGTGGGACTGCTCCACACCTGACATGTGCCTGAAGCCTCTGAAGCTGGTCAGGGTTCCTGCGCATCAGGTCAACATACCAGTGCCTACACTTCTCAGCCATCCAGGGCACCCTGGTCCTCCTCTCCAGGCTGACAGATATGTCCTGCCACACACTGCCCCTGGCCTGCTGCAAAGGCACCTAGTCAAACAGCTGTGGGCTGTAGGTCTCTACACTGGTGACCAGGTTGACCACTTCCATGTCTGACCAATTACAGGCATGGTGACTCTGACTCTGCACCATGGCTCTCACTCAATTTGGCAGCAAAATGGTGGGTACAGGTGCACCTGGCCACCACAGGTGCCGGATGTGCGATGCGTGGGAGAATGCACAGTGCCTGACCATCGTTTTTCTGGACATGTGCAGTAGACATGGCCTGGCTGGGTCATGGGGACATGGAGATGACCCAGGGGACAGAGGTCAGTGGCTAGCATAATATGAACATGGGAGTAA
The DNA here is from genome assembly GCA_016271365.2 of Neoceratodus forsteri. NCBI lineage: Eukaryota > Metazoa > Chordata > Ceratodontiformes > Ceratodontidae > Neoceratodus > Neoceratodus forsteri. The sequence continues at coordinate 1,133,115,721 of CM028130.1, forward strand.
TAGGGAACATGCCATCATGTACAAAATGCACATAGCTGGCCATGTGCCGCTTACAAAGTGCTGATTCATCATGCTACTCATGTTTCTTGCACATTTGACACCATGACAGCACAGTGCGCATGTGCACTGCAGGCCTGTGCACTGTGCATGAGTGGGCATTGCGCAACCACTTGCTCCAGTGCGATACCATTGCACACTGCGCAATATCTCAGTATTCAGAAGCTGTATGCAAATGAGCTCATCAGCCAATGTGTGGCACAGTGGGGTGCATTAGCATATCATTACCATTGTGCACAACCTCATTTGCATGCGTTGCACCTCATAAGCGCCATGGAACAGCACAGCCCATGTACTGGTATTCCAGCCATGACAGGTAAGTGGTGGATGTCGCAGCAGCACACTGGCAGCAGGCAGCACTGCAAGGTGGGACAGACCAGGGAGATGCTGCCACTGACACACTGTGATGTACATGTTCACAGGAGGCAACATGTTGGCACAGGAAGAGGGCAAGGAGGGGCCTGCATGGAGCTCAGGCTCAACTTCATGAAGAGAGAGACGGATGCCCTGTTTAAAGCCTCCCTAGACAGGAGGCCCTGTTGAGCTGTCACGGGCACCCTACAGGACAGGGCTGCTCGATGGGAGGAGGTGGCAATCTATGTCAACCAGCATGGCAACCACCAGTGGTCATTGCAGGAGTGCCGCAAGAAGGTCAGGACTGACAGGCGGCGCATATAGGAGAAGGTCTCAGCTATCAAAGCATCATGTAATGCCACTGGACGAGGGCCAGAGGATGCACCCACATTGATGCCAGTGAAGGAGTTGGTGGCATCCACAATCCGCTGCACCTCTGTCAAGGGTGTGCTTGGAAGAGGCTTCCAGATGCATGGCAGCCCATCATTACATGGTATGTATGTCAGCAGCACACAGCTGGTGGTCCAGAGGGTGTGTACACGGGTGTGCTGTCATGTATGTGGCTGTCCTGCATGGCATATGCATGTGTGTACACCCATGTGCATGCCATGCTGCAGGACACATGCGGCAGCAGTGAATGGGGGGCACATGTGGGCAGTGCATCACTGACATGCTATCCTTCTCTTGCAGCACCAGCATGCTTCCATGCAGAGGATGGGGCGCCAGCAGTGGCAGTGGCACCTGTGGACACTGGCACGGCCCCAGAGGATGAACCATCCACATCCACCAGAATCTGGGGTCCTGACAGGCTGCAGATCAGCCCCATGGTGTCTGTGTGTGTCCTTGGCCTAGGGTCTGATGAGGCCCTGAATGTGATCCTGCAGGATGCCAGCCTTAGTGTCCTGTCTGCAGAGGCAAGGATCAGGGGAGGGTCTAACTCTTATGATGACTTCAAACACCTCCTGAACAGCATGGGTGACATAGTGGGTGTGCCACCCCTGCTGGCAGCATAGCCAGTTACCATGTTCAGTGCAATGCCTGCAGCAGAACAGTTGCCTGCCACCACTGCAGGTTCAGCGGTGTGCATTGCCATGAATGTGCCCTGCGATGGTGATGGTGTGGCCATGCAGGCACAGGATAGCATACAGTGGCCAGGCGGGTGATGGCAGCAGGCTGTGGGTGCCACCGGGCAGCTGGACACAGGATCCGCTACTGATGCGCCTACCATACCCATTCCTCCTGCAGACCCCATTGTGCAGAGTCCAGAGGGGCTGTTCAGCATGGCAGGTTACCCCCAGATGATCGGCATCCCACCTGGGAACCCTAGGATGCAGACCATCTGGCTGAACACACCTGGCTGCTGCAGGCATCCATTCAGCAACAGGTGCTGCTCACCACTGGGGTGTGTGCACTGTGTGTGAAGGTGTGCCAGTTAGCTGAGCGGCAGGACGGGCTCTGCACAGATCCTGGAGGGATGCAACTCATGCAGGAGGCTTAGACTGCATCCTGGATCACATTGCCAGTGCAATTGTAGATGACTTTGCTTTGCTGGCTGCCACAGGGCATGGCCATGCACAGGAGACCCCGCATGTGCTGTCCACCCCATGGACCAGGCATCAGGTGACCCCATCACAGTCGATGCCAGGCTCAGATGTAGGCATCCTAGGCATGCCCAGGCCTGGCCTGTTTGGGCACCTGCACACCCCCATAAAGACACAGTCACAGTCCCGCACTTCCACCCCTGGGGGCAGATGCATACCCCCGGCTGGTGCTCAGCCTGTGGCTGCCGATTGGTCCCATGGCCATGGTTGCCATGGGACCATGCAGTGGCCCTGATCTGTGGGCTGCCATGACTGCAGTCTGCAGCTGATGCCCTGTGCACACATGTGAGGTGTGTGTGAGCCATACCACTGGTGGAGCACCTGTATGTCACACTGCATGCTGCCTGTGTGTGTGCCTGCCTGGCCACTGGACCATGTGGCATGGGCTTGATGAGGGAAGTCTAGCACTGGTTCTGCCTGTGCACTGGTGCAATGTGTCTGATCCATGCCATGTTGCAATGCTTGGGTGGGTGGGTGCATATGTGTGTGTGTGTGTGTGTATGTGTGTTTGTGTGTTGCTGTGTGTGTTTTGGGCCACTGACTCCTTACCCCTGCATCATGCCTCTGTGTGCATGCCCCTTGCCATGTGCATCCCTGCATGTGTGTGCATGTCTGTGTGTGGCCCATGCATGTGTACCACACCACCTATCTGTGTTCACCAAAGTGTTCCTGTGTGACAGTGTTGCAGTGGCATAATGCCTGCTGCTGCAGTTGGGGGGCCTTCGACCCAAGGGGTGGCTGTCCACCACCTTCCAGTTCATTGTCTCCATCATCCCCACTACTGTTGCCCTCATCAGCCATGACAGCTATCCCATGCTCAATGGCCATGTTGTGCAGTATGCAGCAGACCAGGAATAGGCCACAGGCTTTTGAGGGGCTGTACTGTAGGACACCGCCTGACCTGTTTAGGCAATGGAATCATGCATTCAGCATGCCAAAGACTTGATCAATGATGTTATGCATGCTGGCATGTGCCTCATTGTGCCATTCCTCTGCTGGGGATGATGGGCGCCAGTAGGGGGGTGAGCAGCCAGGGCCTCAGTGGTATGCACTGTCACCTGTGTGGAGAATTACATGGTTAGCCCAATGCTAAGCCGTGCTGCACCCCTTGCCTTTCCCTGGCACCCTTGCCACCATGCACACTCTGCCCACCCCCATCCCCAGGTCTGCTCTTCCCAACACACCTTGCCCATGCCATACTCACCCACTAGGTGGCCCATGGGGATGTCCTCATGTTCAAACTTATGGCACAGCACAGAGCTGTGCCAGATGAATGCATCATGTGCACTCCCAGGGTGTGTGGTGCAGACATTGATGATGCACCACGTGGCATCGCACACCACCTGGCAGTTGATGCTCGGGCTCCCTTTCCTGTTGATACGTATCATTTGCTTTCTATCTCTCCTGCTGTCCACTGTCCCCCTGGGTTGTTAGTTGCTGGCAGTGTGCCACATTGGTACACTGTTTTTGTGTCTGTGTCCCTCTTTCTCTCTCTCTCTCCCTGCCCCACGCCACCTCTCTGTCCCTCTCCCTCTGTGTCTGTTCTTGTGTGTGTGTGTGTGTGTGTGTGTGAGTGTGTGAGTGTGTGCGTCTGTCTATCTGTCTCTATCTCTCCCTCTTACTCTTGATGCAACTGCTCTCTTTGCGTTTGCACCCTGTTTTTATAGGAACAAGTCTGGTCAGTGCAACTTTGATTTGCTCCACACTTGCACCATGGCTTGATGGTTAAATATTCCATTGCACTGGATACTCATAGGAATGCCCCCTGCACTTGCACTGCATACATTATAGTTGCACATTGGCACAATGAATTTTGCACTGTGCAATGGCTCCCGCTGAATATTGCTCCTCGGTGCAGTTCCATACTTGTGCTGGAGCAACTCAGTTGCACCATGTTCAACTGATCTGAATATCCAGGCAGTTGATATTAGCTCTACTCCCTATTTTAATGTCATTGACAGATTATTAAATACTGAAGTCACATCAACACCTAAGTCTGCTATGAATAGTCTGTCTAATACTTTTCAGTAATGGACCCCTACTGCACTCTGTTGGTAAACCTGCCCTCAGTGGAAAAAATTTCCTTACACCCGTACCTTTTGAGTTCTACCATTTACCCAGTTTGTAACCCAGTTGATTAGTTTGATATTTAACCCCAAGAGGTTCATTTTTTCTACAAGCTAAGCATAAGACTCTATATTGAAAGCCTTATTTAAGTCCAGGAATATGACATCCGCTATGTTTCCTTTATCCAGATATTTGGTTGTATGTTCATAAAAAGTTCATACATTTGTGATACAACATCTGCCTGGTTTGAATCCACATTATTGTAGCCTGTTCCTAATGCCCCTTGCTACACTGTCCTGTTTTCCTATTTATGCACTAGGGTGATAACTTACTAGACATGGTCCTCATGAATGGGGATAGTGTGGAAGAAGTGGAACTGGGAGACTGCTCTGGTATGAGCAACCATAATACAATGAGTTTCATGATACAAACAGGCAAGGAAGCAAATCAAACCAACACAGAGGTTCTGAACTCCTGGTAAGCTGACTTTGCAAGAATGACGGGGATTTTCAGGAAGGAAATGGAAAGTAAAGAGCTGATGGGGGGGTAGAGGAATTATGGAAATGCATTAAGGAAGGGATACTGAAAGCTATGGAGGCCTGCATCAAAAGGGTAGGAAAAAACCAAAGAAGAAGGAGGCCACTCTAGTTTACCAGGAAGGTGGTGGGGGCAATTAAGGAAATAAGGATTGCTTTCAGAACATATAAGATGATCCAGAGGAGGGAGGACAGGGAGCTTTATAGAGAGAAGGTCTGGGTGGAAGGGCAAAAAATTAGCAGAGCAAATGCAGATATGTAAGAGAGAATTGCTAGGCAAGCCAAAAGGAGAGACAAAATTTGTTTTAGGTATATGAGGGAAAACAGGAAGACAGGGCAGGGGATAATGAGGGTGAGGGTGGAGCACTGCTGGTGGGAGAGTTTGAGAAGACAGAGGTGCTGAATAGCTATTTTTGCTCAGTCTTTATGGTGAAAGGGGAAGGGAAGGGACCTGAGTTAAAGAAGAGGTGAGGGGATGGCAAAGGAGTGGATCCCAGCCTGTTCAGGAAGGACAGTGTAAAGAAAGAACTTGGAAGGTTGAAGGAAGACAAGACAATGGGGCCAGGTGGCTTGCATCCTAGGGTACTCCAGGAACTGAGGCAGGAGTGGCAGTACCTCTGGTGAGATTGTTTAACTTATCCCTAGATACAGGATGGATGAAAATTGACTGGAAGAATGTTATGTGGTACCACTGCATAAGGGTGGCAGCAGGAGAAGACAGGAAACTACTGCCTGGACAGCATCACCTTGGTGGTGGGGAAGGTAATGGAGGTGCTATTAAAGGAAAGAATAGTGAACTACCTGACTGACAACAGACTACTGGATGATAGCATGAATTGACAACTGGGAGGTCATGTCAGATGAACCCAATTGAGTTTTTTGATTGGGTGACGAAGGTAGTTGATCAGGAGGGGTGGTGGACATGGCCTATCTTGACTTCAGGAAGGCCTTTAACTCCATCCCTCATAGAAGACTGGTAAATAAGATGGAAAGCATAGGGTGGGACAAAAAATAACTTGGTGGAAAGAAACAGATTGAAGGACAGAAGCTAGAGGGTGGTGGTTAATGGGGTACATTCCAGGGAAATGGGGTGATGAGTGGGGTGCCCCAGTGATCAGTACTGGGATCCACCATTTTGAATATCTATATCAGCAGAATAGTGGCTGGGCTGAAGGGGAGGGTGTGCCTCTTTGCAGACAATATGAAGATCTGCAATAGGGAGGACAACCCTGGGGTGGGGTGGGGCCATGAGGAAGGATTTGTAGATTCTGGAGGGTGGTTGGAAACTTGGCAGCTGAAAATCAATGCCAAAATTGTGCAGTGATGCACATGTGGTGTAAGGATGCACAAGCAGCTTACACTTTGGGGGGTGTAATTAAGCTAACTGAGCAAAAGAGGAATCCAGGGATCTTAATATTAAGCAACCTTATGGTAGGTCATCAATGCAGCAAAGTGGTGGGATAGGCAAATAGAATGTTGGCATGCACTGGAAGGGGCATAACAAGAAGAAGGAGGGAGGTACTGGTGCCTCTTTATAAAGCCATGGTGAGGATGCACTGGGAGTATGGGGTCCAGTTCTGGAGACCAGACTTATGCAAGGACATAGATGGGATTGACAAGGTGCAGAGAAGGGTAACCAAGATCATGCATGGTATGTAGGGGAAGTCATATAAGGAGAGGGAGAGGGAATTGGATCTGTACCCATTGGAGATTAGAAGGTAGAGGGGGGACATGATAGAGACATTTAAGTACATAAAGGGGATCAATAAGGTAAGAAAGAGAGCTTATTTAAGATGAAGGTGCGGGTTAAAACTAGAGGACATAGAGTAATATTGGAGGGAGGAAGATGAGAAGCAATGTGAGGGGTATTACTTCACGGAGAGGGTGGTGGAGGCCTGGAATAAATTACAGGAGGAAGTGGTGGGGGCAGAAATGATGGAGGGATTCAAGAGTGCATAGGACAGACATAAGGGGTTGGCAAGTGGGGGCAAGGGGAGGTCCTGTGACATAGGTCATAGAAAATGTTCAAATGAGTAAGGGAAGGAAGGGACAGACTTGATAGGCAAGAGGGTCCTTTTCTGCCACCAGATTTCTATGATTCTATGCAGATTTCCATTACTTCATATATGGAAGATGCCAGATTTCTAGGTTGATTATTACTTGGCGTAAAAAAGAGAGATTAAGGGGGCTCACACAAATGTAATGCATGCACAGCCTCATGAGTGTAACAATAATGTGCAAAAAAAACAAAAGCTCACTAATACTGAGAAGGTTAGCACCACTGTAATTAAAGATGTAGACCATAGGTCTCACTACAAAAAACTTTAATTATTTTCAGAAAATACAAATGTATCATGAAACAGTAGACAATTATTGTGCAAAGTACAGTAAAACAAAGACATGCAGCTAACCCACTCCTTGGATACTGCTGCCGTCATATACAATGGCATTTAAGGCAACTGCTGGAAGTGAAAATAACAGCTTACCTGAACCAAAAAATGTGCTACAATGTCAGAATGCTTGGCAATACTTAACTTTTAGTAAGTCAGAAGAGCCAGTGTTCAAGCAGCAACTATGGTTTTCCAGCAACTACTCATGCCAGAATGCCCCTGGACATGCTGACAGGTGTTTGTAGTGTGGTGGAGCTAACCCACTTATGCATTGACCAGTGAGGTCCTCTTCAGAGCATGTGATGAGTGGCTCTCGTTCAGTTAAATAGATAGTTCTTAAAGTGACACCCAAAACTGCTGGTGCTTTTTCTAGAAATAACAACTAAATTGCCTGGATTAAAGTGCAAAACTGGCAACTGTCAAAATAAATACTAACATATGAAAACCAATGATTAATACACTTGCAAAAGATTGAAAGACACACGTAAGAGATGGGGAAGGAAAGGAGGAAAGGGGGGGATCCCCTTATGAGCTGACCAGTGGTACAGCCTACAAGTTATGTCACTGAAGAGGGTGGAGATCATGAAAAATGTTAAGGCAGATGACCCCAATGATGGCCCCTGAAGCCTCTTGGTTTGTGAAGTGTGGAGGTTGGGTGTTAAGTTTGGAACTCCAAATGCCACATTTCTTTACTTTTATTGCTTTAACCCTAATTGATGCATTAACAAAGTTTTTTTGGAATTTATTTCCCTACTTTTTGAGATAGTCTAATAGTATCCTTATTTTACTGTGGGAGCGCAGGATCCAAAGGACCCTGCGCTCCTATCCCTCCATAGATGCATATATATGTGTGTGTGTGTGTGTATATATATATATATATATATATATATATATATGTAACTGTGGAAGCACAGCTTATGTTTATGGGACAACAGTAACTAAACTGTCATCAAAGCCTTCTTATTACCCCATCTCATGTATCCATTACAGAAAATGTTCGAATCACCACCAAAATGTAATTCTGTGCAGCTGCAATGCCATTTTATGCCACAGGTGCAAAACCACATTTTGGGAAGGTTTTGAAAAATGACAGCTATGACATACATGAGGTGGAGTAATAAGAAAGCTATGTTGAAACACTGCAGTCAAAAGTTTTTACATTTCAAAAGTTACGAGCAGGCATAGTGACATTGCAATGAATGGTCATAAATTTGGCATTTTTGATATTTTGATACCAGATTTTCAACATAGTCTTCTTATGACCCTACCTCACGAACACTGGTGGCTAACATTTTCAAATCCATGCCAAAATGCCATCCTGAGCCACAGGTGTGAAAACATGTTTTGACAAGACGTGAAAAATGACAGCTTACTGTTCATGAAGTGGTGTGGAAAAATGGCTGTGTTGAAAAAGTGAATTCAAAATTCTGAAAATTACCAAAGTTATGAGCATGCGTAGAAAATTTTCAATGAACACCCATAACTCTGCCATTTTTAGGAATTTGTTTCACCAGATTTTCAACATGGCCTTTTTTGGACCCCACATCATGAACACTGGTTGTGAAATGTTATTATTCAGTCCTGAAAGGTGATGTCACCAGCTGCCTCAAAATCATCTTCTGGGCCCAATTAATGCAATGACAGTTGCAGTGATCATGAGGAAGGGTTCCAAAAAGGCCATGTTGAAAACTGGTGAAAAAATACCAAAAACCGGCCAAGTTATGAACTTAATTACAAAAATCCATTGAAATACATTATACGGTATTTACCTTGATTCCTCAGTTCACGGTTCAGCTTTGAACAGCACAGTTGTGTCCCAGTTCACAGAAGATGACAGCATACGACTTCCAGAAGTGAGTACAGGGCAAGGGGGTGTGGGATTCTGGTGCTCAGTGGGAACATCGAGATGGAGTGAGGGGGGACAAGTGTGATGATGAGGGACCGGTTTCTTTATTTCAGGTTTAAAAAAGAAAAAGACATCAGGATGTTTTTTTTTTTTACAGGTACATATAAAATGGACACTGGTGATGAGCTTCCCAGTGTCCCACTCTGCTGGGAGGGATTATGAATGTCAGCATGGTGATTGGGCCCCCAGTGTCGACAAACAACAGTACAGCAATGGAAGTGAAGGGAGGGGGCAATATCTGGGCCCAATATATAACTCATAGGTTATCCTAGTACATTACATTCTTCATTGCTTTGCATTTTTGTACAGAAAACAGACAGCATGCTCAGAGCAGAAGCCAGTCCTCTCAATAGATGCAGACATACATTGGGCTAAACACAGTTAGAAATTGGGTTTAACATGCTTATTATAAATTACTCCTAAGCCTATAAATATCAAGATTTGAGTGGCAAAATAAACCTTATCACTATAGTCTACAACCCTTGTTTGTATTATGGACTTAGATGACTCATTTCTAGGTGTCAGTTATTACTGTGAACACATTACTTAACTGTACATGATAACAGACAAAGAGATTCCTTAATGTTGAAAAATGGAAAACTTGAGTTATAAAGCCCATACTAAATATGAAGTAGACCCCAGTATCTGTAGTACAACCTATATCCATCCCAGTGATGAGTCAATGGAAGATGTACATCCAGTTGTCTGAGTGGATGATAGGAAGCACCACCTGTTCATTCTGGATCGTCAGGGCTCAGAGAGGGGTGCCACCACTGCTGCCCCAGTTATTATTAATCGTATTCCCTCCTTCAGCATCAGGGACTGGGATTCTGGCAGTTAGTAAACAATTCTGGCTGCTAGTAAGTAAGCCAACATGATACCAACCACCGGGACAACTGTGAGTCCCAGGGCACCCATTGTGATATAAAACATGTCCCTGATGAAGTCGAAGATCTTCTTGACACATCCATCTTTGTAGATGCACGCAGATGACAGGCTGTGGGCATCTCGTGTACCTTGTAGCAACTCGATGGGCACCAAGCCATTCTGCAGCTGATCCCCAGAACAGGGCGATGGAAACCAGTCCCCCAGCTCTCCACTCCACAGCAGCCCAGGCTGTGCTGAATGTCATCCAAGGCATTAGCCTTCTTCTCATCCTTGCCATATGACTGTTTTGCCTTCTGCAGGCCATTCTGGAAGCCCTAAGTGATGTCTTTGAGGCAGAACAAGACCAAGAGCCCTGCCAAAAGTCCTGCAATTTAGACAGCATCTGGAAATGCCATAGGTCTTGAGAAGGCACTTATGCTCTGTGGCTGCACTGAAGCAGAACATGAATCCCCAGATTATGACAGCTGCTCCTGTTATCAGTAGAATGAATGACATTTTAGGGTAATCATTAATGGACAGTACTTGTGAAGTTGGCATGCTAATTAGGGACCAGGCAATGCAATTTGAGGATGTTTCTTTAGGTTTTAAGTCTCACACTGAAGCATAAAAAAACAGAATTAGTCTGTGCCACTAATAGGCGTGACATCATCAAGCAGACTGACCAACAAGAATCCATCCTTCCTGTCAGACTTTTTCTGACAGACATCTATAAGCTGTATGAATAAATCTGCTCACTGCTTACACTGACAAGTTGAAAAACAGGTGAATTTATGCTACTATACTTGTATCAACACCAGAAACAGTAAAAAAAAAAAAGAAAACAAGATGACAGCTATCGAAAAGAGATTTTTCTCCCATGAAAAAGGATTTAATCATCACAAAAAAGGAAGGGTCTTACATAAGTGAATCCTTTTTTTTTTGAGAACAAATCTTTGGTTGATTGTTCTCCCTCTATCCTGAAAAATTATCTTCCCATTGAAAACAATGGGAAATGAAAATTCTAATAACGTTGCAACAGATTGATATTTCTACACAAGACAAATCCTGCCTGTTCTGTTATCCAAACTTTTTCTAAAATAAAAAAAAACACACTAAAATTCTACATCATCTGGACACAGGGCAATGAGGAAAAAACTGCAAAAAGTAGTGACTTTATGACTTTTTGCACTGTCCGGCTCTCAGAATCTGCAACATCCCACCAGAATTAAACTTGTTACATCAAGAGATCTACACCACTGTACAGCACATACCAAATGTTGAGTAAATCCATTGATCGATTGCCAAATTATTAAAGTACATTTGAGGTTTAACATTAAACATGCTAGTCAACCCTAACTATAGGCAGAAAATAATTTCTTTATTAGTTTAATAGGTTGTGCATATTCTGTTGCCACCCATAAGGATTATACATTGTTCTCTTTTGTATAGTTTCTGATTTTAGGTTGTTATTTATGCATATGGCTACATCTCCTCCCCGTTCAACCCTGTCTTTATGTACCAGGTTGTAGTCCTCTATTGATTTATCCCAGCAGTCTTCTGGGACCTACCAGCTTTCTGAAATGGCAACAATGTCTAATTTATCTTTGATGATTAATACATTAAAATCATTGAATTTATTTACCAAGCTCCTTGAATTTAGCAATATGATTTTTAGCTATTTTGAATTTTATAAATGTTTGTTCCGCCATTGGTTCTATTCTGCTAGATAATATGTTGGTCCTTTCACCCTCTTCTAAAGGTTAAAAGATTTTCTCAAGACACTGCTGAATCTCAACCTCAAGGTTTGTCACTTAGGAACAGATCTCAATTTTTGAGTATCTAGTAGTTCTCATTAAAAGTCCAGTCATGTAACCATTGATCTAGTCTTCTAATATCTTGAGTTCTTTTCTTTGATGCTCTGTGAACCAGCAATACTTCTAAAATAAATTGGTGTCATGCCAGGAGACCTAGCATTTCCCCAGTTTTATGAAACCATTCTTGATCTCATAATCACTTCTCCTCCCAACATCATTTGCACCAAAATGTATGATTAACTGGGATGTTCCTTCTATTTCTGTATGCAGTTTGTTTATGTTTTCTGTGATATCCTTTATTTTCACTCCAGGTTGACATGTTACTGTCCTGTCAGATTTGATTTCCTTACATATTGTATGGTTAGTGTATCTGACTACTGAATTCACAACAACCATTATCCTATTACCAAAATGAAAAATGGTACTGGGTAAAAATAATTTTACATGTATTGGGCCTGTATTGTGGAATAAATTACCTCTGAACATAAGACCATTGAACAGAGAAATCCAGGTAAATGCAATAAAAGAGTGGTACTCTAAACATATAAATTTTGTAGGGGAATTAGTGTAGTTGATAAGTAAAAATGGTATGGACTATTAAGTGAAGGAATTTGTCTTATAATAATATACAGCGGTTGTTACAGAAAAGCTTAATGGTACCGCGATATTGTTCATGGTACCGCGGTAAAAATTACCGTGATTTACCGCAGTACCATGTTCAAATCCCATTGAATAACATTGGGGGTTTTACTGTGGTACCACAGTAAAGCGCGGTAATTTTTAATGCGGTAATGTGGTAGCAGGAATTACCACAATACCAATTAAACTTTTTTGTAACAACCACTGTGTATGTGTGTATATATATATATATATATATATATATATAAAACTCTGAACTTTATTTGTTTCATGCAAGTGTTGTTTGTAATCTAGATTTAGTAATTGCCGTATTGGTCCTTGCAAGAATAGATCCAGAAGCAAATGATTTGATACCTTTTAATGGACCAACATAGATGTAACAACAAGAACAAAGTGCTCTAGCTTTCGGACCAACCAGTCCTTCTTCAGAAGCTCATGGCAGTTGTTTAGAAAATACAATACTTACAACAGCTAGATAATGCAGAGAAAAACAGGAAAAAATCCCCATTGGTTTAAAATAGTCATTAAAAAAAAAAAAAACAGAAGATGATGTCAGAGAAGTTTAACAGTACAATACTGCCTTCAGTCCGAAATAACCTTGGGTACAGATGTGCTTGGTGGAACATACATACAAAGAATCCTACTGCATATAAATTTAATTGACATAAGATAACACTGCTGAAGCAGATAACTCCTAAATCAAGCTATGAGTGTCACAGTTAGTATAAGGATGTGATTACTGAAAGGCAACTACTTAAAGTGTTGTTTGTATTAATTGTTACATTTGTATGAGGATACCATGGAAATGGAAATGTCATTTATTTTATAAGTTTTTTTTATTGTGATGTACTATGTTTAATGTACAGTATTTTGTATGATTAATGTAAGAGTAACTGGAACTGGCCTTTTTGGACCTCACTGTAAATGAGGTTTGGCACAGTGGAGTTATCCATCTTCATTTTTATGAATAAAAATTTTACCTACCTTACCTATTTGAATATTGTATGGTCAGTGCATCTGGCTATTGAATCCCCAACAACTTCCTATTTTGTTTTACTTCAAGGACTGTGAGATCATCTTCTTTCAGTGATAAAAAGGAAAAGCCATTACAATAATAATTTCTTGTTTTGAATGTGGATTTATGAATCTGAGTCTTCCTCCCTTTTTTTGTACATTTTCTGGGCTGGACCACAGTCTCCATCTTCTCCCTTGCTGTCCCCTATCCTGTTTCTTTTGCTCCCACATTGGTTTCTGCTTTCAGTTTGAAGGCCCTGACACATTAATATCCCATGGTTATGGTGGTTGTAATTCTTGGTGGTTTGCATTTTCATAATCTTATTATCAACAAAGATATCCAGTCTCCTTACCTTTCATTCCCTTGATTTCCTGCATGAGAATATATATTTCTTCCTCCAATGCCTCATCTTTAAGCAATACTTGCATTGGAAATTCTCCTCCACTTTCCTCATTATATATGTCAAAGAGTGTGATCAAACAGCAGACCTTGCAAAGAATCCCTGTCTGTCTGCCTTCCAGGTTAATTGAGCTTATAGTAACCTCATTCATTTCTAGAATACTTTTGACTTATTTTTTGTGCAGACTCTTGTGGCCTCCTGGCTTCCATATGGTGACACAGGCCTCTGCCCATGTCAGTCTCCACTCCCTGCTTACTGCTGCTTGCACTGAGCACTATGTTTAAGTATGGCCACCTGATTGCTTGTGACCCCATAAGTGCTGTTATCCTCATGCTATTAGCATGATCTAAATGTTAGCAAGGCTTGTTTAAAGACCGTATAATAAATTGCTTTGCATTGTGGGGGCTTGTGTGATTTTGTGTTTCTTTGAAACCTGGCTTTCTGGCTAAATGCCCTTTGGGGCAACCATTGCCTCAGTGCTTGTGCACAGAGGTTCTCTGTTTAATAAATCATTAGTCAGCCTGCTCCTCCTGGTTACAAAACATAATATGCACTGTCTAGAAAACAAGTTAAATACTGCAAGCTCCCAGTTTTCTCTGTTTTATTTTATTCCCAGTCATTCCCAGAGACAACACTACCCAGCAGCCTCTGTGCTAGTCTAGTAAGATGGATAAATATATGAAAAGAATAGATATATTTTTTGGTAGATGTTTTTTATTTTATTTTTCACCCTTAATAAGTTTACAGAGTAGTTAGAGATATTTCATTGGCAGAGATTTGATTTTGTAATGGCAAGGGGAAATAGAAATATCAAAGTGCAGAGTGACACAGCCTATGCCTGTTTAGGCCCCAACTCCATGCTTGCCACTGCTTGCTTTGAACACTATTTAAATATCACTCCCTAACCTCTCATGACCCTGGAAGCATCACTATTGTCATGCTGTTAGCACTGTCTAAAAGTCACCACTGCTTGATAAAAAACATTTTGTAATTTTGGGTAATAAATCTCCCTATCAGGTTCTTGGTGGAACGGTACAAAAGGAAGAGACAACAGACAAGTGGTACTCATGTCATAAATTTAATTTATTACAGATAAGTAATACAGGCTTACTACCAATACAATGTGAACACTGGGAGAACACCAGTTTTCCTTACCTAGGCAATACAGTCTCTCTTCTCAGAGAAGCTACATGTTACAAAGGGTCTTATGCAAGCAATAATACCCAACAGGGTGGGTGGTATTGCCCATACCACCCACCCTGGAGGGTATTATTGCGCTTAGAAAATGGACACAGAAAAAAATTGAGAAAAGATTGGTAATAAAAACATTAATTTGCATTATGTTTTGTGATTAAATAGTTCCTCCACCTGTTCTGCAATAGAGGACTTTGTCCAATGGGATGCTAGAAGGAGGAAAAGAAAGCAGAGTTTGTTTCTTAAGTTCCCCCATGTCATTATGGAATAGTTTTATTTCCATTTTTATTAACAAGTCTGCATTTTGTTGTTTGCTTTTTTTATACTGGGGATGATAACTGTTGCCATTGGGGAAGAAAGCCGGAGTTTGGGACAGTGCATCAGGTCTTCACTTCAGGACGAAGACATAAAGTGAGTTTGACATTTCCCTTGTATGGATGTTTAGAAACTGCTGCCTTTTGAAGTATTTCTTACTTTGTGCAGTTCAGGAGAGCACGATGGGAGCAGCATTTTGTTCATTTTCCGTGCCACAGATGCACATACATCTGTGGTAAGGAAAAAGAAAAAAATTCGCCTCCTCTCATGCAGGGTAGTTACACGCATATTTCGATCACAGTCTACTGGAACAGAAAATGAGCTGCCGCCCAGTTTCATATAAAAGTATCTATTCTGAATTCTGCTAGATGTTGTCACAGTACCAGGACAAAGAAAAAAAAAATGTTTGTGTAACTCTAGAGTCATCTGGGACTCGGCAGGCAGCAATACAGTGGTCTGTGTAGGATGAGAGGCTGGAAAGCAGTGTGGCTGAAATGGGTAATAGTGTCAGTTGCTGTAGCCTAGAAGAGCTGCTTCAAACTTGCGTTTTTAATAGGCGTGAGTTTTTTTTTCTGAGAAAAGTGGAATGGAGTTCAGTTGGTGAGAGGGTTTCTGTGTGAAGGACTACGAGGAATGGGCTTTTAACTTGGCATTTGTTTTTTTACAAAGCAGATGGGTTACGTTTTTTGGAGAAAATGGTAGTGGAGTGCAGTTGGTGACAGGGTTTCTGTGCATGCCTCTGTGTAGGACTATGAAGAACTGCTTTTTCTTTCCTGTTAAACTTCAAGAAAAACAAAGAATTCAAGGAAATATGGAGTTTAGACAGTGTGGGGGGGGCAGTTTCTCTTGCTAAGTGAGGGGAAAAAATGGCGGCAATTTGAAATGCAAATTAGGTGTCTTAGCCAGTTAAGAAACAGGGTGGGCACAAGGATACTTAGCTGGGCATGAGGCAGGATTGGGCTGGGAATTTTTATTTGGTGGGCATCTATTGTCTGATAGATGCCCACCTAAATAAGTGTCTCAGCCAATCAGAAGAGAGAATTGTCTTTGCCCATTTTCTAAACCCTGATAATCACTGTACCAATGGCTAAGGAAGATACATAACATATATA
Source organism: Neoceratodus forsteri (assembly GCA_016271365.2). Taxonomy (NCBI): domain Eukaryota; kingdom Metazoa; phylum Chordata; order Ceratodontiformes; family Ceratodontidae; genus Neoceratodus; species Neoceratodus forsteri. The sequence continues at coordinate 1,133,131,988 of CM028130.1, forward strand.
TATCTGGACAAAAACAGGTGGTTTGAGCAACTGTTCTGCTTGCTTTGAACACTATTTAAATATCACTCCCTAAACTCTCATGACCATGGAAGCATCACTATTGTCATGCTGTTAGCACAGTCTAAAAGTCACCACTGCTTGATAACAAACATTTTGTAATTTTGGGTAATAAATCTCCCAATCAGGTTCTTGGTGGAATGGTACAAAAGGAATAAACAATAGACAAGTGGTACTCATGTCATAAATGAAATTTATTACAGATAAGTAATACAGGCTTACTACCAATACAATGTGAACACTGGGAGAACACCAGTTCCTTACCTAGGCAATGCAGTCTCTCTTCTCAGAGAAGCCACATGTTACAAAGGGTCTTATACCCTGATAATCACTGTACCAATGGCTAAGGAAGATAAATAAAATATATATAATTGGACAAAAATAGGTGGTTTGAGCAACTGTCCTAACTAGTGTAAAAAGTTGCATAGACTTGCAGAGATAACAATAATAAGACCTCTATCATCCAAGGTCAGTTGTAGTGATGTATAATTACTAAAGATGGCACTGTTGCCTTACATATGAAAATACAGTAAAATAGAGTAAAAGCATTTCTCATGGCTAATATATATCAGTAAAGCATAATGAAGAATAACAGAACATAGATCCTGACACTTATGCTTATATGAAAAATGCTTTAGCTCTAAGGTTTGTACTACACCTTCATAAGTTGCTGCCCTCGAGGTGGGGGCACCATCAGGGGTGCTGGACCATGGATAACATCCCTCTTGTTCCGTTGAAAAGAAAAGGCAATAACCACAGGAAAGCAGTGGGATGGAGCTATAGAAGCAGTCATTTACAAGCCCAAGGCACAAGCCTTGTAAAGGAATTCAAGTCGTCATGTATGTTGTATAAGAGTATCGTCGCAGAGACAGCAAAAGGTTAGCATCAGAAAAATAATCAAAAATGCTTTGATAATAACAAAAGCTTTAAAAGTTAATTCTAGCCAAGTATTGGATAAAGCAGTGCTTAAATCACCATAATGAATAAGAGTAGTAACAACGTCAACAACTTTAGAAATATTGTTGATAATATAGATATGATGTGAATCCTTTGTAGCTAAAAAGGATTTCAAAGAAAGAAGTCAAAGATTTATGTACATTGAATACAGGCAAATATTGAGACAAAGGCAAGCAAATATTGCGGATCAGTATCAACAACATCTGGTTCAGGGAGAGGAACAAGAGTAATAACTGTATGACCAATAACAGTTTTCTGATGTGGAGTAAAACAGAGTTAAGAAAATTAATAGCACAAGTTTTGGCAGCATAAGCAAAGGAATTATGATTTGTCACTACACAATACTGCCCATTGAATTGTAAGTAACTCTTACAGCTGGAACTCTCCATTGTTGTAGATGCATAGGACAAGTGAATGGTTGGTGATCTGTGATGTGAAGTGATGTATCTCCTCCAGGTAGCTTCAGGATGCAGCTGTTTCAGCGGCAGGCACTGAAGATGCAGCTTGCAAAGATTATTCAGTCAGGTTGGGTGGCAAATCATCACCCAAGGAATAGGTCCAGAGAGTAGCCACAGACAGGTTTAAGAATTTCAAATGTGTCACAGTGACACAGATAATAATATTGCTTCTTGGTGCAGCAGTTGGCATGCGGTGCCACCCAAGCGAGTAGAACAGAGAAGTATACAAGCAAAGAAGGCAAGTCAGTTCATTCACGGTAAATGTCCTCATTAAGATGTCGATGGAATTAATTGCAGCCAGTTTGTCAAAGACAGAGGTTTGTGGATCAAAGTGAGGCAGTGACATAGTGAAAGTAATGAACATATTCTGATGAATTGAACAACACTGAGTAAAATAGCATGGTGCTTGGTTCGGGTAATATGAAACATATCCAAGATTTCTAGCAGTAGACATAGAAATATTGACAGTTTTTTGTAAACAACGTAATGCATGCAGTAGATTTGCAGTGAAGACAACACCATTTAGACATTCTACTATCATGAATAATATCTGGAATGCGTCCTGTTTCCAAGTCCCTGAAGAGATTGTTAACAGTGGCAATCATACCTCTCAACCATTTATCCCCCAAATGTGGAACATTGCCTCTCAAAATGTGGAACAAATGAGCAAAATATGGAACACTTAAGCAAATCTTTACCTAGGAGGCTCAGAACACTGTTACAATGTTGGCATTTATGTTCAGAAAGTCTGTTATTAATTGAATAATATATTTTTTGCATCATTTACTACAGATTTTTGCTTTAAAATGTTAACACTAAATGTGGAACAAGTCCTCACAATGTGGAACAGGGAGCTTTTGTGAAGCAAAATGAGGAACGTTCCTCGTAATGTGGTACAGTTGAGAGGTATGGTGGCAATTACATAAGAACCATAAGCAGAGCATAAGAGTTCATAGGCAATGTATTGCTTGCGTGCTTCCTTGCTATTTTGAAAGATCAATTCAGTAATTTTGTTTCTAGTGTTGTTGAACCCTTTTGCGATTTCCTGCATGTTATAAACAGTAAAACTCTCTTCCTTACTTAAACTATCTACACCATGTGACAGTGGTGGTAACACATCATTTTTAATTGCTTGTTGAAAGTTTAATGTTTATGCTTTAATAGCAGCTATATCTGCTCTATTCCAGACAGACATTCCTGAACCAAAAAGGTCAGAGACGGTGCCTGATGCACTGGTAACATCTGTAGTATCATGCCTAGTGAGTGGTTTATTCTTAGCATTTGGTGCATGTCTAGTGTTCAGTGGCATGAGGTCCACTAACTGGATCATTTGTGTGAGTTTGGTAAGCAGCTACAATGTCTAGAAGCATCATACTGAAAAATTTAGAAGCGTTGGTTGTGTAACAAAGACCAAACTTGGCCATATTCCAATGTGTAAGATTGCAAATTATTGGAACATGCATAAAATGTACATTGTTAATCAAAACTCCTGGAAGGGAAGTGGCAGTCAGATCACTAGGAGGACCAGGCTCCTAAGGAGGACATTCAGTCAGTTCTTCTTCAGTGGGTGGGACTACAGAAATGAACATAGCTTCAGTAGCCATATCGTTGTGAATACAGAAACTTGTGACTCTTCAGAGATGAGGCGGTCACAAAAGGCAGGCTTTATTAAGGCAGTTAAGTTGTAGAGACCAGTGTATCTAGAAGTGACTGGTCGAATAGAGAGTGTACCGTTTGGTGCAATCCCTGAGTTGGGTCATCCGTGAAAAGTTCCTTTAGATAAAGATGCTACAGGAAATGTGTAACCATTAAAATCAGTTTCCCATTGTATCTGCTATGTGGATTTGTCTGGAGCTACTACCATGGCATTAAGATAGGTGTCTGAGCCTTCCTTAACAGTAATTCATTTTGTTGGGGACATTAAAGGGACACTGTCAACCCCTTAGGCCTCAAAGTGCCCCTGCTTTAAAAACACATTGTATGGTTGCCAGCATTCTGTAAAGATTGTTGATGCAGCTGGAGAAGTTTGATTCTGACTGTTTTTCTTTAAAAAGTAAAAACAGACTCGCCAATATACTGGTGTTATCACACCAAAACAGAGTTGTTTACATTACTTGATCAACTCCAAATGCATCTTTCCTGGACTTAGGAACACCCACAAAACAGTCAAGCCCCTCATGATGCAGTGGGAGTTTAGGAGGCTACTGCCTTATGAGTGACTGCACTGTTTGGGTGTGTTTCTAATGCTCAGAAGTACGAGTAAGAACAGAACCAAGATTGTAAACAAAAACAAGGTTCTTTATAAATATGCATTGCCATGCATTTCAGTTCTGCTAGCAAGGAGACAGACAAAACAAACAGCGACATCAATAAATTTTAGAGAGGGTAAGCAATCATAAAAGGTGGAGTTTCAATTAGAAATAATATGATGAAAAACAGGTTGACATTGTCCCTTTAATATGTACTCCTGGGGCTGAAGATGGGTGCATTTCTAGCTGAATATTCAAGTTTGTCAAACAAATGTGCTATACTGCCGCTTGTGTTCAGTTGTAAGGGGTTTGTCTTGAGAGTAAGTCAAAGAAAGTAGTCCCACCAGGATAAAGAGGTGCAAGACAGCCATCTTGCCAGTGTATCTGAAAGAAATAGAAAAGGATTGTTAAGTGAGGGGTACTATTCCGCCCTAGGAGGGTTGGAAAATGTAATTAGTCACCTTTATACAACTTGAGCTCATTAACATGGAACAACTTGTCAGTGGTCTTTTTCTGATGCTGAACTCTCACCTGACAAACAGCAGGGCTGAGTTTGTTGACAGTGGGATATGGGCCTTCCCATTTTCGAACATACGAACATACAAAATTTGCCAGCAGATAAAGGCCTAGAGGTCTATCAAGTCTGCTCAAATGTGCAGCTAGTACCCCTTATTCTGCAGCTGCCCCTCCCTTCCACCCTTCCCCTTCATTAACCCTCACCCTTGTCCTGTTCCATCCTCGTTTGAAGCAGTCCACTGTTCTACTGCATACCACTTCAGCAGGTAACGCATTCCACCCAGCCACCACCCTCTCTGTAAAAAAGTGTCTCCTCATCTATCTCCTGAACCTTCCTCACTCCAGTCTCATATCATGGCCCCTGGTGGCCCTCCCCTTCCTTACTTTGAACAGCCCCTCTGTACCTGTCTTGTTTATTCCTTTCATGTATTTAAAGGTTTCAATCATGTCACCCCTGTCTCTCCTCTCCTCCAGTGAGTACATGTTCAACTCCTTCAACCTCCTCTCATATGATAAGTCCCCAGCCCTTGATCATCTTTTGTCGCCTGTGCTGCACCCTCCAATAACTTAATGTCCCTCTTCAGATACGGGACGCCAGTACTGGCTTGCAGTACTCCAGGTGTGGTCTAACTAATGACCTATATAGTGGCAGAATCACCTCCTCCCTCCTCGAGGATATACTTTGCAATACAACTCCAGCATTTTGTTGGCCTTGCAGCTGCCTTCCTACATTGTGCCGAGTGTTCATTGACCCTGTAATGAGCACACCCAGATCCTTCTCCTCCTCTGTCTGGGCTAGCTGCACTCCCCTAGCTGGTAACTCCTCCTTGGGTTCTTATCCCAAAATGCAGCACCTTTGCACTTTTTGGCATTAAAGCCCAGTTGCCAGGTGTCTGACCAGGTTTCAAGCTTTGCCAGATCATCCTGCAACCCCTGCCATCCCCCTAGGTCATCCACCACTGCGCCTACCTTGGTATCATCAGCAAACAGACTGATCTTTCTCTTGATGTCCCATTATATGTCTGCAATGAATATCCCAAACAACACTGGTCCCAACACTGAGCCCTGTGGAACACCGCTAGTCACTGCCCTTGGGTGTGAGAGCTCCCCACCCACCACCACCCTCTGTTGCCTTCCCTGCAGCCAGTTTCCTACCCATCTCACCAGCTTTGCACCCGCCTCTGTGCCTACTAATTTCCTTCCCAGACTTCCATGTGGCACTGAGTCGAATGCCTTACTGAAGTCCAGATACAGGACATCCACTGCATGGCCCCTGTCCAGTTTCCTAGTTACCTAGTCATAGAACTCGACCAGGTTGGTTTGGCAGGATCTGCCACGTATGAGGCCATGCTGTCTGCTGTCCTGTAGTCCTTTGGCCTGTAGGAGGGCCACCAGCCTCTCCTTCAGGATAGTCTCCATTAGCTTACCCACGATCAGGGACCCTGGTTTTCCATTTTACCGGTAACACTGTAACAATCACGGAATCCTGCTTGGTTTGCAGATTTTGAATTCTTGTACCGTGCCTCATGGAAATTGCATGTCACTGCACAGAATCTAAGATTTCAGTATCTTTTAATTTTTTTTTTTTTCTCTTTCTATGTCCTCTTCTCACAGCATCGGTATCCCCTAGCTTCACCCCCAGGTGATGCTCAGGAATGTCTGTGGGCCTGCCCCTATCCTGCCTGGGTTGTACCCCCCAGGTGGGAAGGGAGGGGACCCTAGGTCACCCCTCCACACTCCCTTAGTGTGCATTGGGCAGCCCAGTGGGTCCCTCATGGAGCCTGGTTATGAAGTCTGGGGCACCTGGGTCCCTTCTGCCAGTGGCCAATGTGGGGTGATTGTTCCTGGTTTTCTGGTCTCTGTCCCTGAGGGCACCAGCACTAGAGATCCAAGGAGGTAGGTCACATAGAGACATGCCACTGCTCCAGATCCTGGCTAGTGTCCTCCCTCCTGATCACTCTGCAGCACTATTGCACCACCACCTGTGGTCACACGGTGGTGGTAAAGCAGAGGCCTGCAGCCCACCCTCCCAGAGGAGCTAAAGCAGTCCCCAGGTGCTCGATCCTACCCCCTGGCCAGACCTCCAGCAACCTGAGTTTGCTTCTGACCCTGGGTCACTGGCATTGCAAGCAATAGTGCTACTGCAGCGCCAGCGGGCTGACCCAGGTTTCAGCATCCTAAAATGAATGCTGCTGTGCTTTGCATTCTTTCTGCTTTGCTGCGTATAGAAACAGTAAGGAAATCACCGGCACTGCTTTGTGTAAGCAGCCATTCAGTTTAACCACCCATGTTAAGTGGTTAGAGTAACAAATGGTGATTGAACTGGGTACATCCAGCAGACTTGGGTTTGAGTACCACAACCTCCACTTGCATCCAAGCAAGTCACTTAACCTCCCAAGTGCTTCTAGGTCACTCCTTAAAACAGGACAGTTCTGCCTAGTGGGCCTTACCTGCTTTACAAAGAATATAAAAAATACCAATATATGTTTACTACATTATAGAATAGTAGTTCAGGGTACCATGTAATTTATTTGAGTTTTTCTTGGCTGCAGCGATTTTGTATAGGTACAGATAAATATCAGATACGTTTTATAAGCTTGTTTTTAGATTTAGTCAGGTTTTATTGTATTCTTTGCATATAAGCATCTAGGTTGTAGATTGTTAAACGATCACTGTTACCAACTAACTTATTCAAGTTTATAATCAGTAGGACCATCCAAAATCCTCAGTTGTTTGAATGAAAATTAGTCTGAATGAAAGTATGTTCACAAGGAAGAAACTGCCTTACTACTTATGAAAAGACTTCATAGTTAGCACCCATTTAGGTGAACTGGATCATTTGCACCTTTTCTTCCACCTGCTGGTTCTGTCTCTGTGACAACAAAATGTTTTCTGATAGACTGCTTCAACAAAAGCAAATGTTAAGTATTTAAGAGTACTTATGCTTGGCCAGTGGATTTTGAAAGCACATTCAATGACATACAGAAGGTAAGACCCAGGGCTGTAGGATGCTAGAGGGCAGAGTAGTGCTCAATTCACATCTGAACAAAGACATGAAAACTGGGAGACACCCTTTTAATGGACACCAAGTAGAAAAAAAAGCATCCACATGTCTGGGAGATGCATGAATCCATTTGAAGGTCCTCCACTAATCACTTGTGGATTTTTTAGGTGAAAACACTTTATTTCAAAGAAGCAAATTCAAGCAGCTTTTTTTTTTTGCTGCTCCTACCCCTTGGCCATCCACTCCTTTAGGCCTGCCAAGGCCCCCTACCACCGCTGCTGAGTCCCGACCACTATCCACTTACCCTTACTGCTGTGCTACCAGGTAACCCAAAGTAACCCATCATTGAGTGGGCCCCTACCCATGTGGGAGGCTACCAGGGGAGGAGAATTGCCCCAAAGAGCTTCCTGTGTATCCTGGGCATGTCGGGGGTCAGAACGGACACATGTCTGGGGCTTCTGGTGTACGGCTGGACCAGCAGCCATCCTTCGGTTGGCCAGTGGGTGTTTTCCCATTTTCTTGGGAACTTGACAAGCTACATGATGTCAAGGCACAAGCAGACATCCGTCACACTCCTCCCGCATTGAGGATTGACGTGTTGTCATGCCTCTGGCTTCCACCATGGGCCAGCAAATGCTGAGCCATGAACCCACCCTCCCTCTCAGGAGAAGGGGAGTGGTCATTGGACACTCAAGCCTTCACCCACCAGCTGGCCCTCCAACACCCAAGTCTGTTCCCTAACCCTGGTCAACGGTGTCACAGGCAGATATCCAATTCAGGCAGTTAAATTATAGATAGGAAAAAACAAAGGTAGTCCACCTTAGTGGTGATGGTTCAGATTAATTCACGTCTGAGTTCTAACAAGCAAAGAGATCAAGTCATTTGTAACTTGTGCATGTGGGGTGTGAGTGTTGAAGAAAGGGGATCATAGTGCTGTCACTACTGCCATCACCCCAGAGGGATGTATACTGCATTGTTGCTACTGCCATCACACCGAAGGGGTGGGGGTGGTAGTGCTTCTGCCATCACCACTGGTGGACGGGGAATGTAGGCCTGCTGCCGTCCCACCTGAGGGATGGGGGCCATAGTGCTGATATTGCCATCAGACATGAGGAATGATGACCATAGTACTGCTGCCATCACACATGAGGGATGGGGGCCATACTGCTGCTGCTGCTGCTGCTTCTGTCACACCAGAGGGATGGGGGCCGTAGTGCTGCTTCCATCACACCTTAGGGACGGGGGCTGTAGTGTTGCTGCTGCCATCACATCTTGTACCTAAAATAACTTTAAAATGGTACAAGGATGGAAGGATGTGTAATAGTGGAGGTCAAAATTGCTAAAATGCATAATAGCAGAGTTAAAAATTGTTAAATAAAGTACACAAAACCAAACACCGGTAAAGCCGGATTTTGGCTTAGCAGACACCGGTGACAATACCATTTTTTACAATGTGCAAAATGGAATATGCCCTTTCTCAATCCCGGTAAACCAGTGTCCCTGCCCACGATGGATGTGAGGCTCACTGGCCTGTAGTTTCCGGTTCATCCTTGGGGCCACTCTTGTGGAGGGGCACCACATGAGCCATCCTCCAGTCCTGATTGATTTGCTTGTAAATGAGTGAGATGGTGGTCTGTATTGAGAAACATGACTTGATCTCCAACATGACAATCAACTTCTTTGCATGCTTATCAAAATGGATTTTGTTTGTTGTTAATCCCTACCCATCTGATTTGCAGTGAACAAATGTGTTTTCATGATGTCATCCAGAAGTTTTTCAACATATTTGTCCACAGATACCCATCTGCTGTAGGGATGTGGAGGTCAATCAACAGGTGCTTAGGTAATCTCATGGCTCTACCTGTCATAACCTCCATATGTGTGCACTGGGTAGTTGCTGCAGGAGTGCTCCTGATTGCCATCAGCAGTAGTGGGAAGAGGGAATCCCAACCCTTGGGATTGTCATTGATGAATTTGCATAACATCTGTTTGATTCTTCTATTTGCTCTTTCTACCTGACTTGAGAATTGAGAATGGTATGGGATATGAAATTTCAGATCTACTCCAAGTATTTGAGTGTCTCCTTCATCAGCTCAGCTGCAAAACTGGTTCTCTGGTCTGAGTCTACCTTAATGGGTAGGCCCCACCTGGAAAACAATTGATCCACCAGGATCTTGGCAGTTATTTTTGCCATGTTATTCCAAGTAGGGAATGCCTCAACCCATTTGGAAAACAAATCTGACACAAGTGCATACTTGTTGTTCTTGCTGGAGCTGGTTAGTGTGCCAATGAAATCGATTTTTATTGCATTCCATGGTCCAGATTGGTAGCTTGGCATTTCTTTTCATCGAAATTGAATTGTTCTGGACACACACACACTAGGCAGTTGCACACATAGTACTCCACATCCTTGGTCATACCAGGCCACCAGACAATGGTCTTAAGTTTCTGGATGGTGTTGTCTGCCCCCTGGTGTCCATCAGTGGGGGTGTCACAAACCATATGGATGAACTCAGTTCATAAGGATTGTGGTACTGCCCACAGTTTGTGGCCTGTATCATCCTTCCTATACCAGATCAGTTTCTGATCATGAGATATGTGTATGTTGTCAGAATGTCTTTTGTATGGAGTACCAGTGGGTAGTTCCTGTTCAATTTCTTTTTCCAGGTATTTGAACACATCTTTTAGCTCTGGATCAGATTTCTTTGCAGCAGAAAGGTCCAGTGGTGGCTCTGGCTGTGATTTCTGCCTGGTGTTGGCAGCTAAGAAGATGGCTGCCAAAGCTACTGGGTGAGTCATTGACCAAAGGCCCCCCCCCCCCCGAGAGCCTGCTTTGGCAAGCAAATCCGCTCAATCATTGAATTCATGGTAAGGGACAGTTCTGCAGTGAGTCTTTACCTAGTGAATGTACAGTTTATGAGTAAACTGTTGTGTCAGTGTGTGTATATATAAAAACAAATCCCTTTATTTGACAGGTGTGCCATCAGGAGGATGTGAAGTTATTTCTTTCCCAGAATGGTAAAAATTCAGTAAGGGAGGAGCAGACTCAACTGGAGTCTGCAAAGATGATAGCATCTTTAGCACCGTGAGGCATAACCTGTACAGCACAGGCCACAGCTGCCAATTCAATACTGTGAGGAAATGACAGTACATTTCCTAGCAATGCATATGAAATCATCATTTGATGTACTATGAACATACCAAATCCTGCTACCTGTTCCCCTTCACATAGGAGGTGGAGCTATCTGTAAAGATGTGATACATGGTGTTATCTTCTATTATATTTGGTGTAGCTGGTAAGAATGGTCCCTGATCGGGTATGTCAGGAGGTTGAGTGCACAGTTATTGGACTTACTTGTGTAGAGTAAGCCATGAGCCAGGATGGATGGCATTTTTATGGTAGTACTTTGATGTCTCTGTCCTGCAAAAGCAAAGACCAGAGGGTGAGTCTGGTGTTAGGAAACTGAACTATCTTTCACTTTGTCTGAAAGTAGGAAGTTAGTTGGGGTGTGACAGGTATGCAAGATGATAGGTACATACCCAATGATGTAGATGAAATGTTTTACAGCCCAGTAGGCTGCGAAGAGTGTTCTTTCACAGAGACTACACATTCTCTCTCTGGGGCCTGAAATACCTAATGTACTTTTGTGCCAGCACTGTGACAATGGCCACATCAGATGTGGCAGTTTCCAAATGGAATAAAAGATCTGGGTTATGACTGATCAGTGCTGGGGCTGAGGCTAAGACCTGTTTGAGCTGTGTCACAGCATCAGTGTAAGTGGTGCCACATGTTCCTGGGACATCCTTTTCAGAAGTTCATACAAGGGAGTGGCCTTTAAGGCAAAACCAGGGATAAAATCCCTGGAGTAGTTTACAATTCCCAGGAAGCATCTGAGTATTGCCACACTAGTAGGAAGTGGCAGATTTTGTATGCCCTGGATCTTCTTGACAGCTGGGCTTCTTCCTTGGTCTGCAACATGTAGGCCATGGAAGATGACCTCCTTCTCACTCAATTGTGCCTTGAAGGAGTTGCACTTGAGGCCTGTTCTCTGAAGAGCGACAGGAGTTTGTCTAGAAGGGCCAAATGATCTTCTTTTATGGTGGTTGCCAGAAGCAAGTCATCCACATACTGCAGGAGACACTGGGGTGTGGAGAACCCTTGCAGAGCATCCATCATGTGAAAATGGAAGAGGGAGGGAGCGGCTGTTTTGAAAGCATTGAAGAAGGCGCGTCCAAGTATATTGATGTCCATCAAGGGTGAAAGCAAATTTGTATTGGCTTTTCTGTGCTAATGGGAGTGACCAAGAGCTGTGAACTACTTTTTGTCAGGTGTCAACAGCTTGAGTACATCAGGTGCTGATGCTACTGTTGGTGCACAGTTTGGGGTAACCAGATTGAGTTTTCTGTAATCAATTGTAAGTCTACAGGCCCCATTTGGTTTCTTAATGGGCCATATACTGTAGGTGAATTAACAGTAGAGACACAGGTCCTAATCACTCCTTGTAGCAGGGACTGGGTGGTTTCCTCAGTGATGGTAAGACTTCAGCAGGAAAGGGATATTGCTTCTGCCTCACAGGGTCAGGCCCTGTGATTTCAATGGTAGTATGCATCCTACCACAGTCGATTCTTGTTGGTGGCAAACTCATCAAGGTGCTTTTGCAGCAGAGGTGCAAGCTAGAAAACAGGTCATAACTTTTGAATAAAGCCATAACATCATACTCCTTGTTGTTGTGGGAGATGGCTGCCACCATGTGTGAGTCTGGGATGGTAACAGCATGACATTGTCCTTTGATCTGAATGAGTAGTCTATCAGCTAGATCCACTACACAGCCATGTAGTAGTAAGAAATAAACACCAGTATGCTGGGGGTGAAGACTTAGAACTACGAGGTCAAAAGCAAAATAATAATAAGCTTTATTTATACGGTGCCTTTCAAAAACCAAGGCACCTTAACAATATTAAAACCACTCAATAAATAAAACAAACATCTCAATAACAAAATCAGACTAATAACATCCAATAATTAGTTACCAAAATTGGTTCTGAGGTGGCCTACCGCCACAGGTAGAGTTGTAGATCAGTAGGTGTGTAGCCATAACTTTGGCTCCCTGTAATATTTTTTTCACCAAACCACAAAAAGGCAAATCTGAGGGACATTGGCTGTGTTCCCTCCAAATTTCAGCCCAAAAGACCAAACCGTTATTTTGCAGCGGGTGCCAAAGGATTCCTGTAATGCGACAGATGCCGTAATGTTATCCTATGGGAAAAAGCATCAACTTTGGAGTGCCATAACTTTACCGCACTGTAATATTTTTTCAACAAAACACTGAAAGGCACATCTGTGAGTTGTCGGCTGCTTTCCCTCCAAATTTCGGCCAAAACACTAAACTGTTCTTTTGCAGCAGGGTGCCAAAGAATTGCTGTCATCTTCCCACAGCCTAGAAAAGTACTGTCGCAGTTTGCGAAAGCTTTCACAAATTCATTCGACAGTTTCTCAAGTGCGACAGTACTTTGTGAAAGTACTTTTCCAGAAATTTGAAAACATATTTTTGGATGTTTTACCCCAAAATAAAGACATGGTTAGCATCCTCAGGGTCCGACTAGGTGAATACAAAATAATTAGGCTGCTAGGGGTCCCAAATTTAAATGGCAAGCATTTTTCTGATCGTTAACTGAAAACAAAATGGCTGATTCGCGACAGTAAAATGGCCATTTGTGAATGTAAAGACTGCATTTTATGACACTGTCAAACTTTTTGTTAACTTTTCCTTTTGACTTATAATGGGAACTTGTTTTTTGAATAACTTTTGAACCGTTTAATATTTTTTCACAAAATCTTCAAAAGGCACATCAGGGACCCCAGATGCACGTTCCCTGAAGATTTTGGACCAGTCGCACAAACCGTGTGACCTGTACATGCAACAGTAAAATTCCAGAAAAGCGTAAACGAATGTGCAGACCATGCTTAATAACTCCGCAGCTGTATATGCGATCGGTACGAAACTTGACATATCCCAAGGTGTGTCACTCTTGATTGTGTATTCCAAATTTCAGGCAAATCCGTCAAACAGTTGCAAAGTTATTAAGGTGCAAAATTTGGGGTTAACATGTAAATAGCTCTTAATTCCTAACTATAGTGGCACTAGTGCCACTATATATATATATATATATATATATATATATAAGCTATATATATGTATATACTGGCATCCCCAAGCTGAACCTCACTTTTAAAGCATTCTGTAGTATGCAGCAGCAGACCTACTGAATAAAGCAATGTAATTTCAATGGCAATTAGTCCTTTTTTCATGTAGGAAACAGTGGCATTCACTTCATCCTGGCAATGTCACATTTTCCTGAATGGCAATAAGAACTAATTGCCATTGAAATTACATTGCTTTTATTCAGTAGGACTGTGAAGCATTCTGCTGTATATATACACACATATATATATATATATATAGATATATATATATATATATATATATATATATATATATCTATATATATATATATTATATATTTATATATAGATATATATATATATATATATATCTATATATAGATATATATATATGATATATATATATATATCTATATAAATATATACTATGCAGAAAACTTCATTAATGCACCATTAGGGTTCCAGCATCCATCTGGTGTCATACGTATATATACTTATAAAATGGGTTGGGAAAATGTGGTGCTTTTATTGGATGGAAAGCAACCCATGACCATGCGTATATCAGAGCGTGACCGCACACCTGCACTTTTACCCCCCTCCCAAACAATTTTGATATTTTATAAGATAGATAAATTACTCTGAGGTGTATGGTCACGCTCTGATATATGCACATCTCAACCCATAAGCCCTGCCTGCATCAGCAGCCATTGACCGCTTGGTCATTGACTTTGACCTAGCTTTCCCACCACTTGGGTACCCTTATGCTTATCCCATGCATGTTTGAAACTCTCAACTGTGCTAGCTCCCACCACCTGAGGTAGGCTATTCCAAGCATCCACCACCCTTTCAGTGAAGAAAAGTTTTCTCACATTCCCACTTATCCTTCCCCTCTAATCTCATATCATGCCCCTTGTCCTTGTACTTTTCCTGTACTGAAAGATGTCCTCCACCTGGACTTTGTTTAAACTCTTAAGATATGTAAATGTTCCAATATTACCCTGCCCTCCACTCTTCCAGTGTAAACATATTGAGGTCTTTCAGTCTCTTCTCATATGTCTTCTGATGCAAGCCCCTACCATCCTAGCTGCCCCTTCTGGATCTCCTCCAACCTATCCATGTCTTTGTGAAGATGTGGTCTACAGAACTGTACTCTATACTCCAGATGAGGTCTCACCAGCATTTTGTACAGTAGCATCACCATCTCCCTTCTTCTGCTAGTAATCATAGAAACATAGAAACATAGACTTTGACAGCAGATAAGGACCGCTTGGCCCAACTAGTCTGCCCATTTCCCTACCTAGAGGATAAGCTGCAGATCCTATTTAACCAACAGCCTATTTCTTCCTACCCCCCACAAAAATTACCTTATGTCTGTCCCATGCATTCTTGAATTCTCCCACAGTTTTAGACCCCACAACCTCCTCAGGAAGGCTGTTCCATGCATCCACCACCCTCTCTGTGAAAAAATACTTCCTCACATTGCCCCTGAGCCATCCCCTCTATCTTCAAATTGTGTCCCCTTGTTCTTGCACATCTCTTTTTCTGAAAGATGCTACCCTCTTGGACTTTTGATTCCACTGAGGTACTTAACGTTTCTATCATGTCCCCCCTCTCCCTTCTTTCCTCAAGGGTGTACATATTAAGCTCCTTTAGTCTCTCCTCATATGGCTTCTCTTGCAGACCCTGCACCATTTTAGTTGCCCTCCTCTGAACTGCCTTCATCCTGTCTATGTCCTTGCTGAGATGGGGTCTCCAGCACTGGATGCAGTACTCCAGATGGGGTCTCACCAACTGTCTGTACAGGGGGATAACAACTTCCTGTTTTCTGCTGGCGATACCTCTCCTTATACATCCCAGTATTCCCCCAGCCCTCCCTACTGCCTTCTCACATTGCTTGCCAACCTTAAGATCATCTGATATGATTACCCCCAGGTCCCTTTTCATTTTTGTTGTTGTCACTACCTCCCCCCCATTGTGTAATCTTCCCCTGGGTTTCTGTTTCCCAGGTGCATTACTTTGCACTTCTTTGCATTGAATCCAAGCTGATATACTTCTGACCATTCCTCCAACCTTGCCAAGTCCCTTCTCATCCTTTCCATGCCTCCTTGTGTATCAACCCTGTTGCAGATCTTTGTGTCATCTGCAAAGAGGCATACTTTTCCTTCCAGTCCCTCTGCAATGTCACTTATAAAGACATTAAAAAGGACTGGACCCAGTACTGAACCCTACGGTACCCCACTAGTAACCCCTCTTTCTTCAGAGTGGACTCCATTTACAATTACCTTCTGTGTCCTGTTGTTCAGCCAATGTTTTACCCAGGCTACCACCCTGTGACCCACTCCCATGCTGGTTAATTTGACTACTAATCTTTTGTGTGGGACTGTGTCAAATGCCTTGCTAAAGTCTAGGTAGGCCATGTCCACAGCCCCTCCCTGGTCTACTACTTTGGTCACCCAATCAAAGAAATCAATTAGATTCATCTGACATGACCTTCTCACTGTGAACCCATGCTGCCTTGGGTCCTCTGCCCCATTGGCCTCTAGGTACTCAACAATTCTTTCCTTCAGAAGTGATTCCATCACTTTCCCTACCACAGAGGTCAAACTGACAGGTCTGTAGTTTTCTGCCTCTGTCTTGGTCCCACTTTTGTGAAGGAGAATCACATCTGCCTTCTTCCAGTCCTCAGGTACCACACCATCCTCCCATGATTTGTTAAAAAGGGTAGTCAGTGGTATCACTAGTTCTCTGCTTAATTATTTTAGAATTCTGGGGTGAATTCCATCTGACCCCATTGCTTTGTCCACCTTCAGTTTTAGAAGTTCTTTCAGAACCCTTTCTTCTGTGAAAGGACTGGGATCGACCCCCCTCTCCAGAGTGCTTCTGTTAATTGGATTAGGTACCTCTCCCACTTTCTCTTTTGTGAATACTGAACAGAAGTATTCATTCAGTATCCCTGCTTTTTCACTGTCACTCTCTGCCCACCCACCATCCATTCTATTTAGCCTCACTATCCCTCCCTTTGTCTTTCTATGCTCCCTGATATACCTTTGAAAGGTTTTATCCCCCTTCTTAACTTAGTTAGCTATCTTTTCCTCAGTTTGTGCCTTTGCTATTCTGACTACCCTCCCTGGTTCCTTCTGCCTTAACTGTCACAGTTCTCTGTACTGCTCCTTCTGTGTTTGCTTATACTTCCTAAATGCTATCTTTTTCTCCCTAACCTCCACCGCCACCTCTTTTGAGAACCATAGTGGCTTTTTCTTTCATTTTGATTTGTTTGTTTGCTTCACACAAAGGCTTGTTGCCTCTGTGATGGCAGTTCTGATATTTCCTCATTGTTGCTCCACCCTTCCTTCTAGCCTGTTTGCTAGTGCTTTTCTAAAGCACTCTCCCATCTTGCCAAAGTCAGCCCTCCTGAAGTCCAGAACCCTCACTTTGTGTTGGCTTGACTCTGTAGCTGAGTTTATCGTGAACCACACTGTTTGGTGGTCACTTGTTCCAAATGGCTACCCACTTCTGGATCTGAGATCCTCCACTGTCCCCATTTGAGAGTACAAGGTCTAAGATTGCTCCTCATGAGTAGGTTCCAAAACTAGCTGTTTGAGGCATGCCACCTGAAGGGCATCAAGAATGGCCCTGCTTTTTGGATGGCTGCCGCAAAGGTGCTCCAGTTAACATCTGGCATGTTAAGGTCCCCATCAACAGTATCTCCCTTCTCTGCCATCCTAAGTATGCCTTCTATCATATCCTGGCCATTCCTCCCCTGCCATGGGGTTCTATATACAACCCTGTGTGGATTGTGGTGCCATTTCAGTCTCTAAGGTGACCCACAGTGCCTCCTCTCCTCTCCTCCTGTTTACTCTTTGTTCAGTTGCTTTTATCCCTTCCATTACATAGAGAGCTACTCCCTTCTACCCTCCCTGTCTGTCCTGTAGGTTGTGAACCTGGTATGTTAACATCCCAGTCATGGTTCTCTGTGTACCATGTTTCTGTGACTGCTACAATATCCAGGTATCCCTCTTCCATCAAGGCTACCAGTTCAGGGAGCTTGTTGCCCAGACTATGGGCATTGGTACTCATTACCCTCCATTTCTTGATGGCCTTACCCTTTTGCCCCATCCCTGTCCTTATTGCATTTGTCACTTTCTCCATTTACCCCGCGCTCTCCTATCGACATCTCTATATTGGTGTTCACCTCACTTAGTACCTCGATATTTTGGGGAGCTAGGATTTCCTGCTCCTTTCCAGTGCTCCCCTTGGCTAGTTTAAATGCTTGTCAATGAAGTATTTAAACCTATCACCTAGGATCCTGGTTCTCCTCCTGGACAGATGCAGACCATCATGTCAGTATAGGCCTGCATCCCTCCAGGTGGACCCCCAGTCCCCAATGAAGCCAAATCCCTGAGCTCTGCACCAGTTTTTCAACCACTGATTGAATCCCATGGTGTGGAGCACCCTAGCCTCACCTGCACATATACAGGCAGCACCTCTGAAAAGGTTACCATGTGTGCTATTTGTCTAAGGCCCCTCCCCATCTCCACAAACTCTTCTTGCACTGCTCTCATCCATTTCTTAGCCAAGTCATTTGTCCCTAGGTGGACAATGACATCCAGCTCCCATCCCCTGTGCATCTGCTCCTGTGATCCTGAGGATTCGCTCCCTGTCCCTCCAAGCCATGGTGCCAGACAGGCACCTTACCTCCATCTCCCCTTCCTCCCCCAGTTCTACCTTCCTAACAATGGAGTCCTCCACCAGGAGTTGTTTCCTTCCCTTGTGGGGTCCCATGCCACCCTCCTGTGGGTCTCCTTTGTGGAGGTTCCCAGCATCCTCCATGGTCTCCACTGTAGGTGCCTCCTTATAATCTCCCTTTCTATGCACCCCAACATCCCACTGGCCCTCCCCACAGCCTTGTTGCATTGTGTGGCCACCTTTAGGTCATCTGAGATGATTATACATAAATCTCTTTCTTCCCTGGTGACTGTTAGCAACTCCCCCTGTCCTGTAACACACTGCAGGATTTCTGTGCTCAAGGTGCATTATTTTTAACTTATTTGGGTTGAATTTTAGTTGTCACATTGTGGACAATCTTTCCAGCTTACCTACTTCCCTACTCAGTCATTGGACCATTGTCTACCCTGTTTCAGATCTTGGTGTCATCTGCAACTAGGCATACCTTCCCCTCTAGTCCTTCCAAAATGTCTGAAATGAAGACATTAAAGAAGACTGGCCACAGAACTGATCCTTGAGTCACCCCACTGGTCAACCTCCTTTCTTCGGATTTTATCCAATTTACTACCCCACCCTCTGCTTCCTATCCCTCAGCCAATTTCTAACACAGTTCTCAACTTTGTGGCCCACCCTAGGCTACCCAACTTGCTTACCAGCCTTCTGTGTAGAACAGTGTCAAAGGCCTTACTGAAATCAAGGTAGGTGATATTCACCACTCCCCCGATCCACCTCCTTCATCACCAAGTCAAAAAAAGTCTATCAGGTTTGTTTGACATGACCTTCCTGCTATGAATCCAAGCTGGCTTGTATCCTGTGCTCTAATGGATTCCATGTGTTCCACAGTCCTTTCCGTAAGCATCACTTCCATAATCTTGTCCACTACTGAGGTGAGGCTGACCGGCCTGTAGTTTCCTGCTTCCTCCCTACTACCACTCTTGTGAATAGGGACCCATCGGTGCTTGCCTCCAGTCCTCGGGAACCAATCCTGTATTGAGCGACTCACTAAACAGGCTTGCTAATGGTGCTGATAGCTCCTTTCTAAGTTCCTTTAGAATCCTGGGATGTATACCATCTGGTCCCATCTCTTTGTCCATTCTTAGTTTTATGAGTTTCTCCCAGACTCTATCTTCTGTGAATGGACTGGTGTTTACACCCACTGTCTCTGTTGACCAGTTGTGGTCCCTGTCCCTACCCCTTCCCAGTGAATACTGAGAAGAAGTATTAATTCAGTATCAATGCCTTATCTAGGTCCCCCTCCACACACTTCCCTTCTACCCTTCTGAGTCTTACAATCCCTCTGCTGGCCTTCCTTCTTTTGCTGATGTACCTGTACAAAATCTTGCCACTTCTTTTATTGTCTGTGCTAACTTTTTCTCAAACTTCACTTTTGCGCTCCTCACTGCCTTTCCTACATTCCTTTGCTTCTATAGGTACACTGCCCTATCCTCATCCCTCTGTGACTTCTTATCTTTTCTGAATGCCTCTTTTTGTCCTTAACCTTCCCTGCCACCTCCCTTGAGAACCATAGTGGTTTGCTTCTTCTTTTTCCCTTGTTTCTCAGCCTAATGCACTGATTTATCACCACCACTGTGGCTCCTTTAATGTGTATCCACTGCTCCTCAACAGTGGAGGTATTTCAGAGGCAAGCATTTGATATTGTAATGGCAGGGGTCTATACCAAGATGAAAATATAGAGTGACCCGACCTCTGCCATGTTGGCTTCTGCTCTGTTCACTTCTGGAGTTTGGTTTATAACCCTACCCCAGATAGGTCACTTCCTGCTTTCCCTTCTCTTAGAGTTTTTATTAGGTGAACCCTTCCTTCTTTCCTATGCCTGTTTCCCTACTTTCCTTCCTTACTGCTATTGAATTAAATCTATCACCCTGCCCTGCTAGGTTGTTGCCTGCTTTCCCTCTCCTAAAGTTAACTTGACAACTCGGTAGCTAATAATGCCAGCTAATTCATTTAGAGCTGGTACATTAAATTACATACAATGTATCATGGCATACCCTAATTAAAAGACAGTGCCCGTGTTACTTACCCAGCATCAATGCATAAACACGCACTAAAGACAGACTTTACTGCAAACTGAAATATTTATTGTTTAATAACAATATATCCATTTAAACACTCTTCTCCTTTTCTGCTTTTACCCACCCTTCAGAGTAATCCACTTGTATTCATACTATTTAACTCACTGGTTACTTTAGTGTGTTCAGGACTTAATGCTGTTTTCTACCATATCCAAATTGCAGAATCTTCTATAATTAATTAACACTACACTTAAATTACACTATAGTGTGGTTTAGGGTCTAACACTTGGGGTGCAGGCCACAGCATGTTCTGCAGACTGCTACCCAACGCTGACACCCCAAGTGTGATGCCCTTTAGCTATCACCCTTCAATTAAAGGATCACAATGTAAGACTGCTAGTCTGAAGCTCTGAAATGTTGTGATCTAGCCACACCCATACTGTCACTGCTCATTCCCAACTGGAGCACTGAGGGGGAGAGGGAAGAGAAAGCCGAAGTCAGGTAGTCTGCTGTTGCTGGTAACAGCAGGCTCAGTACACTTGTTTCTACTGTCTCAAACTGTTCTTTTGGCTCTGGCTAGAGCTCTCTTGTCCCCGACTCCTGTTACAGCCACTTACTGTAAATGGTGTGCAGCTTTCAAATGCCACTCAACTCCATTCTGGCCCCAGCCAAAATAGGGTAGCCTGCTTCTGTTGATTACAGCAGGCTCATCAGGGCACTTGTGTGTACAGTCTACACATGTTCTTTTAGCTCTGGCTAGAGGTCTCTGCCTGCCTATCACAAACCACCTGTAAGCTTTGAAATTCCCTTTCTGCCTTTTGATGAACTCCATGAATGGTAGGCAGCTTCAGGCTACCACTAATAGCCGAAAACCAATAATCATTCCCTACTAGGAGCAGTTTAGTGTGGTGCAGCACATGTTTTAGTTTCCCCCTACCTCATTCTAACAGCAGTAGAGATAAAATAATTAATACCATTGAGTGCCACTGGTTTTAACACCACCAATAGCAATAACTTCTCCCCCCTCTGTAATATCAGTTGCAGTTTACATTTATTTATTTATTTATAGCTGGAGACCAGTACAGACACACTGAGATGAGGCACGTTTACAGTTGCCACCCAGGGGAGAGGGGAATGGGTAAGTACAAAAGTAATTTGGTAACAATCAAATATGACTTACAGGCATTAAAACATTAAATAATGAAAACATGAGGTGCAATGAGATTGCAAATGCATTAATATAAATTAGGAAAAAGGAGATGAAGATGTGCAAAAAACAACAAAAACAGGTGAGAGGAGGTTTAAGGAGCAATTCATGAGTTATAGGGAAGTGGAGGGACAGGAACAAGTGTGAGGGGAGGTTTGGTTAGGGTACTTTTTTTATTGCCTGAAACCTTCACCCCATTCATTATAATACCAGACACTGCTGCTAATTTTCACTGCACTATCTTCTCCTGCTTTTATTATGCTAAACACAACAGTTTCACAACAAAAGCTGAAGAGCAAACATAACTGGAATTGGCCAGTACGTTTGACATTTGAAATAATAGAAAAGGCATTCATTTTAATATAGCTTGGACAAGATTTTCATCAGTAATCTCAGCTTATTCAAAACATCTATTGTCTCATAAGGTCAGGGAACATTGTCTGCTGCATGCTTATTCTTTTTTTTTTTGGTACTTGTTTCTTGTTTTTCCCAGATCCTGACCCCCTACCTTGGATGTGCACGTGCATGTCGAGGCATGCACACGCTGTGTCTTAAGATGCCCTCCCTTCGTGTCACCCCTGCCACCTACTGTAACCACCGGACCTCCACCTGGTGGCAGTGGGACTACGGGAGGGTGATAACCACCCCCAGGAGAGGAGAATTGCCTTCTGGCTGCTCAGCCCTGCTCTGACCCTCCACTCCACCCCACCCCCCTTGCTAGCACTATGCTTGTTCTTTTATACAGTAGACATGAGCAAAGTGATGTTAAACAACAGGTGTTCAAAAACATTTCAGAATACTGATGAAAAGTAGTAAGACGCATATTAATAGGACTGCCCTTTTATTTCAAATGTAAAACAAAATTCTAAAGTAGACTCAAAAAGGGGGAAAAGGGGGCATCTTATAAGACAGAAGATAGGGTCAATTAAAATAGAATACCTCAAAGTACTAGTGGTTCAATAGGCATCAGCTGTCCTATGCACAAGCAGGAGCCACTGAAAATAAGATGTGGCATCCCAGCTGAGTTATCCAGTGTAAATGGTTTGTAAATCACTTTGGGATGCAGTGCATGAACAGTACTATATACAGTAAAAGTAAATTCTATGCTGAGTTTCAGTGCATGCGTTATAAGTAGTTAAGCAAGGGATAGTTATAGCCATCACTTTGTTTGGCTATTTTCAGGTATTTTTTTATATTTCTAAAGGAAGTCTGGCTGGTAGCTGTTGTATCTTACAGCTGTACTACAAGGAGACATGACTGCTCTCTAGATACATTTTAGGAACTATGCAGCCATGTTAATGGTATTCAGATATGCCAAGGATCATGCCACTATGCAGATTTCACTATAACCAGGCAATGGAAAAAAGAAAGGTAACATGTCTTTCTAGTGGGGTGAAATATTGCAATGGTAAAAATCATCCTCACTACAGGCAACGTGTGGAAATCCAGGGTCAGGCATTTATGAATTACAACTGCCCGACTGCTAACTATCTATTTTCACCACAGGGTGGATCTAATAAAAATAGGCTGTTAATCTTGAAGCAGCTGCCTGAAAGATAAATTTAAACTTCTGTTTTTAATGTTGTAGTAATTAAGGTAATTTACAGTAAATACTGATAAGAAAGAAGAACATTATGCACTATGTGATGCATATATGATGGATGAAAGTAGATGCTTTCCACTTTGGTTTCTGTAAGCATACAGTGCATACATTCAAAGTCCTTGAACTGTGCACAAAGCATCATGGATATGGAATTCTCTGTGCCATCGGGAGGGGGTTTTATTTGACTAGAAAATTATTCCACGGATAGTAATGTTTGACGTGCCACAATGCAGGCCACACCACAGCCAACTCAACACACTAAATGTAACAATAATCTTTAAAACAGGATGGGGCAATACTGAAGCTGGTGCCTACAAACAGAGACAATATTGCAGAAGTCAAGGTGGGAAGCCATCTGTGGGCCAGGAATGACCTGGCAGAGGGAAGAGGACATTGAGGTGTTGGAGGAACAGTGGTCAAACTAAAAGAGGGCGTATTGAAGGCAACAAACCTCTGTGTCAGGCAGGTAAGCAAATGTAAAAGAAAGAGGAGACCACTATGATTCTCAAAAGATTTAGCAGAAAAGGTAAAGGCTAAAAAATAGCATTCAGAAGGTACAAGGGAACCCAGAGGAAGCTGAATATGGAAGCAAATCTGGTAAAACAATGGAGCCCAAAGGTGCAAACTAAGGAAAGAATAGCTCAGGGAGTATCAAAGGGGGACAAGACATTTTATTAGGCATGTTAGCGAGAAAAGGAAGACTAAGGAAGGGATTGTACAGTTAAAGAGCGTGTCTATATGGATGGGGATCAAAAAAAGACAGACATCTTGACCAAATACTGCTGCTCAGTATTCATAGTGGAAGGGGAGGAGGAAGGGCCTCCAAAAGGCACCAGGATTTTTAAGGGGAAGGAAGTGGACACCAGTCTATTTTCTGATGAGAAAGTACAGAAAGCACTAGATAGCCTGAAGGTGGACAAAGCTCTGGGTCCAGAAAGGATACATCCAAGGGTGATGAGACAGCTCAGGGAGATACTGGCTGCACCTCTGACAGAAGTATTTAACAGACCACTGGAGACCAGCATGGTCCCAAGGGACTGGAGAAGTGCAAAGGTAGTCCCACGTCACAAAAGTGGTAATAGGGAGGAGGCAGGCAATTATATGCCTGCCAGTCTGACATCAGTGGTAGGTAAATTAATGGAAACACTGCCAAAGGAAAGGATTGTGGAATACCTTGTATCCAAAGGATCCCAGGATCCCAGACAGCATGGGTTCATGGGAGAATGTCATGCCAACCATATCTAACAGATTTCTTTGACTGGGTGACCAAAGATTTAGATCAGGGAGGGGTGGTAATTGTGGTCTGCCTGGATTTCAGCAAGGCTTTCAACACCGTCCCCCATAGGAGACTGGTAAGCAAGTTGGAGAGCTTGTGGTGGGTAATAAGGTGGTAACCATAGTAAGAATGTGGCTTGTACAGACAGTAGTGGTAAACAATGTTCCCTCCAAGGAAAGGGAGGGTGACCCATGGGGCTTCTCAGGGATCAGTACTGGGACCGGTCCTCTTCAATATCTTTATAAGTGACATACAGTAGCAGAGGAACTGGAAGACATGGTCTGCCACTTTGCAAACACCAAGATCTGCAACAGAGTGGATACTCCAGGGTGTGTGGAAAGGAGGAGTAGGGATCTGAAAAAAACTAGAGGAGTGGGCACGGGCATGGCAGCTGGGTTTTAATACAAAAAAGTGTAAAATAATGCACATGGGCCATAGAAACATAGGAGCAGTGCACACAATGGGTGGACTGATACTGAAAAGGATCAGGCAGGAAAGGAACCTAGGAATAATCATATCAGATTACCTAAAAAGGTGGCCAGGCAGTGTGACAAGAAAGGCAGTTAGAAGTGCAAGTGGGATGCTGGGGTATATAGGAAGGATTATCACCAGCAGGAAGAGGGAGATGATACTGCCCCTATATCGATCACTGGTAAGACCTCACCTGGAGTACTGTGTTCAATTCTGAAGACCACATTTCAGGAAGGACATAGACAGAGTGGAGGCAGTCCACAGAAGGGCTACCAAAATGGTGCAGTGTCTGCAACAAAAGCCCTATCAGGAGATGCTAAAGGAGCTAAATATGTAAACCATGGAGGAGAAGAGGGAGAGGGGGGATCATATAGAGACCTTTAAATAACTAACAGGTGTTAACAACGTGCAGGAGAGGAGTATATTTCAGAGCAAAAGGTGCTCCAGAACAAGCAGGCATGCTGTGAAGCTGGAGGATATGTGTGGGGGCATAAATTCAGGAGTGATGTGAGGAAGTACTTCTTCACGGAAATGCTAGAGGATCCCTGGAACAGCCTTCCAACAGAAGTAGTGGGGGTGAAATACTGGAAGGGTTAAAAAATGCCTGGGACAGGCACAAAAGAATTTAGATGTAAAAAAGGGAGGGGGAGAGATGGTGCCATAGATCAAATGAAGTCTACAGAAAAAAAATGAAAGTGAAAAGGGGAAAAAAAGGAAAATACAAATGATAATATGAGCAGACTGGGTGGGCCAAGCAGCCCTTATCTGCCATCACATTCTATGTTTCTGTGTTTCTTTGTTTCTGCACAGAAGAGTACACCTGATGACAGTAGGTGGAAACTATTTCTTGCCACCTAAGAAGTGAGAAGTTGATACATAAACAGAACCACACTGGCAGGAAAAATAGTGGGTGCAGTCAGAACTTGATACTATCGGGATCCGTACTAATTCTCAACATGAGTAAGCTCGACAAACATAAACCCAACGCCAAAATCCTGACTGATTCACAACCCCGACATTCAACATCCCATATATTAAAATCCTGTATATTAACCTGCCCATCTGTATAAATCCTGACATCTGTGTTTTGCCTTTGGGGAACATGACTTAATCCAGCAGCACATTACAGTACATACAGTACAGCAAGTTACACACTTCGATGCTTTTATATTTATCGAAATGGCATATTGCAGAGGGATTAAAGGGATGGTTTGGGAATGGGCTGTTTGAATAGAAGGACCATATTTATGTATGTGTAAGTCACTATATGAAGAGGTCTAGGATGTGCCAAGCCTCATACCCTGAGTAGGACAACATGTGATGTTAAATGCTCATATGGAGTTTCAGTGTCCGATGCTATATTATGGACCAAAACTGCTTCAGTATCCAATGCCGTTTTATTTACTGAAGTGGCTTCAGTGGAGTGGGGATGGATGTTAGGCTTTTGCAGTACCTGTTGCCATACCTATAGATTGTGAAAGGGCACTGTTTAAGGTACTTAATTACAGACCCCTCACTGTATGTAGGTGATTGTAATTAAGGAACTGGAAAATTGCAGCACCATCAAGTAGTGTACTATGAGCACTGAGCAGGTCATGCAGGATGTAGAAAAGTCTGACATATTTGTTCCTGATCGAAGAAAGATTTCACAGCTCCTTTAAGCTGTTTCTGGTACCTCGGTACAGCTAGGTATAGATTGGACAGTTAACCACCCTCTCCACCACACTCGGACACTGAAACAAACATCCATAAGACAGTGGCCATTGTTTGTAATTTGGATCACAGTTCACAACAGTTTGTGTTTTGTCATTTGTAATACCCCTTAGCTTTGCTCCAGCTTCATTTGTCACATTTTGGTTTTACATCAATGTGCTGTATTTTTGCTGGATGATCAGACATAAGTACAAAGATTTAGGAATAATGAGTTGCAAGCACTATCTGTCCAGATTTTGGTAAGTCGGGTTTTAATGGGTGTCAGCATTTTGAATGTTGGGAACATGGTGTCGATCAGATCACTGTCAGGAATATCACTGTTGGGAAATCAAACCTAATCCATACTATCGGCTAAGAAGTAAAAAGCACTGCTGCTTTACATAAGTACTATACTTCCAAAAAGGAAAGGTGGTCTGTCAAGTTGAGTTAAGTAACAAAAGAACCCAACCCCTGCTAGTTATACTTTACATTATTTTTTTAATTTTATTTATTGAATTGTTTCACTAGAAAAGGTACACTGAGCAACAAGTTAGTCATCTCACGGAACGTCCTGGGGGAAAGGGTAGTAGGAATAATACAGAATCAAAAAGCAACTTACAATGACAGCAGAATCAGAGACATTGAACATGCTTTAGACCTGTCCCTCACAAAGCAGCATCAAAATGTTGTTTTGGGGGTGGAGCTGCAGCTTGAGACTCCAAGGCTCACTGAATGCAAACTGGCCCTTTCAATGATTTTATCTCTTTATGACATTTTTTTTGTTAAATCTTTTTATTGAAAGGAGATGTAGTGGTATTACATTACAATTCTGTATGCTCACATATAGCACATTACATTTGCATGTAAAATCATTCACATTTTCCCATGTTCCAACATTCCATGGGTGACAACATTATGGAATTACTCAAAACCTAGAGTACATATAAGTCATGTAGCAAGAGGGTAGTGCCAGAAGTACATTCACCTGTTATGGTCCATTAATTGGCATCACCAGAGGAACTGCGCTAGTGCATAAAAAAGCTTGTTTGTTCGTATGGAGGGGGTCCTATGTGGGGAATATCCCCGGCTCTATTGCTGTTTCTAGTGGGCCCCATATTGCTTCAAATGTTTCCTTTTTCCTCGCAGTGGAGTATTGTACTTTATCTAATGAAAGACATAGTTTTATTTTATTAACCCATGGTGCGATCACCGGAGGTTTGCCTGCTAACCATGTCTGTGCCAGTACCTTTTTGGCATTTACCAGGGTGACACCCCACAGGGGCTGTGGACCAACCCCTTGCAAACTAATCAGGTTTGATCCCAGCAACAGCTCCAAGGGTGAGCAAGAGAGGTTCCTTGCTAGTACTTTTTCCATAATATTATGTATTTCTTGCCAAAAAGGTATTACTTTGGAGCATAGTAGGGCAATATGAAAAAAGTTTGCCTGCTCTCCTTGGCATTTAGGACACTTATGTGGTCTTTCTGGATTCATTGTATGAAGTTTATTGGGGGTAAGGTATGTTCTATATTGATAATTAAGCTGGATCTACCTCAGCCTATTGCTTCCTGAGCATGTGTTAAGATGTTGGATGGCCAAGTCCCAAGTATGGTCATCTATGGCAATTTGAAGGTCCTGCTCCCATTTGTGTCTAGTGGGAAGTGAGGCCACTATGTCTGCACCCTGCAATGCATGGCAGTACATCGACATTGCCTTAGTTTCCGATGGTGGGGGGGTTGTACATGCCCTCTTCAAATGGGGTAGGACTGGCCCAGATCGAGGATTCACTCAGCATTTCTGCAAACCTCTGTCATATCACCTGGTATATAAAGTAATCACCAGGTTCTATACCCCATTTGGCCCTGACTTCCAAATATTCTAACATTCTACCCCCTTCTAAAAGTTGTAGTGCATATTCCAGCCCCATTAGTCTCCATTTTCTAAATCTCTGATGCATGGCTACTGTATATGGGCCTGTAGCCCTAATCACCAGGCTTAGGTCTGAGTACGGGAAGTGTGTGATAACACCACTTATGTTTAATTTACTATGCGCAGTGTGCCAGGCCTTGATCATGGCTAATGTATAGGGATTAGACACTGTATGGGTGTTCATAGAGTTTAGGTCTCCAGATAGATATTGAGAGCGTAAGAACCCTTTCAGTTGTTCCTCCTCTACTGCCTTCCTGGCCTGTTTTACAGGATCCACACCTGTGGGGATAAAGGCAAGTTGTGCTGCCAGGTAATAAAATTAAAAGTTAGGTACCCAATCCCCGGCAGCCTGGTACAAAATTGCCTTTTAATTCGAACAGCTTTCCCCCTCCAAATAAAACTATACACCATTGCATTTACTTCTTTAAAGTGTAAGAGGGGTATTTTTAATGGTATTGATTGGTAAAGGTAGCGACATCTTGCAGGATCATCATTTTTACAGTATTGATCCTTCCTATCAGGGTCGGGGTAGTTCTGCCATTTCTCACAGTCCCCACTTAGTTGCTTTACTATTGGGCCATAATTCAGGGAATATAGAAAACTCTGTTTTACTGTTAACACAATCCCTGAGTATTTTACATGGTTACCATCATTATCCCACCGAGTGCTTTCACCAGTTGTGGCCTATCATTTTGCCCAATTGGGAGGAGTTAGCTTTTCATCCAGTTTATTCTATGGCCAGACAGGGAACCATATTCTCTTAAAAGGTAATGCAGTGAAGGGAGATCTCTGCCTGGGTTTTGCATGTACAGTAGCCAGTCATCCGCATATAATGTGACTTTATGCTCCCCCCCAAAGAATCCCTGGATCCCTGTATGGGTCCTAACTGCTGATGCCAGGAGTTCTAAGGCCAAGACATATAGGAGTGGAGACAATGGGCAACCCTGCCTTGTGCCACAAGACAGTACAAATGAGGGGGTCAAGGTTCCATTAACTAATATCTGGGTCATTGGAGAGGTATACAGTACTTTTATCCATTTTAGAATTTCTGGGCCCAGGCCCTGGCGCTTAAGGGCCTCAAACATGTATATCCATTCAGTCCTGTTGAAGGCCTTTTCGGCATCCAACGCAAGAATAGCAGCCCATGCTGTTTAGATGACTTGTCCCATAAATGCAAAACATTTAGTGTCCTTCTAATATTGTGTTTTCCCTGTCTGCCTTGTACAAATCCTGCTTGGTCCGGGTGGATGAAAGTTGGCAGGGTGGATTCTAAATGGGTTGCAAGTACCTTTGCCAGGATTTTATAGTCAGCCATTAACAGGGATATGGGACGGTATGACGCACACTGGGTGGGGTCCTTTCCAGGCTTAAGAAGAATAGTGACAGTGGCTGCTCTCATTGACTGGGGTAGTATTACTTTGTTCCGGCTTTCTCTCAGGGTATCCAGTAGGGGGTCTATAAGCAAGGGCATAAAAGATTTTAAAAAATCTATAGGTAGCACATTGGGGCCTGGAGCTTTCCCTCGGCTTAGAGTTTTGATGGCTACGACTAGTTCTTTAGTTTCAAGCGGGAACTCTAGTATATCTGCCCTATCAGGGGCTAACTCCTGTAGAGGTACTTTATCAAAGAAGGCCTGCATCTGCTGAGGGGTGGGGAATCTTTCAGACATATACAGCTTTTGGCAGAATTTTCTAAATTCCTCTTCCATTTCTGGGGAGGGGGTCGTCACTGAGCCACACTCTTGTTGTATTTGTGTTGTAGCCCTATCTCCTTTGCTTTTCCTGAGCTGCCAGGCCAAAAATGTCCCACCTTTATCCCCATCAATATACACCCCTGCCCCAGCCAATAAAACTGCCCTCTCAATTTTGGCAGTGTTCATAATATTAAGTTTCCATTTTAGTTTCTGCACTATTCTATATAGGGGCTGGGAAGGGTTTTTCCTATGGGCTTCTTCATATGTTTCAATCTTGCTCCTAAGTTGTTCGATTTCTTTTATAGCACCCTTCTTTTTATGTGCAGAGAATTATATGACTTGTCCTCTGACATATGCTTTCATTGCTTCCCATCTTGCTGCATGTGAGGTATCCCCTTTCCTATTACAGTTGCAAAATTCAGTCAAGGTATGTGACATGAACTTAATGAAGTCCTTGTCTTTAAGCAAGATGGGGTCCAAGCACCACACTTTCTGCTGAGGCCCATCTTCCTTACCCACTTCCACCGGCACCGTAAAGTAAGCACGATCAGAGATTAGCATTGGGGAGTAGGTGGCTGAACCAAATACCCCTAGGGTGGTGGCACTGATCAAGATTCTATCAAGCCTGGCGTAAGTACCATGGACATGCGATTAAAAACTATATTCCCTGTTGGTTGGGTTTTGGTGTCTCCAAACATCTATCAGCGTATATGCATCCTCTATCTCCCCCAAGGTTATAGCAGCATTTGTCATCTGCCCTGGGGTGGTGTTCGATCTCTCTAATACTGTGTCCCTGCCACAGTTAAAGTCTCCTCCAAGTATCCATGGTTCCAGTAAGGTAGACATATCCAGGGCCAGCTTTTGAAAGAAACCTGGGTCCTTTATATTCGGAGCATAGACACTTCCAACTGACATTGGTTTACCCCCTTAAAGCGTGAGATTGGCTAGGACATATCTACCCCGGGATCACTTAGTACTTTGTGCACCACTGCCCTCGAGCCCCTAGTTACCCATACTGATGCCCCTCTTGCTATAGCAGAATAACATGCTGAGAGCCACATCCTTCCCATTGTATTTTTATGTTTTCAGGGCATTTGGCACAGACATGAGGGTTTCTTGCATAAGCACCAGCCATGCGTGCCCTCTCTTCATCTAATTAACTACTTACTGTCTTTTCACTGCTGACTTTAAGCCATTCACATTCCATGTCACCATATTCATCAAGCTACCCATGACCAATGTGTTGTCTGGGTACTTCTACTCCATTACTGATTACTTTTGTATTAGGAACATGCAGAATTATATACATTTCCCAACTTCGATTTCTACCACTCATTTTCTGTGTTTTCCATTCCAACTCCCCCACTCTAAGAAAACTTTCATATAGCAGTCCAAACCATTTTGCCAACAGGGCAGAAACTTTAACCCTCATCCCCCCTTCCCCCTCCCAACCTCTTGACTGGGCTCCCATGTGCCCCATCAGAGTGCCCTCTCATGTAGATAACAAGTAGCTATTGTACCTGGGTATCAATCTATCTAGCCCAAACAAAAACAAAACAACCCACGTCCAGCACAGGGAGGACAATAGAATGCAGTTTCTACACATCGCAGCTTGATTGGAAAATTGCATATATCCAATGTGCCTTACCTGGTGCATCCTTCTCAGAGAGCGGTGAACAACTGGGTGCTCGACTCTTCAGACTGCTGTCACTAAGGATGGATATCCAGGTGATTGCCACCCTAAAAAAAGGAACAGCAAGGCACCAAGTATCCGGTTCACATCCAGTCTATTTAAAATACAACATGCGTTCTTACGTAGCTGTCCCACCCCCAGCCAGTGGCTCATAATTGACCCCATGGAGTTTAGGCCTTGTATTTTTATTATACATCACTGGTAGCACTGGTCAGGTCATGGGCACACCAATCTTATTTTTAGCAATGAACAAAGGAATAACAGAATTGTATGCAACCCTTATAGTTAGACATCTGTGAGCGTTAACCTTAGCTCTCTTATCCAAAGTTCACTTTACCCTCATTGCCCCTATTAATCGCAGGGTACCTCTAAGCATATGTGGTATGCATGATCCTGTGATCATCGGGTACACCACATACAAATATTCTGTAATTATCCCCCCACCCCAGACAAAAAAATCAGGATATTCTTAGGGCTGCTTGTTACCATGCCTCTAAACAAACAAGTAAATAATAAGGTTACTGACATTTATAAGTATGCTCATTATTCCCCTCTCCCTGCTTCAATTATTTTCTACTACCAGTAATCATTAACATTTTGGTAGCATCCCCTGCATACTTCACTAATACTTAGTCCAATTATCTTCAAGGTTATTCAGGGGGGTTGCCCACTGGTACCCACACCCCTCGGTGTGGTCGGGTGCTCCTGTAATATGGTCCACTTCTCATCAAGCCAGCAGCTTGGCTTTCGATGCAGCACAGGGCCCTGCACCTGTTCCTATGGCCCCGGGAGACAGTGTGCACAATGCTTCTAGCCTTGTTCAGAATACAGGCCGCTGGCTATACCCCTGGGAATTTTTGCCTCATGTCCAGATTGATCAGGGTCCCATTAAGTCTCCCTCTCACTGCCAGTGGCCACTCCAGCATTCCACAATATCGGGGGAAGTTCAAAAATGTGAGTGACTCGTCTGGATCCAAACACTCCTGCTAATCCTCCCAAATGGCACTCCACAGTTCTTCTCATACTTGCCAGGGAGAGCACAGACCAAACCATCAACAGTAAACCATGAACTACAGCTCTATTAATCTTTAATTTCAGAACTTGAACATGATACAATCTACAGTCTACTATTCCACAGGGTTCGCCAATCTCTTCGTATGGAGGAAATAAAGCAACAACCAAACAGCTTCTAAACAGTCCCACCATACCCAAACTCCCTGCCATTGCAACAAATGTGTGATTTAGATTTTCTCCTCATACCTTTAGGTTTCAGCAGTTAGACAATCAGCGCTCCTCCTGGTGGCTTTCTTTAGACACCCATTTTTCCCCCTCTAGGTACTTGCTAAAGAACTTGGGAGGGGAGCCTGGTCTATCGATCTGAAGTTTGGCTGGGTTGAAGAATGAGAATGACCAGCCCATCGCATGAAGTTTAGATTTAATGCCATTGAACTTCTGCCTCTTCCCCTGCATCTCCCGACTATAATCCTGGTATACTCCCACTCTCACTTCTCTGCACCTGATTGACCCTTGTTTCTTTGCAGCTTTGAGGATCTTTTCTTTATCTGTGAAGTGCAGATATTTTATTAGGCAGTGCCTGGGTCATTTTGATGATTTTGGTGGGTGGGAACCACTCTATGTGCCCGCTGTACCTCATAATCCACTGCTTCAGGTGGTAGTCCAAGGTTTTGAATCAGCCATTTATGAAGACCATGAATAAATGGGCAGACTAGGTGGGCCAAGTGGTCCTTATCTGCTGTCAAAGTCTATGTTTGTATGTTTCTATGTTGCCAGATGCTGGGTCTTTCCCCTCGGTGCCTTTGGGGAGCCCAACAATTCTCAAGTTTGAGTGTCTAGATTTTCTTGTTCATCCACGTTCTCCTTCAGGTCTGCTATTGCCTCTGAGTAGTTAGTGCAGTCACTGGACATATTTTGAATAGAAGGCAGAATTTCACTGTTCGCTGATGACACAAAGCTCTGTAATAGAGTAGACACACCAGAGGGTGTAGACAGAATGAGAAGGGACCTGCAGAAACTTGAAGAATGGTCAAGGGTTTGGCAGTTGAAATTCAATGCAAAGAAGTGCAAGATAATGCATATGGAGCACAAAAACCCTGGCACAATATATCAGTTGGGGGGGTGAGGATATAGCATGCACCAAGTAGGAAAGGGATCTTGGGTTGTCATCTCTGATGACCTCAAGGTAGGGAAACAGTGTGACAAGGCATCAGGTAAAGCAAATAGGATGCTGGGATGTATAGGCAGGGCATCACCAGCAGGAAAAGGGAGGTCATAATTCCTATACAAGACACTAGTGAGGCCCCACCTGGAGTACAGTGTACAGTTCTAGAGATCATACCTACGTAAGGACATAGACAGGGTAGAGAAGGTTCAGAGGAGGGCAGCAAAGATGGTGCATGGGTTGCATCACAAGTCCTATGAAGACAGGTTGAAGGAACTGAACATGTACTCCCTGAAGGAGAGGAGGGAGAGAGGGGATATGATAGAGACATACAAGTATCTTACAGGGAGGAACAGGGTGCAGGAAAACACTATTTTTAAGCGAAAAAGATGTTTCAGGACTAGAGGGCATGGGATGAAGTTGGAGGAGGACGATTCAGAGGAAACATGAGAAAGAATTTCCTCACAGAATGGGTGGTGGACAAGTGGAACACCCTGCCAGAGGAAGTGGTGGGGGCTGAAACAATCACGGGATTTAAGAATGCATGGGATAGACATAAAGGAATTCTAGAGGTCAGGGGTAAGGGGAAATAGACTTCTAGGAAAACAAACTGAACTTACAAGCTCAAATGGGCAGACTAGGTGGGCCATAGGCCCTTATCTGCCGACACTGTCTATGTATCTATGTATCTATGTATTGTCCAGGTCGCTCACCCTTTCTTGCAGTTCCTTGATATTAACAGCATGTGTTGTAGTGGTCTCTGCTAAGCCTGTAACAAGAGACTGGTGGTGCACAATTTGTGCAGTCATGTTTGTAAAACTGGCCCACATTTCTGTTTGCATGGCCTCTAGCATGGATGGCACCCCTTCTAGGAAGCACTCCAGGGCAACATTTCCCACTCCACCTCCGATGCTGCCGTGGCCTGTTGTCTCAAGCTGGAGCCTGGGCCTTCCTTCTGGTCCTCTTGTCTTTCTGAGGGCCCAAATTGAAGTTTCAGTTGATGGTTTTTGGATTTGTGAGCTGACATCAGTTATCGCTACCTCTATCAAGTAGTAGCTAGTTGATCCTGTGCCAGATGAGTGGGTTAAGGTCATTTTTAAAGTTGATGCCCGTAGAACAGATCTAACATGCAGCCGCCATCAAGTCCGCACAAGCCATGCCCCCCCTCCTTATGACATTTTAACTCTTTAATCAGAGCCTTATGCAGGTAGTATCCTGTTGTGACTAGACTGTCTCAGTTTTAAAAGGAATCAGTAGGTCTTTAAAGCAGCAGTACTAGTTAACAAAAAATGAAATAATTTGGTTGGCAATTAAGACAACTCAAAACATCCATATATTTGATTTTCTTTTTGCTTTAATTCATGTGGCAAGACAGAAGATTCTGAAGGTCTTAAAAGTTACGGGTCCTTTAGCCAGGTGCACCATCATAGATGTAAACAGATCAGGGTGGTTTTATGCCATTGGCCATGACAGACTTGTGTTGGTGACACCCTGACATATTTGCAAGCAATAACACATGACGAAGTGTGGTTTACGTGCTGATAAGCACGCACCCAGAGGTGTACTAAGGCACTAGGCTCTTGCTCCAAGAGGCCTTATGCCCCTGGGTGTGTGCTTAACAGCACGTAACCCACACCTCGGAGTTTGTTATTGTGCTTATAAAATGGGTCCCTGGTAAAGAAGTGAATTTGACAAAGAAAAATGCAATGAAAATTTGTATAAAATTAGTAAAATAATATGATATGTGGACAAAAAGAAAAAGTAGTCCTGTGTCGGAATGCAGTAGAGCAGGTCACTGTGTCATTGTATCTATAGTACCCACCCAGTAACTGTGTCTGTGTGCAGAACCCACCCAGACAAACTGTCAAAATCACATTTTTATTTTATTTTTTTTAAATATGTTTCTTACTTTTGTACAGATAATATGGCTACAGACATCAGGACCAGGTGCATAGAGGTGAGCTGACGTTTCATCTGTGTGTTTTGTTGCCCAACTGTGAAGATGCAGTATTTCTGCATATTATTTTATTTATTTTAAAAAAAATTTTGGGTTAAAATCCCTTCCTTTGCTTTGTTTTATGCCAAATGGCTGGCTGACTGAGAGAGAGCATGTCTCTCAGCAGCCGCCGTACATGGACTTTTCCTGGTTTGCATTTCTTAGCGCTACAGCCAGACGTTTGCCGGTTCGGATTTGTTAAAAATTAAAACTTTACATGCAGTATTTCTTTTTGGAAAATAAAGTTTCTTCAACTTTTTATGGCAATAATGCGTTGCATGTTTAGTGGGCAGAGAGATGTCTCAGCGACGAGGAATGTTGTCATTGTGACTGGAGGTGCAGATCACAGGCATCGCCATAAGGTGCGAAAAGAAATAAAAATTAAGGCCAGAAAAAACAGTTTTATTGACAGGACAGCAGTAAAAAAACATTTTGTTGTGATGATGTAAAGTGTAGATGGTGGCACTAATAAGGGACGTTGTTTTGTGGAATGGGGCACTGCCTGTGAAAGCAGTTTGAAGCTCACGCAGGTTATTGCCATTTCTCTGTGGTGAGTTCAGTTGAGGAAGAAAAGTGCTGGTCTGCATAGATATCAACTGATAAGGACACGGGTGAAAGGTCCCTTCAGCCAATCAGTTTAAGGGATCTTCCTGACCCATTTTATAAGCATTATTAATACACACTTTACAATACATTTGACTTACAGTCCTTGTCTTTCCATACAGCGGCTGGCCAAGGTGGTGAGAGGAGGGCAGCGCCAGTCACCTTATGGGATCCCTGGCAACACCACTGAAGATAATGGGCAGTGACAGGGTAGGTTTGTCAGTGGCTGCAGTGCAGGAGGGCTACTAGACACTAGGGAAGAGAACGTTGGTAGGGGACAGGATCAGTGGATGGGGGTGCCATTAGACACCAGGGAATCTGTGATTAACTATGGGGCAGGCAACTGGAGGGAAGAGGGGGCCACTAGGCACCAGGAATGAGTCACATTACACCGGGGATGGTGATTGTAGGGCAGGGGGGACCACTAGGCACAAGGGAATGGATGTTTAATTTACCAAGGATGGTGATCGTAGGGTGAGGTGGATCATTTTGCACAAGGGAAAGATTTTTAATTTATAGAGGATGGTGATCAGAGGGTGGGGGACCACTAGGCACCAAGAAAAGAGTTCTAATTTACAGGGAATGGTGATTACAGGATGAGGGGACCAATAGGCACCAGGGAATCTCTCCATATAATGGGACTGGACAATCAGGGTGGTATGGAGCTGGTCACAGAGGCACAAACCTGCTACCACTTGCCATGCACGTGCCCATAATGGTCATGGAAATGGCCCCTTAGTGCTTTGCATGTTCAATGGGCTCATTTGTATGGGGTCATCTGAATATGGGGCTGGCAGTATAGCCTAGTGGTTAGAGTAACAAGCTGTGAATGAACTTGGTACATCCAGCAAACTGGGGTTTAATTCTCACATCCTTTACTTGCAGTCTGTGTAACTCTGAACAAGTCACTTAACCTCCCCAGTGCTCCCAGGTAGCCCCTGAAAAGAGGCACTTATGCCTATTGGGCCTTACCTGGTTACCAAAGACTAAAATAAATAAATAAATACATTACACTGGGAGCTGCTGGCACTATTGAGTCTGGTGTTGCTGTTCTATGCACCACAGGTTCCATGTTGGAGCAGCACTACTCAGCTGATCACTGTGCTGATATGCCCCAATATTCAGTCAGATAGTGCCGATATGCTACCTAACTGAATATTGCATCCTCAGGGTCATGGGCAATAGACAAGCACAGCACAAAACTTTGTGCTCCATTTTGCCCATTTTTGAATATCAGGCCCCAGATGTTATTTATGAAATCATTTCCAAAACAGGCTTTTGCATCACAAGTGTGAAAAGATGCTTTAGGAGGGATTTGAAAATAAACTCCTGTCATGTTCATGAAGTGGTGTGACAAAGTGCTATGCTGAAAATTTGTAGTCAAAATATCCTAACATAACAAAGTTATAAGTAAACATTGAAAAAATTAAATATTTTTTCATAACTGTGTTGCTGTTTGACATTTTTACCCCCAAATTGTCAACAGTCATTTTATGAGCTCACCCTATGATCAGAATATGTGCATTTTTTTAATTCCATCCAAAAGGAGATTCTGTGGAGTGACTGAGAAAGCATGTTTCAGAGGGGATTTACAAAATTAAACCTGCCTTGTTTATCAGGTGGGGGAGGGCTTTGCTAAAAATTTTGGATCAAAATTGGAAAAATAGCTAAATGACCAAGTAAACATCAAAGAATTTCAAAACTGCTGTAGAACTTTGCTGGGTTTTTTTTAGATTTTGATCTTAAATTTTCAACATAGTATTTTTATGAGCCCACCTTATGATTAAGACAGGTGATTTTTTTTAAATACTTTCTGAAATGTTAATTTCATTGAGAGACTGCAAAAATATGTTTCAGGGAATTTGAAAAATGTTATCTACCTGGTTCATAAGGTCGGGGTAACAAAAAGGCAGTGTTGAAAACTTGGAGTCAAAATCTGAGAAAATAGCAGAACTATGAGTCAATTTTGAAGAATTTCAATGTTGCTTCATAACTTTGCTGGGTTTTTTTTGAGATTTTGATCCCACATTTTCAACATGATCTTTTTATGACATCACTTGTCTAGCTGCCAGTTTTCAAAATATTCATCCTGTTGCATCCCCCTTTAAGAGAAGGTTTAATGATTGTGTAACATAGCTCTACTCATCAGTTTTCAGAAAAGGTATGTTGTGGTGTTTATCATCACATGTTTGATAATCTTGAATTTTGAAGAGAAAATCTGGACAATATAGCTGAAAAAAACATGAAAATTAGTAAATCCTGAATCTCAAAGAAATTGTAAACCTATTATTTTTAACATCTTATTTGTAGAGTTTGGGTATTAGTTTCCAATTTTTGTAAGTAGCTAAAATAAATTTGAATTAAGTGAACCTAAATGCCCATAAATAAACCCTAAATAGAAGTAAAACATAACATCTAAAACCAATTTGTTGTTCCTTATGTCCAGTAATTATGTCTAACAGCATCTTAACTATTTATGTTCTTCATTGCTCTCACTTTTCTTTCATCTGCTCAGAAACTATACCATTATTTCATTATAATAATTGATTTGTACACACTAAGGTTGCTGGCCAAGAATGCATTCCTATAATGGAATCTAATTTCTGAAGGCATACACTGTACACATGTAGAGTGAAACAACAAATTGTCGAACAATAAGTTTATTTCCATGCTGAATAAAAAGAGTGATACAATTTACTTTTGAATAATGACACCCATGGAAATGCAAGTGTCTTTTTCAGCCAAACAATGACTCACAAAATTTTTAGTACAAGATGTTATTTTCATAATAAGGTCCATTCTGAGCACAAATTAAACTATTAATTCTAATGCAGAAAATATATTATTGTTTGAGATTGCATTTTAATGAAGACTTATGCCCATATTTATCAGCGTGCAACTTTTCACTATAGCATGTATTCTTAATTTGGAGGTACATTTAATTTGTTTACTCAAAGCCATCATTGTTAGTGTCATAATCTAAATCTGGTATCATTAGCTGAGGCACAAGAGAATCGGGGGATCCCGGTGGCCATAGACACACACGCAGAGGACTGGAGGAGTGTAGCAGAAGGGATCATAGGCTCGGCAGATGGCAGAGTGCAGGACAGTGACTGAGGGAGCATTTTTTTGTATCTAGCACTGCAACCAGCCAAGAGAGGAGCTGTAATCTCACAGCTGAGCTGCACAAGTCTCTGCTCCCAGAGGAGCCAATCAGCGTGGAGAGCGCCACTTTTGAAAGTAAAAGAAAAGCAGCCAGGCTATAAAAAGGTTAGTGGAGTGAAGCAGAGGCACACAAAAGAATTAAGGGATCCCAGCAGCTGTAGCCACATCAGAAAAGGACTGGAGGAGTGCAGCAGAAGGGATTGGGAGCTTGGCAGGGGGTAGAGAGCAGAACAGTGATAGAGGGAGCGTTTTTTGTATTAAGCTCTACAACTGGCCCAGAGAGGAGCTGTAATTTCATGGCTGAACTGCAAAAGTCTCAGCTCCTGGATTAGCCAATCAGCAGGGAGAGCGTCGCTTTTGAAAAGTAATAAAAAAGTGACAGGGCTAGGAAAAGCCCAGTGGAGTGGAGCAGAGGCACACAAGAGAATTGGGGCATTAGGCAGCCTTACCTGCACCATTGGAGGACCAGAGGAGTGCAGCAGAAGGGGGTGGAGGCACAGCAGGTGACAGAGAGCAGAACAGTGATCAAGGGAGTGTTTTTTTTGTCCCACCTGCCCACCCCGGCCCCAACCTCTATTAAATGGCCTGTGAAGAAGGTGGGGACTTCTCCAGGGAGGAACAATAAGACTGAGACTAAGGAGCAGTGGAAAGTGCTGCTTCCAGAGGGAAGGACTTGATGCAGAAGAAGAGCAGCAAAGGACTGGAAAGGGCGGATCACAACTTGAGGAACTTGGACTGTGGCTGATGGTGAGACTTTGAAATGCCAATTATTGTCTAAGCAGAGTCCTAGAAGGGACAATTGAGGAAGTGTACAAAGATAAGGCATCTCAATGAAGTGTAAAATGAAAGTCACATGTACAATATAACTTGCAAGTATTAAGAGTGTGTGCAGTGATGAGTGGGGCTTTATGGAATGGGGTACCTTTAAACTCCTCCTCATAACTGCCTTGGTCAAATTCATGTACATGGCTGTCACCATGACCGGTGGAATCTGACATCTCCTTTGAGTATGCCACCGACTGGGAATGACACTTTTCCAATTCATCCATCAGTCTGCTCAGGATGGGATACATTTTAATAGGCATGGTAACACAGAGAGCAGGCAGGGTGTCCTCTGAGTTTTGACCCAGGGCACCTGCCACTATTATTTTATCTGACACCAGGCTGACCCAAATTATTTGGTCTTGATCAATGAAGGCTGTGAATTCATTAAAATCCAGATTTGCCTTTTGACTGTATGTAATTGCAAGGGGGACAATGAGACCTCCCTAATTCTGCAAGTATCTTGATGTGCACTTTAAAGCCACCAGTTCCCTGATGTCTAGGACAGTCATATATCCTACATCTGTATTTGTGTTTGGGATCGAGGAGACACCAACCCAAGTATTTATGTAATGGTTCTGGACATAAAATTTCTATACAATTCAACATATGAACATATCCCAGGACTGTTAGTTTTAGCATCCCAGCATGGCCAAGGAAACAAAAATCTAGTCCTGTCTTACTTCTAAGATTATCTGTCTCTAAACTTAATGCTCTAAGTTTGATAATATTCTTTTGGCAAGCAAGACTAAAGTCAGAATTCATGGTTAAAGAAAGCATTTACTTTTTGTCAAAAATGTTCAAGGTTTAAAAATGATTTTAACCATGGAATGAATAGGCAATAGCAATTCTGCAACTGTGTCTACAATCCTAACTTGCTTTCAATAACAGTTACTTAAATGCAGATTTTTGGCATGTAAATAGGCAAAGACAAATTCCTGAATTTATAAGGCATTTATTAAAAGACAACCATAATTTTTTCTAAACAGCATTACAAGCAAAAGTTAACATAATTTCTTTGTTTGCAGGTGAAGCACACTGCACTTAAAACAAAGTAACAAATATTAGCTAGAGTGCCAATTAATGGGCCCTATGCCCAAAATGATAACACTCACCAAACCTTTTTAGTCAGCCCGATGTCCTTTGAAATTCTAAGAGCTGTGGGCCAGCAGTCTTGTCCCTCAGCCTCCTACCTTGCTCTGGAATTTGGGCTGTTTAAATAGGTTTAGCCAGGTGGAGATGTAACTTGGATGTTGTGAGTTTTCCAATAAAACTGGTTGCTGATTCGTTGACAGTCATCAATTAATGGAAGTTTTGTTTGTGTCTTGCTGGAATCAGCCTCATATACCTTAGGCTAGCTTGGGGCTAGATACGTCACCACCATTACAGGAAATTTGGGTGATGAGAATAGTATCATGGTGTTCCTCCACTAGAATATCATTTAATGGATATGAATTTTGGTTATAAAAGTATCAACGGTAGTAACTCCAGGTGGTTATAAACAGTGCATGATCATTTGAGTGTTAGTGGGTATGAATTTTGATTATAAAAGTATCAACCGTAGTAACTCCAGGTGGTTATAAATAGTACATGACCATGTGAGTGTCATTTTTAGTGGTGTTCTTGACTACAAATGTGCCATACAATATAATAATAATAATAATAATAATAATAATAACCCCAACCATTTACAGCTCTTGTTTCAGGACAAGGTTGGCTGCATGTTGTAATTTATTTTGCAGACAAGGATGGCCTCCGGTTAACCTTTTGTGTTTAGGCTGAGTAGCTGTAAATACACTGTCTGTGGTTATTGGCAGAAAGTACCCAGCAGATGTCATAGACTCTTGTCTCATGTTAACAGTAAAAAATGAAAAACTAAGAGCTTCTTAAAAATAAGTCTATAATCCTATGAGCTATCAGAATATAATTTGTTTGTCAATCAGAATAAAAACCCACACATCTATTAGTAAATATTAGGTTATAAGTTGTCAATTGATTAGTACAGAATAAATCACTTATTTCTTATCATTAGCTATTAATAAGCAGTATATGATAACAATGGTTATTACTGACAAATCAGTATTTGGCAAGAGAACAGCAGACTGATGCTTTAGCATTTTCATGTGATAACAAACAAGCTCTCAAAATCCAGGGTATGGAAAGAATATGCAGTATTCTCATTTAACTTGGTCTGGGGCATTACCTCTTTTTCCAAAGGCAATGGTGTGGTTAAAGGTGGTAAATTAAATTGACCTAGATAATACTTTAACCAAGGGGCATCAAGCTCAGGCAATATTAATGGGGTGAGTTCCTGTAGGTCCTCAGACAGGATAGGTAGTGGCTCTTGATCAGTTTGAGGTGAGGGGTCCTGAAATAGAATAAACCTATCTGATGGAGGGGGTTGGATGGTGTAGATCAGATGTGTCTGATGGCAAACCCCGTGGGGTCTGAAAGATGAGATTACATGCAAAGCAGTTTCCATTCCCTTTACAAAAGTGCATAGGTGGAAAATAGAGTGGATTTACAGGTTGATGCAGTGGAAGGGCAGTCTAGCGGTTCATGAAGTAATACTTGTGTGCATTACACCTAATCATCATGTAGTTGTAGAAGTCTGAATTATGAATCAGGAAATGTTGTCATAGAGGTATGGCAATGCCTGGTGAAATTTTTTGCATAATTACGAAAAATGCTTCGCCTATGCAAAATTAAATTTCACCTGTTTTTTTGATTTCGCTTAATGGCCAAATTTTGCTTACCATGACAATTTTGCCCATTGATGATCCAAATTTCATCTTGTGGCAGAATTTCACCATATAAACTTTTGATTTCGCCTGTGAAATTTTGGTACAAAGGTGAAATTTGCAAAGCATTGTTGGTAAATAAGTCAAATGTCATGTGTAGCATGTTTGCAGGTCATTCTGCTGCATGTTGAGTCAGAGAGCAGTGTGTTGTGGTGCATCAGAGCCAATAAAGCCTTTGAAAACATAGCTAAAACTTGTTTTTGAGAGTTAATTGCTGCAAAATATAAAGTTTTTTCCTAGTGCTGCTGTGCTGGTAGTGCCTTGTACTAGGGAACATTTTCTAATGTTGTGAATTTTTGTATAATACATATTGGGCTGGATATTCAAAAGGGTTGCACCATGCGCAATAGGGTTGCACCTGCGCAAGTCCGAAATTGCGCCATTCTGCCATATTCAGCAGGAGGAAGTTGCGCCGCCCCAAGGCAAGCTGAGCAACAGCGCAATGCAAATGAATGCATGCTGAACTGGAGGGGGAGGAACCATGCATAAACTGCACAGCCCGATATTCAGAGGGCTGTGCAGAGTTGTGCAGGTGCAACCCCCAACCTGCGCCTGCACAACTTTGAGCCAAAAAAAAGGAGTAAGTCGAGGGCCACCCACAGGTGAGCTGTCACATTGCAGGGCGCAACACAGCAGTTGCCACCTGTGGCTGGCCCGCAACCTACTCCCTGTGCCCCCCCTGCAGCCCAATCGCGGGCATATAGTAACCCCCCTCCCCCCGACTGGCGATCGTGGGTAAAGCATAAAATCCCCACTCCCGACTGGCCCGGTCGGCGGGCATAAGGTTAAATAACCCCCACACTAGCCCGATCGCAGGCATAAGCTAAATAAACCCCACAGCCCGATCGCAGGCATAGCTTAAATAAACCCCCACTCAGCCCGATCACG
The DNA here is from genome assembly GCA_016271365.2 of Neoceratodus forsteri. Classification (NCBI taxonomy): domain Eukaryota; kingdom Metazoa; phylum Chordata; order Ceratodontiformes; family Ceratodontidae; genus Neoceratodus; species Neoceratodus forsteri. Next base: position 1,133,176,187 of record CM028130.1, read on the forward strand.
GGCATAAGCTAAATAAACCCCCACTAGCCCGATCATGGGCATAATTGTAAAATACCCCCCACCAGCCCGATCGCGGGCAGCACAGAGTCCAACCCCCAGGACATATCCCTGGTGGTCGGTGGACTCGCTAAGCCCGATCACGGGCTGCAAAATGTTTCAACACCCCCCCAAGAGCAGATCCCTGGTGGTCCAGTGGACCACTAAGCCTGATCGCGGGCTGCAAAATGTTGCAACACACCCCCCCAGAACAGATCCCTGGTGGTCCAGTGGACCACTAAGCCTGATCGCGGGCTGCAAAATGTTGCAACACACCCCTAGTCAGGGGAGGGATTTTACGCTTTGCCCATGATTGGGCCAGTCGGGGTGGTGGGATTTTACCCTTGCCTGTGATCGGGCTGCGGTGGCCGTCCCGATGGCTGCTGCCTGACAGGGTGCCAGGCACAAGTCCTCGGGGATCGTGCACCTGCATGCTAATGGCATGCAAATGGGCCATAAATAGATGCAAATGGCCCCCATGCCTTCATGAATTATGGCCCCATTGCATGTCACCTTTGAATATGGGAAATTTGCATGGCGCATGGTACTGCACCACCGCAACTTGAATGCCCACTCTGACCACTTGCGGTGGCGCAAGTTCCACTGCATAATGCACAGTGGCTGTTGGGGGTTGATATTCAAAGGAGTTGCTCGAGCAGCAACCCTTTGAATATCACCAGCCATACCCTCATGCAACTATTTTGTGCAGCGCAAGGGCTTACGCCACAAAATAGCACAGTTTGAATATCTAGCCCACTGTACTTTGAATTAGGTTTACTTTTCTCACCTGTCCTTGAAAGAGTTGTGTGAGGTAGCGTAGGAGTGTAAAGCACTGCAGGCTATTTCTAGCCAAGCAGATTGGTATATTCACTCACAATTGTGAGTTATCTATTTACTATTATTTCTTATTAATTTTGTTATATCTTGCAATTTATTTTCTCTGAAAAGTTTCTCTGTCCTGTTTGAGAGTTCCTGCCACTGTTAGCTGTGTTATATACCACTCTTCCGCTTTTAGTTGTGAAATGATTTTGAATTCTGAAGTTTTAAACACACAGAGCTGATCCTGTCTTTTATTTTTACATGGTTAGTTCTGTTAGCTGGAGTGTTAACTTGTGTGTTACTAAAATTGTGAAAATCATCAGTCGTAAAGTACTTCTACTCGATCACTTGAACTTGTCTAGTACAGTCGCACTGCATTGTTGAATTGTTCCCTTGTATGTTGTTGCTGAAACTTGACTGTGCACACTGCATGGTGTTCCTGTTTTAGTTAACTTACATACATTACCCTTTCTCTGTTATAGCATTGTTTGTGTCTCACTTGATGCTTGCATTATAAAACCGTATATATTAAAATAGTCATTTTCAAGACATTTCCTGTTGATCCCTCCCATCCAGACCACTAACATATTGTGTGGTACTAATTTCCTTTGTTGCCGTTTTATGGTTGTCTCTGCCTGAATATAAAAAACAAATTGTGGTACTAAGTAACATAACACATTACAGTAATTTATTTGTCCAGAGCGTGCCCCTTTTCCCTGTGTGTATTTCTTTAATTCCTTCCTGTTTGGGGCAAAAAAGTTACGTTTTTGTGTTTTACTACTCTAGGCTGCCTACCATATATGGTATTAGTTCTACTGTAAGTGCTGGTACCTGTCCTGATTGTTTTTGGACTTTTAGGGAAGCCAGTACTGTAGGTGTGTGACAGTGCGACATCATCATTCACATGTGAGGTATTATTCACACATTTTGTAGTAGTAATACATCCTTTCTTCAAATACTCCCAGAGAAAGGCAAAGCTTTTAAGCAGCAGTCAGCAAAAATTCCTGATAAGAAGCAGACAAATACAGGGGGGAAACGTGGCGGGGGGGATGCGGGAGCTAAGAAGTCTGCTGAAAAAAGTGCAACTTCAGTTCCAGTTCCTGACAGCAGTGAAAGCACAGGTATGTCTGCATCACTATCTTCAAGTTCTGATGTGGGCCCTGGTGGTGTTACAGGAACCAGCAAAAAGAGTTGGTGGCCGAACTGGGTCCGGCATACCCGTGTCTTACTTTTTTAAAGCTCAGACTGTTGCAGACATGCTAGCGGGGGATGCTGACAGTGAGAAGAAGGGAGGCACTGACACCAGCACAGGAACAGTGGTCCAGGAGGACTCAGAGGAGGGTGATAATAAGTCTGTCAGTGTGACTGTCCATGTTCCCGCAGGGGTTGGTGATGATAGTGTTCAACAAGAGTCTGATAGTCCTGGAGATAAGGATAGTCAGCCCCCTGAGATAGTTGTAGAGAAAGAAAAAGGTGCCATCCTCCAAGAAGACAATGATGGGGGAGGAGGAGGAGGAGGAGGAGGAGGAGGAGGAGGAGAAGGAGGAAGACAAGGACATCATTGCTATTGGTGGTGGTGATGATGATGATGACTGAGATGATCCCACATGGGAGTCTGAGTTAAAAAAAGGTCAAGGGAGATGTGGGCCATTTACATGTACAGCCTGTGGTGGGTCAGTTTATCACCATGCCTATAAACACACCTCCAAACAGTCAAGTAACCACCCCTCCCAAAAGTAGTGTTGTGGAGGTCATGTTAGCAGCTCAAAAAATACACACTTCCACACCTATTTCTGAATCATCCCAGTCCCAGAAGCATCTGAAGTCCAGAGGTCAAAAGTCCCTAGTTTGGGACTTTTATGTGCTGAACCTGCTGATGAGACCACAGCAATATGCCAACTTTGTCAAGCCAGTGTTAGTCGGGGGGAAAAAGAGAAGACACAATACTCCCACCTGAAAAACAAGCACCCACTGAGATGGCACCAATACATGAAGAATGTCAGAGCTGTTGGTAGCAAGGTGCACATAGTAGAGCAAGAACATGATGAGGGAGGGAAGAGGAGGTCAATGCTGGAGGAGGAGAGTGAGCAATCCTTTGCTGTCTCTAGTAGTGGGCATAGCAGTGGCAGTGTGAGTCCCAGTCCCAGTCCCATGAATCTTAAAAGTACACATCCCCCACACCCACAAGCAACCAAAATAACTGGCTTCATGTGATCTCCACTGTTCGGCCAAGAGTCAATTGTTAATCCTAAAAGAAAATCATTGCTGACACAAGCACAGCATTTTGGTCAGACAGCTCCAAAGATGCAGCCCATTCTGAAGACCACCCTTGAGTGGCAGACAAAGTACGCACTCAGTCATGCTGCTGCATGAGAGTTAAATGCTGCCACTACTGAAATGCTGGCCATCGATCTGTTGCCATCCTCATTTGTAGAGAATGTTGGTGTCCACTGGTTGATGGCCGATGCCTGTCCCAAATGGAAAGTTCCATTGTGAACCTATTTTAGTAAGCGTGCCATGCTGGAGCTGAACAGAAGAGTTTCTGATTACATTAGACATGCATTGAAGCATAGTGCATCACATTATATCCATCTTAGCATGGATCTGTGGACCAGTGGACAAACAGCAGCAAGCTCATATCTGTGCATAACAGTACACTGGGCACAGCTGCCTGGTGTGGTACTTGATTTTTGGCCTGGCAAAACATGCATTTAGCAAAATTGTGGCAGTAGCAACACACCTGGTATTCAGCAGCATGCAATCCTGACTATGACAAGTGTCCCAGTTTCACACACGTCTTCGAAAATGCTTAATGTTCTGCTGGACAAGATTGATGGGTGGCTACACATATAGTCACTCATAGCAGGATACATCACAAGTGATAATGGCTCCAATGTAGTGAAGTGCATTAGCGATGGTGTTTTTTTCAGAATGCCCTGCCTAGCACACTGCCTTAATTTTGTTGTTCAGCAATTTCTCAACCACGTGGACATTAAGAAAATGGTTCATGTTGCCCGTCACATCTGTGCCCACTTTGTCCATTCTGCAAAGGCTTGTGACCAGCTACGGAGCTACAGTGCAATAACAATGTGCCTCAGCACTGGCTGAAGCTTCATGTTGTCACTAGGTGGAACTCCACACTGAACATGCTTGACCGGCTGTATGAACAGTATAAGGCTGTGTCAGAATACCTGCTGCTGCACACCACCTGTGACAGTGCTGGAGTATCCATCGCTCTAACAACAGAGCAGTGGTGCCAAATTGATGGGCTAATATGCATTCTCCGTCTATTCGAGCATGCTACACAGGCAGTGAGTGGGGACACTGCTTGCATAAGTCAGTCCATACCTCTGATACGTGTGCTGAGGCAGACACTAGTGAATGTGCAACACTAGACAGAGGCAGGGGGGGGGGGGGGGATCATGGCACTTGTGATCTAATGCTCCATGTGCTGGACACAAATACCCATGTATCTGGCATTTTACAGTCAGCTGAGTTTGCAATCACCACCATGCTGGATCCACAGTATAAACATGGCCTGCCCTCTGTAATTGAAGGAGGTCGTCAGTGAGTACAGCAGTTGACAGAGAATCTCATTAGATTGGTACATGCTGCACAAATGAAAAATGCACACACTGCATCAAAAACGGGTGTTACTACCACCAACAGCAGCTTACAGGGAACACAATCAGAGAAAATGGGCAAGGCAGAGCAGAAAACAGCAAGCAATCCCATTTGGGATGTTCCCTTTCAGGTGGGAGTGGAAGACATGGAGGAAAAGGAAGAGGAGACAGATGAGGCCACTGGACTCTGAGCAGCAGAACAAAAGGTGGAGGCCTACATGAGAGACCCAAAGCACTTTGCCATTAGTGATGAGCCACTGCTGTACCAGAGCAGTAAAATGACTGAATGGCCAGCACTAACATTGGTTGCTGTGAAATATCTGAGCTGCCCACCATCCAGTGTCACTGTGGAACAAGTGTTTAGTGCAGCTGGGGCAATTGTGAGTGACCATATGACCAATTTGTCACCCAAGAATGTATCCATGCTAACATTCATCAAAATGAATGAAAGGCACTTTCCACACAACACAGTGATGTCAGTGGTGTTGCCACAGGAACTGTGTCTCAGTGATGAGGATGATGCCAATCCCTTGAGTAAAGCAGTCACAGGCAGTGAGGTGGATGAGGCAGCAATGTTGAGAGAATTCCCACCTGATGAAAACCCCAGTCTTGAAGACTGTGAGGGGTGCTTCTTGGATGATGTGGAATTGAAAGCTGAAAAAGGCTGAGTTTACTCCAAGGTCCCCCCAACAACAACTTTCAACTCAGTATGGTTGCTGGGGTGTGTATGTTGCACCTTATTTCTAGCTATGTACCACTGGATTGGTTATGGAAATATATTGTTATGTGCTGCAGCCTGCAGTGTGTATAAGTTTCATGTGTTCACCCTTTGCCATAACCCGTTGATTGGTCAGCTCACCACCTCCACCAGTCCTCCAAGGCCACAAGCCTATACAAAGTAGCAGCACTGTAATTACCATAACCGTGAATATTTTGCAATTACATGATTAATGTTTTTCTTCAAAAAATATATTACTTTTCATGTTGACTATATCAACTCATCATCATCTTACAACAAGATATGTTGTCTTGATGTCCTTAAAAGTGCCGAGGATGTCAAATTCCACACTGCCCCACTGCCCCGTTTCATTGCCTGATCTGACCTGACACACCCATGCACTCCATCCGACTGAAACAAAATGTTTCTGCCACTTAGTATTGGTGACATGTACAAGAACCCTGGCTCCTAGACAAGTGTACAAGTAGTATATGAATGTAACACGCTAATTCAAAAGTTAACACCAAGTTGAACACATTTTGTAAAATGGTGACTGGTGGCCATCTTTAACATGCAAGTCATTAATTACAAAATTAATCATGAGGAGGCTTAACAACTTATATCAAATTCCCCCCAAAAAGGTTACTTCTCCAGTACTAGGCTAAGGTACACCAAAATTGCAATGGTTCCTGGGGGGGGTGTCAACTCATGGCAGGGTGAGTGTCCTGCTGTCCTCACTTTTGAATGGATTCAAAATATTCATGATTACTGCAGCTATGCAATCCCCACTGAGTAGACAAGACATTAACCCCTCCACCTAATTATTTACTAAACACCATATCAACCATCTGTGTTTGCATTATCACGTATAGTTCCTCCCTGTATGTGGGTGGCAGTGGTGATTACTCATTAATGGTAATGGTATGGACACCAGTCCAGTGACCAACATCACAGTTCAAGCAACACCCCTGTCTTCCAACAACACAATACAACACAACTCCTGCTTCTGCATGGCCTGGATTGATCATGTGATGGCCTGGACTGATCATGTGTCTTCAAGATACAACATACTGAAACCTCAACAGAGGAAAATGACCTAAGCAAGAACAAAGATAAGAAAAAATATTGGATACTAATCAATCTGCATACCTGCTTTTTCCTAACAAGTTGGAAGAAGAAGCAGATGAAAAAATGTATACTTACCATTCCCCATGATGTGATGTCATTCAACTGAGGACATTCCCCACAGGAACATGTTGTGTGGTGCACATGATTCCAATCCAGACAAGGTTCGACGAACCACAGTACTGTAGCACTAGCAGGCATTCCCCTTCCCCTATCATCACTGAGTACCTCGACATAAGAAAAAATTTAAGAACAAACTTTGGTGATTGTTGGAAATTTCCCACCACCCCCCATGAGTCTGACCATCCACCCCCCTCTCCTGCCCAACAAAACCATAAAAAATGAAGACATACTTACCTCAAGGACTGTGAAAGTAGAACCATCGTGCAAGGGTGCAATTAAATAAATCCCCCAGACCTGGTTCGGCAGCTAGCAGCAGCAGGATGGAAAACTAATTAACTTTGTCTGAATTCCTGATGTTGAAAAAAGCAAAAAATAACATAATTACTATCAAGCTCAGACAGTCATGTGGCAGTAACAGACATACCACACTTGCATGAAAATTCCAATACTTACCGTCTGCATTGGGAAATTGGGAAGATCCATACATGATCTGACATCTCCCTCCCTCATGGCCCGTCATGATGATGTCATCCACAGCACACTGAAAAATAATATAAGAGCAGTAAAAGCATATTAGAACAACTCCTGACTCCATTATTTCTCTCCCTGGATACACCCTGTTCAGGGAAGACTGAGTTGGTAAACGTGGTGGTGGGTGTTCAATTTAGATGTGGGACACCCTTCTAAGCCATGTGCCTCCTGCTCCCAAGCTTGACTATGGCACCCAAGCCCTCACTCTAAAAATTACCTCTGACCCAGCCAGGGGCCCACTATTCGTCATGGTCTCCTACATACCCCTGAGGAACCAGAACCCAGCGGTCCAGTCTCTCATCGACTACCTCACCTTCCTACCACACAAAGCTGAGCAACTCATCCTAGGAGACCTTAACATCAATTGGCTTGGTACCACTGCCTCCCATACCAGGGACTCCTTCGCTGCCCTGGACATGTCCCAGTCAGTCACCCAGCCCACTAGATTCAACTGGATAAGTGGCTCCAGCACCCTCTTAGACGTAATACTATTGAACCGCCCTCATAAAATCCGGGATATCAAAGTCCTCCCTGACTCATTTAGTGATCACTCACCTGTCCTCTGTCTCTGGTCATCCTCCATACTGAAACCTGTGTCCCAGGCCACCTTGCACTGGCGCCTATGCCCCAGGGGTCTCAGAAAGCTAAAATTGCATCTACCACAGCTGGACTGATCTCCCATCCATCACGCTCCTGATATTGACTCTGCCCTAGACCTTTTCACCAATGCCTTCAGCAAGGCCTGTGACCTTTTCGCCCCCCACACCAGAATCCATACTAAAAAACAAAATGGTGCATGGATCTCCCCACCCTTATCCAAAAACTTAAGCATAGGGATAATCTCTGGCACATCGCTATCGAATCAGGCAAGTTGGCTGATAGACAAGCCTACAACATGATGTGTAATTAGTGCACCTGGGCCATTAGACGGGCCGAGGCAGAGCACTATCAGACCACCCTTGCATCCACCTGGGGTTCCGCTCGGACGTTCTGGAACAGCATGAAAGCGCTTAATGGGAAGACCCGCTCCGCCCCCCACCGCCCCAACTCTCCATCAATGGCACCGTCACTACAGACCCAAGTTGTATAGCTGATTGCCTCAGTATTACTTTCTCTGACCTAATGTCTCAGTACTACCTTCTCTGACCTAAGCTCTGTCCTCCCAAACAACTTTTTTGACCCAATCCCCACCTCTATTCCCCTTCCTTGGATCACCCTCCTTTCTATGTGCACACTATATCCCCCCAAGTAGCCAGGCTGCACCTACTAAAAGCCCTTGGTAGCAACAACCCCAGCTGTGACCTCCTAGACTCCAGGATCCTCTGCCTGGTCTTGAATGTCATCCTAGTCCCCCCCACTTACAGACATACTAAACCAGTGTCTATGCCTCAGTCAGTTTCCAAGTGCTTGGAAATCAGCAGAAATAACCCCTATACATAACAGTGGAGATCAGTCCACACCTAACAACCACCGGCCGATCTCTATCCTTCCCCTGCTAGCTAAAGCACTAGAAAAAATAGCGCCTATTCAACTCTCTAAGTACCTGGCCAAATATGACATAATGTGCCCAGAACAACATGGTTTCTGCCCAGGACACAGTACCACTACTGTTCTCCTGGAGTTCTTGCAATACCTGCACTCTGCTCTTGACTCCGGCAACCTTGTCGGCGCAGTGTTCATAGACCTCTCCAAGGCTTTTGAAACTGTTTGTCACCCCGTCCTGCTCAACTCCCTCCACCAACTCGGTTTTTCCACTGGTTCCCTTGCTTGGTTCTCCAGCTACCTCTGCTAGATTCCAGCATGTGAAGATAAATGGCTCCCTGTCCAATTTCTGGCCCATTCATTCTGGGGTACCCCAGGGCTCCATTCTGGGCCCTGTACTTTTCAGCCTCTACCTCAACACTCTCCCCAGCTCCTGCACAGGTGAAATGCTCCTTTATGCTGGTGATGCAGTTTTCTTTGCCTCCCAACCTGATCCCTCTTCTCTCCAGGTATCCCTCTAGCACACCTACAACCAAGCTGAAATGTGTTCCTTGACCACTGACTTGTCATTAACCTAAAGAAGACTAAGCCAGTACTCTTCTCCCATCACCAAAACAAGGCCAAGAATGCCCCCCCTCTTCATTCTCCCCAGCACTCTGCACCCGCTAGAGCAAATGACCTCTTACAAATATCTAGGCATCACTTTCAATTCGGCTCTCACCTTCCACGCCCACATCAATGCCCTATCCTCCACCATAAATTCTCAGATAGGTCTACTATAACATCATAGAGATTGTCCCCCCCAAGTTGCTGTCCGGCTGGCCATCACCTCTTCCATCCTGTTGCTTGTGGACTATGGCTTGCCCATTTATATTGAGGCGGACAACATTGCCTTGACTAAAATCCAGCTTTCAATCAATAAGGCCTGCAGGTTCCTGACTGGAGCCCCTAGCCACACCCATACTTGCCTGGTGTACTCCACCGCCAACCTTTTCACCTTTGAGGAGCGTCTGCGCTACCAGACTTGCCTACTCACCAAAAATCTCATCTAGGGCTCCCTCCCTCGGGGATCCCTGCTTCCCTACAGTGTGTGTCCTCATCTGTTGCCACCCATTGCTCTGTCAAGGCTACCTTTCTAGTGCCCAGAACCAAGACCTCACTAGCACAGAGGTCCTTCCATTACTGAACCCCTGCTTGGTTCAACTCCCTCCCACCCTGCATCACAGACATTGCCAAAATTGGTCCCTTCAATATAGCACTCTAGAACCATCTCTTCGATGCTCATTGCTGTAGATGTACCTAATTAATCCCAATGTGGAATCCTCCTGTCAGGCCTCACTGACTTGACAACATCCTCCAGACAGCCTATACTCTCCCTCCCTCCCACCTACTCCCCATCCCTACCTCCACCCTCTATAGGTATTATCTAGGAATGTCCAGGGCAATACCCCCAATGTAACCCTTGGGTATCTCGTATATGACTGTAACCTATTACAAGTAACATTATTATGTAACCTATGTGTACTCTATGTTTAATGTTCTGCACCTGTACTGTTCTCACTGTTGTAACCACACTATGTAACTCTGTCTACCCCCCTGCAATGAAGTGCCTTTGTAAATGAGTCCATGACTCAAAGGTTGTAAATCCGACTTTTCTAATAAATAAAAAAAATAAAAAAACTTAAGATGCCATAATACCAATCCACCAACACCCTAACCTTGCACAGAAAAAACAATGAAGACAGATATTTATGTGTTCATCAGCAGCAGTATGGGTTGTGTGAGGATAATCCACTAGGCTTCAGCCATCCAGAACACTAGTTCTTCTTGTGGCACCTTGGAAAGTAGTAGTCATAGACAGCAGTGGGAAGCAAGCTACTGTGCCCCAAAATTTCATTCACTACCCCACCGTCAGGCAAGGTACTACCACAGAGACAGTCAGTCAACACAACTAGATGATCAGTACAGTAGCACAGGGATAAGGAAATGATACTTCTGCATTTCTATGTCAATCAATAGAAACACAGCAGCAGTAGCAGGAAAAAATTGAAAGTAGCAGCAGCATTTTGCAGGAGGAATTCATGTTCTCTGCATGTTGGCACCCCTTTTCAGGTTCCTGAGGTGGTGGGGCACCATAAAACATCAGGACTGACAGCACACTTCAGTTTCAATTTCATGTCACATTTTGGGGTACACATTTCTGGAGTTGTAGGCCCTGTTTGGCACTGGCAGCAGTGAGTTTCGGGCAGAAATATTGTGAAAACAGGCCATAAAACAGCTACTGATGTCTGGGTGGTGGGTGGGGGTCACACTAAAACATAATGGCTGAGACCAGATTCCACTTCCAATTTAATGTACCATTTTTCTGCAACATTTCTGGACATTTACTGCTTGTGCTGCAGTAGCAGGAACAAGATCAGGCTTAAAGACACTTGTAAAAGTGGACCAAAGACCATCGCTTGGTCCTGGTGGTGGTGGGGCACCATAAAACATCATGGCTGAGACCTGATTCCACTCTCTATGTACTGTGCAATTTTTTGGCAACATGTTTGGACATGTGGGACATGATTTGAACATGCAGCCACACACTTAGGCCCCCAAAGCATTTAACACGTGCAGGAAACAGCACATTTGGGTCCGCAGGGTGGATATGAGTCTGTAACTGCGTGTCTCACACCTGATTTCATTCTCTATGCACTGTGCAATTTTTTTGACAACATTTCTGGACATGTGGGACATGATTTGAATGTGGGGCCCCACACTTAGGCCCAAAAAACATCTAAAACGTGCAAAAACAGCACATTTGGGTCCGCAAGGTAGGTGTGAGGCTGTAACTGCTTGTCTAACACCTGATTTCACTCTCTATGCACTGTGCAATATTTTTGGAAACATTCTGGACATGTTTTGAGCCATCAGCAGTGAGTTTCATGCAGGAATATTGTATAAACAGGCCCTAAAACAGCTACTTGATGTCTGGATGATGGGAGAGCACCCTAAAACCCCCACTTGCATACTGTGTGACCCTGAGCAAGTCACTTAACTTCCTCATGCTCCCAGGTTGCACCTGCAAACAAGCTTTCAGCTTAGTGTGTCTCACCTGGTAAAATAATTGGTAAAAAAATACAAAAAAAAACCAAAACATAATGGCTGAGAACAGATTCCACTTCCAATTTAATGTGCCATTTTTTCTGCAACATTTCTGGACATTTCCTGCCTGTGCTACAGTAGAAAAGATAGGGCCTAAAGACACTTTTAAATGGTGTCTGAAACAGCATTTTAATGTCTGGTTGTTGGTGGGGTACCATTAAACAACAGGAGCTGACAGCACATTTCAGTCTCAATTTGATGTCACATTTTTTGGGAAGCATTTCATTACCTCAGGAACCTGTTTTACATGAGCAGAGCCAACATTCACTGTCACATAGCTTTGGAAAATATGTTTATTCAGAGTAAAGTGCTTATACTTAACTTTTGTGGATAGGATAGAAAGAGCAAGGAGGAAACATATAAAGACAAAAAGAGTAACATAATGGAAGACAAAGAGGACATAAAATATTTGTTGTTTTTGGGATTTTTTGGGGTGGGTCTTTTTTTAAGAGAGGGGGAGTAGAACAAAAACAGTAAAAAAAAACAAATAAAGGAAAAGAAAAAAAAACAATAACACTGGCCCACCAACACAGCCACAGGCCATTCACTGTGGCTGTGCACTGCTACTACCACCACCACCACCATCATGAAGCTCCACCAGGAGGTCCAACACCTTCTTCTGCACCTCCATTATTTTTTGGAGGTCCCCCTGACCTTCTGGTGAAGCTGGTCAAGGTTGTGACGCACACCTTGTACCTTAGTGCGCACAGCCTCAAGGTTTGCCCTGGTGACCGGCACCCGACTTGTGGGAGCTGCAGATGATCAGGGTGGTGGCTTCTCTGACGGGTCCTCTTCCATGGTGCTGCATCATGGCCGAGAGTGGGGGATGTATCTGGCTACTCAGGAAGATGCGTCCTGCTGGTAGACCTCCTCCTCCCTGCCCTGGTGTGGTACTCCCGAGACTCACTGCTGCCTTCTGCTGCTGCTGCCTCTCTCTGGTTTGCGAGACACTCTGCAGCATGGTGGTGCTGCAGGTGGCTCCTCTGACCAGAAGCCCCAAAATGGGACTCTGGTTTCCCCCTTTTAACATTCTTTGCACACAGGGTGCAGACCACTGTGCTTGCATCATCTGCCTTAGTTCTAAAAAAGGCCCAAACTGGTGAGCTTTGGTTTGGGGAGGTGCAAGCTGATGTCCCGGGGGGGGGCCTCTCTCCTTGTACAACAATATCCTGCTGTGACCGGGGGCTGGCAGACACAACAGGAGCCACATCATCATCGTAGGGGGTGCAATGGGAGCACAGCCTGAATGCTGCTGCAGGGTGGCTGTCTCAGTGCCCAACTGCACAATGACCTGCTGCTGCTGGGGGGCACAGGCTGGGGCCAACTGCTCCTGCTGCTGGGTGGGGGGCTAAATTCCAAAGTCCATAGAATGACTGTGATACAAGCAAGCATTGAGCAGTTTCCACACACCCTTGTAAGTTCATGAATTTGTATTATTTTCAGTCCAGATTTTCACCACTGGCATTTTCCCTCACTTCCTTATGAACAGTACAGCTGTCATTTTTCACACCAAGGCCAAAATGTGTTTTTGCGCTTCCAGCACAGAAATGCGTATTATCTGTAGGAAGTCACTGTTCGGGACAGATTCAGAAAATCACAGCGACACTGTTCATGAGCAGAGGTCCCAGAGTGCCTGTGTTGACAATCTGCTGTAAAAAATTCCCAAACTAATTACATTACAGGTGTGCGTTGCACAGTTTCTATGCACACTCGTGACTTCACCAGTTTTTTTAATATTTTCACCGCAGATTTTCAACATTGCCATTTTTTTGCATCTCCCCATGAACAGTACAGCTGTCATTTTTCACATCCTGTTCAAAATGTGTTTTCGCACCTGTGGTGCCAAATGGCATAGTCGCTGTGCAAAATCAGCTTTCAGCTAACAATCTGATATTGGCACTGTTCATGAGGTGGAGGTCACAAAAAAAACATTATTGAAATTTGGAGTGAAAATATCAATGAACACCTGAGGCATTAGGGTTTTCAACCATAATGCCCCACCCTTTAAAGACTGACAGGCATCAGGGGTGTGACTTGGGATTGTTGCCTGTAATGCTCATACCATTCCACCTACACCTACACCCTGCAGCCAGTGAGAGGCATCGAGGTGTGCCTTGGACTCTTTGGCCTCAAAGTACACCCCATTCTCCTATATGGCACCCATCTCACCATATTTCCTGATGAAATGGGGTGAACATAAAGGCCAATGACCCCAAGGCACACCATGACACTTGTCACTGTCTGCAGGGTAGAGTGTGGTGAAATGGCATGGCCATCATGCCTGATGACCCAAAGGCACACCCCAATGCCTGTCAGTATCTGCAGGGTGGTGGTGGGGTTGGCTTCAGTTCAATACTTCACTGCCATTCCTATTATGCAGCTCTGAAACTCCTACTCTACCAATGCCAATGCCAGCAAACAAACATTCAGCAGTGACAAATGCTTGTTTAGGTACTGGCAAAACAGATGAATTGGTAGAGGAAATGCACAGTCTAATAATGCTATCATTTAAGAGAGTATTGATTGTTTTAAGTAGTTCACTTTTATATTGTGCTTTAATGGGATATTGTTTTTGTCTGGCTTGTATGTCACCATGTATTCTTACTGGGGGCATGTTAATGAGTCCTGCATATTCTGATCTGGCGGTTTCTTGAATTAATTGTTGGATTTTAGTTTTATAATTATGGGGCAAATCTATTTTAAACGGGGGTTGATCAGTGACCGCATTTAACAAGGCAAGGTGTCTGGCATCCCATGCTCCTAAGACACCTTGTGCTGGTATTTCTGCTATTATTGCTCTCATGGGGTAATTATTTATTTTAACTGGAACCTCTTGTCCTTTCACTGCTGGCTGGCCCATAATAGTATAGATTGTTTTTCGTTCATAGGCTAAAAAATCAAATAGGTAGATTCTAAGGGGCAATACTGTGTGTTTGGAACCTGAATCAATAAGCAGAGTTTCCTCAACCTTTGTTTCTACTATTGGCTCAGTTGGGGTGACCCCTGGCTTGATTAAAACCATCATGTGGATATAAATTATATCCAAATTTATGGTGATTTTGCAGTCTGGAGTTGGCTTGGTTTGTTGGCTCTCCCAGTGGGGAGTGCTGTGATGATGACTGTTGTGGGGGGGAGGGTTGTCCCAAAAAGACTGTTGTGGGGGGTTGTCCCAAAAGGATTGGTGTGCCTGGGTGAGTTTTGTTCTCTGGTTTGTTTTTCTTTATGAAAAGGCTGCTTATCTGGCAGATTTAATGTTTGGTTTTGATGCAATAGTTTTAATTTTTTAATTGCCTCAACCCAGGGTTGGTTCTGTATGCTGTGAAGGTTGAATTGGGTCTGAAGTGAAGGGTTTAAATATAGTCTCAAGGTATCCACATCTATGTCCGAGACTTCACATTGTAAGTGGTATAACCAATCGTGGAAGTCCTTATTATGTGTTTATGCTATTCTGGTGGTGCGCTGTATTACATCTTCATTTTGTAAATCATAAGTATGATGAAGGCAATAGATGATGTATTTTCCTGCATCATAATGAGCTTTAAAAAGTCTGTATTTATCTGCATCTAGGGTGCATTTTAATGCCTCAAGAAGAACTTCTTCTCCATAATCTTCAGAAAAGTCTATGAGTTGAGATGCATGTTTGTGAATATTGCTTAGGGTAACACCTTCGTGGAGATGCAATTGGTCCTTAAGTAGTTTGACTAATTTTATTTTTTCTAGTTTGTTTGAAGAGATGAGAGGAACAAATGGAGATGACTCTTGAGTTTGTTGGATGGGTGCAGGTCCCCGAGGGGTTAGGATAGGGAATTGTCCCTGTTGAGCCTGAGTGGGTGACTGAACTGGGTATTGTCCCTGGGGAGATTGATTTAATAATAGGGGTATTGGTCCCTGAATGGGGATTTGTGCCTGTTGATTGGGTATTTGCTGTTGTTGAAGTGACGGGACACTTGTAGTGGGGGGTGATGGTTATGGGGGCAGGCATGGGTGGTTGCTGGATAGGCAACTGAACTGTGGTTGGTTGGACAGGCTGGGCTGTCACTGGTAGTGGTGTTGAATTTTGTGAGTAGGCAGGCATGGGGATGGGAATAGTAACTGGAGTTTAAATGATTATTGGGTATTGGGGTGAAGTTTGAGGTACATGAGTTGCAAGGTTAGCCAGTTTGGGCACCTGGGGAGTCAAAGAGAAAATTGGCTATGATAAAGTGTGGGATGACTGGATTGTTGTTGGGGTTTGGTTGTTTGATGGCTGTATTGCACTGCCTTGATATTGCAATGTTAAATTTTCCAGTTTCACTCTTTGACAATCTTTGATCATATATTCAAGCAGGGTCATGTATAAGGCTAGGACCTGGGGCAAGTGTATTTTATTTCCTGAAATGAGATCAAAGAAGGCGTGCCACCAGGTATGATCTTGTATAAGTATTTGTGATATTTCAGGGTCAAATTGTATTTCTGGTTGTAGACGGCTGACTAAATATGTCTTAATCTGGGGCAAGTAAGGAATGATGTCTAAAACCATGTTAGGAGTTGGAAAAGCAAGCTTTTTCTGAATAAATGGCAAATAAGAGTGGGCCTGAGGTGGTACAGTCGGAATTGTAGTAGGAGTTTGACTGGGATGATTTTGAGGCATTACTTGCCTTTGTTGGGGGGGTGCTGTAAGTTAAAGTTGGAGTGGGGCTTTGTTGAGGCACAGAATGTTGACCTAGTGAGGCTGTGGGTTGATGGCCATGGTCGTGGAGGGTCATTGATTGTGAGTGGGGGTGGGGGAGTACGTTTGGAGGATTGTTGTGGCCAGGGTTGTGGAGTGTGAGCAGAAAGGGGGGGTAGAGAGACACCTGTGTTCTGAAACTCAACTTGAGTCAGAGTCATCATTTTCAAACTCATTTTTTGAATAGGGTTGAGGGTCGTCAAATTCCTCAAGGGGGTTTGTTTGTGGTGCTGCATCTGCCAGTTGTTTAGGTGATTTTGATTTAGGTTTTGCAAGTTTTTGTATTCTTGTAAGTGTCTTTTTAACTCATGAGGCATAACGAGTGGAGTCTTTTTCTTGGTCTTGTTCTTGTCCTACCTGATCAAGTTCAGACATAGATGGGGCGCTTTGTATTCTGTGAAGTCATGGTTTCTGTTTATGTCTTTGGTGTTTGGTGGTGGATGTGTGAGTCGGAGGGTCGCTAAATATTTCCTTGGGTTCTCCCTCTGGGTTATAATTAAAGGGGGTATTTAAGAAACTTTTGGGGTCACCACTTGATGAGTGGGTGTTATGGAATGGGGTGCCTTTAAGCTCCTCCTAATAACTGCCCTGATCAAATTTGTATACATGGCTCTCACCATGACCAGCAGAATCTGACCTCTCCTCTGAGTATGCCTCTGACTAGGAATTAAGTTTTTCCAATTCATCCACCAGTCTGCTCAGGTTGGGATACATTTTATTATGCATGGCAACACAGAGAGTAGGCAGACCGTCCTCCAAGTTTTGACCCAGGGTGCCTGCCACTATTATTTCCTCTGACTCCTCACTGACCAAAATTATTTGGTCTTAATCAATGAAGGCTGTGAATTTGTTAAAATCTAAATTTGCCTTATGACTATGTGTAATTGTAAGGGGGCAGTGAGACCTCCCTAATTCTGCAAGTATCTTGATGAGCACTTTAAAGCCATCAGTTCCCTGATGTCTAGGACAGTCATATATCCTACATCTGTATTTGTGTTTGGGATCTAGGAGACACCAACCCAAGTATTTATGTAACGGCTCTGGACATAAAATTTTTACACAATTCAACATATGAACATATCGTGGAAATGTTAGTTTTAGCATCCCAGCATGGCCAAGGGAACAAAAATCTAGTCTAGTCTTGTCTTACTTCTAAGATTATCTGTCTCTAAACTTAATGCTCTAAGTCTGATTATATTCTTTTGACAAGAAAGACTAAAGTCAGGATTCATGGTTAAAGAAAGTGTTTACTTGTTGGCAAAAATGTTCAAGGTTTACAAATGATTTTAACCATGGAATGAATAGGCAATCACAATTCTGTAACTTTGTATACAATCCTAACTTGCTTTCAATAACAGTTTCTTAAATACAGATTTTTGACACGTAAATAGGCAAAGACCAGTTCCTGAATTTATAAAGCATTTTTTAAAAGACAATCATAATTTTTTCTAAACAGCAGTACAAGCAAAAGTTAAAATAATGTCTTTGTTTGCAGGTGAAGCTCACTGCACTTAAAACAAAATAGCACATATTAGCCAGGATGCCAATTAATGGGCGCTATGCCCAAAATGATAACATTCACCAAATCTTTTTAGTCAACCTGATGTCCTTTGAAATCTTAAGAGTTGTGGTCCTCCAGTCTTGTCCTTCAGACTCCTACCTTGCTCTGTAATTTGGGCTGTTTAAAAAGGTTTAGCCAAGTGGAGATGTAACTTGGATGTTGTGAGTTTTCCAATAAAACTTGTTGCTGATTCGTTATTGACAGTCATCAATTAATGGAAGCTTTGTTTGGGTCTTGTTGAATCAGCCTCATTCATATACCTTAAGCTAGCTTGGGTCTAGTTATGTCACTACCTTTACAGGAAATTTGGGTGATAAAAATAATAACATGGTGTTCCTTCACTAGAGTATCATTTAATGGATATGAATTTTGATTATAAAAGTATCAATTTTAGTTACTCCAGGTGGTTATAAATAGTAAATGACCATGTGAGTGTCATTTTTAGTGGTGCTCTTGACTACAAAGGTACCACACAATATAGTAAAAATAATAATAATAATAATAATGACCCCAACCATTTACAGCTCTTGTTTCAGGACAAGGTTGGCTGCATGTTGTAATTTATTTTGCAGACAAGGTTGGCCTCCGGTTAACCTTTTGTGGTTAGGCTGAGTGGCTGTAAATACACTGTCTGTGGTTACTGACGGAAAGTACCCAGCAGATGTCATAAACTCTTGTCTCATGTTAACAGTAAAAATTGAAAAACTAAGAGTTTTTTAAAAATAAATCTATAATCTTGCAAGCTATCAGAACATGATTTGTTAATCAATCAGAATAAAAACCCACACATCTATTAGTAAACATTAGGTTATAAGTTGTCAATTGATTAGTACAGAATAAATCACTTATTTCTTATCATTAACTATTAATAAGTAGTATACGATAACAATGGTTATTACTGACTAATCAGTATTTGGCAAGAGAACAGCAGACTGATGCTTAAGTATTTTCACGTGTTCACAAACAGGTTCTCAAAATCCAGGGTATGCAAAGTCTGCAGTAGTCTCATTTAACTTGGTCTGGGGCACTACTTCTTTTTCCCAAAGGCAATGGTGTGGTTAAAGGTGGTAAATTAAATCAACCTAGATAATACATGAACCAAGGGGCATCAAGGTCAGGCAATATTAATGGGGTGAGTTCCTGTACGTCCTCAGACAGGATTGGTAGTGGCTCTTGGATCAGTTTGAGGTGAGGGGTCCTGAGATAGGATAAACCCATCTGATGGAGTGGTTGGATGGTGTAGATCAGATGTGTCTAATGGCAGACCCTGTGGGGTCTAAAAGATGAGATTATATGCAGAACAGCAGTTAGGGAGACATTGAGTAAGCAGTACATACATGCACAGAAAGGTAGAAGTGCATAAGGCATCTGCTAGGCAGATCATTGAAGGGGTGTGAAGGGGACTATAAGGGTTTGGGACTATATGTGCTAGGGGATGAGGTCTGGTGGGAATTTTCAATTGGTAAAACAATAAAATTGGTAAAAACATTACAGTTAGTGATCCGTAGACACGGATCTAGGCATAAGTTGCCAAATTCAGACATGCTTGGTAGGGACAGACTAGGGATCATGGTGGCATGGGGGAAAGAGGGAGCCTTCTAATGGTAAGGCAAGGGTGGTAGGATACAACAACTGCAGTATACCAATATTTCTTAAAATTGCATGGAGAATGGGAGGATGTCTGGTATGTAGCCAAATAGGGCAACTCAAAAAAGTGATTGAGGGGCTACAGGATGAGCTAAGGCTGGCAAGACAGGCTACAGGAGGTTATAGTTTAGAGGCAAGAAGAGGAGGGTGGGGAACAAGAGAGGGAGGTCACTTAATGCAGCAAGAGGAGATGGGGAGGATGTGGAGTAGCAGAGGGGGCATTGTGCCAGAGAAACCCAGGCCTAGGAGCATTAAGTAGGGGAATAAAGATATGGGGGCAGATGATGAAAGGAGAAAGGGTGCAAGGGGAGGAGGGAGAAGAGGAAGAGGCACAGGACAAGGACTCGAACTGAGGGGATGGGAGAGAGAGGGGAAGGTGGAAGGAGAAATAAGGGTAGGGTCTTCAGGTAACATAAGCACAATCATGGGGGGAAGAGATGTGTATAGCAAGGAGGAGGGCAACCTGAATGTAAATGGGGTGGAGGGAATACTGATGGGGGACATGCAACAGGAATGAAGGGGGGAATGATGCGCAGGAGGAAGAAGAGTTGGATAGGCAAGTGAGGGAGGAAGGGAAGTGGGTAGATGAAAATAGGGGGGATATTAGTACTGGGGATTCAATGCTAAGAGGGACTTGTGGTGGGAAGCAAGGGAAAGGCACAGTGTGATAGGTGAAGCCATGCCAGGAACGACAGTGGATAGGGACTGGCAGTCGGTCCTGAAGCATGCTAGAAGGGGAAGGGAAAACTACCATATAATAATACATTTGGGGACTAACAACCTGGCTGATAGTATGATATATAAAGTCCAGGGGAGATATGAGGAGCTGGGAACAGTATGCAAAGGGACAGGCAGATCAATGATGTTTTCAGAAGTAATACCACTGCCCAAGGTGAGCACAGCAAGAAAATGGAGAACAGAAGAATTTAACAAATGGTTAGGAGCATAGTGTCATACCAAAGGGTATGGATTGGTGGGAGGGTGGGGAAGGGTCTGGGAGGACAGTAGTCTATATGCTAGGGATAGACTGCACTTAAGCAAAGAGGGCAAGAATGTGTTGAAACAGAGGATAGGAGCTTTCACTGAGGTAGCTGGAAATTTAAACTAGGAGAGGAGGTGGCAGGAGGAGAGAGGGCATGCAGAGGCCACAGGATGGGAAGTCACACGAGCTTACCCCCCAAATCAGGGACATCAGAATAGGTGGAAGTACAAATGGGGATGCTAGAGGGGGGGGCAGGCGGCTGGGAGGAAGGTAAAGGGATGGAAGGTTATCACACCGAATGCTAGAAGCCTGGGGAATAACATGACTGAGTTACAGGCCCTCTTGGTGGAGGGGGAGGTGGACATGGCAGCCATTACTTAAACATGGGACACCCAACACCATGACTGGGACCTGGCAGTACTAGGTTACAGGTTATTCCACAGGGATAGGGTAGATGGGAGAAGAAGTGGTGTTATACCTAAGGGAAGGTGTGTGGTGTGTAAGGGAGGATGGGGAAGAGGGCAGAACAGAGTCATTATGGATGCTAATCCAGGATTCCAGAAATAGGACTTTCCAGATGGGAGTGGTGTGCAGACTGCCCTCCCAGAAGGAGAGGTTAGACAGGGAATTAGCAGAACAGATTAGGAGGTCATGTGGGAAGGGAAGTGTGGTGGTTGTGGGGGACTACAACATGCTGAAAGTAGATTGGGGAACCCTAGCCACCAACAATAGATAGGAGCAGATACTTCTGGACACTTTCCAGGAAATCTTCCTGTTACAAGTGGTTAGTGAGCCAACCAGGGAAGGGAGTATCCTTGACCTAGTATTGACCAGTGGGGAATTGGTGAGGGATCTGAGAGTGAGTGAACTACTGGCAGGGAGCAACCACTATTTAATATGGTTCCCATTAAATATGGGCATGAGGGAGGAGCATCCAAATGCAAGGTTCTTTACTTCAGAAGGGCTTATTTTGTGAGGATGGGGGAAGTAGTAATAGGGTACCTTGCCAGAATCTAGCCTAGCATGAACATGAACCAGAGATGGGAGCTCATAAAGAGGGGGATAGGAGAGGCAACCAAATCCTGCAGCAGGGTTCTGAGTAAGAAGGCCAGGGCAAAATATCCAGGCTGGATGAGCAGGTGTGTTATGGTAAAGATAAGGAGGAAAAGAGGTCTTTAGGAGATACAAAAAAACAGGGAGGGGGAGGACAAAGAGGAGTGCCTGAAGGAAGCAAGGGAGGTGACAAGGACAGTAAGGGTGGCAAAAACTTCAGAGGAGCTCAGGCTGATGCAAGGCATTAAGGAGGGGGAGAATGACTTCTTCAGGTACATCAAGGAGAAAAGAAAATGTAAAGAACAGATTTTAAGGATTAGGAAGTAAGGGGAATGGGTGGAAAAAGGGTGAAAATAGGCAGAAGCACTCAATGAATACTTCTGCTCAGTATTCACTAAAGAGAAAGGGGGAGATACCCAAGGGGGAATGGAGGGCAGTAACGGGGGGGAAGGGGTGACGGATGTGTTAATTACAGAAAGTAGGGTGCTAGAGGGCTTGAGGGTGCTGAGGGTGGACAAGGCACCAGGGTCAGATGGTGTCCACCACAAGGTACTGAAGGAAATGGCGGAGGTCCTAGCGAGGCCATTGGCAGATCTGTTCAGTGCCTCATTGGACTTGGGGTGTGTACCTCAGGATTGGAAGAAGGCTCATGTGGTTCCCCTTCATAACAGTGGCCAGAAGTATGAACCTGGAACCTATAGGCCAGTGAGCCTTACATCCATGGTGGGGAAGCTGATGGAGACAATTCTGAAGGAGTGGCTGGTGTCTCTTCTTGAGGCCAATGGATTGCAGGACAACAGACAACAAGGCTTTGTCACTGGCAGATCCTGTCAGACCAACCTGGTGGAATACTATGACTGGGTAACTAGGCAGTTGGAAGGGGCCATGCAGTCGATATCCTGTATCTGGACTTCAGCAGGGCATTCGACTCTGTGCTATATGGGAGGCTGAGAAGTAAGCTAGAAGGCATAGAGGCAGGTGCTAGGATAGTGGGATGGATAAGGAACTGACTAAGTGGAAGGCAACAGAGAGTGGTGGTGGATGGGGGGGCTCTCATCACCAAAGGAGGTGACGAGCAGTGTTCCGCAGGGCTCAGTGTTGGGACCAGTGTTATTTGGGATATTCACTGTGGACATTTTGGTGGGTATCAAGAGCAAGATTAGACTGTCTGTGGACTATACCAAGATGGGGCTGTGGTGGATGACATTGGGGATTGGCAAAGCTGAGGACCTGGTTGGACACCTGGCAACTGGGGTTCAATGCCAAGAAATGCAAACTGCTGCAAATAAAAACAAGAAGGAGCTACCATCTGGGTGGCTGTGACTAAGGAGGAAAAGGATTTAGGGGTACTCATAACAGGATCAATGAACAACTCAGCTCAATGTAGGAAGGTGGCTGCAAAGGCCAACAAAATGCTGGCTTGTATTGCCGTGGTATATCATCAAGAAGGGGGGAGGTTATTCTACTATTATATAGATCACTTGTAAGACTGCACCTGGAGTACTGTGTGCAGTACTGGTGCCTGTACCTGAAAAAAAAAGACATTAAGCTGCTGGAAGGGGTGCAACACAGGGCCACAAAGATGATCCAGAGACTGGGGGACTTACCATATGAGTGCAGAGTGAGGGAATTGAACATGTACTCACTAGAGGAGAGGAATGACAGGGGGGATATTACAGAGACCTTCAAGTACATGAAAGGCATAAACAGGGCTGGAATGGAGTGTCTATTCAGAGTAAGGGATGGGAGGGATACCAGGGGCCATGCTATGAGAGTGGAGGGGGGTAGATTCAGGAGGGAGATGAGAAAACAATTTTTTATGGAGAGGGTGGTGGCAGAGTGGAACACCTGACTAGTGGAGGTGGTATCCTGCAGGACAGTGGGCTGCTTCAAAAGGGGCTGGGACAGGGTAAGAGGGAGGGTGAAGGAGAGGAAGGGAGGGAGGGGCAGCTGCTGAATAGGGTGGCTAGCAGCAAAATGGAGCAGACTCATTAGACCAATAGGCCTTTATCTGCTGGCAAATTTTGTATGCTTGTATATTCGTAAATCACCATTTTCATAACTGATATTGTCTTTGCCTGTTTCATACATATTGTCACATATGTTTGAGTGTTCTTCACACCCACAACTTGGTGTACATTTTAGTTCTATCAGCACACACCTGAACTTCCTTGAAGAGCATTTAAACTTTGTGAACTGGCATATAGCAAGTTCTATCAAGTCTTTTGGACCTAATTCTTGCATCATTAGTTGGGGCTCAAGACCATTCTCTGTCTGTGTACAGCCATGTCTACCAGGTGACACAATAAACAGCTTAGCCACTAGTGCTGCTGTCCAAACAGCACACTGGTAATTAGCTTTCTTTAGTGCTTTATCAGGTTGTCTATACATGGTGGCAAGCTGTCATTCTGCTCTGCTTGCTTGCAAAACTGTTTGTACCTTAGTACGTTAATGTCAGAACTAATACATCCTGTTGGTTGGTAGAGTCTGCATGCAAACTTGTTACAGACACCAATAACATAATTTATGACTTCAAAAGAGTCTCCAGGTTCAGTCAACCTCTACAAGTTTCCATGGTTCATTCTTAGTATTTGCAAGGATTTCTTTTTGCTTTTGCCCTTGAAGCAGCTGCTTCTGTCACAGCCTGTAAGGATGTGGAACAGCAGAAGTAACTTGTATATTAAGCTACCAAGTTTCTTAGCTATGATATGCAATGGTATGTACTGGGTTTTCAGTTTGCTTCCTATTTTGAACCATATCTCGATGCCAAGCTCCTCTGCAAAATATGTTCCAAGCACAAGAACATCTGAGTCTGGTGAACATATGATCACATTTTCTGTCTTGTAGCCAGTGACTGAGTCACCAACATGCAGATATATCCTACAATTAGCTTCCTCTTGGGTAGGGAAGAGTTCAGAAGATCCTTTACTTGTCCATGAGTTATTTCCACCACCTGTTCATGATTTCAAACCCTCCTGACAGCACCAATGTTTGGGATGATGTAAAAACATTAGGCATGGTTTTACACCACTCCTCAAAAGTGAAGTTGTTAAACTTCTCCTTGTTTTTGGGATTGGAAAGGTATGACTTAATGTTTCTGGGTAGTACTTGGTTTCTTGCACTAATTCTGATTTCTGGACATCCCACTGTCTATCCTTGTCTTTTCCTTTCTCTGGCTTTGATGGACACATCATTCATTCATTTATTTATTCATTTATTCAGTTATTTATTTATTTATGTATGTATGTATGTATGTATGTCTTTGGTAACTTGGTAAGTGTTCTGATCCAAAGGATCATTTTCAGACATGACCCAGGCCATAAGGCGGCAACAACATATTACAACAGCAGTAGAAATACAGAGACAGTTGTAAATAACACACAGTGGTAATAATATACCGAACAATGCAAAACCTCATGGAAG
The DNA here is from genome assembly GCA_016271365.2 of Neoceratodus forsteri. Lineage (NCBI taxonomy): Eukaryota > Metazoa > Chordata > Ceratodontiformes > Ceratodontidae > Neoceratodus > Neoceratodus forsteri. The sequence goes on from CM028130.1 coordinate 1,133,201,165, forward strand.
TCAGTAGAGATACAATATCAATTGAACAAAACATAAAATTAATAGCAGTGGTAACAATAACAGATTACAGAGTGAATGAATGGAACAAGAAATAGTATCTTATACAAAAGCAAAATAGTCTTTCATCTGAAATAGACTGGCACCCATGATAGGAAGACAATGCAAGTTCAGGAGACAGGAGCCAAACTGCTAGAAAGTCAGTACTGTACAGGGGACAAAACACAGGGATGCATAGAAATGCTAGGGTGTGGTCACGTGATGGCAACCTAGTGTGAAGCAGCAGTTCTAAGGAAGCTCCATTCACCACCCACTGATTTAAGCTCAATACAGTACTCAGACACAAAGTTTACCTTATTGGAAAGTCAGGCATCTAAATAACAGTGGTCGGTAGCGGTAGATCGAAGTTTTGGATAGAGGTATATATGAAAAAGGCGCTAACGAGACGATCTCTGCCACGCACTCTGGAGAAAGAGAAGGCCGCAAAACGGCCCAGACAGCAAGCTCCGACCTCGCCGAAAATGGCAGCAGTGCCGACTGCACTATCGGAAGAAAAATTTCTTGAAATAATGCAACCGCTTCAAGTAGCAATCTCTACTATCACAGAAGATCTGCAGGAAATTAAAAACTCAGTGGAATCTTTAACATGGAGAGCTGGGGATTCGGAGGCCAGACTGTCGTCGCTAGAAAAAAGGCAAGACAAGATGGACTTGGGGTCAGCTATAATGGGGCGCAGACTGAAAAAAATGGAGGAAAAGATAAAGGATCTCGAGGGACGCAGTAGATGGAATAATCTGGTGGTTACTGGAGTTCCCGAGAAAGAAGAAGGGAATGTGCCGGTTTTGTTCATGCAGAGGCTCTGTGCCAAAGTAGCAGGCTCTCCCCCAAATGGAGGAGAATATATGATTGAGAGGGCTCACCGAGCCCTGAGCCCTCCCCCGGCTCCGGGCCAATCTCCTAGACCATTAATCATTAAATTGCTGAACTATGTAGAGAGACAACACATACTGAGCAAAGCAAAGGAAGCACGGGAAGTAACAAGGGAGGGCAAGAAAGTACGGATTGTGCAAGACCTCCCCCACTCAGTGAGGTTGAGGAGGCAGGAGCTGCATCCATTAGTGTCAAAATTAATTGCCACAACTAAGCAGTTTAGAGTTAAATACCCCGCAATTCTAATGGTGAAGAACGAGGACAAATGGGTTTCCTATGATTCTCCAGCGCAAGCGCTACTTGGTTTGAAAGAACTTTTCCCAGATTTATTTAAGTGAACGGGGGCAGTCCAAATTGAATGATGATCACTTATGGAGAGTTTTGAATGAGACCCCTACAACTTCCCGAAATTGTACCTCTGCCCTAATGAGACTGTAACAGAGTTGCTATCACGGGCGAGCTTGGAAGCATGAGACTAACGCCGTTTCAGCTTAAGCCCATTCATGTCTATTGCATGGCTTGTCTGCTGTAAAGATGTTGTCTGCTATATCAGCTGGATTTTGCAGAGAGAAATACGGAATGCATAACATATAAGAAAGGAGCCTTGTGAGAACCACGCTCCAAACTGCAGTCGTTACTATAGAGACTGCCTTGCTTGCTCCTTGTTTTGCTGAAGCAGTTTTCCAGGTTTTTTTTTTTTTTTTTTTTTTACTAAAGGCCAGCATGAATCAGGTGTGTCGCATGATGCATGGGCTTAGTCCCCAATGCGGCTATCAACATGAAAATAAATAACCTGGTTGCAGCGCTTGGCTTGACTTTGTTCTGGCTCCTATTAATTAGATGACTGATGCGTTCATCTATCTTTCGTGGCTAAGCCCACACCAGCATATGACAAATAATAGGCTGCGGCCTGGTTGCGTTGTTAAAGAAACTTACATTGAACCTGAACTTCATATTTTGCAAGCTTTTTAAAAGGTGTTTATGTTAGCATGCCGTAAAAGGGCACAATGCTCTAGTTTAGTAGATATAATAGTGTTATTAGATGTATTATCTCTGGGTAGCAAATGTTTGTTACTATTCAAATCTTAAAGCTATAATTATACTAGCCACCTAAAGCTAGTTACATATGTACTAAGTTCTCGAAATATATAGAGAGGATATGAATGGTATTTCACTCTCAGATATTATTGTTGTCTTTGCTTCGTTTGAAAATATTGGCGATTAAAGTGTGCTGTAGGTGCGAGCCATATCTGAAAAAATACTAAGATTTTAAGCACCTGTTTGTAACATAAATTTCTTGGGGGGGGGTGTCCTGGGGACAATGCTGTTGATCTGGGTCTGCTTATTTAAAATCACGTGGCATATGTTGTTTGGGAGTGCAGTGTGTTTGAACTGGGGATGTTATGTTACGCAAGGTATTACAGTTTATAAATACAGTAGAGGTAGAGTATGGGGTTCGGGTGGGCTTAGAGGGGGAAGGAGAAAGACTATGCATGATTTGTACCTAAGCTCTGATGATTTAACTGATGGCATCTTTGTACTCTGTATACTTTTCAATGGTCTGATGCTTAGAAGCTGGATGGCATTTTCAAAAGGGCAAATTTGCCTGTTATCTGCGTTTACCCTTCATTGTTGGTTTAAGGTATAAGTAATAACTATCGTTTTGTGAGCTGGAATGTCAAAGGAGCCAAGGACAGGGTCAAAAGGCAGGTCATATTAAAGCACTTGCAGCTACTGCGAGCACAAATAACTTTCCTGCAGAAAACACATCTTAAAAAGGAGGATGTGTCGTTCTTCAAAAAATCATGGGTCGGTCAGGTGTTTGGGGCAGGAGTGTCTACAAGCAAAGGTGGGGTAGCGATTCTACTGGCCAGGAGTGTCCCGTTCAAACTGACTCAGGAAATATGGGACCTTGAGGGTAGGTACATAATAGTACATGGATCCCTGGAATCCTGTCCGGTCCTCCTTGGATCTATATATGGCCCAAATAGCGACTCTCCCCCATTTTTCATAAACTTGTTAAACACCATAATAACGAGTCCACCTAAACTTACGATATTGGGTGGGGATTGGAATTTAGTTCTCCAGATGGATATTGATAGGTCTAATCGAGTACGGCGAGGTCTATCGCCAGCGCAGAGAGCTTTGAAAGAACTTATATGCAGTGCTGCATTAGCTGACATATGGAGAGTTCTTAACCCCTCCGAAAGACAATATACCTTTTTCTCTGCAGTACACAAAACACACTCTCGAATTGATTATTTACTCATAAGCTCCTATGCAATTTCAGGGGTCACACATGCAGGAATCACAGCCAGGGTTCTATCTGACCACGCTCCGGTTGACATGGAGTTTTGTCTAGGGGCAGGGGGCAAGCGCTCCCCGCAGCGGCATTTGAATAACCAATTATTAAAGGATCCAGCCTCTCTGGAACACACTATGGAGCATATTGCCTTCTTCCTTGACTGTAACCTGGGGATGGTTGGCAAGTACGATTTAATCTGGGCTGCTTTAAAATGCTCCCTGAGAGGTGAATTTATTAAAATGGCTTCTAATAGGGCCACGCACCAAAGGGTTCAGTTAGAAGGGCTATTAACTAGTATCAAAAATATAGAATGTAGCCTCTCCCGTACCTCCCCTGCAGAGATATGGACCAGGTTACATGAATTATAGGCCCAATATACAGGTCTGCAATCGCAGAGGGCTGAGTTATATCTACACAGAACCAAGCTGCAATATCTGGATGTGGGAGAGAAAGCAAGCAAGCTGCTTGCCATACATATTCGTCAAGTAGAGGCCTCGCAATTCATTACTGGAATTTATTCTAGGAAAGATTGCAAGGTTTGTACCGACCCCCAGGAAGTGGTGGAAATGTTTGGTTCCTTTTATCAAGATTTATATTCAGTGATCCCATCCTCATCACCCGCTGAGTCAGATATAAGCTCGTATCTTAAATCTGTAAACCTGCAGAAAGTTTCAGCAGTTGACGCTGCCCTTCTGAGTGCCCCAATCACTTCAGGGGAAATACAGGAGGCTATCCAGCAATTACCTTCAGACAAGTCCCCTGGACCAGATGGGCTGTCCAGTAACTTTTACAAAACCTGCCAAGCTGCTGTAGCACCTGTGCTAAAGGAGCTCTTTAGCTATTGGTTTAATAAGGGGATATCAGAGTCTAGTTTTTTTAGAGGCCGTGATATCCCTAATCTTAAAGCCTGTGAAGGATCCTCAAAATCTCAGCAGTTACCATCCTATTTCGTTATTAAATACCGACATAAAAATTCTGGCCAAAGTATTGGTTAATAGACTTACTAAAATTATAGATAATTTAGTAAGACACGAACAGGTTGGATTTATGGCTGGAAGGTCATCTCAAGACCATATGAGAAAGTTGTTGCATCTCATTGTGGTGGCGAGAGATTCCAATCTGCCTATGGTGTTGATTTCACTTGATGCTGAAAAAGCATTTGACAGAGTCTCCTGGGACTTTCTGTTTGCCACGTTAACATCTTTTGGTTTTCTGGGAGATTTTGTCAAATGGATTAAAGTACTATATTCCTGTCCCTCGGCCAGAGTAAAATGTAATGGTTTGCTATCTTCCCCATTCAAATTAGCCCGGAGCACTAGGCAGGGGTGTCCTCTATCCCCGTTACTATTCAACATATACCTAGAGCCCTTGCTTCTTAGGATGGCGGGCAATGCTAATATTATGGGAATTCAGGTGGGTAGAGTTAGGTAAGCATTCTCGGTTTATGCGGATGATATATTATTACATTTAGAGAACCCAAGGGCCTCAATCCCAGCCGTACTAGAGGAAATTGAGGAGTACTCTAAAGTATCCTATTATAAACTCAACCGGGAGAAAACGATGGTGATTCCCCTAAATCACAGAGTCAACAAAGCAGAAATTAGCCCCCCTAGGCCTTACCTGGGAGACAAAGTCCATAGTCTACTTGGGAATCAAGATCTTTAGGGATGCCGGCACTATTTTGAAAAACAATATAGATAATCTCATTAAAATAATGATCAAAGACCTTGAGAGGTGGCGGTTGCTTCCCATATCGTTATGGGGTAGACTAAGTATAATTAAAATGAACCTATTGCCTAGAATATTGTATCCCTTAGGCATGATGAGTATGTACCTTCCCAAAGTCTGGTTTACTAGGTTGTGAAGTATGCTAAGCTCCTTTTTGTGGAATAAAAAGAGTGTCCGCAGGTCTTATTTCAAATTGACAGCACCGAAAGTGAGGGGAGGCCTTACAGCTCCCTCTTTCTTTTTATACTACATTGCACAGAATCTGAGTAAGCTGTTCTATTGGCAGAACGAGGAGGATCACACAGTATACTTGCCTTTGTGGTTAGCCATTGAAAAATACTTGGCATCTCGTGAGAAATGCTCCCTACTGGCCCTATTTTATGTCTCTCTATCTCACATTCCCAAGTCTCAGAAATAATCCGATGAGCTGGTCGATGAAAGCCTCTCATCAGGCTCAAACATATCTTGCAACTAAGTGGAGTCAATCTACTGACCAACCAATTGTTGATAACCCTCATTTCAAAATTGGCGGTGTACCCATACCTCGTGATTTTTGGCCTTGGTTGGGTCAACGTAGAGTCTCAGAGATGTGGAGGGATGGTAAAGTGATTTCTCTGACTCAATTATGTGACTCTGCTGGTGTTGCAAGCAATGAATCCTTTAAATGCCTTCAAGTCAGCAAGGCCCTATCCTCATTTTCCCGGTTTTCTTCGTTAATAGATATAGGGGAAAGCGATCTTATTACACTCCTGCAGGTTGCCTCCCAGCTGCACAAAGTGTCAAATTTATATAAAATTCTTCAGGAGTGGGACCATAGACTACCTTCGGGAGTCTGTTCTTATTGGGTAAGGGAATTAGGTCTTCCTGAAGATGTTAAGGTATGGAGGAAACTTTGGATATCAATGTAAATTTATTAAGCAAGATAGACTCAGATTAGTTCATTACAATATTATGTATAACATGTATTTGACGCCAGCCAAACTCTTTAGATATGGATCCCTGCATACATCAACATGTAACAGGTGTAAGGAGGATATTGGGTCACTTTATCACATGTTATGGTTATGCCCACATATAGAGACATTCTGGCAATCCATTAATAATTCTTTGGACCCTATCCTTGGCTTGAGGGAATTATTTACGCCCGAAGTTTGTCTTGTAAATCATTTCCCAGTTGATACTCCAAAAAGTAGGAAAGCACATATGACTCTTGTTGCAGCAACTGCTAAGTTAACAGTAATGAGGCACTGGACAGATGAAAAGCCACCTATAATCCTGGAGTGGTTTAGGGAGTGTATATTTGCATTACAACTGGAGAGACATGTTGCACTTGTTCGAAACAGAGGCAAAACCTTTACTTCATTATGGGGAAACTTAGAGGCCATCCTGACAACATGGAAATCCCAGTGAAACTGGGACATCAGTATATCTATAGCTCAGTTGGTAATAATGGAGTGTAGTCTGGGGGGAAGGGTAGTGGACGATGGGTTTTTATTTTCTTTTTTTTTTCTTTAGCTTTAAAAATATGTACCTGATGTTCGCAACTGTATGGGATTGATTGATGTTGTTTACTTGGTACTGATATACTGATAAAACCTTTAAATAAAAAAAAAAGAAATGCTAGGGTGTAAGGAGAGTAGCGAAGAAAATGGGAGATAGAGAGGCAGGGATTAGTGGGAGCACAGGGATAATACAAAGTCATAAATCAGGGTGGTTTACTGGCACTACTTCTTGTCAGGACACAGTTACAGGTGGATTCAGATAGGCTTTTAGGTTCATTTTGAAGGACAGGTGAGAGGGGGACAAGTGAGTGGATGATTGAAGCTTGTTCCATAGGGTGGGTGCAGAGACTGAGAAAGCCCTAGTCCTCATTACAGTAGAGACATGCAGTACATCCAGAGGAGAGACCAAGGATATCCTAAGACACCTGGAGGCTGTCCTGTACATGAGTAATGAGGAATAGGGGACAGTTTGGTGCACCTGAGCACATTATCAGATATGCACCCCATGGCATACTCAAACCAACATTGCAAGGGGAGCCACCCTAAGGACTGATACAGTGCACAATGGTGGATGGAGTAGGGGACTCAAAAATCAAAGTGGCAGATGGAGTTAAAGGCAGTATTTAGCAGAGAATGTAGGGAAGAGGACACAGAGGACTAGACAGGGGAGCAGTAGTGAAGAAGGGGCAGCAGGTTTCCTTGAGCAATAACAAGACACGCTTCTGGAGACAGAAGCTGTTTGATAGGGAAGGTGGTGCCTAAGTTTTGGTGGATTTTCTGCACAGTGTTATATATGTGATCAGAGAAAATAAGGGAGGGGTCAAGGGTAACACCAAGATATTTGAAAGAGGTGACATTTTTATTGGGGGGCCACAGGGATGCATAAAAAGAGGGAGGAGGAGGAGGAGGTTTTAGCAACCTAGCAAGGAAAGATTTTGAACCGAAGAGCACCACCTTAGTCTTGTTTCATTGACTAGGAGCCTGTTGGAAAGGAACCAATGATGTGTGGAGGTAAAATTTTGTGAGAGGGTGAATGAGATGGAGTCAAGTGAGTTATCACTGTGATAGAAGACTAAGTCATCAGCATAAAGGAGGGCATGGCAAGTTAGGCAACCAGCAGGGAGAGCATTTATACACATGGAAAAGAGTACAGGGCCAAGTATCGAACCCTGGGGGACTCTTGTGTGGATAGGTTGGGTAGAAGGAAATTCCATACCTAGTTTTATCGCCTAACACCTGTCAGAAAAATAACTATGGAATCACACTGCAGTCTCCATGGAACAGCCAAAATGAAGTAGTATGGAATGGAGAAGCTGGTGGTCAACAAGGTCAAAGGCCTTAGATAGGTCCATAGATACCACTTCTGTGGCCTTGCCCTTATCCATATTTCTAAGAATGTGGACAGAGAAGAGGGCCAGTACAGAGGAGGTGCTATGATGCTTATGGAAGTCATGCTGGAGGTGGCAAAGGAGATTATATTTCTTTAGATGTTCCAATAATTGGCAGTGAATGATTTTTTCTAGTAATTTGCTAAGGTGTGGGTGGAGGGAGATGGGTCTATAGTTATTGGGGGAGAGGGGATCACCTACTTTGAATACAAGCACCACATGTGTTACTTTCCAATCATCAGGCACAGTAGAAGGTGAGAGGGTCAGGTTAAATAAGTAGGTAAGTGGTTCAACAATGGCTGGGGAGATAATCTTGAGAAACATGGGGTAGAGTCCATCACTGCCTGGGCTACCTCTGGCTGGTAAAGCCTTTAATAGTTTAATAGTGACCTTCAGCCCAATGGCCCTGAAGTAGAAAGGGGGTAAGTGGGTATCATTTGAAGAGTCAGAGATATGGTCAGATTATTTCCCTAGATCAGTGGTATGATGAGAGGGAAGTTTGCTAAGGCAAGAGGCTAGATCAGTGAACATTTTGTTGAATGCATCTGCAATCATAACCAGATCAGAGATGGGGCCCAAAGGGGATGTGAGTTGAGTAATACACTTGCTATCTTTGGGGTTTAGTATTGAACCTAAGGAGGCCCAGAAAGTATGAGGATTACTGATGGCATTTTGTTGTTGGTTTAGAAAACAGTTGCGCTTTAGAGATCTTGCCATCTGTTTACAAGAATTGTGCAGTTTCCTGTACTCATTCCAGAGTTGTGGAGTGGGAGATGATTTGTAAGCTCTCCACTTACTATCCCTATTCTTCATTTGAGCCAGGAGTTCCTTCGATAGCCAACGGGTGCAACCCCCCAACCCTCCTAGCTGTGAGGGGGAAATGTTTGTCCTGCAGTTTACAGAAGGCAACAGAAAGAAAAGCAACTGCAGCTGAGATGTCCCTGTGCAGGTAGAGATCATGCCAGGTGATAGACCTTGCATCCCTGAGTATGTGTTCAAGATCAGAGCAGTTGAAGTTTCTGAATGACAGAAGTTTGGGGGAGGGCAAATTGCCTTGGTGCTCAAAACAATATACGTTGGGGTGTGGTCACTAATAAAGTCAGACATAGTGTCCACCTGGAGGACCATGTTTACTTTGTTTGTGGCAATCCAGTCAATTAAGGTGTGGTTTAGAGAGCCAGAGTTGTTTCTTGTCAGGGAGGAGATGACTTGCTCCAAGTGATGCTTCTTTAATAAGCTCTCATACTCAGGCTGAGGAGCATCTAATCAGTTAAGCTTGAAATCTCCAAGAATGGTGGTTTCTTTGGAAGGAGACAGACTGCCTAAGCCCTCAAGGAAGATAGTTAGACCAGGGGTGCCTCCTGGGGAGGGGAGTTATGACGGCAACCAAAGTAGAATTTTTTAGGTGCACCCACGATAATCTTGGCCAGGAGCCACTCACTTGGGGAGGAGGGAGTTGAGCAGCCGATAGAGGTGGCAGAGACATGTTCTTAAACATACAGTGCCACGCCGCCACCCCTCTTTCTTCCTGGTCTGTCTTGATGAAGGAGAGCATAACCAGGGAGATTATGGGTGGCATCAGTGTGGTAAGGCTTTAGCCAGATCTTGGAGAGACCTAACACATGAGGCTTATACAGGAACACCCAAGCTTCTAGCTCTGGGAGCTTTGATGGGAGGCTACAGACATTTAGGTAGCCAACCCTAAGGCCAGATTTCTTTACCCATGTGCTATCCAAGTGGACTATGTGTGTATTTGTGGGGCCTGGATTAGATTCTACATCACCGGCAAGAAGCACAAGTGAGAAGAGGGAGAGATGATGGTAGCAGCGGGGGGGGGAGCAGTAGGGGAATTGGGATGGAAATGGAGTGAACAAATAGGCTGAGCAAACATCTCTTGTAGTTGGACAATAGCGCAAGCATGTCTGATGGTGTAATTGTAGGCACATAAGCAATCATTAATTGTGGAGTGTCAGATGGATTAAGGGTGGTAGAGAAGGAATGCAGGTTGTGCTGATCAAGAGCGAGTACTGAGGAACAGAAATCAGTTGCTAAAAGTAAGCCAGACAAGGAGGTCAGCAACAGAGGAATCAGGAGAGGGTTCATTTTCACACTACCTAACAGGAGGTGATTGTGGAGGAAGGGTTTTATTGGACACTGCAGCACAGTACACATGACTGGCAAGCAGATGCTGAAAGGAAGTACTTCTTAAATGGAAGTACAGAAATACACTAGTTGGAAAGAGATAATTAGAGGCAAAGTAATTGTAGTTGGAAGGAAATAATTAGAGGCACTGTAATTATAGACACTGGCAAGAGCTTGCCATGGGAGAAATAGACAACTAGGTTACTAACCGCGTACTCACAGAAGTGAAAGCAGGGGAAAGGGGAAAGTGTTTAAATAGAGGGTAGGAACTGAAAAAGGCACAGATGCAGAAATGTAGTAAAAGTGGATAATACCATCTTAAGAGGTGTAGACACTTTAGTATGAAGTGCAGAAAGGGGGTGTGGGGCAGGCAAGCAAGACCATTTAAAGAGTGTTGGGGCGGGGGGTGGGCGAGAGAACATTTTGAGGGAGAAACCAGTATGCAGCTAAGATGAGCTGGAAATCAGCACTCCAGTGTTAAGCATGGCCGAAATTAGTCTGATTTGCCACAAGCAACAAGTCCAGTGAAGGTCGACAATCAAGAGAAGAGCACAGTAAGGCACCAAAAATTCAAACAGAAACAGAGGTAGAACTTTAGTGGATTACCTTACCACGGAAAAAATAGGCTGAAGACTGGGAGGGAGGGTGGCAGGCAGTGCAGGCAGGATGTGTGCCCTGTCAGGGGCAAAGAGACCATGGCAAAAAGGGCTAAAGACAGGGAAGGAGGGTGGCAGCTGGTGGAAGACAGCAAGCCATGCCACTCACAGGCAGGATGTGTGCCCTGCCAGGGACATAGAGACCACAGCAAAAATGGGCTGAAGACCGGGGGAGGATGGCAAGTAGCGGTGGACAGCAAGCCGCATCACCCACAGGCAGGATGTGCGCCCTGTCAGGGGTGAAGAGATCATTGTCCTACCTGTCTGATATGACCAGAACTGTGTCACTTTCCCTAAATATGCACTCTCCACAAACCTTTGTAGTCCATCCAACATGTCACCAAAAGTTTGAATACGTTCTCGATGTAAGCTTCTAAAGGCACGTCATATGGTCTATGAAAGTGGTTGTGGTGTCTTTCTGAGTTAATGTTTCTCATGAAGGTAGTTAGATCTAGTAAGAAATCACCTATGGCCTCCAGGTCCCTGAGCATTTGTGCCTTGTTACTTTTTGCTAGTGAACCATCTGCATTAGCAATAGCCAGAGGTCGGCTTGACAGTTGATATTCAAATAACTTCTACATGTCTATCTTTCTGACTCTTGATATCACCCAAAGCCTGGCAAAGAGTTGTCTATCTTAATCTATAGATTTTACCTTGTCCCTCCTTTTGGGTTTGTTAGAGTGCAGTAAGTTTGTAAACGTGAGTAGATTCATCCTTTTGTTGGGGCCATTGAGTGTGACTGCAGCAGTATTGAGTCTTTCTTCAACAAATTCCATTAAGGCAGTCTTGCCATGTTCTTTTGCACTCAACAGAGCAGTAGTGATATGTGATAGAGCAACAACTCCTTTAGCTATATTCATGAGAGGTTCAGATTCATCTTTTGAGTCTTCAAGTACATCCATAGCAAATGGATTTCTATAGCAGTCCAAGATTATGCTATTAATCCTCATGACATCTTTGTTGTCTTTCCTGATTGACTGTGGTCAAAGATCACAATGAATCTGCTCTTCAAGACTGTCCAGTCCACACATGTACTTGAAGTTCATCATGATGGCACTTCTTTCATGTACTGTGAAATATCACTTGAGAGTTGCTTTCTCTTGTCTGCTTATTCCTATGACCCCCCCCCTTGCCTTGACTTGGAATCTCTGACCACAGTTTGTTCCAGGTCTAAGTCTGACCAGATGCTGTTAAAGCAGGTTGAGGTTGATCGTGTGGTGACATGCTTTCCATTGGCAAATTGCTCACGCACTGCTGGTGCAGTTTGGGGAAGAAACATTTCTGAGAGATACACAGCACCTCACCTGACAGTTTTGGCTATTGCATGTGAAGGCATAGCAAAGGATGTCAGTAAAGCATTGTAGGTGCTGGTTCCAGTTCGGAATTTTCTCAGCTGCAATGTAGTCAAGAGCGATTTGCACCTCTGTGATATACTGCTGCCAGGAGTGAAATGTTGACAACTGCTTTTGCCTTTGCTTAATGAACTCTTTGAAATCACCTTGTAAAAATTTTCATCATGGCTTCAAGGTCTTGAAATGTATCAACAAAGCTCTGTCTATTTTCCTGATTCATTTCACCTTCTGTTGCTATCACAGCCATTAGTTGCTGGGAATTATTGCACTTCAGCTTAATGTGATCTGTGTCCCCGGATTGTATTTTCTTTTTCTGCACCACCCAGGCAAAGAATGCTTGCCACTTTAGCAAGTACATAGCTTCAAATATCAACTTGTGGGCTAATGTACACTATTTATAGTTTTTTCCCTGCATGATCTCAGCTGCAGCATTTGTTCCAAATACCTCTGCCTCAACTATCAAATCTTCAAATCCACTGTCTTCATAGTGTTTGCCAAGTATCTTCCAGTAGAGCTCCCTTACTGGTCATTAGGGTGCCGGCATTACAGCACCGGGTCATTACACACCAAATATCGGATTTGCCACCCCCTCCCTGAGGTCATCCCCCCAGAGTTAGTATAATTAAAAAGGAGGGTGCAGCCCTCCACATGAGGGACATGGGAGGTGCAGGCCCCGCAAAAAGAGAGGACGGCACCTTTTCCACTTGGCACCATAATGACCTGGTGCACTGCCACCGATGCTTTGAAGTGGTGAAACTGTAGAGCTCCATGATGTGGAATTCTCCCGTTCTTAAAATGTGATACTTCAGCTCCTCCCAGTTGCAGAAATGGACTTCTTGGGCAATGATGTACAACTGAAGGTCCAATGTTATCACTGGGGTTTCCAGGCCCAGCATCTTCATCTGTTTCTAGATTGTTTTTAGTTCTGTGTATATAGTATCCTTATGGGTGGGAATAATTGGTACTACAGAATTGTAACCAATTGTGGTTTTAAATCTTTCCTCTTTGCAGTTGTAGTGAAGGATTGCATGAAACCCACCCCAACTTGGTACACATTGATCTTCTGGTTGTAGGTGCTCAAACGCAAGAGTGAAGATCTTTGTGGGGCATAAATGAGCAAATGCCCAATCACTGTTGAGCATCAAAGATGTGGAATGGTTTGTTAAAAACCGGGGATCAGGGCCGGCCCAGTGGTGCTGAGGGTTGAGCTCCTGGATGCCACACCTCGTGCCACGCCAGCGACCTGGGTTTGGGAGTGGACTCAGGTCATGGGGGACTGGCAGGGGAGAGGGAGGATTGAGTGTCCTATGACTGCTCTCCTCTCTCTGGGGTGGGTAGTGGGGCTTGCATTGCCCTGTAGTGGTGACTGGTGGAGGCCAGCCACACTACAGTGGCATGCAAAAAGTGGGGGGAGAGTGTTGCAGGCATCAGCACTATGTGCTCGGACGCCATTGCACGTCCAGCTCTCCATAGGGGAGAAAATGTAGAAAATGCAGAGGGTAATCTTTGCAGCTGATGGCTGCACCTTGCACTGCTGGAGAGACCTGAGAGGGGCGTGTACCCAGTCGGTGTGAGAGCGAAGAAAGGCTGGCCCACTGGAGGAGCGGGTTTGTGTGCCCGCAAGCATGACTGGGTCCAGGGGTGCAGGGCCGGCAGCCAGAGATCGTGGCGGCCGCTCTGCCAAGGAGGTAGAAATAAGAGTACGATAAAAAAAAAAAAAAAGGAGTTGTATTTTCAAACCTGGGTGCAGGGCTTGTGTCCTGCCCTGTGCCACAGGACTTTAAACTCCACAGTGCGCCAACACCCTTTGTCACAACTGCACCTGAATTTCAAAGCTCAGCATGCAGTTGCCATGATTTACATGATTTACAGCAGCTTGCACCAATGCTCTGGTGCAAGCAACATAACATTGCCTCCCGGGGGTGGTGCACACCAGAAAACAAAATTGTTGTCTAAGGTGCAGCAATCCTTGCAAGGGATTGAAAATCATGATCTCCGGCAGGGGCATGCTCCATCTCCATGCATCATATATTTGGCACACCAGGGGCTTGTGGCATCCCCGGAGCTTTGAAAATCTGGCCCCAAGACTTCACTTCAATTTCACCAGACAGGTGACTGAGTGGGCCCTTTCTCTTTAATTGGTTAGGGCACTCTAGAATACCAAGGCATGTAAGTTTTCTCACAGACTTTCCCCTAATGTCTATTACTTTAGGTCTTGATCCAACAGACACATTGGATCCCAAATTGTCCTGATACAGCAAACTGCCTAGAACATGTGTTGTTCCTTGTTCACTCCAAATTTCTTCATTTATGTCTATATTATCCATTGCGGTATGTGCAAATATTCAAGGCATGATGTTTATTGGAAGAAATGTCCCAGCCTGTTGTGTAATTGATGACATGACGGCACTTGCTGTGGATGTCTCTGCTCTGCAAACATCATCATAACTCAGGGAATGCCCTTGACTGTATAACATATCCAACAATTGGTGACTCCTAGCCAAATGGTGGACTGATATGGCTAGTCCACTATGCTTTGGTGTTTAACAGTGAGAATTTGAAGCACTGTAGATTATATCTTCGGCTACTGCTAAGATTCTTCTGTGTGCATCAGGAGTGTTTTGGATATGTTCTGCCGGTTCATCCATCATAAGCAAACTCAGAAACTGGTACAGATCAGCAGGCACTAGGGACTCTGCTCTTTCAAAACAAATCTTTCTACAGTCAATGCATGGGTTGATGGAAATCACCAATGCTTCTCTGGCAGATGCATGAAGTGTTGTTGCTGCATGAAAAATACTGAAATTCTCATACTCATCATCAGTAAGATCCATGTCTGCCTCAATTGCTTCTTCCTGGACCTTTTTTGAAAGTCAGCAGTCTTGCTGATTGTTTTTTTCAAGTTTATTTTGTTACTATACACCAGCTCTTGTCTGTTTGCTGAATGAGGCTGATGGAATGCAATTGAACCTTCAAAGTGTCTAACAAGACATTTCTTCAACTTTCCAGCATGGTATATCCCTGATTCAGCATAACCACATATGTCCAAATATCCTCTGTATTTTGTCAACAGGAATGTCATATCAAATACCCTGCCTCATATTAAGTCATCCTAAATGTGGTTTACAAGCATGTCAAATGCTCTTATGAAGACATCAATACTCTCCTCTGTCCATTCAGTGCTAGTTTCACTGGTTCATCCAACCCTTACCAGTAGCTGAGCTAGACTATTTTTGTGGTACTTAGCCTCCAAGGTTATGAGATCTTGGCTTTGAACTTTAGTCAATAGATCTGTATTACTAATAGATATGGCTGCTGACTGAATGTTCTTTGCATTTGAAATGTTTTTGATTGGAAAAGATGTGAATCACCATGTTTCTTCACACAATTGCAGATGATGCATTTGTTAGCTGCAAATGTTGTGGATAAAAGTCTTGTTCTCACAGCTGGCTCCTGGCTGATTATTCCAGGCTTTTCTGAGTCTAGATGACCTGCTTGTGAATTGTGTTTGTGTGAAAGGTTTTCTTTGCTGGAGTAATTCTGATGGCACCAGTGATGATGATGAATGGCAACAGAGAATCCTATCTTATCCAGCACCCATGATGTTTTAGCACTTCTGTACGATTCATCATCTGCTTCTCTCACACATTTGAACAGAGTTTCTTGACCTCTGGCTTTGGCTGCAACACAATTTTGTGAAGCATCTCTATCTTGGCAAATAATACAAATAGTTGCATAGTCTTGGTGTGATCTACAAAACTCTTTTTGCTGGAGATGGTTCAAGTCCAATACCTCGTTTACAGTACTTGCCATTTCCTACAATTATACAGAATATTTAAAAAAAAAACATGCAATAAACTGGAAAAAGAAAACATATTATTAAGCTTCTACTACCAAACAGCACATATCTTTAAACCTTTTTGAGATATTAATCCCTGAGTGCCAGGCAAGCCTCTCTCATTGGCAATGCTGGATGTCACTTTCATGGGGTAGGGGTTCAACAAATATAGGCTTGTATCTTGGTACGTGCCATTTACCTAACACCACAACATACTTTTCCTGAAAGATCAAGGTCATACCTAACTCCTGAACATGGCAAACCTTCTCTAACAGGGGGTGCAACAAAAACCTAAAATAAAGCCCTTTTGAAAATTGGCCACTAGACTACACCTTATGATCAAGAAGTGTTATTTTTTTAAATCTCATCTGAAGGGTGATTTAATGGTGTGCCTATGGAAACATGTTTCAGAGAGTATTTGAAAAAATGACACCTGTCTTTTTTATGAGGTGGGATAACAAAAATGCTATGTTAAAAGTTTTTTTGCCAAAATCTGCAGGCTCCTGTTCTCAGTTTGGAGCTGCATCAGTATATTAAAAAGACTTACCTGAAGGGGCTGCAAACTGGGAATAAGAGCAGAGTAGCTTTTATAACTAACTTCCTTTTTTCATGACTTCAGATGATCAGGTGAGGGTATGGGGCTCTGTGCTGATCACTGCCAGGGGCCAAATATTCAAAAGTTTGCCCCTATGCAAAACCCAATTAGCCTGGGCAAACTTGGTTTTGCATGGAAGTCCCATATTCAAACACTTGGTTTGTTTGGGAGTGGTGGGACTGTGCCAGGACAACCAGTGAAGGGGTGTGCAAGGCCAACTTATGCAAATCTGGGGGCATGGATCTGAATATTGGCATAATCTGATATTCAGTGTATTTGCCCCATGCAAGAGCATTTTGCATGGTCCGCTTACATGGAGAAAATATCGCTGAACAAAACCAACTCTTAATTCGGTGCAACCCTAGTGGTTGCTGGAGGTAGTGCACTGGCACCCCCAAACCCAACACAGTATCTCTGGTGGCAAGTGGCGGCCCCCACCCTCCAGTCCCATTCCTGTTTATGGAAGTATGACTCCCTGGTGTCCAGTAGTTCCTCCCCCCTCCTGCCACTCATCCCTGTAATGTTAAAATATGCCCCTGGCATCCAGTGGTCCCTCACCTCTCCTGAGACCTCACCCTGTAATGTTAAAATATGTCCCTGGTGTCCAGTGGTCCCTATCCCCTCCCAACACCATCCCCATAATGTTAAAATATGTCAATGGTGTCCAGTGGTCCCTCCTCCTTCCCATCACCTGTCTTCATAATGTTACATTAATTTGTGATTACTAGTGGTCCCTCCCTCCCCTCACCATGTGGGGGGAGGCAGTTGTGACACAATAGGGTGGTGGGCTTATGTATGTATGGGGATGGTGATAGGGTGAGGGGAGGGACTACTGGTTGCCAGGGATTAATGATACATTATGAAGATGGGTGCCAGGAAGAGGGGGGAGACCACTGTACACCAGTTTATCAAGGAGAATAGGCTGAGAAACCATGTCAAAAGCCTTGGCAAGGTCGACAAAGATGGCAGAGGTGATTAGACCACTGTCCTTTCTGGTTAGTATTATATCAGTGAGCCAGACAAGTGAGGTAGTGGTGGAGTGCTGCTTCTGAAAGTCCGACTGGCAAGGTGTTCTTGGAGTCTGGAGAGGGTGAGGAGGAGGGCAATAGGTCAGTAAGCTTATGTATGTATGGGGACAGGGATCAGGTTGGGGGAGTGACCACTGGATGCCAGGAAATAATGATATATTATGAGGATTGGTGCCAGGAGGGGGGGGAGAGACCACTGTACACCGGGGACATATTTTAACATTACAGGTATGGGTGTTGGAAGGGGGAAGGGACCACTGGACACCAAGGACTTATAATTCCACTAACAGGAGTGGGATCAAAAGGCAGGGGGCACTGCTAGACACCAGGGACATATTATTACTATAGGAACTGGGATTGGAGGGTGGGGGAGGTGACTAGCACCATGGACAGTTACCTGGACTGGGCTACTTGCAGCACTAAAGGGCCTCCTTCCCCATGCAAATGAGCCCATAATGGGCATGCAAATAAATCTTTAGCACCTTGCATACACAATAGGCTCATTTGCATAGGGACTTTTAAATATTGCAAGTTATGCTATGGTGCTAGCCATAGTAGGAGCACTATTGGGTGGGGCTAAGTGGCTTAGTGATGGGCAACAATAGGCCTACAGTCAGAAGAATAGCATCGTGTGCTGTTGCTCTGAATACAGCATATTTGCCAACCAACACTATTGCAAGATGGAGTGCAAATGTTTGCACTAGTAGTGCACTTTTTTTAATATCTGGCCCTATGAGTCTGAACAGCCAGTGTGTATGTATGAAAAGCTCATGTCACAGTTTATTGGCATGATAATAGGTGGAAAACCACTATGATAGGTGTAGCTACATCCATTCATATGTGAGAAGTTTCTGCCCATCAGAAAGCTGACTAGCATCATCATCAGGCTTCTTAGCATTGGCTTTTCACTGCCAGGTCTTCTACAGACTGAGCTCCACTGGATTAAAAATGCTCACATATCTAGGACCCTTATACTGCCTCGTCAAACCAATATGTTTGTTTTGCATATGCACAAGTAAACTTAAAAAAGACAGGGGCAGGCTGGAAATCAGTGAGTGCAAGGCAACCAAGATAAGACAGAGGCAGTAGGGTAAGACTTATAAGGACAGGTTAAGGACCCTTAATATGTTCTTCCTGGAGTACAGGAGGCAATGAGGGGACATTGCTGAGACATACAAATGTTTGCAGGAATACAATTAGGTGAATCAAGCAGAGCTATTTTGACTGAATGGATGTTCATCTGTTTGGGGCCACAATTTAAGGCTAGAGGGAAGAGGGGTTCAGAAGAGATAATAGGAAGCATTTTTTCATGGAGAGGGTAGGGAATGGGAGAAATACCCTACCCAGCAAAGCAGCCAATGCAAAAAACATTGCTAGGTTTAAAAATGGCTTGGATGGCTTCAAAGGGATTACTTATCAGAGGAGGGTGTGGAGGACCTGGAGGAGGTGGGTACTAGAGGTCAGAGCCATCTCAGAGTAGTGCAAGGTAGTGTTTCAGGGCTGACTTCTAGTGTTTCAGTCTTTTTGTGCCCTTCACGTTCTATGTTTGTCAAAGTCCTAGACTTCTCCATAATGCCCCACAGCCTTTTGGTTCAATCACTTTGTATTAATTATTTCACTGCAGCTTTTTATTGTCTAAATCTGGAAATAGTCATTTCTTGCAACTGTTCCGTACCACTCTTGGCAACTGTTAACTAAACTGATTGCTAAGCGTTTGTTCCTTTGGAGCAGCACCAGTAACAGCCATCTCCTGATGGACTCTGTAAGGCTGACTTTTGAAGTAAAAACAACTTAAGATAAGTCCTGTAACAAGAACACTTGGGTTTTAAGAAGATTTATTTTGAAATTCCAGTGCATTTCTATCCCTACCAGTTATTTTGCCCAAATATAAGAACTTATTTTTCATAGATACTGTATAATGATATCCAGATGGTTCCCTTATGCTGAGTGGTTGGGACTGCTGTGGCATGCTGGTAATGTGGGATTTTTTTTTGGTAACTGGGTTAGGCCCTCTAGATTTTATTTTATTTATTGAATACTAGGATTATAAATACCTTTGAACCATTGGTTCTTTTCAAAGGTTCCTCATCAACATGAATTAAACAAAAAAAAGGAGAAAACAGAACATCATAGACTCATACAGTAATAAAGTAGGATAAACAATTCAGGTTACATAACACAGGATGCAATTAATACATAGACAAAAGTATAAACATCATGAGGTAAAGTATAAACGTAATAAGGTAATAGCAGTAGGTGCACCTTAGCACAGGAGGTGATAACAACAGATTACAGAGAGTCATAACTTCAAGATGCACAACAAGGGGGAGTATGTTGAGTAGAGTTGCAGGTGGTGTCAGTGGGTGTAAGGCGCCTCATGGGTGGAGATCATTGAGGAAAGTGATGACAATGGAGAGAAGCTGTCAGAACTTAGACATTGTCATAAAGTGCATACACAAGAAGTTCTGAGGGGTACTAAGGGGCAGCGAGGAGAATGGTAGAGGGAGGGGAGGAAAAGGGAGAGGTTGAGGGACAGGGAGGGAGTCAGGTAGGAGTAACAGGGAGGTGGTGAGGAGTGAGAGTGGGAGAAGACAAGGGGCAAAGGAAGGGAAGGATGCAGTAGATATGGCTGGGGAAGAAGAAGAAAAAGGGGTGAGGGAGGGAGGGAGGATCATCTAGGGCAGCAGGGAGGGTGACAGGAGAGGTGGGGAAATGGAGGTGAAGGGATAAGGGCCAAGGTAGGGGTAGGAGGTGGGGGGAGAGAGGTAGGCAGGGGAGTGGGAAGTGCATAAATGGTTGAATGATGGAAGGGACGTAGTGCTGACCTAGTAGGTACAGTCGCACTCGACAAGGTTAGCTAGGTGGCGGCGCAGTTTTTGCTTGAAAGGGCCGAGCTTGTTCTCATCATTGACTTCAGAAAGGAGGCCTTTCATGAGGGATGGAGCCCTGATGTAGAAGGCACATTGGGCCTGAGAGATGCTAAAGAAGAGGACAAGATACGTGGATTTGAGTGAGCTGCATGTAAAACATGAATTACAGGTAGATTGCATGAGGGTATGTGTGGCAGGAGGGGTCACATCAACACATATAAGTGCTGGATTTCAGAGGTGACCTGGGAGCACTGGGGTGGTTAAGTGACTTGCTTAGAGTCATATAGTATGCAAGTGGAGATTGTGGGACTCAAACCCAGATCTGCTGGAAGTATCAAGCTCATTCACAACTCATTACTCTAACCTCTGATCTGTACTGCCAGCCCCTAGTCAGAGATATCTGATTTGGAGCACAGGCCAGTAGGGAGGGAAACAGAGTGCCTGCAAGGATGCTTTCCTCCTAGGGCAGGTCTGAATGGCACTCTGCTCTGGAGTGGCTTCTGGTAGTGACATGGTGGAGGAACAATAGGTGATGAGAGTAACCACAAGCCACTATATACCCCCAACACATCACACAAACACATATTAGGATGCTATACTGTGAACTCAAAGGGTAGAAGAGGGAGAAACAGCTGCACCAGACCCAAACACAATAGGAGACAGCTTCTCCACTGCTGTAGGAATCCATTCTCGTCCACTGAGAATGGAAAATGACACCCCACAGGACAGCGATTCCAGAGCCCAGGAGTAACAGACAACCATTGGTGCCAACAGGTGTCAGTGACAGGTGAGTTTTGCAGGCAGTGGAGTTTGAGGATCCCAAAGGAATAGAGTGCTGGGGGGGGGGGGCAAGAGAATAAATATCACAAACATGTGAGTTCTTTGACCAGTTTGATGTCTGAATGTTGACAAATGACATTGACAAGAATATAATTATTTCAATTTGGAGTACTATAAAAAAGCATTATACAAAATTAGTTGTTGTAAGTAAGTTAACCAGTAAACCTTCCTCATTTAATTAAATTGCTTTGACATGAATTAGCTACAGGTCTTTTTCTAACACCTTATTGCTATGTGGTCACTGCACCTTCCCATTACTGCTGTAGCCTCCTATGCCTTTTTCAGAACCTAATACAGCCCCATGCAATTCTCATGACATATAAGTAATGCATTCACAGTTGTTGACTATTTTAAGTTATATATGTTTGGCAACTTAATTACTAAATAATTAAATTTAATTAATAAAAAGGCAAGATGAGTAGAGGTGGCAGTACAAAAAGGAGAGCCATATATACAAATGCTGGAAGTCTGAGCAACAAGATGGCAGACCTAGAGGCCACCATGGCAACAGGGGATCTGGACATAGTAGCAATTACAGAGACCTGGTGCAATGAAAACCAGCACTGGGATGCAGTCACACCAGGGTATGCTCTATTCAGGAGGGATAGGGTAGGAAAAAAGGGAGGAGGGATGGCTCTTTATGTGAGGAAGATCGTAAGGGCCAAGGAAATATGGGGGATACAGGGAGAAGCAGAGGCACTGTGAGTCACCCTAGAAACAAGAAGGGGCTGATATTTGAACAGTGGTTATCTACAGACTTCCAGTACAGGGGGAGGAGTGAAATAAGGATATGATAGAAGCAAGAGAGGGGATGCCTAACAAGGGTGAAGTATTGCTGGTGGGGGATTTCAGTCTACCAGATGTGGATTGGAGCCTCTCTGCTGTAGCAACAGTGAGAAGTAGGGAAATCCTAGACTCCCTGCAGGGGGCATTCCTCAGGCAACTAGTTAAAGAACCTACTTGTGAGAGGGCGATACTGGATGTGGTACTGTCAAACAGGAACAGTGTCACTGACGTCACAGTGGGATGCCACCTGAGGACCAGTGATCATTACACAATGTGGTTCAACATAAGGACCAGGGCAGAATCTAACCACACTAAAATGAGGGTCCTTGATTTAAGGAGGGTCGACTGAAAGAAAATGGAAGAGTGCCTCAAGGAATCCCTAGCAGGAATAGGGAAAATCAGTGAGGTAGTGGAAAAATGGGCAAAAATAAGGAAGGCCATTGAGAAGGCAACTAACCTCTGTGTCAGGCTGGTTAAAAAGAGCAAGAGAGAAAAGTGACCACAATGGTTCTCCAAGGCAGTAGCAGAGATAGTAAAGGAAAAGAAGCAGGCATTCAAAAGGTACACATCGATGCAGAAGGAAGAAAAATAGGGAAAGTTGCCAGGAAAAACAAAGGGAAGCGGGGAAGGCAGTTAGGAGAGCAAAAGCATGAACAGAGGAAAACATGGCCAAGTCAGTTAAAAAGGGGGATAAAACACTCTTAAGGTACATAAGTGAAAAGAAGAAAAGCAAGGCAGAGATAGTAAGTCTAAAAGGGGAAGGGGGGGAGTGTGAAAGGACCAGAAGAAAGCAGACATATTGAACCAGTACTTCTGTTCAGTATTAACAAAGGAAGGGGTAGGTGACGGGCCACATATAGGGGAAAAGATCATTAGGGGAAGAGAAGTGGACACTAGCCCCTTTATGGAGGTGAGAGAGACCTTAGGAAACTAGGTAGACAAGGGGGGCTGGACGGGGTACACCCCAGGATACTGAAGGAACTAAAGGAGAAAGTGTTTGCATCTTTGATAGCCATCATCAATCTATCACTGGATATGGGGGAAGTTCTGGGGGACTGGAGGAGGGTGGATGTGGTCCCACTACACAAAAGTGGGAATAGGGAGGAGGCAAGAAATGACCGACCTGTAAGCCTGACTTCGCTGGTGGAGAAGGTTATGGAAACACTACTTAAAGAAAGGATTGGGGTATAGCTTAAAACCAGTGGATTGCAGGATCTGAGGTAATGTGGGTTCACAGAGGGGAGATCTTGCCAAACAAACCTGATAGAGTTTATAGACTGGGTTACCAGGGAGGTGGATCAGAGAGAAGCTATGGACGTGGCCTACCTGGGTTTCAGTAAGGCCTTTAACACCATTACACACGGAAGACTGGTAAATAAGCTGGGCAGCCTGGGAGTGTAACCAAAGATAGTAAAATGGGTATGAAGTTGGCTAAGTAACAGAATTCAGAGGGTGGTGGTGAATGGAGTTCACTCGGAAGAAGGTAAGGTAACCAGCGGGGTGGCTCAGGGTTCAGTGCTGAGACACGTTCTCTTCAATGTCTTTATTAGTGACATCGCTGAGGGGCTGGAAGGAATGGTATGTCTGTTAGTGTATGACACAAAAATCTGCAACAGAGTGGACACACCGGGGGGGGGGGTGGAATAAGGGAAGATCTGAAAAAGCTGGAAAACTGGTCAAGGGTTTGGCAACTAGGCTTCACTGCCAAAATGTGCAAAATTATGCACAAGGGGCACAGAAACCCAAGGACAAGATACTATTTAGGTGGGAAGTGTAAGGGATCTGGGGATCATTATATCCAGTGATCTGAAGGTAGCAAAACAGTGTGATAAGGCAGTGAGAAAGGCTAAAAGAATGCTGGAGGACATAGGAAGAGGTATCACCAACAGAAAGAGGGAGGTAGAGTTACCCCTGTATTGAATGGTGAGTACCTACTTTGAGTACTGTGCCCATTTCTGGAGACCCTATCTTGGGAAAGACATAGATCAGGTAGAGGTACAGAGGAGGGCAACCAAAATGGTGCATGACCTGCCTCAGAAGTCCTATGAGGAAAGACTCAAGGAGTTAAATATGTACTCTCCAGAGGAATGGAGGGAAATAGGAGACATGATAGAAACATTCAAATACCTCAAAGGTATCAATAAGGTAGAGCAGGGTGGCATTTTGCACAGAAAGAGATGTTTAAGGACAAGGGGTCATGTTATGAAGCTAGAAGGGGGAGACTTAGCGGGGATGTGAGGAAATACATCCTTAAGGAAAGGGTGGTGGGCTTCTGGAACAGACTCCCAGCAGAGGTGGTGGGTACCGAAATGGTAATAGGTTTCAAACATGCATGGGATAGACAAAGGGGGACCTTAGTAACAGAGCTGATGGAGAAGGCTGGAGATCAATTAGGGTCTATGGTAGCACAGATGCTAGGGACCTTAGGGCAGACTAGGTAGGCAAGGAGGTCCTTTTTTGCTGACAGCTTCTATGTTTCTCTGTTTCTTGGTCAGTGACATCTGATAATCTACCCAATAATTTCCTCCACCATTTAGTTTTCTTTACTGTGCACATCCTCCTCTTCCTTTATGATTGCCCTATCAGGCCTTTTCTTGGCAAACTCTTAGCCACATGAGAGCCCTTACTAGCCTGTTGTCTCCATAGCTTGCCTCTTGCAACCCAGGATCCAAAGTAACAAGGGGCAGTATGGGACTAAGACTGCCAGAGGTGTCACACCATGGCCAGGAATATTTTTCTTCTCTGACTCATAGGGATATAGTAATTGAGGGCTCCAAGCATGCACATGCAATTTCTGTGTGCTAACACGGAGACAGCCAGCACCTACCCCCCACCCCACAGACATAATGCACCATGCAACGTCTGTGCCCTGCATCCACTTCAGTGCATTTTCACCTTTACTTTTTACACTGCAAGTAAAAGCAAGTCAACAGGATTCTGATTTTGTGATATCAAAAACTGCCTGCCAACTACTGAGGAGACCAATGTATTTTAATGAGAAACTAAAGATATATTCTTTCAAAAGAAATATACTGTATACTTCTTTCAGCAACAGTCGTTGGCCCCAGTATTCAACAAGCTGTTGTCAGAGACGATATGGCTGTGGAGAGCTTTTGGGATGCCTTTAACCATTATTTCTAATGAATTTGCACAGTGCAGATCTGCTCAGAGGCAGTTTCAATGTGGTCTTCCTTGTATACATTTTTACAAAGTGTTTTCCTAGAGTATGCCTTCTGATTGCTATATATTTAGCCTGGACAGTTCACAGAAGACATGGCATCTTATTTTCAGTGGGGCTCTGCATCTACACAATATTATGCTGCATTGCGTAAAGTCAGAACACACAGAAAACAATATTTTACATCTGGAGTAGGCTACCCTGAATAAATACATTATAAAAATGGTAAAATCATGACTCCACTGAAAACAAGATATTGCATCTAATCTGGGACATCCTGAGTAAATACAGTGCACAAATGTGTAAAATGAAGATCACGGCTATGAGTTGTAGCATCTCCACAACGCTGTCAAGGATACAAAACAGAGGATAAGAAATATTTAAAGAGCTAGCGGAGCCAAAACAGGCAGACAGGAAAATTATAAACATTTTAAGTAGTAGTCAGTTTTAATTTTTTATTTCTGAAGTAGTTTTCTTTTTCCTTTTGCTCATCAGAAAGTATTCTATGTGATAATATTGTGCTGGATGTGTAGAACAGCTCTTAGCCTGGCAGCTGACATAGCTTTTTCTACTGCCCCACACTACATGATCAGCATTGTGATCTCACTGACTGTGACATCACAGGTGAACAACCTGGCAGTCACTCACTTGCTGTTCCTAAGTAGCAGTGATGTCACAGTAATTGAGGTCACAATGCTGATGATATTGTGTGAGGCAACAGAGTAAGATATGTTAGCTGCCAGGCTAAGAGCTGTTCCACACATCACATTTACTAACATCAGGTAAACAATGTTCTAATTAAACAAACGGAAAAGAAAAAGTACCTTAGATATAACATGTAATGGTTGGCTGCTTTTAAAATCTAATATTAGTTTTAGGCAGTACACTAGCTCTGTAAAGGAACTTCATTGTGTTCATGGACATAAACAGTTTCTTTATTGCTTTAGACTATATTAGATTGCAGTATTTATTTTGAATGTTGTTGCCATGAGGATGGTATGTGTGTGTGTGTGTGTGTGTGTATGTGTGTGCAAGCATGCGTGCGTGCATGCGTGAGCGTGTGTGTGTTTGTTGTAACTCAATATATTTTTTTCCCAGAAAGCATAGTAAAAAATGCCTGCTGATTGCTATATAATTACTGTAGCTCAGATAGTTCACACAAGACCTGGCATATGTCTGAGACAGTGCTTATCAGATAGTGTCTTAAAAGTTTAAAAAAAGTGTAAATCTTTGTGCATTTGTTCCTGGGAAAAGGTAACATTTATGAGGTATGAATCTTTCTTAAAAGACAATACTTGCCAAGCCGAAGCTTGTAGCAAGAACGTGTTTAAATGCTAAGTATTTAAATGTGCAAGTTGTTGCATTTTGGAGGGGGTAAACCAAATTTCCAGTTTAATATGCAATCAATATTTAACAAGCTGTTTCAGTTTCCTAATAGCCATCTGATAAGCAGCTTTAGTGCTGTCTCCAAAAAAGTGCTCCATATTCCTCCATTTTTCCAGCTACAGAGAGCAAGATGGTGGTAGGCTCCACCCAAAGCCATAAAAAGGAGTACAAGAACAGTGCAAATATTTGTGCTATTCTTGCAGTAACACTCGACACAACACCTACTATGTTTAGCTGCATAGTGCACCAGCGCTATCCAACTGAATATTGAATCATGTCATTGCAGCGCTAAATTAAACTGTGCTGCCCTGACAGGGACCTAGATTATATATATAGCTTACAGAGAATAGCACTGCCCAAAACAGATAGCACTAAGACCTCTCTGTGCTATATTCAGCCACAACATGCAAATGAGCTCATTGAGCATACAAAACACTTAGGGGCCATTTGCATGCCCATTACAGGCACATTTGCATTGTGCACAGTGGCCCATCAACTCCCATCTTGCAGTGCGACTGAGGAGTTCCTTGGTGTCTACTAGCAGCCCCCACAACCTGATCACCTGTTCTGTGTCAACTGAATAATTCTCTGGGGTCTCATGCCCCCCCCCAATCACTTGTTCTGTTACAACTGATGACTTCCATGGTACCTAGTTGTATCTCCCACCTCCTGATCACCTGTTCTGTTACAACTGATGATTTTCATGGTGTCTAGTTGTATCTCCCACCTCCTGATCAGCCGTTAAATTACAACTGAAGACTTCCCTGGGGTCCTGTGGTTCCCCCTGCCCCCCCTGACCACCTGTTGACTAATGTATAAGGAATTAGTAGTGGTCCAGTGTCCCTCCCAACCCGTCCCACCCACTCACAGACAACTGCCCCACACACACACCCTTACTCGGTTTTCCAGCGATGTCCAGTACAGCCCTTCTATCACCTCCTTGGCCAGCTACTGTATAAGCTGTCAGTGAATGCACATACATACTTTCTACTGTTTCTATTTAAAGTACTATATTAAAATGTTGTGCAAAATTAACTTTTTATAAATGGGTTACAAGGAAACATTTCCCATTTATTTTTAGTTTTTTTTTTTACATGAATTAGCTACAGGTCTTTTTCTAGCACCTTACTACTATGTACTCTCTGCAACTTCCTATCTCTGCTGTAGCCTCCAATGCCTTTCTCAGAGCCTAATAACACTCCATGCAATTCTCAAGACACATAAATACTGCCTTCTCAGTTGCTGCCAATATTAAGTTCAATGTTTTGGGGAATAGCAATGGGGTATAAATGGGGTATATATGCTTGTGTAACTTGCAGTACATTTTGAGGCTTAACTCTATTCCCACTTTTGAGTAGTAGGTATATAGGTAGTAATTTGTAGGGAATAGAAGGCCCAAATAGATACCTCCTCCAACTCATGGAGAGTGTGACCCCTGGCACTCAGAAGAGGACCCCCCCAGGTGGAAGAAACCTCTGAGGACCCATGGCCAGTGGTCCACCCATCCTCTGGGCATGCTAAAAAGAGAAGGATCTAGGTTCTAGTAACCATAGCTAATTTGAGGAAGGTGATCTCCTTGGAGTGATGACGATCCATCCTAATCCATGGACTGTGCTGATTAAATGATAATCCTGAGGTTGAAGAGATGGTCTTTTCTGCAGGATCCTAAGTGTGAAGCAGATTCAGTTGAAGAAAGAGGAGGAATGAAGTCCAGAATTCTGAAGTGATGAAAGATGCTTGTCCATAGGGGGTTGTGTGGACATAATAATAAGAGAGAGCATGAATTGATCAAAATATTATTAGACATTGGAGGGTGGACATGCTATGATACAGGAAAGCTTGGGTGAATGATCAAACTTGGGAAAGGTTTGACATTTGAGGTAACGTTTGGAGGCAAGCAATTCAGTGGTGAGTGAGGGGTCACTAAGAAAGCTTCCATGATGGGGAAAATAGGCAAAGAGTCTTTAAGTGCCTTGGAAATGAAGGTCCATCCTCAATCTATGGGAGATGCAGATTAACTGATGATTTTGAAGATGAAGAGTAGGTCTTTTCTGAAGGAACAGTGGAATCCTAAGTGTGGAACAGATCCAGTTGAAGAAGGGTGAATGCAGTCTAGATTTCAAAGGGGATGAAGGGTGCATGTCCAAAGAGATCGCAAGGGTGTAATGAGCCGAGAGAGCATGCTTTGATCGATATGGTACCAGGCAGTGAACAGTGGGAATTACAATGATTTGTGCAGTCATAGATGAATGATTCGACTTGTATAAGGTTTGACTGTCAAAGTAAAGTCTAGAGGCAAAGAATGTAGTAGTGAACATGTGAAGGCAAGTATGCAGCTGTACAGTAGAAATAAATAGAGGAGAATCTGTGCGTGCCTGATAAGACGACTGTCTTAAGTGGTTAGTAGACAACCAGAGGAAGACTTGCAGATACAGTCCTGATCGCAATCGAATAGATATAGAGACTACTTATAAGTTTGGTTTAAGGAATGTATGATTTATTTGGGCATGCTGTCATAACTATACTTGTATAAGTTTGGGTGGTGCACTGGCTGAAGTACATACAGGTATTTATGTGGTGTGATTATCCATGAGATGCACTGTGGCGGCTTATGGTTGGTTGGTTAGATTTACAGGTAATCCAATGCCTGAGTCCTTGCGAGATGCTTGGAGGCAAATAGTTTGAAGAGTCTGTAGGCTTACCGGTTATGGATTTTTGGATGGCCATAGAGAAAGCCACTTCTTGGTGATAGACTTTGCTGAACAGATTAATGTAGATGGTTTGTGGAGGAGAGGCTGAAGTGTCTGCTGGAAGGGCGATTATCTCAACTGGAGGTACTAGATGAAGAAGTGCGGATGACTGTATTAGGAATGGTGACATCCAAGAGCCAAAATGATGATTAGGGTGGTGTGGAGTTTGTACCCAGCTAGATGGTAGAGATCCAGCTATGAATAATCTGAAAGCATCTGGGAAGTCTTGGAACAAGCAGCGTCTTGATGCATCTTGCAAGTCAAAGGATCCGAGGGAGCCTTGATGGTTAGTAAGTCAGAGCATACAGAAGAAGTTACATCCATACCATGTGATATGGTTGCCTGAAAAGCACAGTGGACAGGAAAATCCATGAAGAATAAATAGGCAAAATTTGTAGGGAGTATCCAATATGGAGATACAGGTATGTTTCCAATGTCCAGCCAAATAGGAGTCCGGAGTGATCATGGGGAGCTGATTGGGTAGTATGGAAAATGTTGAATTAATGTGAGAGTTTCTGAGGCAGGTTGCTGAGTGCTGTGAGCTAGATATAGATTCCTCAATTGCATGACCAGTGATCCATCAAGTAGTGGATGGGAGTTGTAAGGATAGCCAGAGTTTGAGTATGCAATGAATGAATGAAGTTGCCTGAGTAGGAATACTGGCCAGAGATTTGTAGGATGCCCAAAAGAGCCACAGCACAGAGAATGAAGCCCTGAGCCAACAAGACAGAGATGGAAAGCAGCTATCTGCAGATGGTAGAAATGTCTGGAGGAAATTCCAAGGGGGCTGAAGGACTGAACCAGGATGGAGCCAAAGTGAATGAAGCCAAATGGCATACTGTGCAGGAAGAAACAGGAGTGGATCAGCCCCTCAGCAAAATGGCATCAGAAGGTAAGAAGGCAGTAGCAGTTGCCAGATGATAATCCATGGAGGGACAAGGAGATAATCAAAGTATGAACAGCACAGGGTAGAGGTACAGTGGTCCCACTGCAGGTGAAGGCATTTGACAAACAAGCAAAGGGACTAGAGACATTGGAGGAGAGTGCTTCCACATCCGAAGGAGGAAGAAAACATGGATGTCTACTGGACGGGCCACCTGCAGCAAGAAAG
Source organism: Neoceratodus forsteri (assembly GCA_016271365.2). Taxonomy (NCBI): domain Eukaryota; kingdom Metazoa; phylum Chordata; order Ceratodontiformes; family Ceratodontidae; genus Neoceratodus; species Neoceratodus forsteri. The sequence continues at coordinate 1,133,231,547 of CM028130.1, forward strand.
TCCCAGAGCAGACAAACTGAAGTGAGAGGGCCGGGCATGACACCCCAGATAATGGGTGAAGGAGAAAGCACAATTGGGACACACTCAAGTCCAGGAGGGAGCAGCAAGTGATGTTCCTGTGAAGAGCAAGTAAGATCAAAACAGTTGATTGTAGACACCAGCTTCTAGGCCTGAAAAATGAAGAGAGAGAACTAGGCTTCAACACCGCTCCACAGGGGTAGGAGGAAGGAAACAAACGAGATGCAGAGGTCGATTTCAGATGCAAGCGGCAACCGGGCAGGAGCCAGAGGATATGATGACCCAGGGGATCCAGGGAGGGGCTACCACTCTCAGATGTCGATGGGAGTACATGCAGTCAATGTCGACATGCGGAGCAGAGGGATGAAATCAATGCATTGGGATGGTCCCATTCCGGCAGGGAAGCAATGACCTGTATCAAGCAGAGGATGCAGAGGTAAAAACAGTGATGCAAGCTCAGGCACTCCACCAGGAAAGGTAGCATGATGAGGCTGGAGGGAAGGCTGCCAGCAATGAAGGACAGAGGCTATGAGCAGGAGGAGGTCCAGATCCAGAAGGGATGGAACATCCAATGACAGACTGAGACAGATACAGGAGCCGGTGTAATATAAACTCCAATAGCAATCTGTTATGGTCGAGGCACCATGATCTTGACTGGATACAGCGAGTAGAGATAGGATGATGAGGGCACACATGAGAAGCAGTTTCCTGCCCAAAAGAAATGACAACCAGCATTGGGAGGCAGACAGTGGAAACAGTCATATATGGACTCAGTCTCCTGTCTATGGCATGTAGCAGAAGGTATAGGGAAATAAGGCTGCAGATTAGGTATGATGGAAACATCATGACAGGCTAATTGAGGTCCTGAAGACAGGCAGCATCCAGACATGATGATGAGAATGGGTAATTTGAAGCAGTAAACTGTATACTCAGGTAACTGGTCAGATGGCAGAGGCAGGAGGATAATAGCTTGAGGCAGCTGGACACAGTCAGAATGAAGAGGTCACATGGGGCGTCGAAGTTCCATTCCCAGAGGGAAGCAGCAAAAGGAATGAGGCAAAGAAGGCATGGTAAAAGTCAGTAGATTGTAGACATGGCTCCCATCTCTGGTAGTCAGGGCAAGCTAGCCTTCACTCAGTGCTACCAAGCAGAGTTAGGGATGGAGGATGTCAGGTTGGTAAGTAGTAGGAGGCAGGCAATGTAACAGAATCCCCATCCCCAGTAGACAAGAAAAGCCTACCTTCGCTCAGCACCTTAGAAGGTGCGAGTTAGGGATGGAGTCCAGAATACTGATGGTATAGGCTGGCTGAAGCATGACACTACTGCACAGAGAGGGGAGATGTAGTGCAAGGAACAGGTATTGGACAATGAAGTAATGAAGAGCATGGAAATCGTAGGTACAATAACACAAAGCAGTGGAACAGCAGACACATGCTGAGGTGGGCATGGTAAGCACAGATGGCAGGAGGAAATGGATAATGTGCTCAGAAGAGTACTATGAGGAGAAAACTGTGGAGCAGGAAAGAACCAAGTAGCGAGATATGGATAGAAGCTCTATGCTGTAAGGTAAAGAGATTTGTTATGCAGAGGTTCACTATGGAAAATACAGCCCGTGGCAAAGTCCTGTATTCCTGGAGGTTGGGTAATGTGTAGAAGGTGACTGCAGCGTAGACTCTGATTTAGCCGAGTTGGAGCTGCGATTCTGAGTCAGGTTGTCTCCATGGCTTGAGGAAAGAGCTAGGCAGTAATGGCAGTGGACAGCAAGGGACGAGGATGTAGCTCAGCTTCCCCATGAAGCAGTGAAAACTTGTTAATACAGGCAGTATGCTGTTGTAGTGTTGGGGATATCTGAGGAGCAAGTACGCTGCTGCAACTGATCATGGAGGCCTGACCCCCCCCCCATATTACATGTGTTGTACGCTGAGCAATTTTGCAGGGGCACTGTAAATAGGGAGGCAGGCATCTGAAATGCACATGTTTAGGGGAAACGAGTGGCTCACCATGGCAACATTAAGCTAGATAGATAAGTAACCATGAGCGGTATCGAGAAGTGGGTCCATTGTAAAGTGTGATATAGCTGGTTGAAACTAATCTGTAGAGAGTGAAAGAGTCAGTAAGAAAGGAAGGAGCTAGGGAATCAGATTAACTTTGAGAGAGAGGAAAATTGACTAGTAAGGTACTTAGTGATGGGGCTCATAATATATATGCTGATGTGGAGTCCTGTTGTCTTCAAGGAGTAGACAAGTAGGGAGAAATGCAGCTATGCCTGAAGAACTGGGGGGTAGGAGTGGGAGAAGGAACTACTGGAGTGACGGGGCTGAGGAAGGCAGGGTCCAAATAGAACAGCGAAATGCACCATGGAGTGCAGTGTGTTGCAGGGGTAGCAGAAGAGGTGGTGAGTTTGGCTCCATAGCACAGGGAGGCAGCCTAGTTTGGCCATGTCCAGACAACTAGTAATGGCCGTGTGATATAGACGTGAAACATGAAGGGGGGTACTAGTGCAGAACAAGCAGATGGGAAAAGGGGAGAGAGTGGGGATGCCTGAAAGCATCAACAGGGAGCTAAAGAAAGCCCCCAAAAAACAGGGAAAAAGAGAACAGTGGAAACTCAAACACAAAGCAGGAGGGGGTAGAAAGGAGCAGACTAGGAGACATGCCAGAACAAAGAACAAACTGGAGGGACAGAACACAGGGAAGGAGGAGAGGGGAGCCAAAGGAGGCACACAGAATGACAAACAGAGCAGCAGGCAGCATGGAGAAACACAGCCGCACAAACAATGCAGGGAGCTCCAGAAAAAAACACTCCCCATGCAAGGGAGGTGCAGTCAATAGAGGGCTTAAGAAGAGGTTGTGGGCGGAGCTGTTCCCCACATTGAACCAAGTGCAAAGCCTTCCCATTCCTTATGTTTCACAGCTTAATTACTTGCTAAACAACATCTGATCATCTACTCAATAATTTCCTTCACCTTATAGTTTTCTTTATTGTGCTCTTTCTTCTCCTCTTTTATGATTGCCATATCAGCCTTTTCTTGGTAAACTCCTAGCCTCAAGATTGGCTGGTGTCTCCATGGCTTGCACCTTGTAATCCAGGATCCAGTGTGACCAGCAGCGATCTGAGCCTAAGAGTGCCAGAACCATCACCCCATGGCCCACAACCTTTTCTGCTTCACTCAAGTCATGGGGATATAGGAGGTGAGGGCTCCAAGTATGCACATGCAATTTCAGTGTGCTAACTTGGAGACAGCCAGCGCCTTCCCCCTACTCACACACATACTGCACCCCGCTAGGTCTGTTCCTTGCACTCACTGCAGTGGATTTTCAACTTTGCTTTTCCACTTCTAGGAAAAAAGAAGTCAACAGAATTCTGATATTGTGATGTTAAAAACTGCCTGCCAACTACTTAGGAGCCCAATGTGTTTTAATGAGAAACTAAAGATAGCTTTCTTTTCAAATGAAATATTGTAGGTACTTCTTTTAGAAACAAACTTTGGCCTAATATTCAAAAAGGAGACCAAGTGCAGTGCAAAATATTTCTGCTAGTGCCCAACCTGGTGGTTGTTATATTCAGTTGGATAGCAGGATGGCAATATCCAATTAAATATCAGACCATGCTGGGGGAGTGCTAAGTGAAACTGCACTGCCCTGACATGGACCTGGGCTGCATATAGCCCACAGGGAATATTATTTATTTATTTATTTAGTTTTTGTTGACCGGGTAAGTGCACTAGACAAATCCTGCCTATTTTCAGGCACGACCCAGGGGAGGGGGATACAGATGAATGTCAACTGACCTTGAACCAGATCAAGCTGTTGGTGGTATTTTTAGTGAATGAGGGAAATTTGGCCAGGACACCGGGGAAATTCCCCTACTCTGGGGGACCGCGCTGGTGGCAGAGCGTGAGCTGATTGAAGCACTGTGAGGCTGCGCAGTGTTCTCCTCCTTCACGATGGAGGTGGAGGACTTCGTAGCAGCAGCTGGTGTAGTGGAAGTGAGTGAGAGTCTGGATGAAGCGGAGGACATTTTCGGAGCAGTACAAAGCAATTTTGAACATAGTCGGGCTACACTACAGTCCGATTTGGGAGTAACTAACCTGAGTTCTTTGCTGTCGTCTTTCCAGTTTCAGACGGAGGAAGGGAACGAGAAATTGCATGTTTCGGCTGCCGAACAACTGACTGGGAGGACTGCTTTGCAGGAAGCAGCGGTAGAAAGCTTTTCGGGGGTGCACACGATTCAGGAAATGTTAAACACCGGAGATATGGATACAGGAGATACATCAAAAAAAAGCACCATGCAAGTTTTGAGAGAACAATTTAGACTTTCTAGCCGAAAATCATCCTTTCCATCAATGGACTGGTCATCGGAGGAGGCTTTGAGAGATTCAGGCTGGATGAAATCCGACGTCGGACAATGGATTCCTGATCCAGGTTGGACTGCTACATCACCTATACATCCCACGCATGCCAACACTACAGAAACCCTGAGCTCAGGTATGGACTTAGAGGGATAATACTGCTGTACAGCTCTGCTAGTCTGGCCGCCCTTGGCTTTTAGCCAAGTTGCTGGGGGGATAATGATGTTTCTAGACTTAGTGTTGATGCTATAGAGGGAAAATCTTATACACAGCAAAATAAAATACCTATGTCTGAGTTGTTTAAAAATCAGTTGGAGCAAGCTCCTAGAAGAAACGCTGTGCGCTTGCGTTACCGGGGTGGCCTACAAACCCATCCTGATAGGTATTATGTTGCCAATACATTGCTAAAAGGTTCAATAAATTTTTTCCCAGTGATATTTTTGCACGAATTCACATTTCAGGTGAAGACACCTTTGACGTCAGTTTTAAAACAGCTAAAGATATGGAGAAATTTTGGGATAAATATTCCACTTTGAAGGCCTCTCCACTTTGGGTTCCTTTATGCCTTACCCTTACAAAACCTCTGATTGGTTATGTTACAGTAATGTTTCGAAACGAAGGGGTTAATGTCAGTAACATTTACCACTGGTTACAAAAGAAGTGTGAGGTTTTGGGTCCTCCTGAAGCCATTTTGGACCTGGAAGGTATTTGGACTGGCAGCTGGAGACTTAAAGTAAAATTAACACAAGTGAACGGGGAGGTAGTTCATTTGCCTAATAGTTTTTTTTTAGGCAAGGATGGGGGGGTGTTTCTATAGTGGGCAGCCCCGAGCGTGCTACAAATGTAGGGCTAAAACGCATCTTAGTAGCACATGCGATCTTTTGAAATGTTCACTATGTGGGGGCTTTGGACATTCTATGGATAGGTGCCAGAATATTTTTCAATGTAATTTATGTGAAGAAAAGGGCCACGCCTTCCATCAATGCCCATGGGCTTCGCACAATAAAGCCGGGGGGTGGGACCCAGAGGATTTGGTACATAAAGCACAGGTAAAAAAAGGGGATAAGGCTCTATCCTCAGAGGTAGTCACTAAGGAAGACATCCCGCGACAGAAGCCTGTGGCTGGGCCTATCATCTCTGATGAGAAAGCAGGCCCTTCCATTTCTGATACCACTACTCAGCTAGAAATTCCTTTAGATAAGTCCGACTCTCCAAAGGCGTCCCCTTCTATGCCTCTCCCCTTTGAAATTGTTAAGCCCAGACGGTTTACTAGAGCTTCTAGTAAACCTCTATCAGTGACTCCGACTTCGGTCGACAATTTTTTTTCTCCTTTACAGAAAGAGGGGAGAGATTCAGATCTAGAGTCTGATACATCATATCTGTCGGAATTAATTTCAGAAGAGGAGGCTAGTAAAACAACTGAGCTAGCAAAGGAGAAAAAAGGGAAAAAGGGTAAGAAAAGGAAAGCTACTTTCTCTCAGAAGACTGGGTCCTAAACCTTTTACCTAACATCATGGCCTCTCTTAAAATAGCATCCCTTAATGTGTGCAGCATTAAAAATTTTAAGAAACGATTATCTCTTCTAACTGCCCTTAGCACATTACAGGTAGATGTTATTTTTTTACAAGAAACCAGACTTTCCTCTTTGGCTGAGATTTCCCAAACACAAACGCAGTGTATTGCAAACCGCCTTATTGGACATTTGAACGGATATTGCAGACTTGTATAGGAATCCTGTTTACCTCTACACATTTCAGGATTTCGAAGCTGGTAGATATTTGTCCTGGGCGCTTGGTTCTTTGACTGTGCTTATCAGGATTTTGAATTTCGGCTCATAAACATTTACGCCCCTCAGTCGAAAGCTACAAGAATAAAATTACTGGAGGACATTAGGCCTTTCTTATATACCAGGAGACATGTAATTTGGGGAGGGGATTTTAACTCTGATATTGATGTTAAATTTAAAGGGGATTCCCAAATGAAAAAAAAACTGTATTGTGACTCTCTTGCTTTACGCCAGATGGTCACTTCTGCAGATTGAACTGATGTATATAGATCTTTACATGCTACTGGGGGTTCTTCCTATCACAGGAGTACCTTCTCTTCACGTATAGACTTCATCTTTGTTTCTAAATATTTGAAGCCTTATTTTTCACAAGTTACACCGTCTGAATTCTTGGATCACCAAATCCTAATTGGGTTTTTAAATCTAGGAAGTATCCCACCAAAAATTCCAGCAGCAGGCCCTAGGTGGCATTTTAATGTTTCCTTTTTAGAAGATAATAATAGTGTTACTGAATTACAGACTTTACTTGCCGCAAGAAGGTCGGTCATTTGCCTTTATGATAATCCTTTTTCTTGGTGGTTGGATACTAAACAAGAGATTAAGTCCTTTCTGATAGCTAAAGGAAAATCTAAAATGAATTCACAGTATATCACATACCTACAATACAGGAATCAGCTTTACAAACTGATGTCCTTTCCTCCAAGGATAGGTCTCTTTTCAGTCACAGATTGCTGAGTTAAAAACAAATGTTACTTTACCAATATAATAGAGCTAAGTCCCTAGATATGGAGTTACAGTATGGGATGCAATCACATCCAGCTTCGACCCTTATGCGCCTGTAAACAGCTTAGATAAGACACTAATGAGAGGTTTGTTATCTTGGATGGAACTACAGTTACTTCAGATATGGATATGATGAAAATAGTGAAATCCTTTCTTTCAGATTCCTTTGAAGAACAGATAGGTACACAGGACAGTTTACCAGCTGACTTTTTGTCTGGTTTGCCTGTCTTAGATACTGCCTACCAAGCCTCCTTATTACAGCCCATTTCCTCCTTAGAAGTAGAGAATGTGATAAAATCACTAAAAGTAAAAACATCTCCAGGCCTAGATGGCATTCCCAATGAATTTTATAAAAAATGTTCTTCAGTAATGTGTCTTTTTCTCCCGATGGTTTTCAATTACATGCTGACCTCGGGTTTAAGCTTTCCGAGTTTTAATGTTTCTCTCTTAAAGTTTATATATAAAAAAGGGGATCCTGGGTTATTATCCAATTGGAGGCCCATTAGTTTGCTTAATAGCGATTATAAAATTCTTGCCAAAATTCTTACAAATAGATTATCCCTGGTATCGGATACCCTTATCCACCCGGCACAGTCTTGTGCGATTCCTCAAAGACGGATTCAACAGAATTTATATATTTTAAGAGAACTGTTTGAGTCCAGTAAAAATGGGCAAGGCTTAGGATTTATAGTGGCCTTGGATCAAGTTAAGGCATTTGATAGTGTTTACCATTCATATATATTTAGTCTTTTAATGGCCTATAAGATTCCGAAGCCTTTTGTTCAATGGATTTTTTTATTATACTTAGATGCGGAAGTTCACCCATTAGTAAATAGCCTTATGGGGCCTGCAATCCCAGTCACTAGGGGTGTCAGACAGGGATGCCCTTGAGTCCCCTATTGTATACATGCTTTGGACCCCATTATTCGGTATGTTCATAGTAGACATGACATTTTAGGACTTGCTCCGGACGTTTCCTTACAAAAGGTTAACATTTCAGCATATGCAGATGATGTCACTCTGTTTATGCAGGATGAGGTTTCCCCTGTAGAATGCTTTAACTTTTTTTAAGGTATGGGGTCGGTCTTCAGGGTCTGAACTTAATATATCTAAAAGTTTTATTTTTTCCTTAAATTCTGAGCAGAATTGTTTATTTAATACCCATGGCATATCCATTGCTTCCACACCGCGCAAAATTCTGGGTCTTTGGTTTGGGAATGGTGATATGGCTACCTTTAACTGGGAACAACAGCTTAGTATAGGTGAGGCAAAAGTTAATGTTTGGAAACAATGGAAATTTGGGAAAAAGAAAAGGGTTTCCATTGTTAAAAAGTTTTTGATACCGGTTTTTTTATATTTGAGTTATATTTTTCCACCTCCGTTTTCATTGGAAACCAGAATTTTTAGTGTCTTTTTCCAAATGGTTTGGGGGAACAGATTGAATCCGGTTTGTAGGGATTTTACTTACTTGCCAGTTAAAAAAAGGTGGTTTGGCTATGGTTAATCCAATTATCTTCTTTCATTCAATATTTTTATTTAATTCCTTTAATTTTCTTTGGGATTTAAAACAACAGATATGGCAGGTTTGGTCTTCCTTTATATGGGAACCTTTCTTACAGAAATGGAAGATGACTCCTCAAAAATCCTTTAAATCTAACCAATTACCGTCGTATGGGGTGTCGACATTTAAGAAATGCAAGCAGTGGAATGTATCATTCCCTACCCTTGCATCCCATTCTAGGAAATCCTTTTATAATTATATTGTTTTCACAGCGCAGGGTAAAATCCTAGTCTTTCCAGAATGTGTTCCTACGAAGATGAATTTTGCCTTGCACAAATTAAGTGACTTTAGAATCCCGGTCTTTGTATGGGATATAGTCTGGATATCGGCCCATGGAAGGCTAGGTGTCCATAGTAACCTAAAATATAAGCCATTGACTGAGAGATATTGCTTGAGAGCAACCTGTATCTCCATAGAGGAAACACTTTCACATTTTTTGTTAGATTGTCCGTTTGCTAAACAGTTTTGGGCAGATGCATCTGTTTATTGGAAACTGCCTGCTTTGGTACATATGACTTATAATACTTTAGTTTTAGGGGGATTATACAGGGTTTTGGCAATCCTTCCATCCTAGCACTTTGAATGTTTTTTTTTCACTCATTCAGTTTCACCTATGGCAAGGGAGATGTCAGTTGATTTTCCAGCAAATTTCTGTGTCTTCCTTTTCACTTATTTCTCAGATAGAAACTGATTTATTAAGTGTTAAAAACAGAGACAAGACAAGGTTCTCTGCAGTTAAACTTTTGTCTTTTTGGAATCATTTCTTTGTTTGACAGTTTCATTGTATTGAAATCCTTTTTTACACTGTATATTATGATTATTTGGTGATGTTATGTTTTGTCTTTAATAAACTTCCCCTACTCTTTTCGATAAGTGCCATGGGATCTTTAACATCCACCTGAACTACCACCAATCCAGGAAGATGGGACCTCGGTTTAACGTCTCATCCGAAAGACTGCACCTCAGAAGTGCAGCACCCCTCTCATGCTGCACTACAGTGTCAGTACTGGGATATTAATCCAAGTGCCAGGTGTGGGAACTGAACCCATGGCCCTCTGATCTCCCGGCCTCAGAGGCGAGTGTGCCACCTACTGAAACAGATAGTGCCAGGATCCCTGTGGGCTATTTTCTGCCACAGCATGCAATTGAGTCCATTAGGCATGCAAGGTGCTAAGGAGTCATTTGCATGCTCATTATGGGCTCATTTGCATCGCACACAGCAGCCTAGTAGAGCCCATCTTGCAATATGGCTGAGAAATTACCTGGTCTCTAATGTCACTCCTCTACCCCCCAATCACCTGTTCCATGTCACCTGTAGAATTTCATAGAGCCTAATGGCACTCCAACCCCACAATCACCTATTCCATTACAGCAGATGGATTCCCTGGTGTCTAGTGGTATCCCCACACCCCTGATCACCCATTCCATACATAACAAAAGACTTCTCAGGTGTTCAGTGGTTTCCTGTCCCTGATCACCCATTGACTAATGTATAAGGAATCAGTGGTGGTCCAGTATCCCCCATCCATCCCTCCCTCTCACAGACCACCACCCCACCCCACAACCCCCCTCACTCAGATGTCTGGCAATGTCCAGTGAAGTCTGTTAAAGTGACCTGCACATCCTTCCTCTAACCTCCTCAGCCAGCAGCCATATTGGGCAGACTGGATGGGCCTTGTGGTCCTTATCTGCCATCAACTTCTATGTTTCTATGTTTCTATATGAGCTATCATAATGTATGTGCACTCACTGACAGCTTGCATGGTGGCATGAAGATTAGGTGAAGAGAGGGCTGTGCCAATCACTGTCAGAGGCTTCACTGGATGCCACTAGATAACCAGGTAAGGGCAGTGCAGGGCAGTGGTCTGTGAGCAGGCAGGATGGTTGGAGGGACACTGGACCACACAAATTCCTTATACATCAGTCAGTGGGTGATCAGTGGGATGGGGAACCATTGGACACCAGGGAAGTCTTCAGTTGTAACATAATTTGGGGTGGTGAGTGCCATTAGACACCAGGGAAGTCTTCAGTTGTAATGAGACAGGTTATCAGGGGTGGATGGTGACACCAGACACCACGGAATTCTTTCGTTGACATGGAACAGGTGATCAGGGTTTGTGGATACTACTAGACACCGGGGTATTCTTCAGTTGACATTGGACAGGTGATTGGGTTGGGGTTGAGGGAGCCACTGGACATGAGGGAAGTATGTATTGAAACAGAACAGGGGATCGAGGGCATGCAGCTGCAGTACAGCCTCTCTGCCTTTGGGGGCTTTGGGTGCTGTTTACCAGCACTGCAAACCTTTGAAGAAGAATCAGCATTTATATAGTGCTTTTTATACACATTGTATCCCAAAGAGCTTAACAAGCAATGCTAGACTGGTTGTGAAGTAACTAAATGTGTAGTGGCAGCCATTTCGAACACCAACACCCACACAAAGCCCTGAACAATTTCATGAACCAGTTTTATGGTAAGTGGAATGCTTGATTAAAAATATTGGGAAAAAAGGGAGTATAGCTGGGGGTTAAAAGTGGCTGGTATAGATATTGAAACAGGAAGAAAATACTTAACACAGTGGGGGGGGGGCAGTGGACTGGCTAATTAATAAAAATAGAAAACAGATGTGTAAGAAAAGTATGGGTAGAAATTTTGGGAAACAACCAGTATTTAAGGTTGGAAAGGAAATAAATGTGTCTACAATTTTGGAGGTAACCTTAGGAAAAAGAATTCCAGGAAAAATGAAAGAAGTTACATGGATGTGCAGCCATGGAGAATTGAATATAAGAGGTAATCATAAACATAAAAAAAACAGAGGAGCATATATGTGTTGAAATGGATTGTAGAACAAAAGAAGAAAGTATGAAGCATTTATTTTTTGAGTGTAGTTTTATTAAACCTTTTTGGGAAATGGCAAACTATTGGGGAATGAAGGTTTTTAAAGGCATGGCTTATGATATACTGGTGTATGGACAGTTAACAAAAGAGTGGGATAAATTAAATAAAAATACAGTTTGTGTTATATTGGCAACACTGAAATGGGAGATATGGCAAAATAGATGTGCTAGGTTTTTGCAGAAGAGAGCGTTAGCTGTGCAGGACTTATATTTTAAATTCCAGGTCGAAATTGACAATATTTTTTCAAGATGAATCTGAAATGCTGGGAGAAGCAAAAGCAAGAGAGTTGTAGAAAAATGTTACTGAGATTGGGTAAATAGCATAGAAACATAGAATTTGATGGTAGATAAGGACCGCTTGGCCCACCTAGTCTGCCCATTTTCCTACCTAACAGATAAGCTGCAGATCCTAGTTAACCAACAGCTTACTTCCTCCTACCCCCCACTAGGACTGCCTTATGTCAGTCCCATGCATTCTTGAATTCCCTCACTGTTCTTGACTCCACAACCTCCTCAGAGAGGCTGTTCCATGCATCCACAACCCTCTCCGTGAAAAAATACTTCCTCACATTACCTCTGAGCCATCCCCCCTCTATCTTCAAATTGTGCCCCCTTGTTTTTGCACATCTATTTTTCTGAAAGATGCTGCCCTCTTGGACTTTGTTGATTATCTTGAGGCACTTGAAAGTTTCTATCCTGTCCCATCTCTCCCTTCTTTCCTCAAGGGTATACATATTAAGCTCCTTTAGTCTTTCTTCGTATGTCTTCTGGTGCAGACTCTGCACCATTTTGTTTGCCCACCTCTGGACAGCTTCCACTCTGTCTATGTCTTTGCAGAGATGGGGTCTCCAGAACTGCACACAGTACTCCAGATGGGGTCTCAACTGTCTGTGCAGAGGGATAACAACTTCCTGTTTTCTACTATTGATGCCTCTTCCTATGCATCCCAGTATCCCCCCAGCCTTCCTTACTGCCTTCTCACATTGCTTGCCCACCTTTAGGTCATCTGATATAATTATCCCCAGGTCCCTTAACATTTTTACTGTTGTCAGTATCTCACCCCCCACTGTGTACTCTTCCCCTGGGTTTTTGTTTCCCGTGTGCATTACCTTGCACTTCTTTGCGTTGAATCTGAGCTGCCATACATTTGACCATTCCTCCAATCTTGCCAAGTCCCTTCTCATCCTTTCCACTCCATCTTGAGTATCAACCCTGTTGCAGATCTTTGTGTCGTCTGCAATGAGACATACTTTTCCTTCCTGTTCCTCTGCAATGTCACTTATAAAGACATTAAAAAGGACCAGTCCCAGTACTGAACCCTGTGGTACCCCACTAGTAACCCTCCTTTCTTCACTGTGTACTCCATTTACTACTACCCTTTGCGTCCTGTTGTCTAACCAATTTTTTTATTGCCTGGAATTTTTGATGTTTTAGACAAAGTTGTACTAAAATTGTATGTTTTTGTTTTAAATAAAAACTTCCCCTTCTCACCGGTAGAGGAACCTCTGTCATCCTGGTCTTTGGCCAAGATGGCTGCCACGGAGGAGCTGATGGAAGCTGAGGAGGCTGAGTTGTTGGTCTTTCCTATGCTTGAGACCAGCGAGAATTCAAGGATTTCTGCGGATAAGAAATTTGTTACTAAACAAGCAACTTCAGAAGGGAAAATGACCTGTAAGACATCAGAACAGGCAGCATCAGTAAGACATGATGATGTTCTAGACGACCCTCCCTATAGAATCAACAGACTTATCAGTTTCTAACATAGAACAGCTATTTCAATGTGAAGAAGAGCGCTACACTCTGAGATGAGTTGCACTGCAAAAAGCTCTTGAGAAAATTCAAAATAGAGCTTCTGTAACTGACACTGTGTTAAAATTGAATGAAAATAATGCTGTACCTGCACAACAACAAAGAACAGAAATGGATGAAAAGAAGCAGAAGACACCACTGGTTTCTAAGCCAGAAACCAGCTCAAAGGAGACAGGAGGTGGTCACGAACCTAAACAGGCAGTTTATTGTAGTGAGGGAATGGCAGAAATGGCACATATGGACTGGGGATCTGGCCTAAGATATCCTCCAGAGAGCACAACTGCACAGAGAACCTGGACAGTTAATGCAGTGCTGAAAGGCACTGGATGGATGGGTCCATTTTGAAAATGGACAATGGGAATCTTGACCTACACCTATTACCACTTCTTCAGAACACCAGCCTGAGGAAATTACTATTGATGTACCTCCAGATAATGACAGTAAGAAAGAACAGCTCAATTGCAATAACTCCCAATTACATTTAACAGCTGAACTGAGACGAACCGATAACCCAAGATTACAGCTACATGATAATGAAGCAAGAACTGCTCAAATGGAAAATAATCTACCATCTACTTCTACAGCTGCACCAGTGGGGCCCCCAGAAGCACCGTTAAATCAAATAAATAGATCCACACGAAGGCCATATGCATCATCCTTATTCCACCAGCCCATCTACCAAGCTAAAAGACACAATAGAGTCAGACTGCTAAATAAAGGAGGCATAGACAATATACCTGACAGAATTTTTGTAGCAAAAAATTTGTTAAAAGAATCAATGAAATCTTTTGCAAATGAGGTATATGCTCTCATCCATGTTTCTGGTGAGACTACCTTTTATATTAGTTTTAAACTAAATACAGGTTTACAAAGGTTTGAGGCTAAATTCCACACATTAAAGCAGACCCTGCTTTGGACACCATTTGAGGCTATACCCTTAACAAAACCTGCCTACAAAAACATTACAGTGTTATTTAGGAGTGAGGAGGGCAGGCGTAACTGATTTAACTTATTGGTTAAAGCAAAGATGTTCAGTATTGGGTGCACCAGAGGTTATATTCGATTCAGAACACATATGGACGGGAGGATGGAAGGTGAAAGTTAAGTTGCATTCCACTGACACAGGTTTAAGCCATTTACCAAATTGTTTCTTTCTTGGTCGGGATAGGGGGTACTTTTTTACGCAGGCCAGGCTAAAGCATGCTATAAATGTGGCTCCACTTCCCATCTGAGTAGTATTTGTGACCAAGTAAAATGTACTTTGTCAGGAGTTAGGTCACACCAGTGGAAACTGCTTGAATGAACCTAAATGTAACTTGTGTGATTTAGTAGGGCACACCTACCAAAGCTGTACATGGGCAGCCCACAATCAAGTGAATTCCTCTGATGATGTTGAACAGAGACTGTTAATTGCTTTTGTCCAAAGGGAATTCTTTCCTCCCATTTCTAGACAGAGCACAACACAGAGGGATCATTTACCCCCACAAAGGACAGAAGTTAGTTTGCCTTCCCCACAGAAAGAGATGGAGAACCCCCCCTCCCCAACAGGGAACATAGAAGAAGACAGTAACCCCCCTATGGAGGTGTACTTCCTACAAATAGTACATCAGCAGTTATGCCCCTCCCCAGGTCAGCAAAAGGACAACCAGGAAAAATCAAACATCAGAGCAGCCAGCCCCTAAAATTTCTAGAACTTTAGAAATACCTCTACAAACTAGGTATGAAGCTTTCCAGGCAACCCCTGATGTTTCTGATTCAGATTCAGAGGATTCTTCTTTATGGTCCTCACAAGTTGATCCTCTGTCCGAACATGAGGAACAGAAAAAGCAACCAAAGGACCAACAAAGAAGGTCAAGGAGGAAAAGAAAGAAACCTCCATGAATGATCGGTACTATTTAGGGTAAAAAACAACACACTTTTTCACAAATGGTATCTGCATGATTGGTCATAGGCTCCATTAATGTTAACAGTATGAAAAGTAGTAGAAAGAAAACATACTACTGTCCTGGTTATTATCTAATCATTTTAAATGTCATTTTTGCAAGATACTAGATTACACACGGGGTGGGATATTCAGACTGCGCCAAAAAGATGTGCAATAGCAGGAACAGGTGCAAGAGCAGTGCACCAATGCACAACGTGTGCAATATTCAAACCAAGCACAGGCCAAGGTGCGCCTGCGTAACACAGCTGAATATCGCAACCGATGCACCATGGCGCAACCAGGGGTGCACAGTGGAGTAGGGCCGATGTACAGCAGCACATCCAGTGATGTGCAGGGACAAGGACAGGAAGCAGGGGTGCACAAGCTATGGATGCACCATGGGTGGAGGGGCATGCAGCAGGAGAGACAGACCAACCCCCCCGGCCCCTCATGAGCTGCACATCCAGAGGTGGGCTGAATGGACCACCAGCCCATGAACCCCAGCACCGATCCAACAGCAGAAGTATGGTGCCCTAGCACACACACCTAGCAAACAGTGACCGCAACACAAGGAGGGCTGGACCCTCCCACGCCACAGCACCCCACCAATGCTGACCACCCCCTGTACAGCAATCCCAAGACACCTGGCCCAGAAGCATTACCAAACAGTGCATGGCACCGAAGGCATGCCACCACCATTACTGTGACAATTCAACCCTGTGCCCCATGGAGCCATGCATGACAGCCCCACTGCGATCCCCCTGCAGCAGGTGACACCAGCCACTGACAATACTGCAGCTTACACAATGCCTCCCTGCATTGCCCCCACCGTGGCACAGCAAAGAGGTCGACCCTGCATCAGTACCCGAGGGACCCTGCATGTGACAAGGCCCGCCCTGGATGCCACCACCAGCAGGAAAACACCCCGTACACCCACCCATGCACACACCCTGTTCCAGCACTGGTCCCACCAGACAGCACAGCAGCCCACTGTGGTGCATGGAGGCATGCGCCACACAGGATGCAACACAGGGCATGAACAAATCCCCCACCCATCCCAAGGGTACCCTGTCACAGAGCCACACAAAATGGGGCAACAGATGCCACTGTCACGTGTCCAATGATGCCATGTACCCACAGCCTGTATACCACCATGGCGCTGGTGAGTTAGCCATGTGGTGCATGCACCATGAACCTGTCCATCACCAGCATGCAGCTGGAGCACATCTGACAGACAGCAGACCATAGGCACTGCCACAGACACCATTGACAGCATGGAGGGGGACAACAACAGCACCGCCCACAGTGTCACCTGAGGTAGACATGCACTAGACCTGGAGACAGGACGCCAACTGCCATGGTGCCATGCCCAGAGGGTGGCTGGCATGGACAGCCACCAGTGTCATGCCAGCAGACATGCATGCAGTGGAGGGGTTGGCATGACCATGCGTACCACAGACACACAAGGGGCTCAGCCACATGGGCCAGGCACACACTGCCAGGGGTGACTGGGACACAGCGCATGTACCTGAGACCACTGCACACAGGCAATCAGTGCACAGGGCACAACACACATACCACAGACATGGACCATGGCCCCCACCCACTCCAGTGGAGGGGCTCTGCCAGACACACCCATGACCAGGTCGGCACCACCCCCAGACGCCATGTACACCACTGCAGCAAGGCACCAGATGCCCACTGCAAATCAGAGACAACCACAGTTGTAGTATGAAACATGTCTATAATTCAAAAGGTAACAGAATGAACAATAACAATTTACAGTATCATATACAATGTGGGGGAAGGGGTACAAGGCAACAACTCGGGGGGGACGGTCATGGGGCAAGGGGAACAGCAAGGAGGGGACAAAAGGTGTGAGGGACAGTCCAGGGGGGAAAGGAACAGTGCGGGCACCGCAGGCCCTACTGGCGGCCCCTCTCTTCCCTGTGCTCCATGTGGTACCTTCGGTGCCGCCGCCGGTCACGCCGCACCATGCCCTGCAGCAGCTCTAGTGTGGCCAGGGTCACCTGCAGAATTTCCTGGATGTGAAACTCCAGGGTTGTCCAGCATTGTCCACCTAGGACAAGGGAACAGTGTCAATAAGTGTGACTGGCCAGACCCCAGCAGCCCACCCAATGTGCATGGCATACAGCTGTGGGTATCACCCCTGTGATGGCATGTTACCACCCACAGTGGGTGCACCCACAAGACCCGGCTACCCAGGCACCAATAGCCATGCAAACCACTGCACACCCCCACCGCCCATGCACTGCACAGTACCAATGTGGCCATACAGTGTCATGGCTATGCAATGTGATGGCAGTGGCACAGCCAGGCACCTAGTGCATGCACAGCCCACCTGCGACACCCACCCACACATGCAGTCCCACAGGACAGTGCAGAGTACACCGTGTGGCATGCACAGCAGTGGGGCCATGTGCAGGGGGCCATGCCCCACCACCACTCCTGCAACCCACCATGCACAGATGTAAGGGGAAACATGGCACTCACCTGAGTCCTGGTCAGCAGGGTGCTGCTGACCCATGGCATCACCACTGTGCCCTGGCTGCAAGGCCACACCACCTGTTCCAGCCTGCTGTCCCTGCTCACGGACCAACCGGGCCTAATGGATGATCCTCCGGGCCTAGAGTGAAAACATGGAGAGGGAAACATCAGTACAGGCCAGTAACATAGCCCTCCACCCTTGTTGTGTGCGTGCCCGCACAGCCCAGCTGTGACACGGTGGTGCAGGGTGTACATGAGGCACCCCCAACACTGGCAATACAGGTAGTCCCACCCCACGGCATGGCCTGACAACCACTGTGAAACCTGGATAGACTGATACTACCAGTGATGTGATGGAGAACCTACCTGGCCGTGGCATGGTGCCCCGCTAGGAACATGCCTGCAGTTTCCGGAGGCAGTTGGGTCCTGCCACTGGCGGTCCCCATATCGGTGGTGACACTGATCAGCAGTCCTGCTGCACTCCGTGGCCTTTTCAAGGCTCTCTGCCACCTCCTGCCACACTGCTGTCCGTGGCCTCAGGAAGGGTACCTGGCTAAAGAGGGCACCTGCATGAGGCTTCACCAATGCCACCAGGTTGGCAAGCTCAATTGCCATCCACACGGGTGCTCTGGTGTGTGGCATAGTGCAGTGCCTATCGGCAACAAAATGGTGCCCTGTAGTGCAAGTGCCCCATGTGTGGAGGCAGTGTGGTACTGCGCTGCCAGTCGTTATCACACTGACACCGGACTGCACAATAGGGGTGCAGCCATGCATACGCATGGTGCCTAGGGGGGCAAAGGTCAGCCACAGGGTCAAGGGTCTGTCTGTGCACAAAGCACCACAGTGCTATTGGGAAGCCCTGCATGTAGCATGGTAGGGTGCATGTGTGTAATGCCTTGCAGTGGCCTACCGTGCTGTGGCACCATGGCGCCCATGGCGCACCATGGTACAATCATCCCTGAGCATACAGTGCACTTGTGCCTCAGGCACAGTGGTGGCCATGCCCTGTATTGCCTCCCACTCACAGCTCGTCAGCAGTGCCGCTGGCATTGGTGTCAGCACCGCGAGCATGCGTGGTGCGATGCCAATTGCGCATGTCACAGTGGTGTGCCATAGTCTGAGCACACTCAACACCATTGTGCAAGGTGCAACAGCATGATATTCAGCCAGAATATGCAAATCAGCTCATGAGGCATTCCACGGCGCATCCGCTGCATTAGCATCCACTTACTGATGCACCTGCTCTCATTTGCATGCATTGCACTATAAATATGCGACCTGAGGCTTTATAGGCCATGGATAGGTATTGCAGTCCTTTGAGGTAGGTTACATGCTGTACAGACGTGGGGACAGTGATCTTGGAGGGCTGTATGGGACTGCACAGTCCAAGGTAATACCTGTCTATCCCCCAGGTATGAGCATGACTGAGCAAGAGGAAGAGGAGGAGCAGGGAAGGTTGCAAAGGAGGAGGCCCAACTTTACCAGGGCTGAATCTGATGCCCTGTTTGAGGCATACCTTGACAGGGAACCACTGCTTAGCGGACAGCAGGGAACACCACAGACCCATGCTGCGGCGTGGGGTGATGTGGCATGTGCCATCAACCAGCAGGACAGCCACCAGCGGTCCATGTAGGAGTGCAAGAAGAAGGTTGGCACGGACAGGAGATGGATCAAAGACAAGGTGGCCACCATCAGGGTGGCATGTGCTGCCACCACTGGGGGTCAGCAGGACGTACCCCACCCGATGCCATGGGAGGTGCGGGTGTCCAGCAGCATGTGACATAGTGCCATTGAGGGTGTTCCTGGTGGTGGCTTCCACACAGGTGGCAGCCCATCATTACATGGTAGGTCCGGCACTGGCAATGTGTGGGTGGTAAGGGGGCAAACCCCAGGGCCAGGCAGAGTCACTAATGGTACTGTGTTTCTTTACAGCTCCTGAGCATCTACATGGGGCAGTGGTGGTGAGTGTGTCCACCTATGGGGAGGCCCTGGACATGGAGGAATGCCCATCCACCCCCACAGGTGTCTGAGGGACCGACCATCTGCATACCTGCATGTCTGTCTGGACTGATGCCAGACACACCAACGACCAGGTCGGCACCACCCCCAGATGCCATGTACACCACTGCAGCAAGGCACCAGACACCCACTGCAAATCAGAGACAACCACAGTTGTAGTATGAAACATGTCTATAATTCAAAAGGTAACAGAATGAACAGTAACTATTTACAGTACTATATACAATGTAGGGGAGGGGGGTACAAGGCAACAACTCGAGGGGGATAGTCATGGGGCAAGGGGAAACAGCAAGGAGGGGGACAAAAGGGTGTGAGGGACAGTCCAGGGGGGAAAGGAACAGCGCGGGCACCGCAGGCCCTACTGGAGGGTGAGGATATGGCCCGGCCTGTGTCCCAGCATGACGCCGCCCTTGGTGTATAGTGTGCTGGGACATGGATTGGGTCCAGCTCCAGTACTGATGATGACGTGACACACATCCTGGACAGTGATGTATGTGAGACACAGGATGACCCCACAGATGGCAACCACCCGGGCGGTTCCGCGGGTGGAGCTGGCATGGCTGCCTGCACAACAGCCCATTCCCAAGCTGCATCTGCATGCTCCAGTGGGGCAGCACTGGTGTGCAGCCAGGGTGGTGGGGCTGTTTCTGCTACTGTGGCAGCGCTGGTGTCCCCTGGTGATTGGCAGCCAGAGGGGCAGTGCCAGCAGATGGCCAATGTCAAAGTGGGGACAGGGACGGGGGGCAGTGGCAGTGCACCGCGTGCGGATGTACCCCAGAATGGCAGTGCTGTGCAGCGCCCACTGTCAATGGGTGTGGGGCAGCAGGGCCAGGAACACCATGGTGGACAGCATGTTGGACATGCAGACGACCACAGCCATCTTATCCAGACCTCAGTAGATCAGCAGATGGGGCTTGTGGCAGCGGTGGATATGCTCAGTGCAGTTCTACATCAGGCACAGGAGCGGCGCAGTAGGGACCACAGCTTGCTCCTGACAGAGTTGGCCCAGCAGCGGATGGATGTGACTACTGCCATTGACAGGCAGACCACTGCAATGGTGACTGTCATGGCTACACTGGCCACCCGGTTGGGTGCCCAGCCACTGCACACCCCGCAGAGTGCTATGTCCACCCCCCATTCCCGGCGTCGTGTGACCCCCTGCTATATCGACGCTGGGTTCGGCTGTGGGCATACCAAGCACGCCTGGTGCAGGCATGTTTGGTGGCCTGCGGACCCCTGTGCAGACACGGTCATGTTCATGCAGCATCACCACTGGGGGTCCATCGGTGCCACCCCATGAGGCCACTGGTCAACCTGGCATGGCTGGCAGGTCTCGGTGGGGCTACCCAAGCATCTGTGGTAGCTGTGCTACTGTGCTTCATGACATGATTGACCCATCTCCCTCCATGGCCACTGTCTGCTGCTGCCTTGTGTGCACTGTGGTGTTCTTTGTGTGATGCATGGGTGAGGTGCCCAGCCCTGCACAAACATGGTCCCTGTGTACACCCTCCTGGTTGCTGGCCACTGTGGCGTGTGCATGATGATGCCTGCCTAGCACGGTCTGCCACTGTGCAATGGTGCTCAGCATCTGAGGCATGCACAGTGCCAGCCACTGGGCATGGTTGCATGTGGTTCTGTGGGAGTGCCTGTTGGGGTGGGCATGCCTGTTGCCCTGTGGGCATGTGTTGCTGTGTGTGTGCATGTGTGTGCATGTGACGTGTGCAGCCCTGCCCATCCCTGCCATCGTGTGCCGTCCCCCGCCCATTCCCATTCCCTGTATGCTGTCTGCCCCTGGTGTCCACCCTTGCCTGCCTGTGGGCTGTGCCTTTGCCCTTGGTGGTTGCACATGGCACCACTGCCTACCTATGTTGTCCAAAGTGCTCCTCTGCGATGGTGTCCTGGTGCTGCTGTGCCATCTGGGCCAGCCAGGGGTCCTGTCATCCAGGGGGTGGTTGCCCTACTCCAGCTGGACCAGCATCCTCATCATCTCCACTGCTGTCCCCCTCCTCAACCTCATCGGCTATCCCACAGTCAGAGGCCATGTTGTGCAGGATACAGCAGGCCATGAATAGCCTGCAGGCCTTTGAGGGACTGTACTGTAGGGCACCACCTGATGTGTGCAGGCAATGGAACCGTGCCTTCAGCAGCACGAACACCCGCTCAATGACATTCTGTGTTGCAGCGTGTGCCTAATTGTGCTGTTGCTGCGTTTGGGTCATGGGGCACCAGTATGGTGTGAGCAGCCAGGGCCGTAGCCGATAACCATTGTCACCAGTGTGTAGAGGGGAGTCATTAGCATGGTGGTCTGTGTCACTGTGCCATGGGCCATCATGGCCATTACCCATGGCACCCCTGCCAATGCCCAACACCCCCCCACATCTGCACACATCGTCCAGCATGCTATGCATACTCACCTACCAGATGGCCAGTGGGGATATCCCCACTCTAAAACCTGTGACACAGTGCAGACTGGTGCCAGATGAAGGCATCATGTGCTCCTCCAGGGTGCGTGGCACAGACATTGATTATGCGTCCCCTGGCATCACACACCACCTGGCAGTTGACACTTGGGTAGGCCTTGCGGTTGATGTATGCCACCCCCTCTGGACCAAGTGGCATGAGAATGCCCACATGGGTGCAGTCTATGGCCCTGAGCATGCTAGGCAACCGTGCTACCCTGTGGAACTCCTGTATGTGTGCTGTGTACTCCGCCTGTGTGCTGGGGAAATGGATGTACTCCACAGCATGTGGCAGCTATGTGCTGAGAAATTGTGTAAGTAGGCATGATGTGGCAAACTGGGTTATGCCTGTCATGTCTCCTGTTGGTCTTTGGAAGGTGCCCATGGTGAGCAGGCACATGACAGCTGTGACCTTCATCTCCACAGACAGTGCATGGCTCCATCGTGTGGGTGCCTGCATCTCATCATGGCACAGCTCACAGAGTTGCCTCAGAATCACCCAGTTCAGGTGATACCAGCCCACTATCTCAGTGTCACTGTACCGTTCGAAGGTGGTGCAGACTCAGTACAGCCTGTTCTGGGTGAACCGCCGACGGGCCCTTCCATGGCTGCGCCACCCTGCTGCCTGCCTTCTCATACCCCTCATTACCGCCGCCATCTGAAAGGTAACACTGGCCATGTACCTGGCTGGTGTCACCCCCCTGGGTGGCTGTCTTCCTGTTCCCCCTGCTGTGTGTTGCTGTTGCTGTACCTGCACTGGGCTTACCTCCAGCTGTTCACCTCTGGGTGCCCTGCCTCTTGCCACTGCCCTCCGTCCACTGTGGCACTCTCAAGCCCTCTTGCACACACAGGCACAGGCAAACACACTCCTTCTCTCACTCAGGCACACCTCTAGTGGGCCTTTTCCAACTCCTGGCCACTCCTACCCCCTGCTTCCTGTCTCGCCTCCCTGATACTCTATCTCCATGCTCCCAGCTATGGCTCCTCTGTGGCGCATTCATCCTCCCCTCTCTTGCACCCTTTTATTTTGACTCATTTCCACCATCGCGTTAACTTCCACTTGTCCCCTTTTACCGTTATTATCGCCACTGATGAATATCACACTGGGCATGTTATTCCTGGTTCCGCCCCCTGTGGTTGAGCATGCATTCATTTCTGTTGTGCTATGGCACATTGCATGTTGTGCTGCGCTGCCGCTCCCACTGAATATCACTCCATGGCACATTTCCGCTCTTGTGCAGGTGCATCCCTATTGCACATGGTGCATCTGCACTGAATATCCCACCCTTTGTATCTGAAATAGGACAAACTAGTAAAATGTGGCATGTTGACCCATCCTATTGGTCTATAGGTGCAGATACTTGTTCAGGAGGTAGGGATCCCATTTAAATCCGATATTCAAATCTGTCTGATTAAATTAGTAGATTTAATACCAGGAAGAGCTTTATTACTATTATTATTAGTATTAGACAACAAATTTCAAATGCATATTACAGATTTATTAATATTTATGCCCCACAAACCAAAGCAAAAAGAATTACTTGTTCAAAACAATTCAGCCCTATTTGGTGTCCTCTCAGGCAGTAATTTTAAGGGGTGATTTTAACTGTGGTTTAGATAAACAAGATAGGGGAAAGCAAACAACAATTAAAAAGATCTACTGTGACATGTCCACATTAAAAACTATAATATCCGCTTCAAAACTAAAAGATGTCCATATGTCTGTTCATAAGATAGCTCAACCATTTGACAAGCAGCCTCCTCTGTAACTCTCTGCTCCGCTATGGCTGTACGACTCTTGTGTTAAATCATACCTACCCTAGAAGGGTAGCTCACCCTCTGAAACAAATGTACCACCATGTGTAGAAAAGAAAAATTGTTTTTCCATTACTGTGCATGATCTTTGTTATATGCTAACATCCTGTAAAACATGTATTGTCCCTGCTCTAAATGTATGCTGTAGAACCTTTGTAAATGAGTCTTTGACTCAAAGGTCTTTCTGATAATCTCAAATAAAAAAAAATAAAAAAAGAAAACATTCCAGAAAGGGCAGCTGGCAAACAGAACAGATTTTTTTTTAAATTTCTGAACCACTAAATATTTCCTCTATACAAACTGTGGAAGTGAAATTTTCAGACCATAAACTCTTAACATTATATCTTGGATCTTCGCATACATTTCCACAAGGCCAAGGCATTTGGAAATGTAATTTTTCTTTATCATCCAACATAGAGGTTGCTCATAATATACAGTATTTTATTGGTCTTTAAAAAAATCTACCATAGAATTATATGACAATCCTGCCCTCTGGTGGGAGAACATGAAAATTGATCTTATGTAATTCTTGCAGAAAGAAAGTAAACATGGGAGAGATAACAGCTTACATCCAATATCTTAGACAAAGACAGCAGTTACAAAAAATGCCATCTTTAGCAAGAACAACAACTCAATTTAAGTGCACAAATTAAGATGTTAAAACAAGAAATGCATACTTTCCAAATACGACAACAGGAGAGTATACAGAAGCAGCAGAGTTTTGGTATGCAGGGTAGGGCAGAGGTCATTTGTCCTTTTATAGATTGTAGACAGAGAGAGAGTAAAAAATAAACAAGTAGAGTTTCTCAATGACTCTGACGGATCTATATGTTCTGATAAAAACAATTTACTCAGAATTGTTGCATAACATGTCATACATCTATTTTCAAGGATGAAATCCTGAACAGATTCAGTATCACATTTTTTGTTTAAAGCTCATACACCTGTTTGCCCTTCATTTATAACAGAGATATTTCTGCAATAGAAGTAGAATTAGCAATTAAATCATTACATAACAATAAGGTACCAGGGTTAGATGGCTTGACCCCGGAATTATACAAATTAGTAGGATCTACCATAGCCACTGAGTCAACCTCAGCTTTTACCTATATGTTAAAGCATGATTCTATTTTGTTAAATACAGCACGTGAGCTATTAATAATTCTATTCAGGAAAGGACAGAAAAATGAAATTTTTAACTGGAGACCGATCAGTCCCCTTAATACAGATCTTTAAATCATATCACAAATTTTGCATAGTAGACTATTACAAGCAGCCATCCACCTTATCGCTCCAGTGGAATTTTATTACATTCCAGAAATAAAAATGAGTAGTCTTTTAATATTAATAAGGGAGATGATTGAAAGGGATAACAATAATGGCATAGAAGGTTTTCTTTTGTTATTGGATCAGAAGGAAGCCTTCGATACAGTAGATCATAAATACTTATGGGAAGTTCTTGCATATAATATTATCCCAGATTCTTTCATAAACTGGATTAAGTCATTATATGAAACAGCAACAGTCACTCCTCAGGTGAATGGATGGTTTGGACCCATGGCACAGATCAAAAGGGGAGCACGCCAAGTCTGCCCCCTCAGTCCTCTACTATATATTTTTAGCATAGATCCTCTTTTGAGAGCACTTAACTCCACCTTGAACCTTGCTGATATAAAAATGGATTCATATATTACTCCTCATGTTGCACAAGTATATGCAGATGATATTACCATATTATTTAAAAACACAGCTTCAGTGGCTCAAGTTATAGATATGTGCCTTATGTTTAGTTCAATATCTGGCACTTCACTTAATATGAGAAAGAGCATAGGAAGGCAACTTAGTCATCCAGACACCCCCTGATTAATACAGGAGGGATTACTTTTACCCAGGAACCAATCCCTGTCATGGAAATTTTGTTTGGAACAGGAGAATTAGACATTATTAACCGGGGTTCCAAGATCATTTAAGCAGAGCATGGTCAAAAGTTGGAATAACTGGCAAATGAGTAAGACAAAAAGAGTACACCTAATAAAAACATTCCTTATACCTATTTGTTCACACATTAGTTTAGTATTTCCCTCACCCACGACTCTAGAAGTTACATTGTATAGTGTTTTCTTTCAGGCCATGTGGGGGAGCAGGTTAAATCCCCTTAAAATAAATATTTTATATCTCCCCAAAAATCAAGGAGGAATAGGGATGGTAAATCTAATAGTTATGTTTTATTTCATGTAAAAGCCACTGAGGATGTCGGTGACACCCCCCCCCCCCAAAGGGAGGAAGACCAGGTTATGAGGGCCTACTCAGGGAGCCCTCCCTGCAGAGATAGCCAGGTACTCTGAGACACCATGACCATGCGGCTGAGACAAAGGTCCCGAGATAAAGGTTTATTTTGACTCCATTAGCACAGAATATTTGGGAGAAATGCAGGACACCTTAATTGCCTTATCCCTATGCTCAAAGACAGTTTCTGTGGTCCAATATAATATTTTAACTTTCCACCCAGCATTATGTATTTATCTCATTTTTCTTTTTAAAATATTCTTGTTTTCACTTGTAATTATATCTCCTGGGAGGCAGTTCCACAAGTTCACAACCCTCTCTGTGAAAAAAGGCTTCCTCTTGTCAGATCTAAATCGTCCACCTGATACTTGTAATGCATATCCCCTCATATTAACTTTGGGTCTTTAAAATTAATGTGCAAGACATTCCTAAGGATGTGGTTTTGTGTTATTTTGTAGAAAAGTAACAAGTCCCCTCTTTTTCTAAGTTCATCCAATGTGTTCAGCTTCAATGCCTTTATTCTCTCCTCATACGGTTTGTCCTTTGTTTATAGGATAATCTTAGTCACTCTATGCTGCTCTTTCTCTATTCCACTAATTTCTGACTTTTTATAAGGGCTCCAATTTGACTGCCATAGTCAAGATAGGGTCTTACATCAGATATACATAATGGCATTAGGACATCAGCCCTACAGCTTTTTATGCTTCCCTTTATAGCCGCCAGTATCCTGTTAGCCTTAGATACAACACTGATACAGTGTTCTTTAAAGTTTATCTAATTATCTATGAGAACTCCCAGGTCTCTTTCAAGATTCCATCGTGCTGTGGTGACACGGAATTCACTGACCATCAGTACAGTGACAGTACAACACCTCCAAGTGGTGTTGTTGCATCACTGGAGAAAAGTGTGTTTTCTGTGTGGGGCTTTGCCCCCTCCCATGTGGGGGGGGCCCTGCCCCTGCACCCCCGCACTTAGGATTACCAACTCTGAGTCAAAGTTAGTTTGGGGAGGGGGAAAAACACCCCAGAGGCTGCAGTGTAGGGAACCTACTGGAGTATCACAGCGAACTGCCCAAAATATCACTATGATGGTGTTCACTGTATTCCTGTCACTGTTGTGACATGATACCCTCTTTCAATACTGGGAGATTACAGTATTGTGTTACTGAGCATTTACTGATGTGTGATAGTACTTCTGCCTAGATGCAGGACACAACATTTATTTATGTTAAATGTTATTCCCCACCTGTATGCCTAGTCTGTTATTAAATCAAGTTCTATTTGTATTCTTTTGATTTCTTCCAGTGTACCATAAAGGCCATCTAATTCTGTGCCTTCTGCAAATTTTGAAACATGATTTTAAATAGTATTACTTATATCAGCTATAAATAACTGAAGTATTACTGGACCCAGCACAAATCCCTGGAGAACTACACTCCCACACACACACACAGGCAAATATCCATTCACAGCCACCACTAGGATTACTTCAGTTGTTCCCCTTCATCTCTACTGATATTTCCATAGAAACACGTAAGATGTGTAACACACAAGCAACCCAAGGTGAGGCCATTTTGATCTATGTCTGATATATTGATAATTTTCTGGTGTAGATTGATTCAATCCTTTATTATTTGTTCTAGGATCTTTCCTGGCACAGACGTCAAACTGATAGGGTGATAGGTGCAAATGTTCTGTCTATGCCCCTTCTTCTGAACTGGTATTATCTTCAAAGTTTTCCAGTCTTTGGGTACTTCCCCTGTGTTTAGAGATTCATCATATAATATTTCCAAAGGGATACAGATAGCGTCTCTCAAAATTTTTAACATCTGACTTGTCATATTATCCAGGCTTGGTGCACTGAACGGTTCCAGCTCGTCTGTTTTCTGATGTATTTCATTTGTTGTTAAACTGTATTAATTATGAGTTATTTTGTTCTGATTATCAGTTGTACTTGTTTTTGAGAAGATGGAACAAAAATAATCATTAAATACATTAGCTATATCAGTTAGTTCTGAGATGGTTTTGTTATTTCCTGTGGTTGCTGTTAGTCTAGAGTCTGATTTTCATAAAGAATTAATATAGCCATAAAACTGTTTACTGTCCCCTTTTGTTACTCTTTTTGGTAGTTGTATTTCAATTTTTCCTTTTTTCTTTGTTTATAATAGTTTTACACATTCTCTGGGATTATTTAATTAATTTTCATGCCTATGTTGCACTGCTTTGTTTGTAGTCTGCATATCTGTTGTTCTTTCTTTTTTCTTAGTTTTATTATCTTTTTATTTAACCATTTTGACTTGATATCTTTGCTATTGTACTTTTTTATTCTTTTGATGTGTTTGTTACAGATGTACCTTATACAATGCTTTATGTGTTCCCAACACTCCTTGGTGGTTTTATCTGAGAGAAAGGAGCACTAGCTCAAATATTGTCATTGTTTTATCTATATGTTCACATTAGTAACCTCAGTGGGTGTTTCTGATTTACTCTTGTGTTAAGTGCCATTTTACTTTGTGACATAGTTTATGTCCCACTCAACCACTGAGTTCTATAACAGAATATGAATGAATTGTGCCAACAATAGAAGAAAAGAACAAGGACAGAAACTATAGCATATAATTCTAAAATGGATCTTACTGTGCAACTCAGAAACATGCACTAGGATAACTGGAAAGCCTGCAACACATTTCAGTGAATAGCACAGCGCAAAGCGATTTAGTGCGACTTAATGCAACACATTGCATGGTGCTAATTACCACCCAAGGAAAGGTAGTCTTAACTCTGTGCAAACCAGTTTTGCACAACATTGTGGCTTTGTGCGGCATTAGCATGGCTTTTGCATGGCTTTGCATGACCCTAACCAATACGTATGACACACAGAAAATGCCAAACAGAAAGGAAACATGCTGCCCACTGATGGCATCGCAATGATGCCATCATCTGCCACCAGTCCCATCCATGCCAAGCAGTAAGTGATAACCCAGCTCCCAGTGGACACCATGACAGTGCAGCCATATAGCACACACCTGCGGACCACACTTCGGTGGACACCAATGGCTGTCAGAACAAAACATGGAGCACTGTGGGCATGGGGGGTGTTGAGAGGAGAGTGTACAAGTGGCCAGGCTGCACCACAGACTGGGTGCAGCCACATGACTAGGGCAAGCCATGCTATGCACATGGGTCAGTGATGGGAATACTCCAACACCAGTGTGCCTGTCTGATCATATGTGTCCCCCAGCCACATACCGCATAGCTGTACAAACACCACAGCACACACAGACAGCCATATATATGTCACTGTGAGCATCCCATGCCAGAGGTGCAGCATCTGTGGGTCAGTGTAACAGTAATGTCCACTGTCAGTCAACACCTGCAAGGTGGGCCTGTCACTGTGTACAGTGCAGTGGTCATCACTGCCCTACACACCATAGGTGTTGCTGTTTCCCTCATGATACTGGCCCCCTTACTGCTGTAGTGTCTGCTGTGCACTGTAGCATGACCTACAGTGTGACATGTTGTATGCAGCACCACCACCACCTGTGCCAATGCTGTGTTGTCCCCTGGGGCACAATATACTGTGCTTTACTGTATACATGTAGCCTGCAGCTACCATCGTGCACTGCCAGACTGACCTACAGGTGGAGCTGCAGGCAGACCTGGCCAGCCTCTGTACTTCCTGACTGACCTATAGGTGGAGCTGTGGAACCCTGCAGTAACACTTATTTATTTATTTGTACATCTAGTTTACAACCTTTGAGCCAGAGGCTCATTTCCAAAGGTACTTCATCACACTGAGGACAGACAGAAACAAATTTTGGTTACAGCATATAAGACACAGACTTAGAGTTACACAGAATGGTTTCATACATTTATACAATTTAGTAGTCATTTCTAGGATACAGCTGATCCCATGCTGGTAGTAACAGAGGAAATAAGCTATGGGAGAGAAGTTGGGGGTGGTGTGCATTGGAGTGCCGCCCAGGAGTTGTTGTCAAGTGTGGAGAGTTCAAGGTCCCATTTAGAAGCAGAAGCAGCTGCGAGTGTTAAACAGTTGGCTCTGAAGGGTGGTTTTGAAGTTGGAGATTGAGGGGGCGTTGGAGATGGGAGCAGGGAGAGAGTTAAACCAGGATGGAGCTCAGTAGCAAAAAGACCTCTGACCAAGGGTGGTCCTGGATCTGGAGACCAGTAGAGTGGTCTTGTCGGAGGTTCAGGTTGCAATAGTGGGTTGTGTGTGGCAGATGGAGGCTGTCACCCCAGGAGGGGATAGCCCAAGTAGATTTTTTTTGTGAGGAGACAGGTTTGATAATGTAGCCATTCATCTAGGTTTAACAGTTTTGCTTCGTCACAGAGTTGACAAGTATGTGTGAGCCTGGGGGCACCAGTAATCAGCCTGCAGGCCTTATTTAGGGTGAGCCAAATTTTATTGAGGGCAGTAGTGTCAGCAGCACCATAGACTGGCAGGCCATAGTCAACAAGGGACAGTACAGAAGATGTAACTGCAAGTTGGAAGACATCAGGGAGGAGGCAGTTTTTATGGTGGTAGAGGATGCCAAGCCATGTATTAGTGGCAGATGCAAGGGCATCAATGTGGGTGTGTTAGGTGAGGGCTGAGTCAAAAGAAATCCCAAGGTATTTGTAGGAGCAGACTTGTTCAAGCGGTTGTTTGGTACTAGGGAGAATATGGAGTGGGAAGTTGCAGGCTTTGTTTTGCGGGTGGGCAAAAAGCATAGCTTTGTTTTTTTTTAGATTAATGACGAGTCTGTGCTCTTTAAACCAAGCTTCGGCATCATTGTAGGATTGTTGTAGAGTAGCCTGGAGGGAGATGGGATTGCAGTGGGTGGCAAAAATGACAGCATCATCTACATACATAAGAATTTTGCCAGAGCATGCACTGGGCAGGGTGTTTAGATAGAGTGAGAAGAGTAGAGGGCCCAGGATGGAGCCCTGGGGTACTCCTGAGCAGATGGGATGGGTTTTGGAGAGTGTTCCATTGATTTTTACACATTGGGGGCTGATGGATAGGTAGCTTGTGCACCAGGTGAGAGTGCCAGCAGAGAAACCCGTGTGGTATAGGGCATCCAGCAGAAGAGGGTGGGAGACAGTATTGAAGGCCTTTGAGAGGTCAACGTACACTACACTAGCTAGAGAGCTGGCATCCAGGGAGGAGTGTAGGAAATTGGAGAACTCAACTAGTGCAGTGCCGGTGCTGTGACCAGCATGGAAGCCATGCTGCTCTGGACATAAGATGTTATACTGAGTAAGATATTCAGTGATTTGAATAGTCACTATTTTTTCCAGTGCTTTGGGGGGGGATGGAGATTGGTCGGTAGTTCCCGGCAGGGGACCTGTTACCCCCTTTATGAATGGGCGTGATTATGGCTGTTTTCCATGCTGTGGGGAATTGCCCCAGACAGAGGGATTGGTTGAGTAGGCTGGTGAGCGGGGCAAGAACTTCATCCAGCACCAGCCGGAGAATACTGGGGACCAGGGAATGGCTACTGGGACTATTGCTTTTTAATGCTTTTATTAGGAGTGGTCTGGCTTCCTGGGCAGATACCCTATGTAGGTGGAAGCTGGGGTGTTGGAGGTCAGGGGGAGGTAGGTTGGAGGGAGGGTCAAAGAAATTATTGGGGAGGACAGAGCTAAGGTCAGTAAAGGAGTTGTTAAGGTAGTTAGCTATGCAGGCAGGGTCAGTAGCGGTAGAGCCATCTATAGTGAGCTGGAATGGGGGAGCGTGATTTCCCATTTAGTTGCTTAACATTGTCCCTGAAAGTCTGGCACACCCCCAGGAGAAGGAGGTGAGGGTGGCCTGATAATGGTCTGCCTTGGCTTTACGGATGGCCCAAGTGCACCTGTTTCATGCAGCATTGTAGGCATGTCTATCAGCCATTCAGCCAGTTTCAATGGCAAGGTGCCAGAGGTTATCTCTATTTCTGAGCATTTGTAGTAGGGCAGGGGTAACCCAGGGTGCATTATGTTTTTTGGATTGGATTCCTGTGAGGGGTGCAAAGAGGTCACAGGCCTTGTTGAAGGTTTGGGAGAAAATGGTGAGGGCAGTGTCTATATCAGGTGCATCATGAATGGGGGACCAATTAATCTGGGTAAGAAATTGTTTGACTTTTAACAATCCACCAGGTCGGAGGCACCTGCGGAGTGTGGTCAAGGCTGTGGGTTTGGGAGTGGGGACCGCCCATAGGAATTGGATGGGGAGTGGTCACTTAGTGAGTCTGGGAGGACCTGGATGTTATGAATTTTTGGGGGGCAGTTGGTGATAATGACATCCAGAAGGGTACTGGTTCCTCTCTTTGGGTTTACTCTAGTGGGCTGGAAAATGAGTTGTGTCAGGTCTAGGGTGACGAAAGTGTCTCAGCTAGTGGAGGAGGAGGCACTGAGCCAGTTCACATTTAGGTCCCCCACTAGGATTTGTTCCGCCTTGTGGTGGAGAGTGGCAAGATATTCTGTTAAGGTTATCAGCTCCGGGTTCTGGTTCTTTGGGGGAACATAGGCAGTGGTGAGATATAGAGGGCCCCTGGAGAGGTCAGGAGCAAGTTTGAGTGTAAGGGCCTGGGCCCCATTTACAAGACCGGGGCAGGGAGCACTTGTCCATTGATTGTGTCCCTGGTATAGATTGCACAGCCACCCCCACATTTGCCTACTCGGTCCTCCCAGTATAAGGTATAGCCTGGTAGGGAGACAAAGGAGTTGGGGTGGATTTGGACAGCCATGTTTCAACCAGAGCTATGATGTCTGGTTGATGTAGCAAGGCCCAGCACTGGAGCGCATCACATGTTTTCATTAGGCTGCATATGTTCATTGAGGCTATGCAGAGACCTGTGTACCCAGCTGGTGGGTTGGAGGGGGCTGGGCCTGGGATTGGATGTATGTTACCTGATAGGAGTAGTAGGAAGACCAAGATTCTAACGAGGTGGGTGGTAGTATGTCCACTTCTGGAGGGTGCGTAGGGATGGGGAGGAGGCCATAGGTGAACAAGGAATGGGCAGGGTTCAAAGGGTTGCGAGGGCAAGAATGAGTAGTGACCATGGGGAGGCATGGTAAGCAGTGGAGGGGCTTGCAGGGGGTGGTACCACAGGCCAGGGTACATGGTCAGTGTAGGGTGGGATTGGCCTATGTCAGGGAGAGTTGTGGTTGCTGGTACAAGTGGGTCAGGGGAGATATCTGGCTGATGGGATGTAGGGAATAGCATGTAAATGAGGGGGAGACATTTGAGGAGGAGGTGTACAGACATAATGCCTAAGGTAGCAGCAGCAGGGTGGAGAGGTTCAAGTATCTTGGCTGCCCCTCAGAAAGCGTAGATACCACTTTGGAGTAGTGATAGTGTCACGGACTCTGGTGGATAGGGTACAAGGTTCAAGGCCAAGGCAGGGCAGTTGAGCAAGGACCTGGGTGAGAGCAATGATCTGGGGTATGAAGGACTTAAAATGGGCTGGGTTTGGGCCAGAAATCAGAGTGGAAATAGCAACTCCTAGTGGTCACTGGGGGTTAGTGGCAAGCTAGGTATGGGTCTGGTGGTAGGGCAGGGGGTCAGTATGTAGGGCTAGCTAGAAGGCTGGGTGCAGGGGTGAGGCATGGGCAGAGGCAGAGATGAGTGTAGGGAGAGAAGTAGTGTGAGTGGGTAGAGGGGTTCTAGGAAGTAGGAGGGGTAGGAAATACTAGTCGAGCGACAGAGGTGAAATAGGCTGAGGGTTCCTCTAGTGGCTAGCTGGTATAACCTGCAAATGGAAAAGTGGAGACTTAGTAAAATGACAAACAGGATATGATGGCCTTGAAGGCGCCTATACAGGAAATGTTGAGCCAGGGTGGGTGGGTGGGTGGCGGGGTGGGTGGGGCAGTCGACACGCACAGCGTGTCAATGGGCTAACCTCCCTTGCAAGGGTGCTGCTACTGGAGGTAGTGTATTACCTCTTGGGCACCTGAGTAGCTTTCCACTCCAGGAAGGAGCTCTGTGTGTGGTCTGGGGAATGTTCTGGCATCTGGTGGGGCTCAGGAATTGAGCAACTAGGCAAACTGCATGCAAATCAGGGCATAATGAGATGTTAATCTGGATGCTTGCCCAGAGACAACCTAAGTAGGTGCTTTTGCATGTCACTTTTGAATATGGCAAAGTTTATCACTGGTCAAACATGCTTGGACTGGGCAAATGGCTTAGCTTTGCACTAAACCTGTGCAAATGTGTTAACGCCAAGCAAATGGTTTGGGGAATATTATGCAGTTTTGCACACTGTTGCACACAGTTTTTGCACACTGTACTTTCACATGCACTGCTGCCTGCTGCTGTACTGGGTCCATGCATTTGCTGGCACACACTGGACACATAGTTCACCTCTACCTTCCTTCACATTGCTGTGCACTGTGTTGCTGCTGTGGTTTGCACTTCCTGGTTGCTATATTCACAGCTGTCTTATTCCCAGGGCTAAGTTTACCCTGCACTCCCAGCCCAGTTTGCCTGGCCTCATTCCCGTGCTGTATCCAGAAGCTGTTTGCCCCGGGCTATTACTTTTGAATATTGCTTGCTTTTTGCTCCAGGTTAAGTTTGCCCACCAGGCAGTGCTAATTTAGCCCCGAGGCTAAGTTTTGATTATCTGGCCCTAACTAGTTGATATGTGAAATTAACAGCACAGGGCAACAGTAGACACGAACAGCAAAATGTAAATGGTTTTAAAGCAGGACAGTGTGTATCAGAGCAAACATTCTATGCCCATAGTTATATCCCATTTTTGATTGCCCTTGGCCTTTGCAAAAATGTAACTTCCTCCAGTAAAATTCTGGCAAAATAATAATTCTCCTTCTCCAAGATTTTGCAAAATTGTGCACAATTTTAATTTTCCTACTGTATATCTCCATCTGCTTTTAAAACTGTTTATCCAAATGACAACACATATGGCAAATTGAATTCCACCTACAACAGTGTAAGCAGCCAAAAATTCATAAATTAAACGAAAAATCATAAGTGCTTAAACTGTGAAATTTTAGGTCCCTGTCACTTTAAACTGGAGATGACAATGTCACCAAGTTTGGAAGATTCATAAACCCTAAATAGAAGGACATATGTCAACTTTCTTATCTCTTGCCTAAAGGATTGACAAGTTATAAGCAGTCAAAATGTTCAGCTTAACATCAGCACTTAAAGTAGAATTTCATGAAGTTTTTCTTTGTTTTTTTTTTAAATTGCAGAATTTTATAACTTTTGTGGAAGTCATTTCCATAAATTTTGCCCAGCATACACCTGACCTGCCATGGAGAAGGAAGGACAAAGTTGGGTAGAAGGGTAATAAGACAGCATTCAGATCTCCATAGTACAAGTGACTGGATAGCTTTTTGAATCATATCTTTTAAAATTTATTAAGGTATAACGTGTAGCATCATAAATACAACCATACAACATAGGTAAATAATGAAATAACAGCATTAGTTAAAATAGATATTACTAATAGCAGAAGATCAATAGTAAATGTATAAATAATTTAACACAACACAAGCTTCAGAATATATCTAGTTACATACAGTAGTTATTTAACATACATCAGAAAAGATTTCCAAATCTTTTTGAAAATGTCTGCTTGATTAGTCAGTATATAACTTATGCATAGTGGTAAGCAAAGTGGCCACAATTCGCTCTGCAAAGTGATTCACGGAGTAAGGTGGAATCCATGAAGTACTCCACAATGCGAAGAGGAGTATTTTGCCTCATAATGAGGAACTCAAAGTCCATTGAAAACAATGACTTCACGCCATTCCGCCTACCCCAAACCACTACTCCACTAATTTTAAGGCGAAGTAAATTGAAATCAATGTACTTTGCATCACTTTGCCTTGTTGGTGAGCTCCAAAGGTGAATTTTGCAGTGATTCATGGGATTGCAGGTCGCATGGGCTCTAGATTGTTCACACAGCCTCAGTTCAGAGTAGTGTGTGTGTAGGTAGCTGTAGGAGACAGTTTGCTCTGAGAGCTTTCTGTGATTCAAACCCACTAAAATCTGTTAAAAATGCCTTTTTGAGTAATTTTTGTTTTACTCAAATTTTAGTGCACCAATTGTAGGAAACCATCCTATGCTCATATCATTGAGTGTTTATTGTTTGTGTGTGGATTTTGAATGTTAATGTACAACATGCAGTCTGTGTACTGACAGACAGTGGAAGTGTGTTTTGGGGGAGGGGCGTATTTGTGGTGTAGGTAGATTTAATTTAGAGAAATAGGGGGTTCTTTGTTTTTTGGTTATGTTTTTCTTGTATAACACTGTTAATGTACACACAGTAATATTTTCAGTAACTGTTGACATTTTTTTACTGATTGTGTAGTAGACCTGGTGCAGCAATGCATAATTTCAGGTTATTTAAAATATGTTGTATATTACTGAAGTTTTCAATTTGCTTAGACAAAGTGTGTGTGTGTGTGTGTGTGTGAGTGTGTGTGTGTGTGCAGTGCGTGACATCAAATAATACACATTTTATTGTGCCACAGTGTAATTGCAGTAGTGTGAACCTGCTATCCACTGCACCTGCCTGATTTTGTACTGCCATAGTGGTATATTGGGTTTGCACTGTTACTGTAATCTGCAGTCACAGTGCTCCCCCCAACCAGCAAAAGGTATTCTCTTCTAGATTGGATCATGACTTGAGCACCATTGGTTAGTTAAGGTGTTGAGCCTGTTGTGACTTTGCATCTGTATCTCTTGTTGAAGCTACAGTTGTTTTTTTTTTTTGGCTTCACATCCAGTGGCCCAGAGTGAATGTTCCAAAATCTAAATTTGTTTAGAATATTCTTGTTGATCCCCCAAAATGCCCGCAAAGAGATGTGCAAGCAAAGCTGTTTCTTGCCATGGCACTGCTGCCAGTGATAAGATTGTCTGTGGGTGTCATAGTATGCAGCCACAGAAGTGCATTGCTTATGTGAGGAAAGGTATTTCTACTTCAATGTTTTTTACAGCCCAATCTGTAGTGTCACTCATAGTTGGAGGAGATGATGTTGCTCCAGCTGGTGGTGTTAGTGCAATTACTGATGTTATGAGTTTTGCTGCCTCAAGTTCCTCTTCTGACTAGTTCACCGTGTCCAAAAATATAGTTGAGTGTAAAGCGGTACCAGTGAGTGACAGTGTAGATGATGTCATACTCCCCAGTAACATTCCAATCCCATTGGTAACTGAACATGAGGATTCTGATCACCATGGCAATGATAACACACAATGCCACATATCTTCCACTGCAATTCAGGTCATGCATTTGCCATGCAATGATTCACAGTGTGGTAAAAAAAAATATGTTGATGGTGGTGCTGATGATGAATCTGATGATGCTAATGTTGCTGTGGCTACAACATGTAGTCCACATGCCAGCAGCATTCAAGCAGAAGATGTGGATGTGAATGATGTTGATGATTATGAAGATGATGTCAGTGACCCCTGTTGAGAACCAGAGAACAAGAAATTCAAGGTGGCTATGTCTGAATCTGTTTGCATTAACCACCCCTTAAAAAAACTTGATTTACCACCAGTTTCAGTTGATGATGATGACCAAGTAATAATGATAGGTAGTCATTGTGGTCAGTTGCATTCCAAGTGTGTCCGCCTGAAAAATCATGTAGTGGGGGAACTTCAGGGCTTAAAAACTGGAGTCCAATAAGCAGCATCAGTGACAAGTTAAAAGTAGGGGATCACAATCCCTTGTTTGGGATTTTTTTGTGCAAGATACTAATGATGAGTCAATTGCAATCTGCCAGGTTTGCCGTGCACATGTGAGGACAGGCAAAAAGGGGAGCCATCTGGGCAAAGGGGGACAGCATATACATCTTAAGAACAGGCATATGGCTCTGTGGACCCAGCATAAGATGGCAGCTAATACCACAGTGGGGCGTTCACCCTTGTCAGCCACCACAATGAGCATGCTATCCCCTTCCATGACTGTAAGATCATGTAGGAAATTAAATGTGTGAAGTTGCAATGAAATAACAGAAGAGGATAACTACAGATATGATGAGGTGGAGGAGCATAATGATTTTGAAATCTTGTCCAGTGGTTGCGAGAGTAGCAGTGGTAGTGGCGGTCAAGGCAGTATGTCTTGTGCAAGTGGTACATCAACCCCTGTTTGTAAATCTGGGAAAATAACTTCATTTGTGTATTTTTCATCACCTGTGCCACCATCTTCATCACACATCCACACTCCACCCCCTGCCAATGCTATTCCTAGGGCACAACGATTTGTCATCACACCCCATGTAAAATGTTTAAGCCAGCCCATGTTATAGAGTGTTTTTTGCACATAAGCGTAAGTACCCACCCAATCATACAGTGTCACGTGAACGTAATGCTGCTGCAGCTGAAATGCTGTCAATTGGTCTTTTACTTTTCTCCTTCATGGAGAATTCTGGGTTCTGGAGGTTTGCAGCATGTGCCTGTGCAAAATGGAAAGTCCCATCCAGGGCATACTTTTCCTCCAGTACTGTCCCCGAGTTGTACCGCACTGTGTTCGACTCTGTAAGACCTACCCATCAACATTCCTCCTCTCCATTCATCCATTTAAGTATGGATATGTGGACAAGTGACAAAACAGTGGGGAGTTCATAATTGTGTATAACTGCACATTGGGCACCGGTGCCAGGTGTTGTTTGTGCTGTTGGTAGTGTGAATAATCAGTGTAGTAAGGTGGAGTGTCATGGTAGCAATCTTCCAGGATTTCGACAGCATGCAACGATGGCTATGCACAATGTGACCTGTTCACACACTGTTGAAAACATGATGGACTTGGTACTGACTGAAATTGATAAGTGGCTGAACCCCCTGTCTCTGAGAGATGAGTTCATAGCAAGTGACAATGGGTCAATGTGGTTAAATTCATCAAGAATGGTGGCTTTGTTCGGGTTCCATGTTTGGCCCACTGTTTAAATCTTGTGCTGCAGAGTTTCTGTATCACTCTGATGTAAAGGAAATGTGACAAATGCACGTTGTATCTGTTCTCAGTTTTCACTCTCTGCAAAGACCAGTGACCAACTTCATCAGTTGCAGATGCAAAACTGCCTCCCACAGCACCGCTTGAAGCTGGACGTTGTCACCCGGTGGAACTCCACTTTATACATGGCAGAGAGGTTGTACAAACAATACAAAGCCATCTCAGAATATCTTATCATGTATACTAGCCGTGACAGATCCGGGGCCTCCATGTCTATGACGACTGATCAGTGGTGCCTCATGGACTCTGTAATAACAATTTTGAGGCCTTTTGAACATGCCACACAGGCAGTGAGTGGTGAGTCTGCCTCCATCATCCAATCAATTTCACTGCTGCGGGTGCTGAGGCAGACATTGGTGAATGTACAGCATAGCCTTAATGTTGCCGGAGACAGTGCTGGCAGTGTGTTGCTGTAACACATGCTGACAGTATTCGACGAGAATAGTCACATCCTGAGTATTGAGCGTAGTGACAACTTTGCAATAGCAACAATGCTGGACCCACAATGCAAACGTGGAATTGCCTCAGTACTGGAGGGCGGGCCTGAACAGGTAAAAAATGTCAGTGGCCAACTGGTGCACTTGGTTTATGGGGCACAGAAGTCACATGCCAAGGTCAGCAAACCTCAGCAGCATAATCAGGCTGAATGTGAACCTGGAGTAGTATCAAGCATATCCTCCAGTAAGAGGAAGGGAACTGCAGTTCCAGGTGGTCTGTCATCAAAAGCGGTTGGCATTAACCCACTTTGGGAGGCTTTGTCCCAAGTGGGGATTTGTGACATAAATGATTCTGGAGAACAGGATGATGCACTGACCACTGAACTTAGTGCAGTACAGCAAATGGTTGAGTCATATTTGTCTGAAAACAGGCACCTGTCAATAACTGATTATCCTTTTTAAAACTGGCATGGAAAGGTCAGTGAATGGCCAGAGCTGACAGCAGTGGCACTGAAGTACCTGACATGCCCACCCTCCAGTGTAAGCGTCAAGAAGGTATTCAGCTCAGCAGGTGTAATAGTTCAGATTCGTCAAACAAACCTCTCTCCTGCAAATGTCAGTTTGTTGACATTCATAAAAATGAATGAGATGCACATACCAGCTCAGACTGCGTCTGTAACCTCAGTATTCATACCCCCGCCTAGTCATAGTTTTGCTGATGTAGAAATGGGTCATCCTGGTGGCACTGGAAGTGGTAGCATGAAACGGCCTACCACTGGAGTAGATGATGACACAATGGAGAAAGAATTTCCCAGTGATCAGAATTCAGACATAGATGACTGTGAGGGCAGCTTTCTTTATAAGGATGATGATGAGGTTAATGTCGGCAGGTTTTAACTTCAGTAGTTAAAATGCTGTCACATTTGTTGTAGTGTGATACATGTTTTCTTTTTGATAGAGTTAAATCACTGTCCCGCTCAGACTGACTCAAATTCCATATGTCACTGTCATG
The DNA here is from genome assembly GCA_016271365.2 of Neoceratodus forsteri. NCBI lineage: Eukaryota > Metazoa > Chordata > Ceratodontiformes > Ceratodontidae > Neoceratodus > Neoceratodus forsteri. Next base: position 1,133,272,173 of record CM028130.1, read on the forward strand.
TCACATTTGTAACACAGAGCATAATATATCCTGGTCCATGTACCACAACAAGACTCCTGTTAGCCACTGCCAGCATAAGGAATGTCACTGTGTGCCCCCCTGGACCTCCAGCATGAAACCGCTGTTAGCCACTGCCACCTTAGGGAATGTCACCATGTGCCCCCCTGGATCACCACCAAGAAACTGCTACAACCACCTGCAGATGCAGGTTCGGATTCCAGGTTCCAAGTTCGGGTCACACCTGGAAATGAGCTGCGGTTCAGTGTGCCTTTCCCGGTCACCAATTTAAAATAAAACACTGCCACAGAAGGGCCAGCAGGTGAAGGCCCGGCCCATTCTTTGGCAGCCTGCCACTCCATCTTGTGGTGATTTATCATGTGGGTGAACTGGTCCCCAGTCCCCTGGTGTGTCCCCCGGGGGCCATGGTGCACCTCTACACTACAGATGCGACAATGTACCAGGCTGCTGTCCTCCCCGACACAGTCAAAAAAACTCCCAAACTGGGAAGCTGTAGGGGGGTGGACCAGGCACAGGAGTGCCAAATGCACTAGCAGCCTGGACACGGTGGTGATCAACCTCCAGCACATCCTGCTGTGGAGGTGGTGCTGCTGGTGGTGGTGGTAGTGCTACTGCTGCTGCTTCGGGGGGGGGGGAGAGGTGGTGGTTGTGCTGCTGCTGCTTCTGGGGGGGATCCAAGATTTTAGAATGGTCCAGCAGCACCCGGCCATGCCCCCTGCCATGGGTGCATGCTCCTCCCCTGCCAACCATGATGCCATGCAGACATGGTCCCACTGCACTGGCACAGTCCCAGACATGCCCTCCCTCCTTCCCTCTGTCCGTGCAACGATGATGAGTCGAGATAGGCGATGAAACACTCGCACACACAACACAGGTGCACACACACACACACAAACACACACACACACACACACAGTCAAACACACACACAGACAAACGAAAACTTATAAAAGTAAAAAATAAAGAAATCACAGAAAACAAAATGAATTGTCTATAACAAGAGTACAAAAAACACTAAACAGTCAACAAAATAGCTTTCAAAAAAGCTGTTGGGGTTTTACTTTTATAATAAAATGATCTCTCTCTCTCTGCTCCCACTAAGACAAACTGCCTCCTCTCTCTCCCTCCCTCTGCACAGAAGTGAAGGTATTTGCTTGCATGAGTCACTTCCTTTCTGCCTGACTAAAGCATGTGACTTACAGTACTGTAAGCCATGTGATGTGTGGGAGGCTGCCTATATTGTTGTCACTTTGCTTTACTTCACGTTAAGACGGAATGACAATGCAAAGTCATAATTACAAGGTGAAGTGAGCCTTCCACACTGGCCATTCCTCATAGTGAAGTGACAAAGCAAAGTGTCCACTTTGTGGGCACTTCGCAGGCAAAATTTTAATTCGCTGCATCTCTACTTATGCATTCATTACTGGTATTTGAACCCAACCAATCATATCAGATGACCCTAAGGTTGGCAAGCAATGTGAGAAGGTGGTAGGGAGGGCTGGGGGGATACTGGGATGTATAGGGAGCGGTATCACCAACAGAAAACAGGAAGTTATTATCCCCCTGTACAGACAGTTGGTGAGACCCAATCTGGAGTACTGCATCTAGTTCTGGAGACCCCATTTCTGCAAGGACATAGACAGGATGGAGGCAGTTCAGAGGAGGGCAACTAAAATGGTGCAGGGTCTGCAAGAAAAACCATACGAGGAGAGACTAAAGGAGCTTAATATGTATACCCTTGAAGAAAGAAGGGAGAGGGAGGACATGATTGAAACGTTTAAGTACCTCAGTGGAATCAACAAAGTCCAAAAGGGTAGCATCTTTCAGAAAAAGAGATGTGCAAGAGCAAGGGGACACAATTTGAAGATAAAGGGGGGAAGGCTCAGGGGCAATGTGAGGAAGTATTTTTTCACAGAGAGGGTGGTGGACGCATGGAACAGCCTTCCTGAGGAGGTTGTGGGGTCTAAAACTGTGGGAGAATTCAAGAATGCATGGGACAGACATAAGGCAATTTTTGTGGGGGGTAGGAAGAAATAGGCTGTTGGTTAAATAGGATTTGCAGCTTATCCTGTAGGTAGGGAAATGGGCAGACTAGGTGGACCAAGCAGTCCTTATCTGCCGTCAAAGTCTATGTTTCTATGTTATCCAGGGTATCTGCTCCAAGACAGATGGGTCCCTGCACCTCTCCCCCAGGCCAATTACAGAGGAATTTGCCACCTATTATAAAGAACTATACGGCCCTATGCCCAACCCCCTGAACCAACAGGAAATCCAGGACTACTTAGATGCTACTCCTCTCCCCTCCCCTTCCCTCTCTTAGCCAGGAGCAGCAGGACTCATTAATCACCCCAGTTTTAGAGGCTGAGATCCTAGAAGCAATAAAGTCCCTGGCCTCTGACAAGGCTACGAGACCCGATGGGTTCTCTCCCAATTTTTATAAAGCTTTTGCTAACACACTGTCCTGTTGGTTAAGCCATCTCTATGTGTTGATTTTGAACTCTAACCCTCTGGATGGCTCTCTGCTGGAGGTGCTAATTATTGTATTACACAAACCAGGTAGGGATCCTGAAGATGTAGGCAGCTATAGGACTATATCTTTACTTAATTGTGACATTAAGATTTGGGCTAAAATTCTGGTTAACAGACTAAAAGGTGTCCTCCCCTATCTGATCCATCCTGATCAAGTGAGGTTTATGAAAGGTAGGCACTCGGCGGACCATTTCTGCAAGCTAGCACACATCTTTTCCGCATCCAGGGTCTCAGATTTTTTGCTGGGCTGCTGTCCCTGGATGCGAAGAAGGCTTTTGATAGAGTTAACTGACAGTTCCTGTTTCTAACTATGTCCTGTTTTGGCCTCCTGCAGAGATTTATCCTATGAGTCTCCTCCTTATACCAACACTCCCAAGCTCGCATTTGCTGTAACAGGGTATTTTCAAGGCCATTTCCCCTTTCATTGGGCACTAGACAGGGGTGTCCTCTCTCCCCTTTATTGTTTAATATTTATCTAGAGCGCTTGCTATCTAGGTTATGGAACCATCAGGAGGTTAGGGAAGTCAAGGTGGGTTTGCAGGAATTCATGCTTTTGGCGTATGCTGACAATATCTTGCTGCACCTGATAGACCCTACCCATACCTTTCCCAAGGTACTCTCATTATTATCCAAGTTGGGGACTCTGGCCAACTACAAGGTTAATCTAGGCAAGATGGTGGTTTTCCCGCTTAACCATAAGCTCACCAAGAGTGATGTGGCACCCCTGGGGCTACAGTGGAGCCCCCATCATCTTAAATGTCTGGGATTCAAGCTAACCAGACAGGAGGCATCTATGAAGAAATTGAAACTGGTTGCCCTTCTTTTAACCATCCAGCAAGACCTAGGTCGATGGAAATCCCTCCCAATATCACTCTGGGAAAGAATCAATACAGTAAAAATGAATGTATTACCTCAATTGTTCTACCCCCTCAGCATGCGTAGTCTGTGGAGTCCCCTAGCCTGGTTTAGGAAAGTGCATGCACTCATGTCTCCCTTCCTCTGGCTAGGGAAACAACCCAGTTGTGCCTACAGCAAGTTGGTGGCCTCAACTCTAAAAGGTGGGCTAAAGTTACCCCATTTTAATTTCTATTTTTTGGCCAGTCAAGTGGCTAAATGCTTTAGATGACTTGCCCCCCAGGTGGCGATCATGGAGAGCATTTATGTTCTGGTCTGGTTGGTGTTGGAAAGAAATATGATATTTGCAGCTAAGGTCTCCCCTGAGGCAATGCTGCACACTGCTGCATCTACTGTCCCACCTTCTCTGGCAAATTCTCCAATTGCCATATCCCTTGGGTACATGCCCAACTCTGTACTTTCCTGTGTTACAAACACACAAGAGACCCCAGACAACCTGTGACAAATAATCCTAACCTTAAATTTGGGGCCCATACCATTCCATTCCATCCAACTGGCTTCCAAATCTTAGAGGGTCTAGGGTAATGGATTTTTTCCTAGAGAGAAACTGTATGGATTCCAGAGGAATCATGCTCAGGCTGGGTCTGTCATAGACTCAGAATTTTAAAGTTTTCCAACTTTGCCACCTCTTGGTTACACCTACCATCACCTACCATTAGACTGGGTGGAAGGCCCAATACACAAGGAAACCTTCGATACATTGGTAACACTGAGTGGCTAGCCGCATGCCATATCTGCGATATATACATTTTTTAGGGGGATCACCTTGGACTTCAATCCAATTGTTCCCAGAGCCTGGACTGCACACTATCCTGATCTCGCAGAGAGATGGGATGTTATTCGGCAGGTCACTCATATGTATCTTTTGCAGGCTAGATTAGGCTTACCCAGTACCAGATCTTAAATGATATGTACTGGACTCCGGTTAAACTGCACAAAGTGGGTAGATCCCCTGATAACTTATGTATCAGATGTAGACAAGAGGAAGGTTCACTCAAACACATCTTCTGGGATTGTCAGGAGATTCAAAAAGAATGGACCCAGATCAAAGACAGAGCTGACCCACTGTTGGGGTTGGAAGATTTATTTGTCTCAGAGATATGTGTCCTAGGGGAATTCTCTCGAATGCCAGTCCAAATTCACAGGTATCATATGCACGCCTATCTTTAACTTTGAAGAAACTTGTCCTTCACCACTGGCTGGATGGTTTGGCCATATCATACCTGCAATGGCTTAAGGACCTTCTGTTCAACCTTCAGGTTGAGCAAATGAGAGTCAACCTTTGAGGATCGATGCCAAGATATAACAATCTCTGGGAGGGTCTCCATACCCTCTACTTGCTTCAATTGCAGGGCACACATGTTCATGACAGATCCGGCTCATGACAGCCCCAGCAAGGAGGAGGTACTCTGTTACCAGCCCTTTAACTCCTTGGAGGAGAACAGTCCACTCCTGTCTCGACTTGAGACTACCTGACATGCACCCCTGAAGTGTCTTACCTTTTTAAAAATGTTGCCAAGCCAGAGGCAGGGGGGAGGGCAGAGAGAGGGGAGCCAGGTCTATATGGATGGATAGTCTGTATTTATCCTGTTCTATTTATATCATGTCATGGCCTGTATGTTGAAAATCTTATAAACTGGAAAAAAAAGGACTGGTCCCAGTACTGATCCCTGTGGGACACCACTTGTCACTGCCCTGGGCTCCGATGCTTCTCCCCTCATAACTACCCTCTGTTGCCTGTCCCTCAGCCAGTTTTCTACCCATCAGGCTAGCTTCCACCCTATACCAAGACTCCTCAACTTTCAGGTCAACCTTCTGTGTGGCACTGAATTGAAGGCCTTGCTGAAATCCAGGTAGACTGCATCTACCGCATGGTCCTTGTCCAGTGCCCTCATGACCAAGTCAAAAAAAAATCAACCAAGTTTGTCTGACAGGATCTGCCAATGACAAACCCATGCTGTCTGTCATCTTGCAGATCATTATCCAGAAGAAACTGCACCAGCCTTTTTTTGAAGATAGATTCCATCAGTTTCCCCAGAATTGCAGTGAGGATCACTAGTCTGTAGTTCCCTGGTTCATCCTTGGGCCCACTTTTGTGGAGAGGTATCACTTCTGCCTCCCTCCAATCTCTGGGCACACATCCCGTATTTAGTGAGGTGATGAACAGATCTACCAGTGGCTCTGCCAGGATCTCTGCCAGCTCCCTCAGCACCATGGGATGTACCTCATCTGGCCCAGGTGCCTTGTCTACCCTCAGGGACCTAAGGCCCTCCAGCACCCTTTCCACTGTGATGATCCCATCTGTGTTTGTCTCTGCCCCCATGCCTCCGCCCCCTTTCCCTGCAGGAATGGGACCATCCCTCTACCTTGTGAACACTGAACAGAAGTACTCATTAAGTACTTCTGCTTTCTTTGCCCCGTTGTCTGCCCACCCACTGCTTTTCCTGATCCTAACTATTTGATCTTTACACTTCCTCTTTTCCCTGATATACCTGAAGAAATCATTTTCTCCTTCCTTAATCCCCTGTGCTAATTTCCTTTTCCCTGGCTGCCTTTGCAGTCCTGACCACTCTGCTCACTTCCCTGGATTTCCTCACATACTTCTCCCTATCCTCTGCCCTGTTGGTTCTCTTGTAGGTTCAGAAGGCCCCTCTCTTATCCCTCACCTTCTCCATTAACTCTCTTTCATCCAGCTTGGATGCTTGGTCCATGATTTTTTTTTGCTGGCTCTTGACACAAGCTTTAGTGGATTCAATCAGCCCTAGTTTTATGATCATCCATTTCTGCTCTGCATCCATGTCAGGGTGGATACCATATATATGTGTTCTCATTAATCACCCCATCCTGCCGAAGTGTGACCTTCTGAAGTCCAGAACCTTTGTTTTTGTATTGTGGATCTCTCTACCCAAACTGATAGAGAGCCACACTGCGTGGTGATTGTTACTAGCCAGCGGTTCCTCCACCCTTACATCTGTGACCTGTTCTCCATCCTCCAGCACCAGGTCTAGAATATTTTCTTCCCTTGTTGGCACTGTCACCCTTTGGGTCAGGAAGCCATCCTCTGTTGCTTCCAGGTGGATCTGCTCAGTATACTCCTTATGTATAACACATTGTATGCATCTCTACATTGCTATACAGTTCCAATCTATAACCTCATTCATTCCTGCAATTTCTTTGCATTGTACAGATCTGTTAAAGTTTAATAAATATATATATATATATATATATATATATATATATATATATATATATGTGTGTGTTCATGGCAAAAAATCCATTTAATGCATCAGTTAGGGTTGTTCCGAAGCGACAAAAGTGAGGAAATTTGGTGTAAGGGTTGAAAACCCTAACTGTGCATTTCCCCCCCAACCACCACACACACATACATGCACGTAGGGGAAGGACCATGGCAACACAACCAATCACACACATCCAGCAGTAGGTGTATACCTGTGTCACTGTTGGAAGTGGAGAAATCCAACTTCAGATATGATACATTATTAATAAAGTTGTTCTTTGAGGTTAGTTCACATAAAGGCGAACCAAGCTGGCAGTAGCAAAAATGGTGTACCTAGCTTCATTTTCAACATATGGGTGGTGAAAGGCATCATGGGCACCACAATGTGAGTTGATGGCAAATTGCTTAATTTTAGAACAGTGTAACTTTGTAATCCATAAGTATTTTAGCACAATAGCAGAAAAAAGCACATATGTGGGACCAGGTCTTGTCATCCTGAAAATGCCAGCTCAAAGGGGTGTTTAACCCCCCCCCCCAAAAAAAGAGACATGGTTAGCATCCTCAGGACTCAACTAGCTAAATGCTGCAAGAACTGTGTCCCTAAAGGGTCCCAAATTAAAATGGCAAAAAACGTTTGATTACAGGATGATGGCAAAGATGTGCAGTCATTATGACCATACTTCTACAAAATACTTTTGCAAACATGAAAGTGTCATAGCACAATATGTGTTTAGCGGTGCGCGGAATGTCCAGGATGACAGTTAGCAGTGACAACCCTATGCCACAGACCAATGCTCTGTAGCCCTCCCTGCACCGCAGCAGCCCGAAGAGAAGCTCGTCCAGATTCCACCCCCCTCCCCTACGGAGACTGGAGGTCATGAGGGTTAGCTCTGTAACCCTCCCTGTGCCGCAGCAGCCCGAAGAGAAGCTCGCCCAGGTAAATTCTCCCTCACAGCAGGCAGCAGTCGCGACCGTTTGAGCAGCTGGCACCTTTTCTCTGCTTCAGCCACAAGCTCCACTACTCGCAACTCGCAGCCCGAATTGCCGCAGACAACTTGCACTAAAAGGTGCTCCTGAGGCTGAATCAGACCTGAACTTGTATTTTTTATGCCTGATTCCTCAGTGTTTAAAAGAGCCTGCACCTAACTCTGTAATTTTGCCTGTGTTATGTGTAGGATTTAGAGTCTCTGCAAACTGTGCAATCTGTGTTAAGCTGAAGCTGCCCTTGTTTAAAACTCTCAATTTGGGGACTGCCCTTGTGTTAAGCTGAAGCTGCCCTTGTTTAAAACTCTCATTTTGGGGACTGCCCTTGTTTAAAACTCTCATCTTGGGGACTGCTTTAGTAAAATTGGAAGGTGTTTCTGCAGAGTGCAGACATTTGCTAGCCCTGCCTGAAACCTCCTTAGTAGCCTGCCATTTCGATTGGAGTGTCTTCTGGTTGCCCTGAACTCAGTCGCCCCACTCTCCACAGACTAGCTACTGCCCTCCCCCAACAGTTAATCTCGTCTCCCACTGCAGCCTATTTAACCCCCCTCTCTCTCTACCTTTTCCCGCAGATTCCACCCCCCTCCCCCACGGAGACTGGAGGTCATGAGGGCTAGCTCTGTAGCCCTCCCTGCACCACAGCAGCCCGAAGAGAAGCTCGCCCAGGTAAATTCTCCCTCACAGCAGGCAGCAGTCGTGACCGTTTGAGCAGCTGGCACCTTTTCTCTGCTTCAGCCACAAGCTCCACTACTCGCAACTCGCAGCCCGAATTGCCACAGACAACTTGCACTAAAAGGTGCTCCTGAGGCTTAGCCCCACCGAACACTACGCGTTCGGCTCCCCATCACCCCCACCACCACCCTTGCTCGGCAGTCGAATTTATAGCTACTTTAAGTCAGGTGACTATCGAAAATAACCTATCAGCCCACTTTTCCAGCAGCAGGTTATACTAACCGAACACTAGTGGCCACTGTTATTCAAGCCTCTCTCTCTCTATATTTTCTATGGAATCCCTTCTATTTGTAACCCTCCTAATTTCCAGGTTCTTTCACCTTGCTCTTCATCTCCCCCCAGAGGCACCAATACATATCCACCACAACTATAACTCTTTTCCTCCAGCTTCTTTTGAATACTGCAGATCTAGTTCTCTCAACACCACTCCCCCGTGCCAAATTGTCTCAGACTGCCTATACACGTACACGATCTTACTCAACCCTTCACTCTCTCCTGGAAAGCATTGTACCTCAGCTCTCCTGCTCTTCAGACCACAACCCCCCACCACCTACACAAGCCCATCTACCATTCCCCACATGTCCCTTTCCCTTCTTTGCAGCACCCTCCCTAGCCTCCCAGTTCCCACCACCAAAGCAAAAAGCCCTACACCCGACCAATCCCAGCGTCGCTCATCCAAACTCTGCAGGTTGACCCTCCTGCGGATCACTTTCCTACTTCTTTTATTATCTGGCAACGTCCACCCCAACCCAGGCCCACCCTGCACTAATGCCTATTCAAATAAAATGCACGGGAGTTTGCTGTTAGCCTCCCTAAATATCTGCAGCCTACCTAAATAACACACCCCTCTCCAAGGCTGGATCGCCCAGCATGCACCTGACATTCTTGCCCTCACTGAGACCTGGCTCACAGAAAAAATTCCAATGGTGCTGTCTCCCTCTGTAATTATGCCATCTTCCGGGCAGATAGGACCGGCAAACGTGGTGGTGGCTGTGCAATCTTTGTTAAAACCTCGCTCAATGCCATTCTAGTACATACCCCTGCACCTAAATTTGGAGCCCAAACTCTAACAGTCAAACTCGTGCTGGGTACCAAAACTCTCCATATCATTGCAGCCTACATCCCCCCTAGGAACCAAAAAATTGTGTTTGATTCCATCCTCCAGGTAATTTCCCACCTACCTAATACTAGTGAAATCATCCTTATGGGTGACTTCAATGTCAACTGGCTATCTCCAGCCTCTTCCAGCTTCAAAGATGCTGCTCTGGCATATGATTTTACCCAGCTTGTCACCTCCCCAACCAGAAGGGACAATCGAACCAGTACTTCTACCCTCTTAGACCTCATCTTTACCAACAGGCCACGTAACCTCTCCCAAGCCACTGTTCTCCCCGACGCTATTAGTGACCACTCTCCGGTTACTTGCCGGTGGTCGGGTAAAGTCCTCCCATCCCCCCCTATAATCTCCTGGCAGCGAAGGCTTAAAAGAGGAGGCCTTGTGCGCCTTAGAGCCCATCTATCCAACAGCAACTGGCTCCCCATATATAACACGCAGTCAGTTGACCAAGCACTCGCCCACTTTATAACCACCTTCAACAAAGCCTGTGATATATTCGCTCCCCTCTCAAAGATAGTGGTGAAAACCAGATCCACCCCCTGGATCACACCCTCACTTCTTAAACTGCTTCAACAAAGGGACAACCTATGGCACAAGGCCCTGGACTCTCAACACACCCTGGATAGACAACTATACCGGGAGGCACGCAATAAATGTACCTGGGCCTTGCGGCAGGCTAAAGCTAACTTCTATCAACAAACCCTTACCTCCTCCTGGGGAGATGGCAAAAAATTCTGGAGCAATATAAGAGAACTCAGTGGTAGAACCAGCTCCCCCTTCCCTACCCAACTCAATCTAAACAGGGGGTTGTCACACAGGATCCTGCCACTATCAGCTGAAACTCTTAACTCTGCCTTCTCTGACCTCTCCATATTCTCCCCCTAACTTCTTCCATCCGCCATCACCCCACCCCCCCAAAACCCATGTAATGCCAACCAGCCTCCCTTTCGGCTCCGTGTCATCCCCTGCAGCGAGGCTAAACTCTACGTTTCCAAAGCAATAGCCAATATCCGTTACAGCAATGACTCCCTTGATCTGAAACTCATTCGGCTTACCCTGGATGTCACACTACCTCACCTTACAAAAATCCTCAACCTTTCGCTATGCCTTGGCCAGTTCCCCGCGACTTGGAAGCAAGCCATAATCACCCCCATCCTGAAGAGTGGTGACCCCACTAACTCCAACAACTATAGACCTATATCAATACTCCCACCACTCTCCAAAGCCCTGGAAAAAATTGTCGCAGACCAGATAACTGAACACCTTACAAAACACAACCTTCTCAGCCAGGAACAGCATGGTTTCCGGACTGGCCACAGTACAGACACCATTCTGTGCGAGTTCACCTCGTTCATCCACGAGGACCTTGACCACGGCTTAATTGCTGGAGTGATCTTTGTGGATCTGACCAAGGCATTCGACACTGTCAGTCATGAGCTTCTGCTCTGTGTCCTTCCACAGCTAAACGTGGTCCCTGAGGCATCCACCTGGTTCAAGGACTACCTCTCAGGACGGTCTCAACAAGTCCGAGTTAACACCACCATCTCCACCTCCAAAACAGTCTGCTCTGGGGTCCCACAGGGATCAATACTTGGCCCCTCTCTTCACCCTCTTTTAAACTCGCTCCCCAAGGCATGTAGTGGTCATCTTCTACTCTACGCTGATGATGCGGTACTGTACTGGAAGCACCCTCAACAGGCGCCCTCCAACTGTCCTTGCAGGTGTTTTTCTGGGAGCTAGAGAATTGGTTCGCAGACCACCGCCTGATCATCAACTATAAAAAAACGAAGTCTATGATCTTTGCCCATCGCCAAAGCCCACATAGTCAGTCTGCACTCCTAATTAAAAACTCACTTGGTATCCCTCTGGAACATGTTACAAACTTTAAATACCTGGGCATCACAATAGACACCTCCCTCTACTACCATAGGCACATCCAACTTCTTTCCTCCGCTGTCAACTCCAGGGTGGGCATCCTCTACCGACTCAAACACTGCCTGCCCGCACAGGCTATGCAACTCGCTGTCACATCCTCCATCCTCTCCCTCGTTGACTATGGTATAGTTATATATGGCTCTGCTGAACCCTCCACACTAAGTGGTTTAAACGTTGCCTTGAATAAAGCTTGCCGCCTAGTTACAGGTTGTGACAGACTTACCCACACCTGCGACCTCTACGCTTTGTCTGGTTGGCTAAATCTCCAACAAAGACTAAAGTACCACACCTGCATCCTGGCTAAAAAGGTACATCTCCAGATAGCCCCCAATGGCCTACTCCCCATTATCTGTGCAGCCCCCCACAGGCACAACACAAGACTCACAGCTTGCCCAACATTCCAAGTCCCCCTCTGTAGAACATCCCTAGGGCAAAGATCCTTCCGCTACCGGGCCCCTTGCTGGCTCAATGCGCTACCTCCTCCACTCACCCTGACCCACAGCGTCTCACTGTTCAAGATGGGACTCAAGCCCATCTACTTCAGAAGTGCAAAATATGTCTGTAGCTAACGATGCCTACCCAACTGTGCTACCTCACCCCCACTTCTCCTGACACAGGGTCTCTATTGACCCCATGAAGCTGCCACCGACTTGTCTCTGTCTAAAGGTTTACAAGAATGCTACTTACTACTCACTGTTTTCTAAAGTTTAAGCCTGGACTGCTTGGTCAGTACATGTGACTGTAAATACTGCCTGTTCATGTTTCATGTATGTTCTGTATTTGTTTACCCTCCACCCCCTGTAATCCGACGTGGAGCCTTTGCAAAAGAGTCTGTGACTCAAAGGTTTGTAATTCCGATTGTACTCAATAAACAATAAATAAATAATAAACAATGGGAGCATGGGTGTGTGGTTTCGTGGTTTAGATAGCTGTATGTTATTCTTGTTACCTGCTGCTGGTTGTGTGTGATTGGTTGTGTTGCTTTGGTCCTTCCCCTACTTGCATGTTTATGTGTGTGTGTGTGTGTGTGTGTGTGGTGGTGGTGGTGGGGGGGAATGCGCAGTTAGGGTTTTCAACCCTAACACCTAATTTCCTTGCTTTTGTCGCTGTGGAATAACCCTAACTGATGCATTAAACTGAATTTCTTTGCCATAAATTTCCCCTTCTTTTTGAGAATGTGCACTATAAATAGTGACATAATGGTAATGGAAATGCAAGTGCAAACTATAACGCACATGATGACGCAAATGTAAATGATAACACAAACGATAATAGAAATGCAAGCACAAATGTTAATGAAAACAGAAACACAGATGCAAGTGTGTACAGAAACACCAACTGTAATGTGCATGGTCACGGTAATGCAATTGGAAATGCAAGCACTTACAGTAACAGCAACAATGACGCCAAAGGAAACACAAACACAAATGGAAACGCAAATGGAAGCGCGTACACAAATGCAAATGGAAATGCACACAGTGACGCAAAAGGAAACACAAACAAAGATAGTAATGGAAACGGAAATGCTAACAGTAGCGGAAATGCATGCGCAAATGAAAACATAAAGGGTAACACACATGGTGGCGTAGACGGGAATGCTAATGCAAACAGTTGTGGAAACACAAGTAGAAATGCTAACTATAACAGTAACAAAAATGCACACCCTTTTTTTCCCCAAAGCTGCATTGAGAAACACAGTGAATACAAAGAATGTATGTATAATAATAGGCCTCGGAGCAGAAAATGAACACTTGGAATACTAAATTGCTTATATCTCAGGAATAGTATGACGTAAAAAAAAAATTTAAATTTCATATAATTTATGACTTTCTTGGCTAGTTTTGCACTGAGCCCCCTAGTGGGGGACTAAGTATTTTTCCAACGAAAAGTCCATATCTCAAAGCCTTTCAGAGATACGGGCCTGAAAGGCGTGGTGGACGCCATAATGTTAGCCTATGGGAACAATTGTCAACTTCAGAGTACTGTAACTTTGCAGCCCTGTAATATTTTGTCACCAAACCAAAAAGTCACTTTATAGTAATTCTTCACTTGTATTTTCCTGATGGTACTGATGCTTGTAAAGTCCCTGTGTACTAATTCTATGTAATGTAATCCTTCACTTGTAGTTGCCCGATGTTCATGTATGTACCTTGTAATCTCCCGGATCGCACCTGAAAATAGGCACTTGGCTGTCTAGTGTGCTTACCCGGTTAACAAAAGCAAATAAATAAAAGGCACATCTGTGGGATCTTGGCTTTCTTCCCTCCAAATTTCAGCCCAAAAGAACAAACCATTCTTTAGCAGCAGGATGGCAAAGATTTCCTATTCTTTTGGACATAGAGTCACAAAGTAGTGTTGTGATTTGCAACACTTTCGGAAAAAAGCACAAAAGTGTTGTAAGTGCGACACTACTTTGCAACACTACTGTTTACAAAAATTTCAAAAACATATTTCTGGGGTGTTTAACCCCCCCCCCCCCAAAAAAAAAGACATGGCTAGCATCCTCAGGACTCGACTGGATAAACGCAGCAAGAACTGTGTCCCTACAGGGTCCCAAATTAAAATGGCAAGCATTTCTGTGACCACCAACTGAAAACAAGATGATGGATTTGCAACACTACAAGGGTCATTTGTGAGACTAAAAACTGCATTTGTGACACTTTCGAGCTTTTTGTTAACGTTTCCCTTTGACTATAATGGGAAACTTGTTTTTTGAATAACTTTTGAACCGTTAAATATTTTTTCATGAAATCTTTCAAAGGCACATTGGGGACCCTGGCCACATGTTCCCTGAAGGTTTCGGACTGGTTGTGCAGACCACGTGACCTGTAGATGCGAGCAAAGAATGCGCAAAAAAGTGTAAATAACACATTCTATGGTGCTATGTAGCTCCACATCCGTATATCCGACCATTACAAAACTTGGCAAATCCAGAGATCTATGGTACCACTCCATGCATGCAAATGTTCAGGAAAATCCATTATACGGTGGCAAAGTTATTAAGCTGCCAAATTTCACACTTTAACCTTAAATGGGGTATTCAACCCTAACTCTAGTGGCACTACCGTGCCACTATAAAATATATATGCACACACATATATAGATAGCAGTATAACCTAGAGGTTAGAGTAATGAGGTGTGAACAAGCTTGGCTCATCCAGCAGACCAGACTTGGGTTTGATTCTCAAAACCTCCACTTGCCTAACGTGCGATTCTGAGCAAGTCACTTAACCTCCCATTGTTCCTAGGTCACCCCTAAAACAGGCATTTGTGCCTAGTGGGCCTTACCCAGTTACCAAAGACTAAAAAAAAAATTTTGCAAATTACAGAAAGAGAATTCTGATGGTATCACCTACTGTGCTTCCATGAATTTTTGATAACATTTTGCTAATTAGTAATTTGTGGTAGTTCCACTGCAAATTTAAAACTATGAAACTACAGTGTAAGGGTTGCTAGCTGCACACTTGAGCAGACTCGCTAGACCATAAGGCCTTTATCTGCTGGCAAATTCGTATGCACATATGTTCATATTTCTCCATCTTTGTTAGAGTCCAGGAACCACTGATATTAGGCAAGCATGCAGAAATGCTGGTCTATACCTGCAATAGCAACAGAGTAACAAGCATCCACATTTTTAGAAACTTCTTGCTTACTTTCACAAATAAATTGAGAACTTCTAAACTCCTGCAATTTACAAATCTAATTTATTATGTATTTATTTATTTATTGAAATTTTGGTAACTGGGTTAGCCTACTGGAAACCTAGGTCCCTTTTTCAGGGGCAACCCGGAATTATGGACACTATATTCAGACAATTGACAAATACGGTGTTGGCATTACTTACAGGCAGAATATACTGTACAGACAGTAGGCAGGTAAGAGGCATGCTATACATTACATTGTATGGGAGTACATTAATAGTTCTGATCTACAAACGTCACACATATAAGGCCAGTGGAGTATATTGAAGGAACCAAAGAGCTTATATAAATCACACAGTACCATACAGATTAAGGCACATATGAGCATTATAACAGAACATCTCCAGAGTCAAAAAGGTAAGAGGACATCATTTTACGAGCATCATTCAATGATAACAGGAATAGTGACATATTTCTAGTAGCAGAGTTTTCAACCCTTTTTTAAAACCTCCAATGGAAGAAGAGGTTTGCAATTCTGCAGGGAGTGAATTGCAGTGATATGGCACAGAGTATGCAAAGGATCTCATGCCTGTACTTGATTTTACTCTGGGAACTTCAGACTGAGGACCGAATTGGAAACTTGTAAACCAACTAAATTCAGAAGGGTATAAACTTTAGTGAGCTTCAGTGTGAGGCATAGTAGGGAGTACAAAAACCTTCCTTCCAGGGAGGGCCAGTTAAGAGTGAAGAGGACTTCACAGTGATGTTTTCTTGGGGGCAACCGGATGCAAAATAACTGATTTTGTTATACAGAACCTTGAGCCTGTTGATCTCAGAGTTGCTAAGAAACTGGAATGTAGAGGCACCATACAACAACATGGGCAGCAAGACACTGTTTGCAGTGGCAAGCCTCATCT
Organism: Neoceratodus forsteri; assembly: GCA_016271365.2. Classification (NCBI taxonomy): domain Eukaryota; kingdom Metazoa; phylum Chordata; order Ceratodontiformes; family Ceratodontidae; genus Neoceratodus; species Neoceratodus forsteri. The sequence continues at coordinate 1,133,288,199 of CM028130.1, forward strand.
CATGGATAAAGATATTGCCAAGGTGATAGAGCAGTCCATTTTTTTGATGTATAGTTTTGGTGACATGGTCTGTGTGAGGCCTAAATGTGAACTCTTGCCCAAGAAGGACCCCAAGGTACTTTAGTTTGTCAACCACTTCAGTATATGTGCCAGAGGAGGAGGAGGAGGCTAGTGAGAGTAGATGCTGCCTGTTTGTACCAATGTGTTTGTGGCCCAAGAGCATTGCCTTTGATTTTTTCATTCAATACAAGCTTATTGTCATAGAACCATTTTTCTAAGGTACAGAAATCAGTGGCAAGTTGGACATTGATTATATTTATGTCAGTAGAGCTTCTATACAGAACCACATCATCTGCATACAGTACTAAGTTCCCCCCCCACCACAATTTTTAGACAGATCATTAATACAATTAATTTTCACTTTTAATCATTTCTAAGACCCTTAACTAGAAGTTATGCATACTGATTTGCAGGTATCTAGCACAAGAGGTGGTTGAATTTTAAGCAGTGAAATATTTTCACAAAATCTCACAAAAAATAAGATACCAGGCTTTGATCCCTATACATTTCAAACTACTCATTAAAATGCCATGCTATTTGGCTTTCCTTTAATGCACCTAACTACATATCCAATGCAATATCATTAAAGGATTGATGCATTACAATCAAATAAATTCCCCAAAAATGACTCAAATTCCACATTTTGTGAAGTTCACAGAATTTCATGAAAATCAGAATTTGTTAATTTTACTCAGCCCTATTTGCCCTCTTTCTCTTGATCTGCGTGATGCCCTCTTAACACCCCTGTTTAAACTTTTTATAGATTTTAAATAATTAAAAAAGAGCTCTTTAATTTTGTGTCTGAACCACCATGCTTTGGTGTTATTTTTTTTTGTATCTAATATGCATTAGGTAACATGCAACAGACCATGGTCCCTGACTGCATCAACATTATTAAATTAACTAGGCATGACTAGTGGGGGGGAGAAGTGGGCTCAATCCGCTCCCCAAAGTGATTCGCAGAGCAAAGGCAGATTCGCAGAGTGCTCCACAATGCGAAGAGGAGTACTTTGTGTTATAATGAATAATGCAAAGTCTATTGAAAACAATGACTTCACGTTACTCCATCTCCCCAGACCACTACTCCACCAAATTTAAGGCGAAGGGCATTGAGGGCAATGCACGTCGCCTCACTTCGCCTTGTTTTTGAGCTCCGAAGGCAAATTTTACAGTGATTCATGGGAGTTCAGGTCACATGGGCTCTATATTGATCTGCACAGCCTCAGTTTGGGGTAGTATGTGTAGGAAGGAGTAGGAGACAGTGTGCTCTGAGAGCTGTCTGTGATTGAAACTGTCTAAAAACTGTTAAAAAAGCATTTTTGCATTTTTTGGGGGCTCAAACTTTGGTTCATTGATTGTAGGAAACCCTCCTGTGCTCATATCATCGAGCATTTTTGTTTTTGTGTGGATTTTGAATGTTAATGTACAACATTGAGTGTGTGTAGTGAAAGACAGTGAAAGTGTGCTTTGGGGGAGGGGCGTATCTGTGGGGTAGGCAGATTTAAGTTGGAGAAATAGTGATTTCTTTGTATTTTGGTAATATTTTTGTTATATAACTGACTGTGTTAATGAACACACTGTAATATTGCAAGTAATTGTTGAAATTTTCTTGCTGTTTGTGTGTTGTGTGGATCTGGTGCAGAGTTCATAATTTCAGGTTGTTTAGATTACAATACGTGGCATATTGCTGAACTTTTGAATTTGCTACACATTACTCGTTCAGCATTGTAGACAAACTGTTCTGTGTATGTGTGTGAGTGTGTGTGCGGTGTTGCGTGACATCAAATAATACACCTTTTATTGTGCCACAGACTAGTGTAATTGCAAGCGCAACAGTGTGAACCTGCTATCCACTGCAGCTGCCTGATTTTGTACTGCGATCGTGGTATCTGTTCTTTGTTTTGCTGTTTGTACTGCCATAAAAATCTGCAGTCAGTGCTCCCCCCCACCCACTCCCACCGGCAAAAGGAAATTTTTACCAGATTGGATTGTTTTTGTGACCTCATCAGCACCACTGGTTACTGAAGTTGTTTTCATTGCGTGACAGACTAGTCTATTATCTGTTGCTGAAGCTACAGTTTTTTTGGGGGGCTTCACATCCAGCATCCCCCCAATCAGAGAGTGAACGTATCAAAATTTAAATTTGGTTATAGTATTGTGGTTGATCCCACAAAATGCCTGCAAAGAGATGTGCGAGTAAAGCTGTTTCTCGCCATGGCAATCCGGCAGTAAGATAGTCTGTGGGCGTGGTAGTACGCAGACGCAGAAGTGCATTGCTAATGAGAGGAAAGGTATTTCTCCTGCAATGTTTTTTATAGCCCAATCAGTAGCTTCACTCATAGTTGAAGGAGATGATATTTTCCCAGCCAGTGGTACTAGTGTTACTGGTGGTGTTAGTACTGGTGCGTCAAGTTCAAATTCTGACGATGTACCTTATCCAAAAATATTGAGTGTGAAGCAGTGCAAGTGAGTGGCAGTGTAGATGCTGTCATATTTCCCAGTAACATCCCAGTAACTGAACTTGAGGATTCTGATAATCATGTTAATGATAGCATACAATGTGATATTCTGTTCACTGTGGCAGTTAATGTCACACATTTTTATGTTTGCTTGCACACATGTGCAAGAAACATAGTGCCATCATCTGAGTTTTTGTAGGTGTGGCACCCTGTCTTCCAATTCAGTTAGTGTGTTTGCAGGCACGGCCACAGTTCACCAATGAATGCTGCAGCTGTCTATGACAGCAGTTGAAAATGCAGTGGCGTACAGTTGAAAGGGAGAGCTTCGCTTCAGTGAGCAGTGATAAGATAGTGTTGAATAGCATATTGCCGGCAATCCTGCTTATATACGTCTCTGCTTTCACTTCCTGGAACATAAATTCAGTTTGAAGTGAACTTTTCCTAAGACTATCTTTCCAGGGTGAGGCAAGTGACTAAAATGACATCCTTGGAATGTTTCCAAAAAAAGATCTAATTGCTATCCTTGGAATGTTGAGTCAGGGTATGAGCAGCATTGACAAAAGCAGGAAAACAGAACCCCAAAAAGACTGAAAAAGTAAACACAGTTGTCGTCTGTTGGCACACCAGATCAGTATTGTAATAATATTCCCCAACCCTCTGAGTGTCTCTGAATAGCGCTTCCACCCCCCCCGCCCACTGCACACAGTATGGCTGATGGGGGTGCCCAATCCCCCATCGGCTCCACGTCCCCTCCCACCAGAGTTCTAGGTGCCACGCTGGGGCATAAGTGAGAATGGTGATGGGGGTGCCCAATATCCCATCAGCTCAATTAAACCCCCCCAAAAGAAACAGACTTCCAGTTACCACGCTGGGAGCCCACCCCAGCATGGCACACGTCTGTATGGCAGATGGGGGTGCACAATCCCCCATCGGCACCACTGACCTCCCAAAAAAATCTTCCAGCTGTCATGCTGGGAGCCCACCCCAGTGTGGCACAAGTCCTGCGTTGTCCTGCTAAAAAGAAAACAAACACCTAAAAAGAAAAAAACGGTCCCTCGTGAGTTGTCTTGCCCCAACCCACTCCCACCCTCTGCACATCCACCTCCCCACACCCCACCTCACCCCATACTTACCTCCGGAGGCCAGCAAGATGATCTTCGGTGGACCGGGAATATGTCTGCACTATTCAAAGCTGACCGTGAACTGAAGAAATGCCGGTAAGCTGTGTAATGGAATATTTTTTTTTTTTTTTTTACTTTGATGCATATCTCAGGCATTTTTTGGAATTTTGGCACCAAATCTTCAACATGGGGTTTTGGGGAACCCTCCTCATTAATTCTGACACTGTTATGGCATTATTCAGCCCTGAAAGGTGATTTCACAGTCACTGCACGGAATCACCTTTTGGGACGATTTACAAAATGACACTGTCACAGTTCATGAAGTAGACCCCAAAAACCCTATGTTGAAAATTTGGTAAAAAAAACCAAAAATGACTGATTTAGGCGCCATGCTATGCAGTTCCTACGCACGCTTGTACGTTCACGATTCTTTTAATATTTTCACTCCAGATTTTCAACACTGCCATTTTACCACATCTCCTTATGAGCAGTACAGCTGTCATTTTTCACATCTCACCCAAAATGCGTTTCCGTGCATGTAGCTCACAGTGGCGCAGTCGGTGTGTGAAATCAATGTTCTGGACAGATTAAGAAAATCACAGTGATGCTGTTCATGAGCAGACATCTTAAAATGGCTATTTTAAAAATTTGGTGACAAAAGTCCATAAAATGACTGTGTTATGAGTGAGCATTGTGCAGTTTCCACGCACCCTCATAAGTTCATGAATTTGTAATATTTTCAGTCCAGATTTTCACCACTGGCATTTTTCCACACTTCCTTATGAACAGTACAGTTGTTATTTTTCACACCATGGCTGAAATGTGTTTTTGTACTTCCATCTCAGAAATGCGTGGTCGCTGTGGGAAATCACTATTCAGGACAGATTAAGAAAATCACAGTGACACTGTTCATGAGCAGAGGTCCCAAAATGCCTGTGTTGACAATCTGCTGTAAAAAATCCTCAAACTAATTACATTACAGGTGTCCATTGCACAGTTTCTATGTACGTTCATGACTTCAGTTTTTTTAATATTTTCACTGCAGATTTTCAACATTCCCATATTTTACACCTCCCCATGAACAGTACACATTTACACATTATGTTTGAAATGTGTTTTCACACCTGTGGTGCCAAATGGCATAGTCATTGTGCAAAAATCAGCTTTCAGCTAATGAACTGATATTGCCGTTGTTCATGAGGTGGGGGTCACAAAGAAAACATGTTGAAAATTTGGAGTGAAAATACCAATGAACGCCTGAGGCGTTAGGGTTTACAACCATAATGCCCCACCCTGTAGAGACTGACAGGCATCAGGGGGGTGACTTTGAATTGTTGCCTGTAATGCTCATACCATTGCACACCCCCACTCCCTGCAGCCAGTGAGAGGCATCAAGGTATGCCTTGGACTCTTCAGCCCCAAAGTTCACTCCATTCTCCTATACAGCACCCATCTCACTGTATTTCCTGATGGAACGGGGTAAACATAAGAGCCTAAGACCCCAAGGCACACCATGACACTTGTTGGTGTCTGCAGGGTAGGGTGTGGTGAAATGGCATGGCCGTTATGCCTGACGACCCAAAGGCACACCCCAATGCCTGTCACTCTCTGCAGGGTGGTGGTGGGGTTGGCTTCAGTTCAGTACTTCACTGCCATTCTTATTATGCAGCTCTGTAACTCCTACACTACCAATGCCAATGCCAGCAAGCAAACATTCGGCATTGACAAATGCTTGTCTATGCAGTCATTCAGTGTGGTGAAAAAATATCAGGTGATGGTGGAGTAGATGCTGATAATGAATGTGATGATGACGATGATGTTGCTGTTGTTGCAACATGCAGTCCACATGCTAGCATCCAAGCAGAAGATGTGGATGTGTGTGACGTTGATGAATATGATGATGATGTAATTGACCCCAGTTGGGAACCGGAGAAAAAGAAATTCAAAGTGGCTGTGTCTGAGTCTGTTTGCAGGAATGCCCCTCCCCCCATAAAAACTTGTGATTTACCGGTTTTAGTTGATGATGATGACCCAGTAATAAATATGATAGGTAGTCATGGTGGTCATTTGCAGTCCAGGTGTGCAGTACACGAATCATCAGGTGACCCCCCCCACTTCGGTGCTTAATATAACAGACTTAAATAAGCCACATCATGGACATGTTAAAAATAGAGCATCACAATCCCTAGTTTTGGATTTTTTTGTTCAAGATGCAAATGATGAGTCAGTTGCAATCTGGCAGGTTTGCCATGTGCATGTGAGTCAAGGTAAAAAGAGGAGCCATCTGGGCACAGGAGGACAGCATACACATCTTAAGAATAGGCACTTGGCACTGTGGACTCAGCACAAGCTGGCAGCTAATACCACTGTGGGGCATTCACCCTTGTCACTGGCAACCATAGCGAGTACGTTATCCCCTTCCGTGACTGTTAAGTCCAGTAGTAAATTAAACTTGTGCAGTACTGAGGTAATAAGAGCAAAGGATTACTACAGGCATGATGAGGTGGAGGACCATAATGGCTTTGAAATGCTGTCCAGTGCTGGTGATAGTAGCAGTTTTTGTGGTGGTGATGATAGTGGCGGTGGTGGTGGTGATTGCAGTATGTCTAGTGCAAGTGGTACATCAACTCCGGTTGGCAAATCTGGCAAAATAACTGCATTTCTGGATTTGTCATCATAGCCTGTGCAACCATCTTCATCAAACTTCCATACTCCAACCCCTGCCAATGCCATTCATCACAAAGCACAACCATTTGTGATCACCCCCCGTGTAAAACATTGAAGTCAGCCCACTTTACAGAGTGTTTTAGCGCATAAGCCGAAGTACCCCCCGAATCATACAGTGTCACGTGAACTTAATGCTGCTGTAGTGGAAATGCTGGCAATTGATCTTTTGCCCTTCTCCTTTGTGGAGAATTCTGGGTTTTGACAGTTTGCTGCACGTGCCTGTCCAAAATGGAAGCCCCATCCAGGATATACTTTTCTACCCGTGCTGTCCTTGAGTTGTTCCGCATTGGGTCCGACTTAGTAAGACATGCCCTTCAGCATTCCTCCTCTCCATTCATCCATCTGAGAATAGATATGTGGACAAGTGGCAAAACAGCGGGGAGTTCATATTTGTGTATAACTGCACACTGGTCACAGGTGCCAGGGGTTGTTTGTGATGTTGGTAGTGTGAATAACCAGTGCAGTAAGGTGGATTGTTGCGGTAGCAATCTTCCAGGAATTCAACAGCTTGCAACGATTGCTATGCACAATGTGACCTGTTCACACGCTGGTGAGAACATGTTGGACATGGTACTGACTGAAATTGACAAATGGCTAAATCCTCTGTCCCTGAGAGCTGGGTTCATAGCACGTGACAATGGGTCAAATGTGGTGAAATGCATCACGAATGGTGTTTTTTTTCATGTTCCATGCATGGCTCACTGTTTAAATCTTGTTGTGCAGGAGTTTATGCAGCACCCTGATGTAAAGGAAATGCTGACCATTGCACAACATATCTGTTCTCACTTTTCAGGATCTGGAAAGGCCTGTGACCAACTGCAGCAGTTGCAGATACAAAAGAGCCTGCTTCAGCACCGCTTGAAGCTGGAAGTTGTCACCAGATGGAACTCCACTTTATACATGGCAGAGAGGTTGCATGAACAATGCGAAGCCATCTCAGAATATCTTGCAATGCGCACCAGCCGTGACAGTTCGGGGGCCTCCATGTCTATGACGACTGAACAGTGGCGCCTCATGGACTCTGTAATAACAATTTTGCTGCCATTTGAACATGCCACACAGGCAGTGAGTGGTGAGTCTGCCTCCAGTACCCAATCAATTCCACTGTTGCAGGTGCTGAGGCAGACATTGGTGAATTTACAGCATGGCCTTGAAGTTGCCAGAGATGATGGTAGCAGTATGTTGCTGCAACACATGCTGACAATATTCAACCAGAATCGTCACGTTGTGAGCATTCAACATAGCAACAACTTTGCCATAGCAACAATGCTAAACCCACAATACCAACATGGAATTGCATCAGTACTGGAGGGAGGGCCTGAACAGGTAACAAATATCAGTTGTCAACTGGTGCGCTTGGTTCATGGGGCACAGAAGTCATGTGCCACGGTCAGCATAATCCAGCTGAAGGTGTACCTGTAGGAGTATCAAGCATATCCTGCAAGGGGAAGGGGACAGCAGTTCCAGGTGGTCTGTCATCCAAAGAGGCTGGCATCAACCCACTTTGGGAGGCTTTGTCCAAAGTGGGCATTTGTGAAATAAATGATTCGGGAGAACAGGATGGTGCTTTAACAACTGGACTTAGTTCAGCTCAGGGAATGGTTGAGTCATATTTGTTTGAAAACAGGCATCTGACAATAACTGAAGATCCTCTTTTATACTGGAGTGGAAAGGTCAGTGAATGGCCAGAGCTGACTGCAGTGGCACTGAAGCACCTCACATGCCCACCCGCCAGTGTAAGTGTTGAGAGGGTATTCAACTCAGCAGGTGCAATAGGCAGGGATCATTGGACAAACCTGTCTACTGCAAATGTTAGTTTGCTAACATTTATTAAAATGAATGAGATGTATTCATACCCCGGCCTAGTCATGGTGGTTTTCGTGATATAGAAATGGACCATCCTGGTGGCACTGGCAGTGGCTGTCTGAAACGGCCCACCACTGATGTAGATGATGACACAATGGAGAAAGAATTTCCCAGTGGTTAGACTTCAGACATAGATAACTGTAAAGAAAGCTTTCTTTATGAGGATGATGATGTGGTTAATGTTGGCAGGTTTTAAATGAAGATGTTAATAGGCGGCGTGCCACCCCGGACCACCACCACCAGGACTGATGTTAGCCACTGTCACCACTGAGCATGAGTCTGTCTGACCCTCGGACCACCACCACCGGGACTGATGTTAGCCACTGCCACCACTGAGCATGATTCTGTATGACCCCGGACCACCACCACCAGGACTGATGTAAACCACTGCCACCACTGAGCATGAGTCTGTCTGACCCCCAGACCACCACCACCGGGACTGATGTTAACCACTGCCACCACTGAGCATGAGTCTGTCTGACCCCCAGACCACCACCACTGGGACTGATGTTAGCCACTGCCACCACTGAGCTTGAGTCTGTCCAGACCACCACATCCATCAGCCACAGACACAAAGCTCTTAATATTTAAACCATAAAGTGAGCATGTTTACTTATGTTTGTTATACTGTTTCACTTCCTTTAGTTGTATGTTTTGTTTTCTGTAGCTTTTCAAAGCCACTATGGTAAAACACATATGGTACATTTATTTTGTTTCTTTTACAGGTTAACAAAAAGTCTCCATCGCTAAAACTCGGTGGGAATGGTACTATAGCCGTACAGAGAGGTACCTATGGAATATCCATGTGAAATCTATTCTGGTAAGTGTGAAGATTTTAACTAATCTGTTTCATTGTTTTGGAAAGGATGCAGCAAATATTGCACACAGGTTGTTTTAGTTGACAAGATGTGGGTTGGAAATGTAACTTGACTTGAGATTGAGAACCACGGAGGGACAAATAACAATTAAGTTGTAAGAAGTCATTCATTTCTTTTTTTAAGAAACTTCTAGATGCTTTGTTGTTCTGTCAAATTGGACTTATCCAAAAAAGTTCTTCAACATCAGGCACCTCCCTCCCCAGGCTTCGGCACACATGCAACACGCAGAAGCTATTTCAATAGATGACCATGACCATCATTAATAATCGGACTCCAGAAGGATGCAGAAGAAATCTGAGAAGAAGTAACACAATAAGAAATCATTACAGATAAACCTGCAAATATGATTCCCCCCACCCCCAAAAAAAATACTTACCTTCATGTGCTTGAGAGTTATCCGTTTCCAATTTCAATGCAAAAAATTCTCATTGAGCACTGGAATGTGCACACCAACAGTTTCTGTGACCTGTGATACAGAGCAATACCATGAGTTCATGTCCATGTCAATAACCCTCCTCACCTACAAAATACAGAAACATATATCTATATATATATCTACTCACCAAGGCTGCTATTAGTATACAGCCAAAGGGCACCCTTCCATCCAGCTGAGATGATCACATTGCATTTGCTCGAATCGCCTCGCAGAACACATTGGACCAGCAACAGGATGCTCACGGTCATCATTTTATTCTGGGGGACTTTGTATGTACCGAAATACTCTCATTTCACTGTGTTACCACTTGTCAGTTTTCTGCACACAAGGAGGATGCATTTTGGGCCTGCAGAAAAAATCTGGGGACTCTGCGCCACCACTGCGTGCATGACTGAGTGCACTATTAATTCTGGGGGACTTTGTATGTGCCGAAACATTTCCCATTTCACTGTGTTACCACTTGTCAATTTTCTACACACAGGGAGGATACATTTTGGGCCTGCAGAAAAAATCTGGGGACTCTGTGCCACCACTGCGCACATGACTGAGTGTGCCATTAATTCTGGGAATGCATTTTGTGTGTTGTGTGATTGTTGTGAGCTCATAATGTCATACTGACATTATCAATTAAAGCAGTATTGCAAGAATGTCATGACAGTTTTGAACTGTACTTTTTTATGCTACTTTACATTGCCACAGCCACTACTTACCTCCGAGTCGTGACTTGAATGATACATTTCTTTTCACAATTTCTGTTTGCTTTACTTAGTTGACTACTTTTTTCATGTATGAAAAAAAAGAGCACACCTTTCAATATTGTTGATAATGTTGCTGAGAAGGGGGGCAGAATGTGGGCAGTTTTTCAGAATGGGAATTTCTCTGTCACATGACACACTGTAATGAAATTACTGGCTGTTTTCACAGAAATGTATTGCACTATGTGAAGCAAGAAAGAGACCCCTGGAAGGGAAAATGTGTATTATTAAACAACAACAAAGAAAAAACATACAAAAACAGTACAACACAGTAGTGGGGTGGGGGGGTCAGAAAACAATCCCTTAATGAGGTCATGGGATGCCGTGGTGGTCCAGCAGCAGGTGCAGCATTGTGACTATTTGCTGCTGCTGTTCTTGTATTGTGTTGACCTGCTGCTGCAAAGCACCGACCCTCTGATTATTCTCCTCCAGGGCCACCCACACCAGGGCGATGTCGGCTACCATTGCAAGGACTGTGGCGGGGTCCACTGCAGGTGGAAATCCAGGTGGTGGTGGATAGGGTGGTGCTGGTGGCTGTGCTGGTGGTGGTGCAGCTGCTGTACCAGCCCTCCTCCTGCTGTGGTGGCAAGGCACAACTTCAACCCAAGCAGCACCCTCAGCCACTGCCACAGAAGGGCCAGCAGGTGGATGCCTGGCCCCTTCCATGGCAGCCTGCCAGTCTGCCTTGTGGTGGTTGAACATGTGGATACACTGGCCACCGGTCCCCAAATGTGTCCCCCAAGGGCCATGGGGCACCAGCACACCACACAAATGGCACACCACGACTGTGCTGTCTCCCCCACAGAGTTAAACAATTCCCACACTGGGAATCTGTGGGGGGGAGACCAGACACAGTCCCCACACCACCTATGTTTTCCAGGGGCACCTCCTCTGGCTGTGGAGGTGGTGGAGGTGGTGCTGCTTGAGCCCCTATAGCTGCTACTGGTGGTGGTGGTAGTGGCAGAGAAGGTGGATGCACAGCAGCCACCGGTGGCACTGGTGCTGCTGCTGCTGCTGTTGCTTCCACATGGGGGGAAGCAACACCCAGGAGTCGGGAGCGGTCCAGCATCACACAACCGCCCCCACATGTCTGCACTCCCCTCCCCTTCCCTCCTCTGACCGCACCCATGGGCCAGTGACTCGCCTTCTTCAGGGTCCATCCTTCCCACACAAGTCCCCGAGACACACACACACTGACAAACGCAGTCACACACACAAAAAAAACAAAACAAAACTTATAAAAAAATTTCACTACCAAAAAAAAATCAAAAACACAATACAAAAACTAAATGAAGATATAGCTTTTAAAAAAAGCTGTTGTTTTCTTCACACAAAGACAAAATAGCACTGACTCTACACTGCTCTTCTGAGCTCTCCACAAAGCCTTCTCCCTCTATGAATGCAAAGGAGAAGGTGAAACTGCTTCTCTGACTCACTTCCTTCCTGCCTGGCTAAAGCATGTGACTTACAGTAATGTAAGCCATGTGATGTGCGGGGGGGCTGCCTATTTACTTGTCACTTTGCCTTATTTCGCGTTAGGGCATAATGGCAACTCAAAGTAATAATGATAACGTGAAGTGAGCACTTTACAGTGCTCACTTTGTGTTGTGTTCCTCCAACGCAAAGTGGCCACTTCGCGTTCACTTCGCCAGCAGATTAAAAATTTGCTGCATCGCTAGGCATGACAGGATATGTAATTATATGGGGATAATCACACAGCTCAAGTAAACACACCAGCGAAGTGCAGTTAGTACCATAATTATGGTACTTGTCAAGCTTTGCCCTATTTTAATAAAAATCCCTTGTCTTTTGAAAATAATATAAACTTATGACATGCTTTGGGATATATTTTTCAATAGTAAAAAATGTAGAATCTACTCGCTATAAAGACATAGACCTAAATGCCCTGGTACCCTTCCAGCAAACACATCAACACCACACATTCTGAGCCTTGTGTAATGTTTTTCAAAGGATATTAAAATATTTAAATATTTCCCCCACACACATCAGGTTCGTGCCTGAAGCCTTCCTTCTGTGGTAATCAAGAAGTTTTCTACCTGACAGTACTAGGGGTGAGGTGTGTAGAACAGCACCACACCTAGAAACTGACATTTATTTTGTTCTCTTCCTGCATCGTCAGCACTGTGACCTTATCACCTTCTACAGTCAGATGACTGGTGCGGTTGGTTATTCTTTTTAGAATAGTAAATACAGTATATCATATACACTTATTAAATAATATCTCTATCTTGGAAGTCTGACAGAATTTTGTATTTTTGTTAGTATGTAATGGACTGGTTAAAGAGGACAGTAAATCATTTATAACTAGCAGCTGTTTATAAACTTCTTATTTCAAAAATGATATTTATCCTCCTAAATTATCTGTGTTGAACTGTAACTGAATAAAAACTGTTGTAAAATATCATTTTGCATTGTTTTGTTTTTATGAGCAGCATTCTGTTGCAGTTCTCTTCATGGAACCTGCGAGCTGGAGTTTTAACTATGTCACGGTTAATGCACAGAACTCTGAGTAAGGTTCTGATAGGTCAATAGCTCATAATTGCATTCTGTACACAAACCAGGACATAGATAAAACTCTAAACTGCAAGTTTCATGAAAAAAAACTTCACAAAATGGTGCTCATACAGAGAAAAAAATTGAAAACACAGTTTTTCACAACCCTGTTTATTCCGTTAGTTAAATATGGATAATTTAATTTGGAGGTATGTTCATTCTTGTGTGCAGTGGCTTTCAATCTGGCAGCATTCTAAACAGCCCTGCTATTTAGGGCAGCTACTATGTAGGTACAGGGAGTCAATCTGGCTCCTCTGATGGATTTGCAGCACATCTCCTGATTTTTTAAGACTTCATCCCTGCTGCCCTACTCTACCAATTGAAGAATGGTTCTGTTGTTGGTGGGTGGGGTCTTTGGTGCTCTGTTTCAGGGTCACTTCCTGGCGGTCCTCTGCTGTGATCCAGTTGCTTAAGGGCATCCTGGAGTCTGCCAGGAGTCAACTTTGAGTCAGTTGGCTGGCTATGCTGCTCCCCGGGCTTCCATTTTAGCCTATCCCTATCTGCTTGTCTGTTTACTGCTGAAATTGTAAGTGTAACTGTTCCCTCTCTGAAATGTGTATCTTTTAGGTTGTAAATTTGTTTGTCTGTGCCCTACATCTGATATATTGTCATTATACTTTTACTGTTTTTACTGTTTATCTTCTAGTTAGTCTTCTATTGTACCTAAAGCTCTGGTTATCTAAGTACAGCCGTTTAGAATCTCATAATTGGAAATTTCTACTTATTTATTTTATTTTATTGTGTGCATTTGTCAGTTGGGTTTTCAGGGTTAGTCTCTGATTCACTTTAATTTTACTTGTATTTTGCAAACTGCCAATGCTTTTGTGTTACCTTATAGGTGTACCCCTACAACGTTGCTTTCGTTCCTGTTTTCTGGGGTTTTACTAATTTTCACTTTCTTGCTTTTTGTTCCACCTGCCTTTTCAATTCCTGGCCTCACTTTTGGTTGATTTCTTCTCTTAAGACTCCTGTTGACTCTTGGAGTAACTTGCCCCAACCCAAAAAAGGAAAATCTTTAGTTCACTGCAGGCTGTGTTTTTGTCTTACTTTTCATTTCAAATATGTTGTTCCTAGAAGTCCCTCTTTTCCTTCCTGTTTTCGTTTATCTGACTCCTCCCTTCTATTTTTCCTAACCTCCCCTTGTCCTCTTCATCTTTTCCTAATTCTCTCCCACCCTTTAATCCTCTCGTCTTCCAGAATTGTCTAATTCTACCTGGCATCCTGGTTGAAGTCTCCTCTCATCTTCTTGACTTCATCTAGAAACTCTCAAGTCCATTCTTGGCTCCTGCCTAGTAAACTTTTCTTCATTGTTCTCATTTGCTCCATTCTCTTCCTCCTCCTCCCCCTTTAAGTGTCTCTTAGGCTCTCTTAAGGTCAATGTAGCCTTGTTGTTTTTAGTTGCAGGAAACAAGAGCTCAACCCTGGCTCTTCCCCATCTCCTACTCTTCCCCAAAGGTTTGAGAGTGGCCAATGACAATAACAACAGCCGTCTCCCTAAACCTGACCTACTGCAACTACTTATGGTTAATTTTAAGCCTAATATATTGGTGATCACAGAATCATTGCTCTCCTCTAACATCCTTGAATCCATTGTTGCTATCCCAAGTTTTACTATTAATTGTAAGGATTGGGTAATGGGAGGTTGTGGTGTGGCCATCTACCTCTCCTCAAACTTACAGTGTGAGTCTGTGCTTTCCATCTCTGTTCCATTGGTCTGTGAGATGTTTCATCTGAAACTCTCCCTCCCCTTCTCTACGTCTATATTTATTGTAGGTGTCTGTTGCTGCTCTGGTTTGTCCCCTTCCTTGGTAACTTAATACTCACCTGCATCTCCTCCCAGGCCTCCTCTAGTGAGTTGCTTATACCAGCTGATTTTAATTTAAATTGGCTCTCCCTCTCTCTTCATAAATTTTCCCTCAACGTGAAGTCCCTCTATTTATCTCAACTTATTTAAGTCCCTACTCACCATAATTCCAAATCTCTAAATCACTCCCTCTTGGATTGGGTCCTTGCCTCCCATCTGCATTGTATTGTTGATGCTAACATTCTCCTTGATGCCCTTAGTGATTGCAATATGGTCTCCTGTGTGAGCAAAATTCACCATCCTAAAGCGCCCCTAAATTCATTCATATCCAGTCATTCTATCCACTGAACTTGTCCTGCCTTTGTGCTAACCTATTAGCCACTGACTGGTTCCCTTTTTGATACAGCTGGTGACATGAATAATGCCCTGAAACCTTTTACTTCTATAGTTATGTTTGTGTGAGATTAACACATTCAACATAGAAAAAACAGAGTCTGAAGTTCTCACCTCCTGTGGATCTCAGCTGAGTTACTGGCTTGTCACCATGTGTGTAACCTTGTTTGGAAGTCCTATAAATCATCTGACTGCATTTCTGACCTTACTAATTAATGGTCCCTTCACAATACTTGTACTAAAGCTACTAGGCTTGTGAAGTCTGAATACTTCACATCCACACTCCAGAACAACCTTAATCCTCTCCTTAAGTTCTGGAAGGTCATTCATTCACTTTTCTAACCTCCAATACAGTCCCCTCAACCTGTTCTCAAGACAAGCAATATTACTATATCTAATCCTTCTGGAGTTACCTCTTCTTTCAATTCCTTCTTCTTCTCCTGTGCCACTTCACCCCTGTTCTCTTCCTCATCCTCCTTCTCCTCTACTTGTTTCTCTTCTTCTCTGCCCTATCAATCTATCCCTCACACATTCCCATTGTCCTCCTCCTCCTCTCTTTTTTCTTTTTCATGCATTATCCCTGCTGTTGCTCTTAAGGCCCTTTTGGCTCTTAATCCTCACAACAGTGGGAGTCCTGAAGGTCTTTACCCTAAACTTTTATTTCTTTATGCACATGCCATTGCCCTATCTATTGCCTAATGTCTTAACCTCTCTTCCTCCCGAATCTTTGTCCCTGACTCTTGGAAGTTGGCAACTGTCATTCCCCTTTATAAAGGGGGGGTGATCTCTCTTCCCCTAGTAACATCTGACCTATCTCTCTTCTTCCAACTTTAGCTAAGCTCCAGAAACATCTTGTCCTTTCCATTTTTTGACTCAACATCCGTCTTCACTACTTTCCACTCTGGCCTTAGGAAGTCTCATTCTACTAACACTTCTCTCCTCCTGCTCACTGATACTATTCCCTCTGATATGGATCAGGCCTTGTCACCTCAGCTATTGTCATCAACTTCACTAAAACTTTCAACATTTTACCCTATCCAGTTCTCCCAAGCAAGCTTAAGGCAGCTGTACTCTCAGTTTCTTCAAATGAGTGGTTCTGCTTCTACCTTAAGGGAAGGTCGCAAGCTGTTTGTACAGGAGACCCCTCCCCTTCACTTCCTATCAGCTCAGGTGTCTCCCAAGATTCAGTCTTGGGCTAAATTCTTTTCTCTATTTTTCTAAATGACCGCCATAAGGCATGCACTTCTGTGTCAATACAAATGTATGCAGATGATACAGTTCACTTTTCTGCTGTCTTTTCCACCCCGATCTCAAGAACCAACTCCAGCTGGATGTCAACAACATCCACCACTGGTTTTATGATAATCAGTTATCCCACAATGCTAAAAAAACAGTCTCTATGATGTTTGGCATCAGGAAGAAACTTGATAGATTCCTTCAACTTCATTCCTTTCATACCCTTGATGGTGCATCTATTGAAGAAGCTTCTTCCTTAAAGTAACCCAGGATCTGGTTAGATCACCTAGATTTTTTTTGTTCATGTGGATGTGATACACAAGATGCTTCACCCCAAGTTGGGGGTGCTTTACAGAAATAAGAGAAACATTCTGCTTCCTGCATGCAATGTAATCCTCACTAAAATGGTTTTGACCTTTTTCAACTATGGAGATATTGTTTATGGTGCAGCTCCAAAGTCTAGTTTAGCTAGACTGGATACTCTCTTTCCCTCCTTCTGTCACTTTGCCCTTGACAAGCCCTTGTATACTAATTATTGTACCTTGTATTCTTCCCTTTCCCTCACCTCTCTTGATGCCAGGCCCTTCATTCACTGGGCCAGATATTCAAAAGTGCACCCAGAACATGCACAATGGAATGCGCAATGTGATGCAGATGTGCCATAGGAAATTGACACCAAATTCAAAAGATGCACCATAGACATGTGCAGGCACAAACCACACTGAAAATAGCAAAGATGCACCACTGCACAACCAGACATGCACTGGAGCAACCATGATTGCACAGGAGCATGATAGCAAGCAGCAACAAGCATGCTGAGCAAGCACAACAGGCAAAGGTGCACACAGGCAGGGCAACACAAGAGCAGAGTGTCAGGCCAGCCCTGGCAGTCCTAAGCCACAAGGGGAGTGTGACCACAATGCACAGCACAGGCACATAGCCAAAGTGCCACAGTGACAGTAAGCTATGCAACAGAAGCACACAGGCCAACAAACACACCCTGCCACCCACCCAGAAGAATGTGAATCTGACAGACCCATGGCACTGCACCACCACAACACTGACAGGCAACGCTGCATGGGACAAAGCCACAGGCATGCTGGGAGGGCACCAGGCCTGTACAGTGCACAGGGGTACAAGCAATGCACAGGCATTGGGAAACAGGGTACACAAGCCACACCACCAAGCAGGGACACAGGTCCCATCTTGGCACCACACACCTCCACCACTGGCAAGGGCAACAGTGCAGGTGGAGGGCAGACCAACATAGACAAACAGAGACATGAGGCAGTGGACCACACACAGGCCAGATGTGCAACCACAGCCCAAGGGCCCTTGCCACAGAGGTACATGGCACACAGTAGCCACTGCACATGGGAGCACACCACAAAGAGCACAGCGGTGGAACACAACAGGCACACCCAAGAACAACACAGAACAACATAGGCACAGTGCAGCACTGCTCTAGCAAAGGAGATGCAGACACAGAGGTGTATGAACATGTATCTTTACTTCAAAATAAACAACAGTGGTGTGCCACCAGGGTAAAACAACAACAACAACAACAACGGTAAGAGAATGGGAAGGGCATGCAAGATGGCCAACAAGGGGAATGGGAACGGGAGTGAGGACACAAGAACAGAGAACAGAAAGAACAGGAAACATTAGGAGGGAAGAGGACAACCGGGGCGCAGTGGTGTGAGGAGACAGAACAGTGTCACTAATGCCGCTGCAACTTTCTCAGCTGGTGCACCTCCCCAGTCATCACCCGGGTAGTGTTAAGATGATGCTTGCAGACACAGATGAGGAAATTCTTCTGGGTGATGTGCAGCCACACAAGTCCATGGAACACATGGAGTCCACCGACCAAGGCCTGCTGTTGTCATCTGGCCAGAGGCCTGGCCTGACCTATAAGAGGGGAAACAAGACAGACAATGAGTGACAGACCACAAGTAGCCCCAGCCCACTCAAAGGTGTGCACAGGACAGCTGCCAAGCCCACCAGTGGACAGAACCTTAACTGGCATGTGCACAATGGACAGCAGCAGCCTACATCACTGGACCCCAAGGGCCAGCTGCTCAGATGTCTGTGACAGTCCCGCCCCACACCCGTACAGTCAACCACACAGTACTGGTGCAAAGGCAGTACAGTACAACCCCTGCAGCAGTCGCACACCATGGGCATGCACACATACCCACCCTACCAGGAATGGCTAAAGCCCACCACCGCACACAGGCCACGTGCAAGGCCCACACCCTGCACAACATGGCACAGGCAGTGGGGTCAGATACCGCTCAATGCAGTGGCCATGCATGGTGACACTTCCCCTTGCCATACCACACAGCACACCCCACAGCCATCAATGAACTGCACACCATGCTGCACACACTCACCTGTCTGCCCAGGCACCTGCGCAGCCATGCCACCACCATCACCATGGCTTCTGTCCTGGTCTGTGGCTAACCTGGCCCTCCTGGCCACCCTCTCCCACACCTGGGACCTGGGCTCCTGGAGCTCTGCCACTCCAAATAGGCGGTCTTCCACTGGCATGACAAGAGCCACCAGGTTCGTCACCTCAATATCTGACCAGTTCCCTGCCTGGTGCACACACTGTTCTGACACTGCCATGACTGCTAACTTGTGCATTGTGCCAGACTTCATGTGCCTTCACAGCCTGCATGTGGATCCGTGCAGTGCCTGAAGTGCAATTGGGTGTCCCGTACGCCTATCACGGAGCACCGCACATGCACAGAGCAGCTCCATTGGGTGGGAGTATGTGGTCAGGGCCATGACCCCACGTATGCACTGAATAACCTTGCACATCACTGTGTGCACACCTGCGTGCATTGGTGGGCAATGCGAGGTAGGGGGTATGGAGCATGCAGCACTGTTGCGCAATATGGCCTGACAGCACAGCACATCTGCATGTGTGGCATGTGCATATATCCTCATACAAAATTGGATACAGTACACAAAACAGTTATAGTTATCCCCACCTTATGGTCATAGTACTGAAAAAATTATGAATGAAAGTAGGGGAGTGACTCAAATTCATCCAGAATCAGAATGTCTCTTGTGTTAGTTTGAGAACCTCTACCCAATTTAATAATTCACCACATCATTAGTATGAATCTTCTTTTTATTTTCATTATTTATATAAAAATGTGGCTTGCAATATTTTCCATCATTTGATGTTTTCAAAAATGTATTCATCATTTTGTAGCTTTCAAAATTTGTTAACGTTTCAAGACTTAAACATGTCCATTCATCAGAACTTGAAAGCTGTAACATACAAAAGTAAGATAGTTAATATTATATTTTTAATGGTCCTCAAAACGAATTAACTGCAAATAGTAATATTTCAAGTATGGCTGTGTGTCTGTGCTGTCCTGTGCCAGCTGTGTATGTGCCAGTGCCCCTCCATGCCTCCCTGTGTGGCCATGCACCTCAGTGTGTGTGTGTGGGTATCTGTTCCGTGCATGCACATCTGTCACGGCTATTACTCACCAGTGGTTCCCAAAGTGCTCCTGTATGATTGTTGCCCTGTGCATCCTGGCCCGTGCAGTAATCCTGGGATCCCTCCTCTGCATGGACTGCTGCACACCCCTCTCCTGCCCATCCTCCCCATCCTCATCACTGCTCTCACCCTCATCCACCTGGATAGCTATCCCATGGTCAATGGCCATGTTGTGCAGCATGCAGCAGGCCAGGAATAGTCCACAGGTTTTTGCAGGGCTATACTGTAGTGCACCACCAGACATGTCTAGGCAATGGAAATGCATCTTGAGCATGCCAATGACATGCTCAATGATGTTGCGTGTCATGATGTAGGCATTGTTGTACCTGTTCTCTGCAGGGTTGGATGGGTGCTAGATGAGGGTGAGCAGCCAGGGTTGCAGGGGTATGCACTGTCACCTGTGTGAGTGAGATGTACAGGTTAGCTCGTTGCCATGCTTGTCACCCTCCCCTGTCCCCTGCTCCCTTCCGCCACCCTGTCAGCTCCTGCTGCATGTGGCCTGGGCCTCTGTCCCCTGCACAGCTGCCAACACACCCCGTCTCATGCCATACTCACCTACAAGATGAACCATGGCAATCTCCCCATGCTCAAACCCCTGGCACAGGATGGGGCTATGCTAGATGAATGCATCATGTGCATTCCCAGGGTGGGTGGTGTAGACATTGGTGATGCACCCCCATGGCATTGCACACCACCTGGCAGTTGACCAATGGGTACTCTTTTCTGTTCATCTAGGCAGAACCCTCTGGGCCAGGTGGTGTGCGTATGTCCATGTGGGTGCAGTCTATTGCCCTGATCACAACTAGCATGCATGCCACCTTGTGGAAGTCCTGGATGTTTGCTGTATCCTCTCCCTTTGTGCGTGGGAATCGAATGAACTCCAAAGCGTGTGGCAGCCGAGCATTGAGGAACTATGTGAGGAGATGGGACATGGTTGACTGGGTGATTTCAGTGGTTGCTCCCATTAGTTTTTGGAAGGTGCCTGTAGTGAGCAGGCACATTGCTGCTGTCACCTTGGACTCCATGGTCTCCACTGTCATAGCGTGGCTCCTACTGCTGGGTGCCTGCAACTCATCATGGCACAGCTTGCAGAGCAGCCTCTGACTGTTCAGCCAGTACTGGTCCATGATCTCTGCATCGCTATAGTCCTCAAAGGTGAAGTGGACACAGTACCATCTGTGTGTGGCATACCACTGATGGACCCTTCCTTGGCCCCACTGCTGTTCCTCCCTCTTCCTCACACCCCTTCATTACTGCCTCCATCATAAATGGCCCAGCATGTGTTGCTCCTGTCTTGCGTCATGCAGTTCTGCTGAATATGCCATTGTGCAGCTTATTCACTGGTACACCGCTTTGTACTTGCACTGCATACATTACTGTTGCACTGCTGTGCGTTGCATTTTGTGCAGTGCATTCGTGTTTATTGAATATGGCTCCAGGGCGTATGTCTGTAGATGTGCATGTGCAACTCTGTTGCGTGTTGTGCAACTCCTTTAAAGCTATCTGGAAAACCTATCCTAAAGAGTTAAAGTTGAAGATGTCCTCTCTAACACTAGACCTGTCTGCTCAGGAGTCCCCCAGAGATCCATACTCGGTCCCCTTCTATTCATCCTCTTCCTGAACAGCCTTCCACAATCTTGCCCAGAACAAATCATCCTCTATGCTGATGATGCCATAATTCACACCACCCATAAGGATCCTCAACCCCTACAAAACTATCTACAGCTAGGCTTTGCCTCAGTTGAGAACTGGTTTAGTAAGCACATATTGGTCCTGAATTATAAGAAAACCAAGTCAATGCTTTCCAGCAGCTCCCAAAACAAGTACAGGATACACCCACTGACTATCACAAACTGCCTTGGAGCTTCCCTCAAGCAGGTGAAATCTTTTAAATATCTTGGGATCTCTCTTGACTGTAACCTATCCTATGGTGCCCACATCGATAGCATTGCCAAAGCTGCAAACACTCGCATTGGACTAGTCTACAGGTACAGGCAACACCTTACTCCAGAAGTCTTAAGGGTCACTGTTCAGAGCTCTGTTGTCTCCATAATTGACTATGGCCTGATCATATACAGCTCTGCTACTGTAACCACCCTCAGACACATATCCACATCACTCAACAGCTTGTTGGCTCATCACTGGAGCTCACCGTCTCACTCATACATGTGATCTCTATGCACAAACTGGCTGGCTACAACTCTCAAACTGCATAAAGTACCAAACCTGCATTATGGCAAAGAAAATAACCATGGGCCAAGCACCCCCTAGAGTCCAAGCTCTCCTTTGTCCCAGTAGTAACCCTCTCCACACTAGGGAATCCAAATCTCAACTTCTGCAGGTCCCTCACTGTCGTACCACCCAGGGACAAATATCCTTCGGTCATAGGGCCCCTAGCTGGTTGAATGGTCTCAACGGTGACATCTCCTCCATACCCCATGCATCTAACTTTGGCCCATTCAAATCCAGGCTCCTCCCATGCCTCTCTGCGTCTAGCACCTGCAACTGTCTCCTTTAATCAGTTCTCCTTACCATTACCCAATCCTTGTCTCAGTTCTTTCTACATAGCACTTCTATTATCTACCCCAATCTCCTACAACACCCTCCCACACCCTCTCCGCCTTTCCCTGCACCCCCTCCAACACCTGTTGTTCTCTCTGTGATGTGACAGTGCCTCTGACTGCTCTTACCCGTTGTGTCCTTGCCATGTCTTGTAACACTGTTTACCCCGTCAATGCCTCTGGTGTTAGTTTAGCCCAAATGTATGCATTCATATTCACGTAACTAATTGTTAACCTGTTATCCTGCCTTTGTTACTTAATTGTCTTGTTTTCATTTTTTTTTTTTTTGTTATTGTACTGGAACTGACGTGGAACCTTTGTAAAAGAGCCTTGATTCAAAGGTACTTGTAATCCTAGATTCAAATAAATAAAACAAAATAAATAAACACATAAATATCTCCCCCACTGTGTCTACTTTATCTCCAAATTTTGGTTTGGCTGTCTACCCTCATAGTTTACCTCTCTCTTCTCCCTGCCCCTTTGTCCTCTTACTATCTTCATAATGCTAGCTCTCACTCTTTTGCTCTCTCTCAAATGAAATCTTCTGCTGGTCAAGCTGTCTTTTCATTTTGTTTCCATAAACTGTTGGGCTCCTTTCCCCCTTCTTTTCACTCTGCTCTTTCCTTTCCTGCTCTCAAATCTCTCCACTGCGAGTTCTCTATTCACTCCCCTAGTTCCTTCTGATTTGGGGTTTACTTCTTTACCTGTAATTTACCTAATTCACTGACCTTTAGCCATTCCCCACTTCCATTTTATCAGTCAATCCCCATTTCTTATTTCATTAAGTTAACGATTTAATTGTTCTTCATACAGTTCCAAAATGTTTTTGCATGGTAATTTACTGATTGTCAATATATTCTTAAAGGGGCACGGTCAGCTTTGGCCCTCTTTTTTTTTTGTCTGCTTGCATTAATGGGACTCAAGCACCTATCTATGACTTATCCCCCAAATAAAGGCATCATGTATGCTATAACAGTGATCACTTACTGTATTTTTCAATTTTTCCACAATTCTGCATCGCAACATCCCGTCCAAAAATGCCTCGTCCCCCGGAAGAGATTGTATGCCTAGAGCACACCTGTGACGTGGAGCGCCGGTATGAACATCAGTTTTTCACATACCCACACTAAAGAGTTACTTGCAGCATGTCTTGCACTATATTGAAATAACGTGGCTATGCTTTAAGTAAAACCAAGCACTGGTAATGCCAAAAAATGCACTTAAACACTGGTGCCAAAAACTTGCACCTGTGCGAATGTAGACCACTCCAGGTGCTGAAATCCCATGCCTGCACAATACTGGAACAGAACACAGATCCCGTGCACGCGCAGGAGTGGCTCACATTCACGCAGGCACGGGATTTCAGCACCAGTGTTTAAATGCATTTTTTGGCATTACCAAATATATTGTGGTAGCAGTTCACAGACAAATGATAGTTTGGGATGTATGAATAAGTCTCAAAATACAGTGCTGTCTCACTATAATAAATAAAAGGGGAGCCATTACGTGAATTCATCATAGCTCCCTGATTGTTACAATCAGGGATACACTGTTTCTGAAATTCAAACCTGACACATATGTTTATAGATGCTGTTGTTTTTGTCATTTAGTACTGTGATTTACTTTTTCTTTTATCAGATACAGTTTATTAAAGTACCGAATGGTGTTTAAAAGCTGACTACTGAATATGTAAATTATAACTTGCAGAACCACACCAGTACATCTTATGCCCACTCCCCAGCTGCTTCTTTGCTACTCTATAATAAACACAGTACAGTTTTATACAGTGCAGTTTTGTAGATTATAACATTTCTTTGAATGATCTACCTGTGCTATTGGTAATTACTATATCCTATTACCCGGTTTAAAGAAATTGCCTTGTGGGAGTGCTGAAACCCATTGCAAGAGTTAACGAAGTTAAGGGTGAGGCTCCTAAAGTTACAAACTTCAAACAGGTTTCATTATAAACCTCTCCAGTAAGCACAAACCTAAAATCTGGCTCTGGCATTTTATAAGAATGTTGGATGTTACCACTATTAAACTGTGGGAAATGAGCATGTGGACTGACTATTTAAAAGTACATAAGGGCTACAGCACATGTGGTACCCAGAAAATGTAGACAATTGAAAAGTATGTAACATCTGCAGACAATACGGCACCTCCAATTGTAGTCTACAGGTATGTTCACCCTCTAAGTAGCCAAAGCAATTCGTAGATGTTCAGAAGGACAAGTGTTCTGTGAATAGCTACAGTACTCATTAATAGCCCAGAGTTCGTATCCTATAAAAACATGGTGCCAAAATAAGATAGTTTCACATATAATCCTGAACTTTGGTGACTGAGGGGTGGGGTTATAGCTGATAAGGGACACCGGGGAAGGGATAGACTGGTGATGGGCAGAGAAAGGGTGGGGAGAAGCTGTTTGGATAGCAGAAGAGCATGGGCACCAGAGAGGGGGCAGGGCTGTGATGGCTGGAGAAAATATGTTTTTTTTTAATTAAGGAAAAAATGCAGAGTCCTCACTCTGTGATCATTAAAGGACTGAAGGATCCTCCCATGCAGCCCTAAAACTGGGGTTGGAAATCAGTATATACATTTTGTAGTGTAACATTTACTTCAGTATGAAAGCACATCTTCTTGACCTGGAAGGACACTACTTCTTTATTCAGCTGTGAGCCGTGTGGGAAATTCTATATTGCATTTGATATCTGTAACAACATGCACTTTTGCTCAATTCTGTGGGAGGTGAAACTAACTACCCTTGGTAATTGCTTTTTATTTACATATTTATTTAGTGTTTAACTATGAAGGGGCTTGCAAACTCTGTTTATCTTGTGAGTAACTTCAGAAGGATTTAAATACTGCATTTGGGTAGACCCTTGGAGGTACAGTAGCTAGATTGTCTACTAGGATTTTCTGACAGTTAAACTATTTTTAAATAAATTACAGGTGGCTGAGGAGTGAATAAGGAGCTTGCAAACTCTGCTTATCTTGGAAGTAACTTCACAAGGGTTTAAATACTGCATTTTGGTTGTCCCATAGGGGTAGCTGGATTGACTGCTAGGATTTTGGGACAAACTATTTTTAAATAATTTACTGGTGCATAGGATTTTGTGATAGTTAAACTATTTTTAAATAAGTTACTGGAGGTTAGTTGAATTACTATAAAGGGCAGTACTCACCAGGGTGGTGGAGCAGCGGTGTATTTGATTGTTTCTAACAGTCACCTGTGGTTGTGGACTACCCCCAGGCATGGCATTTCCTTTATAGCCAAAGTTCTGACATCACTTCTTCAACAGGTCTTGGGGCAGAGCTGTCATATTCTTAATAACCCATCACAGTGCATAAAGGGTCATATTCTTAATAACTCATCACAGTGCATAAAGGGTAAGTACACACCACCAAAAAAAAAATGTATATATAGTACATACTGTATATTATAAGGGAGAGGGACATGTGGGGAGAGGTGCAATGCACTGGCTGTGAGGCAGCAGTTTTCCAGGAGACATTCTGGAAACTGCATTGCTGTCCTATTTGCAGGCAACTGTCAGCTCTGAGGGAGGAGATTGCCCACCTCCAGGCTGAACTGGCAAGGACTAAAGAGGCCTCCCCCACCCAAAGAGCACCACTGCCACAACCACTGCCTCAGAGGTTGCCAAGTATGAAGAGCAGTTGGACCACAGTGGGTTCTGGGAGGGTGCGGGTGGTGGAACAGAGATGAAGGCCACTAGTTGTACCTCTACACAAATCATATGCCAGTCTGGCAGAGCAAGGTTCCTCTATGATGACACCCTCAGTGGAGACCAAGAAGAATGCTGAGGACATCCACAAGGGAGACCCACAAAAGGGTGGCAAGGGACACCACAGGGGAAGGAAACAGCGTCTGATAGGGGACTCAATTGTTAGGGGATAGAACTGGGGAAGGGAGAGGAAAGTAAGGTGCCTGCCTGGTGCCATGGCTTGGAGGGACAAGAAGCAAATCCTCATGATTGCAGAAGCAGCATCACAGGAGAGGGAACTAGATATCATTGTCCACCTTGGGACAAATTACCTAGCTAGGCATGGAATCAGTGCAGTGCAGGATGAATTTGTGGAGTTGGGGAGGGGCCTCAGATAGGTAAAAAGCATGGTTACCTTCTCAGAGGTGCTGCCAGTCCATGGCAGGGGTAAGGCTAGGGTACTGCACACCATGCAGTTTAACGAATGGTTGCAAAACTGGTGCAGAGCACAGGGCTTTGACTTCATTGGGGACTGGGGATACACCTGGAGAGATGAAGATCTGTACTGGCATGATGGTCTGCATCTGTCCATGAAGGGAACCAAGCTCCTAAGTGACAGGTTTAAATGCTTCCTTGGCAAGCTTTTAAACTAGCCAAGGGGGGAGGTGCTGATAAGAGGCATGAAATTTCAAGCCTCCCCCCACAAAACATGGCAGGTAGTAAGATAAACACTGAGGTACAGAGCTCAACAGAGGGCAGGACAGGGGTAAATGGAAAAATAGACAAGGGCAATAAGAGCAGGGATGGGGGGAAAAAGGATAAAGCCAACATTAAATGGAGGCAAGGAGTACCAATGCCCGTAGTCTGGAAAACAAGCTTGCTGAGCTAGTAGCCCTGATGGAAGATGAAAAATTGGATATTGTGGCAGTCACAAAAACATGGTACATGGAGAACCATGACTGGGATGTCAACATACCAGGGTACACAGTCTACAGAAGGGACAGGGAGGGTAAAAGAGGAGGTGGAGTAGCTCTATATATAAGGGAAGGGATCAAAGCTACAGAACTAAAAAGTAAAGGAGGAGGACAAGAGGCACTCTGGGTCACCTTGGAGACAGGGAATGGCATCACAATCTGCACAGGGATTGTATACAGACCCCTGTCTCAAGGGGCAGAAACGGACAAGAAAATGATAGAGAACATTCTCAAAATGGCTGAAAAAGGGGAGGTGCTGTTGATGGGGGACCTGAATATGCCAGATGTTAACTGGATGACATGTATTGCAGCCACATCCAAGAGCAGGGTAATTCTTGATGCCCTGCAGGGGGCAGGCCTTAGACAGCTAGTGTTGGAACCCACTCAGGAGGGAGCAATACTAGACCTGGTACTCTCAAATGGAGAGAGTATCACAAATTTAGAAGTCAGTAGACATCTGGAAACAAGTGACCACTGCACAGTGTGCTTCACAATAAGCACAACCATGGAGACAAGACATACAAACACAAGGATACTGGACTTTAGAAGGGCTGACTTTTACAAAATGGGTGAATACCTGAGGAATGCACTACCAAATGGCCAAAAAGGAGGGGTGGAAGAACAATGCAGAAAAATCAAAACTGCTATCATAGAGGCAGCAAGCCTTTGTGTGGGACAAATAAAGAAAACAAAGCAGAGTTAAAAACCACTATGGTTCTCAAAAGAGGTGGCAGGAAAGGTTAAGGAGAAAAAGGCTGCATTCAGAAAGTATAAGGAATCACAGAAGGAGCACAACAGGGAACTGTATCAATTAAAGCAAGAAAGAAGTGGGGAAGGCAGTCAGAATAGCAAAGGCCCAAACCAAGGAAAAAATAGCCAACTCAGTTAAGCAGGGGGATAAAACCTTTTATAGGTACATTAGAGAGCATAGAAAGGTTAAGGGAGGAATAGTGAAGATTAATAAAGGAGAGGGGAGGTGGGCAGAGGGAGACAGTGAAAAGGCAGAGATACTGAATGAATACTTTTACTCAGCATTCACAAAAGAAGATGAGGAGGAGTTACTTAAGCCAGACAATAGAAGCACTCTGGGAAGGGGGGTTGACACCAGTCCATTTACAGAAGAAAGAGTCCTGA
This sequence comes from Neoceratodus forsteri, assembly GCA_016271365.2. Lineage (NCBI taxonomy): Eukaryota > Metazoa > Chordata > Ceratodontiformes > Ceratodontidae > Neoceratodus > Neoceratodus forsteri. Next base: position 1,133,316,413 of record CM028130.1, read on the forward strand.
AAGAACTCCTAAAAATCAAGGTGGACAAAGCAATGGGGCCTGATGGGATTTACCCCAGAATCCTAAAAGAACTAAGAGAGGACCTAGTGACACCACTGACCACACTTTTTAACAAATCATGGGAGGATGGGGTGGTACCTGAGGACTGGAGGAGGGCAGATGTGATTCCCTTTCACAAAAGTGGGAGCAAGGTAGAAGCAGGAAACTACAGACCTGTAAGTTTGACCTCAGTGGTAGGGAACATGATGGAATCATTTCAGGAAGAAAGAATTGTTGAGTACCTAGAGACCAGTGGGGCACAGGACCCAAAGCAGCATGGATTTACAGTAGGAAGGTCATGTCAGATGAATCTAATTAATTTCTTTGACTGGGTGACCAAAGTAGTAGACCAGGGAGGGGCTGTGAATATGGCCTACCTAGACTTTATCAAGGCATTTGACACAGTCCCGCACAAAAGACTAATAATCAAGTTAGCCAGCCTGGGAGTGGGTTCCAGCATGGTAGCCTAGGTAGCAAACTGGCTGCACAACAGGACACAGAAGGTAATAGTGAATGGAACACATTCCGAAGAAAGGGGGTTACTAGTGGAGTACCTCAGGGCTCAGTACTGGGTCCAGTCCTCTTTAACATCTTTATAGGTGACATTGTAGAGTGTCTGGAAGGAAAGGTATGCCTCTTTGCAGATGACACAAAGATCTGTAACAGAGTTGATACACAAGGGGGGGTAGAAAGGATGAGAAGGGACTTGTCAAGGTTGGAGGAATGGTCAGACATATGGCAACTTAGATTCAATGCAAAAAAATGCAAAGTAATGCACCTGGGAAACAAAAACCCAGGAGAAGAATACACAATAGCAGGGGAAGTATTAACAACAACAAAAATGGAAAGGGACTTGGGGGTGGTCATATCAAATGACTTAAAGGTGGGTAAGCAATGTGAGAAGTCAGTAAGGAGAGCCAGGGGGATACTGGGATGCATAGGAAGGGGCATCACAAGTAGAAAAAGGGAAGTGGTTATCCCTCTGTACAGACAGTTGGTGAGACCACATCTGGAATACTGTGTACCCGTTTGGAGACTCCATCTATGCAAGGACATAGACAGGATGTAAGCAGTCCAAAGGAGGGCAACTAAAATGGTGCAGGGTCTGCATCAGAAACCATATGAAGAGAAACTGAGAGAGCTTAATAAGTATACCTTTGATGAACGGATGGACGGGGGGACATGATAGAAACTTTCAAGTACCTCAAGGGAATCAACAAAGTCCAGGAGGGTAGCATCTTTCAGAAAAAGAGATGTGTGAGAACAAGGGGGGCACAATTTAAAGATAGAGGGGGGACGGCTCAGGGGTAATGTGAGGAATTTTTTTTTTCATGGAGAGAGAGAGTGGTGGATGCATGGAAGCACCTTCCTGCAGAGGTTGTTGGGTCTAAAACAGTGGGGAAATTCAAACATGCACGGGACAGACATAAGGCAATTGTAGTGGGGGGTTGCAGGAAGTAGGCTGTTGGTTAACTAGAATCTGCAGCTTATCCAATAGGAAGGAAAATGGGCAGACTGAGGGGCCAAGTGGTCCTTATCTGCCGTCAAAGTCTGTGTTTCTATATATATATGTATATAATAAAGAATGCATTTATGTGAGGATCCTTAAAGTTATGTTATTTTGTTGCTACATAGGACAATATAATAAGAGATAATGTGCCCTGTATTGTGGAACCATTTGGTGTAATTATTGCTTGTGTTTAAATAAATTGTACTTGAAGGGATTAGCTGGTAATACAGCTTTTAGCTGTACCCCTGTTCTGTAGCTGTTCAAAATGGCTAAGAATGTATGAATAAAGAAAAGAAAAGAGAGACTTACTTGCCCTATTAACCTACTTGTCTGCAAAGGAAAGCTGTGGTCTGCAGCGTAAAAAAGCTCTACAAATGCTGGCAGTTCGGGGCAAGGAAGTTCTTGTACATTTCAGCTGCCCACCTGAGACAAAAGTGAAAGTATTTTTCTTGGACAGTTCGCTCTGTTCGCACTACATGTGAATCAAGCATTTTAAAAGGAGAAAGGCACCTTGCCTTCAGAAGGGAGAAAGGTTTCTAACTGCAGCAGTACCTTTCAGGGCAAGGCACTGCCTGTAAATTTCAGCTGCCTGCCCGAGAAGAAAATAAAAAGTGAAAGTGTTGTTGTTTTCCACTCAGTTCACACTGCAAATGAACCGAGCATTGCAAAGAAAATGCACTTTTGCCTTGCAAAGCAGGGAGACTGCTTCTTTGAAATTAAAAGGAGCATGTTAGCTCCTTGAAAGATTACCGGGGCTTCACTTGAAGCAACAGAGAAGGGAGCATGCAGCTGAACATTAGGCTGGTAAATTTCAGCCACCGGTCCTAGATCTCCTTGCTAGAATAGCACTTTCCCCTACTTTAAATGCATTACAGGGCAGAAGTACTGTCCAACATGACAATGTAAAAGGGAAGTCATTAAGAGAACTTTTTAAGATTAAACCAGGACTAAACCTTATAGCTTTGAGGTTTTGCTGAACTTCGATGACTGAGGGGGTTGGGTTATAGCTGATAAGGGACTCCGGGGAAGTGATAGACTGGTGATGGGCAGAGAAAGGGTGGGGAGGAGCTGTTTGGATTGCAGTAGAGCACGGGCACCAGAGAGGGGGAAGGGTTGTGACTGGCGGAGAGAATCCGTTTTTGTTTTTTTAATGAAGGAAAATAGCAGAGTCTTCACTCTGTGATTGTTAAAGGACTGCAGACTCCGCCCATGCAGCCCTAAAAAAGAGCATTTGTCAATGCTGAATGTTTGCTTGCATATTGTTGCACTGCGTCCTGCTTGTACACATTCTTGCTATATGCTGTATTTACCCAAGATAGACCAGATAGATATAATATGTAATTTGTAATGGGTCCTAATTTTACACATTTTTATACTGCATTTACCCAGGACAGTAGAGGTGAGATGTTGTATCTTATTTTTAGTGCGGTTTGGCTATTTTAATTTGTTTTTCCAGGACAGACCATCTTAAATGCAACATCTTCTTGTCAGTGGGATTCTGGTTGTAGTGTAACACTTTGTAGTGTAACATTTATTTCAGTATAACTTTTTATAATAGTTAAACTGAGTGTTTAAGTATAGCCTTTTAACAGAATGCTTTAGTGATTACATAATCAAATGTGTTTACTCAAATAGCTAGCTATGACAGTTTCTCACAAGACCTAGTTAAATGTCTTGCGATGCCTCAGTCTTGTGATAGTTTATGATTACACAACACTTTACTTTGTGAATTTATAGTGGTAAGCATTTAAATGTCCTGTAATAACACTTACACAGGATGATGTGCCCTTATTAGGATAATGTTTACCTATTAAAGAGAGGTGAACACACAAAGAACCTTCTATTAGTGCAATCAGCACTTATGAGATTGTGTAAGAAATGTGATAAACACCTTGTGATGTTATGAAGAAAATACAGCTTATCAATATTTTGACTGTTATTCACCACTCCCTAAGATTAATAGGTTATTTTGTTATATGATTGGCCTATACTAGGGAGTTAGTAGATTTTAAGATAAGAAAACTTTATATAAGCACTGTATAACATTGAATAAGCAGCACCAAACAGAAGCAAGAATACATGTATTTGATGAAGTTGATGGAATCGCAGAGAAAATAAACCAGAGGGAAGTATTCACTCTGTGTGGCTTGAATTATTTAAAGATAGAAAACATGACACAGCAGTCTTTTTATCCTTACACTGGTGTAGGGTCCTATTTTACATAGTTTGAAATATATTTACCCCAGATAACCCAGCTGAAATACAATATCTCATGTTCATTTAGGTCCTACTTTGACACATTTTTATACTGCATTTACCCAGGATAGCACAGCTCATCTGCTATCTTGTTTTCTGTGGGATCCTGTTTTTCCCAATTTTACACTGTATTTACCCAGGATAGTGCAGCCAAGATCAATGGAGGATCCTGACAAACTCAGCAGAATGTTATCCAACGACCTAAAGTTCCTGGCAGAATGGCTGTCCAGAAATAAACTTCTACTGAACAGCAAAAAAACCAAAGGGATGCTGTTTGGGCCTAAAAACCTTGGACCTAATAGATCAAATACTCTAAACCTCTCTCTATTGTCTGGGGAAAAGGTGGTGGTAGCTGATTCACTAACATACCTAGGTCTCACCATAGACCAGGAACTCAACTTCAGGGCCCAGATAGATCAACTATCTAAAACACTGAACCAAAGGATTGGTCTCCTGTACTGACTCAGCCCCTATCTGACCCTGGGGTCATGTGTCAAGATTGCCCTTGGTACCCTGCTGCCCAAACTACTCTATGGCTCCCCTCTGCTCCTCTCTGTTAAAATCACTGAGATGAGTAAACTCAGGACCCTGTACAACAGGATCATCAAATTTGCTGTAGGGGCACCCCAAAGAGAACACCACTGTCATGTCCTGCAAGCCCTAAACTGGCCCACCCTGGAAGGTAGACTACATTATCCATCTTTATGCCTAGCCTATAAACTCAGACTGACTACTGCTCCACCTAGTCTGGCAGAGTTACTTCAACCTAAAATAAATAGCAGGCATTAAGGTCCTCAAACAGACAGCTCCTCAAGGTTCCCCGGACGCAGTCCTCTCAAGGGTCCAGGGCCTTCTCATCCCTCATTCCTCCCTTATGGAACATGCTTTCACCTAAACTCCAAGAATGTGAATCACTCAGGGGCTTCAAAAAGAGACTTAAAACACACTTGCTGGAATTAAACCAATGCACTTGCACTTGTTGAATTTCACCTTAGATTCCTGTTGTTTGCATGATTTCTAAGTATGATTGATGACCTTACCTAATGTGTACGACAAGAACTAATAATAGTCCCGTTTATGTAGTCTGTCCATCAAATGTTTGCCTCCTCTCATGAACTGTAATTAACTGTATGTTAATGAATCTAATGTAAAAGTTATATCCTGTTGTACTATGTGTAATTAATCCCGGGCTGCCCCTGAAAAAGGGACTATTACTGGTCTCAGTGGGCCTACCTGGTTACCACAATTTAAATAAATAAAGATATAATATCTCATTTTTTATGTGGCCCTGCTTTTTCCCATTTTTATAGTGTATTTACGCAGAATAGCCTAGCTGAAAGACAAGTGACATTGTCACTGGGGTCCAGTTTTTACGATGCATCTTTCCCAAAAAAAGGGGTGAACAATTCTTGGGGGGGGGGGGGCTCTGCTGTACTGGGCTCCTGCTTTTACACATTTTTACTATATATTTACCTAAGATTGGCCAGATGAGATGCAATACAATTCTGAATTTGTGGAATGCCTATGACATTTCACAAAAGTTCACTGAATTTCACTGGTATTTTGCAGAAGTTTTAAAATTAGTAATGTGGTCATAACTTGACCATCTTTAGAGTTATAGCTCTGAAATATGGTATCCAGATTATATCAGATGAGGGCCAGTGCCATGCCAAATACCATTAAATAAGAATGAATAGTTTCCAAATTGTGGGTTCTCAAAGTCTGTAATTTTATTTTTTGTGCACAATTTCATGGGCATTTTATTCTGCTTATTATTTAGCCATCTATTTAGCCACATATCTTAAAGTTGGTAAGATTACTTGATGATCAGAGCTCTAACAGTGTGTCAGATTGCATTACATTATGATGCATTGTCTCAAATTCATATGTGCTCAAAATCTGTCACTTTTTTTTTTTTGCCTGGAATTTGGTGAAAATTACATCTGCATATTATTCAGGCACCTTTGGAGCTAGACATGTGTAAATTAGTATGAATAACATATATGAAATGCTTATAGAATGTTCTAAATATGGAGATAACATGCTGTTCCTCTCTTGGTAACTATTTTGCCCTCTCCCCCTTCTCTTTTTGCATAGTCAGATTGAATGAGTAGAACTACTGATCCCACTGATCTCCTCTTTGTTCTTTAAAGTGATAAACTTCCTTAAAACATGAATCATCTACTTCTTTTCCTAGCAACCTATCCTGTTGGAATAGCCAGAATTCTTCCTTCCTGGTGCCCTAGACATTGTTTTCCCCCACTACATATTTTTGAGTAACTCTGTGTCCCAGACTTGAATGTACGTCAGGCTTCTTGGATCATATATTTACTGGGTGTTATCCTTATATATCTTGCATTCAGGCTGGAATTGTTGACACTCTGTGCTTTGTTGCTCCAACCTGGAGGTCTACCATTGGTGTGCTACCCAACTCAGCTGTCCATTTCTTGGTGAAACTGTGTCTCTAACTCCTGAACCTGGTGACCCCTGCACTACCTGCCTCTCATAACCCTATCCTAGAATTAGAATCCCCCAGATAAGGTTGAGTGAAATTACAAAATTCCAATTTTATGAAATTGTTCACAAGATTCTACAATTTTCACAAAGACTCATGGGATTTGACTTGAAGTTTAAATGTTATTTTGCAACTTCTGTCAGCAATCAACTAATAACATCATACCCAGTCTCCTTGTAAGGTCTAAGAACCTGTCAAATGTAATGGTGTTGCATTCTCTAGTTTTAAAGTTTCAGTGGTTTATAACATTGCAGTATACATTTTTGCAAAATGCAATTTTTAAATGTGAAAGTTTGACTAATTTTAATTCAGTCCCATTTAAAGCTGAAAATATGATTTTTTTCCAGAAATGACCGTGTGGTATAATGGTTTAAATGTTTCACATTTGGCTAAGATTGGATATATTGTTTTAAAATTAGAGGGAAATAACTGAAATTTACATTTTGGAAACATGTTTGGCAGGCTATATCTCAGTTTCATTTGAAGATAGAAATCTGGAACTATGTTTTTTTTTATTTTTTTTTTATTTTATTGAAATCTAGGATTGCTAATACCTTTGAGCAGGAACTGCTCATTTACAAAGGTTCCATGTCGAAGGAATGGGGGTATACATACATACAAAGATCAACATAATAACACATAGCTACACAATAACAAGAAGTAAGAGACTGAGGCTTAGGAAATTCCAGTAATTAAAAATGTGCCAAATGTTAGGTAGCATGACATACCAGCCAAGGGCAATCTTGGAAATAAGCACTGCAGGCGAGAGGGAAGGGGGTATGCATGCAGGAAGGCCATTGTCGGAGGGTAGAGGGTGAGGGTAAGAGTTCTAAAGGGGTGGGAGAGGAGGGATAAAAGTCAGGAAATGCCCTGGGGAAGGAAAGGGAGAGGGGGCAAGGGGGTAGGCAGGTAGAAGGGGACATATATAAATGTAGTAATAATCTGTCTACCTGTAAAATGTTATAACATTTTAATGAATACTATCAGAATTAAACTAATCTAACAGAAATCTAATTTTGGCAAAATGTTTGGCTACCTATAACTCATCCCCCATAGAAGCTTAAGTGATAAAACATGATACATATACTCACTCCATAGATTTCATTAAATCTTGAAATTGTGTAGAAATTTGGATGAGAAATGTTAAAATTAGCTCAACATAACTGAAAATTAAATTTTGATTAAATGTTGGGACACCCATACCTTTGCCCCTTTCAACATATGACTCTGAAATTTGGTATACTTGTATATGCCATTAGGAACTGTCTCTGTTCCAAACCTGATGTCCTTTGGACGTGAGCTTTTGAAATTGTAGTGAAATAACTGAAATTTAAAACGTGGTGAAATTCTGCATAATATTTGTGCAAATTCTGCAAAATTCCACAGAATTGGAATGGTTATTTTGTGGGCATTCTGCAGGCAGAATTTTATATTCTACATACTGTAGCTCCTGATGCAATATCTCATTTTCACTGGTGTCCTGCTTTTACACATTTTTAGATTTTATTTACCCAGGATAGGCCAGCAGGAAGGCAGTATTTAATTTTTAGTGGGCTCCCATATTTTGACCCAAACATTTTCTATATAGCCTTTTTATGAGCTGAAATAATGATCAAGACAGGTAACATTTTCTAAATCCCATCTGAAAGATGATTTTGCAGTGTTACTGTGAAACATGTTTTGGAGAGGATTTGAAAAATGACACCAGTCATTTTCATGAGGTGGGGTAGCACAAAGATATGTTGAATGTTAGGGGTAAAAATCTGCAAAAATAAAGTTAAGTAAATATTGGGACAATTTTAATGTTTCTTCATAACTTTTTTTTTTTCCCCATTTTGACACCAGTCCATACAAAAAAATAGGTCTAATGCTCAACTGCCTCAAATTATTAACAATTAATAAATGGTCAGCTATTCTTCAGTTTTGCTTTGGCTGAGATTCTTACATGCAAATCAGTTAGTTGTTAACTCCTTCTAGTTCAACCTACTGCTAACTAATTCTTAACAGTTTCAGTAGTCAGTCATTTATTGATCTGTTTCCTAGTTAAGAATTAGCTAATACCCATGAATTGAGTATAAAATTGGCATTCATTAATTACTAGTTGCACTTATGTAATCAATAATTTATTTATTACAATCACTCAACTTATTGAGCATTAACTGATAATTAACTGTACACCACAAGTGTACACCACAACTACCAATACATCCATACATATTAGTTTAATAATTTTTCTAAGGAACTCTCTGATGCTTTCAACCCTTCATCAAAATGTGACAGTATTAAAGTGTCTCCCATTACCTATTTTAGCGAGCTGGCTACCTCATGAATCGTGTATATATGTATTATATCCTTGTTTTTCTAACATATCAATTTATGTGTTCTGTATTTGATATATTGTTGCATTTCTGTCTTCTCAAATTTGTGTATATTCCGATTGTTATATTACTGGGATTTGTTGTATAACTCTCACTTCTGTATTCTCAAAATTGTAAATATTCTGAATGCTATATTTCATGTAAATTGAACCTTGACCTTACCAGGTCCATCTTGCAAATGAGCCTTGCTCAACGATGTTCGCCTGGATAAATAATGATTTGATTGATTGATTGATTGATTGAAGTGTAATGCATAGTTATTAGTTAAGAATAACCGATTCCTAACCAGCTCATTGGTGCAGTGGTAATGCTAGTAACTGGTAGATTGGCTGATATAGGTAAGCTGCAGACCCTGGAGTAGACTATATCTCCCAATAAACACACACTCTGTCATGTGTTATTGCCCACCTAGGTTTCACACACACATTGCACTGGTACACAACATATGAACGCATTATATGCACGTAGTGCTCTTTCCAGTGTGCTCAGTGTACACTATATACAGAACAGTTATGGAGTATGTGTGTGTGTGTCTCTTTTAACAGTACCAGGTTTTTAATGCTGCTGATCTGCATCAAGCTAAAACTCCAGGCCCAGTATGATGCCCTCAATATTAACTGTATCCATGTGTGGATTTACTTTATCGTCATGATCATCTGTAGCATAAAAATTCATTTTTTTTTATCATTGTTTTTATCACCACTGTATTTTTTGCCTGCAGCGGCATGTCTGGTGTGGGGCATCCAGCCTCTGGCTCTGCCCACCCAGACAGCTGGGTGACTTTAACCACACCCAGGAGTATCCAGGATGACCATCTTGCCATCCTGTTGGAGGGTCCCCCATGCATCTCTCAGCCAGGACAGTCCCAGAGCCCTCCCCGATGGGACTCCTCACAAGTCCTCCGGGCAGCACAGAGTGTGGCCATCAGGCTGCACGGTCATGCCCAGCCCATTTTTTTTCCAATTTAGTTCCCCATTAGAGTGCAGACATGCAATGATGTCCATGCATGTTGTGCCAACATCTGCCGTGCTCCCCCATGCTTACACCAATGCTGATAGTACCTCCAGGTGTCCACAGAGGTTGCTACAGCATTGTGAATGACCCTAGCCCACCCCAGGACTAGGAGAGCAGTCTGCGGATGCTCAATCCTAGTCGTCCCCTGCCAACCCCCAATGACCCGGGCTTGTTCCCAAACCCTGGTCGTGGCGTGGTGCGAGGTGTGGTGTCCAGTGCCTCAACTCTCAGCACCACCGGACCAGTGTTATATCATTGTTAAGATCAATTTGTAACAAAAATGTTGAAAAGTACCACTGTCAAGTGTTCACCACTATCCTTTTGATCTCTGCCCCCAGGTTCTCAGCATGGCAGAATTCTATGGAAAGCTGCAGAATGTCTGGCCCCATGGTGCTGGAGATTGAGGTGGTGGATGCCACACCTCACGCCATGCTGGTGACCCAGGTTTAGGAACAAGCCTGAGCCATTGGGGATTGGTAGGGACAAGACAGGACTGGATTGTCATCCCACCTGTTGATCACCCTCTGGTGGGGGCTGGCGCAGGCTGGACAGTTAAACAGCTGGGAATTGCGGCATGCATATGTCCACACATGTGAGTGGTTTTGTGTTTGGAGGCGTCACCAAAAAATGGAAAATGGTGGCAAGGGGCTTCATAAAGCCTCGCCAGATTTGGATTGTGCTCTAGGAAGTGGGAGGAGCTCCCTTCCCAGCCCTGCCCTTGGGGTCAAGCTGTGGGGGGCCTCTGGTTTTGTTGGAGGTGTTCAGGCTCACAGGTGGGTGGATTTGAGCAGAGTTCCACCCTGGTGCACAGGAATATAAACTGTAAATTACAAAAAAGAAAAAGGAAAGCTGCAGGATGTCATCTTATTCTCCCTCCCCAACTCAGGGCCCACCGTGGTGGTGGTGGTGGTGGGGGTCAGCTTTCAGTTTTGGTGCTGGAAGTCATGCGGTAACTGTGGAGACCAGCATACAAGGATGGCATACAAGGATGATGGGCACATTTACATAGATACATAGATACATAGATACATAGACAGTGTCGGCAGATAAGGGCCTATGGCCCACCCAGTCTGCCCATTTGAGCTTGTAAGTTCAGTTATGTTTTCCTAGAAGTCTGTTGCCCCTTACCCCTGACCTCCAGAATTCCTTTATGTCTATCCCATGCATTCTTAAATCCTGTCATTGTTTCAGCCCCCACCACTTCCTCTGGCAGGGTGTTCCACTTGTCCACCACCCGTTCTGTGAAGAAATTCTTTTCAAGTTTCCTCTGAATCGTCCTCCCTCCAACTTCATCCCATGCCCTCTAGTCCTGGAACATCTTTTTTCGCTTAAAAATAGTGTTTTCCTGCACCCTGTTCCTCCCTGTAAGATACTTGTATGTCTCTATCATATCCCCTCTCTCCCTCCTCTCCTCCAGGGAGTACATGTTCAGTTCCTTCAATTGACACTGGCTGAGGCTAGGAGACTAGGAGAGGCAGGAGGTAAATGTAAGATGGGGATAACATAAAGAACAGAGAAAAAGTCAAACCTTTAAAGGTGATTGGCAATGAAGTGTGTAACAAAGGTCCCACTGTAATCTATCTTAATTGACTGTTTCTGTAGCCCATATGGCATAAAGACAAATTTGATACTCCACCAAGTTTTAATATGAGGAACTATCTTTTTTATCCTCAATACTCAGAGAGCTTGTTGTCTTCCCTTAGGCTGCAGAGGTGGATGCTCAGCCCTGCCACTGCTGCTGATTCTGCCCCCTGAGATCCCCCATGACAGGGTTTGTAGTCAGGTGAGCACTACCACTTCCCCATCCAGAGTACAGCTGTGCACAAGAACAGTACAGCAGACATGAGACCAGGTGTTGGAGTTTTATCCTTCTGGCCACTCACATTTTCTACCTCTGTATCCCAAGGATGAATCAGCTAGGGCTTACCAGCAGATGAATATTGAGGCATGCCAATGTGGGAGCAACCCTGCCTTGTAAGCTTGTTGTGCACTGTTCATTATGGTGCCCTGTAACCAGAAGGAAGCAGCAATGGAGCGGTCAACTCTACCCTCCTGTTTGAAGGATAGGATCATAATTGTGGACATCTTACATCCTTCTGCCAACCGCAACTACTATGTTCGTGTTACAAACATGAGTTGCCTGCATGGCAAGCAGTTCCCCAATGCTGCATTATTGGGACAGCCTATGTGACACTGTATGGTGAACCCAGAATTAGGGCACTGCATTATCAAGTGACTGCAAAGGCGGCTGGGAAAAGCAGTCAGAATAGTGACACAGATACCACTAGAGAAGCAGTGAATTTAAATTTCGCTGGTGAAGTCACAGCGAAGTGACCGATTTCGCAGCGCAGAGTAATCCACAAAATTTCCTGCATTTGGCAGAATTTCACCAAGGTGAAATTTCACCTTCTGTGGGTGAAATTGCACTATGGCAGGCGAAATTACAGCAAGGAAGGTGAAATATCACCACGGAAGGCAAAATATTGCTGTTTCACAGGCGAAGTTTCACCGCTCTGGGGGTGAAATTTCACATTTCCTCCCCCCTCAAAATGTGTTAAATTTGTGGATTACTCTGTGTAGCGAAGTTTTGTCACTTTGTCCATCACTAGATGGAATGAGTTCAGTTTCATTGTATCAGTAGTGGTATAACAGTTTACAAACACTACAGACGTGGCATTGGAGTTGCCCAGGTGGTTAATACTGGGTGACTTCAATGCCTGGGTTGATGATGAACTCTTGCTGTTTAGGAAAAATCTCCTCCAACTTATGACGATGTTGGGCCTTACACAGGAGGTTACCTCTGCTACCCATATAGGGGGTCACTCATTGGACTTGGTGTTCCTACTTAAGTTGGAAGTTGCGCATTTGGGGGTGGAACCAAATGTGTGGACAGACCACCACACCATAAGATTCAGCTTCGGGGCACCCCAAAAGGCCTGCCCCTACGGAGATGGTCCAGTATCGCCCTTTAAGGGGAGTTATCCCAGAAGGCCTCTTGGCGGTACTGGACCTATCGGGTATTTCGAGTGAGTGCATGGGTCCAGAGGATCTCGTACTTGCCTATAATAAGGCTGTGGGTGAGGCACTGGATCAAATTGCACCTGATCGTGTTCACCCACTCACTCAGCTCCCAAGATCTCCATGGTTTGATGGATCCTTGAAGGAGCTGAGGAGAGTGGGGCGAAAGCTAGAGAGGGCTTGGCAGAAATCTGGCTTAGATGCCGACGGTCTTAGATTGATGGACCATTATAGGGTTTATCAATCAGCAATCACCCGTAAGAAGGCAGAATTTCTGTCCAGGGAGATTGCTGCCGCGTGGAATCGACCAGCTCAACTCTTTCAGACTGTTGACAGATTGTGCAATCCACTCTGTCTGCAGTCTGGAAGAGATTTTTCACAAATAAAGTGTGATGAGCTTGCTCGATTTTTCACAGATAAGATCGCCAGCATTAGGTCGGGTTTCGGTCTTGCTCTCTCTATAGGGAATTGCGGTGATCGCCGAGAGGAAGCAAACTCTCGTGTTACCTGGTCTGACTTTAATAGGCCGGAATTCATGGATGTTGTGACGATTGTTCAATCTGTACGACCAACCAGCTGTAGTTTGGATCCGGGCCCTACGCCACTTTCATTAGGTTGTGTAGATGTTATCTGCCCGATCCTAGGTGAAATTGTCTGGAAGTCTTTGGAGCAGGGTTTTTTCCTGGTTCTCTAAAGGAGGTGGTCATTTGACCACTCCTTAAAAAACCTTCATTGAATCCAGACTGCCCTGCCAACTATGGACCTATCTCTAATCTGCCCTTTGTGGGTAAGGTTATTGAAAAGGTGGTTGCGTTACAGTTAGATGACCATCTCACAAATCACAATATCAATTATGCTCTCCAGTCAGGGTTTAGGAAAAGACATAGCATTGAGACTGCTCTCATCCGGGTTTTAAATGATCTCCTAATTGCGAGAGATCAAAAGGCTTGTACTGTTCTAGTCCTTCTTGATCTCTCTCTGCGGCATTTGATACCATGGACCATAATGTGCTGTTGGAGTGCCTGCGGCTTCTTTGTTGACTGTCTGGTACAGTCTTACATTGGTTTCGGTCTTTCCTCACTGGCTTGACTCAGAGGGTCGTCACTGGAATCTATTCCTCTGATGCCATCTCTCTGTCCTGTGGGGTGCCGCAGGGCTCCATCTTGGCGCCCATGTTGTTCGCAGTTCATATGCTGCCATTAGGAGATATCATTAGGCGGTACAGTCTGGGTTTTCACTGCTATGCAGATGATACCCATCTGTATTTGTCCTTTACTCCTGGACAGGATGATGCAGTCTCTCTGCTTAACAGCTGTCTAGCCGAAATCAATGACTGGATGAGTGCCAGCTGGCTGAGGTTAAACCCGGATAAGACCGAAGTGTTGGTTGTGAACCCGGGTCGCCTTGAGGCAGGTCATAGGGTTGGGATACCATCGGGCTTTTGGCTTGATGGTGTCCAGCTCTTAACCTCAGGCCAGGTGCGTAATCTGGTCGTTATTATTGATCATGGTCTGACCTTGAAATCTTAGGTATCGGCCATTGTTAGGTCCTCTTTTTACCATCTGAGGAATATCGCCTGGGTGAAACACCTGGTTCCTGTGGCTGACCTTCCTATTCTGGTTCATGTCTTCGTGACCTCCCGCCTTGATTACTGCAATGCCCTTTACCTGGGGCTACTGGGGGTTAATATCCACTGCCTGCAGCTAGTGCAGAATGCAGCAGCCAGGCTTTTGACTGGGACATCTAGAAATAGTCATATTATGCCTGTTCTGCGTGGGCTGCACTGGCTGCCGGTTCAATGGTGGATTACCTTTAAGGTCGGATTACTGACCTATAAAGCCCTACGTGAACAGGGACTGCAGTATCTGCAAAAACTCCTTACTCCCTAATGCCCCTCTCGCTCACTCCGATCCACCGATGAGGGATTGCTAGAGATTCCCAGGGTTTGTTTGAAGACATCTGGGGCACATGCATTTTTGTATGCTGCCCCTGCCCTATGGAATACTCTGCCTCATCGGATATGAAGCTGCCTGACCATCAAGAGCTTTAAAGCAGAATTAAAAACATTTCTATTTTAAAAAGCTTATGGTGATTGATTTTATTGCTGTTTAATGTCTGTTTTTAATTGTTAATGTGTACAGCGCTTTGGTCTTTGGAAAAGGACTTAAAAATAAATTTTTACTTACTTTTACTTACTTACTAGAAACATATGCTAGAAAAGCAGAGTCAACCCCTTCAGTACTAAGTTAAATATTATTTTGTGAGTGACCTCCCAGAGGTGGAGCAAGGGTGTAGCTAAGGGCTATGGGCCTCATTTTAAGGAATATAAATATTTATAATTAAGCTCCCGGTAGTGGAGCAAGGGACAGATTAAGCCTCATTCATAAAAAAGGGGGCTGGTTTAAGAATTTCTTTTTTTATTTGCCTACTTAAATAAACTGAGCACAGGGCACTGCGGCATTAACTAAAGTTACATTGGTGGGAGGGGGTTTCCCACTTCCTACTGCACAAAGATGCAGCCAAGAGCTAGAGTGGGCTAGGAAGCCCAATAAACAGGACTTCCAGAGTTGGCATCAAAGGTAATTAGGGTGACAAAACTTCTGATATTGTATTATATGCCTAAAACTGCACTAACTGTGCTATTTTCCATGAACTGTAACATTTGCCCTGGGAGGTGATATTTGTTCCAAACTATGCTGTCTGCCCTAAACTGCGCTGTTTGCCCTGAATCAGCCCGTTCATTAAAGGAAATGGTTCTCTGGTGCTACTGGTAATCCCCCTCCCCTCCGATCCCAGGCCCAGCATCACATGGTTTTCCTGGTGCTAGTGGCACCCTCCTTCCTGAAAGCCAGTCCTGATGCAAAAATCGCTCCCTGGTTTCAAGTGGTCTCCCCAGGTGGCACTGGGCACCCCCACTCACTGTATCCACAGCTGTATATACAGTAAGGGAGTATGCCTCTTATTTAAAGGCTAGGATAATGTGCTATGCCATATAAAAAGAAGAGACATGCCCCCTGACTGTACATATGGTGACTGGCCAAGGAGGTGTGAGGAGGGCTGTGTCAGTTGCCATATGCACCCGCAGCACCACCAATGTGGATACAGTGAGTAGGGAGGTGCCACAGAGGGGGATTTCTGGACACCAGATAGGGGTTGTTACAGCAGGGCTGGCAATTGGGGGGGTGGAGGGCACCACTACCACCAAGGAAACTATACACAATGCCAGGGCTGGGATCAGAGGGAGGGAGGGCACCACTAGTACCAGGGATCCATTTATTGTAAGGAATAGGCCATGATCGGTGGGAAGGTGGGTACCACTAGCACCAGGGTATGTTTATTATAAGGAACAGGCAAGTGATCTTCTGCCACCTGGAGCATCCCTAGGCCCATAGAACTTGGGTCTGAAACCCATCTGCACCACCAGCTTCCACTCATACCATCCTTAGAACCCTTGAATAGGGCTCAGATATCTACATGCACCTTCATCTTCCACTCAGACTACCTTTCGGACCACCATACCAGGAATCTGACATCCATCTGCACCCTCCTCTTCCAACCAGACCATTCCTAAAACCCCAGGACCAGAACTCAACAGCCACCATACTCTGACCCACAGAGACCATCCATAGGACCCCTCTGAGCCTATTTACCCATCTGACTCATCAATGGGACCTCCTGAGACCTGTCTTTCCCAGTTATGTACCCCCTTCACCCACCTGGACCCCCCCCCCGGGGAGCCATGTACTAGTCTCTCCCACCCACACTCTAATGGGTGTAAGCACATCATTACAGTCAACCACCCAATACAGATTAAGCAGAGGGTCTTACTAGAGTTCTAGGAAGCCTGAGGAAGGAATATTGAAGGGATGAAGTCCACTATACCTGTAAAAAATAGAAAAGGGAGGTCACAAAATATCTGTAGCTCTTAGGGGGTACAATATGGTGGAAAGGACAGGTTAGGCATAGAAGTATACTTATCTGATGGGGAAGGAAACTTCATCCTGTCAGATCTGTGAAATAAATTAGGTTAACTGGGGAAAAAAACAGCAGTGGAGCAAACTCAGAGAGGAAATAAGTGTTGTTTTGGGGGGAGGCTCAGACAAACCCCCCTGTGCTGTTATGGGTAGCCAAGTGACCAATATTGTACCTGACAGCCCAGGTGGGCTAGTGGAGGCTCTTTAGGAGCTAGCAGGACTGTGGGTAAATAAAAGAAAAGCATTGGCATTCCTAAGGGCTAGGAATGCTATGGGGGGGGGCCCCATCAAATAAAATGATAGCCCTGGTGGTTTAGTGGGCTAGTACCCTGTGGCTGTTGCCAACTCCCTTTAGAATAAAACTAGTATCCTTCCCTGCGGGTCTAGTGGGGGCCCCCCGTATCCTAGTGTTATGTTGGTTATTATATGGAATAGTGACAGGAGGAGGACAAGCTGGGGCTGCATCCAGCTGTGTAGCGCAATCGTGCGAAAGTGAAAGTGCCTGCAGGCACTTGTAACTTCCAGCCCATACAGAGTGCAGGCTGTGGTCCACTCTGCACAGGTGAGAGAGAGAGAGAGAGAGAGAGAGAGAGAGAGAGAGAGAGACAGAGACAGAGAAGAGAGGGAGAGAAAAAAGAGAGAGAGAGAGACAGAGAGACGGAGAGACAGGAGAGAGAGAGAGAGAGAGAGAAAGGAGCCAGTAGGAGGTGGAGGACACAATAGTGGAAGCAGCGCCTGCCCCCACCTTCCTGAATGGCCACTCCACTCCGGTGGCAGAGTTTGTTATGCCCTAAGGAGCTGAAGCAGCAGCAATGAGGCAACTCTCCCATCTTAGACTGGAGGGGGTCAAGATCTGCCATTAAGTGACGTCACTCCCATGGCAATGTTGAAGCTGGGAGCGGACTGAAGATGCGGCGGCAAGAGCCAGCAGGCAGTAAAGTAGCTCCCATGGCAATACTATAGCGGGGGTAGTTGTAAGAGTGGGAGAGGAGAGGATGGTGGCAGCAGCAGTGGCACGTGCCAAATACCGTAAGCATGCTGAAGCTTTTGGAATGCCGACGGGCTAAATTTATTTGTAAAAGTCTACAGAACACAGGCAAGATTGAGCACTTCTGGGGGAAAAAATGACAAGATGAGCAGCACTGGCTGTTCTTTGTCACTGCAAGTGTAAGGTAAAATTACTTTAGTCAGCAATACTGTCAGTGGTTGCATATTTTTTAAACAAAAAAAGGGCACCACATTCAGAGCGCTGCAGAACTGTAGCCTTTTTGCACTTTGTTTGCAATACAGCATGGCTGGATCTGAGCAGTATTCAGCTGATTTGCACTCAGTGACAGATCAGCACTGACTGAATATCAGGCCATACAGTGCATAAGTGGAGCAGAGCAATATTCAGTTGATGAACATTTGGCAATGGAATACCATGGATGGAATATCGGGCTATGCAGGCACAAAGCTAAGTGGATCTCTGCTTCACTGACACAAATGAAGGCTGCATATGGCCTACATGAGACAGCACTGGCCAAATCAGGATAGTTTCAGGTCTCCTGTGTGCCATATGTGCATGCAAAGTTGTTAAGGGGCCATCCTTAATGTCCATTATGTCCTTATTTGCATGTAGTGCAGAGAATCACTAGTGCTGCTACAGTGGTAACACAGTCCTGGTGGTCTAGTCATCCCCCCATCCCAATCACCCATTCTTCATATAGCTGTTTTATCCCTGGTGGTCTAGTGGCTCCCCCAGACCAACTGCCAGCCCCCATCACCCACCTGCTGAGGACCCTGCCACACACACACACACACACACCCCGTTCAATCACCACTCACCTTCCTGTGTGTTCATAGTCTCTGCTGGCATAGCCCCTCTCTCACCTCCTCGCCAGCTGCTGATAGTCATGGAGCTACTCTGCACTTGTGGGAATGTGAGTGGCAATCAGGGTGAGGAGGTGTGTGGGGTTCTTTAGCAGGTGGGTGTTGGCAGTTGGTCAGTGGGGCCACTGCACCACCAGGAATGTAATGTAAATGTGTAGAGTAGGTGATCGACAATGGGGGGGGGGACACTTGCCAAGGGCGGGCTGCTGCAGTACAGTCACCCAGCATTTGGAGAGTGAGGGCGTAGTGTTAGCACAGAGTGAAGACGTGTTTTCTGGCAGCATTAAACAGTGCAATTTTTGGTGCTGTGTAGCTCTGCCACAAACCTTTGAGTATATTGCCTTGCTGCTATGGATGAGGGACCCAATAATTAAAACTGGTGCAGTGGTATGAGTATTTATTGGGTGCTATTAGGTTTCAACACTCCAGGTGTCTCTAAATATGGTCCCACTGGAGCATCAGTGCTAACCATGTTCACACCTCTTGTCTTATCATTAAGGTTCCCTTTTGCCTATCCCATGCTTTCTTGAACCCAGTTACAGTTTCTGCCCCCACTATCTCTACTGGGAGGCTGTTCCAGGCATCCACGACCCTTTCCATGAAGAAGTACTTCTTCACATCTCTTGAGTCTAACCCCCACCCCCCCCCCAGCTTCATAGCAAGACCCCTAGTTATTCAGTATCTTTTTTTACTGGCAATGCTTCCATCTTGAACCTTTTTATACCTGTGTGGTATTTGAAAGTTTCTAACACCCTCCTGCTCCTCCAATGTATGCAAATTAAGGTTTATTAGTCTTTCCTCAGTGCTTTTGATGCAAACCCTGCACCCTTTTGTTTGCCCGCCACTGGACCACCTCCACTTTTTCTATGTCCTTCCGGAGAGGATGTCTCCAGAACTGGACATGGCACTCTGGGTTGAGATGCCTGCAAGTGATTTTTACAGAGGTAATGCCACCTCCCCCTTTCTGCTGGTCATCCCTGCCCCATGCACCTCAGCATCCTGCTAGCTCTCCCAACTTACTTGTCACACTGCCTAGCCACCGTTGGGTCATCAGATATAACTCCCAGGACTCTTTCTTGCTTGGTGACTGTCAATAACTCCCCTCCCATTTTGTACTCCACCCTTGGGTTTCTGTGCCTCGAGTGCATAATTTTGCACTTATTGCATTGAAGCTCAGTTGCACTACTCTTGACCACTCCTCTAACCTTCTCAGATCCCCCCATCCCTCTGGAGTGTTCACCCTGTTGCAGTTTGCAGTGACATCCATGAACAGGCAGACTTTTCTGTCCAGCCCCACATGACGTCATTAAGACAATAAAAAGGACTGGTCCCAGTACGTATCCCTGAGGTACCCCACTGGTCACCTTTCCTTCCTCAGAGTGAACTCCATTTACCACCACCCTCTGTCTCCCATCATTTATCCAATTTCTTACCAAGTTTATCACCTCTGGACTCATTCCTAGGTTACCCAACTTGCTTGCTAATCTCCTATGTGGAAAAGTGTTGAAGGCCTTGCTGAAATCTAGGTAGGCCACATCCACTGCTCCTCCTTGATCCAATTCCCTGGTTGCCCAGTCAAAGGAATCTATTAGATTTGTTCCACAAGATCTACCCCCTGTGAATCCATGATGTCTCAGGTCCTGTAAGCAACTGGATTCAAGATAGTATATCCTTTCCTTCAGTAGCGATTCTAGTAATCCCCCCCCACACCAAAGTCAGGCTGACTGGCCTGTAGTTGCTGGCCTCCTCCCTCCTACCATTTTTGAGAAGTGGGACTATATCTGCCCTCCTTCAGTTGCCCCAGAACCTCTCCTGTCTCCATTGAGAGGCTGATAAGGACTATTAGAGGTACAGCCATCATCTCTTATAGTTCCTGCAGTATCTTTGGATGGACCCCATCTGGCCCAGATGCCTTATTCAGTTTTAGAATTGCAATTTCCTCCGGGACTCTCTTTCCCCTGTAAATGGACTAGTGTCCACCACCTCCATTCCCTTAATGCTCCTATCCATTTTCTGTGGCCCCTCTCCATCCCCTTCTTTTGTAAACACTGAACAAAAATATTTGTTCAAGATGTCTGCCTTTTCTTTGTCATCATCCACATAACCCCCGTCCTTTTAGACTTACAATTCCTCTTCTGGTCATTTCTGCACATACCTAATGAAAGTCTTGCCATCTTTGTCTACTTGCTGGGCTCTTTTTCTCTCTTAACTGATTTCTCTGCTGCCCTCTGTTTCATAAGATACAGTTTCCTATTGTCTTCTTTCAGAGTCTTCTTATACCTCCTGAATGCTGTTTTACCTTTACCTTCCAGCTGTCTCCTTAGAGAACCACAGCAGTCTCTTTTTCCTCTTGACTTTGCTTACTAACCTGAAGCAGAAGTCTGTTGCTTTCTCTATGCCCCCTTTTAATTTCGCCCATCATTCCCCAACTCCACCCAATTCCCCTCCCCTCCATCCACCAGGGCATCCCTGAGGCATTCCCCATCTTTTTAAAACTGGCCCTCCTGAAGTTCAGGACCCTCGCACTTGTGCAGTTTGATTCTGCCCTAGTCCTTATATTGTACCACACAGTAGGGTGATCAGTGGTCCCCAGGTGGCCACCCATGTGACATCTGCAACATTGTGTCCAGTATAACCCCCTCATGAATAGGCTCTCTAACTAGTTGCCTAGGGAACACCCCTTGTAGGGAGTCCAACATGTCTTTGCTTCTAGCTGTAGCTGCAGCTGGGATGCTCTACTCTTCATCTGGCAGACTGAAGTCTTCTGCCAGCAGCATCTCTTCCTTTTTTGCCATCTTTTGGATGGCTACCCCAAGTACCATATCCAACTGCCCCCACTCCCCACTCTGGAGGTCTGTAGATGACCCAGGTTAGCTCTGGAATCCCAGACTGGCATTTCCTACCTACTGTAAGTCCTTCGTTCTGCCACCAACCTCCACACTGCTCTCCCATGCTGTCCAGCACTTGAACCCCAGACAGATGTCCGAAACTCACTTGTACCCTCTGCTTTTAGTAGGAACATATAAGGAAACCATGGATGGGTGTCCAACACACACCTCTTCCCTTATTTTCCACTCAGACCAGCCAGAGAACTCATGCAAGGGTCCCACACTCACCTCCACCCTTTTCTTCCACCTGGAGCACCCCTAGGAACATGGAACTTGAGTATGAAACCCACCTGCACCCACTTCTCTCACTCATAACATTCTTAGGACCCACGAACAGGGCTCAAATACCCACGTGCACCTTCATCTTCTACTCGGACTACACTTACGGTCACCATATCAGGATTCAGACATCCACCTGCATCCTCTTCTCCCAACCAGACCATTCCTAAAAAACTCCAGAACCAGGATTCAAAAGCCATCACATTCTGCCCTCCACAGGCCACCCATAGGGCCTCCCTGGAGCCTGTTTACCCATCTGAATCACCGAAGGACCCCAGACTTGGCTTCTCCAGCAATCTCTCCCCCTTCCCCCACCAGGACCTCCCAGGGGACCCAAATACTAGACTCCCTCACCTACATTGCAGCAGGTGTGGGTGCTAATTTGCAGCCAAGCCACCCAATATAGATTAAATAGAGGGTCTTACCTAAGCGCCAGAGGTAGGAGTCTCAAAATTGTGTCATTTGCCGCACCTGTAAAACAAAAAACAGAAAGGGGAGTCACAAAGGATCCATAGCTCTTAGGAGGTACAACAGGGTGAAGAAGATGGGTTAGACATAGAAGTATACTTATCTGATGGGGAAAGAGTCAACGTCCCATCACACCTGTAAAATATAAGAAAATTAGGTTAGCTGGAGGGGGGACCAGTAGTGGAGCAGAAACAGTAAGAAAAGCAGGTGTCGATCTTAACACTATTTTACTGGCCCAGGGTGTAGTGTAAACTGCCATGGGCCAGTGCACTGGTTCCCCGACTCCCGGTCTGGCTAGTGTGAGCAAGCCGTAATGATACTGTCTTTTTTAATTCTGATGTTCTCCACCCACAGTTTTTCATCAATATACTGTCTCCAGACCACAAAAAAAGCTTTCTCATGTGCTTAGATAAAAAAAAATTTCAAACACACAACCTGGATGCAAGCAATTTTCTTTTCGCTTTTATTGTTGTGTACCTGGACACTGGAAATAGAGAGATCCATATGACATGCAAAGGTTCTGACATAATATTTCACACTCTGAATTTGTGCTGCTAATATAGTAAGATGTCTGAATTTTACTTAAGTGCCTGCCAGTCAGCCTATCGTTAATAGGGGCACAGTAAGCTTTGGGGCTAGTACAATCACTGGGGGTCCAGTGCAGATGAGCACCGCTTTCCCCAGTGTAACATTGCAAAAAAAAAAAGGTAAGCTAAGCCCCTGAGGAAAGGAAGTGTGGTTTGTCAGGGGCTCAAGCAAAACCCCCTGTGTTCCTGCTGGTGGCCGAGTGGCCAGTATATTACTACTGAAGCTCAGGTGGGGTAGGTATGCAGGGGGGGGTCTGTAAATGGTAACCCTGGTGGGCTAACACCCTGTGGTTGAGGCCAATTTGCTTCTGTAAATAAAACACTCTTTCCTGAAGTCTAGTGCGAGCTCCCAGAGCCCTAGTATTGTGAGGGCATATGGTGTAGAGTGTCAGGAGTATATACCTGGCTGCACTTGCAGCCAGCCGCATCGTATGATCATGCAAAAGTGAAAGGGCCTTCAGGCACTTAAAATTCACAGCCCCTATGGTGCTCTGGCTGTGACCTACTCTACGTGGGTGGGAGAGAGAAAGGGTAGTGGGAGGAGAAGGAAACAATTCCAGGATTCAAGTATTGCATTTGTGGTGCAGCATCCTGCCCACCGTCCTCCCTGCTGCTCTCTGTTCTCAGTCCCTCACTCTTCTAATGACACACACTTTAACTTCCCTAACCTGGATCCTGGTCAGTCGCCACGGCCTTGGCTCCTCCGACCTCCTCACAGGCTCGCAGTCAATCTCTTGCTAGCCTTTCACGACCGGAACAAGAACCACTGTTTTGCTGCACAGAGAAGCAGAAATGACCACCTGCACTTATTTGGGTGTAACAGCTTCAATAGCAGCAGACTCATCTCCTTCTCTTGGCTCCCTAGAGGGACTTTAGCTTCTTGTTCTTCCAGCATGGTTCCATTCAACATAGAACCGCATGTCACACTTACTCACAGCCCAACAGCAACTTAGCATGGTGAACCCCAATCAGCAGCTAGAACCCTAACTCACGGTCGGTTGCACACGCAGCTCTGCGTTCCACTGCTCCACATGAGTTGTGACCACATGGCCAGATTTCCCCATGCTTCCCACTTCCAATTTACGTCTACAACTTCCCGTCCCAATATGCTTGCCATACTGTGTGGCCAGCTGAGGCATCTGCAGGGAAAAGTGGGATAGTGAGTCTTAGTTAGCCAGCACAACATGAAATACAGTATAAACTAAGTGCAGAGGGGCACACAGCCACTGTGTGTTATCAGTCTTAAAGGACCGAAATGTACATGGAAACATAGAACCTGATGGCAGCTAAGGGCTGCTTGGCCCACCAAGTTTTTTCATTTTAATTATTGATACATTTTCTACCTTCGTCTTTTTACTGTAAAACCCCTTGATCTATTGTGGTGTATCCCCCCATCTTCATTATTTTTGCTGTAGATCCCATTGATCTATGCTGGTGTCTTCTCACCCCCACTTGAACTACCTGTCTATCTTACTGCACTGTGCTGAGTAACTGGGTGGAGGGAGCTATGTGTCCCATCCTTCAGCATGTGTCCCATTTCTGTGGAGGGGGCTTGGTAGCCTTTTGCTTTAATTGGAGGAGATGCAGCTTTGGTAGCAGTGGGGGGGGCTCAGGATTTCTGAGGCTAAGATCAACTGCAAGTGTGGTGACCGACTGACCTCATAATACGTGCCCAGTCTCACAACTCATGACCATTTACCCACATGTATTCTGTGACACCCACGGACCCATACCAAGTGCATGCTGTCACACTTCATTACCCCATACCCACACACAAATGTTGCCAAATCCACTGATCAATGCCACGCTCCTATTCACACTGTCACACCCACTGACCACATGCACTCTATCTCATCCATTGTCCCCATACACTCTGTCACACTCCCTGACTCAGTACCACTACACTGTCACACCTCATAGCATTCACCCATGTACGCTGTCATACCCACCAATACCATAGCACATGAATGTTGTCACACCAGCAAATCCCGAAAAAGCATGCATGGTGGTACAGGGTTGGTCAGTGGTTGTGACAGCATGCATTGAGTATGTGGTTGTCAGCATCTGTGACAGTATGAATGGGGTATGGTGTAAGTGTGTGTGACTGTGTGCATGGGGGTATGAGGACACTGGGTATTTGGTTTTGTGAGGTAAGGCATAGTGAATATGGTATTGGGTCCATGGGTGTGAGAGTGCATGTTTATTTGGTCAGTAGGTGTGACATCATGCATGGTGTATGGGGCTGGTCACCAGGTGTGGCAGCATGAATCAGGTTGGTGGGTGTGACAGTGTGAATGGGGACATGTGATCATGAGGTTTGACAGCATGCGTGGTGCTATGGGTTTAAAACTGAATGTTTAAAAATGTTTGTACATTTCATTAGTATTGTATGATGGTGTGATACTGCATGTTATTATGTATGGTGTATGGTATTGTAATTGATATTTGGTGCATTTGATGTATATGATACTGCAACTTTATGAAATGGTGGTAGAAAAGCAGTGTTCTGATTGGCTGCTACGAGTGTGCTAATATGTCTAACACCATGGCAAAAAGATCAGGCTGTGCCAAGGTATGGCAAGCGGGCATGGATATGGGTGATGCCAACGCAGAACCTTGAGAAAAGAAAACACATCCATCGTGTTTCTGCAGAAGTGGTGCCAGCCTAACTGTAAAAAAAATTAATACATCTGACCTCCTGTTCACTTGGCCTTGGTCTTTGAGGGGTTCTGTTATAAATCCATGCAGCATGTAGAAAAGGGGTGAAAAAACAAAGTGCCATGATCTGTCTCCCAGCCTGCTCGCTCGCTCTCCATCCTAATCAGAAGCCGATTACAGCCGATGAAACATTTAAACTAAGTACTGCCACGATCTCTCTCCCGGCTCGTCTGCTCAGTGGCTGTTCAGATCAATTGCTAACTTGCAGCTGGTCACAACTTCCCCCTGATAGCGTCTAATTTCAGATTTATGTAAAAATAATTTATTTACTGTATTTGTTACAGAATCCACTTCTTTGCTTGTGTGGGGGGGTGAATATTGCCATGACAACCAGATGTAAACTACAAGAGCCTTTGTAGGACAACATTCCTTAAGTCAAAAAAAAAAAGCAGGTGGAGGAACTATTTTATTAAAAATTAAGACAAACATTAAACTTTTTTCACTTTTAAATACTATATATTTTAGCTATCACATATATCTGTTTTTTTGATAGCCATTTCATAAGTGCAATAAGCCACTCCAGGGTCTGTGTGTTAGACATTTTAACACACGGCTAGGAGGCTGGATGCACTCGGCCGGTGGCCTCGTGCCTCCCTATGCCTCCTAGCCATGTGTTAAAGTGTTTAACACACACCCTGTCATATCTTATTGCTTATATATTGAATATAACTTGGACGTAACTTAGTGACTCACTGGAAATGAGCTTGCCTCAGTCGAGTTGTACCTATTCACTGTTTTTCTCAACTGAATAAAATTTGTACTATTACTACATGGGGTAACACGTTCACACTTAGATTTTACTTCTACACATTTTTAATATATCTTTACCCAGAATAAACCATATGAGATGTGATATGTCATTAGTAATTTTACTTGGGGGTTCTGGACTTTCTGAGAAAGAAAATGGGGCTCCTCAGATAAAATTTGGGAGTTCCCCCTGAAATGTTTGGGGGTCCCAATTAAACTGAATACAAGTCTGACTGCAGAGTCCTGCAGCTGCCACATTAAAGGGGATAGGAAGCCATTTTTAGACCTCTTGATGCCCTCTATCTGTTCTTTTATTGGCTACTAACTAGTTTGATGTTTTTGACCTTTTCTGTTAAATTAATATTCTAATATTTTTGCCTTTGTAACTACCCTGAATCCCTCTCTGGATCAGCAGTTGCTACTCTCTGTTTTCCTACTGTCTGAACACTGTATGACACCAGAAATACTTGTTCCAGGCCATTCAGATGAATAGCATGGATTGGGAGTTTCTGATGTCATAGACTGTCTTAGAAATATGGAAATCAAGTAAAGTAGCTGGTGACGAGAGTGGAGCTCAATGTAGATCTGAAGGCACACCAAAGCTAGATAATTTATTTATCAGAAAACCATCAAAGCATATCACAATACATAACTGGCATGGAAAGGAAGATGGAAAGAAGTTAACTATGTAAAAATAATTTCCTATGTCCTTTAAGAAACAGCATGCCATGAAATTGGTCCTTCCAGCAGCTCTGTTGCACAGCGTTGGGAGGAGGGTGGTGTTGGCAAGTGATTAGCAGTACTGAAATTGGAGCAAAAACAGAAAAGGAGTGTGAAATATGTGAATTAAATACTTCACATCTATTCTTTTCTGCCCAACACTGCACAACAGAGCTGCTGGAAGGGACTATTTCATGGAACGCTGTTTCTTAAAGCAGCAGCCATTAGACTCCTGGGCCTTGTAGTGTTAGCATCTCTGGGATTTGCTGCCAAAATTTGTGTGCATTCCAAGGACCAAAATGTGCGTAAAGGATTCATGTACCAGTGTCACAGCGATCCTTGGATGTAATGCTACACTGAATCATTTTTATAATGTTTTTAGCCAGCTGGCCTGCCAGTGCAGCAGTAGCACTACCACTTGCGATGCTGACAACCCAGTGTCAGGAGCAACCTCAGGAGTCAGAAGGCTGGCCTAGGGAGGAGGAGGATCCAGCATCCAAGGACACCTCTCCTCCTCCATGGAGAGGGTGGTGATGAGCTCAGCTGTGGATTGGCCCCTGGTGGAAGCCGGGGGAAAGACAGCATGAGCTTTAAGGGGACGTGGCAGACATTGGTGTGTGCGCCATGACATCAGTGCACATCATGTCCACAAGAACAAAAAGATGGAAAAATAGTTCCAGCTACCCTGGATAACCGCTGGTCTGCCGGGCCCTGCACCTCATGATCCAGGCACTTTCGGACTCCAAACATCAGAAGGTCCTGGCTAGTCAAGGGAACTCTCCACCACCCCTGCCAGTGAAGGGCTCATGGGGAACTCCAGGGTGAGAGTTAAGTCCTGGAGGTGGTCAGGGTGTAGGAGCGGAAAGGACCTGTGTAAACATGGGCCAGTTGGGACAGGTGGAGAAAAGAATAAATAAAATATTTATGTTTTACCCAGCATAGCCCAGATGAAAGGCAAGTTCTCATTTTAAGTGGGGTCCAGTGGTTACAAAATATTTTCCCAGGACTGATAAACATAGATGCACAGTTCATTGGGTGCTCTGTTGTACTGGGGTCCTTAACCAGAAAACACCACATGAGATGTAATATCTCATTTTCAGTGATGTCTTGATTTTAAACATTTTAATACTGTATTCACCATGCCAGCACACTGGCGTAGGCAGCAGTAGTACAGATTGCTGTGGCCATGTTCTGGAACAAGCCAGGAGCTTCTGAGGGTTTGCTAAGGGAGGGGAGGATGAGTATTAAATGTACTGTACTCCTACTTTGGGGTGGGTGGGGAGAGGTTGTTGGCAAGAGTCTGATAACTGGCAGTAGCTAGTAGTCATTGCAAATGACATCTACTGTGCATGCGGATCTAGGGCTCGGCGGACGTCAGTGCAGTTGCATGCTGAAGTGAACCTGTTATATTACAGACATCATTACACACCTTAGCTTCCAGTGAGGGTGGTGGGGAAACATACAAAAGAAAATCATTGTAGCAGGCAGGGTTGTGATGATAGGGACACCATGAGAAGGCTAACACTGGAACAGCACTACAGCATAAGTCTCTGTTGGGACAGTACAGCTGTCCTGCCTTCGAGGGGATGACTTAGCACCCTGTTACGGGGAGGTTTTCAGCAGCCATCAACACTACTGCTTGAGGGGCTGGAGTCATGGGCACAGAACTCAAAAGAAAGGCTTGAACAGCAGCACCCCATGGTGATGCCTAGCATGAGTACATTGAAAGTGACCCCATTATTGTGGATGGAAAAACAGTGCTGGAAGCATCATGCTCAACACTATAGTCTGTCTGTTTTGTGGACAGAGTGCTATTAATAAAAGTTTTTTAAAATTTATTCTGTTTTCTATCCTCAGATATGGGCAGCTAATCATCTTCATCCCTGGCACCTTCGACCATCACTTACTTGCCTTTGGGGTCCAGGTCAGAGTTCCCCTGCAGATTGTCCCCTGCAGCGTGGCTGGGGGGTGGGCTGTCCTCCCCCAGCCCCAGTGCCGCTCATCCAGAATTCACCCCCAGGACCTGAAGTGGCGAAGTGGGCTTTGGAGCCTTGGACAAGGCTTCATGGAACCCAGGTACACCAGTTTACCTCAGGTTTGTCTCCCTGTGTTCACAGACCTTTGATGGCACAGATGATGCATGCACATATGTGCTCTGGAACCACAACTCCTTCCACCCTCCCAACAGCCTCTCAACATCTGATCTGCTACCAGGACTCCATTTAGCGTCAACTAAGAGCCAGGAAGGTGCACCACCCCAGTCTTGGACAAGAGAGCTGTTAGGTGGCCACTGTGTCCTCTCTTAGTGCCCCCCAACCCATAAAGACCCAAGCTGATTGCCAAACCCAGGTAGTTGGCATGATGTGCTGCAAGGTACTGTACAGCACCTCAGCTCTCTATACATCTGGGCCAGCCTTAATATAAACACTTTAAATGGCTATTAGATTGGGGAGCTCAGGAGCTACTGAAGACTTGTCTATAGCCTGGGGCTCAGAAGTTTGCCATCTGTAACCTGGTGTCAGGGTTAGGGGGAGTTACCACCAAAACATGGAGACATGGCTTGGGGGGACTGTGGAGCAAGAGGCCTGTGGGGGGGAGAGTTTGGGAGTCAGATGCGTGGGCTAGCTGGGAGGGGTGATGTCCTGTAAACATAAATACAGGGTTATGAATGAAGAGATATTATGTCACCAGTGCTGGGGTTGATCTTGAGTTTGCTGCCAGGGTTTGTGGTGTACATGAGAGCCTGCAGATACTGCTTTGGGGAACATGGAGGCTGCTGCTAGGTCTTGCACTTTGACTATGGCGCTTGCTGTCAGGCCTGGGGAGGTTCAGAAGCTGCTAAGACTGGGGTGTGGGGATCAGGAATTCTTGAGGACCTGCCTGTGGAAGCTCAGAAGCAGGCTTGGAGGGGGACTCTAAAGCCTGTGGTCAAGTCTGGGGGAGTGACCACTGAAACTTTCAGTCATGCCTTGAAAGAATGATGTTAGGGCTGGCATGGTGTGGGCTAGTGAGCATGCTACCATGGGTGAGGGGAAACAGAGGAGCCAAGGTGGTGGAGGGTTCAAGTTAGAGGCATGGGATGGTGGGTGGGCTTGGGAGCATGCCTCCATGGTTTATGGGTTCAGTAGTCTGATGACAGGATGGAGGTGGCTCAGGAGCCTGAGACCAGGGCTGGGTTGGGGCTCATTAACTGTCAGGATTCACTGTCTTTTGGATGAGACATTAAATTGAAGTCCTGCCTGCCTTTTATGGTGGTTGTTCAGGTGGATGTTAAAGATCCCATGCCACATCTTGAGAAAAGTAGTGGAATTTCCCCAGAGTCCAGGTCCACCCATACTTGCAGTAAGACCCTGAGTAAACTACAAAACCGGGACCAGCACTCTGCTTGACTGGGTACTCTCTAACAGGCCTGCACACATCACCAATATTATTGTACTCTCAGACTCATTGAGTGACCACTCCCCTGTTAAATGCACTTGACCAACAATATTTGCAAACTCCCTCCCAGAAATATAACTAACGGATTTCTCCTAAAAGGGCACCTTCCCCAGCTAAAAGTGTACCTGCATCACCTTGAATGGAAGGACCTATATGAAGCCAGTGAAGTGGATATAGCACTTGACCTCTTCATAACTAAATTCAACACGGTCTGTGACTAGCATGCACCAGTAAAACCATAAAAATAAAAGGGCCCCTCAGCCACTGGATAACTCCAGACCTTCTAGAACAACTCAGTGCAAGAGACCACCTTTGGCAAAAAGCGTATGCGCATGGCACCCTCTCTAATATACAACGATATTAAAAGGCCTGAAATGAGTGCACAAAAGCTATCTGACTTGCAAAAAGCACCTACTATAAAAAGCACTCACTAGCTCATGGAATAACAGCAAATCCTTCTGGTCCAACCTCAGTGACATCACCGGTAAGTACCCCAAAACTGCCGCAGCAATGCTCAATATTGAAGGCGTACCATCCTTTGACCCCCCCCCAATGCCAACTCTCTGAACAATGCATTTTTACAGAGCTAAGTAGTGTGCTCCTGGTGGACTTCTTCAATCTCATCACCCCAATGAACCCCAAGAGAAACCAGCACTACCTTCTAACCACCCGTTATTCTACTTCAAAGAAGTCTGAAACTGAAGTCAGAAAATATCTGGAAAAGGCACTCGAGAAGTTAGGTACAGCAGAGACATCCTGGACCTTAAATTGCTAAATCTTATACTGGAGGAAATTCTGGGTCCTCTGACCAAAATACTCAACCTGTCTGTCTACCACTCCCAGTTCCCCCAAACATGAAAATCCACTATTGCAACCCCAGTGCACAAAATTGTGGATTGTACTTTGCACAATAACTACAGGCCTATTTCCATACTCCCTCCACTCTCGAAAACCTTAGAATGGATTGTGGTCAACCAGCTTGCTGAATATCTGAATCTTCACCAGTTCTCATGTCCTGAACCACATGGGTTCTGGAGTGGTCACAACATCATCACTGCTTTTGCAGGAATTCACTGACTTCATCCACCACACACTAGATCAAGGCCACCTGGTAGGGGCAACATTTATCAACTTGTCTAAGGCATTTGATATGGTGCACCATGCACTCCTCCTCAAACAGCTAACTGACACTGGGCTCTTATCAGAAACTGAAATGGTGCAACAGCTACCTGCACAACTGCTCTCAGTGGGTTAGGATTGGTGACGTCCTCTCAGATACCAGACCAGTCTGCTCTGGTGTTCCACAAGGCTCAATCTTAAGACCTTTACTGTTCAACTAATTCCTAAATAAACCCCAGGTCTCCTGCCCTGGATGGATACTCCTTTACGCTGATGATGCGGTCATATTCACCAGCAACCCTCACCCTGAGCTTCTAGAAACAGATCTTCAAAGAGGGTTCGAACACATGGAAAAATGGTTCAAGAATCACAGACTGGTTATGAACTATAAAAAAACAAAGACCATGTTGTACTCCAGCTCCCAAAGCAAACCCAAGGTCTTCCTCCTAGTAATCAGGAATGACAGTGGTGCCACCCTGGAACTTGTTCAGCACTTCAAGTACCTGGGCATCACAATTGACTCCACCCTGCCCTATGCACAGCACATAGACAACACTGCAAGGGTGATCAGTACAAGACTCAGGTTATTCTACCATCACAAACACAGCCTAACTCACAAAGTGGTGAACCTGGCCATCAACAATGCTGTTGTCTCCCTCATTGATTATGGTCTGGCTATATATGAGTCAGCAACAGACACAGCCCTCCACTGCATCTCTCTTGCTCTAAACAAGCCCTGCTGCCTTCTCACAGGTGCTGCAAGACTCACGCACACCTGTGATCTTTATACCCTGGCTGGCTGGCTTCAGCTTAGAGGCCAAATTAGATACCAAACCTGCCTCCTCGCAAAAAAAGTATCCCTAAACCTACCACCAGCTGGGGTCCAGAACCTGCTAACACCACACAGAAGCACTCATCAGACCAGAAGTTCTAACTGTCAAGTCTTTGATGTGCTGAGATACCACACCACCATGGCCCAACGTGTGTTCTCCCACCGTGTCCTCCTCTGGATCAATGCTCTGCCACCAGACACATCCCGCACAGTAAAAATTGGCTCTTTCAAACACAAATTTCGTCAGCACCTTACAACAACCAACAACTGTGTTTGCTTCCCCTAGGTCTCTTTTTTCAGTAATCATCAGCCAGCACTTAACAACCCCACCTATCTTGGAGCACTCCTCTTCCTACTCAGAGGAACGTTACCCCATCCATTGCAGTATACAACACTCGGGCCATCTGTCCAGATCCATTTGCAACTCTGCTTCTTACTTAAAATAAGTCCAACCAAGGATATTCTCCAACCTTTGTTTGGGAATCCTAACCTGCTGATGGCTGGACAGATGCTCTCCAAGCTGTTCTGGCCAGATATAGGTGCAAAGTTGTTGATCTTACATGAAATCAAAAAATGTTATCCTTCCAGAAGGCCTGGGCCTTATATCACAGGTCCACCACTTCTTGTTTTAAGTTTTTTCAGGTATCTCACATGTTTACACACTTTTGTTTGTCACAGGACCATGGTTTAGTCCTTTAGGCAATGTGTTTTTTCCACTTCTCTCCTCAGCCCCCTCTTCTCACCTTATGTCATACTATTATAGTTCACTGCAAAAATGTTTAGCTGCCAGTGAGGGCTCCAGGGTTTAATGGCTGGGAACAGACTCTTCCACCCACCGTAACTGCCAGAAACTGGCCATGTATCTGGAAACAATTGTACAAATTTATAAAATGGAACTGATACCACCTTATGCAATTCCAGATCATTCATAACCTGTGTTATACTCCTGTTAAGTTGCATAAGATAGGTCAGCTACCTAATGACTTCTGTTACAGATGTGGCCAAGATCCAGGATCCTTATACTATATACTCTGGACCTGCCAGAAGGTTGTCCCTTTCTGGAACTCAATTCGATCTCGACTAGACCCTCTGCTGGGACTCTCTGATGCCTTTCTTCCTGAAATTTGTATTGTGAGTAATTATACAGGCTCCCTGATTGGCAATCAGAAGGCCCATATGGCCTTAATCTCAGCATGTGCCAAGAAGGTCATCCTTCAGCATTGGTTTGATCAAAATATCACTCACTTCTTAGAATGGTATAAAGAAATTTTGTTTACACTGCAATCTGAGCGCCTTATAGTCAGTCTGTCGGATAATTTATCCAGATATAAACATATTTGAGAACCCTTGCATATATTACTAACGGTGTAATGATTCAACTGGAAATTCCTTTAACTCTGATATATATATCTATATATTATGGTAGCACGGTAGTGCTACCATAGTTAGGGTTGAGGAGCCATTTCTATGATAAACCCAAAATTTTGCACCTTAATAACTTTGAAACCATTTGACAGATTTGCCTGAAATTTGGAATACATGATCAAGAACCACAGGCCTTGGGATCTGCCAAGTTTCGTAGCGGTCGTATATATGGCTGCGGAGTTATTAAGCATGATCTGCACGTGTGTTTACGCTTTTTCTGGAATTCTCTGATTAGCCTACAGGTCACACAGTTTGTAAAACTGCCCACAATCTTCAGGAATGTGCAGCGGGGTCCCTG
The DNA here is from genome assembly GCA_016271365.2 of Neoceratodus forsteri. NCBI lineage: Eukaryota > Metazoa > Chordata > Ceratodontiformes > Ceratodontidae > Neoceratodus > Neoceratodus forsteri. The sequence continues at coordinate 1,133,350,508 of CM028130.1, forward strand.
ACGTGCCTTTCGAAGATTATGGGGGCTAAGTACAAAACTAGCCAGGACAGTCATAAATCATATGACTTTTACATTTTTTTTCTACGTCATACGGTTCCTGAGATATAACCTATTTAGTATTCCAAGTCCTCATTTTCTGCTCCGATACCCATTATTATGCATACATTCTTTGTACTCACTGTCTTTCTCTATGCAGGTTTTGGGGAAAACCAGCCTGTGCACTTACGTTACTGTTACCGTTGCCCTTTCCGCTTGCGTTTCCTTACCCGTTTCACTTACTGTTGACGTCTATGCCACCATGTGCGTTATCCTTTGCATTTTCATTTGCACTTGCGTTTCTGTTATTTTTTGCCATTTGTGTCTAAAGTACTGTTTCTCTTTCTGTTTCACTTTGCATCACCATGCCCATTGACATTTCCGTTTGCAGGCACCATCTTACTATGTGACAACACATCACGTGGCAGACCGTTCCCGTCTATGCCACCATGTGCGTTACCCTTTCTGTTCTCATTTGCGCTTGCATTACCATGTGCGCCACTGTTAAGCGCTTCTGTTTGCGTTGCTGTTCCTGTTACTGTACCACAAGATATCACGTGGCGGGCCTTGGGCCCTGCCGCCACATTACATGGCGGAGTGCAGGACCAGAGGGCCGCGCTCCCTGCCGCTTCACATTCATTACTATTTCTCATTATTGTTCTCAAAGAAGAAATTAGAGGCAAAAACTCCATTTAATGCATTAGTTAGGGTTGTTCCACAGTGACAAAAGTGAGGAAATTCGGTGTTGGGGTTGAAAACCCCCCTTGGACCCCCTGCCCACCCCCCCAACCGGCATTGGGGTGTGCATTGGGGTCATCGGTCCTAACTCTCACCCCATTCTCCTATATTTCTGCTGTTTTACACATGGATGGGGTGAGAGTTAGGGCTGATGACCAATGCACCCAATGCGGTTATGAGGGTCAAAGGTGTTTTCAACCTAACACCCGACTCTCACTTTGTCACTGTAACAACCCTAACTAATGCATTAAACTGAGTTTTTTGCCTCTAATATATATATTGATTATAGTGGCACGGTAGTGCCACTATAGTTAGGGTTGAGGAGCCATTTACATGTTAAACCCAATATTTTGCGCCTTAATAACTTTGCAACTGTTTGATGGATTTGCCTGAAATTTGGAATACATTATCAAGACCCATACACAGTGGGATCTTCCAAGTTTCGTACCAGTCGCATATACGTCTACGGAGTTATTAAGCGCGATCTGCGCGCATGTTTACGCTTTTCTGGAATTTTACTGTCGCGCCTACAGGTCACACGGTTTGTGTGACTGGTCCGAAATCTTCAGGGAACGTGTGGCCAGGGTCCCCGATGTGCCTTTTGAAGATTTTGTGAAAAAATATTAAACGGTTCAAAAGTTATTCAAAATCAAGTTCCCATTATAAGTCAATGGGAAAAGTTGACAAAAAGTTTGACAGTGTCGCAAATGCAGTTTTGACTTTCACAAATGGCCCTTTTACTGTTGCAAATCCACCATTTTGTTTTCAGTTAGTGATCAGGAAAATGCTTGGCATTTAAAATTGGGACCCTCTAGCAACCTAATTATTTTTGTATTCACCTAGTCAGACCCTGAGGATGCTAGCCAAGTCTTTATTTTGGGGTAAAACACCCCAGAAATATGTTTTTCAAATTTCTGGAAAAAGTAATTTCACAAAGTACTGTCGCACTTGCTACACTGTCGAATGAATTTACGAAAGCTTTCGCAAACTTCAACAGTACTTTTCTAGGTTGAGGGAAAATGACAGCAATTGTTTGGCACCCTGCAGCAAAAGAATGGTTTGGTGTTTTGGCCTGAAATTTGGAGGGAAAGCAGCCGACATCTCACAGATGTGCCTTTCAGTGTTATATTGAAAAAATTTCACATGGCGGCAAAGTTACGGCATTCCAAAATTGACGCTTTTTCCCATAGGATAACATTATGGCATCCGGCACATTACAGGAATTCCTGCTGCAAAATAAAGGTTTGGTCTTTTGGGCTGAAATTTGGAGGCAACACAGCCAACATCCCACAGATGTGCCTTTTTGTGGTTTGGTGAAAAAATATTACAAGGAGCCAAAGTAATAGCACTCCGAACTTCTCTTTTTTTCCCCATAGGATAACATTACGGCGTTCGCCATTCCTTTCAGGGCCTGTATCTCAAAAACGGTGTGAGATACGGACTTTTCGTTGGAAAAATACTAAGCCCCCAATGGGACCTAAGTATAAAACTAGGCAGGAAAGTCATAAATCATATGACTTTTAAATTTCTTTTCTATGTCGTACAGTTCCTGAGATATGAGCAATTTAGTATTCTAACTCCTCATTTTCTGCTCCGAGAACCATTATTATACATACATTCTTTGTACTCACTGTCTTTCTTTATGCAGCTTTTGGGGAAAACCAGCCTGTTCACTTACATTACTGTTACAGTTACCATTTTCACTTGCGGTTCCATTCCCATTTCACTTACCGTTCATGTCTACGCCACCATGTGTGTTACCCTTTGTGTTTTCATTTGTGCTTGCTTTTGTGTTGTTTTTAACATTTCTGTCTATACTACTGTTTCTCTTTCTGCTTTCCCCACTCTCCCGCCACCGTATTACATTCACTATTTCTCGTTATCACTCTCAAAAACAAGGGAAATTAGAGGCAAAAAATGCAGTTTATTGCATTAGTTAGGGTTGTTCCACACCGACAAAAGGGAGGAAATTCAGTGTTAGGGTTGAAAGTGCCCCTTGGACCCCCCTGCCCACACCCCCAACCGGCATCAGGGTGCGCATTAGGGTTTTTGGTCCTAACTCTCACCCCATTCTCCTTCACCTCTGCTTCTTTACACATGTGATGGGGTGAGAGTTATGGTTGACAACCCTACTACATACCCCAATGCTGGTTGGGGGTGTGGGTGGGGGTCCAAGGCATGTTCAACCCTAACACCTAATTTCCTCACTTTTAGGTGTGGAACAACCCCACTAATGCATTAAACTGATTTTTTTGTTTTCTAATATATATATATATATATATGTGTATATATATATATATATATAATTTTCCTCATTCTTGGCAGTCTGGTGCATAGTGGGACAAAACTCAGCATCTATACCCTTGTTGAAACTTCAGTTTTCACTCCGTGGTTGGTGGGAAGAGATTGGGGTAAGGCCTGTGGATAAACTGTAAATGTTATAGTTAACAGTTTTCTACATTTAGCAGAGAGAATATATCTTACTCTAGGTTTGTTTACTCTTTTCTTCTGTTACTTTATGGACTTCAGATGTATTCCATTACACGCATGTATGAAGTCCTTGTCAATTACTTCTCTGTATTACCATGCTCTCAAATAAAATGTATTAAATATGAAAAAAACAACAACCCCGCCTACCATCCCAGTAGGTGCAGCTCCACCACAACACTTCCCTTATCCCCCCATTCCTCATTGGGCACTGCCACTTTACCCCCATCGCAGTGCCTACCTTTCTGCTACTCCCCTCTCCCTCTTTCTGTTCTCTCCTCACTGCTCATTTTTGTAAGGTACTCCCTATGGGGGCTTTTTAGTAGTGTGTTTATAACTCCAAGATGCTGGCATATGTTGCACAATGCCTGAGCTGCTTATACTGTGTTGTAACTGTCTGTACCAACTATGTATAAAGGCCCACGTGTTTTACCTTACTGTTTCGTCAGCTGACGTGGAACCTATTTAACGAGCATCTGCTCAAAGGTGTAATCCAAGATTTTAATAAATAAGTAAATAAATACATAAATGAAATAATTAAGGACCTCTGCCCTGTAACTCACTCATTCCCCCTCCCCTTTGCAGCTTAACACACTAATTAGCAGTGTAATTAGGATTGCTTTGTGATGCGGTACTGGGAATGCTCTCTCATTCCGATGGGACCAGGAGAGCAGGATTGTGGGTTGTATGCAGTTTGTTTTGGGGGAAGGACACCTACAAGCACAACTGAGAAAACCACATGCAGCCCAGCGGCAACCCTCTGAGGCAGCGTGTTTTTACCATCCAGAAGATGATGGCATGCTTTATGCACTTCAGGAGAGGGTGTTGCCATTCTAGTCCTTCTTTTCAGTTCTGTAGTTCAGGGAACTGGGGGGGATGATGTCATCAGACAGTGACATTCCTGAGACATAAAGTGTGACGTGTGAGTTATAGAAAGTTTCAGAGTGTGTATGTTTAGCAGCAGTTTATTACACCAAGAAAGGATAATGTTGCTAGTCAGGATAAATGTATAGTATTTTTTATGCATCTCCAGTGAGGCAGATTTTGAGAGAATAAAATTCTGTGTTGAAATGAATTGTCAGTACCATTCATGCTTTAACTACTGTATATTTTGTGACATACTGTAACAGTCGGGAAGGATTAAGTTTGCATATCTGTTCTTGGTTGTTGTTCTTAAGCAGGGGTGAAAAGGTTAAAAATCTTGGAAACAACTATCCACATAAGAAGAGTTAGGGACCGTTGCATGTAACAATTCCTTCTGTTGTCTGGTTTTTGGTCTCGATTTTTTTTTGACTGTCCTGCTCATGTGCTGCAAAAGGGAGTATAGCAAGAGAGAAACAAGCATTTGTCAATGTTGACTGTTGCTTGCTTATATGTGCTGTTTAGGTATTGTGAAGTGAAAGTACCATGCCGAAGAACTGTCATGCCCCTCAAGACATCCACTGTGTCTTTCTGTTCAGTATGCACTGAAGAGGGGGAGGGAAAAGTGCCACAGCAGTACAGCAGTTGCAAAGGCATGAAGAGGTGGACAATAGTCCATTCACAGGCAGAAGAATCCTGCAGGAGGTGACTAAATTGAAGGTGGACAAAGCGATGGGACCAAATGGCATACATCCAAGGATGTTAATAGAACTGTGAAGGGAGATAGCAGTACCTCTGATACTGGGGTCGGTTTTACTCCCTAGTTGTTCTTCCTCCATCCCTCTTTGCCATCCCCTATTCCCATCCCCCCAGGATGCCTACAATACTCATCTGCCCTGCAACTTAGACTCCTCCCTAACCTTCACAGTTCATCCCTCCTACTTGCCAGTCATCTGCAGACCATACACTCCCTCCATCCTCCAAGCCCAGTCCAGGATCATGGTGGACCTACACTCTGTACACGCCACCACCCTTTCAAAGATGGCCACCCTATTGATATGTGGCACCTGCCCCATTTTGGCCCCCTCTTATGTTATTCCCAGGGTCTGTACCCTTCTACAATGGTTAGGCCCCTGTTTACTCCAATTCCTGTTATCCCCCCCCACACACACACACACTAGTCCCCCTACTGACGCCTTGCTGCACTGGGTTAATTCAGTCTCAAATCTCATCCATTAGATACTGTGTTACTGTAGCAATCCAAAAGCCTCCTTGTCCGTTTTTCACCCCTCAGCTACCATACTTTTTGTTCTCAGCTCTCATATAGTCTCACTTACCCCAGTTAGAAATCCTATTGCACTCCAAGTATCACTCAGCTCACTTAGAGAAATAAACAGAACAAATAAATATATATTATTACAGCAGTCATAACAGTATAGTTCAGTACTTAGCTCAGTTAGAGAAATAAACAAAACAACTACAGTAAATCTGTATTATTACAGCAATCCTAAAAGTATCCAATCAATCATTGCGTTGTCTCCACTCCAGAGACCCTGATGTAAAATAGGACCACTGAGGACCCTGGGTGGGAAGGTGTGCAACTCTAAAGTCCAGGCAGAGCTCCATTGAGCTCACTCACTCCCTCCCTCTCTGTCAATTGCTCATTCTATTTCTCCTGATACTTCAGGCTGCCCTTTTGTACTGGTCTCCTGCTTGCATTGGCATCTTTTCTTGCCCACAAAGTAATCTGCAGCAGTCCCGACAAAGCTCCGTTGAGCTCACTCACTCCCCCTCTCTCACTCGCTTGTTCTATTTCTCCCAATGCTGCAGGCTGCACTTTGTACTTGGCTCCTGCTTGCGTTGGTGCCTTTTTCTGCCCACAAAGAAATCCACAGCAGTCCCAACAGAGCTACATTAAGCTCGCTCACTCCCCCTCTCTCACTCGCTCATTCTGTTTCTCCTGGAGCTGCAGGCTGCCTTTTTTGTACTGGGCTCCTGCTTGTGTTGGCATCTTTTTCCGCCCACAAAGAAATCTGCAACCGTCCCAACACAGCTCCTTTGAGCTCGCTCACTACCCCCTCTCACTCGCTCATTCTGTTTCTCCTGGCACTGCAGACTGCCCTTTTGTGTTCGGCTCCAGCCTGCACTGGCACATTTTTCTGCCCACAAAGAAGTTCACATGTGCCTCAACAGAGCTCCGTTGAGGTTGTTCACTCCCCTTCTGTCACTCGCTCATTCTGTTTCTCCTGGCGCTGCAGGCTGCCCTTTTGTACTGGGCTCCTACTTCCGTTGGTGCCTTTTTCTGCCCACAAAGAAATTTGCAGCAGTCTTGACAGAGCTCCATTGAGCTAGCTCACTCCCCCCTCTCACTCGCTCATTCCGTTTCTCCCGGTGCTGCAGGCTGCCCTTTTATACTGGGCTTCTGCCTGCTTTGGTGCCTTTTTCTGCCCCCAAAGAAATCTGCAGCAGTCCCGACAGAGCTCAGTTGAGCTTGGTCACTCCCCGTCTCTCACTTGCTTGATCTTAATCTGTCCCAAACACTGATTTCCTAAAGCAACTGCACTATTCTGAGCTGGAAGCACAAAAACACATTTCAGCCAGGATGAAAAAAATCACAGCTGTACTGTTCATAAGGAGGTGTGAAAAAATGCCATGTTGAAAATCTGGCATGACAATATTACAAATTTGTGAAGTTACAATGGTGCGTGGAAACTGTGCAATGCACAGTTGTAATGCACTCATTTTATGCACTTTCATCATCACATTTTCAACATAGGCATTTTAGGACCTCTGCTCATGAACAGTGTCACTGTCATTTTCTCAGTCTGATTTCCCACAGTGACCATGCTATTCAGCGCCAGAAGTGCGAAAACACATTTTGGCCAGGATGTGTCAAATGACAGCTGTACTGTTCACAAGTAGGTGTGGAAAAATGGCAATGCTGAAAATCTGGAATGAAAATATAAATTTGCGTAGTTACAAGTGTGCGTACAAACTGAACAATGCATGGTCGTAACACAGTCATTTTATGGACTGTCATCACAAAATTTTCAACATAGGCATTTTAGGACCTCTGTTCATGAACAGTGTTACTGTGATTTTCTTAATGTGTCCCGAACACTGATTTCCCACAGTGACTGTGCTATTCTGCGCCAGAAGTGCGAAAACACATTTCAGCCAAGATGTGAAAGATGACAGCTGTACTATACATGAGGAGGTGCAGAAAAATGCCAATGTTGAAAATCTGGAGTGAAAATATTGCAAATTCATGAAGCTATGAGCATGTATAGCAACTGCGCAACGCACACTGGTAAAAGAGTCATTTTTGGGATTTTATCCACCAAATTTGCAACATAGGCTTTTTGAGAATCCACCTCCTGAACACTGGCACTGTCATTTCATTAATTGGTCCCAAAAGGTAATTCTGCACAGTGATTGTGAAATCACCTTTTGGGACCAAATAATGCCATGACAGTGGCTGAATTCATGAGGAGGGGTCACAGAAACCCCATGTTGAAAATGTGGTGCCAAAATTCCAAACAATGCCTGAGATATGCGCCAAAGTTGAAAAAACCCTATTTATGCCATTATAAAGCTTACCAGCTTTTCCTCAGTTTGCGGTCGGCTTGAAGAGTGCAGACATGTTCCCAGTCCACCGAAGATCATCGTGTCAGACTCCAGAGGTAAATATGGGGTGGAGGGGTGTGGGGAGGCAGGGTGCACAGAGGGTGGGTGTGGGTTGGGGGAGGGGCTGCCAGACTCAACCAGGGACCATTTTTTGTTTACAGGGGTTAAAAAAACATTGCAGGACTGTTTTTCTTTTTACAGGGACATTTGGCATGCTGGGGTGGGCTCCCAGTGTACCACCTGAATGTTGTTTTGGGGGGCTGTAGCCAATGGGGGATTGGGCACCCCTGTCAGCACTTACGGGGTGGTGGATGAGCCAAAGGGTTAGGTACCCCCAGCAGACTACATATTGGAGGCATACATTATGCCGATGGGAGGCTCACGGGCAATTCAGTCGGAAGGAGGGAATGAAGCTGCTGGGATTGGGCACCCCGTTGGCAAGCAAAGATGGGGGGCGCATGATGCTGAGGAGGATTGGGCACCCCCTCAGCATACATCAGAAATGTGGGGAGATTATGCCAATGGGGCCTGGGATCCCCATTGGCAAACTGGGTTGGGGCATGCAAGAGACCGCCCTGCAATGATGGGTTGCACCCCCACTGCAGCGGATGACACTGCAATGACGAAGTGGCCCCTGTTTGCAGCATTCCACCCCATTGGGGAACACGGGTCAAGCCTCCAAAGGCAGTGGGGGCATTGGCCACAGCAGTGCCACACCTCCACAACCTGCTTCAGCAGTAAGCTGCCGCAACATGTTTCTTGTGGATGTGTGCAAGCAACATAAAAATACATGTTGTCAGTAGCAATTGGGTTATTATAAATAATTGTGAATGTAAGTAAGCTCGATTTAGTTGTCCTGCATGTCTGTGACATTTTCACATACCCCATTTTACGGGACAGACTTTAAGGAGTACCAGTCAAAATTTATAAAACAAAAATGTTGTACAGTGTTTTGGGGTGTGTGTGTGTGTGTTGTAATGGGTGTGGGTGCACCATTTCAGACAACCCACCCAATATAGTTTGAGTAGCGGATCTTGCCTAAGCACTACAGAGCCAGAAGTAGGAGTCTCGAAGGTATGTCGTTTGGTGCCCCTTTTAAAAAGAAAAAGAATAGAAAAGAGGGGTCACAAAGGATCCATAGCTCTTAGGGGGTAAATAGGGCAGAAAGGACAGGTTAGGCATAGCATTATACTTATCTGATGGGGGAAGGAGCCCATGTCCTATCAGACCTGTAAAATAAAACAAACTAGGTTAACTGGGGAAAAAACAGTGGCAGAGTATAAGCAGAGAGGAAGGGAAGCGTGGTTTGGGATGAGAGCTTGACCAAAAACTGCTATGCTGTTATTGGTGGCCAAGTGGCTAGTAATGTACTTGATAGCCCAGGTGGGCTAGTGGTGGCCCTTGGTAGGGCTAACAGGCCTATGGGTAAATAAAAGAAAGGAACTGGTGGTCTTGTGGGCTAGGGATCTCATGGGGGGCCATGAAGTAAAATGGTAGTCCTGGTGGTCTAGTGGGCTAGTAGCCTGTGGCTGTGGCCAATTCCTTTTTCAATAAAACTAGTACCCTTCCCTTGAATTCTGGTGGGCACTCCCTGAGCCTTAGTGTTGTGCTGGGAGTTATGTTGACTAGAGACAGGAGAAGCATAAGGTGGGGTGACAGCCAGCTGCATAGCGTAAGCACGCTGAGTGAAAGTGCCTGAGGGCACTTGTATCTACTAGCCCTTACAAAGCACATGTTGTGATCTATTCCACACAGGTGGGAAAGAGACAGAAAAATGAGCCAGTGGGAGGTGGAGGAGGCAATAGTGGAAGCACTCCCCCACAGAGTTTGTTATACCCTAAAGAGCTGAAGCAGCAACAGGGCGGAGGCCATGGAAGAGCTGCCCTCACATCTGATTATAATACTCCCAGCCAAGAGAGGAGGGTGGCAGGAATTACCATTAAGTGACTCTGCTCCTGCGCAAATGTTGAAGCCAGGAAGGGAGTTGAGAGGTGGCAGGAACTGCCAGGGAGTAAAGCCACTCCCACGGCAATAGTAAAGTTGGGGGGGGTTGTAAGACTGGGAGAGGAGAGGAGAAGAGAGGGAGGCAGCAGTAGCAGCAGTGGGTAACGCATATCATAAGCTGTGCTGCAGCTTTAGGAATGCCAGTGGGCTAAATTTATTTATGAAAGCTTGCCGGACACAGGCAAGGTTGAGTGAGCCCAGGGGTAGGGGAGTAATGGACTAGTTGCACCACGGCTTCAGTCAAGCCGGAGATGGGCTATAAATGTAAATGGGAGAAAAGCACAGAGTATGCTCTACAGTTGGGACAGCCCACAGAAAGCCACACAGCAGTCACAGCCGATACCCAAAGGGGTCATAAATAACTAAAAAAAATATCATATTTAATTTAGTGTCTAACTGGGAGGAAGCAAGCAGTCCTCTAGGTGGACTGCCAGGAAAACTCCAGGTAAGTTATGTTTTTAGCCTGTTGACTGGAGCTGGTGTCATTAAAACATCTTGATATCAGCAGCAGAAGGCAGGATCAGCCAGATAGTAAAAGAAAGTTGGTGGGGGGCTGTTATTCAGTGGCTTCCGACAGTCAGAAGATTTTATAACGTGAAAAAGTATGAGGTGGGCTGTCTAGGGAACCATCAGCCCTATCCACCCACACCATAACTTTGCAGTGTTTATATCACAAAGCGTGGAAACAGAGGACTCAAAAAGAGCAATGACAGAAGTCAGGAGGAGCTAGCTAGAGGGGTTCCCACCTCTGGAAGGGGTGCAAACTCTTTCATTATTGGCTGCCAGGGGCCTTAGCAACTTGATTCACCAATCAGGTATTGAGGAGGGTTGACTAAATGGCTGAGGAGGAATAGCTTGGGGGCTTTTCTCTCTTCCTCTCTAAGTTAACAGGAGTCCTATGGGAGGGCTCTGCAACAGGCAATTCCTACTGTCAGGCAGAAAAAAACAGAAAAAGTATAAAGTGACAGGCTAGACAAATAAGGGGCTATCACAATCAAGGTAGGCAAAAGTATTTAGTTAGGAAAGTTAGATTAATTTCTTTTCTACAGAGTTGTTGGGCCTTGACATTCCAATTAAAAGAGGAGTGAGGGGAAGTCCACTTTTTTCTCACTTAATTTTCAAGACACTTCAAAGAGGTTATATTTAAAAGTTTGTAAGGAGGGGTTCACCTAATTGACAATGGACAGAAGAGGACCAGAGATGCTGTGGAGCCAGAAGATTGGAGGACTAAAGGTGCAGCACAGTCATCACAGGACAGCAGCCGAAGATGACAACTCACCATTCCCTGGTCAGGGCAATGCATCGAAGTCTTCATCACCCTCATGGACAGCACCCATTTGGGCTGACATAGAAGGGACTGTGTGACTTTTGAAACTCAGAACTGATTCTACATTTTGCTGTTTTTGTGGGGTGGGTGAGGTGAAAAGATAGGCGAGGCAGTGAATTCTAGATCTCTTGTCAGGGAAAGAAAAATGTTATCTAGTTTGAATAAATGCTAGTTTACTGTTTTGGCTGTGCAACTGTTGTCTTAGTCATTGATAAAGCCACATATGAAGCAAAAAATAGATTTTCATAGGTAGCTTAATAAATCTGCTTAATTTTGAAAGAAATTTCCGCCTCTGTGGTAATTCCGATGGCAGTGTTGCTTATGGTTAGAATTTCATAACCCAAATAAATATCTGCCAGACCTTGTAACTGACCTTCCTTGCAGCGAGCTCAATTCCATCACCCATGTAGGGGAAAATAGGGTGCAGGCAGGTGTTTTAACATTCACTCTTTTCTCTCATCTGGACCAACTAGGGGACCACCCAAACCATGTTGCCCCCACCCAGGACATTGACGGCCAGGAGAACTGAGAGCCTACGGCCATGACTGGGGGCAGTCAGGAGCCTGACAACATGGCTATGGGGGCTGAGAAGCCTAAAGCTGGGGATGGGACTCAAGAGCGTGCTCCCAAGGCTAGAAGGGGTATAATAGGGAGTATGACACCATGGCTTGGGGGGCTGAAGAGCTAGTGGTCCTTCTTTCAGTAGACTCACCTTCCCTATCACTGGACGATCCTCCCTTACCCTGTGCCAGCCCCTCAGTCAACCTTCCTCCCTGCATCTGAACCTAGCTTCCCACCACAGACCAGCCTTGCCCCCAGCTGACACCTTTCCCTGCAGCTAGACCACCCCCTGACACTGGACCAGCCTCACAACCACAGCTGACTGCCATCCCTGTAGGTGGACCACCCTTATAGACACATACCAGCCTCCTACCCAAGCTGAGTATCCTCCTTGCTGCAGCTGGATCACACCCTAAATCCCCATACCAGAGTGCCCCATCAGGCAACCCTCCCTAAAGCTGGACATCCAAAGCCTCCATACCAGATCACCCACACATATCCCTTTATGCTGCAGAAGGGTAATCACTTACTATTCTGTAAACATTTCAAATTTCTATATATTCTTAGTTTGGTCTTTTGTTATACTGGTTTGGTCCCCTCCCACAATTATCTGACATTTGCCCTGTAGTTACTCATTATTTAGATCAGTTTGCTTGAACTGTGGATTCTTTTTGACCCCTTGAGACTTGTTTTACTTTAGGGCTCTTTAAGAGAAAGACCTTTAAAGTGGGCCTCTATGAAATGGTGACTGCAAAAACTTCTATGTTAAAATCTCAACTAATTAATAACTGAGAAATGTTCTAAGTTTTACATTTCAAGTAATTAACAACTGAAAACAATTCTAAGTCGTATAAACAACTAACCCACAAGCTGGATTCTGTTTAAGTTGAAAAATGCAAACAATCCCAAACTACAGTACTTTTCAGTCTCATTCCTCAACAAATGCACACGTAAATAATAAACGTCTCAACTAATTGCTAGGTAGCAAGGATGACATTATTTGAGTAAATTCCCTCAACCAATGGTCAAGCTTAATGCTCAATTTTCTAGTTAGCCATTATTTAATGGAAAGGGAAACTATTTGCCAACATATTTTTTTTGTATGGGAAATTTTCAACATAGTCCTTTTATGACTCTATGTTATGATCAAGACAGGTGGATTTTTTTCAAAAATCTTGTCCAAAAAGTGATTTGACAAAGGGTCAGCTAAAGCATGTCTTGAAGGGGATTTGAAAAATGCCACTTGTCATGTTCATCAGGTGGTGTAACAAAAAGGTTACATGCACGTTTGGGGTCAAAATCTGCAGAAATATCACAAAGTCATCAGTAAACATTGAAAAAATTCAATCTTGCCTGGTACCCTCCCCATGTCTCCCTTTCCCAAAGAAAATACATATACCAAATCTTGGAGGAAATGGCTGCAGCCATGTATTTATTGATCTACAACTCATCATCCTGAGTATAGGCACTGCTGGGAGGATGTGCCCCTCATCCTTGGGGAAAAAAGGTCATATGGCCAAGGCACTGGCATCCACTCCCAGTCCAGCGCCACCTGTAATCCTTGCGGAGACCGAGGAGGCTAGACTCGACCCCCAACTGGATCATAATCTAGCAGTCCTTCGAGTACTTTGTGAGAATTGGACTCATCCCCCAAGTTCCCCCAATACCACGGGCCTGTACTCCTCCCAAGCCACCTCCCATGGCTGTAATAGTTCTGTACAGACACAGCAACCTCTGCGAAACCACATTATCTTAGTCTCTGTCAGCTAACTTATATAACATCCCATTGGAGGAGGTGAAAAACCCAGGAAACTATAAAGTTAAGCAGAAAAAAAAAAGGGAAAATTCACTCCCCAAACCCTAATGAAGTTGCCCATACGAGGTCAAAGGGGGCCCTACCTTCCTGGGCCCTGACCCTGCTTTCACGAGGGCAGGTAGGTGGGGATCCACTGGAAGGAGGAGAGAATGGGAGCAGTGCTAGGAGGCACCTACAAAGCCTCCCCTGTCTCCTCCCTCCAGCAATGCCACCCCTTCCCGAAGGTGGCCATCTGAGAACCTCCTCCTGGGTGTTGCCAGGCCCAGTGTTCCCCAAGAGGAGGCCCCCTCTATGTCTACCAGGTCTAGGGAGATGGGGGACCCAGGCAAATGGCCAGCTGCTGCAACTGGCTGTCAGTCTTTCCATTTCCTCATAACTTTGTTTTTTGACATTTTGACCCCAAATTTTTAACACTGTCTTTTTATGGTCCCACTTTATGATCACAGCAGGTAGAATATTTCAATCCTGTTTGAAAGGTGACTTCATATGAAAAGTTGCCCAGCCCACTTTGTTTCTTTTCGACCACTCTAAGGGTCTAGTCCTGTCCTTTTACCTAAAGTAATTTTCTTATATCTGCTGAGCTGCAGGGAGAGGGGAGGGGGAGGGGCTGGGTTTGTGTTTGTGTTTTCTGTTGTTGCACTGTTTTTTACTGTTTGTATTGCTATGTGTTTTATTCTTGAATTGTGTTATATACAGAGTGTTCTGTTGGTGACTTTGTTGGTTTGCTTTGAAAATTACTAAAGTATATTTACCGAGCATTTTTTCAATGCTGAACAAAAGAGAAACATTTTGGCCAGGATCTGAAAAAATGACAATTGTTAAATTCACAAAGAGTGTGAAGAAATGGCAATGTTGAAAATTTGAGGTCAACATACTGAAAATTGCCAAAGCCTGAATTCACACATTTCAATGCAGGCTCATAACTTTGTTGTTTGTGAATATGCCTGCCCACATTTTCAACATACCCTTCTTATGACCCCACCTCATGAACAACTCCGGAGGAAAATTTTAGCTCCTGCCTGAAAGGTGATTTCATGCGGCAACAGCAAAATTGCCTTTCGGGATGCCAAAAAAAAACAGTATTGCCAGTATCTGAAAAATTACAAATGCCACATTCATGAGATGCTGTGAAGAAATGGCTATGTTGAAAATTTGGGGTCAACATATTGAAAATTGTCAAAGTTATGTGCCTGCTTTTGCAAATTTCAACGCAGGCTCATAACTTCGTTATTTATCATTTTTACACCAAATTTTCAACATAGCCTTCTTATGACCTCACCTCATGAACAAAAGGTGGGAGAAAATTTTCCAACACCTGCCTGAAAAGTGAGTCCACACAGCAACCTCAAAATCATGTTTTGGGACAGAATTTGCTACTGTCACTTAATTGTTCATGAGGTGGGGTCCCAAACAAGGTGTGTTGAAAATTGAGGACAAAAATATTAAAAAAACTGTCAACTTATGCCACCAAGCTGAAAACCCCACTGAAATACATTGAAACTGAAAACCTCATTGAAATACATTGAAACGCTTATCCCAGTTCACAGTTGGACTTCGAAGAGTGAAGATGTGTCTGAGGTCCAAGGAAGATTATAGCGACAGACCTTCAGTGGGTAAGAATGGGGTAGGGGTGTGTGGTGGTGGGTTCTGAGTGGGAAGGTTGGGTGGGTAGCTGTGTAACACAGAGTCAGCCTTAGACTTTGTGGAGCCCGGGTTAAAACACGGGGTCCCCTATAACACGCAATCAGCAGTCTGGTGTCTGCTTGCTGACATATTTAACAGCTTGGCAGAGGAAGTGTTTGCAGTTTATGCGGCAGGTGTCATGGTGGACAGGAAACAGTATGGTCAATGAGAAAACCGTTTCGTACGGGAACCCCTGCCAGTGTCATAACTGTATGTCCATCCCAAAGGTTCACCAACATAATTCAGACATTTTTTTGGTTTTGCAGGGGGCTCCACCACACCCTCCGTAAATAAATACAATCAACTCTTGCGGTCACACCAAATTTAAAAAAATGTATATTTTAGAAGCCCACATTCAGTCTGTCAGTGCGACCACTGATATTTTGCATGTTCGCCTATCGAAAGTGGCAGGCTGTGAGAACCAAATACAATCTTTGCAGTCCTGCCTACCTACCAGCCCACTACCGTAACCATTACTTTAAATGAACCTAGCTGCCGGAAAACGCATCTCCCGTAAATGTTATAGTTTCAGGCGGTAGGTGGTTATCCGAGTAGCGTATGAGTAGTCCTGAGTGGTACTCTCATGCAAGATGAGACTTTCACCCACTGTACTACTTCTGCTGCAAGGTGTCCACCATGACACCTGTAGCAAAAAGTGCAAGTGAGGCACAAGTGGAATAGGAGAGCCACCAGTTTGGGAATCAAATTTCAGATGAAAGCAAAGTAGAGATATCCCTGAAAAATCAGGGACACACATGCTGGCAGTGTTGCACTTGCAAAAAGAGCAGAGATTCAAAAATAACATAGACATAGAAACATAGACTTTGACAGCAGATAAGGACTGCTTGGCCCACCTAGTCTGCCCATTTCCCTACCTACGGTATAAGCTGCAGATCCTATTTAACCAACAGCCTATTTTTTCCTATCCCCCACAAAAATTGTCTTATGCCTGTCCCATGCATTCTTGAATTCTCCCACAGTTTTTGACCCCACAACCTCCTCAGGAAAGCTGTTCCATGCATCCACCACCCTCTTTGTGAAAAAATACTTCCTCACATTGTCCCTGAGCCATCCCCCCATCTTCAAATTGTGTCCCCTTGTTACTGCACATCTCTTTTTCTGAAATCTGCTACCCTCTTGGACTTTGTTGATTCCATTGAGGTACTTAAAAGTTTCTATCATGTCTCCCTTCTCCTCCTTTCTTCAAGGGTATACATGTTAAGCTCCTTTAGTCTCTCCTCATATGGCTTATCTTGCAGACTCTGCACCGATTTAGTTGCCCTCCTCTGGACTGCCTCCATCCTGTCTATGTCCCTGTGGAGATGGGGTCTCCAGAACTGGGCGCAGTACTCCAGATGGAGTCTCACCAACTGTCTGTACAGAGGGATAACAACTTCCTGTTTTCTGCTGGTGATACCTCTCCCTATACATCCTAGTATCCCCCCAACCATCCTTACTGCCTTCTCACATTGCTTGCTTACCTTTAGGTTATCTGATATGACTATCCCCAGGTCCCTTTCCATTTTTGTTGTTGTTAATACTCCCCATTGTGTACTCTTCCCTGGGTTTTGCTTCCCAGGTGCATTATTTTGCACTTCTTTGCATTGAATCCAAGCTTCCATACTTCGACCATTCCTCCAACCTTGCCATGTCCCTTCTCATCCTTTCCATGCCTCCTTGTGTATCAACCCTATTGCAGATCTTTGTGTCATCTGCAAAGAGGTATACTTTTCCTTCCAGTCTCTCTGCAATGTCACTTATAAAGACATTAAAAAGGATTGGACCCAGTACTGAACCCTGTGGTACCCCATTAGTAATCCCTCTTTCTTCAGAATGGATTCCATTTACAATTACCTTCTGTGTCTTGTCGTCCAGCCAATGTTTTACCCAGGATACCACCCTGGGACCCACTCCCAGGCTGGTTAATTTGAATATTAATCTTTTGTGTGTGACTGTGTCAAATGCCTTACTAAAGTCTAGGTGGGCTACGTCCACAGCCCCTCCCTGGTCTACTACTTTGGTCACCCAGTCAAAGAAATCAATTAGATTAGTCTGACATGACCTTCCCACTGTGAACCCATGCTGCCTTGGGTCCTGTGCCCCACTAGCCTCTAGGTACTCAACAATTTTTTCCTTCAGAAGTGATTCCATCACTTTCCCTACCATAGAGGTCAAACTGACAGGTCTGTAGTTTCCTGCCTCTGTCTTGCTCCCACTTTTGTGTAGGAGAATCACATCCTCCTTCCTCCAGTCCTTAGGTACCACACCGTCCTCCCATGATTTGTTAAAAAGGTTAGTCAGTGGTGTCACTAGTTCTCTGCTTAATTCCTTTAGAATTCTGGGGTGAATTCCATCAGACCCCATTGCTTTGTCCACCTTCAGTTTTAGGAGTTCTTTCAGAACCCTTTCTTCTGTGAAAGGACTGGGATCAACCCCACTATCCAGAACTGTTCCTTTAGGGCACAGCAAATTCACATGTACATTATGTACCTGTGGGTGTGCTGTGCTCAAAAGGAACAGTTAATGTTCTAATCTAAAACCAGTACCTGTCACATTCATGAGGTAGTGTGATGAAGTGGCTGTGCTGAAAATATTTGGTCAAAATATTGTACAATACCTAAGTTATGAGTGAACATTGAGAAAATCTAAACATGCCATCATAACTTGGTCACCTTTTTATATTTTGACCCCAAATTTTCAACATAGCCTCTTTTGAGCCTGTGGGGACAAAACCCTTGATGGAGAAATTATTTTATTTTTATTATAAAGAATTGAATTTTTTAATTATTATTATTTTATCTGATTTTTATATGGGACTAATCTCTAGTTAAGATTATTGTTTGCATAAATTCGTATCAGAAAACAAAAAGTGTTAGTTAATTAAATCTTAAGACAATTTATCTGGCTTTAATGCTTAAAGGGAAAACATCTTTGTTCCCTAAACATTGGTAAATTAGGTCTAAGGAAATGAAGATGAGACTCCATTTTTATGTTGCTTGCACGCATGTGCAAGAAACATAGTGCCATCATCGGAGATTTCGGAGGTGTGTCACCTCCTCCTCCAATTCAGTCAGTGAGCTGGCAGGCGCGGCCCCTGTAAGCCAATGCATTTTGGAGCTGTCTACATGATGCCTAAAATGCAGTGGACATATTGAAAGGGGGAGCCGCTTCAGTGAGCAGCGATAAGAAGCATAGCTCCCCCACATGCAGGCATGCACACCCCACATGTACTGTGTAGCTGATGGGTGCCCAATCCGTCGGGTGAGCTGCGTCGTCCCCCAGTAGTTGGCCACGCTGGGAGCCCACCCCAGCGTGAGCAATCAGTCCTTTATCGACGGGGTGCCCAATCCCCATCAGCTGAATGGCCCCTGATTGTTGTGCCATGCTGAGCTCCACCCCAGCATGGCAAATGTCCATGATGTCTTTTTTCTTTTAAACCTATAAACCAAAAGCGTGTCCATGGCGCTGCCTCCCAACCCCTCCCACAACCCGCACCTACCCACTGCGCACCCAGCCTCCCCACACCCCTCACCCCATACTTACCTCCGGACTCCGGCGCGACGATCTTCGGTGGACCGGGAACACGTCTGCACTCTTCAAAGCCGACCGCGAACTGAGGAAATGCCGGTAAGCTGTATAATGGGCTAGATGGGGGTTCAACTTTATTGCATATCTCAGGCATTTTTGGGAATTTTTGCACCAAATTTTCAACATGGGGTTTTTAGGATCCCTTCTCATGAATGATGTCACTGTCATGGTGTTATTCAGGCCCGAAGGGTGATTTCGCGCAGTGACTGTGCAGTGACTGTGAAATCACCCTTTGGGCCTGAATACCACCATGACAGTGACATCATTCATGAGAAGGGGTCCCAAAAACCCCATGTTGAAAATTTGGTCCAAAAATTCCAAAAAATGACTGTTTTACGAGCGTGTGTTGCGCAGTTCCTACGCAGGCTCGTAAGTTTCTGAAATTTCAATATTTTCACTCCAGATTTTCAACATTGCCATTTTACCATACCTTCTTATGAGTAGTACAGCTGTCACATCTCACCCAAAATGTGTTTCCACCCTTGTGAATGTTGAAAATTTGGTGGAAGAATTCCTAAAAATGACTGTTTTACGTGTGTGCGTTGCACAGTTCCCACGCACGCCCGTAGGTTTGCATTTTTCAATATTTCCACTCCAGATTTTCAACATTGCCATTTTACCATTAACCTCCTTATGAGCAGTACAGCTGTCATTTTTCATCCTGCCCAAAATGTGTTTCCGCCCATGTAGCGCACAATGGCGCAGTCGGTGTGCAAACTCAATGTATGGGACACATTAACAAAATCACAGTGACACTGTTCATGAGCAGAGGTCTTAAAATGGCTATGTTGAAAATTTCGTGAAAAATTTCCTAACAATAACTGTTTTACGAGTGTGTGTTGCGCAGTTCCTATGCACGCTCGTAAGTTCGCAAATTTTCAATATGTGTTCTCCAATGACTTCCAAATACCTAAACAGCACATAGAAGCAAGCAACATTCAGCATTGACAAATGCTTGTTTTTTTAAGCAATGATGTAAGTGGACACTTTGTAAGTTAGGTCTGTAGTATCCTCTGTTTTCTTAGGGGCCTAATCACATTCCAGAAATGCTTCAGCCAAAGTTAGCTGGTACTGTGATCGCAAATTCTCTCACTGTAAGTATTACCTGAGCAACCACTCCCGTCGTCACGGGGCAAAAACCACACCACTGGGTTTTGTCTTAACGTCACTTTATTTGATCAAATATCTCACACATGCATGTGGGACTTCTACAAAGGAGATAGTCATTGATTAAAGTTTACAGCAGCTTTTATAAGCTAGATTTTGCACTTCTTATCTTGAAAAATACCAGCATTTCAGTATGAGCCAATCATAAAACAGCATAACAAGTTTTCAGCAATGTAACAGAAAAAAAGAAAAATATGCCTGGTCAAGCTGACCTGAGAGAGACAATGAGTTTCACTCACACCATAGCAACGTACAGCTTATCTTCAATGCCACTACATGCTGTTATTATTATATTTTATGCCCAGGCATGCTCCTATCTCTATATTATGTCCAAGCTTGCTATTTAGGTTGGTACAACCAGTTCTGCTCAGTTTTATCTAGCTTTCTGTTTTTACAAATGTACTTCAAGTAACCTCAGTACAAATTCTATAACCCTTAAAAGAACAAAACATGAACTCAGAAATGTCTACTACATTCATTATTACTTTGTTACAGCATGGCTTTTAAAGCAAGCATAGCTTCAAGGCATTTAATAGCAAATATAGCTTTAGGATATATAAAAATTCCCTCACACTCTCCCCCCTTTTGATACTATGTATCAACTAACCGATCCCTTTTTACTTTTTCTCGCTTTATATTTTGATCACAATCTGGCTCATTTTGTAATGGAAAACACCCCCTCCAGTTTAATGGGGTCCTTTTGTTCGGGTTGTAGCAAGGGGGCAGGTGGGTGGTCGGTGATATTGCCATCATTAGTGTTGCACAGGCATTGTAGGAGAAGTTTGATTAGGACAGTCAGTAGCCAGAGTGCCAATATGACCACTTACAAGTACTGTCACCCAATGGAGAAGAGTAGCACCCCAGTCACCAACTACGCTTGTAAGCCATGACCATGGGTCCCATATTTATATGTAGCAAGCTTAGAAAAAAATGCAAGGCTGGAATTTGTGCATATCTCGGCCATGGCCTCATTTTATGCTTTTAGCTATTTTTTTTTTCATTGTATAGAATTTTACAATTAACCCTTTTAAAGTCTTACACGCACACATATTAAGTGACATAGTGGTATTTTCCAAGTGCAGCCTTTTGCTACTAGATATACTAATTTACATGTTGGCATCATTTAGTCATTTACTAACCATTTTTACCTCTTACTAGCCCTTTAGCAATTTACACTAGCAATTTTACACCTTTTTATTTCCTCAGTTTTATGGTTAGCCAACTACACATTGTTGATAAAAGTTTGGTCACTGATTACTAAAACCTTGGCCACTGACCACTGTTAATAATTTCCACCCTGAAGATAGGAAGCCCTGAGGGACCTAACATTCACAAAAATTGAACATAAATGTAAAGATATTAGTTAATAACTGAAGGTTACAAAAAAAAACTAAACATTTCTACTTTTAGACTGTTAGACTAGGTGACTAGGTATATGATTTAAAACTGGTTGCCAGCATACAGATAGTCAAGGCATTTATAAAAAGCATCCTGTTTTGGAGTTGGCACAGGGCTGGTTACAGACGGAACACAAATCGTGAGTTTGTAAAACATAATACAGAATTGAGGGATGTCAACACCACAATTGAAATATTGAAAATGCTAACATGTGACACCACATATAACACAATATAACATGACAATTTTGTTGATGAAAAGAGTTCATGGAATTCACTTTGAGAGTGAATAAGGTAGATGCTACCTTGTGTTGAGGTGTGGCACACCCTGGGAGCTTATTGAAGAATCTGTTGATGATGTCTCTTGACAGATAAGTCCTTATAAAACATAACAGTCCATGAAATTAACAGTTCATAAGTTCATACAAGTATTCACAGGTTGATGTAGTTACAGTACAGATGAAATGTCATTTGCAGAATGGTGGTAACCCCACAAGGCATATGAGGCAATGCAGACAGTAATTTAAAAACAAAACACCAGCATAGTAGAAAAGTCAGTGTTCATTTTGCTAGCTGGCTGATTAGTAGACTCACTGGCCAGGAGTGCATTGAGTCCTTTTAATGGACTAGCCACACACACACACACTGGCATGGCATTTGTTTTGTCGTAGTTGATTACACCCCGGCATAAAGATTAACAGTCCATAAAAAGGTAACAATTGACAATAAACCATTAAGAACACAGTCCATAACAGAGCAATAAGGTTGTAGAAAGTACCAGCCATGTTTGGAACAAGCAGCAGCGAAGAAAATGGATGTATTGCTTGAAGGTCAATTGAAGCAGAATCTTCGCTGGAGTTGGGGAGTGCCCTTCCCAGACTTAACTTCATAGTAAGCAGAAACAATAAGCTTGATTGCAGAGTCTGAACTGACTGGACCTTTCTTCAGTTGATTTAAAGTTCTACAAATAGGTGTAATTTTGCTGAAAATTACACTTGCAGAGGTAAATAATAACCGATTCATGCAATAGTCCTTATTAGGAACCAGTCAGGCACAAAGATGGTGATAACATCAAAACTGTGGGAGTTGTTTTTCTTTTTTTAAGGAAAAAGATGAAGGTCTTGGCAACTTAGATGAAAGTATTACTTCTGTTGAAAGTGGAGATCTTATGTGTGCCACACCTTGGAAACCTGCAAACTTGCAAAGTGTGTTAGACACTGAATTAAAAAACACATAAATAACAAACTTTTAAACCATTAACTTCTTGTTTTGTAAAGAGTGGTGTGACAGAGCCTAAATTCTGGCAATTAGAAAGAGAAAAAATAAAAATTGGACATTAACCCGCACACCTGGGGGTGCAGGCCGAGGTTCAATTATACCATTTGACCATCTGTAAATCATGACAATGTTATGGTTACCTCCTGCTTTTAAATTACAGAAGCAGTTATGACAGTGATGAACATTATTTCCCTGTCTGTTGCAAGCAGGCCTGACTGAGACCTGAGTTATAAAATCTTGTAATGTTACAATACATAGATACATAGATACATAGACAGTGTCAGCAGATAAGGGCCTATGGCCCACCCAGTCTGCCCATTTGAGCTTGTAAATTCGGTTTGTTTTCCTAGAAGTCTGTTTTCCCTTACCCCTGACCTCTAGAATTCCTTTATGTCCATCCCATGCATTCTTAAATCCCGTGATTGTTTCAGCCCCCACCACTTCCTCTGGCAGGGTGTTCCACTTGTCCACCACCTGTTCTGTGAAGAAATTCTTTCTCATGTTTCCTCTGAATCGTCCTCCCTCCAACTTCATCCCATGCCCTCTAGTCCTGGAACATCTTTTTCGCTTAAAAATAGTGTTTTCCTGCACTCTGTTTCTCCCTGTAAGATACTTGTATGTCTCTTATTATATCCTCTCTCTCCCTCCTCTCCTCCAGGGAGTACATGTTCAGTTCCTTCAACTTGTCTTCATAGGACTTGTGATGCAATCCATTTCTGCACCATTCTCACCCCTTGTACTCCCTTCAGACCCATTACCCCCTCTTCCTCAGTAAAGACTGAGCAAAAATACCTGTTCAATATGTCAGCTTTACTGTTGTCATTCTCCACGTGACTCCCATCTTCCCCCTTTAGTCTCACTATCCCTCCCTTTGTCTCTTTTTTTTTTTACTTATGTACCTGTAAAAGGTTTTGTCCCCTTTAACCACTGATTTTGCAATGTTTTCTTCTGTCTGAGCTTTGGCTTCCCTTACTGACTTCCCTGCCTCCCTTTGTTTCTCCTGGTACTTCTCCCTATCCCCTTCTGCCTGTGTCTTTTTGTATTGCCTGAATGCTATCTTTTTGGCTTTCACTTTTTTTTTTGCTCCCTCTTTGGAAAACCATAATGGTCTCCTCTTCCTTTTCCTCTTGCTAACCTGCTTAATGCAGTTACATCGCTCAAACATATTGTTCATAATAATATGCCTTTACACAATGCAATTAGTGGGACAAATACATATGTTGTTGGCCTATGCTAATTTAATAACAGTGCCTATTGCACCTGTGACAAGTGAAAAGGTCTACCTTTTTTTACCCTGTATAGTAAAATACCCAAAGTACTGAGAGGGGTAAAGCTTGAAGCATAGGTTTGGAGTACAATCTAAATTTTGCATATTATAATTGTTAAAATTTAAAATGACAAAACCTGCATAGAGTACACTCATTCTTCAGGGGTACCTGTCAGCAATAAGACAAATGGAGCATTAATTTTACTTTTGGTTTTGCTTTGAACATATTGTAGGTGGGTCAGCAATGCTGGTCCCAGTATTTAGGTTAGGTTATGAGCATTAAAAACGTTATACATGTGGAACACTTTTCTGAATACACACATGATACAGTGTAGCAAGATGTATATCAAAACATTATAACATAAACATGAAACATAAGCATGTTTGTAATAGAACAATTTCAGTATTGAGCATAATGCATAATGCATAAAATACATTTTAAACAACACATATAGACTGTAAACTTAGCTTAGAGTCCAGAAATGTTAGAGTACTGTGAATTTACTGGTTGAAAAAATGCATTCATTAATTGCTGTAAGGCAATGACAAAAGTTGTTTTGCATTTGTTTTAACAGGATAAGAAAGCTGAAAAGACAATCAAAAGAATGAATATGTGTGGACATACATACACAACTTTACCCTCCAGCATAACTGATTACTTGCTGAGGGCAGAAACCCTTGTACCAATAATAGGTGTGAGATTTAACTGTTTGCAAACAGAAGGGCTTGAGCTGGGTTATGCTGTTAAAATACCGTGGGTCTTTTTTTTTTTTTTTTTTTTAAATCTGTAAATAAGAAACAATTATTGGCAAATATACATTTTCTTTATTTACCCCTTTGGGGGATCAGTGATGTACCTTGCAACCTTTGTGGGTACTACACTGGAAGGGATAGAGGAAGGGTAGCTTACCCCCTTCCCCCAAGCTCCTACTGGTGGAAGAGACAGCTCGAAGTGAAAGAGACAGCTCGAATACTGTAGCAATAAAAAGGTTAGCTGTGGATGGTGACATGATCGCCACCTACTACACTTTAAATTATAACAAGATAATATTACAATTAGTTTAGTAAGTTTCATACCTTACTATAAAGATAGAGAACTTCTTTTTCTCTAGAAGAAAGAGAAGAACACAGACAAACAACAAACAAACACACACCAGTTTAAAAAATAAAACAAGATTATTTCCATAGGATAAAAGAAGCCAAGCGTCCTTGTTCCCTTATCCTAAGCATGACAAAATGTCAGCTGAGTTTATAAAAATCCATATTGATGGTATACCAGACGTGACGATATCTCTTAGAATGCATTTCAAAAGACAAAAAATGATTACATCATGGTCACACATAAAAACCAAAATCATTGTTTTTAACTGTAGATGTTAAACTCTCAAAAACAGCTGTAATAGTCCTTTTTTCAAAATCGTACTATATATATATATATATAAAAATATGGGGAGATGATGAATAATCCTCCCCTTCCAGCTGGAGTATTGCTTGTGTTGGCTGCAAGTCAGAAGTAGTGAGACAAGAAGAAAAGTTTGTTCCTCTTCACTTAGAATACTAGTTTTGCAATAAAAAGTCAAATTACATGGTTCACTCTTGGTGTGCTTTCATGAAAACATACATTTTGTGTGAAAAGTTGTGCTTTAGGTATGGAATACACATCAAGTTTGAACTGGTAGTACATAAAATGTTGAAACACAAGAAGGTCAAATAACGTGCAAAAGGTCACAGTGTGCATGCAAGGGTCGTTCAAACCCAGTTATTTATTTTTTAGTGTCCTTGAACACTACTGATATTAAATATCTTTACAATAAAACTGCTGGCCAAGACAGTACACACACATACACATACACAAAAAGAAATACTTAACACAAAATAAGACTGACATTGTTTCACACCAATTTGCTGAGGTAATGCCCATAGTTTCATTAGAAAACTGTACATGTTTTAGATATATGTGGCTCTCCTGTCTTGTAACACTGACAATTTTTAAATCAACACATTTATACATATCTCCATGCCAAATCTTTCCAGAACAAAACACTTTTAAACACATTCTAACTCCTTTCAACACCTTTAAAACACAACACAACATACCATCTGTAAGTGAACACATCTTGTATAACATGGTTACACCTTTGGCGCATAGCCAAAATATGGCACCCTGCCATTTTGCAAAAGTTTCTGGTTATAACTAGAAGTATGATAAAGCCATTTATAGCTGTTAACACATTACATTTTCACCTAACAGTGGCTTGGCACATTGCTTGCAAACTACAAATCTTTCTGCACATTAGCATCTATGACGCCATATCTCTTCACCTTCAACACTACCTGCTTTAACCAACAACTACATACAAAAGTTCTTCACTGACCCTATCTAGGCAGCATAAATGTTTCATTAAAAATAAAACCAATTAAAACAGTCAGATATGAGGCAAGAAGCTTTCTCTTTTTTTTTTTACTGTAATATGTTGTGCACGAAGGCAGTCAATCCTATCTGCAACCTTGACAACAGAACATATACAGAACACAGATATAAGCTAGAAAATATGCACGAGAAAGACAGAGCATTACCTTGTTTAGTATATGTATTACAGAAATAAAACAGACAGACATAAAACAACTTTGAATAAAAATTCAGACTTACCCGGTGCCAAGGTATTTTTCTTTTTCTTTCCGATACACTAGTCTGAGTAAGAAAACTGACTGCAGGACCTTCATGATAATTTCAAACACTGCAGCTATTAACCCTTTCAAAAATTTTTTCTTTTGGCCATTTTAGTAACCTGCCAAACTAAGTCTTTTCCAGAGCTCTGGTTTGCAGTTTAAAAACACAACAAAAAATCTCTAACAGTACTAGATTGAGATCCATCTGGTAGAGGTCCCCAGTACTTGGGATCAAATGTTTCAGCCTCTATGGAGGCAAGGGAACTTAAATTGATACAAAACTTGAAACTCACAGATAGGCAACATGGGGGTGGGGAGGATTTTCAAATCATCCGTGCTGCAGTCACCTACTGTGCGATCCACAGTAGTTTATTTTTCTTTCTCTAGATGTTGCTTATCTAACTTTACTTAATCAGCTGCTGTTTTTCTCCTAAAAGCAGCCTGAACTGTGAAAGCCATCATTGGCTCTAACAGTATATACTTGCAGCAAGCACAAATTACAAGTACAAAGGGCAGTGCAGTTGCCCTTGTAATTTGTTTGGTCAAACTTGTCAAACATACATTTTGCCGGTCCAGATAATACTAACTCTGGACCCAGCTATTTTTTTTTCCCTTGTTTCCCATATTATCTAGGCCTGTCCTTTATAGTGCACACTCGCTCCAAGGTATTCTTGTACTTACAGTGATGATGAGTGTCACGGCCCTTAGGCTGCCACATCCTGATGGGGTTCCACAAAATGTCCTTCTTTTGTCCAAGGGAAACAACCCGATCATGAGGTGACATGGACTGAAGAACTCATCCTGCCGACTACGCCAAAACTGTGATCGCAAATTCTCTCACTGTAAGTATTACCTGAGCAACCACTCCCGTCGTCACGAGGCAAAAACCACACCACTGGGTTTTGTCTTAACGTCGCTTTATTTGATCAAATATCTCACACATGCATGTGGGACTTCTACAAAGGAGATAGTCATTGATTAAAGTTTACAGCAGCTTTTATAAGCTAGATTTTGCACTTCTTATCTTGAAAATACCAGCATTTCAGTATGAGCCAATCATAAAACAGCATAACAAGTTTTCAGCAATGTAACAGAAAAAAAGAAAACATACGCCTGGTCAAGCTGACCTGAGAGAGACAATGAGTTTCACTCACACCCAGCAACGCATAGCTTATCTTCAATGCCACTACGTGCTGTTATTATTATATTTTATGCCCAGGCATGCTCCTATCTCTATATTATGTCCAAGCCTGCTATTTAGGCTGGTACAACCAGTTCTGCTCAGTTTTATCTAGCTTTCTGTTTTTTACAAATGTACTTCAAGTAACCTCAGTACAAATTCTATAACCCTTAAAAGAACAAAACATGAACTCAGAAATGTCTACTACATTCATTATTACTTTGTTACAGCATGGCTTTTAAAGCAAGCATAGCTTCAAGGCATTTAATAGCAAATATAGCTTTAGGATATATAAAAATTCCCTCACAGTACCAAAGAAGCATTCCTGTGATGTGACTGATTTATAGCCATGTGTTTGCATGGGGAAGTCTTAACTTGAGCTAGGTTTACATGACTACAATCAGATAAGAAACCTGTGATTGGTACACTGGAGTAGTCTTTTTAAAAAAAGTCATTACTTTGTATATTAGGAAAGTATTTTGCTTATCACTTAAAACCCCACTATGGTGCCGCCATGAAAATTGGATAGTTATTGGACAACAGTATGATAAATAAGCTTACCAAGTCTTATGATTGCAGAATAAAGGGTTCTGGAGTTATAAATACAATTTTATTAGTATCATTTTCTTATTTGGAAACTGAACAAATCTAGTATCTCATTATAGCTCACATCTTAATCAGTCTAACAATATAACTATTAGTTCTGTAGGTTGTTGCTATAGAGAGAAATACCATCTTAAATTTTATAGTAAACTAAATTTTCTGACAGTGATTTATGTGTTTTTGGAGAACAAAGAAATGCATGTGTTTCTGCAAAAAGTAATGTTTTAAGGACTTTAAGAATGGATTTTTCTTATTAATCTTATATCATTCTGTAGCAAAGAATAATTAGAACAAGACTATCACTTTATTTTAAGAAGTTTTATTGAAACTATAAAGCTATACCAATAGTGTAACTTAGGAAATATTAATGTCAGAAATATCAGAATTATACCAAAATGATTGGCTTAAGGTAAAAAGCCTAAATATGTAAGTTTAATGTTTAAATTAGGTTAAATAAAAATGTTGTTTAAAGAAAATTATTTTGACCAAAAACAAGTCTGAAAAAAGGGAATGGCTTAGGAGGCATGTCTGTATGTCATCATTTAGCTTCTGAGAAGCCCTACCTTTCTAATGACTCAGACCAATCATCATCTGATGAAATATAACAGCAGTGCAGCCGATTGGAATTAAGCACGTGTTTCAACTCTTCCTACTACCTACCTGATACATATTGCTGCTCCTCTCTCCTTTTTCTCACAGTGCTGTAGGTGGTCATGAGGGCCTCCATGCTCCCTGCCCTCCCCAAGACAGACCCCCACAGAAAAAACACAATCAGGTATGCATCAGAGCCACTGAGGGAGACCCAGGATTGATTTGTACTGCGTGTGTGAGGCCCCCACTGGCACTATGTGCTGGTTGCCCACCATCCCCATCACCACCCTTGGTGAGCTGAGTGTTATATAGGCTGTATTACATGCCAGATACAACCAATCAGCCCACTTTCCCCATCTGCACATTATATGAGCTCACCACTAGTGTCCACCCAAGTGCTTTTCCCTACTAACCATTTTTTTCTGCCAGAAATATGCTACTCTGGTATCTGTCAATATTATGCCTGCTAACACCCTTGCCTCCCTTCCACCCTCCATCTACCTCCTACCTCAGCCATGCCCCCGGC
The DNA here is from genome assembly GCA_016271365.2 of Neoceratodus forsteri. Lineage (NCBI taxonomy): Eukaryota > Metazoa > Chordata > Ceratodontiformes > Ceratodontidae > Neoceratodus > Neoceratodus forsteri. Next base: position 1,133,379,915 of record CM028130.1, read on the forward strand.
TCTCTACCCCGGAGAAGAGCCTCCACCACATTGCGCCACCTCCACCTATGGCTTCTGCTCTCATATCCCCTGAACAATTGGGTTCTAGGAGCCTCCTTCCTACTTCCCTCCTCTCATGCAGGGCTGATGGTAAATTGGCCCCAACTATTCCTTGCCATTCCTCTCTCCGATCCCTTCCCATCCTGGTCTCGCTCTCCACTACCCCTACCAAGGGCAATTCCTCCAGACGTCATAGGCATATCAGTGCTCCTCTCAGGCTGATTGCACTACTCCTCCTTCTATCTGGTAATGCCCACCCCAACCCAGGCCCTCTCACTGGCAATCGACCTCATCCATCAACAACCTCTGGACTCAAAATTGCCTCCATTAATGTCTGCAGCCTGCTAAAAAAATGTGCTGGCCTGCAAGTCTGGGGTCACCCAGCACCAACCAGATGTGCTGGCACTAGTTGAAACATTGTTATCCAGGACAATGCCTGACTCATTCATCTCCCTCCTGGGTTACTTGCTATACAGGGAGGACAGAGTTGGGAAATGAGGGGGGGAACTGTGCCATCTACATACGGGTCTCCCTCCTATGCCTTACCCTTCAAAAACCACTGCTAGAGCATGGTGCCCAGGCTATCTCCCTAAAAGTCACCCTCGGCCCTCAAGAGCCCCCCTCATCCTCACAGCCACCTACATTCCTCCACACAACCAGAATCGCACCTTGCAATCCCTACTAGACTACATCACCCATCAACCCAGCTAGATGGAACAAATTATCATGGGTCACCTAAATATTAACTGGCTCACCAATGCTGGGAACAGTGCCAAAGATGCCCTCATTGCACTCAATCTCACCCAACCTGGCTCCTACCCCACCCACCCCAACCTGGCTATTGGTAGTGCCACACTACTGGACCTGGTACTCTCAAACAGGCCCCATAAGATCACCGATTTGATAGTATTACCAAATGCCCTCAGTGATCACTGCCCAGTCATTTTTTCCTGGCCATGTAACCTTGAGAAGCCTAAGCTCATCCTCATCTCTAGGAGGTGCCTGTCCACGGGTAGCCTTGCCTTACTCCATCGGCACTTTGCCAACTGTAACTGGGCCCCAGTAAAACTGGCCCTCCACATTGATGCTGCCCTCAACTACTTTGTTTACTACTTTAACAGGGCCTGTGATGCATATGTACCCCTCTCCAAAACCATACGAAGGAAACACAACACTCCCTGGATCACCCCTGCTCTCATAAAGCAAATGCATCTCAGGGATGATCTTAGGTGCAAAGCTCTGGAATCCAGGAAGCCGGCCTATATAGGCAAGCCTATAGAATGGAGCACAACAAATACACCTGGGCTATCCTTAGTGCAAAGGTGGCATACTACAGGAATACCCTTGCATCCACCTGGGGCTCCTCATGCAAGTTCTGGGGCAACATAAAGGAACTTAATGGCAAAACCCAGTCTCCCCTCCACCCTCCCAGCTCAATATCGATGGCACTATCACCCCTGACCCACACAGTATTGCTAATGGGCTGAATGATGCCTTCTCTGATCTCTCTACTACCCTACCTACCAACTTCTTTGATCCAGCCCCTGATCCCCCTACCACCACTCTCCAACATCCACCTTTCTATTTCTGAGTTCTCTCCCTGCCTGCTGCCAAACCCTATCTGATCAAAGCCCTAAAGGGTGCCAGATACAATAGTAACTCAATTGATCCCTGCCTTCTCTATTCTACCCTGGACATTGTTCTCACCCCCCTCACTGACCTTTTCAACCTCTTCCTCTGACTTGGTCAATTCCCCCAAGCATGGAAAAGTGTTATCATCACCCCCATACTCAAGGGTGGTGACAAAATGACCCCATGCAACTACAGACTGATCTCCACCCCCCCAAAGCCCTAGAAAAGATTGTGGCTGACCAAATAACAGAATACCTTACTAGGTATAACTTCCTCTGCAGGGAATGGCATGGCTTTCGCCAAGGTTTCAGCACAACTGCCCTCATTTAGTTCACCACTTTCATTCACTCTGCCCTGGACAAAGGGCATCCTGCTGGGGCAATCTTCAATGCTTTGACAAAGGCCTTTGACATGGTCTGCCACCCTCTTCTCTTTAACACCCTCACCCAGTTTGGCTTCACCTCGGGCCCTGTAAAATGGGCTGCCAATTACCCCCGCTGCTCATAAATAGTGCATAAAAATTAACAATATCCTCTCTAGTCTTCATCAGGTCCACTCCAGTATTCCCCAAGGCTCTATCCTGGGGCCGCTACTCTTTAACTTATACCTAAGGATGCTACCCAATGCCTCATCAGAAAACATTCTGCTTTAAGCAGATGATGTGGTCCTCTTCACATCCCACCCTGACCCCACCCAACTCCAGCTGGCGCTACAATCCGCTTTTTCCCAGACTGAGCAGTGGTTCCTCAACCACAGGCTTGTGATCAACCTAAAAAAAACAAAAACCCTGCTGTTCACCCACAATCAGAACAAACTCAAGGGTTCTACCCTGTTGATTCAATCACTCTCCCACCACCCTATTGAGCAGGTTACCTCATACAAATACCTAGGTATCATCCTCGACTCCTCCCTCACCTTCCATGAACACATCCAGACCTTCTGCTCTGCCATAAATTCCCGCATAGGCTTGCTATATTGGCACAGAGCCTGTCTCCCCCCCAGAAGCACTAAGACTCACCATTGACTCATCTGTCGTGTCCCTAGTGGACTACGGACTTCTAATATACAGCACAGCAGACAACACTGCCCCGGGCAAAATCAAGCTCTCAATCAACAAGGCCTGTCGGCTACTCATTGGGGCTGACAGGAAAACACACACCTGCACACTTTATGCCTTGTCCAACATCATCTCCCTTGAAGAGCAACTACTCTACCAGACATGCCTGCTCACCCAAAAAATCTGTGTTGGAGTAACCCCCCAGTCTGTCTAAACTAATCAGTATGGCCACCCCTCCTGTCCACACTCGTAGCTCCACTAAGACCCTGCTAGAAATCCCCAGGGTTAGGATGACCCTTGCACAGAGATCCTTTCTCCACAGGGCACTCTCCTGGTTCAACACCCTCCCTCCCTCCTGATACCTCATCTGAGCTAAGAATTGGACTGTTCAAGTCATCCCTGCATAGCCACCTTCTAAGCTCCTACCACTGCAATTGTAAATAACTGCTCCACTACTGGTCCACATCCAACCCCCTAGCCCACACCACCCACCCTGTTCATTTACTGTACCAGTGTACATATCTCATGACTGCTGAGCTACAATCATGTATAAGTCTACACCAGCAATGTTGAGATCAGCACCACACTCCTGCCATCTACCACTACTGTCCTCACAGTAAATATGCCCAATGATCACTCCTTCTTGATTAGCTACCAACATGTATAGGCCTGTCTCCTGCAAGAAGGGGTATTTCTCTTGCAGATATGGACCACTCCACCTGCATTCAATTGTACAAATTGTCATTGTATATATTCTGCCATGCTACTGCTCCTGCACTATTGTCTGTTCTCCACTCATTGTATGTTTCTCCTACCCTGTCCTACTCTGTATTATGATGATGAGCTTTGTAAATGAGTATTTGACTCAAAGGGGTGTAATTCTGATACTGTAATAAATAAATAAATAAATAAATGTCATCATCAGGGCAGTTTTATATTAGTGAATTTATTTGGTCACTCCTCAATCTGGACAAGATAAAGATGCAAAAAGGTCTATGTTAGTTGAACTAAGTATTGTAAAGGTTTAATGCCGTAGCTAGGCCAAAGAACTTTGGGTAACACCTGTTTGGAATGCAGGGATCAGCCTAAGGATAGCCAAAAGCTTATGCAGTGCTGCCAGAAGATCCAGGTGCAAGAACGAGACACAAGGACATTCTCATTATGCATGAAGCAAGGTCTGTGTTTTATGTGCTGAACCTTGACTGAAGTAATGTTGCCTGCTGTTGACCAGACACACATGCACTTATTTGTAAAACTCACACAAACTTTACAGCATTGTGAGATAAAGGTCTAGTGTCCTAAGGTTTTAAAGGCAGATGAAACATAAACAGTCATTAAGTTCCAGTTGTTGAAACAACTTGGTTATCCACAAGAAAGTTCTTTGAATCCAGTATTGCTATGGACTGTGCAGATTAAAGCTGTGTTTAACAAATCCAAGAACTGACTTTTAGTAAAGTGACTTTCAGCAAAAGTTTAACTTGCAGAGTGTATCCATGCTAAACATAGTTCTAGGGTCAAGGTTAGCTGACAAAGAGACCTTTCCATCGAGAGCCAGACTCAACTAGGAGTTCTAAGTTGCGAAAAGAAGAACCACTTCTGCAACCAGAAATATAAGTATTGCTTTTTAATTACTTTCACTAATTAATTTCAATTAATAGTCTTGGTAATTTAAATTGGCTTATCTGGGAAAGTAAGAAGGGAATCTACTTAACAATAGAACCTGGGTATATAGCTTAAAAGCTTTAAAATAAAATATTTTGCATGATCTGAAAAGTTAAAATTGAGTTTTATGAAAGTATAGTATAAAACACTAATGTAATGAGTTGTTACCAGTTCTCATAGAAAATACACTTTTCATGCTATAAGGTTTTGAAATAAGTTTTATAGAGAAATAATCTGAGATATTGATCTTATGAGTTGCGTGTTCTTGTGCATAAAGACTATGGTAAATACAAAGTATGATACAAGTTTAGAATAACTATTACCATTTATTATTCTGAGTATTGATTATTCCTTTGCATTGTTTATTTGCTAGAATTTGTTTTATTAGTTTGCTGGATTATCTGAAACAGTTTTGATGTTTACAATATTAGGCTTGATATGTATGCCAGTTATGAATATTTAAGACTTGTATGTATGTGTAAATAAAATATAGATTTTTCATATAATTATAAGTGTGTTGAGCATTGTCATTTGCCATTATACTTGAATCTGGAGATCATAGGATAATATCACATGTGAATTATTATCTTTGGTAATTTATGAAATAATTTTTGGGTAAGGCCCAAGGTGAATCTAAGTGCATTATTATAAAAAGTGATATTATAAGCCTTTGTTCCAATAAGCCCACCTCATGAATCTAGAAGGTGAACATTTTCAAATCCTGCCTAAATAGTGATTTTTGCAGAGGGACTGCAAAATCACCTTTCAGGCTGGAATTGAAAAAAATCATCCACTGTGTTCATGAGATGGGGTCCCAAACAGACCATGCTGAAAATCTGTGAGAAGAAATACTAGAAAATAAAGTTATGAGTGCACATTCAAAATGCATTGAAATGCTTTTACACACACACACCTCATTTCCTCAGTTCCTGGTCCAGTGATGAAGAGTGAAGATGCGTCCAAAGATGATTATGGTGTTGTACTCCTGGTAAGTAAGTAAGTAAGGGTAAGAGGGTGTGGTGTGGTGGTTGCTGAGTGGGAGGTTTGGGTGGGGGAAGGATAATATTGATGGAGGGGCAGTGGCAACAGGCATCAATGGACCATTTTCTTTTTTATGGGGTATAAAAAAAGACACTGAGGGATAGCTTTCTTTATTTCAGATGTTTAAAAGGGGTACTGGAAGCAATGGGGAGAAAGGTGGGATTCCTGGCAGTTGGAGGGAGATGATTTTGACAGACTGGGCACTGGGGAAAAATTTGGAGGTGGGCAGGATGCCTGGCAGTGGGATGGAGTTGATTTCATGGATGGGGCACCAGGGAACAATCAGGAGGTGGGCCATATATTTACCAGAGGAAGGGAGTGGTGGCTTCTTCTGATAGACAAGGCACTAGTGACAATTGGGATGTGGGCAGGATACTTGGCAGTGAGAGGGAGTTGCTTTTGGAGAACAGGGCACAGAGGGATAATCAGGAGGATGACAGGATACTTGGCAGTGGGAGGGAGTTGCTTTTCATGGACAGGGCACCTATGGACAAGTGGGAGGTGGGCGGGATACTTGGTAGTGTAAAGGAGTTGGTTTTAATGGATGGAGCACTGGGGAAAATCAGGATGTGGGCAGGTTACATGGCAGTGAGTGGGAGTTGTTTTGTGTATCTCCATCTGTGGTGGGGTTGGGATGGGAGCTTTTAGCAGACTGTGAGAACATTCAGCTGCTCCCTGGGTGGCTTCTTGCAGATGAAAGCATGAAGGCACTCCCTTATGGGGTGCTTTAGTCCTTTCAACTACGAGAAGTTTCCACTGCACAAGCAGTGATAACTGTCAAGATCTGCCTGGCTGATCATTGCCTCATCACTGTCAAGCCCACTGAAGCTTAAGGTGCATTTAATCCAGCTGTGCTACACCTCTGAAATGCGGTTCTTTGCAACAAAATGTTTGCTGCGGGTACATTCACATGCATACATAAAAACAGGAAAATCAGACCCCACTGGTATAAAAAATTAGGTTGCTCAATGCACATTCATATCTTATTACATGTTTATTAATTATATTTCATAAGTGGTTATAGTAATTAGTGACTAATGACTAAACATGACACAATCAGAATATTGGGAGTAAAACTGTTGAAACAGGCTATTTTACAATCTAAAAAAAAAACTTGGAGTTTCGCTTGGCTCACTCTAAAGATAGTTATAAATCATTATTTTCCTACCTTAATAATAAAAAAATGAATGGTAGATGTATGGGTCCTTTATGTGTAAACAACTCTACTATTTCTACCGATAGGGATATTGCTAATACATTCATTAATCAGTTTTGCTCTGTATTTACAAAAAAACCAGTTCCTAAACTTCTTACGCAAACAGATAAAAACTCACCTGTCTATATTATTACTGAAAATGATACCCTTGATGCAATTCGTTCCCTCAAAAGAAATATTAGCCCAGGACCAGATAATGTTAATTTCACTTTTCTATTAGAAACAGCAGAAGCTATAACTAAGCCTTTGACCCTTATTTTTAACAAATCTTTAGGTGAAGGGGTTATCCCTCATGATTGGGCAAAGGCTATTGTTATACCAATATTTAAGAAGGGTAATCATTCACAGCCTGAGAATTATTGCCCAATATCAGTCATCAGTAAATTAATGGAGAAAATTGTCAAAACATTATTAGAAAATGAAACAACTATAAAAAACTTAAATGATTGGACTCGGCATGGATTTAGACAAGGGTATTCTTGTACCACAAATTTGGTAGCTTTTTATAACTATGTAAGTATGGGACTTGATAACGGAATCCCTATGGATGTGGTACTCCTTGACTATAGTAAAGCTTTTGACATGGCTCCTCACGATTTGCTGCTTGATAAAATGGTTGAACTTGGATTTTCAAAGTATATAATTAAGTGGGTCTCTGGATGGTTATTCAACAGAGAACAGTGCATCAGAATAAATGGCGTTCTTTCAGAAGTTCACAAGGTGACTAGTGGGGTTCCTCAGGGTTCAGTTCTTGGACCTACTCTATTCAATATTTTTATAAGCGATTTACAGGTTAACTCTGACAATCTCCTCTCCAAATTTGCTGATGATACCAAATTGGGAGGGCCTGTATCTTCATTTTTAGATAGGGAATCCATTACAAATAACTTAAAAGTTATTGAAAAATGGGCAGATGCAAATAAGATGTTACTCAACCCCAACAAATGTCATGTATTGCATTTTAGAAGGAACAATCCTAAACTGACATATTACCTAAATAATTCTCCCCTTAAGGTATCAATAGTAGAGTGTGATCTAGGAATACTAGTTAATAATAAACTATCTTCAACAGATCACTGTGTAAGGATAGCTAACATATCTAATGCGATACTTACCAGAATAAAAAGATCTTTTGTGACTAGGACGCAGGAATGTATTATTCCCTTGTATAGATCTTATGTAAGGCCATATTCTGATTGTGGTTCTCAGTTTTGGAGTCCATACTTAAGGCAAGATATTAATATACTGGAAAAAATTCAGATGAGAGTGACTAAAATGGTTCCATATTTGTCTAAGATGGACTATAGGAATAGATTGCAAAAAACCGGGTTACATTCACTATAATTTAGAAGTACAAGAGGTGATCTACTTCTTTTACATAAAATCCACAATTCCCAGGACCTAATGCAACAATACGGATTAAAATATTCATGTAGAAGGATATCCTCTCATCTCCATAATAAACAAATTGATGTGGATAAATCTATAAGGAACAAAAGGCTTAATTACTTTACGGTGAGAACTCCCAGAATTTGGAACAAGCTTCCTCAATATTTGGTTGAATGTAACTCGAACCTTTCGTTTAAAAAAGGTCTGGATATCTGGATGAAGTCATATTACTCCCGGGTATAACTTTTCCCACCATGGTGGTGGGGGACAATCTCGATGGGCAGTAGCCTTCTTTTGTCCTTATTAACCAAGTAAACCAAGTAAACAATTTGTATTGCCACCACATGCAATCAGCATGATCAGTTCAGGATATGTTCTAAGTGCCCATCTCAGCAATAACACAGGGTGTGCATTATGTTAGATCACTGCTCACCTTGGGTGGATTAGGAGACATTAGGCCACAGTTCAAATGCTTTTAACAACAAATGAAGTGCAGTACATAAAGAATAAGGCACAATGAGGTGTGGTTTATGGCCTGATAAGAGCACGCTCCAGGTACGTAATCAGGCACGAGGTGCCTGTGTCGAGTGCTTTTAGCACCTGGGAAGTGCTCTTATCAGGCCATAAACCACACCTCAGAGTGTCTTATTCCTCTTATAAAATGGATCCCCTTGTAGAAAAATGTTTTTAAAAGTTTACTATAACAAGTTTTAAAAAGTCAGTTAATATCAATAAAAAAATGTTGAAAAATAGTCACTGTCCTTGACTGTTCAGAATTTGCACTGGGAACCTTTGAAAAAGGAAGGCACTAGAGGGTGTTGTTGTTTGTGTGCCCCCCCCACATACATACTTTATTTTGTTTTATTTTAGCATGAGAAGGTAGGATTTCATCTTCTAAATGTTTGATTCTCACCCTGCCAACTGCCTTAGCCCAGACACACACATACTTTTTATTTTATTGTATGCACTTTTATTTTTGTTTCATTTAAGTATTAGGCACTGTTTTGTCTGGAGCATGAGAGGATGATCTTTAAATATCTGAGAGCAACAGGTTTTAGATGGAACGAGCATGTTCCTCTGCAGCCACCGCAGCCAATCATCTCTCCTTTTTAGTGCATCTCTGAGAGGGAAGGTGTGCAATGGTAAGATTTATATGGGTGTGTAAGGAGAGTACTTCTCAATGACTGAGAGAAGCCCATAATAAGGGAAGGATTCCCGGTCAAGTCAGTACAAGGGAGGGGGGGAGATTCTGGCAGCAGGATGGGAAGGCTTCTGCTCACAGTTGTTTGAAACAGTGGAACGCGGTCAATGCTTACGTGGATCAGCAGCAGTTTGTTAGCTGTTAACCCTTCTCACTGTTTCTTTCAAAAAGAAGGCGCTAATGAGCAGAACGCAGGTTACTCTGCATTTGTAAGGGAAGCATCTCCCTGTCACGATGGGCAGAAAAGGTGAGTGGAGCCGCAAGACACAGAGAGCAGCCAGCTAAGAAGTAAGGCTTTTGGTCACTACAAGGGGGAGTGAGTGAGGAGCAGAGGATTGCAGACTGCAGAGTGCAGAACAATGGAACGAAGCAGTGCAGTAGGGACTGGGCAGACTGTGCAGCTGGAGAGCTGTGGATCAGCAGCCTTCAAGAAACTTTTTAAAACAGAAAGAAAAATAAAGGTCAAATCTTATTTTTTACAGTATGGAACAAGAAATTGGAGATATACTAATTTATTTCACTGACTGTGAGTGTTTTTGAGGTGGAAAAAAAATATTTTATTCTGTTAGGGCAAGTTCTGTTTTTACAGTACTAACATGGATGCTAGTAACTGTAAAAGTTTCTGCCAGGCATGACTCTGTGTGCTGCACTCTGGTTGGTATAAAAAGTACCAGTTGGCACAATTAGGTGCTGATAAGAACACAGCAAATGGTACTTCTTAGCCAATCAGGATGCAGAAATCTCCCAACCCATTTTATAACCTCCCGTTATGCACACCCTGGAGTGTACTATTGCATCTAGATTTTTTTTTTATGTAACATGCATGTAAAAATTTAAAAAGGTGGTTTAAGTATTTGTGTGCTATTACACCAGGATTTTTTTTTCATTTAACATACATGTAACAATTAAAATAAGGAGGTTTAAGTATTTGGAAATGCAAGTCTTTTGATCCTTTTTTTTATAAAATAATTATTTTGCCTGTTAGTTTGTGCTAGAAATGCAGCGAGTTTAAATTCCGCCGGTGAAGTTAACACTAAGTGGGCACTTCACATTGCCATTTTGCTACGTGGAGTGGGCAATGCAAAGTGCTCACTTCGCCTTGTCATTACCACTTCACATTAAGATGGAATGGCAATGCGGAGTAAGGCAAAGTCATTGTTTTTAATGGATTTTGCATTCCTCATTATGATTCTAAGTGATCCACTTGGTGTTTCAGATTTGGCAGCACCCCCACACATCACATGGCTTACAGTACTGTAAGTCACATGCTCTTTAACTAGGAAGGAAGAAAGTGAGTCACACAAGCAGACACTTTTACTTTCTCCTGTGCAGACAGAGAGAGAGTAGTGTGTTTTGTGACTGCTGATACTTTTAGATCAGAGTGAGGAGGAGATTTAAACTTTGATTTAGACCTAACAGCTTTTTTAAAAGCTAAATTTGTTTGTCTTTTCTGTACTCTTTTTTACTTAATTTGTTATTTCTGTAAATTGTATTTTTCTCACCTTTATAAGTAGTTAGTTGTTTGTCTGTGTCTGTGTGACTGTGTGTGTGTGTTGTGTGACAGTGTGAATAGTGATTGCTCGGACTAAGGGAGCTCAGTAGGAGAGATGAACCAGGGTGAGGGAATGTCTGGGACGGTGCAGCTCTGGGAGAGCATGGTAGTGGTAAGCATCGTACCATGTGCATGTGTGGAGGGCATGGGCGCCCATTCCTGTTGGACTGCTCAAAACTTGTGAGTGCCCCCCCCACCCAAAGCAGGACCAGCACCACCTCCTGTCCTGACTCTGAGGCAGTTGAACCACCAGCACCACCACCAAGTCCAGCACCAGATCATCTGGAGCAGGATGTGCCTGTTCCCCCGGGCCCAGGTGTGGATCCCATCCCTGTTCAGCACCGTGACCAGCAGGCTTACAACACATCCAAGTAACTATTAAAAAAAATGAATGTTGTGATTCATGACGTGTTTGTAAATTGTGATTTGTGACTGCATTTGTGACCGTGATGATGAAGAAATGTGAATGCCTATGGCTGTACTTCCCCGGGCCCCGATGAGCTGTAGCTTAAAACTCCCAGACTTAAAAACACGTATCAATGAGTACAATGGTGGGGTGGTGAAGCCTGGAGAGATACTACAAAGCAGGCTTACAATACATCCAAGTAACTAGAAAAAAATTTATGTTGTAATTTGTAACGTGAATGATTGTGAATCGTGATTTGTGACTGCATTTGTGACCATGATGATGAAGAAACGTGAATGCCTACCGCCTACGGCTGTACTTCCCTGATGAGCTATAGCTTAAAACTCCCAGACTTAAAAACAAGTTCAATGAGTACAATGGTGGGGTGGTGAAGCCTGGAGAGATACTACAAAACAGGCTTACAATACATCTAAGTAACTACAAAAAAAATGAATGTTGTGATTCGTAACGTGAATGATCGTGAATAGTGATTTGTGACTGCATTTGTGACCGTGATGATGAAGAACGTGATTTGTATCACGAGTGATGGTCCTGACTTAAAAACGTATATTAATGAGCTCAATGTTCATGCAGAATTAAGCACCACACCTGTCCAGTACTCTGAAGGGAAGCCAAAGAAACAACTGTGACTCAAGTTGCAGATGGAGATTGGGCCCTAAAGAGATGCAAATGCACAGACAGATTAAGATTGCGCTGTGCACTGAAGAGATGAAGACACAAAGGCACAACACCTAACCAGTGCTCACCATCAGAAATTCAAATCTGGAAAAGAATACCTTTGCTGGTTGGGGAGGGCCATGCCGGGGGGGGGGCAGTGTACTGTACTGCTGCAGTGACAGTCACTAGTACTAGTACCAGTAAAGATACCACCAAAGAAGTACAAAAATCACACAGCTGCAGTGGATAGCAGCTTCACATTACTGAAATGATTATGTGGCACAATAAAAAATGTCTGATTTGATGACACGTGTCACACACATACTCACACACACACTAAGTAATGCATAGCAAATTGAAAACTTCAGTAATATAACCACATATTTCAAACAAACTAAAATTATGCACTGCTGCACCACAACAATCAGCAAAAAAATGGCAAGAAATATTGAAAATATTACTGTGTGTACATTAATACAGTTAAACAAGAAAAACATCACTAAAACAGAAAGCACTGTCTTTTTCTCCAAGTTAATCTACCTACACCACAGATACACCTCTCCCCCAAAGCACACTTCCACTGTCTCTCAGTACACAGACTGAATGTTGTACATTAACATTCAAAATCCATACACAAACAATAAACACTCGATGATATGAGCACAGGAAGGTTTCCTATAATCGATGAACTAAAGTTTCAGCAAAATAAATTACTCAAATAGGCTTTTTTAACAGCTTTTTGAAGGTTTGAATCGCAGAGAGCTCTCATAGCAGATTGTCTCCTACAGCTTCCTACACACGCTACCCCAAACTGAGGCTGTGCAGAACAATCTAGAGCCCGTGTGACCTGAAATCCCATTAATAACTGCAAAATTCGCCTTTGGAGCTTAAAAACTAGGCGAAGTGAGGCGAAGTGGAAGGCGGAGTAACGTAAAGTCACTGTTTTCAAAGGACTTGGCACGTTACTCATTATGTCTGATACTCCTCTTAGTTGCGGAGCACTCTGTAATTTGCCTTCACTCATTTAATCTCTTCGCACAACGAATTGGGGCCACTTCACCCATTACTAGTTTGTGCCTATTTTTGCTTTTGATTAATTGTTCTACTGAGGATTCTGTATATCTTACTTTTGTACTTTTCTAAATATGTTGCTCTTTAGTGCCAATGCTGAAAACACTTTCTGTGTACTCTCCCATATAGGTGCCATTACAAAACTGTTATTCTTTTACTTTTGTGTAATTAACTTACTGACAGACATGAGGGAATTGTTAGGTACGTGCTGAAAGTGACAGAAGTTTGGAGTGGTGTATATTGTATTAATCAAGTGATCCCCACCATCCCCATCCCTAAGTGCTGCAACACTCCAGTACAATAGTTTTCAATGTAATGAAAATGTCTACAAGTTAGACAGGCTTGGCACATGAAATATGCACTGACTGATTCTGAAGTGCAGTGAATTAGACGGACGCTTACATTTTAAAACTCTATGCATACCATCTGGGAGAGACATGTGAGAGTGTTGTGAAGAGTGCAAAGTGCTGGACTTCTATTAAAAATTGCATGTAAAAAAATAGTATTGAATACCTGTTTGAACTGTGTAGAGGGAGGTAGAAATTTGGGACCAGCAGTGAACTGGAACTGTTGTGGAGTAAACAGAAATTTGGACTAAACTGTTTTTGAGATTCTTTGCAAATTGATTGTGATGAGGCTATGCACTGTACCAGGATGACCATACATTGAGCAGAATCAATACACAGACATGCGAACCAAGACAAATTAGTTTCTTTCTTTTTCCAGCTTATATTATAATAATAATCTTAACCATACACACCTTGCCTGATCACACAATGTGTTCAAGGGATAGTCAGAAGACTATGAAGTCCCACATTTCCAATTATTTAAAAAAATGTAAGACACGTGGTTTATGTTCTGTTTAAAAAAATTTCTGACTAGGGCAGTGTGAATACCTTTTTCCGCATTATCAGCTGACTATTCAGTATTCAGCAGACAACTATTTGGATATTCAGGCATTCGGGACCCATTTAATACAAAATTTAAAGACCCCCTCCCCCAGCCAAAAACCCAGTAGAATGTAACCACTGTCCGCCCACCCTCTATCAGCAGCCCATTGCTCCTCCTCCCCCCAGACACCCACAATTTGCCATATGTTTATCTGTAAATTGAAAACAATCCCCCAATGGATGATCAGCACAACCCGTCCACCACCATGGCCGGCCACCACCTTTATTTTCATTTCGTTATCTATTTATGCTCCTTCTGCTGACACCACCACTCTGCTCCCCATCCACAATCCCCAGGCTTACCTGGCAGCTTAATACCCCACAGATATCCCCTCCTCCCCATGGTGAGGTCAGGAGGTGAGTTCCATCCTTCCGCTGAAGCACAATCCAGATTGCTACAGGCTCCAGTGACATGGGGGGGTAGTGGTGTGGTGTATGGGCATCATATAGCCCGGCTGTGCCCTTCCTTATACAACCAGTGTTTTCTTACCAACCCAAGGTTGCGGCATGTGGCTGGTGCATGTGTATGGAGGTGCACACATGCTTCCGGACCACTTCCTTATCTACCCTCCTGGCATTACATCAGCCTCCCTCATATGTGCTGTAACACCTAGCCTCTAGCAGGTGTCAGTTTAGACAGGGACTGCTTACCGCCCTGACCTGAGTGAGTACATTCCTTCATGAGCAGGCAGATGGCCATGGAGGAGAGTGGGTTTGTGTTGATGGAGTGTGGCAGCAGGGTGCAGCTAAGGTGGGGGACATAACTGATATTTGTTTTAGTTCAAACAAGTGCTATATAATAACAAAGATGGTGACTGGCTGTTAGTTTAGATGGGTTGCGTCAGTTATCCTTCAGGGGATATTCTTTACAATTTACAAATAAAATATAACAAATTGTTGGTGCTTGGGGGGAGGAGGGTGCCATTGGGCCACTGATGGAGGGTGGGTGGTGGTTGTTATATTTATTTTACTGGATTTTGAGCTGGGAAGGAGAGACTTTTCATTTTTATTTATTTATTTATTTTATTTTGTGGTTGACCAAATACTCTTTCCCGAATACAAATAGTCCCCTATTAGGGAAGTGCTCTTGAATATTTGGGAACCCTCATAATCGAGATATTGGGAAATAATATTCTGCCCCTGCACAGCCCTAATTCTGACTGTTCTCAGCTGTACTCACAACTGCCATGAGGGAGTGTATATGTAGTTGGCACCACACTATGCTGCAGCATGCTATATACTACAGAGTTAGCATGTAGCTAAAATGTATCACAAAACTGCTATCAGATATTTTAGAAATGCTTTAACATTTTCTTCATTTCTTGTCCCCCCCCTTTCAGTTGGGAAGAAGAACAAGACAGGGATGCCCCCTTTCACCCCTGCTGTTTGTGCTAGAAGTGGAACAGCTGGTGGCTAAACTCAGGCAGGATGATGGGATAAAAGGGCTTCAGGTAGGCCAAGAGTAATACACCACTTTGATGTATGCAGACGATTTGCTGATTACCACCTCTGACCTGCATGCAACCCTGCCCTGCTTACTTGAGGTGCTATTAAGGTTCCACAGCCTGTCCGGCCTCCGAGTTAATCAGACCAAGATGGAGGTATTCCCTTTCAATGGGTGAACTACACCTCAAATCCTTGGTACATCAGGACTTTAATGGGGAAGGAATTACCTATCTGGGGATCCAAGTGACAGACAACACCTCCAAACTGTGGGAACAGAATCTTCAACCCCTTCTATTGGAGGTGGTGGATGAAATGTTCTAATGAGGTAAGCTCCATCTTACCCTAGCAGGGAAGATAGCAATGATAAAAATGATTATAGCACTAAAAATATTTATGTCTTAGCCCACATACCACTCACCTTCCCACAGTACTGGGGTCAGAAGATTGACAAGAAAATAAGCAAATTCCTGTGGGAAGGAAAACTCCACAGGTAAGGCAGAAACAAACTAAGGTTCTACTGGAAGGAGGGAAGCCGGTGCCTCCCATGGTTAGAGGGATGTAAGTGGCATTTCAGCTAGGGCAGACATTACAATGGTTCAAGCCCAAAGGGGGGGCAAAAACACTGCAGTGGGCAGCCATAGAATCTTGGTACAACCAAAAACACATACTCCCTCTGCTAGTATATAATAAGTCTACTCATCACCTGAGATCCCACCTTACAATTGTTGCCTCCCTGCAAAGCTAGCTTAAGGCGCAGCAGCACTTGGGAGTCGCCTTAGCCCCTGTGAAGCTGACCCACTATGGGGTAATGAAACCATTACCATAAGGAAGCAGCAGGTACACTGGGTAATGTGAAAGGAGAAGGGCATACATAGAGTAGAGGATCTGCTGGCACCCATTGCATGAACTATAGACACATTCCAGAATCCCCAAACACTCTGGGGCCTACACAAGATGGACTTTTGGAGAGATCTACAGATCTGAAATGTGTTTCAGACATACATGAGCCCACCCCCCACTATGCTCCCTCTGTGGACAGCCACTCAGAAAGGGGTGGCCAGTAAGATATATGCCACCATAAGGGAAACTGCACCCAGCCAGGTGGAACACTCTCAAAACTAATGGGAATAGGTCCTACATAGAAACTTTACGGCCCAAGAATGGAGGAAGTGCTGGCAAGCAGCATCCAAAAATTACAAAGATACCAGGAGCAAGCTGATACAAAACAAAGTGTTGCACTCCTGGTACCGTACACCCACAGTGCTACATGCAGCAGGGGTCTTACACTCTAACACATTCTGGAGGTGTCATGCTCACCATGGAGACCTTTTACATCTACTCTGGGCCTGCCCCCCCTGGCACAGGAGCTATGGGGACACATATGCAAGATAGGGACACAAGTGCTCCAGAAAGCCATCCCAAAATCAGCTCCTCTTCTGCTCGTGGTAATGAAATTGGAGGTTAGGCACCTGCAAGACACAGAGCAAAAATGGTTATCCCTCTTAACTATGCAAGTGAAATGCCTCCTCCTGTGTAGATGGAGGACCAAGGCAGTTCCCCTAGTGGCAGAAATCCTCTGCTCTGTGGTTCAGATAACATCCCTGGACCACCTGTCACATGTGGCAGGTATCACTCTACCTCTATATAAGAAATGCGTAACTGGTCATAATGTCATACGCTCAATAGCATACGACATTATAGCTAACCTGAAACAGTGCTGTCCATGAAAGTGAATGGTGCAATACAGTGCATACTGCTGTAGGCAGTATTGCACCATTCGCACAATCCCAGGAAGAGAAGAAGACCTCTGCCAGGACTGGGTTCCACCATGCAGCTGCCGTGGCCCACTGGACTGAGCCACAGCAGCAGGAACCCAGGTGTTGCGTCTGGGACCGGGTTTGATTCCCAGTCCTCAACATTTTATTTGTTTCCCACATTGTGCACTCCCCGAGGTAACCCCCCCAGAGCTGAGAATCCTTAGTGAGGGGGGGGTTTGGGAGTGCAGTCACCCATAATGGGGTGTGTGTGGGGCAGAGCCCCCCACAGAAAAAGACTTATGCTGCATGGTAGAAATCACGCTGTATTGGCAGCGTGATTTTGCCATGTGGCCTACTGTTTTGCGACATTATGATCCTGTGCTGAGAAATGCTGGGGCATCTTTAATAGATATATGGTCCCCAAAACCAGCATAGGGTGAGCAGGGAGTGCAGGTATTGATAGCCTCATCTCCCCTTCCCAACCTGGGTCTTCACCTTTCACTCCCACAGGAATAAGAGTATGGTGTTCAGTAGCTAACTTCTTGGTATACTAAATTACTGAATGTAAATAGTTGGACCTAGGGTCTAGATAGAATAGTGGTTCTTTGTGTGTTTGTTCATTTTTAGGGTGACAGAGGCCTTGACTCTTATCAACCCCCTTAGAACCCACTTGTAGATTGTGTGGAGTATAGACACTGTGCCTCTTCAGAATAACAGCCCTGAACAAGAAATGTGAACTCCAGGGGTGAGGGCATGCCTATGTAACCCCTAGGTGGCGCTATCCCAAGGACTACTACCCCTGCCTGTATGGCCAGTGACAGGTTGAAGGGCCTAGGTCCAGTAATGGGAGCCTCCACCCAGAGGTCAGGGTTGGTAGTGGTTAAGCTAGCTTGGTCACAGCCCTCTGGGACACTGTGACCTCCCCCCCTTTTTTCCCACTAGTAGCCCACACAGTACACGGGAATTACCATCCCAGTACCTCACATATGCACACTGTTTACACATAAAGATGCCACTTACCGTCGAGACTGATTCTGCAGCACGTCTCTGAGGACCTCTTGTGAAACAAGGTTAATCAACATACACCCACACAGTACAATGTTGGTTCTATATGTACTGATACCTCAGACATTAGAAAGTTCAATAACAACAAATCTGGTTTATTCAGGGGACTGGAACACGGGAGGGGGAAATCAGGTTGATTGACGATATTCAAATCACAGTACTGTGCATACATATAGGGTCCAAAAAGTCACACTCTGGGTAACCAGGATGGGGGGGGGCTAGCCAGGTCCATTGCCCAGGGTTGACCGGCTGGTGCAGCTGGACTGGGCCCTGTACGAAGAAGATATATACACAACCAAATTGTAATCCGGAGCCAGATGGCTCAGTCCACAATCAGAAGAACACAAAGCAATCAGTTGACACACTTTGATTAAATGAAAGGTGCAGAAAGTTACCCCGATTTGTGCTCACAGACCCCAAGCAGAGAACTGGATGGAAGAGGTTGTCCTGGATGGCCAGGATGAGTAGGGCATGGACATGAGGCCTTCGTGACAGGAGCCAACTGCTTTGAATAGCAAACAGATTCAGTCTGGTTGAACTGAGTTCAGCTTCCAGCTTCAGCTCACATCTAACTGTAATCGGAGGATTAAAGTCGCGATCCCCATAAGCACTAGACACATTCATATGTAAAGGAAATTACTATACCAGGCAGCTGCTTCTCGATCCCGATCACAAACACTGCAAACCCAAGAATATGTGCAGCATCAGAGTCCCCGACAGGCCGCTCGCACTTCTGCAAATCTTCGGTCTTCTACAGGCAAGCCTGGTTCTGCACACTTCTTCCTTTTTCTCCCCAACTTGGATTCAGTCCAACTCGCTGCTGGCTACAGGCAGACTTCAGGACCTTACACGCGCTTCCCGCTCGAACTGCACGCCGCAGCAGAAGTTCCTTCTTTCACAGTCAACTCGCATCTGCCCTCCAGGAACAGTTCAAGGCATTTCCCTTAGGCTCCACACAAGCTCGGTTGGTGGATTTGGCTGTCAGTCACTGCAGGGCTCCTTTTGTTGGTGCAAAAAGGTGCCAAGGTCTAAACTACAGTTCCCAGATGCACCTGCCATACATTCCCCCTTTAAGTAGGCTCCAGGTGAGAGTCCAAGTTCTGGTTGGCTCAAGCAGTCTCCATTTAGGCTCCCCTGAACCCAATTGGCCCAGATCAGCAGCTCAGGTCCAAAATGGAAGGGCAACATACATAGAGTCCCAGCTGCAATAAAGGCAGGTTAGACAAACTGCAATTTTACTAATACTCTAAATGATTTCAGGCAAACCGTTACATCTCTCAGGTGGGCTCCCTCTGCACTTTTAGCGACTGCAGAAATGGAGCAATCAGACAGCAGCTTGGGCAGGTTTCAAGCATTAAATACACAGCCCCCTCATTCAAACAAATTAAGCCTGCGAGCAGGCAGCTCTTAAAGAGACAGTACCAGAGGCTCTAAAAGCACTCACAGTTAAGCGGCTTAAACGCCAAACACCATTCAGGCTGGGAGGACTTAGCCAGCTCCTAGAAGACTTTTGGGAACCCCTATTTGCAGGTGGGTTACACCCTTCCTGGCCTGAAAAAACTTGGCATACACCATCAAGTAGGCACCCTTATAACACTTTAAAGCAGAACAGTTTAAACTTGCATCCCTTTTAAACAACAGTCAGCATATTAAGCCTTTGTTATATACACTTATACTGTATTACACAGTCTACTACTGGTTACACAACATTGCACATACAAACATTTTGAAATCAGGTCATTACTTCCTGCACATGAAGCCGGGAGAGAGGAGGCCCTTCCCTATTAGCTACCTCAGGGCTGGATGGGGCAGGGGCACCATACCTAGAGGGCAAGGCAAGTTATCTGGAATTATCACCTATGTTCAGTTTGGGCAATGAGCTCGGGGACACATACACTCCCTTATGGACCACATTGAGAGGCAAATCTACAGGCCTCCCAGGAGAATCATAGCTTAAGTGCACTACAGGCTTCACAGCTCGACCAGTCCTTCTAGGGGGAACTGTTACAGTCTCTGCACTTTTACCCCCACTTTCTGCAGTGTCTGTGCTGGCCATGGGAATGGCCTTCGGAGCAGAGAGGCTAGAACTTGAGGCACTTTCAGTTCCAGGATTTGCAATTTCTGCAGTCACATTACTTGGCTCACATGGAGAGTTTTCTGCTACTGGCAGTGAACCATCAGGGCACTCAAAATATTCTTCTTGTTCTGGTATATCACCAGTCTGTCCCAGTTCATCATTTTCCTCCTCTGAAAGCTCATACAGTTCCACCACGCTCAGTGATTCCATGTCATCTGACTTAATACTCTGCACCTCACTTGCTGGGAGCATTGGCTCCAGGGACAAAGCTGAGGGCTTAGACAGTCCAGAAGGCCCAGCTTCATCTCCATAATTGACTAGGAGGTTGCCTTGAAACAATTGACTCAGTTCAAAAGAAGGGTAGTACCCAAAGTTGCACTCACTTTCCTCTGACATGGACTGACAGTCATTTTCAACTGGGACTTGCTGTGAGGAACACTTTAACTCAGCATCTGAAGCTGCAGACTTTCTTTGCTTTTGCTTAGCAGCAGCTTGGGTCACTGGTCCAGAAGGAACACTTTCTGGTGGCTCAGATGCAATCAAGGTTTGAGCAATGAGCAGTAAATGATTTCTATGCATTGTCTTAACATCTTTTGAATTATTCTCAGGTCTTACTTTGTACACAGGCAAATCATCTAGTTTGCCCACTACAATGTGAGGGAGATGGTGCCACCTGTCAGCAATCTTGTGTTTGCCATGCAGTCCCAGATTTCTTAACAATACCCGATCTCCCTCCAGGCGTTCCTGTGCTTTCACCTTTTTATCATACCTTTCTTTGTTGGCCAGATTTCTTTTGGCAGCCATGGTTTGAGCCAGTTGGTATGCATGATTTAACTGGGCCTTTAACTTTTGCGTATACTTGTAAATAGTTATCAGCTCGAACCCCATCAGGAGAAACTCCAAAACAAACATCTACCAGTAGTCGGGCTTCTCTGCCAAACATCAGGCGGTAGGTGGAGAACCCAGTGGCATCACTTCTAGTGCAGTTGTAGGCATGTACCAGGGTGCTAATTTGCTGGCTCCATCAGGGCTTGTCTTTTGGGTGGAGGGTGCACAGCATGTCCAGCAGAGTGCAGTTAAAATGTTCAGGCTGTGGTCCCCCTAGGGGTGGTAAGGGGTAGTTCTGGACTTTCGCACTCCCCACAGAGAAAGCATCTCTTTGATCAAACAATTCTCAAAGTCTGTCCCTTGGTCAGAGTGGATTCTTTGCGGAGCCCCATAGTGAACAAAAAAATTTTCTATTAGTACTTTTGCCACAGTGGAGGCCTTCTGGTCCTTGGTGGGCAAGGCTTGGGCACACCTTGTAAAATGGTCAGTGACCACCAGCACATTACTAATATTTCTTTGGTCTGGCTCCAAACTCAGGAAGTCAATACAAACCAGCTCCATTGGGGCGCTGGTGGTGATGTTAACAAGGGGAACAGCCCTCTGGGGCTAAGCTTTCCTCTGTAAACAGTGACTTAAAGTTCAGATGTGTTGCTCAACATCAGCCCCCATCTTTGGCCAATAGAATCTGAATCTCACCAAGTCAAATGTTCTGTCTATACCAAGGTGCCCCATGTGGTTGTGTAGGGACCTCAGTA
Source organism: Neoceratodus forsteri (assembly GCA_016271365.2). Lineage (NCBI taxonomy): Eukaryota > Metazoa > Chordata > Ceratodontiformes > Ceratodontidae > Neoceratodus > Neoceratodus forsteri. The sequence continues at coordinate 1,133,401,737 of CM028130.1, forward strand.
CCAAGTCTAGAAAGGCAGTGGGCAAAACTAGCTGTTGTTTGTCTATTTGTCCCCCTCTGTCTACTGTTTCTCTGTATAACAGTCGATTAATCAGCTTCAACTTAGGACCTTCCTTGTACAAAAATGCAGTTCTTAAATCAGTGGAACGTAACTTGGATACATCTTTCCCTGCATAATGAGCTTCTAAAGCTGATTTTATCATAGTATCTCAAGATTGAGCCCACTGAATGCTGTCATTGTCTAGCTGAGCCAGTGCACCAAAGTCTAATGCAGAAAAGTGGCAATAGACAGCAGGTATGCAATTCGCAGAGGGCTCCAAGCAATCAACCAGACAGTCCATTGTGTCCGGGGACACTTGTTCCTCCCTGTCAAACTTCTGACAGAGTGCTTGAATATCAGGTTCTGATAGTCTGACCCAGTCATTTCGGGAAACAGGCTTCCGAGAGACAGCATCAGCATCTATGTGGTTCAGGCCTGCTCTGTATTCAACAGCGTAATCATATGTAGATAATGCAGAAAGCCACCTATGGCCAATAGCATCCAACTTGGCTGAAGTCTGCACATGGGTCAAAGGACTGTTATCAGTTTTTACCAGTATCTTAGCCCCATACAAGTACTCATGGAATTGGTCAACAATGGCCCACTTCAAAGCTAGGAACTAACTTATGCACAGGATAGTTCTTTCCAGATGGAGTCAGACTTCTGCTGGCAAAAGCCACTGGTCTCAGGCCATTCTCATCCTCCTGGTACAACACAGCCCCCAAACCTTGCAAACTAGCATCAGTGTGTAGGACATAGGGTTTTGCTGGATCTGCATAGGCCTGGACAGGAGCGTAGGTAAGTTGATATATAATCTCATGAAAAGCAGCCTCACAATCACATGTCCATTGTGCCCCAAAAACTTCATTAGGACCGAAATACACTCTCTCAGCCTCAGGGGAAGTTGACCTCTTGAATTTTTTGTGGGTAGGAGCGTAACCTTGAGTAAGACTAAGTAAAGGACAGATCACTCTTGAATAGTCCTTGATGAAACGGCGATAGTAGCCACAGAATCCCAGGAATCTTTGCAGTTCTTTTAGATTGTGGGGCTGTGGCCAGGTGGTCAAGGCCTCAGTTTTACTCGGGTCTGTCTCTATTCCCTTGGTGGAAAGTATGTGTCCCACATATTTTACAGAGGTTTTGAAGAACTGACATTTATTGATGGACAGTTTCAAGCCAAAGTTTTCCAGTTGGTCCAACACCTTGAACAATCTACTCTCATGTTCTTCCAGCAAGCTGCCAAACACAATAACATCATCCAAGTACACCAGGCACTCTAATAAGTTCATGTCCCCCAACTGCATGCTCCATCAGTCATTGAAAAGTGGCTGTATCACCTGAAATCCCTTGGTGCATCCTCATGAGCTCATAGAAACCAAGCAGGCAGATAAAGGCTGTCTTCTCACAGTCTTCTGGGGCCATCGGGCTCTGGTAGTACCCACTCCGGAGATCCAGCACAGAGAACCACTTGCTGTCATTCAGGCAGTCTAGAGCATCCTGAATGTGTGGCATTGTATACTGATCAGGGATAGTCCACCGGTTCAAAGTACGACAATCCACGCACATCCTTACTGTCCCATTCTTTTTTCTCACTACCACGATAGGGAAAGCATATGGGCTTCTGGATTCTTGTATTACACCAGCAGCAAGCATCTCTTGCAGATGCCACCTCACATCATCTACGCCAGCAGGGGCCAGGTGTTGAGACCTCTACCAAAATGGCCTTTCATCATGCAGCCAGATATGGCGCTCAGCTCCTTGTACACATCCTACGTCCCATTCCTTTAAAGAAAACACCTGGTCTCTCTGATCAAGCTTCTCGCTGATCCTCACTTTCCATTCAGCTGACAACAGGGAGTCACTGAAATCAAACAAGTCAGGCGTCACTCCATCATTCTTCCCAAACTCTTGTTACTGAGTAGCACTGCAGTGTCTGCACAATGTACATTGACCAGGGTGTAACCTCTATTCACTCGAATCTCTCTATCAGACACATTATGAACTTGAACCATTACCTTTCTGGCATAAGCATGGGCTCTAGCAGGCAAAATACTTGGCTTGACCAGCAATCCCTCCAGCAATTTTCCATCACCTGGTGCATCCAGCATTAGTATTTTATTCTTGACATCCTTTCTGATACGGATCTCTCATTGTAAGGTACACTGGGCATTTGGTGCCAGGATCAGAGATTCAGGATCCTTTTTCAAGACAATTCCAACCAGGATCCTTTTTCAAGACAATTCCAACCGGTTCCTCTGGTTCCACTTTTCCAGCATCTCTCTGGGCATCGTAGGCCTTCTTGATCAAGGCCGGAATTCTTAAAGCTCTACCAATTCGAGATCCCTGTTTTTCATAACACAACTACACCAACCATCCAAACATATGTGCATTAGTCCCAATTAGTAGAGGAACCCCATCATACAGTCCAGTAGGGGAACACACTAGGGCTAAGGTCTCCACTTGCTCTGTCACTCCAGCCACAGAGGTGGGAAAAGACAATCAAATTTGGATATAGCCGGAGTAGGGGTAGGCCTTCTCACTTAAACCATAGACATGCAGTCCTTCCAATGGTTGCAGGGGCACATCAGACAAATGCTTCTGATACCAATCCTGGAACATAATTGTCACTTGGGAGCCACTGTCTAACACAACTCTTGTAGGCACTCCATTCACTTTTACAGTGGTCTCCATGGAGGGACCCACCACTTCAGACCATTCCGGTGGCACTGACCTGGGTGTCGATGGGGCATTGGCCCTGGTGGCATAACTTTTCCAAGTAGCTCCCCCTGGTGGCTGGGTGTAGGTTCTGTGATGCCAGGCCACTAATCTATTGGTAACTTTTCTCAAGTTCTCTGGCAAGTGACAAGCTGACTGAAAATACCCATTCTCCTCACAACAGTAGCAGAACTTAATGTCTCTAGTGCCCTGGAAGGGTGTGGGCCTCTTTTCTGTTGGGGCACCTCTGGAGCCCTGTGGGGCTCCTTTTGGGCAGGGGGCCTACATCCTTTGGCTCCTGAATCTCCACTACAGTTGGGGGTGAGGGCCACACTTTGCAGCTCCCCCACCACCTCTCTCTCAATTCTCACAGCTCTGCAAGCAGGTTACCCTCAATCCGAGTCTCCGGGGAAACAACATTTACTCCCACTCCACTCTTGGGTTCAGGGGGAGCCTAATACAGATCTGGTTCTCTGTATGCCTCAGTCAGTTCCTTAATCAAGTCTCTCAACTGTTGAGCCTCATCAAATTCACTCTTTTTGGGGGTCTGGCAAGTGTTCACAGCCACAGCACAGGGCTCCCAGCCCTCCTCATCAGTTTCAATGTCACAGATTTCTTTCATCAAATGATAGTACTCTGGAGGGCTTGCCCTCCTGTCTTGCAACTTGAGCTTTAATATCATTGCATTCGAAAATCTAGCTGACTTCAATATGTGGTCTAATCTGACTCAGTTTAACTCCTTTGCTGGCACTCCCCCTTTTCAATGGGCCCTCTGCAAAGCCCTCTCTGTCCTAGTGACGAAGGCAGACAATTTCTCATTTTTCCACTGTTTGGTTGACTTGAATTTCCACAATAAATCATCCCCTGATTCTGTGCTGCCAAACAGCCCCTCCAAGGCAGAGAGATATTCTGCTGCAGTGACCTCCGGACTAGTAGCATGTAGGAAATGAATGGCTTCCAGAGCAGGGCCTCTCAAGCTTTCCATCAAGCGCTTCCTCTTTTCCCCCTCTGAACATTGCCATTCTTGTACTAAAGGGGTGGCATAGTCCATCCAGGTCTCCAAATCATCTTCCCCTGAAGGCACTGGGACAGTACCGGAGAAAAGTCTAAGCCTTCTACAGGAGTCCAACTATATTGGGAAATTGTGATAGAGGAGGCAGCTACTGGGGAGCTTTTGGGGGACACAGGGGATGTGGTCGGGGATTGCACAGGCATGTGGTTCTCTGATAGATCTAACACTCTTATCAACTCTTGGGCAGTTTTCCCCTCTGATGCTAACAGCTTAAGCAACTTCTCTTTAAAGCCACCGGTACTAGGGGACCCACCCAGGGTGGCCAGACCACTATGTAGGTGAATGACCCTCCATCCCTTCTGGGCACCTTCAGGCAAAATCATAGGGGGTACCTTTTCATGATCTATCGGGGAACTGCAGGAGAGCAGCACTTGCAGTGTTTTTTCAAATGAGTCAGCATATCATCCCCTTACTTCAACTTTGCCCACACACTTAACATGTTCTACAGTGGACACAATGTCAGCATTGTTAGTCCCCAGTGGGATATTCAGCAACAGAATAACCTTTTGGGGATCCATCTCCTCAGCCTCGCTCCACCCCATCAATTTGTGTACCATTAGCTTATGGGGGGCAATTTTTAACTTGGGTGTAGTAAGCCCCTCCATTTTCTCCCCTAAACTGAACATAATGGGGTAATTGTCCTGCATGGCCACTAAAGGACGCTAATCCCAGTGGTACAACCAAGATGTAACCCCTAGGTGGCACTATCCCAAGGGCTACTACCCCTGCCTGTATGGCAAGTGACAGGTTGAAGGGCCTAGGTTCAGTGACGGGTGCCTCCATCCAGAGGTCAGGGTCAGTAGGGGTTAAGCTAGCTTGGTCACAGCCCTCTGGGACACTGTGACCCCTCTTTGTTCACAATAGTGGCTCACACAATACACAGGAGTTACCATCTCAATACCACACATATGCACACTGTTTACACCTAGAGATACCACTTACCCTCGAGACTGATTCTACAGCACGTCTCTGAGGACCCCTTGTGAAACAAGGTTAATCAACACACACCCACACAATACAATGCTGGTTCTATATGTACTGACACCTCAGACATTAGAAGGTTCAATAACAACAAATCTGGTTTACTCAGGGGACTGGAACACAGGAGGGGGAAATCAGGTTGATTGACAATATTCAAATCACAGTACTGTGCATACATATAGGGTCCAAAAAGTCACACTCTGGGTACCCAGGATGGGGGTGGGGGGGCTAGCCAGGTCCGTTGCTCAGGGTTGGCCAGCTGGTGCAGCTGGATGGGGCCCTGTAGGAAGAAAATATATGCACAACCAAATTAAAATCCAGAGCTGGATGGCTCAGTCCACAATTAGAAGAACACAAAGCAATCAGTTGGCACACTTTGATTAAATGAAAGGTGCAGGGAGTTACCCCGATTTATACTCACAAACTCCAAGCAGAGAACTGGATGGAAGAGGTTGCTCTGGATGGCTAGGATGAGTAGTGCATGGAGATGAGGCCCTCGTGACAAGGGCCAACTACTTTGAATAGCAAACGGATTCAGTCTGGTTGAACTGAGTTCAGCTTCCAGCTTCAGCTCACAACTAACTGTAATCGGGGGATTAAAGTCATGATCCCCATAAGCACTAGACACATTCAAATGTAAAGGAAATTACTATACCAGGCAGCTGCTTCTCGATCCTGATCACAAACACTGCAAACCCGAGAGCACACGCAGCATCAGAGTCCCTGACAGGTCGATCGCACTTCTGCAAATCTTCGGTCTTCTACAGGCAAGCCTGGTTCTGCACACTTCTTCCTTTTTCTCCACAACTTGGATTCAGTCCAATGAGCACTCACTAACTGCTACAGGCTGACTTCAGGACCTTACACGCGTTTCCCGCTCGAACTGCACGCCGCAGCAGAATAGAGTTCCTTCTTCTTTCACAGTCAACTCGCATCTGCCCTCCAGGAACAGTTCAGGACATTTTCCTTAGGCTCCACACAAGCTTGGTCAGTGGATTTGGCTGTCAATCACTGCAGGGCTCCCTCTGTTGGTGCAAAAAGGTGCCAAGGTCCAAACTACAGTTCCCAGAAGCACCTGCCATACATTCCCCCTTTAAGCAGGCTCCAGGTGAGAGTCCAAGTTCTGGTTGGCTCAAGCAGTCTCCATTTTAGGGCTCCCCTTAACCCAATTGGCCCAGATCAGCAGTTCAGGTCCAAAATGGAGAGGCAACACACACAGAGTCCCAGCTGCAATAAAGGCAGGTTAGACAAACTGCAATTTTAGTAATGCTCTAAATGATTTCAGGAAAACAGTTACATCTCTCAGGTGGACTCCCTCTGTGCTTTTAGCGACTGTAGAAACGGAGCGATCAGACAGCAGCTTGGGCAGGATTCAAGCATTAAATACACAGCCCCCTCATTCAAACTAATTTAGCCTGCGAGCAGACAGCTCTTAAATAGACAGTACCAGAGGCTCTTAAAGCACTCATAGTTAAGTGACTTATACGCCGAACACCATTCAGACTGGAAGCACTTAGCCAGCTCCTAGAAGACTTTTGGGAATCCCCATTTGCAGGGGGGTTACACCTATATGTCTTTACATAAGATATAGTCTAAGGAAAACAAGGTTGACATTGTCACTGTAAAGTGCAAGTTATGGGGGGCTGTATATGTAACCTACAATCCTCACTCTGCTTTGATCTGCTGTATAATTTTGGTTCATCTCTATGTATGGAGGGAAAAAAAGGAAAACAATAAACAAATTAACTGTAAAAAAAATTTTTTCTTAATTTCTCATTTGGGATTGCTCATGTTTGTACACGTTTACAAGCAGAATCCAATTCAATGTGTTTTGAAAGTGCATGTTATTGTTAATAAAAACAACAAACAGATGCTGTGGATGTGAACACGATACACATTTCATAGCAATAGCAACAAAACAATTCTATCACTGTTGAGATATCTTAGTAAATAGCATGTGTTGTAATGTTGAGCAACGGTTATTCTAAATATGTATTCAGAAATCTAAAACTGTATACAATTTTGTTGTGTTTAAAAGTCAAAATTTTTATTTTTGTACAGAGTAAACTGGAAATTCACATCATTAGGACCTAATTTCTATTTACAAGATGGTTCTGTTATTACATTACAGGCTGGATGCCCCTGATCAGGCAATTACCACTGCCACCTAAGGGAATCATTCCTGCCTTGGCAGCCTCGCTTCCAGCTCCCAGATCCATTCACTGGTAACTGCCTGCTGGCTCAAAGCACCTGACTGGGCGATTGCCACTGCTGCCTCAAAGAACCATTCCTGTCTTGGCAGCCCCACTCCCAGCTCCCAGACCCATTCACTGGTAACTGCCTGCTGGCTCAAAGCACCTGACTGGGCAGTTGCCACTGCCGCCTCAAGGAACCATTCCTGCCTTGGCAGCCCCACTTCCAGCTCCCAGACCCATTCACCGGTAACTGTCTGCTGGTATGGCTTCACCCACAGCTCGGTTTCTCCTTGTTTGAACTTTGGAGCATTTTTGCATCTATTTTCTGATTGGCTCCTGCTCTCCTGAACCCTCCTCTCTACCTCCTTAGCTCTGATTGTGATTTTATGTTGCTCCAAATTTATGCTTACAGTTAGAGATTACTGGAATTTATTTTAAAAATTGCTAGAAGTGCTAACTTAAGTATTAATTTTATAAGAGGCTTGTTTAACTTTCTCTGAGTCCTGTTCTTTTGTTTCCACCCTCTCCCCAAGACCTCTTAACGATTACTGGAATTTATTTGTTCCTTAAAAAATTGCTATAAGTGCTAATTTAAGTTTTAATTATATAGGAAGGTGGTTTAACTTTCTCTGAGCTTTTTGTTCCCTCTTTCTGCCTGAGACCTCTCAGCTAAGACCTCAGCCCCCACCCATATTGATTATAGTTCTTTTGTTCCTTTTGTTCTGAGCCAGACCTTGTGTCTCCTGTAAGTCTAACCTCATCCCCTTTCTCTCTGCAGGCTGAAAGACCCTGATCGGGCATTTGCCACAGCCACCTTGGGGAACCATTCCTGCCTTGGCAGCCCCACTTCCAGCTCCTGCACCAATTCACCGGTAACCCACCCCATCTGGTGGATTGCTCTTATAGAGTTACTTGATCACATGATTCAAAGTCGATTGGTGGAATTTTCTTATGTCCAATCCTCCATTAGCTCCTTATACAACTCCCCCTCTAAAGGGAGATAGTCAACTCACATTCACTTATACGGAGGAACTATCCTTTTCATGCTTTTTTAATGCATCCCCTATAGCGCATTCAGTCACTTTCCCTTTATTTAACTACAACATGGGATGGCTTAATATTTTCACAAGCCCTACTATTTTATGGCCTTTCCTATTTCATTGTATAGTTTTGTTAAGTGTACCACTTATTGTCGACAGCCCTCGTGATACCAGTATTATCCTTACAAATCTCTGTGATTTAACCTCACTACAGATCTGCTGTCCACTTGACGCTCCTAAAATTGGAACACTGACCCTAACCCAGCATCATTCCTACTGAGGCACAGACAGTCTGGAAATTTTTGAGCACACTATAAGACTCATACCCTTATACTTTAGTTTTAATTCATGTATTATATCGGTGCAAGTATCAGCCTAGGTCATATCCTTTTCCCATTACTACACTGCCCCATGAACCCCATTGTTTAGTCTTACCTTCAAAATGGACTTGGCAACATATTCTCAAGGTATTAATAAATGAATTCATAAACTTTTTCTCTTGATACTACTCTGCTCTGGAAACATAAAATTAAATCCAGGTCCTCTTGTGCCCACCACAGCACCTTCCAACCAATCACATCTAGAAGGCATAAGCCTCCTACACATAAATGCATGCAATCTACTGAAAAAGATCTATCTAATACAGACCTGGGTGCTCCATGCCGCATCCAATGCACTGGTGATATCTGAATCATGGGTACAGAGTTCCACCCCAGATCAAGACATTAATATCCCAACTTATGACTTATTCAGGGCTGATAGGCACTCGAGAGGGGGAAGGGTTGCAATATATATATAAGTTTACGGCCTGGTCATTGACTCCTCCTCCTCCAGGCATAAAGAATTTAAAAGTTTCACCCTAAAGGTCTCCATTCCCGCAAGCAAAACTATCCATGTAACAGGGTGTTATAGACCTCTTTCAGGAGCACTTGACATATTAACCCACCTGGGCATACTACTGGTATTCACCGACTCGGAAGCTATCATTTTGGATGATCTCAACCTTGATTAGAACTCTACTTGTTTTAAACCCCTTAAAGACCTATGTGACACCTATGGTCTTCACCAACTCATCTCCGATGTTACCCACCCCATCAGAAATCCCGCACACAGCACCCTTCTAGACGTAATTCTTACTAACAAACCATATAGAATCCCACATGCAGGAGTATTCCTTGATGACATTACTGACCATAAGACAGTCACATGTGTTAGACATGCACTTAAGCCAACCTCAATGTCAAGTTTCATTTACAAAAGATGTTACTGCAAATTTAATAGCTAAGACTTCTTAGCTGATCTCGGTAGTATCAAATGGCAGGACTTTTATCTGGCACCCTCAATTGCTGAAGTCTACAAATTATTTCAGAACCTAGTCTTAAAGGTAATTGATACCCACGCACCCATTATGAGGACCAGAGCAAGAAAAAGATCTTGTCCCTGGTTTAACAGTGCCATAAAAAAATACACTACAGTTCAGAGATGCTCTTTGGAAAAAGGCAAGAAAGTCGAAAATAGAATCTGACTGGACCACCATTCAAACACTTAGAAACCAATGTACGAAATTAATAAGGTCTGAAAAGGCAAAATACTTTCAAAGCACACTAGAATCCTTAAAAAATAACACTGCAAAATTTTGGATGATTCTGAATGAAATAGAAGGACATAGCCCTTTTCCCTCGCTACCAACTATAATATCTTCAGATGACTGTATCCACACAAACAAGCAGTATATATTAGAGGTACTCAACAACCACTTCACCACTACTGGCTTAGCTTTTGACACCTCCCCCATAAGCAAGCTTTTTCCACCAGCAAAATAGTAACACCATACCAAGCCCTCCCACCATTGACCTTATACTCCCAGTGACTTTTAGCTTTAGTGCGGTCATACTCAAAAAGGTCAAAGACCTACTAACTTCCCTAAGCGTTAAAAAGAACACAGGAGCAAACCAACTTAACCCCTCATTTTTAAAATTAGGCTATTACCAGCTGGACCCAACCATTACACACTTCTTTAACCTGTCCCTTGCTGAAGGGGCCCTTCCTTCCATGTGGAAAACAGCCCACATTAACCCTTTACTTAGGGGATCCCAGCAATCTCAACAGTTACAGACCAATTTCTCTGCTACTCATCTTATCAGAATGTCTTGTAAAACTGGTCAATACTCAATTAAGAGAGCATTTGGAATCCCCAAATCTGTTAAATCCACTACAGTCTGGTTTCAGGCCTAACCACAGTACGGTTTCCTCATTAGGAAAAGTTACTAATGACTAGCAAACTTCCCTTGATGCTAAAAACCACGTAGGTGCACTCTTCTTGGATCTAAGCAAGGCATTTGATACTGTCAACCACAAGCAATTATTAACTACGCTACGAAGTCTTGGGATAGATGGCTTTTTTTGTAAAATGTTTTTTCCTGTTATCTTATTGGTCATCAACAACAGGTGAAAGCTCAAGGTGACCTCCCCCCCTCAAAACACTGCAGAGGAGGTCCCCCAAGGGTCTATCTTGGGCCCCCTTCTATTTTCAATTTATATTAACAACATCGGTTACAAAATTAATTTGGCTGGTGTTCATCTTTTTACTGATGACACTGTGCTCTATGTTGCCTGACCTACCATCAAAGCCGCATGTTCTGAATTACAACGTGAAATCAATATCTGACAGCAAAATTCACTGAACCTAAAATTGCTGCTCAATGCCAAAAAGACAAAAGTTATGCTCCTCTCTCCGTATACCAAAAGAGCTACTACCTGCACTCCAATTCCCAATACACATATTAAAACTATCTTAGGAGAAACACTTGACAAGGTTGATAAATTCAAGTATCTTGGCTTTTCACTTGATTGCAATCTATGCTTCACCCCTCAAATTGATGAACTCTCAAAAAAAGATAAAACAAAGGCTAGGCCTATTTTTTCACATTAAACGTCTGCTTACCTACGAAGTCAAACTAAGACTAGTCCAAGCAATATTTCTTCTGCTCCTTGACTATGCAGGTTTTCTCTATGGTCATTGCCCCAAAACAGCATTGGCTAAATTAGATGTACTGTACCACAGGGTCTTAAAATGTGTTACAAACTCACCATACAGAACACATCACTGTTCCCTATATTCACACTTAGGATGGACCTCACTTTCTACCAGAAGGTTGAGAAATGCCTCTATATGGGCCTTTAAAGCCAAAACCAAGAAACTCCCCTTCCCCATACATTTCCAACCTTTTCAAATTCACTCCTTGTGTATGCTCACTTAGAAAATGCATACATATTCTGCTTGACACCTCCAGGGCAAGATCCCACTTTGGCACAGCTTCACTTAGTCATGCTCTGCCCTCACTGTGGAATACCATTCAAAGCACCCTAAAATTGACACAACTTACTAGGTTATTCACCTTTAAATCACTCCTAAAACCCTTACTGAAGGAAAATAGTCATTGCTTCTCCTAACTTGCCTATTCCTCTAGAGACACTTGTCTTCACCCATATCTGGCACTTGCTTCCGGGCCCCTTGGTATGCCATCAAGCAACTATACCAGTCCTTGCACTTCCTTCTCCCTTCAGCCTCTGGATTTCCCCTCCCTGTTAGATGTCCCATGTTTGTTACCACCTTCCAGAACCCTATTCCTATAATATTTCTCACCCCCACCACAACTATAACTATTGTCTCCACTATGTTGTCCTTTGCTTTGAATAGGTGTTATATTCTACCATCATTAAGTAGCCTGTAACAACTAGCTCTACTCTGTGATGTATTTACTCTGCTCCTACAGTACTTATATTCCTTCCTGATTGCCATGTAAATGTTACCATCATTGTTTATTCCTTGTATATTCCTTGTGCTATTGGTGCGTGACCCCTTTGCAACTGAGTTCCTCTATGGTGCATCCCCTGATAAAATTTCTTGTCAAACTGAATTACTGTGGTATTGCATTATGCCTGCTTGGTATTGCATTACCCTGGCAGTAGTCAAAACTAAGTTCTGATTGTTATTCAACCTGGTGTATCAGTTTTTACTTCCTCTTCCCTTTTAACTGTTGTTTTCTTCACTCTGGTAACAAATTGAACTTATCTGTATTGTTCTTATGTTGTACTACCCATGCCAAGACCAAAGCCCCCTGCAGCGCAGCAATGTTCCCCACAGCCCGATCGCAGGCATTTGTAAAATAAAAAAATATTCCTATATCCCTGGTGGTCCAGCGGACTGCTGTCAGTCCGATCGGAGCTTCAGTAAAATAAAGAAGAATCCTATATCCTGGTGGTCCCAGTGGATCACTATCCAGCCGATCGTGTGTAAGAAAATAAAGATTCCTTTTCCTGGTGGACCAGTGGACGCTGTCAGCCCGATCACAGGCTTCAGTAAAATAAAGAAGATTCCTTTTCCTGGTGGTCCAGTGGACCACTGTCAGCCGAATCAGTGGGCTTCAGTAAAAGTATAATGATTCCTATATCCCTGGTGGTCCAGCGGACCCCCCTCCCCGCCCACTGATCCCCACAGCCCCACCCCCGGTCCAGTGGCGGGTGGCAACCTACCCATGCGCCCCACAGTCCACCGACTGACACCATTAGTAGGGCTGTATCCCATTGGTCCTGGCGTGAGCCAATGGGCATGCAACCACACCATAATACATTCCAGATATGTGAATGGGGTATGGGCTGCATGCCCATTGGCTTATGCTGTGGACCAATGGGCGTACAGCCTTACTGATGGTGTCAGTCGGCACACGGCGGGGCAGCAGGCGGGTGGGGTGCTGCCGCCAGCCACTGACTGGAGGGGGGAGAGGAGGACCAGGGATATAGGAATCATTATACTTTTACTGAAGCCTGTGATCGGGCTGACAGTGGTCCACTGGACCACTAGGGAAAAGGAATCTTCTTTTATTTTACTTAAGCCCGCGATCGGGCTGACAGCGGTCCACTGGACCATCAGGGAAAAGGAATCTTCTTTTATGTTACTTAAGCCCACAATCAGGCTGACAGCGGTCCAATGGACCACCAGGGAAAAGGAATCTTCTTTTATTTTACTTAAGCCCGCGATCAGGCTGACAGCAGTCCACTGGACCACCAGGGATAATAGGTGGCTAACAAACCAACCCCTGGCAGAGGGAAGTACAGTTTCTCCTCCAAAGGGGAAAGGGGGCCCAACCAGTATCTAGAATCAATTCAGCACCCAAGATGTGTCGTAGGCAGAAATAAATAAAGAAATCCCCTTCCTGTATATTCCACTGGTCCCTCAGAAAAGTAAAGGGAACTATACTGTCCCCCACATAGAGCTGATGGATCCATCTTAATCCCCTTCCCTCCCAGTCTCTTAATCTGTCAGTCATTGCCTCCGTGGATGCAAATTTGAGTTGGATCGCTTCTGCAATAAGGTTCATTTTAGTAGGAGCTATTGCCCTACCTATCTGGTGGTGGGCACCTGATCAAGCCTCAATGGTTGCTGAAGTAAAAGGATTGGGGTGCTCAGGCATCACTCCGGACCATAACACCTCTGTCGAGACCCCCCCCACCTTGAGATGGGTCCCTGAACCCAGCCCCTCAAGTTCTAACCAGCTATTATTCAAATCCTCCCATCCCACTGGGATAGCAGCAGCTGAGCTGCCTCATGGTAAATTCTAAAATTAATGTCAATATCTTAATGAAAACTAGGGGGTAATCACTTGACACAGCAAATGAATCACTTCTAATGCAACTTTCACTTCTTATTTTCTTTTATTCACCCCTACGTTTTGCTCCTCAGAGCTTGTTCATGGGGCATATTTCATAATACAGTTTCCATCATTAATATTTAGTTGTTTGAAGTTCTTTTTAGTAACCAACAATTTCCATATGGCTATACATATCAGCTCCTCAGCAAGCAAGATAATGCCATCATTTTTGTCCCAAATCACCACTAATTATCCTTTTACAATTAAAAAAACTTTTTACTTGGCATCCTGCTTGTTAGATTGCATTTTTATGATCTCTAACAAGCGATCTAACAAGCAGGATGCCAAGTAAAAACTTTTTTTAATCGTAAAAGGATTCATATACTGTGGGCAATACAGAATGTTTTAAGATGCTGAACAAGACTTACGGAGAGATTTGGAGAGTTACATTATTGTTGAAAGTGATAATTATTGGTGATTTGGGACAAAAATGATGCCATTATCTTGCTTGCTGTGAAGCTGATGTGTGTAGCCATATGGAAATTGTTAGTTACTAAAAAGAACTTCAAACAACTAAATATTAATGATAGAAACTGTATTATGAAATATGCCCATGAACAAGCTCTGAGGAGTGAAACGTAAGGGTGAATAAAAGAAAATAAGAAGTGAAAGTTGCATTAGAAGTGATTCATGTGCTGTATCAATTGATTACCCCCTAGTTCTCATTAAGATATTGACATTAGTTTGTACCTTCGATAAGGGGGGTTAGAAAAGTTAACCATTACCCAGTTGGTTCAGTGTTTAGTAAATTCTAAAATTAGGCAGGCCAAGTCCCCCCAAACGCGGTGGCAAGTGTAATATTGATCTTTGTACTCTGGCTGTTTTGCCCCTCCAAAGAAATCTATGAATAACTGCATCCAGTTTCTGAAAGTGGCATTTGGGAAGTCTGATCGGGAGGGACTGATATAAGTATAGCAGCCTGGGCAAAATCATCATGGTGATCACACCAACTCTACCCATAAGGGAGATTGGAAGTGTCGGCCATCTCTCACAATCTGAAGTAAGCGTTTTCATAAAGGGCCTGTAATTTAACCCATATAAAGTACAAGCTTTCCCAGATATTAGAATCCCTAGGTACTTAAGGTGGGGAACCATCTGCAAGCCATTCAGGTGTTGAAATAAGATATTCCCATGTAATTTACCAATGGGGAGGACCTCACTCTTGGTCCAGTTAATTTTATGGCCAGATATTAGGCTGTATTCTGTTAGGACCTGGTGGACCCTGTTGAGATCTTCATGAGGGAACTGCAAATACAGAAGGAGATCATCAGCATACATGGCCAATTTATATTCAGTATCCTTATGTCTAAATCCCCGGATCCTCTGTTCAGACCGAATGTAGCCCGCTGAAGGCTCCAGAGAGAAAACATACAATAAAGGGTAGAGGGGGCACCCCTGTCTAGTTCACCTGCCCCAGCAAAAACTCGAAGTCAGGCTCCCATTCACCATTACTTGGGCCATAGGTTCCTTATACAGAGTCTTAATCCAGGATATAAAGTACTGCCCAAATCTCAATTTAGTTAAAGTGGCAAATAAATATCCCCACTCCACTCGGTCGAAGGCCTTCTCTGCATCTAATGCCAAAATGGCCACCCCATGTTAAAGTTTAGTTTTCTCCCACTAGTGGGCGATATTCAGAGATTTCCTAACATTATGTTTCCCATACCTACCCCTCACAAAACCAGCTTGATCAGGGTGCACCAATCCTGGCAATAAAGGCTCCAACCTGGAGGCCAGAACCTTCACCAAAATTTTATAATCAGCATTTAGGAGTGAGATAGGCCTATTGGAAGAACACCAACTGAGGTCCTTCCCGGGGCTTTGGGAGCACCGTAATGACCGCTGACCGAGTGGAGGGGGGCAAACTCCCCACTGCACAACTCTGCTCCAGCATATCCACCAGAGGTTCCAAAAGTATATCTTGGCAGCACTTACAAAAGTCTATAGGAAGGCCATCAGGCCCTGGACTCTTCCCACTTTTGAGCTTTCTTATAGCCACCCTGATCTCCTCCCCCCAAAATTGGGACCTCAAGCGACTCTGACTGGGTCTATGAGATGGTTCCCAGGGCTCCTTTGTTCGGAAAGATGTCTAATTGTACAGGAGATGGGGAAATCTCAGATGCGTATAATTGTTTACAAAACTCTTCAAAGACCTGAGTTACCTCCCATGGGCTATCCACCAAATCATCCCTGGAGGAATGTATTTGAGTCACTGCCCTCTCCCCCTCCTTTCTATGCAACTGCCAAGACAGCAGCTTCCCCGCTCAGTCCCCATCAAAATATTGGCCAGCCTGAGGGGTCACGTGACGTGCATGGAGGAGTAGCCGCAGCTTTTCGGGTCTCCCACTCCTATTACTTGAACCTGCAGTTAAAACGCAATTTACTGCTTTCTTTGTCTGATCTAGGGCTGGTGACAGTACCGGAGCATAATTCTGACCCAACTGATAGCTCACAATGCAAGTTTCCGACCAAGAACTAAAGGCCAAACGGCCACGCCGTAGCTCGTCGCCATCGACCGTGGATGAAGAAATTACTCCTGCAAAGATCTACAATGATCTGGCAATGATCAAAGAGGCCCTGTTTAAATTAGTAGACGAGGTGGCGGAATTCAAGCCAGCGCTGACCCAGTTAGCTCGTCGGGTGATGGATACTGAAGCTCGAATCTCTTCTATTGAGCGATCTTTGGAGAAAAGTGGGCCTACCATTGTCGAGTGCAAAAAGTTGGTGGCGAAGCTGGAAGATCGTCTCAACGATTTAGAAGGGAGAAGTAGACGTAATAACCTGGTCTTATTGGGTCTCCACGAAGGAGAGGAGGGATCGAATACAGTTTTCTTTCTACAAAAGCTCTTGAAGAAATCAGCTGGGCCCTCACCTAATGGGCCGGAATATATTATCGAGAGGGGCCACCGAGCCCTTAGAGCTAAGTCCTCCCCCTTTGATCCGCCAAGGCCCATAATTTTCAAGCTACTAAATTACCTTGACCGTGAGCATATTCTGAAAGAAATCAAAAAGCTATCAGCTTTTCACTGGGAAGGCAAGAGATTGCGATTGGTCCCAGATCTAACCTGGAAAATGAGGCAAGCTCGGGCAAGTTTTCCGCCCATTACCTCCAAGCTCTGGGCAGCGGGGATTCACCACCGCATGCTTTATCCAGCGAAACTGGAGATTACAATCAAAGATGGAACCAAGCGTTTTGAATCGGCGGAAGAGGCTTTGACATCGCTAAAGGCTTTATTACCCGACTTATTCTCTAAAGGATGAAAATCTTAAGAACTGCTGTATACTGGGTTCCAGCAGCTGAGAGGCCTAGCAGGAGCAGTTTTCGTTAACAGGACATAGTATTCACCTTTCTTTCTTTTTGGACTTCATTACCACCAGTTATTTGGACACTAATTTTGGGGATGTATCCTTAGGATTTCTGGGACTAACAAAATGACTATTATATATTCTCTTTGGTCTCTCTCATTTATTTAGTTAGGCCTCACGAGCGACAGATGGGGCGTAGATTACGAAGCTGTCCACAAGAGGGAGCTTGCAGTTTACATATTTTATTTAAACTTTATACAATTTATCTGTATATTAGCAATGTGTTCTATATTTCAATTTGCTGTAACTGTGTATGATTAAGCAGTTATAACTGGGATAAGGACTAGAGTCCTCGCACGAGTATAACTCTCTTAGTGACATAATTTCTGGCCTGTATAGAAGCTAGTTATTAGTTATCACTGTGCTACATGAAAAGGGTGTTAAGGTAGTGTATGACTCTCCTTTCTCTCCTTTGGTATCTGACTTTTACCTATGCATTCAATGTTCGGTGCTTTTATAAGCTTTTTACTCAGGTATTGCCCTTCCTCTTAATCCGAAGGAGAAGTCGGTTTGCAGGAGTTATTTATATTTTGTTACCCTTAATACCTGTGTTTTCCCTGTGTGTCCCAGGATTTATTTTACCAGGGACTGCATTTAGAGTCATGGCTGGTCATATAACCTATTTCTAATTAGTAGCCTAGTGATTACTTCCCGTCTTTCTTTTTCGGGAGCTCCCATACTCGGCTACAATTATAACAATTTAATCTCTATAAATAACTCTTCTATTGTATATACAGTAGTCAGATTTTGCAGGTTCTCATATATGATTATGTATGTTTTTCTTTTTTCATCTGGCAAGGAGGGGGTGCCCCACCTCTATGGCGCACCATGAACCAATGGTTGAGGAGTTGGCTTCGGGCCTGGGGGGTTGGCTTTAGGTTGGTCTCTGGAGGGCGTTTTGCTTTTCTGGCTGGGGGGTTATATCGGGTTTATGGTTTTAATTTTGTTAGGGTATTGGTAAGAGAGGGAGCAGCTATCCAAACTCTCCTTACAAGAGGATCTATTGGGTATGGTTAATAGACTGAATATTCTTTCTTGGAATATTAAAGGGGGGAGAGACAATTGTAAAAAGTTTGTAATACTGAATCATCTGGCCCATTACAACCCGGCAATAGTTTTCTTGCAAGAAACCCATGTCCTCCCTGATCGTTTATTTCATTTAAAAAATGGGTAGGTCAAGTCTTTGGAGCTGGGTTCTCTTCAAGCAGCAGAGGGTGGCTATCCTGATAACCGAGGTTCTGTTTACCACTCAGAAATAATTTCTGATCCAGACGGTAGGTACATTTTTGTTTTGGGTAGACTTGGAGGTTGAACCTAGTATTAAGATCAGTATATGGTCCTAATTCGAGTCACCATCCTTTTTGTCCAGTTGGCAATGGTTTTGACCTCCTTTGAGGAGGTGCCAATTATACTAGGAGGAGACTGGAACCTAGTCCAGTCTAATAGACTGGATCGTTCTTGTTATAGGGGCGCAAACCTCTCGACTCAAAATCGTTGGTGGAGTTCACATCAGCATTAGGATTAGTAGATCCATGGAGGTTATATAACCCCACGCTCGAGAATACACCTTTTCTCACGGTCCATAAAACATACTCAAGGATCGACTACTTTTAGTGAGTCAACAATGTCTATCTGGTGTTCTGGAGGCAGTATCCCTACCTAGAGTAATCTCTGATCACTCCCCTATAAAAATTTGTTGGTCTCTGCTATCCACCCCCTTGAGGTCTTACTCATGGTCATTAAACAATAATATATTAAAGGATTCCCAGGTTTTAACTCGATTTCGGGGATTTCTGACTAACACAATCGAATCTAACTGGGGCTCTATTACGGCTGTAGACCAAACATGGGCAGCACTTAAATCAGTATGGAGAGGGGAGTTAATACGGATAGCAACCATTCGCAAGGCGAAAAATACTCATCTTTTAGCTAATTGTTTAAAGAAAATTAGAGAGCTGGAAACTCTGCATAAGAACTTAAGATCGGAGATCAAGAACAGAATTAATTACACTAAGGACATGAGTACGCTAACACTTTGAGTGAGAAGTAGTGAATTCAACCTCCAGAATTAAAGCCTTATATTTAGGTCAGGGCAGCAAAGCTGGGAAATTGCTGGCCTGGCAATTAAAACAAAAAACATCTGCTAAATGGGTGGCTGCCCTAAGGCACCCTGTATCAAAGGAGTTGATTACAGACCCTGAAGGTATACTGGGGATTTTTGTTGATTTTTACAAAGACTTGTATTCAAGCCAATCACTCTCCCTGCAAGAAATGAATAAAATGAGAGAATTCTTAGCTAATATCTCCTTTCCTCATCTGTCAGAGGATTCTAGACAGAGGTTAACAGCTCCTATCTCAAACGAGGAAATAGGGAGGGCTATTGACTCATTCAAGGTAGACAAAGCACCAGGTCCAGATGGATTCACACCTCTTTTTTTCAAGCTATTTAAACAAAATATTATACCATTACTGAACCAACTTTTTACTTTTTGGCTTGAGCAAGGGATTAAAGACAAAACGCTTTTTGAAGCTAGAATAATTTTATTTCCCAAACCTGGCAAATCCCCAGAATTGGTAGGTAATTTTAGACCAATATCTCTACTAAACCTTGATATAAAAATTTTTGCCAAGGTTCTGGCCTATAGGTTAAAACAGGTGTGGCTGGAATTGGTAAGCCCGGAACAGGCTGGTTTTGTTGAGGGCCGTTCTTCGGCCAATCACTTTAGAAAATTGTTCTATTTAATTTCTGCGTCTGTGGACCCAGGCATGGAAGCATCCCTGGTTTCACTAGACGTAGAAAAAGCATTCAATCGAGTTGAATGGACTTTTATGTTTGCAACTCTAGCTAAATTTGGCATTCCTGAAAGATTTATACACTTGATTAGGATCCTCTATTCGTATCCAACTGCTAGAATTCAGTGCAACAATTTAATTTCAGCTGCCTTTCCCTTGTCGAGGGGAACCCGTCAAGGTTGCCCTCTATCACCTTATTTATTTAATTTGTATATTGAACCTCTAATACATACTATTAAGATAGACCAACTAATTCAAGGGATTTGTATTGGCGATTCAGAGTATAAATTGTCGGTATTTGCAGATGATTTATTATTACATGTCCGTAATATGACATCTTCGCTCCCACGAGTATTAAAATTAATAGCTAACTTCAGTGAATTTTCTGGATATAATTTAAATTTGACCAAAACAACGGTCTATCCACTTTCCCTTACCTTCAGAGGAGTTGGTGTCTATCCTTGGGTCTGCAGTGGCAAACAAAATCTCTATTATATTTGGGTATCCATTTATCCAAAATCTGGAGGAACTAGCTTATTTAAATTTCAAGCCCTTACTTAAATCCATTAAGGAAGATTTGAAGAGATGGTGAAACTTCCTTGACTTTTCAGGAAGAATTAATCTGATTAAAATGGTGATTCTACCAAAATTTTCTATCCTCTCTTGAACTTGAACATATACCTTCCCAAATCCTTTTTTAGACCCTTCTATAAACATTGTTCCGATTTCGTATGGAGAGGCAACCCTCCTCATAGGGCCTATCTCAAACTTTGTCGGTAGCGCAAATCAGGAGGTCTACAGTTGCCCGATTTTTACACATATTATTTAGCGGTCCATGCGGCTAGAGCAGCTCTGTGGGCATGTAACACTGAAGTCTCTCTTCTTGGACTTGTGCTAGATCGAGCCTTTTCCAAGGAACTTCAACTGGATTTGGAATTGCTTTTGTATATTTCATGGGCCAAAGTCCCTAAGATGGCCAGAAATACCCCATTAGGATGGGACATCAAGGCTATGCACCAACTCTACTCGAGATTAAAAATATCCCAATTTTATGATTTATCTCAACCTTTATTGAGGAATCCAAATTTTTTAATTGGCAATCAACCTATTACAAGATTTTTTCCAATCCCTCCCTTCAAGATTCGTATTGCGGATTTTTATTCAGGCAACTCCATGCTCCCGTTATCGGCCTTGTCTGTAGAATTTGGGGTCAAACCTCAGTCTTCTCTACGACTGGTTCAAATTCAAAGCAGCATCAGGTCCTTCCTGAATGAAGGCAAATGATCTGATGAGGCTGGGGCTTTATGTAGTAAGTTGTGTGAACTTAGTTTTTCTGGCAAGGCCGTCTCTAAAATCTATAAATATATTTTAGTAAGATTAGATTCTACTCTATCTCCGACTCCCCTTTAATGGAAAATCAATATGTCCCTAGGATGGTCAGAGACGGTATGGGAGAAAATCTGGGTTGACATTCATTCTTATGTTAAGCAAGACAGATTAAGAGATATCCAATTTAAGCTGTTGCACAATCTTTATTTTTCTCCGGCAAAACTTCATCGACTAAATTGCCTATGCTCTCCTGTATGCAGGGATTGTAATGATCCCTTAGCAACTACTTTCCACAAAATCTGGTCTTGCCCTAAAATTTATGGGTTATGGAACTCGGTTAACGTTGGATCAGTCCATATTGTGACTTATCAGCCTTTTTTAATTCAGAGGTCTGTATATTTGGGATGTACGCCCATATCCCATACAATATTCAAAAGCACCAATGCATTGGTTGCATCTGTTACCAAGTTATTAATTTTGCGTCATTGGCGAGATGACTGGACTCCTTCATTTAGAGAATGGTGGGAGGAATTTTGAATGCTCTGAATGCAGAAAGGTTAGCTTATTCACTTGCTAATGCATCGGCCAAGTTCCGTAAGTATTGGGGTGGCTTTACTCAAAGCCTTAAAGATAAATATAGTTACTAAGGGAAGGTACCCTTCCTGTCCTCCTTTCCACTACATTTTCTTCTGATATTATTTTCTTTATTATCCCTCTTTACCGTCCTCCTTTTCTTATGCTTTCTGTCCTCTCTTTCTTTTTGCATCCCAATGGTACTCGATAGCTTGACGCAACTTGGTCCTTTTCTTATTTCTTTGTAAGTCTCTTCCCTACCCCCAAGTGTAGAGTGTTAGCAAACAGTATTAATACATGTTACTCTGATACCCTGTAATGGATTAAAGTTAATTATAGGGATAGCTGTGGGGGGGGTTGGGGGAGAAGGGAAGGGGGCTCTTGCTTTATTAATGTGTTTTTAGTTGTATTACCGGTTAAATACTAGTCTGTAAAGTACTCTATGTCGTGTGCATACTGCTTTTTGTAAACTTTTTCAATAAAACATAGTTATTTGCAAAAAAAAAAAAAAATATTGGCCAGCCCGGGAAAGTAAAATACCCCTCTCCAGTCTAGCTCCATAAATCGAGTTGTATCGCCATTTCAACTTCTGCAAATGTTTGAGAATGATTTGATCAGGTTTTTATCTATTGGCTCGCTTCACCTGTTCAATCTGGGATCTCATTTCTTCAAGAGCCTTAGATCTAACTTGGGCCTCGTGCTTTGCATAAGAGATAGTATGCCCTCTAATAAAGGCCTTCAAAGCTTCCCATCTAGTTGAGTTAAAAGTATCCCACCTCCTGTTAAAGGAGAGGAATTCAACAATGTGTGCTTTAATATATCCTATGTAAGCCTTATCCTTCAGTAAAAGCATATCCAGCCTCCAGGCTTTACACCCTGATGGTAGGCACACCATCCTAAATACCACGGATGCCACTGCATGATCTGATATCAATATCGGGGAATAATCAGCTCCCATCACTACCGGCAAAAGGTCAGAGCTAACCAACACCCTGTCTAAACATGCATAGGACTGGTGATCATTAGAATAAAAACTATAGTCTCTGCCGGATGGGAACAAGTGCCTCCAGGCATCAGTTAGGCCAACCTCCCGCATCAAGACTGTTAGCGCCTGAGCATTTTTTGTCAAAGGCAAAGGTGTAGGGTTGGACCCATCGAACACAGTATCCAACACACAGTTGAAGTCACCTACTAAAACCCATGGGCCTTGCCACCTAACCAGATCCAAGGAAAGTCTCTGAAAAAATTCAGGGTTATCTATATTGGGGGTATAAACTGATCCCAAATTATACATACCCACCCCCGGTAACAAAACTCAAGCAAGGGCATATCTACCATGAGAATCTAATTTAATATCCAAAATTTTAAAGTGAGAGCCCTTAGGTAGCTATATGGATGCACCTCGGGCCTTAGAAGAAAAATTAGCTGATATCCACAATCCCCCCATAAAGGCCTCAGTTTTAGACACCTCCAAGCTGGACATATGCATCTTTTGCAGTAATACAGCCTGCCATTTAGCACGTCTGGCCTCAGTCATGACCCTCCTCCTCTTGGGAAGCGACTTCAATCCATTAATGTTCAAAGATGCTATAGAAACATGATCAGCCTCAAATGTAAAAGCGTTTCTAACCACCTCTTGTATATATAAAACAACGTTGACATAAATCTTCCCCTGTCTCATTGCAAAATTAAGTACCCTCCAACACAATTGTACCCACACAGGGTGGCACCAAACAGTTTTCAAAAGACAACCAACCTGTACAGCAAAAGTTGCCAGTCGCTGTATGAAACCCCCTTCCATGCCATACCTAAGTAATCCCCTTCTTGTTTAATCCAAGAAACAATCCCAAAAGTATAAAAGTTAGCCCCCCCAGTCAGCACAAAAAGGCCCACATTAGTAACCCCTGCAAATATTCGGCTAACGCTGATGTTCAAATTGGGAGTTAACCTGCACTCATTAAACAATGCCATATGCAAATGGACATCAGAGCCATTAAGAAGCTGCATAAATGGATAGACAAAAAAAAATTACATAAAAAATAGCAAAGTATAAAATTTAAAGTCCATGATACATTCCATGAGTTCTCTTAGCGGAGCCAAGTCAATTTGTAAAGTAAAAGTTTAAGCAAACTCAAGGATGGCCGATCCTTTATCCAGAGCTGAACCACTGCTAAGTCACCTCTGCAAAAATTTTTTTTTCAAGCATTTAAAACAAATTAACTAATACGAATGAAAAAGACTTAGCTGTAGTGGCCAGACTTCATGTACGAAATGGCGGATCCTTCTTCTTCTTGCTGCGTAGGTGCCAGGACCCGCACGAATGTTTGAAAGTTTGCACAAGTACAGATACGTATTAAGTTAAGAAATTAAGAGGACCTGCGCTCCCAGCACTCCAAATGAACAGCCATACTCAGAAATGAAAGTTCTGGAGATTGGCTTTCATTTCCTGAGTTCACTTACAAGTTCAAAATTCCAGAGTCTCAGTTCTTTAAAGTGTTTCAATTGAGGAACTTGTTAACTACAGTTCTTGGGGCCACTCCACCCCGTCTGGTGGCCTTTGCATTGGTATCTGAACTCTCTCCTTTTCTTGTCTCCTCAGATGTAATCTCTAAGATTTATCAGGTGTTGTTCCAATGGCAGTTTGGAGGCGGTAGTAGCCCCACCAACTTTTGGGTTTCATTTTTTTTCCCCAATATTCCTTTAACTGGCCCGTCCTCTGGATGTATTGTCATAAATATGTATCCCAAGATAGATTACATCTCATGCAGTTTCACATCCTACATAATTTGTATTATACCCCAACTAAACTGGTGAAATGGGGCCTTCTCGATACTGATAGGTGCAATAAGTGTTCCCAGGACACAGGGTCACTTTTTTCATCTATTTTAGTTGTGTTCCCGGATAGCTTTGTTATGGGAGTTTATAAAAGCCAACCTGGATCCTTTATTGGGTTTACAGGACTATTTTACACCAGATATTTGCCTGCTGGGAGATTTGTCTTCCATAAAGGTTAAAATCCAGAGATTTCATATATCCATGGTTGAGCTTTCAGGCAAAAAAATCATTCTTAGGCATTGGAAAGGAGGGATCTGTCCAACATATCAGGAGTGGATCAATGAGATTTTAGCAAATATATGTACAGAGAAGGCTATTGCCAGCCTTCAAAACATAGTACATAGGTACAAGGTTATCTGGGTTCCCCTTCACACTCTAATTACAGTGGCTATGAAATAATGTGTGGTCGAGGTTACCAACCTATTTATCCTTGGTAAAAGTAGTTAGTGGGTGATAATAGTATTAGAATGGACTGCTGTGCGGGGAGGAGGGTGGGGAGGGAAGGGTTGGGGGCAGTATGACTTGTCTTACAAATCTTATGTCAAAATGTTCATTACTGCCTCCTGTGATATGAAAAAAGTGGTGAATAAACTTTGAATTGAAAAAAAAAAAAGAAATGAAAGTTCTAGCCATATCACACAACCACAGCACTTTCCATGGCATTTTCAGTGATCCTCGACCTCCTGCCTTTGTGGTGAATGGCCCGCTCTCTCCCTTCTTAAGCATGGAATCCAGCCACCTCATCACCACCCTAGGGCAAGAAAAGAACTGTGGTGGTCGATCAATCTTCAACTTGGCCGGATATATAAGCGCAAATGACCAGCCCATTTTATAGAGATGACCCTTGATCTCATTGAACTTCTGCCTTCTCATCTGTAATTGCTTACTAAAGTCCTGAAAAATATTAACTTTATTTAACTTTATGATTCCCCACTACAATCAGCCCCTTCTCTTTGGCTCTTTGCAGAATGGCCTCCTTATCTGTGTATCGTAGATATTTTATTAAACAATGTCTCAGGCACGTATCTGAAAGCTTAGGGCCTACATGATGTGCTTGTTCCACTTCACAATTCTGTAGTTTAGCTGGGAGTTCCAAATATTCGAATAACCAAGCAAGTAGCATCCTTTCAGGATCGTTCCCCTCCGTCCCTTCAGGAAGGCCAATAATCTGGAGATTAAATTTACAGGACCAATTTTCCTGATCTTCAATTCTATCAGTGAGCTCTTCCACGATTTTGCTAAGAATCTGCTTGTCTCCCATAGCTACCGTCAATGAGTCTTCCAGGCTACCAACCCAAGTTTCCAGTTCTTCCAGGAGGGTAGCTGAAGTTTCAGATAGCCCCCGTTACCACTGATTGTAAGTGCGAGATCTGGGAGGTGATATTGTCAAAACCTGCCTTCATATCATGTTGCATAAGCGCAAATGTAGCCAGTACTGCCGATTAAGATCTTTCCAGTTCAGACAGTTCCTCCGGGGCCATTAGTGCATTCACAGGGCCATCCATTGCTGGTAGGCCTCGGGTTTGTGATTTAGTATGATCTGTTGTGCCAAATAAGAGCTTCGATTGTTTGTTTTTGCTCCTGCTGGTCGCTATCAATCCCCCGAACCAATGCCACTGCCAGCAAACTTCAATCCAAGGCTGATGCTACCAATTTTAACATAAAAAGACTGAGTGCAATAAGGAGCTCAGCTAAGCTGCATCCGCCATTGTCAGTGTCAAGCCACGCCCCAAACGAAAATTCAACACTTTGAAAATTTGATTTGCCCAAGCTAGTTTTCTTTTATTTTCTGGAGTTAGCCATCCCAATTCTTCATATAATAAACTGTGATGAGTTGTATGGTCCTTTAACAGGATGAGTCATGCAAGTTTATCATACATTATGTCTATTTTAGATACTATCCTCTTGTTAGTGAAGCCATACATATGGCAGCCGTAATCAAGGATTGGTACCAATAGTTGATTGATCACTAGGCCCTTCATCTGTTTATTCATGCAGAACCTGGACCACCTAAAGGCCCCATGTCTTTTATTTACTTTCATTATGATGTCTTCTATATGATGACCAAAACTGTGTTTGTTCTTCTCTTTTTTGTTTTAGGGCAGGATGTTATTTGCATTTCCAGTATTCCCCTTTTAACTGCTGTTTGCTGTGTCAACTGCTCGAGCTAGCACACCGTCCACCCTTATGGAAGTTTGCATTTCTTTCTTCATGACTGTATAACTGTAATTGGCATGTATCAGACTGTCTAATACAGCCTGCTTTTTGTTTGTAAATGGAAAAACTACAATAAAAAGTTTAACTGCAGAATAAATAACATTTTATACAGAAACTTTTCTCAAAGTATGACATATTTTATAAATGCTATTAGTGTCTTCCACTTTTTTATCTTTACTGGTCATTGGTTTAGAAACTCCATTTGTACTATTTTTTTTTGCATTCTAGTCACTGTTTTCTGCACTTTGTAACTTACTGTGTGTGTACACCTTTAAAGTGCCTGCTTTTTAAGGGCACTGAGGTGTTTGGCCATCTGAACCTTTCAAGAGCATAACATGTAGGCACAAATTGTTGTGTCAGCCATTGGAGCATAGCCACATTTATTTATTTATATTGTTATTTATTTATTTATTTATTAATTTAGTTATTTCATTTTGGTTAGCAGATAGGCTCACTGGAAGCAGAGGTCCCTTTTTCAGGGATGACCCTGAATCAGTTACGTGTAGGTAGAGCAGATATCATAACAAGTGGTACAGAAGGATTGCACATTAACAAACAATGTCTTGCTGCTGTGACTTACAATATCTTTGCATCTACAGTCTTTCATTATACAACTACAGTTCTGGTGGGTTGTTGAGTCCCCTGCATTTGGTTCTTTTATCACTATATTTTATTGTTCTTTAGAAAAATAGTGATTACAGCTATAACCAGGGGCACTGAAAATTCACGGGTGTGATTTTTGCTCTATTTCCACGATTTGTGGCTTCCTCTTTGACCCCCCCATGACTTTAGCCATCCCCCCCTGTAACCCATGTAAAATGACTCTGAGTATTTCCCAAAACCACTTGCATTCATTTCGGCCGCATGGTTTTCGGCGTTCCAAACAAAGAAACTACAGTCACCCCCACTCCACATCATCAGCGTGCATCTGTGATGTGGTAACAGGGGGCAGGACACTTGTTCATCTTTCCTTAAAAAAGAATTGGCACCTTTTTTATAAATCCTGCCCCCCTCAGGTCTGTTTAAGCTCCATATAGTGTGTGATTTGCTGGGGGGGGGATAATACACCTTGTGTGTCCAGAGACCAAAGGAGGAAAAGAACTGTGCTGCCTTCCTGACCGACTGACCGCCCGCTCGTTTGAACAGCCTGAATCACAAACACCGACCTTCGGTTCCATCTTCAGTTTGCTCAGCTATGCCAGCAATCGTGAGGGAAGCAGAACGGTATACACCAGACCCGCTGCTAGTGATCGTGAGGAAGTGGAACAGCACCAAACCTGCTTGGCCACAAACCTGCTATCAGAGCACACACAGCAAGCAGCAGAGCTATAATTCACTCTATCCAGTAAAGTACAGAGAGCCTACTGCTAGTTCTTGCTTCTGTTCTGAGGCTGTAAGTACAAGAATTCATTTACTGTGGGTGGGGGCAAGAAAGGTACAAATGAATGCATAGAGATGGAGAGAAGATGGGGGCAGATGGAAGGCTGGCATGGTTTGGATTGCAGTTGTGAAAAGCATTTAGTTGGGGCTGTGGGGTTCAAACTCAAGTCTACAGGTCTGTGGCCGAATGCACTGACCACAGTACTATATTGTTTATATAATATATGTGTATATATAACAAGATATAAAGTTGTAAAAAGAGGAATATATTTGAGGTTTGAAGGACAGGGGGAGGGCACAGGTTCACTGTGTGTGTGTGTGTGTACATTTTTCTTTCTAACTGTATAACATGTATTGTTCTAGTGTCTTTTTGATGTTGGGCAGAAGGGCGGATGAGCAGATTGGCACAGAATTTTGTTGTTGTCACATGAATGATGTATACCAGTTTGCTAGGTTAGTTCTTTAATTCAGTGGTTTCTTAATGGTTGGCAGAGGGATGGGCCTGTGGCAGAACAATTCTTTTCCACATGTGTACCAGCCCACTGTAGGGTGGAGGGATGGGTGTAGCAGACTGGCACACATGCAGGAAAAAAAAATGTTCTGGCCTCTGGTGATGGTGGGCATGGGGCGGACGAGCAGGCTGGACCAGAACAACTTTTTTTCTGCATCTATACCAGTCCACCAGGTCCATGCCAAGCTCCTGTCACTTGTTGTTGATGGTCGGTGGAGGGTCGGGTCAGGCAGACTCGGCACACGTGAAGAAAAAAAATGTTCTGGCCTCGGGTGATGGTGGGCATGGGGCAGAAGAGCAGGCTGGTCAAAAACAATCTTTTTCTGCATGTATAGCAGTCTGCCAGGTCCATGCCAAGTTCCTAGCGCTTGTTGTTGATGGTCGGTGGAGGTTCAGGCCTGGCAGACTCAGCACAGGTGCAGAAAAAAAAAATTGTTCTGGCCTCGGGTGATGGTGGGCATGGGGTTACCCAGTGTCCCAGTGGCCCTGATAGAGATCAGGGGTATTCCAGGATGACTGGCCTGTAACGTGGGGCAAGCACAATGATGTTGGCAGGGTTGCCATATGCCATGATGTCACTGCACATCACCCTTTGGGGGGGAGAAGAACAAGGGAAGAACCACCCTCTGGAGGACAGTGGAGATGATGGGGACTCCTGTGGCATGGCCCACATCCCACTGCTGGCCCAGCTCACCGTGATCTCCCTGGATGCCAACCTGTAGGCTGTGTGCATCCCAGTCATGCCAGAGGTCTGGCTTAGAGCAGTGCAGGTGGGGAGATCCAGTTGTGGGGGCTCAGGCAGGGAGTGAGGGGCCTTCACCCAGTGAGTACCCTGGAAGGATGCCCTGTCCTCCGGCATGCATAAAAAGTCTAAAGAAACAAAAAAAAAAAAAAGAATCAATCAACATCAGTTTTATTTAATTGCTACAGTGCTTGCAAGAATCAAGAATCAATCATCAATTTTATTTAATTGTAACAGTGCTTGCAAGAATCAATCAACATCAATATGTCTCAGCCGAATGCCAAGCATCCGCGTCTGTCTCACAAGGAGGCCAAACAGCTCCATCTTTCCTACACTGCCCGCTCCATCGATCGGGTCGCTCTCTATCCTGGCAATCTGTATGAGGATGGGAGCCAGCTATTCTGCAAGTTCTGCCATCAAGCCGTGGATTATCTTCGAAAACATGCAATCGACCTGAACATGAGAACACAAAAACATGTGGATCAGAAAGCTGCAGCAATGAAGAGAAAACAAGACAGTATGCATACAGTATTTATATGCAAGTGTCACATTTATCTCTCTGTGCATGTGGGAGGGTGAATGAGTGAGGGTGTGTGTCTGTGTGTGTGGATGAGGCGATTGGTGTGTATTTGAGAGTGTGGGTGTGGGTGAGGGTGTGTGTGTGTGTGTGTGTGTGTGTGTGTGTGAGGGGGGGGGAGGGTGGCTGTGTGTGTGTGTGTGTGTGTGTGTGTGTGTGTGTGTGTGGCTGAGTGACTGTGTGTGTGTGTGGGTGGATGGTGAAGTGTGTGTGGGTGGGGGTCGGGTCTACTATCACATCTTTAGATTACTCTCTTTTTTTTTTTTCACTTTATAGGCAGTACCATACAACGACAGCAGTCACTGGCATCGTGTTTACTGAGAGCAACATCAGCTGCTGAGGATCATAAAGAATTTGTCCTGGACTTCGTAAGATGCCTGACACATACAGACATTCCTCTAGAAAAAGCTCCAGCCTTTGAATAGTTCCTCTGCAAATACACAAAACATGGTGGAATCCTTCCTGGATCTGCACAGCTCTGCACTATATACATTCAGGAGCTTCGCCCCAAGCATGAGGACTATGTAAGAAAGCTGGTTGAAGACACTGACCGCTACTTAATATTGAACGAAACTACAGATGCCTGTGGACGTAGCATTTCTGGAGTTCTGGCACAGCATCTGACGAGGGTCAGTGAACAGCCTGTGTTGATAGGACTTGAGTTTTTGGATCGTGTGAATTATACCACTGTCTCCCAAGCTGTGCTTCATATTTGAAATGAGGATGTATAAATTTTGACAAGGTGTTCGCAATTACCACAGACAGTACCAGCTATATGCAGAAAGCATTTAAAACTATTCTTTCTGGCATATTCCCTAATGCTGTGCATGCAACTAGCATTGCACATTTACTAAATTTGGTTCTGGGACTCTGGTCCACAGTATTGGAAGACCTTAATACTGTGGTCAGCTTGATGAAAAAGGTGTTCTGTCAGAGCCCCATGTGGCGCCATCAATATTTAGAATTTCTAGAGGCAAAGGATGGCATTGTTCCAAAGATGCCTATATATGCTGTTTTGACCTGCTGGTGCTCCTGGGTAAAGGCAGTCAATTATGTGGCTGACTATCTGCCTCTCGTGAGAGACTTCATAAACAATACTTCATCAGATGCAGCTTCATTTAAAAAAACTCAAAATGCTGTTGTCAAGTAGACTTGATGTGCTTGTAGCACAAGTCACATTTTTGTCAGAACATTCCAGTGAGCTTGTGCAACTTATCAAAGAGCTGCAGGAAATGACGGTACCCCAAGGGCACAGCATTTTTTCCTGACTGAATCACCTCCACTTATTTCTGGATTTCTGTGCCACAGCTGGCATAGACGAATACAGGCCTAAGACTGTGGAAAAACTCTCAGTGTGCCAAGAGGGCAAGAGAACTGTCTGTGTCTATCTGTTCCAACAAGGGATATTGGAGAGCAGTCAAAAACTGGACAATGTCATCAAAGGACACCCCTCAGTGTATGTTTTTCAGGCAGCCTGTGTCTTTGATCCACTACAACTTCCTATGCTGGACAAAAAAAAAGACAGGTATATCACTGGCATACCAGGGCTTGTAGACATTTTACCCTTTGAGTGGCATGCCTATACTAATGCTGCCAAGTCAGTCCCACTAGACTTTGAAATTGCAGCCTGGTAGGAGTCTCAGTCACCATCACTGAGCAAACTTGCAGCCTTGACAAAAACGCTACATTTGGATGCCTGTCAGCACTGCTGATATAGAAAGAACATTTTCTGTTTACATAGACCTTCTGAAGGACAATAGAAGAACTCTAAAAGAAAATAATGTAAAATTGCTGTTAATGCTAACATACAACAAACAATTTTAAATATTGCTGAATATTATGCATGCATTACTTCAGTTGGTTGGCAAACAAAGCAGAAGGCTTGATTTCAGAAGCGGGTGAAGGGAGCAGCCCAGGTTCACACAGTATACTAGTGGAGATTGTGGGAATCCAATCCATGCCTGCCAGAAATACCACACTCTGGGCTATACAGACAGCCCAATATGTACTTTTCTGCCAGTTCAAGATAGGGGGGCCTTGGTGACAGTGAAAAATGGGGAACATATTATGTAACTTTTTGTGCATGTGTAAATGTGTTTATTTTTTATGTGTTTGGCTGGGGTTAATCATTTGGGATGGAGCTTCTAATTTTTTTTGTATTTTTTTTGTTATAGTTTTATGGTGGGTGAATTTGGGGCAAGGATCAGAGCTGAATATATATTGTCTGGAAGGGGGGTGGGAAGTGAGTGGAAATATTATGTCACTAACAGAGGTCCTTTAAGACTGCTATTAGTGCAGCAAGTGTGTAAAATGTATTGTTTGCAAAGAATAAAGTGTGTGTGCTTTTAAAATACTGTGTGACTTTTTGTATATCCAAAACTGAACTATTGACTGACATAAATGGCACCACGCATGCTCCGCAACTTTCCGCAGTTTTGACCCCAAAAATTCCGCAAGTTTGTCCACATTTCTCCACAATTTTCCAGTGCCCCTGGTTATAACTGAATGACAACAACACGCAAACAACTAACACACTCCTATTTATAAATAGCAGACATTCACTGACATCTTCAATTAGTGTTTATTCTAAAAAAGTGAAGAAAACCTACAAAACCATGTTTTTATGTTCATATTGATATAGGGTAGGCGTTCAAGTGGACATAAAATTTAAGTCCACTTGAAAGCCTACTCTATATCAATACGAACATAAAAAGTGATAAGTGAAGCTAGTTTTTTTGAGTAGTTTTACAAACTGTTTCTGGGTTTTTTGTGATTACTCTCAGCTGCTGTACATGAAAATCCTTTCAGTGTCACCTACATGTAATCACTCTTTTTTGAAATAACAAAGTCTGTTGAAATTGTCAACAATATGATGTCTTAAAAACTCTATGAGATAAGTTGGAGACCGCCAAATCCTTTTCCTATGCATTTCTTAGACAGCCTTCCACAATATAGTATGAACTCTGGAAAGGAAAATGGAAAAATAAAAGAAAATGTATATTCTGAAGTGAGTAGTCATTGCAGAAACCTTATGCTTATGAAAGTATGTGCTGAAGTGCAGAGTTGCTCTTTAACCCCCTTAAAAGCAATTTAAGTAAGTATTAATGTATATGGCAGTACATCTGTCTTCCTCTCACAGTTTGAACATCTCCTTCTTTCTGCCTTCATCTTATGCTTCTCCCCCTCCCACTGAAATCAGCCCTGTTTGTGCCATACCCCCTGCTGCTGTGAAAACCAATATGATCTCACAGACAGAGGATTTTGAGTTGATTCCAGTACAGCAAAAACAGGAGGATGAGATGAAGTCTGAGACATAACAATCATGTTTTCATGCAAATGTCTTCATTGTTAAAGAATGAAGAGATGCAAATGCAGACTGTTAATGAAGAAAAACTAATATGTAATTGTCACATAGTCTTCACTGCAAAGCCTAGGGTACTGAGACTTCCCAAAATCTTGCAAGGCCAAAACATCACTGGCAAAGTCCATGAAACTTCAGTAAAGGGTGTACCAGAGATCAAGTCACATGACTGATTTACTCTGCAAAAGGGTGGTCATATGGTACACAGCTGCAGGACATTCACCATGTGACCCAATGATCAGTGTGTACTGCCATCCTATAGCCTGTATGTTTATATGGCAAGAAATAATCCAATCTTATCTTTGATACTTAGTTTTCCAGATCAGTATTCTAGCCATTTAAGCACCGCTATTCCAAACACAGTGGTAGTATTCTGAATACTAGTTTTCCAAATAACATATCTGGGATAGTCCAGCAGAATTTGAATACTAGGAGAACAGTGAGCCATACAGTATAAATACAGCAAGTTCACTGTTCGGAATAAGCACTGTGGAAAAGTCTTGTGTCATTAACAAAACAATGTACTGAGAATTCCAAATGTCAAGTTTATTTAGAGTATGTTGTTTCCTGCAAAAGCAGAATACTAACTGGAATATATATTCCAATTCATAGAAACAGACAGTATTTGGAATATGTATTAAGCAATAGCACTGATAGATGAAGGATTATGTGTATGGCCTGTTAGTCACCCTCTAAGGGTGCAATGTGGCACAAGACATAGCCAAGAGCCACATACTGTTGCAGGGTGAACAATTGACTATACCTGTAACACAACCCATAGGAATACCATATTGTTCTTATAGTAAAAAAATGTAATAGTGTTGTACCTTGTTCAGTATATGATTGAACTCTGCAATGTTAACATAAAGCTGATGGAGTGCTTACAGCCAATTAGAAAGCTTTGTTTCTTAGATCCTTTATATAATTCAGAATATTAGTATTTGGAATACTGCAGTATTCACAATACTGAGGCCATGTAACCATACAGTGTTAAAATAGTGAGTAGGAGATGTTCTCTTTATGCTCTGTAGAAAATTGGTGAAATAGTAAAAAATCAGTTAGTGCAGAAATATTTGATCAGCTTGAGTGCTGAGAGTTTTGAAGTGTGATTTGAAAAAACAAAACTGTGTTGTTCTGTAAGAAATTTTATAGCTGCATTCAGACCGAGTTCTGCCTCCAGGACTGAAATCTAAGTGCCAAGCCTGGGAACTGTATGAAGTCAGGGGGAGGTGATTATGGTGAAACTGTACCACCTATACCCCTAGACATGATTGCCAGCCCTGAGACTATTGTCTAGCCCCCTCACCACCATAGGAAATGTTAAAGGTACAAAAAGGTGATCTGGCTAAATCTGGATTTCAAATTTATTTACCGGGGAAGGGACACCTGGCCAGGGCTCATTTACAGGTGCTACTTAAGGAGTGGATTAAAAGTAAAGAATGGGAACATGATGCTATTAGAGTAGCAGTATGGTAGCAAGTAAGATAAACAAGTCAATACATACAAATAATCAGTAAGAGATACAACTGAAATTTTAATTGTTTCAGGGTTGTGGGTGGGAGGGTTAAGATTTTTTGGTATGAGTGAGTGAATATTGAAAGTGCTGTATGTGGAAGGTGCTTGAGTATGAGTTTTGTGGGTGTGAAGGGTGCTAATTTTAAGTCGGGTATATTAACTGTGTATGTGAGCGTGGAAGTGAGTGATCGGTATATGTATGAGTGTAAATGGTTAAATGGTTATTGTTCTATTAATTTGTTGTAATTTGATTTAAAGTTGTATTAGTAGTTTAATGAGCTGTTGACGTGTTGGTCAATGACTCCCAAGGGAAGGTGTTATTCCCCTTCCACGCTCCATGATCTCTGACCCTTTGATTGTCCCCCATTGTCGCCAGAGGTAAATAGGTGCTGTAGAGCACTGAGAATAGTGCACAGGGGAAGGAATCAGAGATTTGCAGAGGCTACTGGTGGAAATATAACTGCAGGGGGCAGATTGGGGTGGTGGGAACCATGAGGTGCCCTGGGGTGAAATGGACCAGGAAAGGGGCTCTCTTTGCCTAGTGCTCCACCGTTAGTAGGCAGGTTACTGGACCAGCCTCATTGACCTATCCTTCTCAGGGTACTGTTGTGCAATGCCAGATCTATTAACAACTAGACGGCAATTATTGCCAGTCTTGTTGCAACATCTAATGTGGCACTCACCACCAAGACCTGGCAAGAGGAGAATTCTGGACCAGTTATGGAATTGGCTATTCCGGCTGGGTACTCAATGATACACTGCCTGAGAAAGGATCATAGGGATGGGGAGGCAATTTGTTTCAAGTCGAACTTGAACCTTGAAGCTTTCCCTGTAGGAACAAGAAGATCCTTCAAATGTGTGGCCATTAAGGGTGTGCAGGTGCAGGTTGCAGGATCCTTCTCATTGATCATCCTCTGTGGGATGGGAAAGGATTCCTGCAGGAAGTCATGGACTACATCATCAAAATGGCATTGGAGTCACCCAGATGGATTATTCTGGGTGACTTCAATGCCTATATTGAGAATGAACTCTTTCAATTTGCTCAAGACTTCCTCCAACTAATGTGTTCATTGGTCCTGACACAGATTGTTACCTCTGCAACCCATATACACAGCCATTCACTGGACCCTGTCTTCCAGCTGGGAATGGAGGTCTCTGACCTTATGGTGGAGCTGGTCACTTGTTCAGACCACCAAACTGTGAGGTTCTTGTTTGAGGCCTGCCCAGATAGACCTTCCCCCATTTAGATTATCTACTACTGCCTTTTAAGGGGTTTGACCCCTCAGGGTCTGATGGCAGTGCAGGACCTATCAGGTTCAATGAGTGCATGTGAGGAGCCAGAGGAACTGGCTATGACCTATAATAGGGTTATTGCTGAGACCCTCAACTCTGTCACACCTGTCCATGTTTGACCCCTCACCTCACACCAGAGGTCCCCTTGGTTTGATTGGACTCTCAGGGGGATGAGGAGGAGGGGTTAAATGTTGTAGCGGTGCTGGTGGAGAACTGGTTTGGAGGAGGACAAGCTTATATTGATAGTCCATTGCAGAGACTATCAATCAGCAATCTCCTGTAAGAAGGCAGAATTACTGTCCAAGGAGACTGCTGCAGTGATTAACAGACCACATCAGCTCTTCCACACCATGAACAGGTTGTGTAATCCAGCCTGTCTTTGGTCCAAGGGAGCTTTGTCACAGAGCAGATGTGATGAATTTGCTCTGTTCTTTGCTGATAAGATTACCTCCATCAGATCAGAAATCCAGACAGGACCCTGAAAAGGGCATTGCAGTAAAGGGCTTGAGGTCACAGGCACTCAGTCCATCTGGTCCAACTTCAACCAAGTAGCGGTAGCAGATGTGGTGAGGGTCATTGGGGAGTTATAGCAAACCTACTGTAATTTGGGCCCAGGACCAATATGCCTCCTTGTGGGGTGTGTTGATGTCATTGGTCCAGTCCTAGTCAAGATAGTCCAATGTTCTCTGGTAATGGGCGTCTTTCCTGTGCCCCTGAACTAGGCAGTTGTAAGGCCCCTCCTGAAAAAACCTTCACTACACATGTACTGTCTGGCAAACTACAGACCTGTCTCTAACCTTCCCTTTGTGGGTAAGGTTTTTGAGAAGGTGGTGGCTGTTCAATTGGAGATATGTTTAACAACCCTCAACATCTGCAAGCCTCTCCAGACAGGTTTCAGTAAAAGGTATAGTACTGAGACTGCCTTGGTTCGGGTGCTGAATTACCTCCTGGTGATGAAGGATCAAGGAGACATTCCATTCTTGTTCTCCTCAATCTCTCAGCAGCATTTTACACCATAGACCATGGGGTACTGATGGAGAACCTTTGGGTTTGTTGTGAACTGACTAGTACAGTCCTCAACTGGTTTAAATATTTCCTCACTGGCAGGTCACAACAGGTGGTGTCTGGGATTTATTCTTCGGCACCATGCCCTTGCCATGTGGGGTCCCACAGGGCACTGTCTTGCCCCCCATGTTGCTGGTAGTGTACATGCTACCACTAGACTGCACTATAAGGTGGTATGAGCTGAGTACTCAATGCTGTGCAGATGATACTCAGCTCTACATGTCTTTTGTGCTTGAACAGCAGAAGACTGTCTCAATAGTGAACACCTGCCATACTGAGATCCAAGACTGCATGAGGGCGAACTGGTTGGGGCTGAACCCGGATAAGACTGCAGTACTGGTGCTGGAATCTGGTTGTCGGGGGGTTGCAATCTAGTCGAGTCTCAAGGCTGAGGCTTGGGGACCCCAATTGCTCACCTCCGATTAGGTGAGCAGCCTTGGCATTGTTTTGGACTGCAGCCTGACACTTAGACCACAGGTGTCAGCCATAGTCAAGACTTCTTTTCACCATCTGAGAAACATTGCCAGGGATAAGCATTTGATACCCCCCAGCTGATCAGCTGGAACTGGTCCATGCTTTTGTGACCTTGTGCCTGGATTACTGTAATGCTCTGTACCTGGGGATAGCAGGGGTAGATCTGCACTGCCTGCAGCTAGTGCAGAATGCGGTGGCCAGTTTGCTGAATGGTCTTCCCAGGTCATGTCATGCTACAGCTGTGCTGTGCTTTCTGCATCGGTTGCCAGTTAAGTGGCAGATCTCCTTCAAGGTCAGTCTGCTGACCTATGAGGCCCTACATGATCGGGGCCTGGTGAACTGTAAGACCTCCTGTGCCCCTACTGTTCCACCTGCCCCCCTTTGTTCCGCTGATGAGGGATTGTTGGAAGTTCCCAGGATCTATTTGAAGACATCAGGGGCTCATGCCTTTCCTTTTGCAACTCCTGTCCTGTGGAACTCCCTTCCTCGTCAGATCTGAGATACTCCCATGGTGGAAATATTCAAACAGGTGCTAAATACCTTCCTATTCTGACAGGCTTTTTCGGGAAGTTAGAAAACTTTTAATTAACAATGAGCTGATTTACTTGTGGGTTTTCTTTTTTTTGTGTATTTATACTGTATTTTAAATTGTTTTTAAATTTAATGCTGTGAAGCGTATTGAGTCACAATGTGAAATGTGCTATATCAAATAAAAATTTGACTAATTGATTGATTGACAATGTGTATAGTTGCATAAGTTGTAAATTCAACCATTTTAATCATATTTCACCATGTCCAAGAGTTTCTCATACAGTACCTTTCATAACTTGGTGTGCAATATTAGAGGTTACAGTAGGTTTTGTTTTCATACAAGCACCATCTCAATGATTTCGGCAGGGGTGTAGCAACAAGGGTGCAGGAGTTACAGTCGTACCTGGGCCCATGAGGTTTGAGGGTCCCAAATCATAATTTTGATGTCTATTCAAAACTGGGGGGCCCTATGACATATCCTTGCACCCAGCCCTCTGGGAATTTGCTACACCACTGAATTTTGGCACCATCTCAGCTGCAAACTGGAAGTAGCCATATGTGCTCCACTGAAGTTGACATACTTAAGTTTATGAACCTTTAATAATCTTTTTTAGGAATTGTGTTTTCAATTGTCTGCCTCTTACTTACTTTCCACCATAGGTGCCAGATCCCATGGGTGAGGGGTAGCAGCAGTCCCCCATTTTTGCCCATGTGCATTCAAATTGCCCCTTTAATGCATGCAATGTCAGAAGAGAAGCAATCATGGCTTTTTGTTATTACTACAGTGTGGGGGGGCCCCAAACACACACACATTTTTCCCCATGTTCTAACAACCATGCTTTCTTCTCTCCAACAAAGCACATCTACAGTGTGGAATCAATGAACAATATGTGTAAATGCATAATATAGTTCTGTAGTGTAGTGTAGCACCTGTGTGACTACAAAATGCCGAAAAGGAAATCAGTGAACAAAATGAGTGGCAAGGGTTGGGTTCAATATATAGGGAGTTTCTGATGATTGGGGTTTGTTACATAGGGGATAATGTATGGTCATCGATGGTTAGAACCAGTTTGTTAATCATCTAGGTTGCTAGGATGCACTACAAACTTCCCTCGAGAGCGAAGCTCGAGAGGTTTATGTCACCATGACAACCTTGAGATTGGTTAACAAAATGGTTACCCATTGATGTACCATACATTAGCTTTTATAGTGCATGGTACCAGTTCGTTTTTTTAGAAAAGAAAGCAGTTCCTTACTGCTGTTTTTTTATGTCCCCACTGCTCTGCCTTCACCGCTGCGGCCGTTTCAAGGCAGTCTGATCCAGCTGTGTGCATGCCCAGACTGTTCCCAGTTGTTAACCCATCGATGTGACATACCATCGATGGGTTAACAACATTGTGACATCACATCGATGGTAAAACGTTATAAAAAGGTAGATTTCTACCTATAACAACATTCTACCATACATTATATCGGGGTTGTACTGTACAATAAATAAAATGTAGAAATAGTAACAGTTAAAACTCAAATGTACAATAAAATACAATTGGAATTCACCAGGGGAATAGGATAGATCATGTGGTAGGGGTACAGGGAGGGAGGGAGGGGAGGGTCTGTCTCTGGCTCCTTGACAGTACTAAGGGAGGGGATTGCACATAAAGGAGGAGACTATGAACAGGTAATATTTACAAAAAGTCCAGTGGTGAAAAAAAACATAACCACTGTAGCAAGGGTAACAGCTGAGAATGCAATTACCCTAAAATACTCTGAAATACAACTGAAACACCAATAGGAAGGGATGAAAATGGGGGAGCAGGGAGGGAAAGGGAGAGAGAGAGAGACTATGAATAAAGAAACATAATGTAGTTGGAAATGAGAGAACAGTTGGGACTATTATTTGCAACAGTAAGTGTGTGCATAGAAGACATAGGCAAGATTTAAAAAATGGGGAGGAGGAGTGCAGGGTATTGGGGATATTAGTTAGGTGAAGAATAAAGGAGAAGACAGATTGTCCAATAGATATTTTACAATGGTTGTCAATTTCTCACATCCCAAAAGGAACTTGGTCCCCACCCTTCAGATACATTAAATTATGGGATAACTCCACATTATTAATTGTAAGGGCACCACTTCACTGGCCCTCCTGGGAAGGGAAGGAAATATCGGTTATAGGAAACCTTTGCATACTCTCTTCCGAGGTCCTAATGTCCTTTCAATAGATCAATAAACATTACTCCTCACCTAAGCAAGAAAGTTAGAGATTCTTGCAGCTTCGAGATGCTTTGAAATCTCTCCAACAGTCTATAGCTGAAACCCCTCAAGGGGAGTGGATCAGCAGACTACTGGCACCCTGGAAGCAAAATGGCCCCTCTGGAGCCTTTCATAAGGCTCTATGGGACTCATGCCCACCTAACCTAAAACACTGCAGGTCTCTTTGGCAACAAGACTTAAACATCACAATTTCTCCTGAACTTTGGGCCAACTTCCCACAATATGCTCGCCTCAGCTACAGGGACTCAAAGAAGCCAATTGATACAACTGAAAATACTGCATCGGTGTTATCGCACCCCAGCGCATAAGAGAATCAAGCATCATCAAAAAATGGGACACATTACTCCACACACACCTATGC
The DNA here is from genome assembly GCA_016271365.2 of Neoceratodus forsteri. Lineage (NCBI taxonomy): Eukaryota > Metazoa > Chordata > Ceratodontiformes > Ceratodontidae > Neoceratodus > Neoceratodus forsteri. Next base: position 1,133,442,684 of record CM028130.1, read on the forward strand.
TCTGTGCCTCCCCCACCTTCTGGTAACCCACCCACATGACTGTATTGTGAGTAAGCAATAAGACATGGCTTGGTGTGGGTAGTACTGAGATACCCGCACACCCAGAGACATAGTTAGGCACTGGACTGCAGGTCGAGTGCATTCAGCCTCTGTGTGTGTGGGTATCTCAGTACTACCAACAGTCAGTCATGTCTTATTGCTTATATAAAATGGGCCCATAGGCAACTTTGAAAAAAAGAACATTCTAAAAGTTTTCAGTCACAAAAAAATATACTAAAATGTTGCTAAGTAATGTAAAATTGTCCTTCCACAGATGTTTTTCACCTGTCAGTCATCTGTCTTTCTTCACACTCATTACATTATGTGATTGTTTACCACAGAATAGAAGAACTGGAAGCTCTGCATTATTCCAGCAGTAGAATGCCCTCCCCCCAACACACACACACAGAATGGTAGAATGAAATACATGAATTTAACATTCTTCAGAGCTCAACTGGCATACAAACAAATACACACACACACAGGCCTGAAGTGGAGCCAGAACCTCAATTTATCTGTTACCAGGTAAGGAGCAGGGAGTTCTCTGACAAAGTGGTAGGGATATGAGGGGGATTTGTCATGGTCATCAAACAAACACCAGCAATGGAAACTCTGAATAGTACTTATTTTTTTAAATTTGTGTATGTGTGTAAGGGTGGCTCATGAGTATAAATAACTTCAAATTATTTACTTACTTTATTTAATTTAATGAATTTTTATTTTTAAGGCCTAGTCGAAGTTTTTTATATTTGAGTAAAGGGTGCAGCCATGTTTATGATGGATACTAGGAAACAGGTGGCTTATGAATTCTGTGAGTTGCCCTGGTTGGCAGGGACTTGTTTTAGCCAGTGGTGGCATTCTATTACTGTAATGACTGGAACCAAGTCTCAGCCAGTCAGGACTCAGGATTTCTTTGCCCATTTTAGATTAAAGAATATCCACTGGCTCTCATTCCCTTACCCTCTTGAATGGCTGCTAGCTGACCACAGTTTCACAAGACAAATACCCAGAGCTACATCCCACCACAGGATGTCACCCGGCAGGTTGAGTCTGAGTCTTTTCCCTTTTCCTTTGCTTATAGTTACTCCATGTTAAGCATTATTAAACATATTTCACCTCTATATACTGTCATTACTATAGCTCAAGGAAAGTAGTTTCCCCTCCTATGAGTAACAGGAATGTGTCTTAGTTTATGCTTTTCAACATGTCCTACACATCAGTATTTGATATTGTGCTGCTTACTGATTCATAACCTTAACTTGCATGGCATTTACTGTGTCAGTACCTGATTGTAATGAAAACTTAATAAAATATTTCATGTTAAAGACAAGAAAAATATATTTTACAATGGGTTACTGAGAAAAAGTGGGAGTTGGAGCAGTGTAGGGCATAGCAGGAAGGAAGTAATGGGCAGAGGAGGGGAAAATGTATAATAGAACTGGAAAACAGAACTTGAATTACAAAGGGTACAGTGGGAAAAAGCTTTCCCTTGACTGAGAGGAGGGAAGGACTGGAATAGAGGGAGCAGTGTGAGTGTGGTGAGGGCAGTTTAGTTCAATATGTCAGAGTGAATGGAAGGTGGAGGTTTCTCTGGCTGTAACACTTTGGGGAGAAGCATTGTAAATCACATCTACCTAGTCAAACATCAGGGGAATGATCTTAAGCTTAATCTCATGGTACAATGGGTGTGTGAGAGGCATGTTTTGTGGTGCAGCACATAATGTTTGGGGAGGAACGTCCTAGGAAATATATCAATATTTGAAGAGAAATCAAGATTTCAATCTAGTTATAAACAAAGGTATGTGAACTGGGGACTTCTTCCAAGGACTGCCATACAGAGTCATGAAGACAGGGGAATTGTGGAGCCTGGTGAGTCTCTGCTTGTTACCAAAGGCCACAGAGACCATTTTCTTGCAAATAAGAAAAGAGTTGATTAGATCTAAACTAGGGTTGGTCATTATTCAGGTTATGCTACAGTGTCACTTTCAGCTTGGTCCCAATGATCCTGAGACAGCAAGTATGATGTTTATGTAAATGTGAATGTGTGAGAAGACACAGACTTATGGGAGGTTGCTAAGGAGAATGGAGAACAGAAATGGGCACTGGAAGCAATCCTGGGGGACAACTGAGCAGATAGGAAGGGAAGGTAGGACATTGCCTACTTTTATAGATTGCTTTGCACTTGTTTTACAGATTGGAATGGAACCAACTGATCTACAGATCAGAGAGGCCAAGCCATGTGATTTTGTCAAGTAGGAGATAATGGGCCACAATACTGAAAAAATCCTTTCCAAGGTTGACAGATATGATGGAGGCAAGCATAACATGATCCATCCCTTTCAGGATGGACTGAGCAAGCTAAGTGTCATGAGAAAGTGGAATGGGATTTACAGAAGCCATACTGGTGGGGGCACAGAAACAAGAAGGAATCAAGAAAGGAAGGAAGTTGGGAGACACAAGTTTTTCCAGCATTTTCGCCACTTCAGGCATGGGGGGGGTTAGGGTTTAAGTTCACAGGAGAAGAATAATCTCTCCTTTGTGAAGGAGATGAGTTTTACCATGATTCTAAGCTCCAGAAACAAAAGAAAGGCTGAGCTGGTAGAAGATGTGGACAGCTATTGCAGGGGCAGAAAGATGCAGGAATTTAATATGAATTTAGACAATAAAGGCTGTGCATCCTGAAAGGGTTGAGAAGTAACTGAACCATTAGTGTAGCAGCAGGGGAAGTGAGTGAGAAGGAAAATTTGGAGGGGAGGAGGAAGGGGTGAGGAAGAACAGTAGGGAGAGTATAGGAGTGGGTGGGTAGTTGCAGGAGATGGCATGGAAAGGGGAAGTGAAAAGACAAAAATGGTTTAATATTCACTAAAGAGGGAGGCAGCCTTAGCCAGATCAGAAATTAGTGAGCCCTTAAGATTGAAGACTGGTGTAATTGGCCGGGGGGAAAAAAAATAGAGTCATCTTCCAGAATTTCAATGAGGATATAAGGTTATTCTGGAGGTTAGTGGAGAATTACAGTTAATAAATTTGGATACCCTGATAGCATGTGTGCTGATGTTGCAGAGCTATTTGTACCTCAAGAGGGGAGGCAGCATGGCACAGTAGTTAAGAGCATTGAGATGCAAACCTGGAGAACTGGGTTTGAATACCACAGCCATTCCTTGCATACTGTGTGACCATGAGCAAGTGCCTTAACTCCTCTGTGCTCCCAGAATGCACCTGGAAACAAGCCTCAGCTTAGTGTATCTTTCCTGGTCATAAATTGTAGAAGTAAAAATGAAATATCTCAGTAAGTTCTCCAGAGAGCTGCAAGTCTTATATTTGTACAGGAAATTCCTGTCCCAGAACAGGAAGAGCAGAAGATGTTAGGGCACGAAAGCAGTTGGAAAGTAGGGAGAAAAAACAAACAAACAAAAAAAGAATCAGAGAGAGGAGAGAGTAAGCATACAAAGCAACAGGAGAAGGGCCACAAATAAGACATGATTGGTCAGTGCAGTGGCAGTGGAGCAGCAGTCTTCTGGGAGATGTTCTGGAGGATGTGGTGTTGTCCCATCTGCAGGCACCTCTCTTGGCTGAGGGAGGAGGTTGCTCATCTCCAGGCTGATTTGGCCAGGATTCGGAGGACCTCTTCTCCCACCTAGGGACGACCAGGGCCACCGCTGCCTCAGAGGTTGCCAAGAATAAGGAGCAGTAGCACCACGGCTAGCTCAAGGAAGGTGAGGGTGGTGGAACATGGGTGCACATCTCCAGTTGCACCTCTCCGCAATTCATACACTGTTCTGGCAAGGTGTGGTTCCTCTATGGAGGCACCCACAGTGGAGACGAAGGAGGATGCAGGGAACCTCTACAATGGAGACCCACAGGAGGGTGGCACTGGACCCCACAGGAGAAGGAATCAACTCCTAGAGAGGGGACTCAATCATTAAGAGGTAGAACTAGGAGAGGGAGTGGAGAGGGAGGTAAGGTTTGTCTGCCTGGTGCCATGGCTTGGAGGGACAGGTAGCAAATCCTCAGGTTCATGAGAGCAGCAGCATGTGAGAGGGAGCTGGACTTTCTTGTCCACCTAGGGACAAATGACTTGGCTGGGAATGGGATCAGAGCAGTGCAGGAGTAGTTTGTGGAGTTAGGGAGGGGTCTTAGATAAGTAGCATGCAGGGTAACCTTCTCAGAGGTGCAGTCTGTCTATGGCATGGGTGAGGCTAGGGTACTGCACACCAAGGGATTAAATGAATGGTTGAAAAACTGGTGCAGAGCTCAGGAGTTTGGCTTCATTGGGGAATGGGGGTCTACCTGGAGGGATACAGGCCTATACTGGCGCAATGGTCTGCATCTGTCTGGGAGGGGAACCAGGATCCTAGGTGATAGATTTAACTGCTTTATTAGCAAGCTTTTAAACTAGCCAAGGGGGGAGGTGCTGAAAAGGAGCAAGGAAATTCCAGCACATCCCACCCCCACAAAACAGGGTAGTTAGTGAGGTAAACACCAAGGTAGAGAAGTCGATAGGGAGCAGGACTGGGGTAAATGGTGAAAAAGGCAAAGACAGTAAGGAAAGGGAGGGGGCTAAAAGGGGTAAGGTCATCAAAAAATGGAGGGTGATGAGTACCAATGCCCATAGTCTGGGTAACAAGCTCTCTGAACCAGTGGGCTTGATGGAAGAGGGATGTCTGGATATCTTGGCAGTCACAGAAGCATGGCACACAGAGAACGATGACTGAGATATCAATATACAAGGGTACACAATATACAGAAGGGATAGGCAGGGTAAAAGAGGAGGAGGAGGAGGAGTAGCTTTCTATGTAAGGGAAGGGATCAAAACAACAGAACTAAAGGGGTGAACAGGGAGGAGAGAAGGTACAGTGGGTCACCCTGGAGACTGGAAATGGCACCACAATCTGCATGGGGGTTGTATACTGACCCCCATCCCAGGGGCAGAAATGGACAATGAAAGTATAGAAGGACTCCTTAGAATGGCAGATAAAGGGGTGATATTGTTCACGGAGGACCTGAATATGCCAGATGTTCACCAGAGCACATTTGCTGCAGCCACATCCAAGAGCAGGGTCATTGTCAATGTCCTACAGGGGGCATGTCTCAGACAGCTAGTGTTGGAACCCTCTCAGGAGGAAGCAGTCTTAGACCTGGTACTCTCAAATGGGGACAGAGAGAGGATCTCAGATGTAGAAGTAGGTAGCCATCTGGGAACAAGCGACCACCAATGTGGTACATGATAAACACAGCTGCAGAGTCAAGCTATACAAAAGTGAGGGTATTGGACTTCAGGAGGGCTGACTTTGACAAAATGGGAAAGTGCCTCTGAGAAGCACTAGCAAAGGGACAAGAAGAAGGGGTGGAGAGACAGTGGGGAAAATCAAAACTGCCATCATAGAGGCAACAAGCCTTTGTGTGAAGGACATAAAACAAAATGAATGAAAAAACACTATGGTTCTTAAAAGAGGTGGCAGGGAAGGTAAAGAAGAAAAACATAGCATTCAGGAAGTATAAGGAAACACAGAAGGAGCAGGACAGAGTTCTGTACCACTTAAAGCAGAAGGAAGTGGGCAAGGCAGTCAGAAAAGCAAAGGCCCAAACTGAGGAAAAGATAGCCAACTCAGTTAAGAAGGGGGATAAAACTTTTTATAGATACATTAGGAAGTGAAGAAAGACCAAAGGAGGGATAGTGAGACTTAATAAAGGGGAGGGACAGTGGGCAGAGGGTGATGGTGAAAAAGCAGGGATACGAAATGAATACTTCTGCTCAGTATTCACAAAAAAAGAGGAGGGGGAGGTACCTATCAATAGAAGCACTCTAGATAAGCGGGGTCAATACCAGTCCATTCACAGAAGAAAGGGTCCTGAAAGAACTCTTAAAACTGAACGTGGACAAAGCAATGGTGCCTGATGGGATTCACCCCAAAATTCTAAAAGAACTAAGGGTAGAACTAGTGACAACACTGACTACCCTTTTTAACAAACCATGGGAGGATGGTGTGGTACCTAAGGACTGGAGGAGCGCAGATGTGATTCCTCTTCACAAAAGTGGGAGCAAGTCAGAGGCAGGAAACTACAGACCTGATAGTGTGATCTCAGTGGTAGGGAAAATCATGGAATCACTTCTGAAAGAAAGAATTGTTGAATACCTAGAGGCCAGCAGTGCACAGAGCAGCATGGATTCACAGCGGGAAAGTCATATCAGATGAATCTAATAGAATTCTTTGACTGGGTGACCAAAGTAGTAGACCAGGGAGGGGCTGTGGACATGGCCTACCTAGATATTAGTAAGGCATTTGACACAGTCCCACACAAATGATTAACAAACAAGTGAGCCAGCCTGGGAGTTGGTCCTAGGGTAATAGCCTGGGTAAAAAATTGGCTGGACAACAGGACACAGAGTGCAATAGTAAATGGAGTCTACTCCGAAGAAAGAGGGGTTACTAGTGGGGTACCATAGGGTTTAGTAGTGGAACCGGTCCTCTTTAATGTCTTTATAAGTGACATTGCAGAGGGACTGGAAGGAAAAGTATGCCTCTTTGCAGATGACACAAAGAACAGGGTTGATACATGGGGGGGGATGGAAAGGACGAGAAGGGACTTAGCATGGTTGGAGGAATGGTCAAAAGTATGGCAGCTTAGATTCAATACAAAGAAGTGCAAAGTAATGCACCTGGGAAACAAAAACCCATGGAAAGTGTACACAATGGGGGGGGGTACCATCAACAACAACAATCATTTGTCAATGCCAAATGTTTGCTTGCTGGCATTGGCAGTGGTAGTGTAGAAGTTACAGAGCTGGTAATAGGAATGGCAGTGAAGTATTGAACTGAAGCCAACCCCACCACCACCCTGCAGAGAGTGACAGGCATTGGGGTGTGCCTTTGGATCGTCAGGCACAACGGCCACGCCATTTCACTACACCCCACCCTGCAGACACTGACAAGTGTCATGGTGTGCCTTGGGGTCTTTGGCCCTTATGTGCACCCCATTCCATCAGAAGTATGGTGAGATGGGTGTGATATAGGAGAATGGGGTGAACTTTAGGGCCGAAGAGTCCAAGGCATACCTCGATGCCTCTCACTGGCTGCAGGGTGTGGAATGGTATGAGCATTACAGGCAAGAATCCCAAGTCACATCCCTGATGCCTGTCATTCTCTACAGGGTTGGGTGTTATGGTTGTAAACCCTAATACCTCAGGCATTCATTGGTATTTTCACTCCAAATTTTTCAACATGGTTTTTTTGTGACCCCACCTCATTAACAGTGGTAATATCAGTTTGTTAGCCGAAAGCTGCTTATGCATAGTGACTACGGCATTTTGCACCACAGGTGCAAAAACATTCCTAACAGGATGTAAAAAATGACAACTGTACTGTTCATTGGGAGGTGTAAAACATGGCAATGTTGCAAATCTGCAATAAAAATATTAAAAAAACTGGTGAAGTCATGAGCGTGCATAGAAACTGTGCAACGCACACCCGTAATGTAATTAGCTTGGGTTTTTTTTACAGCAGATTGTCAACACAGGCATTTTGGGACCTCCGATCATGAACAGTGTCACTGTGATTTTCTTTATCTGTCCCGCACAATGATTTTCCACAGTGACCACGCATCTCTGCGCTGAAAGTGTGAAAACACATTTCAGACATGTTCTGAAAAATGACAGCTGTACTATTCATAAGGAAGTGTGGAAAAATGCCACTGGTGAAAATCTGGACTGAAAATATTACAAAGTCATGAACTTAAGAGGGTGCGTGGAAACTGCGCAATGCTCACTCATACCACAGTCATTTTATGGACTTTTGTCACCAAATTTTCAACATAGCCATTCTAAGACCTCTGCTCATGAACAGTGTAGCTGATTTTCTTAATCTGTCCCAAACATTGCTTTCGAACACCGACTGCACCATTGTGATCTACATGTGCGAAAAACACATTTTGGGCGACATGTGAAAAATGGCAGTTGTACTGTTGATAAGGAAGTGTAATAAAATGGCAATGTTGAAAATCTGGAGTGAAAATATTGAAAATTCGCAAACTTACGAGTGTGCGTAGGAACTGCGCAACGTATGCTCGTAAAACAGTCATTTTTAGGAGTTTTTTCACCAAATTTTCAACATTGCCATTTTAAGACCTCTGCTCATGAACAGTGTCACTGTGATTTTCTTAATGTGTCCCAAACATTGATTTCGCACACCGACTGCACCATTGTGTGCCACATGGGCGGAAACATGTTTTGGGCAAGATGTGACAAATGACAGCTGTACTGCTCATAAGGAAGTGTAATAAAATGGCAATGTTGAAAATCTGGATTGAAAATATTGAAAATTCACAAACTTACGAGCGCATGAGAACTGCGCAACGACGTCAGAAACAGTCATTTTAGGGATTTTTTCACCAAATTTTCAACATAGCCATTTTAAGACCTCTGCTCATGAACAGTGTCACTGTGATTTTCTTAATGTGTCCCTTACATTGATTTCACACACCGACTGCGCCATTGTGCGCTACATGGGCGGAAACACATTTTGGGCAAGATGTGAAAAATGACAGCTGTTCTGCTCATAAGGAGGTATGGTAAAATGGCAATGTTGAAAATCTGGAGTGAAAATATTGAAAATTCTGAACTTATGAGCCTCGTGAGGAACTGCTATCAACGCACGTAACAGTCATTTTGAATTCCACCAATTTTCAAAATAGGCTTTGAGAGCCCACCTTATGAACACTGGCAGTGTCATTTCATTAATTGTCCCGAAAGGTGAAATCACCCTTTGGGTCCTAATAACGCCATGACAGTAACATCATTCATGAGAAGGGGTCCCAAAAACCCCATGTTGAAAATTTGGTGCAAAAATTCCAAAAAATGCCTGAGATATGCAGCAAAGTTGAAAAAAACATATCTATCCCATTATACAGCTTACCGGCATTTCCTCAGTTCGCGGTCAGCTTTGAAGAGTGCAGATGTGTTCCCGGTCCACCGAAGATCGTCGCGCTGAGGTACGGAGGTAAGTATGGGGTGTGGGGGTGTGGGGAGGCAGGGTGCGCAGTGGATGGGTGCGGGTTGTGGGAAGGGGGCAGGGAGAAGTGCCGAGGGACAGTTTTTTATTTCCAGTTTTTTTTAATTTTTAAATGACGACGCGGGACGTTTGCCACGCTGGGGTGGGCTCCCAGCGTGGCACAAGGACAGCTGGTTGGGGGGCATGGAGCCGACTGAGGATTTTGCACCCCCATCGGCCATAGCATCAGTTGCCATGCTGGGGTGGGCTCCCAGCATGGCACCCTGTACTGTGGGGGGGAGGACAGTGGAGCTGATGGGGGATTGGGCACCCCTGTCGGCTATACGATGAGTTGCCACACTGGGGTGGGCACCCAGCATGGCATGTGGAAGGCTTTTGGGGGAGGTGCAGCACAGCCGACGGGGATTGAGCACCCCCGGCTGTACAGTGTGTGCATGGGGGGGCAGCACGCAGTATGCGTGTGTGTGTGTGTGTGTGTGCAAGGGGAGCGCGCATGAGCAGGCGATATCTTATCGCTGCTCACTGAAGCGTAGCTCCCCCTTCCAACTGTACTCACTGCATTTTGGAGCTGTCATAGACAGCTCCAGCAGGCATTGGAGAACTGCGGCCGTGCCTGCCAACACACTGACTGAATTGGAAGAGGGGTGACACACCAAAAACTTGGATGATGGCATTATGTTTCTTGCACGCGCAAGCAAACATAAAATGGAAAGGACCTGGGGGTAGTAATATTAGATGACCTAAAGGTAGACAAGCAATATGAGAAGGCAGTAAGGGGGGGGGGATACTGGGATGTATAAGGAGAGGCAATACCAGTAGAAAATAGGAAGCTGCTATTCTCTGTGCAGACAGTTGGTGAGACCCCATCTGGAGTACTGCATGCAGTTCTGGAGACCCAATCTCTGCAAGGACATAGACAGGATGGAGGCAGTCCAGAGGAGTACAACTAAAATGGTGCAGGGTCTACACCAGAAGTGATATGCACAGAGACTTAACATGTATACCCTCAAAGAAAGCAGGGAGGTGGGGACACAATAGAAACTTTCAAGTACCTCAAGGGAATCAACAAAGTCCAGCAGGGTAGCATATTTCAGAAAAAGAGATGTGCAAGAACAAGGGGTCACAATTTGAAGATAGAGGGGAGATAGCTCAGAGGCAATGTAAGAAAGTATTTTTTCATGGAGAGGGTGGTGGACACATGGAATAGCCTTCCTGAAGAGGTTGTGAGGTCAAAAATAGTGGGGGAATTCAAGAATGCATGGGACAGACATCAGGCAATTCTGGTAGGGGGTAGGAGGAAGTAGGTTGTTGGTTAACTAGGATCTGTAGCTTATTCAATAGATAGAGAAATGAGCAGATTGGGTGGGCCAAGAAGTCCTTGTCTGCCATCAAAGTCTATGTTTCTATGTTTCTATGTACCATGCAGAACCACAAGCTTCTAGTCAAGCAATAACGAGTCACATGGGACCACCAGTGGTGTTTGGTGGTCTCCCTGACTACTTAATGGCAAACTATATGAACCTAATATCTGTCTTATTTGCATCTCCTCCTCCCCTTCCCCTAGGACACATCTGGAAACAAGCAGTTCAGCTAAATATGCCTTTCCAGGTGAAAATTTTAAATAAATAAATAAATGTGAATAATATTCTATGTTTTCAAAAGTTGTCAACACAGCATTTAAAGCACTTCAAATATATTGATGACAGCGGCAATTGGAATACCAGAAAAATACTAAAGCTTTGTCTGTCTCCATTTTTCTGCAGATTCCTGATTTACTGCTACCATGGTCCGGATAGCTTTATTAAGAACTGCACTCATAATCATTTTTGCAGTTCAGAGTCTGACAATAGTATTCCTCTTCATGAAGTATGAAAATAGTATGCCTCTGACTAAACAGGTATCAGGCAAAGTTCACATCCTGATTGTTTCCTCCTGGCGGTCAGGGTCCTCTTTTACTGGCCAAGTCTTCAGTCAGCACCCCAATGTCTTTTATCTAATGGAGCCAGCCTGGCATGTGTGGAAATTAATGTGGAAAAATGATGTTAATCTCTTGCACATATCTGTCCGAGACCTGATACGGTCTGTCTTCCACTGTGACATGTCTGTTTTTGACTTCTATATGCCTAAACAAAAGATGAAGTCAGACCTATTCATGTGGCACAGCAGCAGAGCTCTTTGTTCTCCTCCTGCTTGTGATGTTTTCCAACGCACTGACATAATCAATGACACTGCTTGCAAAACACTTTGTGGGAAATATAAATTCAGTACAGTGGAGGAGGCTTGCCAGACCTATAGCCATGTTGCCTTAAAAGAAGTCCGGCTGTTCAACTTGGAGTCACTCTATCCACTTGTTACTGACCCAACTTTAAACCTCAAAATAATCCATCTCATCAGAGACCCTAGAGCTGTCTTCAGCTCACGAGAGAAAGCCATTTTATCTCTAAGAAATGATAATAAAGTCATATTGAATTCCCATCCCAAATCTCCAGCTACTGATGCTAATTACAAAGTAATGGAGGACATATGTAGAAGCCAGGTCCAGATTCATAAGACAGCGACCCAAAAAAGCTCCTAGTTTCCTAAAAGGGCGCTACCTCATGGTCCGTTATGAAGATGTGGCCAGAGATCCTTTAGAAAAAGTAAAGGAAATGTATAAATTTGTAAACCTGAATTTGACCCCAAATCTGAAGGCCTGGATCCATGACGTCACGCATGGAAGTGAGAAGAAACAACCATCATTTAAAATAACTTCTCGTAATGCTCTGTATGTTTCCCAGGCTTGGAGAAGCAAACTTTCTTTCAAGACTGTTTCAAAAGTACAAAAACTATGTATGGAAGCAATGAATGCGTTTGGCTACAAACCTGTCAAGTCTGCGACAGAACTAAAAACGCTTTCACTAGATTTAGTAATCCATAATTTCACCAGTTTTAAGAGAAGAAAAAGACAATTTTGGAAGATAGTTACTGTACCAAGACACTGAGTGAGACAATAATTCCCATGCCACACGGAATCTAACCCCATCTCTGAAATATGGATAATAAAGGATGCAACATCTGACCATCAAAAAGAGAATGACTGTTGTTGATTTTGACCAAAGCAGTGCTAAGGGTAATAGTGTCTCTTAAGGAAAGAAATGTTATGTAAGATTTCAATGCCTTTCCAATTCCTTTGCCAGTGATTTCTAAAGAATCTTCATTAATTTTGAAAGTCTGAGTAACCACTTCCACTAACAGTGGTCATTGATCTATAGTGATGGAGGGACTTACTTCAAGGAAATATCACTTACTTTTAAATTCCATAATTCTAAAGTTATAAATCTTGCTGAACTGAGGTTTTAATTTATAAAACGGGATTTACTTGCTGTCAATGAATAAACTTGCAAGAACAAATTGCTTCATGGTAATTAATATTTCAAGTCCCTGTGTCATGATTAGAGTTTCCTGAATATGTCATGCTGTTTGGCTTTGTGGTTTTCTTTAAATCAACATTTGTTAACTTGCTCTACAGTGGCTGAAAACAATGGAGTTTATTCTGTCTCTCTCAGTCAGGCCTGGAGAGTGATGACATCATCGTGGAGTACTGTAGCTTGCTGCTTCAGATTCCTAATCACAGCAGGTTGTAGAGTTAATGGCTTGTGCACCAGGTTTCTTATAAATTCAGTCTGTGGTTTGTGTTTAGATCAATTAGTTTAAAATCTATCATTCTCTTCATATAAAAGTTGCTAATTTGAGTTTCAGTGCTGAATTGAAGTAATGGAAATCTTTCTCTTTGAGAGATCATCTTGTCTGTGTCACAGTTCTCCATTCTTTCTCATCAAAACTCTGATTTTTTCTAGTTATATAACACAGGATTAATGAATATAAAATACATCTAAATTTTGCTCATTGATAGAAATAGTTTATCTTTGATGTAGTCTTCATAAATACATTTATGTAAGAACATTTTTTATGTCAGATAGGCAAAACAGGTGCCTGTCACATTCTACTATTTTAAGCATGTATGCCTGTCTGAACTCACAAATTTCAGTCCTTTGGTAGTTTCTGTGCGAAAATACATCACCGTCTCACACTTACGGATGCTGCACCCTGATGCCCCCCTCCGTGTTCTGCCCCACAGTCGAGGCTTCTGCACCATGCTGTCCTCTGTTCCCTGTCACCACAGCCAGGGCTGCTGCACCCTGCTGAAAGAAACATGAAAAAAAAAACGATGCATACAAATATAGAAAAAATGCAATAATTATTTTACTCACACATATTCTCAGCCTTGTGTGTGCGCCTCTGCTCCAGGTTCAACTACATATGTTGTTTCACTCTCCTGGCACCATGTTCTACTCACCACTGCCACCTCTGCTAGACTCTTGGCTGGCTCCCACTATACTGCAGATTTGATTATGAGCTTAACTGCCTCCTGGACAATGCCCTCAGGTATGCCAGTGCCTCACCTTATATGTCTCTCCTCAAGACCAGAAGTCCCTCGAGGCGTCTGCATGCATCCTCAGTCCCCCACCTCCAGATATCCTGAAAGTCTCCTTGGCTATGGGTAGCAGAGCATTATCTGTAGCTGTTTCCTCTCTATGGAACTTCCCTGTCACTTTCAAGACACGTCTCAAATCCTGGCTGCTTGATGAGGCCACATGCCATTGCTAGCTTGGATAACCCCACCCCTACCTTTCTGACTTTTTTCCTCTTGGGCTGCTATGGCCTCCCCTGCCCTATCTCATTTCTTTGGACTCCTTTCTTACATCCCTCACTACCTGCTTCTCCCACTTGGCTATTGTATGTTTTTTTTTTTCTTTTTACAACATGCATTAATTTGCACTTGTTTATTTTTTTTTCAGGCTCTCATTAATTTTCTTTCCTGTGTTACTTTCTTTGTTCACTAATGATGTCCGTATTTCCACTTTGTGCACCAGTGATGTATGTCTATCCACATGGCTTGTACTTAGTTGTCACTACCTCTGTAACTGCCAGCTGTGTGGCCCGGGTCATGCTTGAAAATGGTCCCCTGGACCAGTACACTTACCCCAGTTGCCAAAGGCTTAAATAAATAAATAAAATAAATAAATATTTAATGAAAACACACAGACAAATTGCTCCCTGACCCTTCAAGGGCATACACCCTCTTCATCAGGGGGTTAGAGCCAATGAACATTTTACACTGCTACACCCTGCTTCTATCTACACAGTTGGAGTTGCTGTTGCCTGCTGTGCCCTAGAGCCCCATGCCTCTGAAGTTAGGCTGTTGCACCATGCTGCCACTTGCAACAAGAGTCAGGGCATTTGCTCCACCCTTGTTCATGCCACCCCAGTTGAGGCAATTGCACCCTCCTGCCCCACTGTTACCACAGTCAGACCCTTTGCAACACCCTGCTTCCCACATCCCTTTTTCCAAACAGGCATGGCTGCTGCACCCTGTCCCTCATTTTGGACTTCTGTACCCTGATGCCATGCCTATCTCCTATCCAAACAGTCAGGTTTGTTGCATGCTGCTGCCCTCTGACCCCACCCCTACAGTCACAGCCATGGCACCCTGTTGCCTCCTGTTCCTGTCTCCACAGTCAGGGCTGCTATGCTGGGTTACACTCTAGTCCCATGCCCCCTGCCTCAAAAGTTAGGGCTGTTGAAACTTTCTATGCACTTCTATTGCCGTAAATGGGCTGGGCTGAGGCACCATGTACATCCTGTGCCACAGTGATGGCTGCTGTACCCTGATGCCCACCTGTGTCCTGCCCAACATTCAAGGTTTCTGCACCATGCAATCCTCTGTCCTCTACCACCACTGTGCCCTGCTGCACCCTCCTACAGGAACAGGGAGTAAAACAGTGCCATGGCCATGACTGTGGGGGTGGGGAAAGAAGGTAGCAGGGTGAAACAGCCTTGACTGTTCAGCCAGAAAATAGGGGTGTCATCAGGGTATAGCAGCCCAAACTGTGGGACAGGATACAGCAGCCATGCCTGCTTGGGATGAGGGATGAGGGCAGCATGGTGTAGCAAAGGATCTGACTGAGGTGGCAGGGGGGCAGCAGAGTGCAACTGCCTCAACTATGGAGGCACACACCAGGGTGCAGCAATTGCCCTGACTCATGAAGTAAGTGGCAGCATGGTGCAGCAGCCCTAATTGTGGAGGCACGGGACTCTAGGGCACAGCAGGCCACAGCAACCCCAACCATTTAGACAGGAGTAGGGTGCAGCAGCCCTGGCTGTGGAGACAGGGGACAGAGGACAGCATGGTGCAGAAGCCTCAACTGTAAGGCAGGACACATCAGGGCACTAGGTCGCAGCAACTCTAACTATGAGACAGTGTGCATGTTGCAGCAGCCCTTCCTGTATGGGCAATGAAAGTTGATGGCAGTGTGCAGCAAAAGCCTCACCTCAGGTGGCCTAGGTCAGCCTGGTGCAGGAGCACCAAACAGTGGAGGCAGGGGGACCTAAGAATCTATGGCTTAGCAGAGCACAGCAGCCCTGACTGTGGAGACAGGAACAGGGGAAAACAGGTGCAGCGTCCATGACTGTGGGGGGAAGGGGAGAGGGCAGCAGGGTGCAGCAACCCCAAGTGTTTGTGCAGGGTGTAGCAAGGTACAGCAAGCCCCTGATTCATTAGGCAGGGGATGGAGGCAGCAGGATGCACACTCCCCAACTATGTGGGAGAAGACAGTGGGCAGTAAGGTGAACAATCCCTGACTGTGTGGGAGAAGACAGTGGGCAGCAGGGTGCAGCAGCCTTGAATGTGAAGCAGAAGGCAGGGGGGCTTGTGGGGTAGGGGACAGGTAGCAGCAGAGTGCTGCTGCCTCAACTGTGGGGAAAGACACAGTGTACTGGGATGACATATAGTGTTTCTATTTATATACATTTATTTATTTAATTTATTTAAGAGTTTCACCAGGAAGGCATACTGAGCAGAGTACCGCTCGATTCCAGATGCGTCCTTGGGGTGGGGGGGTTAGGTCAAAGCAAGTACAATAACTGAGCACAACAATCACATTTCATTTACATCATCTTAGCACATCAGGCACATAGGTACAGGTTGTAGGTACAGCATCTTAGCAGGAGTTAGAGAGTACAAACAAGGCAGTAGGCTAACAGAGTGTGAGCTAGAACAGTAATAGGAATAATAAGAATAAGTCCATGGACCAACAGTGCAGTTAGGCAATAGGAGAGGGCAAGTGCATCCTTTGAGCTCATCAATCACAGTGCACATACATCAAATTCACACATTTGACACAAAGGTACAGGTTGCAGGAACAGCAACTTAGCAGGAGTTAGACAGTACCAACACGGCAATAAGCTAGCAGACTGTGAGCTATTAATAAGCAATGGACTGACAGTGCAGTTAGGCAAGTTAGGAGTAAGGCACGTATCAACGGCGAATGCCTAGGTAGGTGGACACAGCAGTCAGGAAGCACCCAGGGTGAGTCAGGGCCGGATGCTAGGCAGGTGGAGATGTGCCTAGTACTGGATAAGACTAGGGGTGGGAGTTGGGATAAATATCATTTCGGAGGCGTAGGTTGCATGAACAGGAGGGGGGGGGAGAATGAATTTAGGAGCTGGTTTAACCACTGAGAGTTGTCAGTGTGCCTAATGTCAGCTGGCAAGGAATTCCAAAGTTTAGGCAAGCGGTAGCTGAACGCTACTTGGTCTTTGGCTGTGGACATGTGTGGGACATACAGGGATTGGGAGTCAGGATTCCTGAGAGAGTACACTGAGGGGGGTTGAACTGCAAGGGCAGACTCGAGGTGGGGGGAGGGTCTGTGACCAGAATTTGGCCATGATTCTTGCACAGTGGCTAAGTCTTTGATTGTGTAGCGAGGGGAGGTCTAGCAGCTTGTAAAGATCGCAGTGGTGCACTGAGGGAGGACAGTCAAGGGCAAAGTGGCAGAAGGAATGGAAGAGAGGGTCGACTCTTGCAAGGGTGGACTTTGAAACGGCGCTGTAAGCTATGTCACCGTAGTCAATAATAGGGAGAATCATTTGCTGTAGGATTGATCTGCGAGTTGCCAGAGGTAAGCAACCTTTGTTACGATATACGGTGCCCAGCTTGGGATGTAGTTTCTTGTGAATGGAATCAATATGATCTGTGAAGTCAAGGTGCTGATCTAGACAGACCCTGAGGTATTGGAAAGATGTGCAGCTTGCCAATGGCATCCCATCGATAGTAAGATATGAGGGTCGAGGGGAGCTGGGAGAGCCTCTGTCTAGTACCTAAGGTAAGTGAGATATTTTTTGGGGGATTTAGAAAGAGCTGGTTAGTTCTAAACCAGCACTGGACAGCATTGAAATCTTCCTGAAGTCTGGAGGCCACTTCTGTGGGGATGGACCAGATGCATAGAATGCTGTGCCATCAGCATACATATGGATGGATGTGTTTAGGCATACAGAAGGCAGGTCATTCAGGAGGATGGAGAACAGGATTGGGCCAAGTACAGAGCCTTGGGGGACCCCTGTGTTTACAGGGAGGGAGGCAGAGGTATGATAACCGATGTGCACGGATTGGTATCTGCCTTCCAGGTAGGATTTGAACCAGTCAGTGCAAGTACCCAAAAGTCCTGCTTTGGTGAATTTGGATAGTAGAAGAGCATTAGAGACTGTGTCAAATGCCTTGGCGAGGTCGACAAAGATAGCCGAGGTAATGTGCCCTAGGTTCATGCCCATGAGGACGGTGTCGGCGAGCCTGAGGAGGGAGGTGATGGTGGAATGTGTCTTCCTGAATCCTGATTGATAGGGAGTGAAGAAGAAGGAGTGCATCGAGAAAGCAAGAGAGCTGTTCGAGCACCAGCCATTCTTGAATTTTGGCCAGGATTGGGAGGAGGGATATGGGGCAGTAGTTACATGGTGCCGAGAGGTCTCCCCCTTTTGGGAGAGGGATGACAGTGGCACTTTTCCAATCAGAGGAGACTGATGCAAGTGAAAAGGAGAGATTGAAGAGGGCAGTCAGAGGGGGGCGATGGTGGGGGCAGAAAGGTAGAGCATTTTGGAGTCCAGACCCGAGGGACATTTACCTTTGTTTGGGTCAAGGGCCTGCAGAACTTTTAGTACTTCTAAGGGGGTAACCATGTGGAAGGTGAAGCCAGTGGGTATGTGGGGAGTGGTGGTAGTCAGGATAGGGTGGATTTGAGGGTCAGTGGAGAGGAAAGCGGTCGCGCAACTGGTGAAAAAGGTGTTAAAGACCGAGGCCACTTCACCTGGATCTGTGATGATGACACCATCAATGTTTAGGGCTGGGGTGGGAGGCTGGATAGGGGGAGTGAGAAGAGATTTGATTGACTTCCAGAATTTAGCAGGGTGATTTAGGTTAGATTGGAAAGTGTCCTTGAAATAGCAAGCTTTGTCCTGTCGTAGGAGCCTAGTGCAGGAATTTCAGAGTGAGTGGTAGAACTAGAGTGCTTACTGGGTTTTTGATGCCTTATAGGCATTCCATGCTTGGTCTCTGGTGTGATTACATTGGCAGTGACCCAGGGCAGGTGGGCATCCTGTACACGGGTCTTTCTCAGGGGCGCATGGTAGTTCCATGCGGTGAGGAAATTAGTCTTGCAAAAAGGGATACAGGACCAGTCCATTTTGAACAGATCATGTAGGAGCACTGGGAGGTTGAGGGATTTGTAGGACCTGGTGAGCAGTGTATGTGGTGGAGGGGCTTTGGGCCTGAATATTCTCTTAACCATGTAGATCACGTGGTGATCGCTTAGCGAGTCTGGGAGGAGTCTAGACTCCAGAATCTGGTGTGAGTGAGTGGAGAGGGCCCAGTCAAGTAGGGAATGGTTCTTGGACTTATGATTCAGACGTGTGGGTTCCGATATGTGTTGGGACAAATTTAAGGTGGCAACATAGTTCCATAGCTTGGAGCTTGCACTGGAGAGCCAGTTAAAGTTGAAGTCACCCAGGATAAAGAGCTCGCCCCCAGAGCCTAACAATTTAAGGTTGCTCAGGTGGTCCATTATGAGAAGCATAGTGGTGTCAGGTGCCCAACAGGTCCCTGCCACATAAACCGTGAGTGAGTGTGGGAGTGAAAGTTTAATCAGCAAGGAGTCAATTGACAGCGTGGGCAGGGAGACAGGGGTAGAGGTGAACTGCAGATGGGCAGAGATGATGTTTTTTCACACAGAAACCACCAAAGGACTAACATTTGTGAGTTCAGACA
This sequence comes from Neoceratodus forsteri, assembly GCA_016271365.2. Taxonomy (NCBI): domain Eukaryota; kingdom Metazoa; phylum Chordata; order Ceratodontiformes; family Ceratodontidae; genus Neoceratodus; species Neoceratodus forsteri. Next base: position 1,133,461,863 of record CM028130.1, read on the forward strand.
GGACATGTGCTTGAAATAGTAGAATGAGACAGTCACCTGTTTGTCAATCTGACAGAAATGTTCTCATTTGAATGTATTTATGAAGGTTAATTCAAAGAAAAAATATTCATATGAATAAACACAATTTTTATTTTTATTTATGATCATTAAATAAACCTGTGTTATATAGTTAGAAAATATCAGAGTTTTGATAAAAAAGAATGGAAAGCTGTGATACAGACTAGCTGATTGCTCACAGAGAGAAATTTCCACTACTTCAATTCTGCACTGAAACTCAAATTATCACCTTTTATAAGAAGAGAATGATAGATTTTAAGATAATCTATATAAACATAAATCACAGACTAAATTGATGAGAAACCTGGTGAGCAAACCATTAACTCTACAGCCTGCTGTGATAGGGAATCTGAAGCAGCAAGCTGTAGTACTCCACAATTATGTCATCGTTCTCCAAGCCTGACAGAGAGAGACAGAAATTACCCCGCTGTTTTCAGCCACTGTAGAACAAGTTAACAAATGCCAATTTAAAGAAAACCCACAAAACCAAACAGCATGACATTTTCAGGAATCTCTAATCATGACACAGGGACTTGAATTCAAGCTTTATTGACAATATGCAAAACCTTTGTAAAGGATCTTTAAGTCATAACCCCACTGTAGTGGTGGGAGGTAGAAGAAAAACATATTCCTGCACTTATAAACACCAAGATCAATGACCTAGGTATTTATTATGGAGCAGATATACATTTATTACTGGATTCACCCACAGTTGATGTGCTGGTTTTCTCTGTTACAAATTCTTTCAAAAATGTGCTTAATTTGTTTTTCAGCTGTTTATTTTTGCCCTTTGAGTAACAGCCCCAAGTTGGCTGCTTATCAGGGCTTTGTACTTTGCAGTTCCTATGGTCATCCAATCAGGATGGAAGAAATAGCTTACTGTGTGGTTAATAATGGGTCTTTTAGTGGGCCATTCAGTTGGTCATTGGCAGCATACCACGTACCGATGCAAGTGGCCTGGGATTGGAAGTGAGCCTGGGCTGTTTGCAAATGTGTAGCAGTGGTCAGGGGTGCTACCAGCTGCAGCACTCCTCCCCCACCGAGAAGAGAAAGGTGGTGATGCAGTCTGTGGGCACAGCGACCCCTTCAGCAACCGTTGGAAGATCTACCTGTCTCGGTAGGAGAAACTGTTTCCTAGCAACACCAGGGTGGCACTATGGATGAGGGCATGGAAAGCCTGAGGGGGCAAATCCACCTGAAGCCTTTTAAAGAATATGGACCAGTAATCCTGGGCTCCACACCACAGAAAATGGCAATGGCAGAGGCCATCTGGGTTGAGATGTCTTGAGGCCCCAAGAAGGAACCAGACACCTCTGTGAGTTGGAGAAAACCCTGCATGAAAAATAATGGGTCTTCTATATGAATTGGGGAAAGTAAGTATACTGTAGAACTGCATTCTGTATAGAAGAGAAGGGCCACTTTTAGTATGATAGTTAATGCACCATGATGAAAGTGGGCAAACAAATAAAAGAGAACTGAAAATATGAAACATTTCAAACATCTTTAGGCTTGATTTAAAACTGATTCAAGCTCAAAGCAGAAAGAATTATCATTGCCCCAAACATAGAAGTCACTGGACATTGTATGGTAGAAGAAAAACTGTGTAGCTGCCTACTGTGAAATCTAAGCCAACGAAGGGAGAAACATCAATGAACATTAAATAAACCCATATAGTATTTACTTCAGAAACAGTTCCAAGGAAGGTCATTATAAGAAGAACTGACAATTAAATTGTAACCCCTAGGTGGCATTATACCAAGGGCTACTACCCCTGTCTTGCCGGCCAAAACAAGGCTGAGGGGCCTGGTTTCCTGATTCTTACTCAAAGATAGTACATTGTGCAGTGCCTTCACTTATAGTTTAGCTTTAAGTGGGCTAGCTTTAGCCTGGCTCACCCCTCTGGGATGCTGTATCCACCCACATTACCATAAAGCCACCCCAGACATGACCCAATATCATTTTCCCACATTCAATACATTTTACCATTTAATGACTTACTACTAATAATATGCTCATAACACAGGTGTCTGCAAAAACAAACAAGTTTATACAGGGAGGGTTAGTAAGGGTGAAAAGGAGTAGAGGTTAAGCTATTTGCAACATTTACATTTAGAAATTGGTTTGATTGAGTTAGGATTCAATTACATGTGCATTTTGGATCAGTTACTATTCTTAATGGCCACCCACCAACCTCTGAAAAAGACAAGTCCCTGACTATCTATCTAGCTGCATAATTATCAAAATCATATTTACAAGGTTATGCCCACACAGATACCAGTCCCCACATTTGGTACGAGACCCAGGAATCCCACACCTTAACCTGGATACCCAGTAATTAAAGTTCTCAAATGGTGGAGGCCTGATGGATGGTGCAGCTGTACAATGGCCAGCTAGTTGAGGCTTAGGAAACTAGGGTGATTAGTGTAGGTTAAATTCTTGAACATTCACTTAACTGCAGCTCATGGGATTTACCAGCTTGAACTATTTGCAAGTCTCCTTTTATGCAGTGCAGGGATGGCCCTGCATTACTTACATGTAGACATCTTTATAGGCACAGGCAGGTCAAGACTGAGTGCTTTCAGCAAGTGGGCACTATACCTGGAGGTCAAACTGTAGGCAAGCCAACAGCCCGGCATGCCTAAACTGACTGCAAGGATTTTAAAGATTGAAGATGGAAACAACACTTTAACTTCTGAAGCAGCACCCCTCTCTGGGCTGAAATCACTCTGGTACATTCCGCACATTTATGGTTTTCAAATCCTCATTCAGCACATTTAGGTTTTTCAACACATTTATGCATTCAGCACATTTATCCATCCCTGGGACAACCTTCATCTTTCCTGCCGGGTAGGGCCAGAGCTTAAAGGCACAACTTCCATTATTACAATGGACTGAGCTTAAGGCTAGGCTCGCTACCATTTAAGAAGCTTGAAACTTGACCGGGCTGTGGCAAGCCCACTACCATCTTCTAGACTTTTCTGGCTAGCAACAGATGCAGTACTGTAGTCTCTTTTGATGCAAAACCCTGCACTGGTAATAACTATTTACAGTCGCTCTCTCTGGGCTCTATCAATACAAACCAGCACCTGGCACCACATGGCTTATGTAGCTGTCTAAGCTCAGATACAACATACAGTCCCATGGGACTCATTGCTGGCTCTTGCAGCTCCCATGGACAAAATAACTGGTATTCCCAAGCAAAGTTAGTAAGAGCCCCAACTTTGAGTACTCTCCCTCCAGTCCTGAAGGTTCTTAGCAATTCAGACACATTTATAACCTATAATAACTGGACCCTTTCTGATCACTTAGACGATGTCCACCCTCTCAGCACTGCTGGAAATGTAGGGTGCAGACAGATGAACAGTCACAATCAGTTCTATATGGGCTTCACTGCCCCTGTAAGTTTCTCTTTGAGTTGCACTTGACAGATACAGTTTTACTCACTCAGGTACCTTTGCAGGAATGGCGTTTCTTTATCTGAGATTCCTGAAGACATCAGCACTCTCACTGCTGCGGCAGGTTCAGACCTCTCATGACTGGCTTGGTGTCAGGTTGCTGAACTCATGTTTTTCCTAAATGTGGAAAAGCTTGAGCTAGCCTCTGGAGGACATATCTTGGCAACTCCCAGGCTAGCAAACTCTGCTTCAGGCAGCCACTTTTTTCCCCTTTGGCAGAGAAGAAGCCCCTCTCCCCTGTGGAGGGGCTTGCATTGTATCACTAGGCCCAGTTTGCTTTGCTGAGGGCCTGAGCACCCACCCTTGTGAAAGGCTGTGACTCAAACTCTCACAGAGACAGAAAACAGTCTTTTATGGGGTTCCTCTGAGGCTTCCTATTGGCTGAAGCTATCTGTTGCTCCCTCTGTGATTGTCTGATCCTGTCTGTCAGTCCAGATATTGAATATTCATTAACTCCACTCAATGCACTATAGGCTCCCTGTTTTGGTGCCTCAATTTAGGTCCCTGAAGACTCCCTATAAGTACTTTGTAATATCCCATGAGCTTTGGCAAACATCCCATAAGACCTAGCTTTAAATCCTGGCTTTCTGGTAGGCTGTTGCTGCACTATCATGGCTGCTAGTTATACTGTCCCTTTGCAGCTTGAACATAGTCCCAAATAAAAGTCCTGGTGAAGCCAGAAAAAATATGTCATTTATTTATTTGCCCCACAGTCCAATAGCTGCTTGTGTGTCCTTAAGATCGCTGCCCAGTTTAAACAGATTCTCTCAGTCCTGAGCATGCTGCTGCTGTCGGCATTTAGTAACACCCTTTGCAGCAGGCAGGCTGTTTATTTAAGTCCCAACATAGAACTGGTGCAGCCAGGAAAAACATTTCATTTTAGATCTTTCCCCTTTCGCTGTTGCCTATAGTGTCCACTGCAGCTGCTGTTATTACTTTACATTTATTTATTTATTTACATTTTAAATCCTGCAGCAGTTGCCAATCTCATAGCCCTGAAAACATTACTGCCCCATGGCAGACAGAACCCTCATGAATATGTAAGTGGTTCATAAATATTCATGAGCCCCTTGTAAGAGCCCTCACTCAAATTTTGCTCCTGTATGGCTATGCGGCTTCTCCACCAACTAGTTTAGCTCACCAGTCCCAAGAGGGGAGACGAGGTGCACCGGGACCTCACAAATGCCTCCCATTAGACCACAAAGTTGGTGGTTGGGAAAGCAAAGGTGCCACAGCCCATGCGCGAGTGCTGGCAGCACCAAGGAAGTGCTGATGGATTGTGAATAAGGATTTAAGCCTGAAATGGGCAAGAACATACCTTGGGGTTGATCAGGGACCTCAGATAGGGCAGTGAATCTGGGGACAAGATGCCTGGTTCGCAGGCATAAGGGAAGTGCTCCAAGGATCGGGAGCAGACCCGGAGAAATGGCATAATGTAAGCCCTCATATTTGGGGGGAGGTTACAAAATTATTATTAGTATTTTTTAATTAAAGGGAGTCTTAATGCTCATGGCCTTGAAGGTTTTTAGTGAGGGAGTAAAATGTCTTCAGTTTGAAAGTTTAAAGTTCAAAAGGTAGATTTAAGGATTTGAATGTAGGCAATGAAGCTAGTGGGTCTGTTTGTCATTGGTTTATTGCTGTATTTATCACAGCTACTGAACAATAAGATTTCTTGAATACTCCTACCCCCTTTTATAATGTGCAACCTGTTCTCACTGATGTATCTGTGTAGTCACTAAGCATTGGTAAGGCAGCTTTAACAATGTTTGATGACATCACAAACCACCTCTACTGTGCTAAGAATGAAAAAGATGGAAACTGAAGCAGTTGAAGAAACAGTACACACTGGGCTGGATATTCAAAAGGGTTGCGCCATGCGCAATTGGGTTGCGCCTGCGCAAGTCCGAAATTCGCCATTCTGCAATATTCAGCAGGAGGCAGTTGCACCCCCCCAAGTCATGCTGAGCAACAGTGCAATGCTAATGAAGGCATGCTCAACCGGAGGGGGAGGAACCATGCATAAACTGCACAGCCCGATATTCAGCCGGCTGTGCAGAGTTGTGCAGGTGCAGCCCCCTACCTGTGCCTGCACAACTTTGAGCCAAAAGGAAAAGGATCAAGTCGAGGGCCACCCACAGGTGAGCTGCCGCATTGTAGGGCACAACACAGCAGTTGCCACCTGTGGGTGACCCTCCACTTGTTCCCTGTGCCCTCCCTGCAGCCCGATCGCAGGCATATAGTAACCCCGTAGCCCGATCGCGGGCAGAACAGACTTCCCCCACTAGCCCGATCGCGAGGCATAATGTAAATGAACCCCCCCGACTGGCCTGATCGTGGGCATAACATGAATGAACCCCCCCACTAGCCCAATTGCGGGCAGAACATATCTGGACTGCCTTGTATGGTATGAGCTGCATGCCCTTTGGCTCTTGCTATGAACCAATGGGCGTGCAGCCCTACCGAGCTGTCAGTCGGCGGGCGGCGGGGCGGCAGGCAGGTGGGGTGCTGCCGCCCACCAGCTGACAGGGGGGAGCAGGGTGGTGGGGCTCCGTGGGTGCGTGGGGTTGGGGGCCACTGGACCGCCAGGGAAATTGGACTTTGGGGGGGTGGGTTTGACTCTTATACCCGCGATCAGGCTTCGCGGTCTACTGGACCACCAGGGATATTGGACTTTGGGGGGTGGGTTTGACTCTTATGCCTGCGATCGGGCTTCGCGGTCCACTGGACCACCAGGGATATTGGTCTTTGGGGGGGTTGAACTCCATTCTGCCCACGATCGGGCTAGTCGGGGGGGTCATTTACGTTATGCCCACGATCAGGCCAGTGGGGAGGGTTCTTTTACATTATGCCTGTGATCGAGCCAGTGGGGGGATTTACATCACTCCCGCGATCGGGCTGCATGGGACGTAGGTCCCCGATGGCTGCTGCCTGGCAGGGCGCCAGGCACAAGTCGTCGGGATCGTGCACCATGCTAATGGCATGCAAATGGAGCTGTAATTAGATGCAAATGGCCCCGTGCACTTTGCATAAATTATATTCATTGCATGTCTGCCCCAGATCTCGAATTTCGCATGGTGCAATGGAACTTGCACCACCACATCTGAATGCTCCTCTGACCACTTGTGGTGACGCAAGTTCCACTGCGCCATGCACAGTGGCTGTGGCCGGGAGGCAATATTCAAAGTTGCTCAATAGCGCAACTCCATTGAATATCGCCCCGGCCACACCCCTGCGCAACTTTTTTGAGCAGCGCAAGGGCTTGCGCCACATAATGGCGCAGTTTGAATGTCCAGCCCACTGTGTTTAAATACAGTTAACGATGTTCTTTTTTGTTATTTACCTACAAAAGATAGTCATTTTCTAAGCTGGATATTCCATCCAGTATGGGTCGTTAATATTAATCCACTCCTCTTGTACTGATGGCACTTGGCCTTTAGCTTTTTGCAAATGCACCCAATGCATGCAGATATATCAGCAGCACTGCACAGGCTGTTATGTCTTATCCCTTATTATACAATGGCAAGAAAAAATCTAGGGCTCTGATTGGTCATTGTGTGACTGGACCCATGGTGTTATCCTGGCATAACACCACAGAGCTAGTCCCAGTACACAGTTGACCACATCAGTAATAGGAATCACTCCACACAGCCAGCCTCAGTGATCCCCAGTCACCAGCCCGCTTCAGTGATTCCCATAGCTTCAGCAGCTACACCCGCCACCCCCACTACTGTGCTCCACCATTGCCTGAAACAGGCGTTATTTCAAATCTGTTCTGGAAAACTACAAATTGTATTTAAAAAAAGGCAAAACACAATGTCTTTCTCAAAGTGCCACTGCATACCGTGCTTGGTCGTTGCCACGCGGTGTTCCGAGACACACTTACCCAGCTCTTTCTCCTTGGATCTACACACACACAAATGGTACTGCTTCTGTCCTAAGAAAACAGACTTTGAAAGTGTGTAACATTTAGTGACCAAAACAACAACTCAGCTGATCCTCTCGTCAAACCCGGAAGTGACAGTCCAGGTTCCCTCCTCATAATCCAAAACAGCAACACTTTTCTTTTTTTTTATTTCCTACTAAATTAATGCTGCTTTGCTTTTACCTACTAAACTAACACTGCTAAATGTTTTGCCGTAACTCAATATGTCTTTATCTTATACAACCACAGACTGAAAGGGAGTGCGATTTCAAAATTTATTGAGCGGTGGTCAGCTTCAGGTCCCAGCTCACCACAGGCAGATTCAAGGAACAAAACAGGGTACTTCAAACGCGATGCTGCTGAGTTGAAAAAGGACACAGAGTGATCATAATACAAGTCAATGAATGAGCAACACAATAATACATTTGGGGGATGGCACACAGAACACACACACACACACACACACACACACACACACACACACACACACACACACACACCCTTAAAACTGGAAAGAGTGCAAGCATACAGCACCAGCGCCACCTGCTGGATGAAACAATGGACTCTTTTTACATTAAGTATACCTGTCCTAAGAAAAAAGTGGGAGAAAAAAAACATTTGAAACATATTTTCCCCCATTTTCTTTTCTTTTTTAAATAAAGGAGCCATTGTGTAATAGGAATACTGCCTTCCAGGGTGTGTGTCGTGCTGAGATAATGCTACACCTCGGCTGTTGGATGCACTCGGCCTGCGGCTTCATGCCCAACCACCCAAGGCGTGGCAATATCCTAGCATGACACACACCCTGTCCTGCATTATTCCTTTATTTGCTAAGCATTTCTGTCCTTTTGTGAGTTGTACGCCAGTGCCAGTTTTGCCTTGCCATGCTCATACCCTGTGTAAGTAGCAATCCACAGTCATTGATGTGTCATGACTTAACACACAAATCATTCACTCTGCCTGGAACACTGGATTATGATTTATGATGTGAAAGGTTGTTGTGAAAGAAAATATTGAAAACAGATACAAATGTAATACGTAACACAGTGATTTAACTCCTTAACTACTGGTCGACGGTATACATTTAGAACACCGGCTGCTATCAGCTTGGTTGGAATTTGGATCTCGTATCTAGATCCTTCTAGCTTTTTTCAGCTTGAAATATCACACTACAATTTTCAGAATATGTTAGATCCACTGAGTACACTTATCTATAATAATGTAGCTTTCTTTGAGGGAAAGCACACATCACAGTCTCACATGGGCACCTGTAAAAAGTTGTTTTCTACTGATGGTTTCTTTCCATCCAGACCACATGTTAAGCTCTGTATGTTAAGAAAACAAAATAACTGTAATTAAAATTGTGTTTTCTTTGCAAAATGGGTAAGGAGATCATTGCCTCCTGACTGGTCAGCAGCTGGGTACTGTGAGACCACTCCAATTGGTTAAAAAGTGCTAGCAAACAGGGCACAGAACACTAAAATATCAATGTATTTAAAAGAAAAGCCTGATTTCTATTACAAACATGCCTGCCATCTTTACTTAGTAATAATTCAGCTAGCCCCCTGATAACAGAACTCCCTCAAAATGACAGAATACCACCTCCCTAGAGTTGGCTGTACACAGGAGTAAAACTATCGGATCCATGTCCTTTTATAATTATTTTGTATTCCAGTTTTGGAATCTCTTGCCTTCCAAATTAAGGGTTATTTTGAGAAAGAAATCCCGCTTACACGATATAAAGACATGGTTCCAAAATTCAAACCCAGGATTTGACATTTGTGTTCCTGGTTATGCATGTTTAAACAAGAAGTGGAATATTTACTTATGTGCAGTATTTTACTACTCTCTTCTTTTACATTAATTGTATCGGCAATGTGGTTATGTGCTGTGCTTGTACTTGTGTAACCTACGCAATGTTTGCCATACTTGAGATGTGTAATGTATTTATTGTAACTGATTGCATGTGTATGATAGGACACCATTGTAAATAAGCATATCTCAATGGTTTATATCCCCCAGTTCTTTGCAAAATACTCCATAAAGTGCACCAGTTAGGGTTCAGACTAAAGTAACAAAGTAGGGAAATGCAACATTAGGATTTCTAACCCTACTGTGCATTCCACCTCACTCAAGTAGCAAAAATGCTAAAAGAATGCCCCCTCTGTCTTGGGGTAAGCAGCTATGTAAGCCAGCAGTCTTCCTTGAATGTCCAAAGATACCCCCAGTGGTGCCCACACCAGGCACCAATGGCCCCTCTGCCATTGGTCAGTTTTGCTCCTGTGGAGCCGGACTCATGCACCCCCCTCAGTAGGCATGATATCCTTGACCCCTAACCCAATGACCTTTGAAAACTGGTTTGGCTGCATCAGTTCTGACACCCTGAAGGCCCCACAAAAGGCCAGCAGGAACATGATGTCAAACAACTGTGCCTCAAGCGGGGTCCAGCAGACCCTAGGGAGAGCTCCCCATATGCTCTCCAGGATCGCCAGGGTGAAGGAACACCTTGTGACTTGATGCGAAGTCTGCAACTTCTCCCACCCTTCCAGCACCTCGAGTACATTGAAAGCTCTCATACTGCCAGTGGCCCCCAGTGCCCTGGGGAAAAAAAGACAAGCCAGCCAGGCACCTGTCCACCAACCCCAGTGTGGATCCAGCTTTTCAACATAATGTAAGTGCACAGCTGGTCAACTGGAATGGGTCAATCATCCGACCAACCCTGCTGTGCCTGAACTCCCAGATAGTGCTCCTCCCCCTTATGATATACTTTTCTTGTCACTGGTGCAATGGAATTACCTATGCATCTCCAAGTCACTACCCCCATAAGAAGGGAGGTACCCTCTGTGGCTGCTGCTCCACTGCTGGAGCCAGCTCCTGAAAGCTCTGCCACTGTGAACGAGACAAAGCATCTACAATTCCATTGTCAACCCCAGGTTATGTGTATGGCCTTAAATGTGAAGTTTAGGAGCAAGCATTTCATAACAAATATGCTCATCAATTCCCCTAGTGGGCCCTTTGGCCCCAGCTGCCCGTTAATGATGTACATGACCCCCATGCTATCTGACTGGAACAGGACCTTATTATCCCTCCACCAAGGCTCCCAAAGGCACAGCATGACCATTATGGAGAAGAACTCCAGCAGGATAATGTTTGTGAGTAGTCCCTCCATTGACCACTCTGAGGGCCAACCCTCCGAGCACCATTGCCCTTGGAAATATGCCCCAAACCCCAGGCCTCCCATGATATCCATGAAAAGCTTCATAGGCTGCCACTCAGGGGTGGTCTGCCACAGGGTCACCCAATTGAAGTGAACCAGGAAGATCCTCCACACTTGGAGATCCTCCTGGAAGCCTTCTGTGACCTGTAACCTATGGTGAGGTTTGGATCACCCTCTGCCCAGCTTGGCCATGCGACTTAAGAAGGTGCGGCCCATTGGGATGACCCTGCATGCAAAATTGAGGTGCCCTACCAGCTGTTGCAATTGCCGCAAGGTCCCCTTCCATGCCCCTGCCATGATGTCCACCATTTGTCTCAGAGTGGTCAGTTTGTCCCGAGGCAAGTGACAAAGCCTTCCCTTCATGTCGATTTCTATGCCCAGAAAGGTTAAAACCCCAGTTGGGGATTCCAGCTTCCCTGGTCTTGGCATACTGACATGAATGTATTCAGTGTATGCTCTCACTCAGCTGACTCCTCCAGCCCGAAGAAGAGGAAGCCATTGAGGTAGTTGACCACCACCTAGTTGCATGATCTTTGCTGAGTAACACTGAGCAAGAAGCTACTGAAATTTTTGAAGACTGCACAAGCTACTGCACATTCCATAGGCATGCAATTGTCAGTGTAGTACTGTCCCTCGAACTTCATGCCCAGTAGTTCCCTGTCCTCCAGGTGGATGGGTAGCAACCTAAAGGCCAACTGCGTGTTGGCATTCGCTATGAGTGCTTGAGGCACAGCCCTGTGCACTACCTCCATGGTCCTGCCGAACGATTCATACTGGACCGCCATGTGCTACGGGTCAATATGGCCATTTGCCATTTACCAAGTTGCCTTCTGGGTAATAAAGGTGATTTCTCCTGGTGTTTTCTTGGGTACCAAACTGATGGGAGATACCCTAAGGTTGGGGCATGGTGGGGTGCTGAATGGCCTGCTAATCCTCCCCAGCCGCTCTTACTTTGCAAGTTTTTCCTGGACTACCTGTGGGTGCTCCTGCATTGATTTCAGGTTCCTGGAATCCTGTCCTCCCCATGGCCCCTCATACTGAATCCTGAAACTGACGGTGAATCCACAATCATGGGCTAATCTTGTCCACCCTTACCAGAGTGGGAGGTTTTGCTGCCAGGTGATTTTCCTCAGCTGCTTGCTGGGTCCTCTGAAGCCTCCCCTTGGGAAATGTGGTGAGGTGCACTGAATGAAGGGGTGTTCAGCACCGCATACCAAGCAGAGGTGATGAAAATGATGCGAAACCCGCTGGCAGTTCGATTAATTGTATGCATAACATACCTGCAACTGGGTGACCACACCCCCTCTGCCTATTGCAACGGGGTGGGCCAGAGTGGCAGGCCACTGTCCATATGTACAACCCCCCCACCATGCATGACGTCCACCAGGAGTGTCATATCCACTGTGCCCCAGCCCAGCATTGCATCCTCCTGGCACCACCTCCTAAACTCCTCATCATGCTCCAGCCATGCCATGCCTCCTTCCTCCGGTGCATGAGCATAATCTGGTTCTGATAGGTGAAGAGACCCAGACCTTGGTCCTTCTCCACCTGTAAGATAGTCCCTGCAAATATGGGAATAGCAACAATTCAGTTCTCAAATGTGTGAGGCAGCTTTGGGTTTCCTTTTTTCTGACTCCTCGCCCTTCTCTTTCTTTTTCTTCTCCCGCTCCACTGGCCTGTTTAGCAGAGAAAACATGTTGACATACTTCCTGCTCCTAATTTGCTGCCTCACCTTTTCTGTGAGGTTGGACCCCAATAATTCATCTATCCCTTCATACGAGCTGAGTTGGGGAGGTGATGGTACCATGGCAGGAGGTGCCGGGCATCTACCTGCCTCGCAACCAAACCCTGTCCCCCTGCCTTTTCAACCACCGAGCAGCTTATCTAGTTTTTGGCCTAACCTCACCTGCTTCGAGATGTCCTCCAAGGTAAGCTTGCCCACTGGGGCAGCCCATTGTCCCTGCGATGCAACGTCGGGCAGTCCATCTAATGCTTCTCCGACCCTCACCTCATGCTCAGCTAGCTCTTGCTCCCCACCCCTCAGGGCCAAGTTTAGTACCTAAAATGCATCACAATCACTCAGCCTGCTTACCTCGACTCTTTACTTACCTCCCCCAGGTGTTCGGGTACCTTGGACAGAGGCGCAACTCACCCCTTTGCTGTCCTCTTCTTCAGTGGTGCCCCTGCAGTTCCTGCTGTTGATGGATGTTCCAGCCCTTCCAGGCATGCCTCCAGGCATGCTGCACCCTTTTTCTGGTACATCTCTCTCAGCTGGGATTCCAGGCCCTCTGTGGCCTTTGCAGATGGCTTCTTTTGATGGGCTGACATGCTGCAAAACACTAAAAGCCCCCCATCCCCCAAAAATAATTAGCCACAGGACACTCTGAGCACACTGGTGCCACCACGCAGTGGATACCAAAAGCACAGCTGGACAAACCCCCTTGACCTAACTCTCATGGCCCATGAGGCCGGCTTCCCCCTGCATTATGCTATTGGAGGTGACAGCCTGGTAATGATTTATCTTCCTTTTTTTTTTTTTTTTTTTGTGCGAGTCTACACCTGCCCTGGAGTGGACAAGATAGCAGACTATATGCACCCAGCTCGAGTACCCCAGCAGGATCACTGAGCTCCTGGACAGTAGCCCTGCTGGCTCTTAGCTGACTGCAGTGAGCCCCAGGAAAGATGGCCACCGCTTAGTGCACGAGATCCAGTGAGATCTGGGTTCAGCCCACCTGTGCGGGACACAGGACCAACAGTACAGACCCAGACCCAACCAGGATGGCCACTCTGCAGTCTTGCAAGTCCCTGCAGGAATAGCAAATGCCCCATGCTGCCTGGCACCACTGGGTCACCTAGACCTCGGCCCCAGTTCACAAGCTGTGTTGGGTTCCCACCCTGCTCCCCAGCCACTGAATGCAAGGCCCCCAATGACTGGAACCCTGAAAGGCAAGCTCTTTTCCTGCTTGCCTTTTTTACTAAACTGTTTCCTTCTAATTGTGTTCCCACAGCAGAGTCATTAACAAGATGGTTGCCTGAAATCTCGCGCGGCCATGTTAGCCCCAGCGTGTAGCCACCGCGCAGTGTGAGTGAGCCTTGGAGCCCATGAGATGAACCCCCTCCACCATCACTGCAGAGGACCTCCCCCAACTGTGTCAAAGGGGAACGCCATGCAGCACTCATCAGATGGACCACGAAGCGGCTCCACCATGTAGCCTGCTTCCACCTGCCTGACTCTCTAGCCATTTGTCGAGGCAGCGGCCTGCAAGTGGCAGTGACAGAAAGGTTGCTCTGGCCTGCTGCACTGCCGTAACCATGCCTATACTGGCTGATCAACCAGCTGCTCCCAAAAAGCCTCATTAGCCCGACCTAAGTGCACAGAATGTGGACTCTCCACTGCAACCAGCCCAGTGGGACCAGAGACCAACCTGTGAAAGGCCTTACAATGGCTATCATGGAGCCTAGGAAGCCCAGAAGTCCAGGGACCCACGCTGCCATTGATGGACTGATGGAGAAATGGGACAGCCCCTAATGCTGCAGCAGGAAGGGCCTGCTGCATAGAGCATGGGGACCACAGCATGAGGGGAGGTAAGGACCTGGCATCCTGGCACCAACTTAAAACCCTAGCCTGGTGACAGACCCACTAGAGAGCTCCACTGCACTTGCAAAAGAGGTACATGTACCTAGGCAGTTAGTGCTGCATGCCACTGAGGAAGCACCCTTGTTAATGAATCTGCTGTGGGAACACAATTAGAAGGAAACAGTTTAGTAAAAAAGGCAAGCAGGAAAAGAGCTTGCCTTTCAGGGTTCCAGGAAGCTATGTGTGTATGTATTTATTGTATTGTATTTTTTTTTTTTAGAGAAGGAACTAAATCCAACCACCAGCTACCCAAACAATCCTTCCAGCAATAGAATGCTCCCTTACCAGACAAACAAAAGGCTGTGCAGATTCTCCCCACCACAGCCCACCAATGATCCAAATCCCATCCCCCAGGGCATGGTAGCCCCTCAGCCTACAAAGCCCTTACCTTGTTGGCCTGGACTGGATGTTTTGATCCTGAATGGGTGAGAGGGGAAAGAGGAGGGACAGCTGGCTGCTTCCCAATAAATTCCTCTTTCACCTTCCCCCAAGGATATCCCCCCCTCCCCAGTGGATGGCCCTAGTGGTCCATGTCCAATCCCTGGACCTAGCCTACCTCCCTTGGGATCACTACTAACTTCCCCCTTCCCCTTCCCTTCCACCTCCTTCACAGGTCAAGGGGAGGATGGCCCCAGATAAGTTACAGCTGCTGCCATCTGTTGCAGCCTCTGCATTCTCTAATATGTCAGACAGGTGATTTAGTGTACCTATGGAGTAATTTACTGATTGCTTGCATTGTCACTTTAATGTAACATATTGTATGAAATAGTAAAACTCTGTGTACAAATGGAATGAATCTCATTACTCCATAAGTATGCAAATACCATGAAGACCTGTTTTCTCTACTTTTGTTTGGTAACAGAATTACTCCTGACTTAGCTGGGCACAAATGATCGCAAAACATGTGAGTACTGTAATGCAGCACATCAGTAACAATCATTAGGATTTCAAGTTTTTCGGTCAGTATTTTATGAAAATGTGGTAACTGATACATTTTTAAGGTTGCATGGGTGGATCCATGCTGTCTTATTGCTATGAAGTAGATTAGAGAAAGGACTTGACAGGAAAGCTGTAATGCATACTTGCATCATGCTGCAGTCATATCCACAGCATTGTTTTTTTCGCTGCCTTCTCCTCCACAGACCTCACAACCCCCTCTCCCTCCCCCCTCCTGCAGGGCACTGAAAAAATAGTTTTGTAGAGTTTTTAAAAACACAGGATATGATCACCCTTTCCAAGCGTATTCTACTATCAGTTGCTTATCTAACTGGTACTAGTACCCTGAGGAACTCTAAGTAAAGGCAGAAGGCTTGTAACAAGAGAGCAACATGGAGCTCAGCAGAAAGTAAACAGAACTGTATGATCCTCCAGGAAAGCAAAGCCATTTATCAGTTGCTATTAGTTGTGCTGTTATTCAGTAAGACTGGAGAATCGCTAAGCCTCTGGGTTACAAACATGTCTGCAGGACTTGCTGGGAGATCTGGCCAGTGCCCTGCTGTAGTGAGGGCTACAAATTCTAGCTTCCATCTAGAGGACCCAAGGGATTGCAGCCGCTAGTTGTTTGTGGGTACACAGCACCAGGACTGAGAGACTGTAAACGCTTCTTCTTTGAATCCCTTACTTAAGCATCTGTGAAATTATACATTCCAGAAGCCTGTTTAACAAGCAATGTAAAGTTTACTATACAGAGCTGCAGTGGTACTGGAAGAGTGGTCTAGTTGTGGGATGAGGGGAATGGGATGTGAGATTTCTGACTCCTAGCAGGGTGCTCAGCTTTATGACTGGCCAGTGGGCAGAAATGTCTAGAGGGACATCTTGTGGATGGCCCCCTCTAGGGCTCTATATTAAGTTTTGCAGTCACTAGCCAGCAGTGCTAGTGGATGGGAGAATTTACTATCCCCACAGACTTTCCCACTAGCCCAGCTGATGTTCTTATTGGCTCCATTCTCCAGTACAAACCTACAGGGCTAGTTTGAGGAAAATCTTATTAGCCTAACACAAAATCTACCAGAATTTGGCTAGTGGACCTGTACCAGTTTGACTCTTGCATTCTCAGCGATAGGTTGCCAGTACTTAAACTATTTGTTTTAAAGATTTTATGATTGGGGCGAGGTCAGTGCTGAGATTGCCAGTGGCTGGTGGTCAGTGCTATGACTGTCGGGTGAATTGCTGTAAAGAGACGGATAAGTCCTTTGACTGATGAGGGAGGTTCAGAAGCAGTGCTGTGTTAATGGTGGGGGTCATTACTATGATTGTTGTGGTTGGGGGTGTTGTTGCTGATGCTGTAATGGTCAAGGATGAGGGGCAGTGTGGCTATTGTCAGGGGGTGGGAGGCCAGTGCTATGACTGCCAGGTGGGGGGCAGGGCTGTAACGTTTGGGAGTGGGAGGGCAGTGTTATGACTGTTGGGGACCACTGCTGTGACTGTCTGTGGAGGGTGTCAACCCTGTGCCTGTCATGGATGTAGGGGGACAGTGCTTTGACTGTGGTGGTGGGTAGTGCTGTGACCATTAGGGGCAAAGGTCAGTGCTGTCACTTTTGGGGGATGAAAATCAACGCTGCGACTGTTGGATAAGTGGTCACTGTGACTGAAACTGAAAAGTGTTAGTTCTGTGACTATTGAAGGGGAGGTACAGTTCTGTGACTGTCAGGGGTTGGGGGGTCAGTCCTGTGACTGTTGTGGGTGAGGGGGTAGTGCAGCGGCTGTTGTGGATGGGTGGTCTGTGCAGTGACCATTAGGAGTAGTGGGTCAGTGCTGTTATTGTAAGCAGATGAGAATTAGTGTTGTGACTGATGGTAGGGAGTGTCAGTTCTTTGACTTTTGGTGGTGAGTTGGCTATGCTGTGACTGTTGGGGACTGATGATCAGTGCTGTAAGATTGGGGTGGGGTATAGTGCGATGACCAGTGCTGTTACTATGGGGGATGGGGATCAGTGCTATGGCTCTCAGGGGTGTATGGTCATTGCTGTGACTGCCAGGTTGGGGAGGGGCATCTGTGACTGTTGGGAATATTGAGAAAGTGTTGTGACTCTCAGGGGTGTGATCAGTGCTAAGACTGCCAGAGGTGAATGGTCATTGTCATGACTGTCAGGTGAAGGTGTCAGCCCTGTGACTGTCAGTGCAGTGGTACAGTGCTGTGATTGTGGGGGTGGGTGGGTACAGTCCTTTATCTGTGGGGGGGGGTACAATCCCATGCCTGAGCTGGAAGGGGATTTGCAGTCCTATGACTGTTGGGGGTGTTGGTACAGTCCTATGACTCTGGGGAGGGGGTGGCACAGTACTATGACTGTTGGGGGTGGTCATTGCTGTGACTGATGGTGGATCGTGTCAGTACTTTGATGGTCAAAATGGTGGTACAGTCTAGTGATTGTCAGGAGCAGAGTCAGTTATGTAACTGTCAGGGATAGGGCATTATTTATGTGACTATCAGGGTGAAGGTAATTCCTGTGACTTTTGTGAGGTCTGCTTCTGTGCAGTTCTACACCTTTGAGGGACTGAAGCATTTGCAGAAAGTTGTACATGTGGCAGCAAGGTTGCATAAGGCACCAAACTAAGTGACTGTTCGATGGGGGCAGTCCCGACTGTGTGCGGTGGTCGTCAGTGCTCTGACTGAGGTATAGTGTTGTGACTGTTAGGGGTATGAATCACTGCTGTGCCTGTCTGTGGACAGTGTCATCCATGTGACTGTCAGAGGTATGGGGTAGTGCTGTCATGGTGGTGGGGTGTAAACCTGTGACCATTGCAAATGAGGATCTGTTCTGTGACTATCACGGGTTGGTGCCCAGTGCTGTGACTGACACTGGGGGTGTCAGTCCTGTGACTGTCTGAGGGGGGAGGTACAGTGCTGTGACTGTCGGGGGTGGGAGGGTTAGTTCTGTGACAGTCAGTGAGCAGTGCTTTGGCTACTGTGTAAGTAATGTAGAGTGGTATGCATTGGAAAAGGTGGTGCTTGAGTAAAGCAGCCAGCTTGTAATAACAATAGAAAAGAATGTTCAGCACTCATAGATTTAGTTTTAAATATAAAGTGAAAGATTCGTTTTCTGGCAAGATGCCTGGCATGCACCCACTAGCTCCAGCACTTCAACCCTTCAATAGGCCTTCCTCAGGGGGTGGGTCTGAGGAATACAAACATGCATCTAATTCATACAGAACTCTTTTAAAGTGATATATACAACACACTAAAAATAACATGCAACTCAAGGTGAAAACACATGAACAACATTTACAAACATTTAATTGTTCTGTTTTTTTGTGTGTTTTGTTTTTGACACTCATTGTACACAGTTATTGATATTAGTATAATTAAGAAATAAGGCACAGCAGTGTGTGTGTGTTATCAACTAAAACTCGTCTCCTGATTGGCTAAAACAGCCTGGCACCCGTGCTGTTATTTCTTGACAACGCCTGGCAAAAAACAAGTACCACAACTCCCCAACATAATACCACTAACATTTTCGAAACTACCTCCATTTTTTTCCCACTAAGCGACACCACAAGCTACAGGCCCTATCCCTCTTAACCCTCCGAAACAGTCACACCACAAAAAAACTGAAATATTTCACAATGAAAAAAATGGCATAACACATTTTCTTCATTCCTGCCCCACCCAAAAAGGTCACGCTGCAAAACAACTCAGACCCTCCTGACCCATGATCCCCACCCGCTTGCATAGACATCCCAGCCCAGCAGCCTGACTCCATCTGCTGTACGAATTGCACAAAACTCCCACTCCTCTATTTGCTTGCTGCACTTCTTCGCAATCCCCACTGGCTTGCTCACTTGCTTTCAGTGACTCACTCACTCATTCTCTCACAAAAACCCAACCCACTAGCCCCACTGTACCTTTATAGTCATCAGTTTGTCTTCTCTTCTCTTTAGCGCCGCAAAGCGTTCACAGTCCTTTTTTTTTTAAATACCAATATTTTACTATCCCTTTCATAACCTCCAATGACAGGACTACAGCTCCCATGAATCAGTAGGACAAAAATCCATATAGCTGCGAAAGACTGTCCTAAACACCATCACCCAAGGACTACTTTACAAAATAATATATAGTTTTATTCTATACATTATATTTATTCAGTTTCCTATTAATTTAATTGCATGTTATTAACAATCTAACAAATAAGCCATTTTCTAAGTGTAATAATACCCTCTAGTGTGGGTGTTATGGGATATAATGGACCTTCTAGGGGCTATAAGGCCCTCCATCTATGGCGTCGGGCCTCATTACACCCCTGACGGTCCGTTATATCCCAATAACCCCACCCTGTCTGGCGTTGTTACTTACATAACGTCACTTATGGGGTGGGTTGAAGCACTAGGTGAAGCCGAGTGCCTCCACCACCCCAGGAGTGATGTTATTACATGATAACACACACCCTGGAGTGCCTTATTGCTATTATACAATGGCTGATTGTTGTACAAAATAAAAACAATTAAAACTTTAAAAAATGTTTTTAGTACATTTTTAGTGAGGTAGAGAGAAGATGCAAAAAAATCAAGCAAATCAAGGAAATCTAGCTAATCAGTGGTACAGTGATGTTATTGTGTAATAACATCATTGTCTCAATGGGTCAGTAGCCAATCAGCTTCTTACATTTTTCCTTGCCATTGTATAATACTTAAATAAACATGTCTATATCTTTTACTTCAATTAATTCTGTAACTTTCTACCTAAAATATTTTTTTACCTCTTATACTCTACTTTAGAAAATGGGCGCGTAAATAAAACCTATCATCCTGATTGGCTAGGATGCTTACCTAGGCGGGTGGATATTTTTCAATAGAGCCCACTAAAAATGAAGAGCCAATTCAGGGTGCCCCATTACTGAAGATATTATTGGGCACCCCGAAGTTTTGAACTGCCTAGCCACCATGTTTCTAATTCCGCTTAGCGAGAATCACCTCAGCAAGTCAGCAGCACCCCGCTCCCTCATCACAACATTCCTTCAATGAAAACTAACAGTTTTCAGCCACCAGAAATAAGTTTTTTTCCCCCAGTCATTTAAAATCAGTAGCGCTAGCATGTCACGTGCTCTGCACTAATGGTACCTTGCCTCCCCCCTCGCTCAAATATACCAAAAACATACAAATGTGTAATTATTTTGTACATAACCCAGTACCTTATTTTTTTCTCCTGTCATATCATTCTGATATGCTCCACTGCATGAACCAAAGTCATGAGGTGTCCTATACATTTCCTCATGCGGCGAGGGGGGGGGGCAGCTCACTGGTGCAAACCTATTATAAAAAAACAAGAAAAAAAGCAGCTTATCTCAAAATAAATAAAATAACAGAAATGGCTGTTATGAAGGCTCCTCTTGCAACCTCTGACCTAATGCCTCAATGGTAACATAAACATACAGATGCAGGGGCTGAGATGCAGAGAGCACTGCTTTCAAAATAATAGCTACAGTGCCCTCTAGTGTCATTACTAGCATTATACATACATCATTAAAGAAAACAGTTCTAATGCTGGTGGAGGAACTATTTAATAGCAAAAGTTAATTTAAAATACGTTTTCCTTAACTTTTTTTTAAATTGAATTTATGTTTTTTCAGTGTCCATTTTCTAAGCGCATTAATACCCTCCAGGGTGGGCGGTATTGGGAATACCAGACTTTCCAGGGGCTTTAAGACCCTCTGCCTGTGGCATTGGGCAGTCCGGTGTTCCCCAATACCATACACCCTGCTGTGTATTATTGCTTACATACCCCTTTTTATCTCTCTCCTCTCTATTGTTCCCACTACTGTATTTGCACCATGTCAAACTTTTTCTCTTTACTTTCATGGGTCTCGCAGGATGTGAACTCCTTCCCCATCAGATAAATATTACAATATGTGTAACCTGTCTTATACTTCCTAGTAACTCCATAAGAACTGTGGATCCTTTGTGACCCCTTTTCTCTATTTTATTATATGGGTCAACCTCATCCCTTTAAGACTCCTACCCCAGTCTCCATAGTACCCTGGTAAAAGACCATGTACATATTACCTATACTTGGTAGGTTTACTGTAACAGTGCAACTACACTCATTATAGGAGGGTTATATATGTGTTAAAATCATACATACTGCAGCATTTCCCCCCCTCCATAACACTTTTTGTCTTGCCAATTTACTCAGGCAGGCTCTAAGCCTGGTTTCTACTTCCCCTGTCCACCACTCCCCTGTCACAGAACACAGAGCCCAAAGTTCCCCATGGATTGTTCCCCCATGATAGGACCAGAAAGTGGAGTGCCATATTCCCGTCACCCAGTCATTCACATCTGCTACTGAGCCAGTCATCTATGTAGCTGTGTGGGACAGAGGTAGCTGAGTTGGGCTTTATGGAGCCTGCACTAGCCATTTACACATTTTCTCCCCTTGGATTCCTGCCTTCTCCTGGGGGAAGCCAATGTTCAAGTTAGCATGCCTCCCCACCCAGGAGCAGGTCAGCTATCTGAAGATCACAGTCTTTTGTCCAACCCCTGGTAAACTGAGCAGGTTCCTGAACTTGGGTCACTGATGTAGTGGGAGATAAGGCACAGAGTGCCTCATCCCTCCATACCAGTGGACCTGACTGGCCTTATACTGCAGCATGGGATTTATTTGTTGCTAATGGGGCAGGTGATCAGACAACTATGGTGCCACTGCACGCCAGGGAATTATTTTTTTATTAATAGGCCTGGTGGTAAGAGCATGGGATATACCTGTAAATACCAGAGAATGTTTTAACTTTAACTGGGCCAGTAATCACAGGTGGATATTGTTATTGGCTGGCAGTTTGAAAGATGCATTAAACTGTTCAAGGTTCCTTATAAAAAACTATTTCCCTGTAGATGGCTCATAACCCCTGTAAAATAACATTATGCAGCCTTGTTGACTCTGACCAGAGTTTGTTATTTGTGCTTTGACGTACAGTCATGAGCACATAATACTGGTAATAATACCATAATGGTAGCCAAATAAAGAGATGTGTAACTTCACAATCAGAAAGTATTAACAGTAGTGATGTGCTGTTGTAATGGTATGCAGACTCCCATTTTTATTTTATTTGGAGGATGTTTACTTGAAATTATGATTTGATGTGCATGTACAGCAGAGGAATTGTAGTACCTCATGACACTACAGTTACATAGTCCTGTTGGTAAATTTGTTGGTCTGTGATCAGAAATATATTTTCAAATACATATATTTTTCCATGTTGTTTACAAAGTACAACATAATAATAAAAGGTTAATAATGTCAATACTAAGTACCAATTGCCAATGGCAATATTGTGTGTTACCGCAAAACACATTATCATGTGTTATAAACATATATGCATAGATATCAGTACTACATGCAAATGTGCTGCATTTTTGTGTAGTTCTATTCAACAATAATAGTAAGCAAATGCTCATGTGTCAAGCAAGCAGTGCCAACTTGATAACATTGCATTGACAAGCAGCAATTGTTGTCATGCATATATTGAGATAACAGTATGCTCAGAATCCTTTGTTTTTTTTCTTTTTTACTCTGTGTGTGTGTGTGTGTGGTTTTCCAAGGTGGTGCCTTTCTACAGCTTGAAGTGGGTATGTATGTGTTGAAGTCTGCATGTGAATCCATGGCTACAGAAGTGGCAAACCATGATCTTGTATGTCTCTTGTATTATTTGCAGAGAGATGCATATTGTTTGTCTCACCTGATGATGGCTGTATCTGGTTGCTTATGTTGTCTTGTCCCTATCGCTGCTTGTTGGGGAAATGAGGAGTTAGGGATGGAAATCCTAATGTCAAATTTCCCTACTTTTGTCACTGTAATATAAACCCTAACTGGTACATTAATAGAGATTTTTTTGCAAAGAATTCCCTCCCTTTTGTATACACAATACATACATTCATTTATTTTATTGTGTAGGTATTCACACCACAGTACCATTAAATGACCTTAGTAATCCTGATGTAGCCACTTTATTCACTGTCAATATACTCTGCTGTATCATGCTTAATAATAATAATAATAATAATAATAATTTTATATAGCACCTTTCAGTGTATCAAGGTGCTGAACAACTTTAAAACAATTCAAAACACTACATAAAAACAGCACATGTACATAAAATCAACATACAACAAAATAAAGTATTTAATAATAAAATCCAAACATTAATAAATAACTTAATTGTCTAAAAAAGCCATGCTCCACAAATAAGTTTTCAAATCCTTCTTAAAAAGTTCCACGGAGGTGCACTGCCGTAACCGACATGGTAGAGAGTTCCAAAGAGTGGGTGCAGCATGTGAAATGCCTGCTGCCAGAAGATTTTAAACTCACTCTGGGATCTCTAACAACCCCATGTCGGCTGAGCGAATGATCGGTCAGAACGTGAGAACGGGAGGTCTTTCAGATAGGCTGGACCCTGGTGGTGAAGGGCTTTAAAAGTCAGCAAAATGACTTTAAAGGTGATCCGCCACCGCACAGGCAGCCAGTGCATTTCGCGCAGCACGGGAGTGACATGACAGAACCGACTTGTCCCAGTCAGAACCCGGGCTGCAGCATTCTGCACCAGCTGTAGGCGATGGATTTCAACCCCAGAAAGCCCAAAGTACAGGGCGTTGCAGTAGTCTAAGCAAGAGGATACAAAAGCGTGAACCAGAGTAGGCAGGGAGTCAGACGGAACAAGATGCCTAACCCTGGCAATATTCCTAAGATGATAAAAGGAAATCTTGACAACGGCTGACACCTGCGCTTTGAGAGTCAGCCTTTCATCAAGAATAAACCCAAGGTTACGCACCCGTTCTGAGGACAGCATAGATACTCCACCAAGAACAATTCCAGATGGAGCACCGATACCTGGCCTCACCACCCGACCACCAGGGTCCACTACCAGCACCTCTGTTTTCTCCGAGTTCAACTTTAGCCAACTAGAATCCATCCAGTCTTGGATCTCCCTCAGACAGTTGTTAAACACCGAGAGAGCTCCATCCTGGTCAGGTGCAAAAGACAGATAGAGCTGGGTATCATCCGCATAGCAGTGAAACCTCAGCCCATATCGTCTAATGATACCTCCAAGGGGCAGCATATACACTGCAAACAACATGGGCGACAGCACGGATCCCTGGGGCACTCCACACAACAAAGGAATTGGGTCAGAGGAGAAAATCCCAGACACAACTCTCTGCGATCTCCCGGTAAGGAATGACGTGAACCATTGCAAAACGGTTCCAGACATTCCACAAATTTGCCCCAGGCGAGCTAATAGCACCATGTGGTCCACTGTGTCAAAGGCTGCAGAGAGATCAAGAAGAACAAGAATGGAACGTCTCTTCTGATCCCTCGCCATCAGAAGATCATTTAACACCCGAACCAGAGCAGTCTCAGTGCTATGTCTTTTACGGAAGCCCGACTGGAAGGATTCGTAGACATTATGGATGGTTAAATGGTCATCCAGTTGAACCGCTTACTGTGTAGTGTGCCAGTCTTGTACCTTATTTTGAGTGGATCCATGGCTGGTCGTCGACAAAATATTTGTCAAATGACCAGACAGCGAAACTGGCAGTTCGACCACATTTTGCAGTCAACTGCTGGTTTTAGAGGAAAACAACTGTTTTCTTTGGGGGACTTTGCCCCTGAACTCCCCTTGTAGGGGGCTGTGCCCCCCACACACTCCCACTTAGGATTCCAACTCCGAGTTGGAGCTTATTTTGGGGGGTGCAGAACCCTGACAGACAGTGCAGGGTTGCAGCGGGTTCCCTACAGTGACGTGGCACTGTAGTCACTGTAGGGGACCCCACTGTCAAAATGTCACTGTCATGAGTGTATACCATTTTGAGTGACAAACATTGTGAAAGTCAATATGCCTTTTACACATAGCATTAACTAAATGAATGTTTTTCTTAAGAAATAATGTAAAATATCCTCTTTATGCTGGAAATAGCATTGATCAAGTATCATATATGGTCATCAATTGCACAGCAAGCACTGAACATTGATGTACAATGTATGAGGAAAAACACAGAACACAGAATATTAGTTTAAAAAAAATTTGAAAAAATGCTTATTGAATTAATATCAGATTAGCACTGTGTTCCTGGAGAGGGTGAAAAAGAAGTACTTAAAGAAATAAATAATTAAACAATAATTGCACTCATAAGAGGAAGCCATCCAAGAAAAATTAAACAAAGATGACTGTTAACAACATATATAGTACAACATCTTTAAACTATTTATAAATATTTACAAGGGTGTACTTGGAAAATCCCTCACTTGACCTTTTAACAAAGGTGATCCTATGAAAAAGTTGGAGCACAAGACAACTAGTATACTAGTTGCAGAACTAAAATGTCAATGCAAATATGGTATTCAGCATGTCCCTTACAAAGGTTTAACATTTTGCAAGAAACAGACAAAATAAACTGAGATATAATAGCTTAAGTATTGAAACATTTTCAGTTTCAGAATGTAAATTTTGTGCATAGAAATAAAACAACTACTTCATATGACAATGCACACACAAACTGCATTACTTTCGAAATTATGTAATTGCATGTACAGCAATGCATTATATTTATGAGCAACATAAAACACACACACACACACACACACACACACACACACATATATATATATATATATATATATATATATATATATATAGGATACATGATGACACGAGTGTGATATGGAACATATTTGCTCCTCTGCGTGTCCTCTGAATACTCACAGTGGCAAAGCCACAAGTGAGGATTCAGAGGTCACTGTACAGGACTGAACATATTTCCCATATCACATGACTGCACATCATGTATCCTATTTATACAATAGGGGCTTCATTGTTGCAAAAAGGTTTCTGGAGGTGTAATAAATGGCATTTATTTTAACTCCGGTGATGTCATCAGGATTTATTTCACTGCGGTAAAAATAACTTGTTTTATCTCACTGGAATATGTCTCACCCCCATTGTATAAATATATTTATACAATGGGTT
This sequence comes from Neoceratodus forsteri, assembly GCA_016271365.2. Lineage (NCBI taxonomy): Eukaryota > Metazoa > Chordata > Ceratodontiformes > Ceratodontidae > Neoceratodus > Neoceratodus forsteri. Next base: position 1,133,488,098 of record CM028130.1, read on the forward strand.
GGGAAATTGTTGTTATTTTATTGGATGATGAGCATCACTTGACCGTGCGTATATAAGAGCGTGACTGCACACCTACAATTTTACCCCCTCCAAAACAATTTTGACATTTTATTAGATAGATAAACCACTGTGACGTGTGTGGCTGTGCTCTGATATATGTGCGCCTTGGGCGGTTGATGCACACCAAGGCGTGTGTATATCAGAGCGCAACCACACACCTCAGAGTGGTATATCTATTACATATATACAGTATATATATATATATATACACACACACACACACATATATATATATATATATATATATATATATACACACACACACACACACATATATATATATATATATATATATATATATATATATGAGATGTAGTTCAGTAGCTATTATAAGCCATTCAGGCATGGTGTACTTGAAACAAGGTGCTTTACTGCAGTTTTCTCCATGATGATGTTATGTGCACATGTGAATAAAGAGTTGTGTCAATTTGTTTTGGGGGAGATGGAAAACTTCCACATGTGCTAGAATATGTTATGATTATTGCTTTTACATACAGCCTGGCACCTATGTAAGCGCCCTCTCAAACTGTAACTAGTTCAATAAAATTAGTACAACAATACAGTCATTACAAGCGCAGTTGCAACCAAATACATGATCAGATATTTCCTGAAGTTTCTGTGGTATCACTAAAGAAATTCCCTGATTAGCTGCAGTTCCACAGTAGGGCCACCAGAGAGAGAAATTCTTTCCAAATCTCCCCAAATATCTGGAAATATCTGGCCATGTCTTTGGCTGCAACTATAGAAAAAAATTCTTTAACAAATAATAGTTTTTCCTTAACTCACCCAGTGATGGTTTTGAAATGGAATTAATGAGACCAACACATGTCTACCTCTTTGAACCAATGGGCATGTCTACCTCTTTGAACCAATGGGCATGCAGCCCATACCATACTACACATTCCAGTCTGGAATGTGTTGTACGGTATGAGGTGCATGCCCATTGGCTCACGCTGAGCGTACAGCCCTACCAGTGGTGTCAGTTGGCGGGCAGCGGGGTTGCAGGTGGGTGGGGTGCTGTTGCCCACCGCTGACCGAGGGGGAGTGGGGCTGTGGGGCTAAGTGGGCAGTTGGGGAGGGGGGTCCGCTGGATCACCAGGTATATTGGATTGTTTTTTATTTTACTTAAGCCCGCGATCAGGCTGACAGCGGTCCACTGGACCACCAGGTATATTGGTGAGTTATTTATTTTACTTAAGCCCGCAATTGGGCTAACAGCAGTCCACTGGACCTCCAGGGAGTTTGGAGGGTCATTTTTGTAGGTATGCCCATGATCAGACATGGGGGGGCACTGCCAGGTGCAGCTGGAGCTTGGGTGGCCACCCACAGGTGGCAGCTGCCGTGTTGCACCCTGCAATACAGCAGCTCACCTGTGGGTGGCCAGCCGTTGTTCCTTTTTTTGGGGGATCAACTTTGTGCAGCGCAAGTAGGGGTTGTGCATACATGGACTCAGCACAACCCGGGCTGAATATCAGAATGTGCAGAGTATGCATGGGCACACCCCTACCTGCGCCAAGATATATTACTGATGCGCCATGCATTGGGATGAATGCAGGCACAATTCCTGTTTGAATATCATGCTGGGGTGCATCAGTGGGTTGCGCCATGTGCAACCCTTTTGAATATCTGGGTCCATGTGTACAAATTGCCACAACTGTTTACCTTTTGATGACAGTACTTGCAATACATGCAGTGCTGAAACTTTTCCACCAGTTTCCATAGGCTGAACTACAATATTTGTCAGGGAGGTGACTTGTAATGTACTGCATGGTAAACCTGAGGATTTCACCGTCTTGACTATTGCCAATACAGGGTGCATCTTTTATTCACAATAGAATGTGGATATGAGGAGCACCACTCATTTGGTATTCCACTCTCCCAAAGTAATGTTGCACTGTGCCAAGAGGTGGATTAGTCTTTGACAGAATGAACCTCACCAGTATCTCATACTTTTCTTTTAACTTTTACAGCAACTGTGCGGCTTTCATACTATACACATCTCTAGTCAGCCACACAAAATGTGCAATGGATGCAGAGAGTATGCTTAACTCACTCTCTTACCGTAGGTGAAATACAGTAAATACTGAATGCTTTGTCTGAACTTACCATCAGAATGCAATATCCTGGACTCTCAGTACTCAGCTACAGGAGCACATACCACATGTTCATCTAAATGACCGCCAGTACCACATGGGAACACACCAAGAAAAGCAGGGTGCTTCCAATGTGCTCTCTCAGAAACTGACAGGACTGCCTTCAAACTGTTTCATTTGGTACAAGTCAATATTATCACTGCCTGGATCACTGCCATGTAGAGGAAGAATTGTGTACTGTTCATGCACATTCTTGTTTGTTTTCATCCAGACCATCTCAGCCATTACTTTTTTGGTGTCTAGTATTCCAGACTGACTGTGAATATTACCAAGATGGCACACATTTAAATCTTCAGAGAATGGATTTCTACCCTTTAGCTACCACAGAGTGTTTCTAATTTTCTCTACATTAACAGCTTGCTGCCAAATAACTTTTGACTTGGTTGGGACACAATTCACCAAAATCGCAATGCTGTTGTCCCTAGTTATTGCCTCAACATTTTCCTGGAGTGGGAGTGTCAGGCACGTAAAAGAGTGAGGTTTATTTGAAATTTAGATAAAGATGGCTTGTTTTGGGAAATAAATTATTCTTTGGGATATGTACTCTAAGTTAATTTTTGAAAAGTTAGCAACTTCAATTAATAGTAAAGGGTGATATTCATTTGAATTATTTATTTACTTTTTTGTTAGAACATTGTGGGTCATCTGGGAGCCTGCAAGCTTTAAATCTAAGTAAGTGTGATTTATTTCAGTTTACAAGCTTGATAGGAAGGAGCACTGAAACAATGCGGTATAGAATTTTTTTTTTAAAGTACTTTTTCATTTATTTGTTACAGAGAAAACAATTGTTCAAATACAAAAACATATAACAAATAAAGAATTAAGAAGCTATATGCCTAAACTTAAGCTTCCCTTTGTGATTTGAAGGTGTGACAATTCAATGAATGTAATATTTTTATGTATCTGCATTATAAATATAACATGGGATTTGTATTGATGTTTAATTTAATATTTTAAATGGGAACATGGTTGTGATTTAAAGGTAGAGAAGGAAGTGTAGATGCCAGCTTGAGAAGGAGTACAGATGCCATATATAAAGGTGGGAACTTTGTGACAACTTTTTTACTTAGCAATCAAATCTGAAGTAGTAATTTTAACAGTATGTGTACTTGATGGTCTGATTGCTATGGGGACATGATTCAAATTTTTGATTGTGCTCTTTAAAAAACATATAGTGGGATTACATAAGTAATGTATATATTGTTTGGAACGGTTGCTTCATATATTGTGGGTGCTCAGAAAAGAAAATGGTATACAAGTTATGTTTTATTTTATTGTTAGATCCTGAAGAGGCGTTCAGAAAACCACGAAATGTTGATCTAAGTATTTGTGGATTCTTTACAAGAAAAAAATAAAATAAAATAAAGTTTTCCCTGTGAGTGGGTCTATTTCTCAGAACTGTGCCAAGGTATGTAATAGATCATTTTAGTGCCTTCAATCAATCAATCAATCATTCAAAATCTTTATTTATCCAGGCAGGCACCATTGAGCAAGGCTCAATTGCAAGGTGGACCTGGTTATGAATACATCAAAGCACAGTACAGAAGTAGGTATACAAAAAGCAATAATACACAAGGAAGAAAAAGTATATACAGTGTATACGGTACAGTAAAAGGTTGAAATAAATAAAAAAAACAGCATTATTTTGCAATTAAAGAAGTCAGCAGATGTACAATCAACCATAGGCATACAGGGGTTATAAGCAGAGATCTTTTGAGTGAGGCAGCAGACAACTACACATATAGGGGAAAGAGGCTGTGTATGGGCTGGCAGGTTAGAAAGGTAACGAAAAGGAGGCATATATTACCGACGACTGGGGGAAAAAATTAAGCTAAAACCACAGAAAGTGACGATGGCTATCGTGTACTTGTTTATTATGATAATGACAGAGGAGGGGTAGATAATTGGGACACTACTATGGATGGGGTATGACTTTAGCCAGGCTGGAGTGGACAGGGAAGGTGGGTGCAGTAGGAAGAGTTAATAGGGAAAGAGTGAGAGCCAGGGGTAGAAACAACTCTTTCTTTTGGCATGTTTTTCATTTTTGTATTCAGTCATAGAATTCTTTGGAATGGCGCTTGGTGAGTGTACTAGAACCCACTCAAACAAGTTCAGGCTGGCTGGCTATCTGAAGGGGTGGAACATCTGCCTCCATCTTGTTTAAGACATTAGTGAAATAATAGTGAAGGGTGTTATGCATCTGAATTATTGGTTTGTTATTTATTTATTACAATTTTTTAATAGAACAGAAATTACAAAAAACATCAATGCATCAGTTTGGGTTACAGCAATAAAAGTAGGGAAATGCAGCATTAGGGTTTCCAATCCTAACACTCCAACCTCTACCCTGCACACATACCAATAGGAAGAGTCATGTTGGTGATCAGGCCCACACTCATCCCATTCCACAAGTAAATAAGCTGAGATGGGTACAGTATACAGTATAAGAATGGGATAAGTGTTAGAGCTGAACCCCCCAAGGCATGTTGATGTGTGCAGGGTGGCAGTGGGGTGTTAGGGTTGGAAACCCTAATGCCACATTTCCCTACTTTTGTTGCCACAACCCTAACTGATACATTTATGGTGTTTTTTGCAATTGATTTCCTTACTTTTTAAGATAGTATAATCGTATCCTTATCTGTATATAGGCATGTAGGGCCCTCTGGGCCCTGTGCTCCCATCCCTCCATAGATGTGTATATGTATGTGCCTGTGAATGCACAAGGCCCTCTGGGCCCTGCACTTTCATTTATAGAACAACAGTGATCAAATTGTCAGCATAACCATCTTATTACCCTGACTCAGGTACCCAGTAAAGAAAATATTTGAATCCCTGCCTAAACATCATTCTGTGCAACTGCAATGCCATTCCAGGCCACAGGTGTAGAAACACATTGTATTGCCAGGATTTGAAAAATAACAGCTGTGACACCCATGAAGTGGGGAAATAGGAAGGCTATGTTGAAAATCTGGGGTCAAAATATTTTAAATTTCCAAAGTTACAAGCATGCATAGTGAAATTGCAATGAATGGTCATAACTTTGCCATTTTTGACCACAAATTTTCATCATAGCCTTCTTATGATCCCACCTCATGAAAAAGGTCAGAAAAAAATGTTAAATCCCACTGAAAAGGGGATTTCACCAACCAACTGCAAAATCAGGTTGTGGGTGGGAGTTGCATAATGCCAATCACATTGTTCATGAGGTGGGATCCTCAAAAGACCATGTTGAAAATTTTGGGTCAAAATATCAAAGAATGGCTAAGTTAGGCATACAAGTTGAAAACCCAATTGAAATACATTGAACTGCATTTATCTTAGCTTCTCATATTGTAGTCGCTGATTCTAAGAGCAAGACAAGTCTTCAATCAAAGAGTGGATATTGAACCTGGGACCCATTCAGGTGAGTGAGGGTCTGTGGGGATGTACTGGGGGTGTGGAGTGGTGGGTTCTGAGTGGGAGGTGGGGGTGTGGGGACTGATTAGCAAGGGACCATTTTTTTCTTTTACAGGTTTTGGAAAAAGAAAAAGGTGATCAAGGGACATTTTTCTTCATTTCAGGGTTGTACCTAAAATGGGAAGGTGGGAGGTGCCACTAGACCCCAGGGAACAAAATTTAAATAATGGGGATAGAGATTGGAGAGCGCGGGTGCCACTAGACACCAGAGAATAAAAAACAAATAATGGGGGATGGTGATTGGCTGGTGGGAGGTGCCACCAGAAAAAGTGAATAACTAAGAGCTGTACCAAGGTGGACTGGGGTGCTCAGTGACAGTATTCTTGAATAGGCAATCACAAGCCATGACACTCACCTTAGGCATAAACATAAACAGAGCAACTGAAAATTCTGCATCAAATCTCTATTTATTAAAGGATTGCTAGAAATGACGAACTGCTGCCAGCTGCTGTCAATTACTGAGTCCATACTATTTACAGTACGTGCTCATTCATAGCTCAGTCCATGACTGGCTGTGGTGGTGGGAGCTGGGCTTGGCCATTTGCCAGCTAGATTATGGGTTGGGGGAGCGGGGTGGTAGGTAGGGGGTTCACTAGACCACCGGGATGTAGGAAAAATCATTTATTGGGAGATCAGACCAGGGCAGTTTGGAAGTACACTGGGAATATTTAAAAAAAGAATATGGGAGATTGGGGCTTTGGTGGGTCTACTAGCCCATCAGGGATATTTAAATAAATAATCTGCGAGAGCAGGGCTTGTGATGGGGGTGCTAGCCCACCAGGGAAATTTAAATAAATATTATGGGAGATCGAGGCTGGGTGGGGCAGGCCACCATGGATTGCTGTCCATGGTACTTCAAGTTATATGTCTGCCTAGGCTTGCAGCACATTCACAATGCCCAGTCTGGCACAGGACCAAGGTTTTTTTTTTGAAATTTAAATTTTATTGCTTTAAGAATATAAAAAAGGGAAAACAGTATCCAAGTATATCTGTAAAAACATTTCTACAATAAATCAGAATATAAACAAATAAACAACAAAAATAGAAACAAAATTCCCATCCCCCCTAGAGACATGTCCAAAAAATATACAAAAAACATCCACCCAACCCTACCAAAGAAAACCCACACAAGATCCGCAGCAACATAAAACTGTGACAACTTAAAAGAAACCCTCATCCCAAAACCACCCATCCCTCCAACCCAAACCCTATCCTCTCAGGGTGCACCCACCATGCATCGCTACAATAATAGAATAAACATCAACTAACAGTAAGTCAGAATCATAATAGCAAACAGACATAGGTATAGCTACATCAGAGAAAACAAACTGATTATATTTGAACTAACAGAAAGAAATAGAGACAAAAGTGCATGTGGACATAGGGACTGGGTCATAATAAAGGAGACCCAATTACATCAGACATAGAGCCTGGTAGTTTACCCCATCTCCTGTGAAACAGATCCAACCGCCTCTAAGACTAGCAGCTAGTTTTTGGACTGGAAATACGATAATAATTCAGTTAACCAATCGCAAATGATAGGACCAATTGGTCAGTCCAATGTCTTAACACCATTTTTTTAACAGCCATAGCCACCATGGCTATGTGATATCTTCGCCAGCACTGTCAACCCGAAAAATCTCCAAAGACACACACTCAGGACTGAAAAAGCCAGACAGACCTAATAAAGGATCAAGATAGTTTTAATCTGCGACCACAGTGAGCCACTTTAGGACAGTCCCAGAATATATGAACAATATTGCCATCCCCATGCAAACACCTGAAACAGCTAGGATGAGAAACCTTCCCAAACTGAGATAGCTTAGCTGGGTGTAATACATTATTAACAATGTAGTACTGGGTTAGTGAAACCTGTCTTGGGTATGGTATCTATGAAGATCATTCCAAACCCCAAGCCAGTCAAAAGAATTCCTGGGCAGAAGATGAGTCCAAACATCCGAACCAACAGCCCCATCAGGTAAGTTATAGTCCAGAAGAAAGGAGTATATCGAAGAGACAGAATGAGACTGAGAAGCAAGTCTAACCACTTCAGAAAGAAAAGGAGAGACCACTGACTCCCCAGGGGAAGAGCCAAATCTCTGATTGATTAAGTGCCTCGGTTGGTAAACCTTAAAAATAGACCTGCTAGGTATGCAAAACTTCTCGAGAATATCACCGAGGAGAGAAGGGAATTAATATTAAAGAGTTTCCCAGACTAGCTTCCTAATTTGTGGCAGCCAGTCTGGACCAATCCATGAGTTGCCTAACTTAATATTAGGATTAGCAACAACCGCTGCCCCAAACGACGTGGGGAAACATGGAATGCTCTCAGACATTGCCAAAGACTGCAATAGCAGTCCTTATGACATTATCCGGGATCCACTTAGCAAGCAATTTTGGGGGTAGGTAAAAGAGAGCATGCTTATCAAATTTAATTGCAGCGAGGGAAAGACACTCTAATTGAAGCCAGATAGGACAAGATACATCCGGTTCGACAGAGAGCCATCTTCCCAGCTTAGAGAGGTGCGCAGCCCAGTAATACAACAGGAGATTGGGCAGTCTGAGACCTCCTCTATCTTTAGAAAGAGATAGTTTACCATAAGAGCGCCTAACTGCCCTCTTGGACCAGATGAACTGAGAGAAGAGCATGTGAAACTGCTGAATATAGGAGGCAGATAGCCTAAGATTTACCAAATTCAGTGGATAGAACACTCTGGGAAGGACATTCATCTTAATCACATTTATCTGACCCCAGAGTGACATGGGGAGGGCTGACCAATGTTGGAGATCCTGTGCAACCGAGTCCCTGAGCCAGTCCAGATTTAACTCCTTCAAGAGGGAAGAGTCAGTGGAAAAAAGATCCCTAAATATTTAATGTATCTAGGGGCCCACTTCATGCCAAAGGAGGAAAACTCAGCCTTGTTGGCATGAACATTAAGAGGAAAATTTCCGATTTGGAAACATTCAACCTGTAAACCCTAAAAGACCCCAAACCTCTCGATCAGCCCTAGCACCTCCCTAAGAGACTCAACTGGATCCACCAGATGTAGAAGGATGTCATCAGCATATGCTGAGAGGACCAGTTCTTTTGGTACAAAGTAATTCCTCTGATCAGGGCGAAGCCTTAATCCTTCTGAGTAAAGGTTCCAAATACAAATTGAATAAGAGAGGCGAGAGGGCAACCCTGTCTGGTACCTGCATAAAGACGGAGAGAGAAGAAATACCCCATTACAATATACTCTGGCAGAAGGACGACTGTAAAACACCCGGATTCTATTAACAAAGGCAGACGGGAAGCCCATCTTCTCGAGCACACCCCAAAGAAACCCCCAGTCCACACGATCAAAAGCCTTTTCGGCATCAAGAGAAACCAAAATCGCTGGGTGCGAAGGGATTGAGCATACTGCGAAATATGCGAAAGGGTCCTCAGATGATCAGCCGAGGATCTACCGGGCACAAATCCAGCCTGCTCAGGACTCAGCAGTTCAGACCATACCTTCTTAATATGGTCAGCCAGAATCCTAGCAAGGATCTTCATATCATAATTCTGAAGTGATATGGGTCTGTAACTAGCTGGATCCGTGAGAACCTTGTCAGGCTTAGGAATTAAGAGAATGGTTGCCTCAAAAAGTGATGGGTCTACTTCCGAGGCTAGAGCCAGATAGTCATACAGCTTGAGGAGGGAGGGTACCAAGTCCTTAGCGAAAGTCTTATAAAAATTGGCTGGGAACCCATCAGGCCCCGGTGTACGGTCCAGAGTGAAAGAAGCAATAGCCCTCTCAACTTCCTCCTCTGAAATGGGGGCAGACAAAGTAGCCCGCTGAGCCTCAGATAAGCAGGGAATGTCAATCTCACCTAAATAGTTGTCTAAGTCAGAAACAGAATACGACCTCTCCAGCTTGCTGTACAAATCCGAATAGAATTCCTTGAAGACGTGGGCAATTTTCCGAGGCGCAGTGACAGCTTCCCCAGAAGGAGAGACCAGAGAAGGAATAAGCCTAGAACTCTCAAGTACCCGGAGACGCTGTGCCCAAGAGCTTACCAGACTTTTCTCCCTGGTCAATATACTTTGTTTGGGTCTTAATAAGAGCATATTCAGTTTTCTCCCTTAAGAGATCCATATATTCATCCTTGACTGCCAAAAGCTGCTTAAGATCAGTCAAGGAGGAAGTTGAGAGGTATTTAGCCTCCAGATCCCGAATTCTACCCATCAAAACTAAGGAGTCAGCAAGTCCCCTTTTCTTTCTGAAGGAAGCTGTCCTGATAAACTTACCCCTTAAAAAACATTTAAGAGCAGACCAGACCAGATCAAATCTAGGAACAGAGTTGAGGTTCTCTGCCAAAAATATTAATATCAAGGAACTTATATTAGATACAGTCTGCGAGTCCTTTAAGAGCTGTGTGTTCGGCCTCCAAACCGAATACCGTGAGTATTCAGGGTTAAGGGGAGAGCTTAATCCAGACAACCGCATGGTCAGAAAGAATAATTGGGTCAATACCAGCTAGACCAAAACTTGAGAGAAAAGAAACACTAATCAAAATCATGTCCAGACGAGATTTGATAGCATGAGATTGAGAGAGTAAAGTATAGGCCTGAAGAGTGGGGTTAGCAAGTCTCCAGGGATCGCACAAACCTAGCAGTGCTCTTAAATCTGAAAAAGCTCTATGGGCTGGAGAAGGTGGGCGCTTATCTTGGGGGTCTCTGTCCAAAGTCAATGAGCAAGGAAGGTTCCAATCTCCTCCTAGTATAAATTGAGCCAGGAGGAAACTAATCAATTTCTCAGTAAGAGACCTAAAAAAACTGGAATCTCCTCTGACTGGACCGTATATAGATCCTAGAACAACACTCTCACCGTTAAGAACCCCTTGAACCAAGACAAATCTCCCCTCCACATCCGCCACCGTCTTCTCTACAGTAAATAAGACCTGTTTTTTAATAAGAACTGCGATCCCCCTACTATAACAGGAGTTACCAGCCAGATAAGAATAAGAGAAACCTGACCGAGATAGTAAATTAACATCAGACTGAGTGAGGTGTGTCTCCTGGAGAAAGAGAATGTCAACTCGCATTAGTGAACAGTGTCGAAACATCTGGAGACGTTTGACCCGGTCCCGGAGTCCACGTACATTCCAAGAGGCAATTTTCAGAGACATTTTAGTATTTTAAAGTACTGTAGACAAGTTAGAAATAACCAAGTAATCATATAACTATAGAAAAAGGTAGGGTGCACCCCCCCAACATTATACCCATTAAATTCACTGTACTTAAATCCAAGAAGGACCAACCCCAAAAACAAACCCACCCCCACTATCGTAAACCATAAACACCCTTGAAAAATAAGACTCTAGCCCAACAAGGAGAGAAGTCAGCAACCCACCTGACCCCCCCCGACCAAAATCAGTCTCCCAGGTGTCCTATATAAACCAATCTGTGATAAATTCCAAACCCCCACCCTAACTCTGATCCTAAAAAATGTCTTTAGTAATCAATCCAACCCCCGACCCTAAGTCCCACAAAACCAGCAAAAGTACAAAACCTCGAAAACTATGTACAGGGAAGACCAGAATGAACATAGTATCCAAGCAATAAATCAGTTCTGGCCTCCAAATCCCATTGCGAACCCCCTAATCCCAGGTGAATAATGTAGACAACCTACCCAGTGCCAAGAGAATACCCATACCCCAAAACCTATAACCCAAGTCAGTGTCATCACCGGGAGGTTAGCCAACCCCAATCTCAGGCTCGCAATAAGGCATCCAGCGAGCAGGCATCCAAAGGCCAGGGACCCCCCAATCGCCACTTAACAGCCATATAAATGCCATCCTGAAGAAAATAGAGGTAGCGAGGCCTGTAATAGCAGGCAGTATCCAACCCTCCAGATACAAACAGCAGCAAAGGGAATCGGCAGGATACGCGACCGAAACCCACCCAGCCAGTTACGAGCAGCACAATCTCAGTCATCGGGAAGACTATTTCCCCAAAGGAAAACAAATTGGCTTACCCCTCGACAGGATTATCCATTTGGAGAAGGGTATTCGGATGAGAGAACTCACGTCGCGGTCATTTCAGCATTGGGGCGTTGTTTCCAGGGGGTTCAGTAAGCAGACGGACCGAAAACGTCCTCCCCCCGGAAGTCCCTAGAGAAACGCCAGCCCAAAACTTAGTTCCACCCTTCTAACCGGGAGCATGACCACTAGGACTCAACCCATCCCCGCAATGACCACCCATCCGACCCTGCAGCCGAAAAAACGGACAAGGTAAGAAAAGGACCTTAAGGGAGGGAGGGAAAAGGGCAGAAGGAAAGAAAAAAAGAAGAGGGGCAACCAACCAGGGGAAGAATCGGAGGGGCTGTCTCACAAGGGGAGGGGGAAACGAGCAACCAAATCCCCTAAAAAACTAGGCCTTTCCCCTGGCCTACCCCTAATTGCACAGCACCAGCAACAATATTGAAAGCAGGTATAGGCAGCACAAACAATAACAATTAGCAGGCAAAATGTGAGTCCTTCATCCAGGTTTCTTGAATAAGTCCGGTAGCTTGGAGAGCAGCTCACCTGGGCCAGGTCTGGTGATGTGTAGCTGCAGACAGAGCCTCCAATTGTAATCTTCAACGTTGCAGGATAAGCCATTTTAAAGGGGATTGAAGCAGGAATCAACTTGGACACAACCTGATGGAAGGCAGCCCTCTTCTCCCTTGTCTCCTTCGGGAGGTCTTGAGCAACTCGTAGTTTAGATGAGCCCCACAGGATCTCCTTGTGCTCTCTTGCCTTAAGAAAAACATGCTGGCGTTCCACATAACTTAAAAATTTAACAATTATGGGCCGTGGAGTGGAACCTGGTGGGGGTCTGGGCCGCAAGGACCGGTGGGCACGCTCCAGATGGTATAAGGAGCTTATAGGTGAGGGCCCAACTACCTTCACTAAGAACTTTTGGAGGAAAGCAAGAAGGTCAGGCCCCTCCTCCATTTCAGGCAGACCAAAAATGAGCAGATTGTTTCTGTGGTTACGTCCTTCAAGGTCTTCAGCTTTATTTTGCAGCTTCTTAATTTGCTGTCTCAGATCGTCCACCGTACCCTCCGATCTGTCTTGCCTTTTCTCCACAGAGAATACCCTGGCCTCGACATCTTCAACCCTGGTAGAGACTGACGACAGATCCGATCGTAGCGACTTCATCTCAGCTGCAAGATCCTTCAGGATATCTTTAATAGGGCTGAGTTCGTGCATAAACTTATCCTCGGTTAAGGGAAGGGCCATTGATGCTTTGTCCTCGGACCGTTCAGGCTTACCCGGTCCTTGATTTCTCTGCTTTTTAGCCGCTTTGTTCGGAGAAGCAGGAGGGGTGTGCTTAACTGGGGCCTGCTTCATATTGGCCTCCATCTCCCCTCAAAATCGAGCTAACCCCAGGACCAATAAGAGGAACAGCAACTGCTCAGGTTAGTGAATCTCCTCCTGTAGCAATCTGGGCAATTAGCGATCGCGATTTAACGAAAAAAAAGCGCTAAAACGGCGATGAGAGGGGGGAGCTCCAAGCCCATGCAGCCATCTAGACAAACGCCATCACGTGACCTCCAGGACCAAGGTTGCCACAAGCCATGGGACTTTGCTGCTGGGAGCCTACTTGATGGAGAATCAGGCGCAGGGTTCCCAATGCATCAGCAATTTCATCAGAAGGTCCTTTGCAGTCCTTCTGCTGCTTAATAAAAGTGACTGCAGGTTCCATGTCATCTTCTTACAAGTAATCCAATTGTGTAAATTTACTGACAGTACTCCTGACATGATGGATTTTTGACACAAATTTGTGCATTCATGTGCATATGGTGAAATACATTCCCACAAGTTCCATCTTCTCAATGTTTTGTATGAGTTTTTTGTCACTCCTCTTTCTGAGATGAAGAGATTTATAAAATTCTTTAATACATCAAAATATACATAGATACATAGACAGTGTCAGCAGATAAGGGCCTATGGCCCACCCAGTCTGCCCATTTGAGCCTGGAAGTTCAGTTTATGTTTTCCTAGAAGTCTGCAGCCCCTTACCCCAGACCTCCAGAATTCCTTTATGTCTATCCCATGCAGTCTTAAATTCCGTGATTGTTTGCACCCCAGCATCCTATTTGCTTTACCTGCTGCCTTGTCACACTGTTTCCCTACCTTGAGGTCATCAGAGATGATAACCCCAAGATCCCTTTCCTGCTTGGTGCATGCTATATCCTCACCCGACAACTGATTTATTGTGCCAGGGTTTTTGTGCCCCATATGCATTATCTTGCACTTCTTTGCATTGAATTTCAACTGCCAAACCCCTGTCCATTCTTCAAGTTTCTGCAGGTCCCTTCTCATTCTGTCTACACCCTCTGGTGTGTCTACTCTGTTACAGAGCTTTGTGTCATCAGCGAACAGTGAAATTCTGCCTTCTAGGTCCTGCACAATGTCATTGATGAAGATGTTGAATAGGACTGGTCCCAGCACTGATCCCTGTGGTACCCCACTGGTCACTCTTCCCTCTGTGGAGTGACAGCCATTTACCACCACCACCGTCTGTGTCCTGCCACCCAGCCAGTTACCTACCTACCACACTACTGTCCTGCCCACACTCATATTCCCCAGTTTGTGTAATAGTCTTCTATGTGGCACAGTGTCAAAGGCCTTGCTGAAGTCCAGATAGGCCATGTCCACTGCCCTCCCCTGATCCACCTCCCTAGTCACCCAGTCAAAAAATTCAATGAGGTTGGTCTGACATGACCTCCCCCTGGTGAAACCATGCTGCCTTGGGTCCTGTAGTCCATTGACAACCAGATGTTCCACCAATCTCTCCTTCAGTAGTGCTTCCATGATCTTCCCTGCTACTGAGGTGAGGCTGACTGGTCTGTAGTTCCCGCTTCCTCTTTGTTCCCACTTTTGTATAAGGGGACTACATCTGCTCTTCTCCAGTCTTTGGGTACCTCCCCTGTTTCCAGTGATTGGCTAAACAGGATAGCCAGAGGTTCAGCCACCTCCTCTCTTAGTTCTTTAAGGACCCTGGGGTGCACACCATCTGGACCCATTGCTTTATCAACTCTTATTACTTCCAGTTCTTTCAGGACCCTTTCTCGTGTAAAAGGACTTGTGTCCATTTCTGCACCATTCTCACCCCTTGTACTCCCTTCTGACCCATTACCCTCCTCTTCCTCAGTAAAGACTGAGCAGAAATACCTGTTCAATATATCAGCTTTACTGTTGTCATCCTCCATGCTGCTGCCATCCTCCCCCTTCAGTCTCACTATCCCTCCCTTTGCCTTTCTTTTTTCATTTATGTACCTGTAAACGGTTTTGTCCCCTCTACCCACTGATTTTACAATGTGTTCTTCAGTCTGAGCTTTGGTTTCCCTTACTGACCTCCCTGCCTCCCTTTGCTTCTCCTGGTACTTCTCCCTATCCCCTTCTGCCTGTGTTTACTTGGTTTACTTGGTTTACTTGGTTTCAAAGGACAAAAGAAGGCTATTGCCCATCGAGATTGTCCCCCACCACATTGGTGGGATAATTATACCTTGTAGTTGTTAAACTCAAGCCAGCAATCCAGCCCTTATTTGAAGACTGTATTGGAGCTACTGTCTACTAAGTATTGTGGGAGGAGATTCCACAATTTGGGGGTTCTTACTGTAAAGTAGTTTAACCTTTTTGTTGTTTTTGCTTTAGATACAAATATCTGGTTGTTATGATACCGAGGTGAAGTCCAACTGGTGGAGGAAATGTAAGCCACAGTGGTGCATTAACTCTTGAGAATTCTGGATTTTGTACAATAGGAGAAGGTCACCTCTGGTACGTCTTGTGCGTAGTGAGTGTAACCCTGTAACTCTTAATCTTTCCTCGTAGTCGAGTCTGGATAAATAAGGGACTTTGGTGTCTTTTTGTATTGCCTGAATGCAATCTTTCTGGCTTTCACTTTCTTTGCTACCTCTTTGGAAAACCACAATGGTCTCCTCTTCATTTTCCTCTTGCCAACCTGCTTAATGCATAATTCTGTTGCTCTTGTAATCCCCATTTTAAATACTGCCCACTGTTCCTCAACCACTGATTCCTGCCCCTTTCCCCTTAATGCCTCTTTCAAGTATCTCCCCATTTTCCCAAAGTCTGCCCCCCTTAAAATCCAGGATACGTATTTTTGTGTGGTTTGGTTCTGCTCTTTCTGTGATTTCAAACCACAATGACTGGTGATCACTGTTCCCCAGGTGCTCCCCCACTGTTACCCTCATCACACTGTCCCTGTTTGTAAGCACAAGGTTGAGTATTGCCTTCTGCTGAGTTGGTTCCATGACCAGTTGCTTGAGGAAGGCACCCTGAAGGGAGCCCAGGATAAATCTGCTCCTAGTTGATGCTGCTGCTGGGATGCTCCAGTCACGCCTGGAATACTGGAAGTCTCCAAACCAGTACTACCCTCATTTTTGTCTGCCATCCTTGATGGCTAGTATCAGCTGCCTATCTGTTTTTCCTCCTGGGCTGGTGGTCTATAGACCACACCTGTGCTGATGGCTGGCCCCATTTTCCTTTCTAGCTAACCCACAGTATCTCTCCCCCATTTTGTTCCTCCTGGATCTCTGTGGCCCTTATGTCATTTTTCACATACAGTGCCACTCCTCCTCCCTTCCTACCTACCCTGTCTCTTCTGAATATGTTGTAGCCAGGTATGGCCATCTCCCAGTTGTGGTTATCATTACACCAGGTTTCAGTGATGGCCTCAATGTCCAGGTCTTACTGCACAATGACAGCCTCCAGATTTTCCATCTTGTTGCTAAGGCTCCTGGCATTGGCACACATGGCTTTCCATGATTTGACCTCCCTAGACTGTTTCACTGTGCTACTCCAGCCCCTTCCTTGGTTGTCCTTTATCCCTGGTTCTCCTTGCTGTCTGCCCTTCTGCTGAATTTTGCCCCTTTTCTGCCTATTCACCTCTTGGGTGCTAATCTCCATCTTTTGCACACTGCTTTGTAGAGATAGCCACTCCTCTGGTTCACTGGTTCCACTGCTAGCTGTGGGGGGTGAGCAATAGGTATCCTCCTTGTTGGCCTGCCACCCTCCTTTGCTAGTTTAAATGCTTGTCAACGTAGCATTTAAACTTATAATTTCATGATCTAATGTTGCACATGTTATCACATGTCCATGTGACACACCATGCCTTCCTCTGTTCTGCTGACAACTCATTGTCTTCCTCCAACTCATGCAAATCAACTTGGTGTAGCAATGGCAAAACACTGCATTCTTTACCAGCTTCATTGAAGCAGACAGCCACTTGCTTACTCTGGGATGGTACATTTCCTCCCAAATATATGCCTCTGCATGTTCAGTACATAGCCAACAACCATTAAATATTAAGCAAAATTATATCTATTGAGATGTTCAATTTCCTGTAGTTTAATTTTAATGTTGAGAATTTTTTCTTCAAGTCTTCTGTCTGAGCTATCATGTTTGACCACAACTGTGACCATACATTGATGGCCATCTGCACAAATTGCTTTAATTTGAGAAGTAATTTCATCAACTGAATTTTTCTCTTGATATTCCGACCTTTATGTCTTATTACAGCAGATATCATTAGGTCAATCTTAACTCTAACACACAATACAGTATATTAAAATACTTTGCTCTATTATGATGGGCGCTGGCTACACAGGCATTTCTAAACTTTTACTTTTGTTTGGACTTCTACCTTACTAATAGTGCTGTGTGAAAAAAAATCTTCTACGGGCAAAATGTGCACAAAAGATGGACTTTTGCTTCCGCGAAAGTTCAAAATTTATTTTGGCAACTTTTGTTGAAATTTCAACTTAGAACAGTGAGATAACTGAATTAACTGTGGATTAATGCATTAAATGGCTGAAAATAATTCTGCAGAACTGATCACTGTCAGAGATCAATTCTGCAGAAATTCTTTTGACCATTTAAAACATGAATATGAAATTCATACATTCATTCCACATTTGTGGAACTGTGGAATGAATATATGAATTATGTATCACCTTCACTGGCCCCATATTAATGTAATGTGTCCCTCCCTGGTATCTAATGGCACCCCCACCCTCTGATCACCATCTTTCTACCAAATAAATGTTTCCTTGGTGTCTAGTGGCATCCCCCACCCTCTAATCACCATCCCCTGCTAAATAAATACTTCCTTTGTGTCTAGCAGTACCCCCTACCCTCCAACTGCTGTTCCCCTATCACTAAATGCTTCCATGGTGTCTAGTGGCAACCTCCACTTTCTGATCACCATCCCCCTATCAAATAAATGTTTTTCTGGTGTCTAGTATTGGTGGACAAAGTGGCTAAAATTCACTCTGTGAGCCGGCCCGGTGGCACTGAGGGTTGAGGCGCTGGATGCCACACCTCACGCTATGCCGGTGACCCGGATTCGGGAATGAGCCTGGGCCGTCGGGGGTCAGCGGGGGTGGAGAAGGATCGAGTATCCGTTAGACTGCTCTCCTTCTCCAGGGGTGGGAGAGGGAATGCCTCGCTGTCCTGCCAGCTCCAAGCAGTGGCTGGGGGCTATGGCAGGTCAGGGACAGAACTAGAGGGATGTGCTGTGGCAAGACGCTGGGAAGAGGCACATGTGGAAGCGCGTGCGCTCTGGTCCCTTGGCGTCATTGCACACCACAGACATAGGGGAGGGAAACGGAGGAAAAAAATCCTTGTGGGCTACATGATGGCCGGACGGGCAGTCCCCCGCTGGCCTCTGCCTGGATGCTCCCCTGTACTGGAAACCACCTCAGATCCCGTGGCAGTGATTGCGTGCCCACCACAGCAAAACAGATCGTGGTATAGGTTAGAAGGTAAGGGGTTGAGCTTGGGATGGGGGACTGACTGGGGGCTGTCGGTCAGGCCAGACTGGGGGGAACCATTGGTAACACCCCCAGACGCATAGGAGACAAGAAAAATATATAACAAAAAAAAAATTCACTCCGTGAAGTGATTTGCGAAGTAATGTGGAATCCTCGGAGTAATCTGCAACATAAAGTGGAGTACTTCATGTTATAATGAGGAACGTGAAGTCATACTAGGTTTCATACTAGGTTTTGTGAGGATCGAGAGAACCAATAAGGTCTATAATTGCTCCTACCTGCTAATAATAATTAAAAAGTGAACCAGAAAGAATAAACTTATCAAGTCAAGATTTAAAAATAGATTTAGAGCTACTGACAAGCACTTCAATAGGTAATGCAGTCCATGGTTTAATGATATGTACTGTATAAAAGAATTTACGTGGAACATAATTAAACGTTTTTGTTTGCAACTGTAATGGATGACCTCTTAAGTTATAGGTAAATTCCTTGAAGTTAAAACCCAGGTGAGTTATTAGATATGAATCTTTCATAACATCATACATGAGGAGAGATCACCCCTCAACCGCCGGGTGGATAAAGGCATCAGGTTTAGTGTGATTAATCTGGTTTCATATGAGACATCAGACTAGCAACTTTTAAATCTCTATATCTACATCATAATAAGGAGTCCTGTGCCTGTCTACCATAAACAGTAACTCCTATAAGTCCAAGCACACTCTAATTACTACTGTTAAAAGACTGATCACATCTATAATTGACTCTTCCCTCTCCTCTTTTTCTACCCCCTTATCTGTCCCTTCCACATTCCTTTGACCCTGGTTCCAACTCTAAATTCATCATACCGTATCACTATATATCTTTTTATATTAGGTTTTATTTGTGTTCAGTGCACCTGATATGTATATTTCTTTACTTTTATGAAAAATTGTGTCCTACCCAAAACTAGCTGTATCTTCTGTTCCAAACATATACTACTGTCAATGCTACCTGCTGATACTTTGTATATACTGTACTGTATTATTGTATCTCACTTTATTTGTATTATTACTATTTTCTTGTGTGTTGCATCCCATGTATATTGTCCCTTGTTCCTTGTTAACAAACCCAGGTCCACCTTGAAAATGAGCTTGGTCAACGGTGATCGCCTGGTGAAATAAAGACTTTGATTGATTGATTGACATCTCTTAAGACTTTCATCATTTTAGTGAACCTCTTCTGCACCTTTTCTAAGCATGTAATGTCTTGTTTTCTAAAGGGACACCATAACTGAGATGAAAAGTCTAAATGAGGGATCACATAGGCTCTGTAAAGGGGAATTAAGATTCTACTTTCTCTAGATTTAATGTTTCTTTTAATAGCCCAGATAACTCAATTCACTTTGAGGATAATCTCATTTATCTGTAGATTAGGAAGGAAGTCATCAGATATCAGTACTTCAAGGTCCTTTTCAGCATCTGAGCTGACTACCATCCTATTATCCAATATATAATCATGCATGGAGTTTCTAGCCCCAAAATGCAGAATGACTTTGTGTTATTCCTCCTTCCTCAAACCACTTCTCCACCAATTTTAAGGTGAAGTTCATTTAAATCAATGTACTTCGCATCACTTCACCTTGTAATTGAGTTCCAAGGTGAATTCTGCAGTGATTCATAGGATTGCAGATCACATGGGCTCTAAATTATTCTGCACAGCCTCAGTTCTGGGTAGTGTGTGTGTGTGTGTGTGTGTGTGTAGTGGTAGCTGGAGACAGTTTCCTTTCAGAGCTCTGTAATTGGAAACCTCTAAAAGCTGTTAAAAATGCATTTCTGAGTCTTTTCTTTGCTCAAAAGTTAGTACATTGATTGTAGGAAACCCTTCTGTACTTATATCATCAAGTGTTTATTGTTTGTGTGTGGATTTTGAATGTTAATTTAGAACAGTCAGCTTGTGTACTGCGAAGTGTGCTTCACGGAGGGGCGTATCTGTGGTGTAGGTAGATTAACTGGAAGAAAAAGCAGTCTTTCTGTTTTGGTTATATTTTTCTTGTATAACTGTGTTAATGTACACACAGTAATATTTCCAGTAATTCTTGAATTTTTTTTTTGTTGATTGTTGTGGTGCAGCAGTGTATAATTTCAGTTTGTTTAAACATTTGGTTATATTACTAAAGGTTTTCAATTTGCTACGCATTACTTGCAGTGTATGTGTGAGTGTGAGTGCGATGCATACCACTAAATCAGGCACCTTTTGTTATGCCATGGAGTAATTGCAGCAGTGTGAACCTGCTATCCGCTGCACCTGCATGAAGTTTTTGTACTGCTTTGTGGTATCTTTACTGGTAGTGGACTTTTACTGCAGTGCACTAACCTCCCAAACTGGCAAAAGGTATTCTTTTCCAGATTTGGATTTTTGACTTGCGAGCACTGGTTAGGTGTTGTCGTGCCTTTGCATCTGCATCTCTTGAGTGCACAGCGCAATCTTAATCTGTCTATGTGTTTGTAGTGCACCATTAATTTTGGGAGACTTTGCATTTCTTGTTACACTCTCATTTCACTTCGTCAGCACTGGGGAATTTTCTGGACACAAGACAGTAGCATGTTGGGGATGTACATCAATTCTAGTGACTGTGTGCAACCACTGTGTGCATGACTGAGTGCGCCATTAATTCTGGGAGACTTCACTTTTCTTGTTACGCTCTCATTTCACTTCATCAGCACTGGAGAATTTTCTGGACACAAGACAGCAGCATTTTGGGGATGCACATTAATTCTGGTGGCTGTGTGTGACCACTACACGCATGACTGAGTGCACCATTAATTCTGAGAGACTTTGCATTTTTTGTTACACTCTCATTTCACTTCATCAGATCTGTGGAATTTTCTGGACACGAGACAGTAGCATTTTGGGTATGCACATTAATTCTGTTGACTGTGTATGATATGAACACTGTGCACATGACTGAGTGGGCCAATAATTCTGGGAGACTTTGCATTTCTTGTTACACTCTCATTTCACTTTGTCAGCACTGGGGAATTTTTTGGACACAAGACAGTAA
This sequence comes from Neoceratodus forsteri, assembly GCA_016271365.2. Classification (NCBI taxonomy): domain Eukaryota; kingdom Metazoa; phylum Chordata; order Ceratodontiformes; family Ceratodontidae; genus Neoceratodus; species Neoceratodus forsteri. The sequence continues at coordinate 1,133,509,616 of CM028130.1, forward strand.
CATTTTGGGTATGTGCATTAATTCTGGCGACTGTGTGTGACCACTGCATGCATGACTGAGTGTACCATTAATTCTTGGAGACTTTGCATTTCTTGTTGTGCTCTCATTTAACTTTGTCAGCACTGGGGAGTTTTCTGGACACAAGACAGTAGCATTTTGTGGATGCATGTTAATTGTGGTGACTGTGTGTGTTGGGAGCTGCCAGTACTGCTGTCACTCGGCCTTACTTCACATTAAGGTGGAATGACAATGTGAAGTAATAATTACAAGGTGAAGTGAGCCTTTCATATTGGCCACTCCACATAGAGGAGTGACAATGCAAAGTACCCACTTTGCAGGTACTTTGCCAGTGAAATTTACATTTTCTGCATCTCTAGTGTCTAGTTGCACCTCCCAACCTCCAATCCCCATCTCCTATCATTAAATGTTTCTGTGGTGTCTATTGGCACCCCTCACCATCTGATTACCATCCCCCTATCAGACAAATGATTCCCTGGTGTCTAGTGGCACCCACACCCGCACCCTCTGATCACCATCCCCCTATTATTAAATGTTTCCCTGGTGTCTAGTGACACCCCCACCATCTGATTGCTGTCCACCTATCAAATAAATGTTTTCTTGATGTCTAGTGGTACCACCCACCCTCCGATCACCATCACCCAATCATTAAATGTTTCCCTGACATCTAGCAGGCCCCCTCACTGTCCACACTAAACTGATTACAGCAACGTTCCACCCTCCCCCATTCCATAGTCCTCAGGGCTGATGCCACATAGCTTCAGGGAGCCCATAGGGTCACTGATACAGCTCTCATCTCATCACCTCAGCCAGCCACTATATGCAATGACAGGGATCACGCTCCCTGTTATTGCATACAGCAGCCAGCCAAGGTGGTGAGAGGAGGGCCATGCCAGTTGCCCTATGGGCTCCCTGCAGCAGTGGGGCAGTGCCCCTGAAGACTATGGAAAGGGGGAGGGGTGGAAGGTTGCTGTATTCATCCAAGTGTGGGCAGTGTGGGGGTCTGATAGACACCAGGGAAGCATTTAATGATAGGGAGATGGGCATTGGAGGATGGGGTGACAAAGACACCAGGGAAACATTTTGATGATATGGGTATGGTGATCGGAGGGTGGGGGGTGCCATTAGACACCAGGGAAACATTTAATGATAAGGGACATATTGGAGGTTAGGGGTGCCATAAGACATCAGAGAAACATTAATTTGATAGGGGGACAGTGAGTGGAGGGTGGAGGGGTGTCACTGGACACCAGGGAAACATTTAGTTGATAGGAGAATGGTAGTCAGAGTGTGAGGGGTGCTACTAGACACCAGAGAGAGGTTTTTTTTCAATTTTCCAAGGACTGCACAGACCTGATCACTCCCTGAACTGAGGAATTATTACATGAATTGTGGATTAATGTAATAGTTCCACTGTTCTTGGATGTTATTCTGCAGTTCAGTGAGAAAGTGTTACAAAACAGGGAGAAAATGCGGCAAACATATTAGGAATATTTCATATTTTGCCAAAGGTGGAATTTCAGAAAATTCCACTAAAGTTATAAAATTTTGCATCAGTTCCTCTAAAGTGAAATTCTAACTTTCACCCAGCTCTACTTACTAATAGTGTTATGGTTTACTGCAGCCTTGTTTGTTTTTCTTTTTTATCATACTTCTATTTTTCCTGCTCGGCAGAGCTGCCCATGATCCTCCGCCTCCAGCCCTGAATCCCCGGACCTAGTCATGCATGTGGGCCACATGAATCTGCTCCCCATATGGGCAGGCCATTATCGCTCTTGCACCCACTGGGTGCGCACCCCTCTAAGGTTGCTCCGGGGGGCACAAGGTGTGGCCATCAGCTGCGAAGATTGCCCTCCGCAGTTTCCACACTTTTTTCTCCCCCATGGAGAGCCGGACATGCAATGGCATCCGAGCACGTAGTGCTGAAGTCCACCATGCTTTCCCCCATTTGGCATGCCACTGTAGTGCAGCTAGCCTCCGCCAGTCACCTCTGTAGGGTGATGCAAGCCCCACTACCTACCCTAGAGAGAGGAAAGCAGTCATTGGATGCTCAATCCTCCCTCTCCCCTGCTGACCTCTGGTGGCCCAAGTCCATTCCTGAACCCAGGTCACGAGCATGGCATGAGGTGTGGTGTCCAGCACCTCAACCCTCAGCACCACCGGGCCGTGCAGCCTTGTTTGTTTTTTGGCTCTGCTGTATTTTTGTGTGCCAGACAATGAGCTTTGTAGCCATGTCTGGCACACTTTCCTGTTTTCTTTTTTTTTTTTTTGCAGTAAAGCAGAGGTATCACTCATTGCCTCAAGTGTACTACCTAATGCTGCATCATCAGCTTTGTAAGGCAAGCCATGGCTATCAAAGTACCCTTGGAGTCTTGTAGGCATTTTCATAATCAACAATGGTTCATTCCATTTTACTTCTAGTTCCAACAGGTTTCACACATGAAGTCATTTAGACTTTTTTTTTGTAGTTTGGTAATTTTGGGGAACATTGTGGATGTTAGTATTCTTCCGATTGTTATCTTGGATCATGCACCGGTAATGTTAGTCTGGGTAGTAAAGGTTAGTGTTACCAAGACCCCCTGGTGGCATCTCAATCCAGGGCTTTTATGCACAGAATAGTTTGTTGTATGGTTATGAAAGGAGATTCATTTCTATTTTGAAACCTACAATTCTCCTGAGATTTCCATGTTTACTTTATGGGAGGCTTTTAATGCTTTTGTTAGAGGCCGTGTAATTTCCTTTGCAGCCTGACTCAATAAACAGTGTAAGCAAGAGGTCTCTGAACTTCCGCAGTGGATTATCAGTCTACAACTCTCCTTAGTCTCAGGACTCCCAGATTGATGAAGTTATAGCTTTGAAATATACATTGAATACTATGTACCATCAAAAAGCAAGTAGAATGTTATTTTTTACGAAACAATCCTATTGGGAGTCTGGTGACAAAGCAGGCATGTTACTTGCTTATAGATTGCATAAAAAAGTTGTGGAAATGCTGTTACCTTATTTAAAACTGGGTAACGGCCAGTTGACTTCAGACCCAGTTCAAATGTTGTGACTTTTTCAGGAGCACTATGTATCTCTGCTGTTTAGCAGTAACTCCTCAGAAGGAAGAATATGCCTCTTTTTTTTGTAAGCTGCACTTGCCTCGTCTATCTCCAGATGCTGTTCAGATGTTAGAATGAGATATAACTTTGGAAGAGATCAGGGAGGCAATTCTGTTGCTGTCTCATGCTAAGGCTCCTGGACCGGATGGTCTATGCATGGAGTTTTATTAGACATTTGCATCTGAGCTTACCCAATGGATTGGTAAGTTATTTTCTGCCTTTTCAGAATCTGGTTCCCTTCTATGCAAGAGGGCAATATCGCTGTCCTGCCGCAGCCCAACGAGGACTCCACAGTCTGTTTTAATTTTAGACCCATTTCACTCCTCAATGCAGATTGTAAAATCTTAGCAAAAGTGTTATCCCATTGCTTGAATAAGGTGTTATCACAGATCATCCACAAATCTCAAATGGGCTTTATCGGAGTGGCAAGGCAGTGACAATATTACAGCAATTTTAGATCTATTACAAATTGCGACAATGGTCCCAGATTCTGTTGCTTTTATTGCAATCAATGCTGAAAAAGCATTTGATTTTATTGAATGCCAATACTTATTTTATGCTCTTTCATCTTTTCAGGTGGGCCCTTCTTTTCTACGGTGCATCCAATGTCTATGTTCTTCACCCAGAGCCAAAGTGCTAGTTAATGACGTTCTGTCAGATGCATTTTCCTTATGAAGGGGCACGTGGCAGGGCTGTCCCCTTAGCCATTTGTTATTTCTGGTAGCTGTTGAGCCTCTTAACACAGCGTTGCAACAGAATCTGGGGGTACATAGGATTAAGGTGGGAGACAGATCCATCTCTATGCTTTTTTATTCAGATAATTTACGATTAATGTTGTCCAAAGTGGAGTACTCCCTACCCCCAGTAAGGAGGATGCTTGACATTTTTAGCATGCTGTTGGGTCTGAGGATCAACTGGTCTAAAACAGAAATGTTGCTGCTTTTAATCCAGATCCAGCATGGGTCACTATGCATCTGAAGGGGTTAAAATGGGTGTCAAGAGGGTTCAAGTACTTGGGTATAATATATATATATATATATATATATATATATATATATATATATATATATATATATATATATATCCTACCTAATCTTCAAGAGATGAGGGATGAGAATCTCCATAGGCTGTGGGGGATTTCACTAAGGATATGAATAGATGGGCCAAACTACAACTATCTTTGCCAGGAAAGGTTGCAGCAATAAAATGAATGGCATTCCCCAAAAATATTTTACTATATAGACAACTTAGCTATGACAATTCTTTTTAGTTTTTGGAGTAAAGTAGATAACTTGATTTCCTGCTTCATATGGGTCTCTCGCCACCATGTTTTAGTCAAAGAATTTTGTGGGCCCCAGTAACTAAAGGTGGATGGAATATGCCGTGGCCCTGGTCATATCCTATAGTGAGTGGGGTGAAACAGGGTCTGCACTGGCTGCAGCTTAATGATGCATTTTCTCCATTATGGGTGGACATTGAGAAAACCCTTCTGGGGGACTTCCCTTTGTCAGTTCTTTTAACTGAGTTTAGGTTCCCCCCCAAAGATATTATGGGCCCAATGGATTTTATGAAGCAGGCATGGAAAAAAGTAACCAAACTTCTCCATTGGCAACCCATATATTTGGGGCCGTATGAATCTCTATGGAATAACCCTCAGGTACAAATAGGGGCAGTTAGTTTTTGGGAAGCCTGGGCCTCTGCAGTTTATCCTTGTTAGGTGATCTGTTTGATAATCAAACAGGCCACCTTAAACCTTTCACCCAGATGCAGGTAGAATCTCACCTTTCTAAGCAGGATTTTTGGAAATTTCTGCAACTAAGACATGCCCTTAGTAAGGGGTTTATGGTCAATTCCTCCCTTCAACATTCAGACCTGCTCTTTAATGTGGGTAAATGGCTCTCCTTCCCCAAAGGCCGTATAAGTAGGATATACAGTATAAGTAATTGCAGCAGGCATATAACCCAAACTGGCAAACCCACAGGTTGTTGTGGATAGAGGACATGCAAGAGCCACTACTGGATGAGACTTGGAACGCCTGCTGGAGGGATGTCCACATTCTCCTTTATGACCCCAAAGCACAATTAATACAGAAAGAAATCTTGGTTAGATGGTATAGAACAGCAGCTAGGTTATACAAACTGGGTCTCCTGAATACTTATTTCTGTTGGCGGTGCCATGAGGAGCTTGAGATACTAGGCCCCATCCTGTGGTGCTGCACACTACTTAAGAGTTGGTGGGAGGCTATTGTTGATGTGACTGAGGGGGTTTTAAAGACTAGACTATCTCACTCCCTTCAGTTTTGAATATTGTGGGACATGTCATGTCTTGACAAAGATATGGCAAAAATCAACCAGTTTATTTATGTTGCTGCCTTAAAGGCTAAGAGATTATTATTATGTCATTGATGCTTCACTTCTGCTTGTCCCATTAGCCTTTGTTTTGGGGCCATGACCAAGACAGCTTCTTGTCTACAAGTAGTGTACTGGAAAAAGAAGCATATAGAGAAATTCCACATGTCTTGGGACCCTTGGTCACAGTATAAGTGTGTGGTCACGGTTGTCTAGTGGGATCCCAGTGGAGTGATTTATTGGGTTATGTTTTTTTTTTGGCAGTGCTATAAAGGTAGTTGTTAGGTGACCTTCTTTTCTGTTTCTCTATGTTCTATTCCTAATATATGCGAGGGGTGCAGATGTGCCAAGGACCCTGCACCCAATTCTGTAAGGGGCAAGGTCCCCACGGCTAAGTCCTGCAACTTGCAACATTCCCAAAGTTACGCCAAAAGAATGGTGTACCTGAGGGTCATGTTGCAAACCACATCCACAGTCCTGTAGGTGTGCAAGTGCCTCCTCCAGCCCCAGTCCTCAAGGCTGAAAAGTCCCACATGGCTATCAGACCCTCCAGTCCCGATCCCCCAATACTGATAATGAATGTCCCACAGGGCTATCATACCTCCCCAGTCTCATATGTATAGATAACAGCCCTGCAGGGCTGATCTTGCTCCCCCAAGCCCCGATCCCCGAACTCAAGTGTTTGAGGTACTGTATAATGTAAAATATACAATCATAACCGGCAGTATAGCCTAGAGGTTAAAGTAATAAACTGTGAATGAGCATGATACAACCAGAAGACCAGACCTGGGTTTGAGTCTCACAACCTCCACTTGCATACTGTGTGACTCTGAGCAAGTCACTTAACCACCCAGTGCTCCCAGGTCAACCCTGAAAACAGGCACTTGTGCCTAGTGGGCTTTTTCCAGTTACCAAAGACTTAAAAAAAAAAAATAACTGTCATCCCTGGTAGTCTAGTGGCCCCCACCAACCCACCCAGCAGTGCCAGACCATCCAGCCCCCCACCTGTCCCTAGCCGGTGACTGGCACAGCCCGCCTCTCACCACCACGGCCTGCTGCTGGCTGAGCTCCTTATGAGCGTGTGCTACAGTATGCACTCAATGAATGACAGGAATAATGGAGTTGTGATTATATATTTTACATTATACAGTACTGCAAAGACATGGGTTCAGAAATTGAGGATCAGGGCTTGGGGGGGTGCTAGTCCTGGAGGGCATCTACTTTGGTGATTGGGCATGGGGCTAGACAACCTTGTGGGGCTTTTTGACTGTTAGGGATCAGGGCATGTGGACTACATTTCCCTGCAGAGCATTAGTACTGAATGTTGAGGGTCAGGGCATGGGACTACATAACCCTGTGGGGCTTTTAATGTATTCTGGGTATTGGGGCATGGGTGGGGGGCTACATGTACTGTTGGTTGGGTAGGTGAGTACATTGGCCCAACCTCTGGAGGGTGTGAATACAGTTAAACCAGCTAAAACCTAGTGTAACTGTTCTTTGGCGGATGTCCTCCAGGGCTTGTTTCAGAATAACGCCCTGGGGACTTGGTTGCTGCCCTTCCAGAATAGGGCATAACTGCTGCCGTAAACCCCCTAGCATCATGTTGCAGGGAGTTTAGGGTGTAACTGGTGGTGTATGTCCACTTTGGCACAAGCAGCCTGAGACATGTCACAGGCTGCTTTGCAAAATACCGTATGTCGCAACTGCTGGTGTAACTTGCTACTTGCGCCATTTATTTTGGCCCAAGTCAAGTTACGGCAGGTGTAACCTTTCGAGAATCAGGCTCCCTCTCTCTCTCTCTCTCTCCATATATATATATGTAAAGCAATGGTTCAAACTAGCTAATAAGAGGTAAGTTTATTGGTAGCTAAGCTAATTTCCTTATTATAGGGCCTGGTGGTTAGTCAGGTGCTGACTGCCAAGGAAACATTAAAAACTGGGGTTGTGTTTACAAGAAGCAACCATTTGCAGTTCAACACAGTATTAGGCCATTAGCATAAAATTATCACTCTTTGTAATGGTGCTAACATTTTTATTTTTTATTCATTTGTTCTGTTGTTTATCTCCAAACCACGTTCATTTTTAATATATGACTGGAATAATTTAATAGTCCTTTGTCCTTCATAGGCACAATAGAGAAAAAAGTCTGAACATAAAGTTTTACCATACTTTTGCATGTTCAGCTTTGGTTTTACCCCTTGTGCCAGAATGAGGATTTAAAACAGGCAATCCCCTTAGGTGTTCTATTTCACTCTGTCCTTTCTCCTTTTTTTCTATCATTTTTTTCCTGTATCAGGGTGGCCAACCTGATATCTATTTTCTTTTCTTTTCTATCCCCTATTTGTTAAAATGCCTGTGTTCCCATATAAAAGCAGCTCCTGAAATATATAACTGGTGCCTTAAAGAAAGAGCAGTGGTCCCCTGCTGTTACAAGCAGTTATTGTTTCTAGCTATAAAGAAATGTAGAGGTTTAAAATAAAGTGTCCCTGCTAATTGATGTTGTCACCTGACCTCTGATGTCATGTCAGGCTGCCATAAAAGGATGTCCACCAGAGGGCTAGAGATAGATAGGAGAGACAGTATGGAAGATGGTCTGTTGCTTTCTGATCAGAGACTGAGCAAGAGCTAAGGAGAGCTGAGTGTGGAGGTTTACACACTGTCATGAAGGAAGATCTGAGGGATTTCTTTTGATGTTGATGCTTAATGGAAGAAGAATGATGTCCTGATGATTTGCATTGGTGTGAAGAATTAACACCCTCTTATTTTCATTTTTTGTAAAAATCCTTTATTTTCTTTTTTTTTTTGCTTTTTGGACAATAAATTGACAAACACAGAATATGCGTTTTTATGCACTATATTACAGTTGTCTGTCTAAATCTGTTATAAAGAATCCTCGCTACCACACCCCTCCATTTTTATTTTTCTTGGGTCTATTGCATAATCCCTTTTGCATGAGTTTTGCATCTGCCTTTCTTCGTTTACTGTACTGGTGGACTCAATCACGAGTCATTGCTTGTGACCAAGGGACATAACAGGAGCTTGATGCACTTCTGTTACATTCATTCTTTGTAAATGAAAAACGTTTTCATTTTCTGTAGAACCATGAGACTTCATTTGTGTGTTTGTGCCACTACTTCTCCTTCTCCTTCTTGGTATTGCTGCAAACTCCACCTTAAACGTGTTGACATTTCAGAGCTATGAGGATGGAGTGTCATAGCTCCAAAATGCACAAACTGCACCACAGTCTAGGCTTCTGCATCATGCTATCCTCTGTCCCCTGACCTACTGGGTTAATATGTCATACACTTAATAGCATATAACAAAACCCCATAACTGCAACAGCACAGTACAACTGAGTGAGAGGGTGCAATACCGTGACTGGGTCTGTGCGCGGTACTGCAGCCTCTCACTGTCCCAGGAAGAGGATAAGACTTCTGCTGGGACAGGGTTGTGTGGAACAGCTGCTGTGGCTCGATACAGTGAGCCACTGGCAGCAAAGACAAGAAGCAATGTGTTTGGGACCAGGTTTGATTCCCAGTCCCAGACACATGAAAATTTTCTTTTTTTTCTCACTTCGTGTGATATTTGTGTTTCCCTCCCTCAGAGTTAGTTATTTTAGTTGGGGTGGGGTTCAGGCTGCAGTCCTCCATAATGGGGGGTGCGGGGAGGTGCCCCAGGAAAAAAAAGGCTTATGCTGCATGGTATCTATCCTGCTGTTTTGGCAGTGCAATATATGCATGTGGCACGTCTTGCAACATTATGACCCCATGCTGTCTCCTGACACCACTGTGCCCTGCTGCATCATAGAGCATCTTGCCTCCATATTTAGGGTTGTTGCACCATTCTGCTTCCTGCCACTAGAATCAGATCCTTTGGTACATTGCCCAAACTACCCCCCCAAAAAAATACTTCCATCTTCTGTTATAGGGTGGTGGGCAAAGGGTAAGGGGCAGCAGCCTCAACTGTTTGTGCAGGAGGCAGTAGGGTGCAGCAGCCCTGACTGTGTGGACAACACAGTGGGCAGCAGGTTGCAGCAGCCCAAAAGTGGCAGGAGACAGGGACTTTTGGGCAAGGGTAAAGGGTTAGTAGAGAGCTGCTGCCTCAACTGTTGGGTAGAGACAGGGCATCAGAATGCCATACAGTATTTCTAGTTATATACATACATGATGTATTTTCACACAGAAACCCTCAAAGAACTGAATTTTATGAGTTCATATAGTACATGTTCCTGAAATAGCAGAGTATAGCAGACACATTTGTCAATCTGACATGAAAACAAAATGATCACATGAACACATTTATTGAGGCTACATCGCTTCTATGAATTAACAGAATGTAGATTTATTGTTATCCATTACAACCCTGTGTTATATAGCCAGAATAGAATGCTGGGATTTGAAGACAGAACTGACAGCTGTGATACAGACAAGGTAATTTCTCATAGACATTCATTCATACCACTTTGGTTCAGCACTGAACCCCAAGCGATCAACTTTTTATGAGAACAGAAAAATAGATTTTAAGCTAATTTCTCTAAACACAAAACAGATGGGTTAGTAACAAACTCTGAGTGAAAACAATTAGTTCTGCAGATTGCTCTAACCAAGAACTGCAACAGCTTAGTCAGTCTACCAGGGACTTAACTGCTGAAGCAGGAGGCTGAACAAATATAATGTCATTGCTTACTGACAAGGACAGAAAAATCTTCACTGTTTCTTCACTGTTTTCAGTTACTGCAGAGTACGTTAACAGATACTGATTTAAAGAAAACCACAAAACCAAACAACATATTTCAGGAAACACTACTTATGACACAGTGATATGAATTCAAGTGAATTCAAGCTTTTTTATGAAATATGTGCATTTGATCTTTAAAACATTTAAGACATGATTTTTAAATTCTTATGGTTTTCCCCTCTGCCTATAAACTTCTGCTAATATAACTATCCCTTCCATGTTCCCTTCCTATCTTTGTGGGTGGTGTATACTTCTGACCTATTCTTCCTTCATCCTCTACCTCTGATATCATCACTAATATCTCTCCTTCTACAGCTGGGGAACTTCTCATTCTGGAGGATTTTAACATTGACTGGCTTTCCAGTGCAAAATCCAAATTTTGTCCACACATTTCCTCCTTGAATCTCACATAGTTGATCTCTGAATCAACTTGTTCTAATCACAAGTCAGGCAATCATACCCTATTAGACTGGGTTCTAGCATCTCATCCTCACAGGGTAGTTACATCAGGAATCTTGCCAGATGCACTCAGTGACCATCACATGGTCTACCGTGTGTGCAAAATTCATTGCTCCAAAGCCCTGCCACACATCATCCTTCTTCACTCTTTTAGGTCCCTTGACTTGCGTTCCCTTCATGAGGATCTCATTGGTATTGACTGGTCTCTGGCTGCAAAGCCCTTCTCTGTCAACTCTGCCCTGAGCTACTTTAAGACCCAGTTCTTGCACATTTGGGACTGGCATGCTCCTATCAGGAAAACGAGGGTCAGAGACTCTCATCTCCCCTGGGTATCAGCTGAACTGCTGATCTGTCAGTGAGCTTGTGACCTTGCATGGAAGACTTACAAGGCCTTAGGCATTCTAGGTGTTCTGATTAAATTCCAGACTCTCCATAATGCCTGTACCAGGGCCATTAGGCTTGCCTAAAAAGAATATTTCTCAACCATTTTCCAGGAGAACCTTAATAGCCACTCCATATTCTGGAAAGTAGTCCATGCCTTATTGCCCCCTCTTCACAATTCCCTTCCCCAGTCCTAAAGGCTGGTGATATCACCATTTCTGATTCCTCTGTTGCCAATAAATTCAATACTTTCTTCACCACCTGTGCTTCAGCCCTTCTTGCGTCTCTTCCCAAGCAGCTCCTTCCACCAGTCTCTTCAGCACCCTCTCCTCTCCTCACTCTTTCCTTTCCAGTCCAGTCTCCCTGCTGATATCTTAAAGCACTCCTAGCCCTTAACTCTCATAAGGAAAAGCCCGATGGGCTTGACACAAAGCTCCTGCACCTCTTGGCAAATGTCATTGTTCTCCATTCACTTAACTTCTGAATCTATCCATTACACTTGCTTCTGTCCCTGATGGTTGGAGGATTGCCACAGTTGTCCCCCTAGCTAAATGTGACCCTTTGAATCCAGGTAACTACCATCCAATTTCCCTTCTCCCAATCCTTGCAAAACTGCAGGAGCACTTTGTTCTGGCTCAGCTTTCCTCTTTCCTTGAATCCTTTTCCTTCTTCACCCCATTCCAGCCTGGTTTCTGCAAGGCCCACTCCACTATGATCTCCCTGCTCTTATTCACTGATTACATTGTCTCCCAGACATGGATCAAGGCCGTATCACCTCTGCCATCTTTGTCAACTTGGCTAAAGCTTTCAACATTGTTGCCTACTCTCTTGTCCTTAATAAACTTGCAATGGCTGGTCTCTCAGAGTCCACCACAAACTGGTTTCATTCCTGTCTCATAGGTAAGTCCCAATCAGTCAGGATTGGCGACTCCATATCTCCCCCATTCCCATCAACACTAGTGTCCCTCAAGGTTCAGTGCTTAGACTGATTATTTTTCCATTTTCTGAATGACTTACCTGCTGACAGTTCAACAGCTGATATCCACATGTATGTGGATGACACTATCTTGTATAACTCTGATACTGCCCTCTGATGTGGCAACCAGTCTCCAGTTGGCTTTCAAATATTTACAGAATTAGTTGGCCCAGTGGCACTGAGGGTTGAGGCACTGGATGCTACACCTTGCTCCATGCTGGTGACCTGGGTTTGGGATTGGACTCAGGCCATAAGGGGTCAGTGAGGAGGAGAGGATTTAGTGTCCTGAGGACTGATCTCCTCTCCTGGGGTGGGCTGGAGTATATGCCCACCACTATAGTGACCCCAGTGGAGGCTGGGGGAGCAGCAGTTGAGGACATCATGAAATGGGGATGAGCAGTGGCAGACATCCTGCTGGCAAGCATGGGAGCATGTTCACTATGCTGGACATCATTGCACAGCCGCACCATAGGGGTTCAAGCTAGCAAAACTCCTCACAATGAGCAGGATGATGCCCTGATGGGTGACCTTCCCACGCCAAACAATACCCAGTGTAAGTCAGGGCGAGTGCTCAAGAATGATGCAGTCTCTCCCCTTGGTCCATTCCATGGGGGTGGAGTCCCTCCTTGGGGGGTAAGAGATGGTCCTCCCTGACTCTGCAGCCATGGTATAGGCTGGCCAATAGGGAAGTTGAGTGCCCACATAAAAGGATGAATGGGATTAAGTAAGCCCCGCTGCCTGTAAGAAGCAAAAATATAATCTACAAAAAACTAAAATATAATAATGTCCAGAGCTGGTTTCACACAAATCAACTGTCCCACAATGCCATTAAGATAGTCTCCATGACTTTTGGCAACAGGCAGATGCTAGCCAGTCTTATGGCCTTCCCAACCTTTTACACTCTTGATGGGTCACCTTTGCAGGATGTTTCCAGTTTTAAATATTTTGGTCTGTGACTAGACCAGAACCTAGATTTTGCTGGACATGTGAAAGCTATTCACAAAAGACTACATCCCAAACTTGGTGCTCTCTACAGACACCATGGCTGAATCCCCTTCAAGACTGCCATGAGATCATCCAGAAGATGATCCTCCCAATCTTTGACTTTGGAGACATAGTTTAAAGTGTTGCTGCTAAGTCCACTGGACACCCTTTTCAACTCCTTCTGTCACTTTGCCCTAAACTGTCCCCCATGTACACATTACTGTGGCCTTTACTCTGTGCTCTCCTTCCCTCCTCTTGAGGATAAACACCTTGTCCATTGTGCCTCATTAGTTGGTGAATTCTGGCTTGTCTCACTTCCACCAGGCCTAAATGCCCTCCTTTCTACCCCCATTCTCCCACCTACACCCTCCTTAACTCCCCTTATAGGAATCTTACCCTTTCTGCCTGTACTTCAATTTCAGGACTGGCTGCCTTCTCCTACCATTTTCCAAATATCTTGAACTTCCTCCCTTTAAATATCTGCTCTGTCACATCCTCAAACTCTACTCTGTAGCTTTATTTTCCCCTTTCTGCTCCTGCGCTTGAACACATGTCTTTCACTATTACTCATTTCTCTTGATTGTTAACCTTCCCCTCCTAATCCCATTCCCTCTTCCCTATGTTTTTTCTTCCCCTTTTTTATTCTATATCACTCTCCCCTCCAATTCCTCCACCTCCTTAGGTAAGACTCTTCCCCATGTACTGGCTAAGTGGGCTTCATATTGTTTACTCAGTTGTGTTGTTCTGTCCCTGAGTATCACAGTTTCCATCCTTTATCATGCAATGAATATATTTTGCCGTTAGCATTTCTGACTTTCAGTGTATGTCATAATAATTGTTTATTAGTTGCAATTTGATTTTGTTTATTGCTCTGTGTTTTAATTTTTGTCTCATCTATTATTTTCATGTTTTTTAGCTCTTTATATATCATACTTCATATTCTGAATGTGACCCATTTCCCCCATTCCCCTAGGATGCATCTGGAAACAAGCTATTGCTGCTCTGTATGTCTTGCCTGGTGAAACTTTTTCAAATAAAATCAATACATTTCCAGTGTCTCTTTTCACTTGGTATTTCTTACCCAGTCAATCTTGTAGTACTCATTGAGACATTTTATTGCATATACAGATTGTCCCTTAAGTGCAAAAACTGAGGAAGTAATGGTGTGTTGAATTTGCAATGTTCTCCTATGGGAATTGTAATTGTTTAATGTTTTTGTTTTCTCAATGTGTCTTCTCATTTGGTGTTTCTTATCCAGTTAATGCTGCAGTACTCAATTCAATATTTTATGTGATATAGAAATCAACTCTTAGCTCCAAAGATTGGCACAGTTATGGCTTCTTAAAATCACAATGTTATCCTATGGGAATTTTTATTTTTTCATTGCTATTTTTTGCATCTCTATTTTCAGTAGGCATTTGTTAGGCAATAAGTGTTGTACTACTAGGGTGGCATATTTTGTGTGACATATAGATTGTACCCTAACTGTAAACAATGAGGACTTATACTTCATTAAACTTGCAATGGGGAAAAATGTACAATTCTGTGTTGTCAGAATAATATTTTGCTTAACCAGAGAATAGCCTGCTTTTTGTCTGCATGTCACTGCACTAACACACATGAAATGGGATTTTTAACATTTTATTTCATTTCCCATTCATTTCTATATGAGAGTGATCCTTCTTTCATGAGCCAATTTTTTTCTTGCATGGGAACTCATTCGTTTTAATGAGCATCATACATAAAAGATTTTCATCTCACGGAAGATGATTTGAAAAGAAACAGGAAATGGATTGTATAAGCCAATAGAAACACATTTTTAAGGTCAAAACAACATGCAACACAAGAAGTCTGCTGTCTTGCTGTTCAACAGTGAGATACTACACTAAACATTGCTATTAAATAATAAATTATTTAAGTATTTAAACTTAGTTTACTCAGCAAACAACAGTGGCTGCTAACAGATAAAGGTCTAGGCTCAGACCACATCTAAGTTTTACATATAGTACAATCTTACCACCTATTGTTGGATGCCAGGCAAAAAGGAGGGAAGACAGGCTATGTACAACTATGCAAAGGGGTTATCTGACCAAAGAGATAGCAAAATATGGTTTTGTTTGAAATAGTAGACAATAATAGATTTTTAGTTTCCCTCCAAAACAAGTGTCTTTCAGCAATTTAACCAATAAATCTTAGACAAGATAACAGTCACTGAGAAATTTGTTTTCTCATTTGTAGAGAATTATGATAGTTGCCCAATGAAATGTTAAGGAAGGAAATTTTTTTAAACCTAGGTCTGCAGTGTGCCTGTCAACAGGAAAACTGCTGAACTGAAATTGTCAGTTGGCAGAGACTTCTAAGAAATGCACACATGTTTAAGATTACTATCATTTGCACTATATTTAAAGAGATTCAACATGGCAGAAGGCTACAGAACAACAGTTTGGACAGTGGGCAGTTCCCCTATGTAAAAGCGTGCACAGTTTACCAGTGCAAATCATTGCATTTGATGCTCATGCCCACCAAACGCTGTGAGACAGTAATGGGAAATGAGAGGTGTGTCACGCCACCAATTACAGCTGTATCTACAAGAGATGTGACAGTGTACAGCAATCACCAGGTACTCTGGTCATGACAGCAGTTCAGCTTGCTGATGTGCCATGCTATGGACTTGAAACAAATGAACTGCTCCAATTGGAGCACTTCATTTGTATCAGAACTCCTGCCATGCACATTAGAGTGCACACTAATGCACATGGCAGCAGTTGTTCCTGTATTCTCTGTCTCTGTCCCTGTTCCTCTGAACTCCCCAAGCTTCAACTGTGGCCTCTGTGCGGCCTCTACTGGTGCTGGCTTCTGTCTCCCCCAACATTAGCCACAGTGTGACATTTTCTTACAGCCAACACTGGGGTGCCCAATCCCCGTATCAGCATGTATCCCCATATTAATGTGGCACACTGGAAGCACACTCCAGTGTATAAAACATATATATATATATATATATATATATATATTTATTCATGTTTTTGACACCAGGATGCCCACTCCTGGTGTCGGATGTCTCCCCCAAGCCAGAATAGATGTGTTGCTGACATTGTAGTGCCCATCTACCATGTTGGCATATTTCTCCCACCCCCCCAACTAATGTGGCACACTAGGAACCCACCCCAGTGTGCAAAAATATTAAAATATGTTTCTGACACCAGGATGCCCACTCCTGTTGTCAGATTCACCCCTTCCCCCCACAAACCCATTCAGTGCTGACATCGGGGTGCCCAATCCCCATGTTGGTATGCCCCCCTAGCCCCACCATTGTGGCATACTGGGATCCCACCCCAATGTGCCTATATTAATTTGTTGTGCCCTGTAAAATAAAGAAAACTGTCCCTCAATGTTTTTTTCATTTTCTTTTCCATGTTAAAAATTGAAAAAGATCCATTGTCATCTCCCCAGGCCTCCCTCCCCATCCCCACCCACTCTCTGCATGCCCCACCTCCCCACATCCCCTTTACCCCATACTTACCTCTGGAGGTCTGGCGTGTCATCTTCTCTGACCTGGAACAAGTCTGCACTCTTCAAAGGTGACCTACAAACTGCAAAATCATGGTAAGCCTTATAATGGGAGTCAAGGGGGGGGTTCAACTTAGGTTGATATCTTGGCCAGTTTTAGGAATTTTGGCCCAAAATTTCAACATGGGGTTCTTGGGATTCCACCTCATAAGCACTGGCACTGTAATTTTGTTTCTCTGTCCCAAAAGGTGATTTCACAGTTGCTGCACAGAATCACCTTTTGGGACCCATTAATGAAATGAAAGTGCCACTGTTTCATGAGGTGGGGTCGCAAAAAGCCCATGTTATAATTTGGTGAAACAAATTCCAAAAAATTGACTGCTTTATGAGCATGTGTTATGCAGTTTATGTGCATGCTCATAACTTCACCAATTTTTAATATTTTCGCTTCATATTTTTACATTGACATTTTTTAAAATGTCCTTATGAGCAGTAAAGCTTTAATTTTCCACATCCTGCCCAAATCATGTTTTTTTGCACCTGTGGCGCAGAATGGCATGGTCACTATGAGAAATCAATGTTCAGGATGGATTACTGAAATGATAGTGCCACTGTTCATGAGGTGGGATTCCCAAAAGCCCATGTTGAATATTTGATGAAAAGATTCCAAAAAAAATGATTGCGTTACTGCCGTGCATTGCATAGTTTCTAAACACGCTTGTAACTTCGCCAATTTTTTGTATTTTCACTACAGATTTTCAACATTGGCATTTTTTCACACGTCCTCAAGAACAGTACAGCTGTAATTTTTACATCCTGTCCAAAATGTGTTTTCACATCTATGGCACAGTCACAGCATGAAATCACCTTTCAGGACTGAGTAACAAAATTATAGTGCAACTGTTCATGAGACGGGGTCCAAAAAAGTGTCAGTGGCTCAGTAGGTAGCACACTCACCTCTGAAGCCGGGAGATCAGAGGGCTATGGGTTCAGTTCCCACATCAGGCACTTGGGTTAATATCCCAGTACTGACACTGTAATGCAGCATGAGAGGGGTGCTGCATTTCTGAGGTGCCGTCTTTCGGATGAGACGTTAAACCGAGTTCCCATCTGCCTGGATTGGTGGTAGTTCAGGTGGATGTTAAAGATCCCATGGCACTTATCGAAAGAGTAGGGAATTTCCCCGGTGTCCTGGCCAAATTTCCTCTATTCACTAAAAAATACCACCAACAGCTTAATCTGGTTCAAGGTCAGTTACATTCATCTGTATCCCTCCTCGGTCGTGCTCTGAAAATAGGCAGGATTTGTCTAGTGCACTTACCCGTCAACAAATGCTAAATAAATAAATAAAATAAATAAATAAAATAAAAAGCCCATATTGAAAATTTGGAGTGAAAATACCAACAAACACACAGGGTGTTAGGGTTTCCAACTGTAATGCCCCACCTCCCCACTCTGTAAAGACTGACAGGTGTGTTATTTGAGTGGGCGTGCTCCTTAAACCCGGTGCAAAACTCATACTGGTCTGCAGTTTTTCACGACACTATGCTTAATTGGAAAGGGTTATGGACAAATTGTCATAAGTTTTTTCTGCAGGACCGTCTAAGGTTGATGCAGTTTAAAATTCTTCACAATATTTACTACTCTCCATAAAAGCTGGCTGGCCTGAAAATTGTTTCTAGTCCTGTATGCTATAGGTGCCAAACTGGGGTGGGGATTACTCCATATTTTCTGAGTTGCCCCAAGGTAACACCCTTGTGGGCAGAAATTAAAGATAGACTGAACCGCTACATTAGGGTTAGGGATCTTTTACCCCAGAAATATGTCTGTTGGGCGATGTCTCTCATATTCCTGTCAAAAACAGGAGGTTTCATATAGTTTTAATGGCTGCCTGGCTTAAGAGAATTGTCCTAAGACATTGGAAGGACTCCATCGTGCTCAGCTACTCTGAATGGCTGGAAGAACTATTAGCAAGTTTGAGGGTTGAGAGAATGATAGCTATCCTCCAGAATAAGCTTCCTAGGTACAATAGGATCTGGGGCCCCTTTCAGGCTATTTATTCTACATAGGAAGGTATAGATTGGTTACCGCTCGAGGGCATGCACTTGATTGGACTTGTGCTGGCAGGGTCAAAGGGAGTGTAGGGGGTATGGGTTATGGGGGTTAATGTTACAGAGTTTAGTTTACTTTATGTATAAAGGTGAGTGTGTGACTATGATTTTCTGGTTGTATTTGAAGTTACTGGAATGTATCTCTGTAACGGAAAATCCAATAAAATTTAATGGGAAAAAAAAGATGACAGGTGTCGGAGGTGTGACTTGGGTCTTGGCCATAATTCTCATGCCATTACACTGCCACCCTTCAGCCAGTGACAGGCATCGAGATATGCCTTGGGGTCTTCAGCCCTAATATTCACCCCATTCTCCTATAGTCCACCCATCTCTGCTTGTTTCCTTATGGAATGGGGTGAGTGTAAGGGCCAAAGACCCCAGGCACAACTTGACACCTTTTGGTATCTACAGGGTGCGTGAGATGGAATGGCATGAGCATTATGGCTGATGACCCAAAGGCACACCCCAAACATCTGTCAGTCTCTGCAGGGTAGGGGTGAGGGTTGGTGTTAGAGTTGGAAACACTAATGCCTCAATTAGGAAGTAAATCAGAGCAAGGTAGTGGATGTCACCTACCTTGATTTCAGGAAAGCCTTTAATGCCAACCAACATAGAAGGATGATATAACAGGGTAGGTAGTCTGGCCACAGTTCACAAGCTGATACACTTGGTTAGAAACTGGCTGGCAGACGGGGGCAAAATATGGTGGTAATGGGATCCAATCCAGGGAGATGGTGATGACCAATGGGGTACCTCAGGGATCAGTCTTGGGACCAGTCCTATTCAATATCTTCATTATAGACATTGTGGAAGGGCTAGAAGGAAAGTCTGTCTGCCTGTTTGCAGATGACACCAACATGTGTAACAGAGTGAATACTCCAGAAGGGGTGGAGAAAATGAGCAGACACATAGAGAGGCTTGAAAAATGGTCTGAAGAGTGGCAACCGAGGTTCAATGCAAAGAAGTGTAAATATTGTGCCTGGGGAGAGGGAAACCTGGGGAGAGTTACTGGATGGGGATGAGGTGCTGATGATCACCAAGGTAGAAAAGGGCATATAAGTTATCAGTTCTGATGACCTTAACTTGTCAAAACAGAGCACAAATGTTGCAAGGAAGACCAGAGGCATTCCTGGGTGCATAGGCAAAAGTATCACTAGCAAAAGTTGTGAGGTGGTGATGCCATTGCATAATGCACTACTGAGGTCTATCCTACAGTACTGTGTGCAGTTCTGGAGGCCGCAGCTGCGCACAGACATTGACAGGGTAGAGCTGGTTCACAGAAAGGCAACCAAGATAGTAGATGGCTTGCAAAACAGAGCATATATAATGACAGATTAAAGGACCTCAATATGTACTCATTGGAGGACAGGAGGGAGTGGGGGAACATAACACATACATTCAAGTACCTCAAGGCCATACACATGGTGCAGGGGCATGATGATTTGCAGCTGTAAAATTGTGATGTTCATTGGTTTGTAAGGGTGGCATGAGATGGAAGCAGCTCATGCCAACCATGCACAGACTTTTGAACAGTCATCATAAGCCTGACATACTACTTATCAATCTTGGAGGCAATTATTTGGGCTACAAAAGTGGTACAGATTTAAGAGAAGCAGCTAAATCAGATTTTTCTGAACTGTATGGAATGTTGCCTAACTGTAAGATACTGTATTCAGACATTTCAGAAAGCATGAACTGGAGAGGCCAGCATTACACACCTGGAATTGAAAGATCACACAGAAAGGCAAATATTAAAATATCTGGCTTCCTGGGTGATCTGGGTATGCATACCATTACCACCCTCACATTAAATATTAAAATAATTGGCTTTACCTAAATGATGGTGGGCATTTTCAGAAACTGGCAATCTTATTTTTCTCAGGGACCTCCAACATGGGATCCAAAGTGTATTGTGATGTGTGTCACAATCAGTAGATAGAAACAAGCAGTACCCTGATGCTGACCCAGAATGGCTGATTTCTAAGCCACATTTAACTTGGTCAAAAAAAATAGATGAATGAAACCTACATCACATACACACCTAAAGTTATGATATTTTTTTCTGCTTCCTTGTCTTGGCCTGCTAAGCCTGAACCCCATCCCTCCACCCATCAACCACTCTCACAGGTTGACTCCAAGATTTATGTCATGCCACCAGTCTGTGCCCCACAGTTCCTCCTCAGTCTGGCAGGTTCCTCAGCTTCAGCAGAAGTTTCAGCAGTGAATGTGTGCCATTATGCAGTAACATAAGGTGACTTCATTACACACTCTCGATTTTTCATACCTGTCTTTTCTCTTCCCTCTGGTGCCCTGTTAGCATTTTTTTTGTGTTTGTTTGGTCCCCCCACCCTTGTCATACAGCACTGGAAAAGCAGATGCCCCCCAAGCCCTATCGCCCATCAGATCAGGGATTTCTGTTCTTCTGCTTGGCAATCCTTGACAGCTTTCCCACTTCCCCTCACAGGGGTCCCAAGTTCCCCAAGGTGAAAAGAAAGCTACTATACATAATGGATCAGTGGCAGTGTGCAACCACAGTACACAGTGCACAGCCTGCAAGAAATGGTCTTATCATTCCATGCAGCCTCAGCTTTTTCCTGCTATTTTCTCCCCTGCCTTCATGCCTCATTGGCATCCACTCAACTGTATACATATAAGGCAGCCATATCAGACAGTAACCACCCCTTCTTGTATGGATCTGCTTTTGTTGCTACCTGCCTTCATCCGAGTTGCAGTTATTCCACAGGGTCCATCACTGTCATCCCCAGAGGTGGACAGCATCTTCTGGAATGCTGTATACTCTTCCTCCACCTAATCCGTGACTAACCCTGGTCCATTCCCAAATTGGGGTAACCATCATGGCAACACATGATCCAGCAGTACCTCAGACCTATGCAGCATCACTCCAACTCATGTTCTTATGTTTTTGACATCAACATGTGCAGCGGTACATGGCACAGTAGGGACATGTGCACTATAGGTGCACAAGAAAACTGCACTAGCATAATAAATGTTACAGGTAGTTATTAATGATACTACAAACACCCACTATGTCATTATTATTACAATATCAGTACAATTAACACTAGTTATTGTAACATGTTTCAGTGCATGATTGACATTACTGTCATTATACACAGTCAGCACAGGGTCATATGATGTAGGTGATGCTATCACTCTTGTACAAAACTTGTTTCCATTTCATATCCTCAAGTATTTATAGTAAAATACATGTCTTACAAGGATAAACAACATTGAACTGTCACGTTGCCTTATATTTACACATTCCTATTTTTTTCTTATTCCTGACAGAACCATGGCTAAAGCATGGACCGAATTGGAGGTAGTCACCCTTGAAAAAGGTATACTAAACAAACTCTGGTCAGCGCCAACAAGGCTGCATAATGCTATTTTACAGAGATTAGAAGCCATCTGTAGGGAAATTGCTTTACTATGAAACCTCACGCAGCTCAATATTTCTTTCAAAGTGCCTGGCAATAACAATATTCCCCTGTGATTACAGGCCCTGTTAAAGTTAACACATTCTCTGGTGTCCACAGGTACATCCCACCCTCTGACTGCCAGGCCCATTAATAAAAAAATCATTCTCTGGTGTGCAGTAGCTCCATCATAGTCTGATTGCCTTCTGGGTTAATAACAAATCATTCCCTTGCTGCAGTATAAGGTCAGTTTATTACTTTCTGAATACCATGAATAATGGGCTATCCAAATATTCAGAACTGAATACTGAATAGTCCACTATTCAACTGGTATTTGGTATTCGGCCATGCACAAGGAAAAAAAATCTTTCCCACCCTTCTGGACACATTAAATAAGTATTTTAGCCCTGATGTCTAGTGGTCCCACCCCCTTCGGCTGATCTCCATTCCAAAATGAAGAATACCCCTTTCCAAGACCCTCAGCATACTCCCCAGTCCCCATCCCCAAATGTTTACTATCTGTGGGGTCCCTCATTTCTGGTGCTCAGTGGACCTCTCTTCACCTCGTCAGGAGGATACCTTTTTCCCCCTCATTTTCACCCCGAGTAGGTGACTAGCACAGCTTTCCACCACCTCCACAACTAGCATCCTGACTGAGTTTTCAGTGAATGAGCGCATCCTTGTACAATCACGTGCTCGTTCATTTAAAACTCAGTTGGGCTGCTGGCCATGGAGGTGAGTAGAGGGCTGTGCTGGTGGCCTGCTCAGGGTTGATGGTGGGGGGGAGAAGGGTGGGAGGCACTTCCTGACAGGGTGGGGGATCCACTAGACACCATGGAAATTAGGGAATTTGTTTTATTTTTATACATTTTGGGACCAGCTAGGGATATTGCTGAGAGTCTGGGCAGGGGTGGAAGGATTCTTTATTTTGGACTGGTGATCATTTGGTACAATTAGACACTTAGGATAAAACATGTATTTAATGTTATTGGGAGGGGGTGTTTTTATTTTAAACACCTCCTCCCAGCCATCCAAATAACAAATACCAAATATTGAATATTTCAGCACTGAATAACGGATATTCAGCTGAATATTTGAAAAGGTATTCACACAGCCCTAATCAGTGACCCAAGTTCAGAAACATGCTCAGGTTGCTGAGGGTTGGAGAGAAGACTGAGCATTCATCAGATAGCTGTCCTGTACCTGGGTGGGAAGGCATGCTGACTCAAACTTTGCTTCCTCAGGTAAAGGCAGTAATCCAAGGGGGGGTGGAATGTGGAAATGGCTAGCACAAGCTACCCACCTACCTCAGTCTCACACTACCACCTGTATAACTAGCTCAGTTCTAGATGTGAGTGACTCGTTGGAGGGAGAATGGCTCTCCCCTTCCAGGCCCTATCATGGGGGTAGAGGCAATCCATGGGGAACTTTGGAATTAGTGGTCTGGGACAGGGAAGTGGTAGACAGGGGAGGTGGGGACAGGGCTGAGAGCCTTCCTCAGTCAACTAGTAAGGCAAAAATGTTTATGGAGGGGAAACTGCTGCAGTATGTATGACTTTAATACATATACACAACTGTTCCATAACGGATGTTACAGTAAACCTACAAAGTATAAGTAATATGTAAAGGATCTCTTACTAGAGTACTATGGAACCAGAGGGAGGAGTCTTAAACGGTTGAGGTTTCTTATCAATCAATCTTTATTTTACCAGGTGAAGCACCGTTGAGCAAGCTCATTTCCAAGGTGGACCTGGGCATACAGAAGTAACATCCAATACATAAGAGATACACGTATGCATACACAAGTACAGCAATACTACTCCTAGTAAAAGCAGCACAGATGTAACAGCAGATAAAATACGGGCTGTACATAAGGTAGAAATTCAAACAGGATACGAATGAGGCAGCATATAAAGTATACAAAGCTATACATAAGCTAGATAGTCAGGCAAGATACAGAGGGTTCACACAAAAATGTTTGTATTGAACAGTACATTTAAATACCCCATAAACAGTGTTCAGAGAAAAGTCTCGCATAAAGGAGTTTGAATTCGGGGACTTTAATGGGATTTGCTAATTTTAGAGTTATTTGAAGCTTGTTCCAAAGCTGGGGTAGTGCGAAGCTAAGGGAGGATCTGCCAAAGTGGGTTTTGACCTTCGGTAATATTAGGGAGATTTAAGGTTGGCTTCTCAGGGCATAGTTGCCAGAGACACATAGGGGCAGACAGTCAGAGATGTACTGGGGCAACATCTTGGCAATTGCTCTGTAGGTCCAAATGACAGCATTCCTTTGTCTTCTGAAAGCAAGGGACGGCCAACCCACTGCTGAGTACAAGTCACAGTGATGGGTAAAATAAGGTTTCCAGAGACTAAATGAAGGACTATGTGATAAAGATCATGACGTTTGGCTACAGCTGTCCCATGAGCTTGACTGTAAATGAAGTCAGCGTAGTCCAGTAATGATAGAAAGGTAGCTTGGACAAGCCTCCTCTTTGACTCATAGGTGAGAAGGTACTTGATTCTGTAGAATACACTGAGCCTGTGCTTCAGTTTTTTGGTGATCTCATCTACATGAACCAGGAAGGACACCTTATACCTGTAAAATAAGGATCCACAGTTCCTAGATAGTTACTAGGAAGGATAAGAAAGGTTAGACATATTGTCATACTTATCTGATGGGGAAGGAGTTCACATTCTGTGAGACTGTGAAAGTAAAAAGGTTAATATGGAGTAAATACAGTAGTGGGAGCAATAGAGAGGATAGAGATAGAATGGGGTATAGTATAGCATAAAAGGTAGAAAAATTGCTTCATATAGAAAGTTACTGAATTAAATGAACAGATATATGGGCATGTTGAATTTAAGTAGTATACTAATATCATTAACTGTTTACCATGAACATCAAAAACGAAACACAAAAAGCAGAATAATTAAATGTTTGTAACCAAGTTACTCGTGTTTTTAGCTTGACTTGCACATTGTTTTTAGTGTGTGGTGTATATCACTTTAAGAGCTGTGTATAAATGAGATGCACATTTGTATTCCTCAGATCCACCCTCTGAAGAAGGCCCATTGAAGGATTGAAGCAATGGAGCTAGTGGGTGCACAGCAGCGTATTGCCAGAAACTACATCTTGCACTGACGCTATGAGTGTTGAGCTTTCTTTTCTTTTCTTTTCTTTTCTTTTCTTATAACAAGCTGGCTGCTTTGCTTATGCACCACCTTTCCAGTGCACACCTCTACACTACTTACACTATAGCCACAGCACTGACCACCTGACCATCACAGGACTGACCCTTCCGCCCACCTACAGTAACAGGACTGTACACTCCCTGAGAGTTACATGACTGAAACCCTCCACTGTCAGTCACAGCACTGGACACTCACCCCTGACAGTCACAGAACTGATCCCTACTCCCAATGGCCCCAGCACTACACCCCACCACCATGACAGCACTGCCCCCATACCCCCTGAAGTCACACGGATGACACTCTCCACAGGCAGTTACAGCAGTAATCCCCACCCCTAACTGTCACAACACCGTACCTCAGTCATAGCACTGAAGACCATCCCACACAATTGGGACCCCTGCCCTGAACAGTCACTTAGTTTGGCATCTTTTACAACCTTCACACAACATGTACAACTTCCTGCAAATTCTTCAGTCCCTCAAAGCTGTAGAACTGTGCAGAAGAAGACCTCTCAAAAGTCACAGGAATGACCCTCACCTGACAGTCACATAAGTGACAACCTATCCTTGTCACTTACATATCTGACCCTCTTCCCAATAATCACAAGACTGTACCACAGCTTTGACAATCACAGTGCTGACACCCTCCACCATCAGTCACAGCAATTACCAACCCTCAACAGTCATAGGACTGTACCATTTTCCTCCCACAATCAGAGGACTGCACCAGCCAGCCCCAGTCACAGGACTGTACCACCACCCCACAGTTACAGGACTGTACCAACACCCCCCCCCTCTACAGTCACAAGACTGTAACACTCCTCCTTCACAGTCATGGGATTGTACCTACCTACAGTCACAAGACTGTACCACCTCACCCCCACACTCACAGGACTGTACCATCCCAGTAACAGTCATAGGATTGACATCCTCCACCGACAGTCATGACAATGATCACCAACCTCTGGCAGTCGCAGCACTGTTCCACACCCCTGAAAGTCACAACACATTCTTACTGTTTTCAACAGTCACAGAACTGTCCCCCCCAAGCCTTGTAGTCACAACAATGACCATATACTGTTGAGAGTCACATCACTGAACCCCATTCCCCTATTTTATGAGCACAGGTCAAAGCACTACACCCCACACCATCTTACAACATTGATTATCCATCCTCAACAGTCACAGCACAGCCACCTCACCCCCAAAAGTCACAGGACTGACACCCTCTACCATCAGTCACAGCAGTAATTCCCATCCCCTGGCAATAACAGCACTGAGCCATGACTCCTAATTGTCAATGAACTGACCATCCATCCACAACAGCCACAGCACTGCCCCCTCACCCACTGACAGTCACAGACCTGAACCACCCCTTCAATAGTCACAGAACTAACACCTTCCTTTGTCAGTCCCAGTGGCCACCTACCTGACCATCATAGTGCTGATCCTCATCCCCCAACAGTGACAGCACTGACCTCTACTCACAATGGTCACAGCACTACCCACCACCACTGTCAAAGCACTGTCCTTCTACATCTGCAACAGTCACAGGGCTGATACCCTCCACAGACAGTCACAGCAGTGATCCACACTCCCAACAGTTGCCACACTGCCCCCACACTCCCAAAAATAACAGCCCTGCCCCTACCTTGCAGTCATTCACCCACTTGCAATAAAGCACACTGGCTCCTCGCATGCTTGACTATCACAGCCCAACACCTCTAACAACAAAATCATGGTACTGACCCCTACCATTAAAATAGCACTGCCTTTGAACCTCCCTCAATAGTCATAAGACTTACCCTCTCCCCTTACAACAATGCACCTGACAGTCACAGCACTGACCACCAACCACTGGCAGTCCCAGCACTGACCACACCTCAGTTATAAAATCTTTTAAAAAATTGTTTAAGTACTGGCAAACCATTGCAGAGAGTGCAGGGGTCAAAATTAGCACTGGTCTGCCAGCCAAATTCTGGTAGATATAGGGCTGGATATTCAAACTGCGCCATTCATAGGCGCAAGCCCTTGCACTGTGCAAAATAGTTGTGCAGGGGTGTGTCCGGGGTGATATTCAAAGGAGTTGCGCTATTGAGCAACTCCTTTGAATATCACCCCCCAGCCACAGCCACTGTGCATGGTGCAGTGGAACTTGCACCACCGCAAGTTGACAGAGGGGAGCATTCAACTTGCGGTGGTGCAAGTACCATTGCGCCATGTGCAAATCCTATATTTAAAAGGTGACATGCAAATGGGGATATAATTCATGCAAGGCACAGGGGGCCATTTGCATCTGATTATGGCCCCATTTGCATGCCATTAGCATGCAGGTGCTTCGATCCCCAAGGACTTGCACCTGGCGCCCTGCCAGGCAGCAGCCATCGGGGACCGATGCCCTCTGCAGCCCGATCGCAGGCAAAACAATGTAGAATCCCCCCACCCCCCCACTGGCCCGATTGCGGGCTTGGTTTTATTCCCCAAAGCCCGATCGCAAGCAGCAATGTTGCTCCCCCCCAACGTATCTCTGGTGGTCCAGTGAACCGAAAAGCCCGATCGCGGGCAGTAGTGTAGAATCCCCCCTCCTGAATTCAGCCCTGGTGGTCTAGTGGCACATCCCGATCGTGGGATGTAAATGCTGCACAAATCCCCCCCAACATTGCCCTGGTGGCTAGTGTCCCCCTCCCCACCCATCAAAGCCCCACCACCCTCCCCCACAGCCGGCGGCGGCAGCATCCCTCCGCCCAGGCCCGCTCCGATGACAGCCCGTAGGGCTGTCGCCCGTGGTGCGAGAAAGAGCTAATGGGCAGTAATATACAGAGCATGACAGTCCAGATATGTGAATGATTCATTCACAAATCTGGACTGTCATGTACGGTATGGGTCTCATGCCCATTGGCTCTTTCTCTGCACCAATGGGCGGCAGCTCACCGGCTGTCAGCCGGGCCGGGGCGCGGGTGGCAGGCGGGAGGATGCTGCCGTCCGCCAGCTGTGGGGGAGCGGGGTGGTGGGGCTCGTGGGTGGTGGGGAGGAGGGGACACCAGCCACCAGGGCAAAGTTGGAGGGGATTTGTGCAGCATTTACATCCCGCGATCAGATGTGCCACTAGACCACCAGGGCTGAATTCAGGAGGGGGAATTCTATACTACTGCCTGAGATCGGGCTTTTCAGTTCACTGGACCACCAGGGATATGCTGTGGCTGCCTGCTGCCCACGATCGGGCTGGTGGGGAATTAAACCATGCCCGCGATCGGGCCAGTGGGGGTGGTGGTGGGATTTACAGTCGGCTGCCCGCCATTGGGCTCTGGGGGGCATAGGGACTGGGTCGAGGCCAGCCACAGGTGGTGCTGCTGTGTTGCACCCGGCAATGCAGCAGCTCACCTGTGGGTGGCCCTCAACTAGCCTTTTTTGGCTCAAGTTGTGCAGGCGCAGGTTGGGGTTGTGCTATGACACTCTGCACAGCCCTTCTGAATATCGGCTGCAGTTTATGCATGGTTCCTCCCCCTCCAGTTCAGCATGCATTCATTTGCATTGCGCTGTTGCTCAGCATTTTTTCTGTGGCGCAACTTCCTCCTGCTGAATATGGCAGAATGGAGCAAGTTTGGACTTGCGCAGGCGCAACCCTATTGCGCATGGCTCAACCCTTTTGAATATCCGGCCCATTGTGTTAGGCTAGTAAGATTTTCCTCTAACTAGCCCTGCAGACTTGTACTGGAGAATGTAACTGATAAGTATATCAGCTGGGCTAGTGAAAGAGTCTGTGGGGTTAGTGAATTTCCCAGTTGCTAGTCCTGCTGGCTAGTGGCTGCAAACTTAACTTAGACCCTGGAGTGGATCATGCCATTCACAAGCTGGCCTCTAGACATTATTGTCCTAAAGCTGAGCATCCTGCTAGAGTCATAAAACCCACATCCCAGTCCCCCCCACAACTGGACCACTCTTTCAGTACCAGTTCCTTGGGTTCTTATACTTCTACTTGGACACCCAAAATGGCAGCAACAGAGATGAGCAGAAGGGACCTCAGTTTAATCCTCATTCAAGGGACAGCACACCATGACAGTACAGCATTACTTCATATACTATATTCTGGTGCCAGTGTTTACAGTATGATAGTGAACATCCTAATAATCAGACTGCCCATGCTGTGTATGTAGTATGTCATACTTATTTCAGTTCTGGAGTTTTGGGACTCTTGAATGTGCTGCAAATACTAGATAACCAACAAAAAGAAAAAGACAGCTGCAAGTACTTCACAGTTCTGTTGTATAAGATATGCATAATATACAGTCATCCTCGATATAATGAATGATTTGGGAGCTAATCTATGTGTTTGTTATAGTATCCACATTCGTTACCTCGAGGGATACCGGAATGCAAGTGGACTGAACACAAAACTAGTACATTCGTAAATATGTTAATGTAACAGATTATAACAAAGTATTTTGGCTGTTTAGTTCAGTAATTATTTTATTTGTTTATTTAATCATTATTTAAACATTAATTTAGTCATTAAAAACATCAACTTGAAATGTATCAAATAGATCTTAATACTGTACTGTAAACCAAAAATCAACCAAAACAAAACCAAAAAAACCTGGTCACTGTGTCGCGCTACATTATTTAATAA
The DNA here is from genome assembly GCA_016271365.2 of Neoceratodus forsteri. Taxonomy (NCBI): domain Eukaryota; kingdom Metazoa; phylum Chordata; order Ceratodontiformes; family Ceratodontidae; genus Neoceratodus; species Neoceratodus forsteri. The sequence continues at coordinate 1,133,539,499 of CM028130.1, forward strand.
ATCTAGACACATCAATGCAAACATCAGGACTGTAATTAATCCAGACCAGGATATAGAAAAAATCAAGTTACTGCAGTGGTTTAAAAAATCAGTGACTTTCAGCTGTGTTGCTGCTTTGAGCATGCAAGTCTCTGGCATAGGATAAAGTTTCCTTAGCTGGACCAATTTCATTGGGTCTGCTTCCATGCATTCAAGCCGCGTGAGAGCTGTCTCCAAACCATGAACTGCCTCCCATGTTGTTGGCTTCTCCACAGAATCTTCCTTGTCATCATCCTCCTCTTTGGAATCTTAAGGTTCAGGCATTTTACCATCTGCTGAAACATAGGACACAATCTCAGCGTCCGACATTTGGTTAACTGTGGGCACCGTCTCATCATTTGTAATCAAGCATCTATGATGTCAGATGCTTCATTTTATTTTCATTCAGATTTAGATTTGTAGCCAGCTGCGCTATTTCTATGGTGTCATCAACATCTTTGTCAATGTCAGTAGCTGGCATGCTGAATTCGGGGACCCAGTGTTGTGACCCAGAAGGTGGCTATCTAGCCAGACATTCTCCCAGGCTTCACCTGCAAGGCGAGATGCTCTCCCAGACATTCTCCTTTTTAGAACCTCCTGCACCCCATTTGAGCATCAGGTAGCCCATCACCAGCTGAGACTATCTCACTTAGGAGTCGTGTTCGATAATGTTTTTTGAAAGTGGCAATTATTCCACCTTCCAGGGGTTGAATCTTAGATGTGGTGTTCTTGGGTAGAAAGACATTGTGAATTGTGCCATCTCTGGGCTTTAGCTCTGCCTCAAGAGGGTGAGCAGGGCACTGGTCCAGCTGCAAGATTGCCTTTGATGGCAATTTCATTCTCCTAAGATGCTGCCTCATGGATGGCACAAAAGAGTCAAGAAACTACCTTCTAAAAATGTTACAAGACATCCACATGTTCTTGCTGCTTTCATAAATGACTGGCAGAGCACTCCTGTTAGCGTGGTGCAGACAACGGGGGGTTTTAAATTTACCAATGCACAGTGGGCAAAGTTTATGATTGCCCATCGCATTGGTACAGAAGAGAAATGTCAGACTATCTTTGCTGGTTTTAAAACCTTTACTGGCATTTACCTCTGATTTTGCAGCCAATGTGACATCTGGGAGACAGCGCCAAAAAAGACCTGACTCATTCCCGTTATACACTTGTTCAGTATCCAGCCAACATGTCTATCAGCTTAGGAATAAAAGCTTCTGCTGCTGCATCATCACAGGAGTGAGCCTCGCCAGTGATCACAATACATCGGATACCATGGTGTCTCTGGAACCTACAAAGCCAGCCTGTGGAGGACTTAAAGCAGTTCTCATCACCGTGAATATCACAGGCAAATTGACTTGCTTTCTCATGGAGGACAGAGCCAGAGATAGGAACTCCACTTGCACGCTGCTGTGTAAACCACAGCTGGGTAGGGCGATCGATTTCGAGCTTGTCTGCCTTACGAAGCTTCTTACACTGCAGCCCCTCAATATCTGTGCACTCAACAGCAAAGTCACAGAGAGAAGCTTCTTGTTTGTGCCAAGTGCATATTGTAGATTTCGAAAAGCAGATCTCCTGTGATAGTTTAGCTAGACTCTCTCCAGCTTTGAGCCTGTCCAAGATCTTAAGTTTTGTGTCCACAGAATATCCAGAGCATTTTGTTGTTCCAGCAGTCCCAGAGCATGTTGCTGCAGTAAACAGGTACACAGGGGAATACTGTAACTGACTACAGGTGAGGGGGCTTTTATACTACTCCAGTACTGCAAACAGAGGAAACTGTCGAATTACAGTACAGTACTTAACTCGAGCACCTGATTACATTTAGATAACAAGCTCATGACAGGATCGTACCTATCCAACACCTGAGTTCGTTATAAGCGATCATTCATTATAATGGGGTACGTTACAGTGATGGATGACTGCATAATGATTCTAAACAGACACCAAGTGGTACAGCACATGGACAACAAGCTCTGTATATTAAACTTTACATTGCTTGGCTTGTTAAACAGGTTTCTGGAATATATAAATTCACAGCTGCTTAAGTAAGAGATTTAGACATGTGTACAGCAAGATACTGGTATCACAGGAAAAAGCCTGGCTTTCTCAGTCCCAGGCCGGATTATCTCCTAGCATGTCCCGCGGCCACATTTATAACATTGAGGCATAGTCAATCTTCAATCATACTGAATAGCAGGACAATTAATAGCAACTGCTATCTGTAAATGACTGCTTACCTATATTTGTGGATCCTGCAGTTCTGTTTACTCTTTGCTACACTACATGACATCCCTTACAAAGATTTCTTTGTAATACCATTGTAATACCTGTTCTTTACCATTGTACTACCAATGCAATTTCCAGTGTATTACCATTGTGGGTTTCATAAATGGTATCAAAGTGGATTTGTTCCAACTTCATTGTGATACCATTGTAGCCATTATGATACCCTACACACAGTAGCAGTTCGCTGCTAACACCTTCTTTGCTGGTACCACAGTGCGAACAATGTGCACCATTGTGATGCCATTGTCTGTTGGTATCACAGTGGTTTTGTTCCAATTCCAGTAGGATACTATGTGTGAACTGTGATGCCATCAACACCCAGTGGTAGCACAGTGGCAAACTCTTGTGCAACAGTAGCACAGTGGTGAATACCAGTGTGATACCACATATCTTAGTATCATAATGGATTTGTTATAATTCCATTGCACTATTATTGAGACCACTGTGGTACCATGTGTGGTGGTAGCACAATAAGTGCACCTGCAGTGGAAATGCAGTATCTCATTCCTGCCTTATGCTGGTGGTAGCACAATGGTCATGCAACATGGTATCACAGTAGCCTCGTGGGTTGCTGGTAGCACATAAACCACATTGTAGGGGAAAACCTACTGGCTGAGTGATCCAAAAATAATTAAGGCACATCCAACAAGATCAGACTCCTAGGACTCAAACCCCTAATATTTTTATTTGTGTGCTTTGTACGCTTTTGCATTCTTCCACTCTAATGTCTGCAGTAACGTAGTTTTTCTGTAGTAACACCTTCCTTTGTGAATGGGAAATGTAACAGCATAGTGGAGCCAACCACTTAATAAGTGAAAGCCTAGTGTCCTAATACTTGGGGTAGCACTGTTACAGATCCGCATCCTACCAAAGATAAGAAATCTCTCTTCTGGTTCCTATGGTGCCTGGGATAAGGTATCTCAGAGAACATGGTACCTGTAAAACAAGAACTGCAATGGGGTCCCAAAGGATCTACAGCTCTTTATGAACTATTACAAAGCAGGGTAGACAAAAAACAATACTTATCTGATACGATGGCCAGTGTCATCCTACACTTGATCAACGTACTATAGACCTATAGATATAAAAGGGAAAATGGGTCAGTATAAAGAATACAAAAATTGATCATCTCCTGTAAGTCAGTTGGGAAGTACCTGTAGAGGTTGAAAAATAAAGTGGGTTGTATGTGTGGGTGGATGGGGGGTACTGCACCAGTATCACACCAACGACTTTGGTGTTAGAATAGTCTGGTCACTCATGGGCCATCATGGTGGGGAGGATTCAGTGTCCCTAGGACTGATCTCTGTTGGGGGTAGGGGCCATGTTGCTCCACCCATCAACCAACACAGGGCAGGATGAAGGCACCAGGGGCCCAATATTCCAAAATGTCCAAAGTGGAGTGCATTAATTAGTGCTGTGCTTTGTGATATCGCATGTGTGCAAAACTGATATATTCAAATGGATAGCACATGGCACTATCCCTCTGGATATAGGAACATTGTGGAGAGGCATTAAGCTACTTAGCACCACCAAACAGCACACCCAAAACTAGGCACTGAAATGGCTTGTGTGTGGGCAAAATCTGCAGTATTCAAAATTCCTATTGTAAATTAGCCCATTGGCTATATGAGGTGCCAGGTTCATTTGCATACCCATTATGGGCTAATTTTCATGATAGTGAGACTGCTTTGCCCAGTACCCCAACTGCTGCAACTCAGTGAGTTGTCACTGGTCAGTGGCATCACTCCAGCCTCCCAACCCAGTCTTGTGAAAGGCAGATATAGCCCTGGCATCCAGTGGTGCCCCCCCGTACCAAGTCCTGTAATGAAAGATTTGTCTTTGGCATCCAGTGGTCTCTCCCGCCACCCAATTGCAGTCTCATTCAAGAATGGTATATCCTGGTGTACAGTGGTCCCTCCCCATGCCCAGTCCCTGTGCATGTATAAAAACAATTGCCCTGGTGTCCAATTGTCTCTCCCCACACCCAGTCCCCATTCTGGGAACACCATCCCACCCAGTTTCCAAATGCTCCCCTCCTGACAGTCACACTGTCCTTGCATGGCAAGGGCAAAAAAGCACAAAGAATGAAGTGCTACTACACTGAGGACCATAACAAAAGTAAGCAATTGGGTAGTACCAATCAAAGTAATTGACCATTTGATCTGGTCTTTCTTTCATATTTGGAATAAATTCACTTTGATTGCGACAGCCTGACTGCTTACTTTCATTATGGTCCTGAATGCAGTAGCAGTTCATTCTTTGTGCTCTTATGTGCTGGGCAGGCTGCCCTTCTAGCTACTGTACCAACCTGCTAATGCTGATCGCAGCACCTACCTCTGGGACTGCATCAGGAGCAAAGAAGTCCTCCCTCCAACAAAGCCCTGTCCTGAACCATGAACAGCACCCCTCCAACCCATACCCAGTTGGTGGCTAGTGGCCTCCCTCCCACCCCCAGGACTGACACTGACCCCCGGTCCCCCTGCCTGTCTGTCAGTGCCACAGTTTAATGACAGAGAGTAGCATAGCCTACCTTGCACAACTATGACTGCCTTCCATCTATCTGTACCAGGGAGTGCAGCCTATGAATAGGACAAAGCACATCACAATGCCATGTACAGTAAATAAGCTGTACTCTCTGCTACAGATAGACGCTGGCTGGCCATGGTCATGTGAGGTGGGCTGTGCCACTCATCATCATTGAATTGCAGTAGTGTCAGACTGGTAGGGGGACTGGAGGTTGAGTGTAGGTGTTTTGCGTAACCGGGGGGCCACTAACTACTAACTGGGTATGGGCTGGGAGGCACTGCTCATGGTTCAGAATGGGACTTTGTTGAGGGAGGGAAGCATGACTTCTTTACTTCTGCCATGCCAAGGGCAGTGCCACTGTCAGGGGGCATTGGTGAACTGAGAATCATTTCAAGGATGGGGATCAGCTGTGGGGAGGGATCACTGGACATCAGGGCAAATGTGTCCCTACACTGACTGAGATCAGGTTGGGGGAGCAACCGCTGAATGCCAGGGATATATCTTTATGTAATTGGGCTTAGATTTGGTAGGGGGAGTAGCCACTGGATGTCAGAGGTATATCCTCCATTAATGGGACTGAGTTTGGAGGGACAGGGGCATCACTGGACAACTGGGATATAACTTCCTGTAATGGGATTGGGATCAGGTGGGGAAGGGATCCCTGGATGGCAGAACATATTTCATTAATGGGACTGGGTTCAGAGGGAGGGTCATCACTTGTCATCAGGGAGTACTGTCTTGGGGTGGGAAGACACCTATACACTACCTCCAGCAACTACTAGAGCTATGCCGGCTTAAGGAGAGGGTTAGGTCGGCTGTGTTTTCTCTGCAAAGGAACCATGCAGAGCACTCTAGCACAGAGCAAATACTGTGAGTATTTAACTGTGCCGATATTCAGGTCCACGTCCCCACCCCTGATTTGCATAATTTTGTCTCTATGTCCACTCCCGGTTTACCTATTGTAAACCCAGTTTGCCCGCACTAACCAGTCTTTTAAATATAGGACACTGGTGCAAAATCCAGTTTGCTCCGGCAAACTTGGATCTGCACCTGGACAAACATTTGAATATCAGGCCTGAGCTGTTATACTCCCCTTCACCATCAACAGGGCTCCAGACCAAACTGGTAGAGAATCTTGGGGGGTTACCATGGCTGATGAAAGTCTAAGGAAGGGGTGATGGGGAGATGATGACCCTTCCCCTCCTGCCTACCCTCATGGAGGAAATCAGTGACTGTTCTGAATGTCCAATTTTAGTCCCTGGGATGGTGGATGATGTTGCTAGGTGGCTGGTGGCAATATGGTACTTCTTGATGATGCAGGGCCTGCAGAAATTGGGGTGCCATTCTGGCCTATCAGTTGCTATTTTCCTATCATTTTCATGCCTGTCCATTTCTTCTAACACAGTGCGTAGTCTAGTCAGACCTCGATATACATGTCATTCCAAGTATCTGTGATCTCTACATCACTGAAAGGTAGCATTAAAGAGCAGCTGATGACATGTGTGTTAATCTAAGCTGGTTCTTTGTATGGCAATGTAGTAGACTGTGTGGTGGAAAGGGTCAGATTTGTTTGTGCATATGAGGCTAGTAATTATTCTTATGCTCACCCCTGTTTTCCATTTTTCCCATGCGTGGTTACGGCCACCTTGCTGGATCCTGGTTGACGTCCATATGTGGGCAGCTCCTGCCGCTGAGCGGCATCTGTTGGAGCCTGGCGTTTCGGTCTGTTGATTACGTAAGGGCAATAATCCTGTGTGGGTCGCACTGCACTGTCAGTGAGCAGGGCAGAGGTAAAGTGGTGTTAATTTGTCGGTGTGTTAATTGGGCACTGCTTTGTAATAGTTTCCAAGGAGTAGGTGATACTTGCGAGTGAGGTTTTTTGTCATGCGGTTTGTTTAATTAAAGTGACATTGCAAGTTGTGTGGAGTGGAAACTCTGTCAGCATATGGAGAACCAGTCCAGAATGCCATCAGATTGCAAGGCATATTTGTGTCATGTCCTGGTTTGTGATGTGTAATTAATTTTCAGCTGGGTGTTTTCGTATGTGTGGGACCCTGCTTAGTTGTTACTGTTTATGTGGTTAGTCAGAAAACGAACACCATGAAGAGGTCTGGACACAATGCTTCAATTTCTGTAGTTCCCATTCAATGTGGAGACATTTGTGTGAAGGCCTGCAACTGGTATATTGTTTCATTCCATGCAGTCCAGCGAGCAGATGTGCCATGCAGGATTTGTTGTTCCTTGTCTCTGCGATGTATGCCACGTTTGACGATGTGAAGCTGTGTGTTATGACTTGAAAGGGTTACCATGGCATCAGTGGTCACATATGGCAGTCGGTCTGTTTTCTGTAAGGCAAATGCTGTTCTGTGTGTTGTAATGTGACAGAGACAGTCCATGGTGTCAGTTTTGGGTTCTATTGAATGTTGCTGTGATTTGCTGTGATTAATGTCTTGGTGTTGTTGTGTCCCATTGTCAGCATCCACTCAGTATCCAGTCGGTTTAGAGCGGGTATGTGGATGCTATGCTCTCCCCCCATCCACATTTTCTGTTTTAGCATGTGAAGAATTTGGCTGTGTGGTGCCCATGACTAGCGTGCCTGTACAGGTTTAGTTTCGGAGGTAATGCAGATGGGTGTAGTAATTTGTTTCAGTGCATAGAAATGGAGAGCAATGTCATACATGTGAGGTGTGAGTACGGCAGTCTGATTTCAGCAAGGGTTATATAGAAGGGTGGGCAGGAATGGGAAATGGTCTTGAGTGACTGAAAATTGCATCTGTGTCTCTGTGCATCCTCAGAGAAGGGCATAGGGGCTTCCGAGGTACAACAAGGACTGCCATGCTTGTCGGGGACTTGATAGTGAAAGGCTAGGCAGCAGACACTTGTCTTATGTTATTAATTTTTTTTAAATACTGTATATGAATTACAACCCTTTGAGTACTGGTGTCATTTAGAAAGGCTCCACTGCATACAGGGAATGAAGTCAAATGCAATGAATAAGTGATGAAGCATAGTGCAGGCAATACACAGAACATCACCAGAGGTGGACATAATAAAGTCATGAAAGCATACATTATACAAGTAGTTAATTATATGGCTTGAGAAGTCATTGTTGGTATTTTGTAGCAATGATTTTGAGGTCATGGATGTAGTGGAGGGCAATGCATGACATAGGACAGTATTGCTGTCTTTGGCTCTGCAGCATCTCTTGAAAACCCAGTTCTGTGGACAGGTAAATCTGCATTTCAATAGGTTTGCAGGAGCTGCTTAGTAAAAAAAAAATGAAATGCAGTGCACATTACTGCCAAATCAGAACCTGCATGTGGTAGTGGTGGTGTGTGGTTAGTTGTGCAAATTGTAGAAATGAGCTGTGGTTGCCAGGAGGTCTGTGGGTATGTTTATATATATGTTTGTTGATATTGGAAGGGGGGGTGGCAGTACTCTTCTACTATATTGCTGGAAGGATTTATGTATGGTATTGTTGTTATTTTGTGACATCTGGGATTGGGAGGGTGTATTCCTCAGTGCTACATATGATTTCACTGTTGTGTAGATTGCACATTATAAGGGTTGTGTGTGATGGGGATGGTGTACACAATGCACTGTACCAGCATGTTGTACATAGCAGTGAAGTGTAAAGGGGGGGCTAATATTAGCAGCACATGCTTTGCACTGGGGCTGTCATGGATGTATTTGTTTTATGAACTGGGCATAGATGTGGACTGACACGCACATGTGATGTTACTGTGGTTGTAGTGTGCCTACGGTTCAGGAGTATTTTAAATATTTTGTCTGTAAGTGTAGTCATGAAATGAGTAAATTACTCCTTGTATTGATCCTTTCTCCTTCACTGTTCCTCTGATTGTTATGTAGTTCTCTCTCGCTTATTGTTTGTGGTTGTCCTTGAAACCTGTCCTCTGTCAGTTTTCATTCTCCAATGTTTGGTGTTCACCTTTGTGATGGCATAGGTTAGGCAATGCAGATAAAGAGGTGTTTGTTGAAGCTGGTGTTTATCATGGCGTTAGTTGTGAAAGGAAAACAAATGTATGTACTATGGTATTGTCTACAAAAATAGGTTGCTAGGCAGTATGATGGCCTTTATAAATGCAATTTGTATGGAACCGTATGTTTGGGTCTTGATGTGGTGAAGGACGTGGCAGTCTGGGATTTGTGGAATTGTTCCTATTTGGTATTATCCTTGAACAGTTAAGTAATTCTCCTCATCTTCTGTTTATACAGTTAGTCAGATCCATAATGTTATGTGGTGCAAAGTGAAGTTAAATGCATTGGTCATGAGCATGTGTGCCCCCTTTTTTTGTTTTTGGGTCATCATTATGTCTTTTGCTGAGGGTGACTGGCATGGTAGTGATGTGGGAAGAATGCAAGTGAACAGTTGTATAAGAGATGATGTATCCTTTTCGGAATGGGGAATTTGTTCTTGAATTGTTTCCCTGTGGAATTTGTTGGTAAAAGCCTCAAGTGTGGATTTCATTAATGGTCCTGATATAAAGTAGAGAGCACTGCAGATTAGGAAGGTTGCGTGAATATTGAAGGTTGATAGCAAGGAAGGATCAAATGAGGTATAGGAATGTGGAATCAGCTCAGTGTGATACAAGTGGTGAGGTTCTTCACATGCTGCATGTCCCTGTGTTTCTGGAAGGCAGTCTGCTAGGGAAAGACTCAGTGCTGTAGTATGTTACTGCTCAAGGTTTGTGTTATTATTTATTTATTTTTATTTAGTTTTTGTTTACCGGGTAAGTGCACTAGACAAATCCTGCCTATTTTCAGGCAAGGCCCGGGGGAAGGGGATACAGATGAATGCCAACTGTCCTCGAACCAGATTAAGCTGCTAGTGGTATTTTTAATGAATGAGGGAAATTTTGGCCAGGGTACTGGGGAAATTCCCCTGCTCTTTTCGAGAAGTGCCATGGGATCTTTAACATCCACCTGAACTACCACCAATCCAGGCAGATGGGACCTCGGTTTAATGTCTCATCCGAAAGACGGCACCTCAGAAGTGCAGCACCCCTCTCATGCTGCACTACAGTGTCAGTATTGGGATATTAACCCAAGTGCCAGATGTGGGAACTGAACCCACAGCCCTCTGATCTCCTGGCCTCAGAGGTGAGTGTGCTACCTACTGAGCCACTGACACTGTTAACTAATAGAGCACTCCATGTTGCACATTGAATGGATGCATAGCATCCCTGGCATTTTTGCTGCGGGACATGTGTAAGGCAAACCATAGATGCATGAGGGTTCAGTAGTTATAGCTATCTGGAGGTGGTGTAAGTGGCCAAAGGTTGGTTGAGATGAGGTGCAGTTGTACTGTAGTGGATCACCATGGGCATATGCAGAATGACTGGAATGATGCATTCTGAGTTTTGAACCTGCATTCTGAAACCGTTGGTGAATGAACTATGTTATTAAAAATATTTTGCTAAATGAGTAAAACAATATGGAGGGTATACTTTTAAAATGTTTCTTTTTGAAAACATTTTCATAATAGCAGTAAGGCACTCATGGGAGTTTGATTAACAGTCAATCACCTCCTACGTGCAGTATGGCACTCAGCTGTGCGTCATGCAACATTATATCCCTAGAATGTGTTTGACAGTCTGTTAATGTAATCCGTGGTCATGCGGTACTGCATAAATAAGCATTCCTGAGCCAGTTTGGCCTGTAGTCATTCTCAGTACAGTCTGAACCGTGCTGTGTAGTTTGACCAAATATAGTGACATACTATAAAGCCAGCAGATTTGGCCCTGTGCTGCATCAAGGCTGCTCGATGGTCAGTGTCTTCTTATGGCACCATTTGTTGCCTCCCCTCCTCCCTCCCTCCCTACCTACAGGGCCCACCTTTCCTGCAGGGCTCCTGTATACACTGTCTCCATATACCTATCCCAGTAATTCATGAACTCATCCACAGTAGCAGAAGCCATCAGTTATTTTGGCAATATATTCCAGGGCTCCACCACCCTGTCAGTGAAGTTGGGCCTCCTTAGTTCTCCCCCTCAACCTTTATGTAGCCAGCTTCATAGATTGTTCACTGGTGGCCCCTGGATCCTTCAACTGTAAGCCCCCCCTCAATGCTGACCTTATTCTTTCCCTAGAGATACTTGGAGACCTCTGTTACATCCCTCTGTTTCTTTTGTTCTGAGAAGGCTACTGGTGGAGCTCCCCTACTTGCTTCTCATAGGGCTTTTCATGTAGCTCCAGTACCATCCTGGGAGTGCCTCTACCATCTCCAGTAATGCAAATTCCCTTTATGTTGGGGTGTCAAATATGCATGCAGTATTCAAGATGTGGTCTATGCAGGAAATTTTGTAGCGGAGGAAGGTGGCTAAGAGTCCTGAGATTCACCTCATGGCTATACAACACAGCATGTGATTTGCTTGGGCTGTTGTCTTCATACCCTGCTTTCAGTTACTCAGTTTGGCATCCACCATCAGTACCCTGTTTTGTTTCCTCCTTCCTTGATACCTGCAGTGTGCCCCCCTCCCCTGGTGCATACATGAGTTAGTGGTTTGTATCCCATGTGCAGAATCTTGCTTTTCCCAATGTAATATTTTAGTTTCTAGTCTTCTGACCATCTCGCTAGAGTCTCCGGGTCATCCTGGATATCCATCCAGTCCTTCTCCGCATCCACCATTACTCACAGTTTTGAGTTATCTGCAAAGAATCTCACCTCATTCCTGATATCCACGCTGATGTCCGAGATGTAGGCAATAAACAGGAGTTGCCTTAGCACCAACCCCTGTGTAATTCAGCTTGAGAGAAACCTGCTGGCTGAGACCTTTCCCCCTACTGTCACCAGCTATACTCTTCCCTCTAGCCAGTTTCCTATCCACATGACTGTTTTCTCCTCCTACCCCATAGTATCCAGATTTATATGTAAAATGTTTTAGCTGCAAACTTTTCACGCACTTAAAATACTACGTGTTAATCTGTTCTCTGTAGCCACTCATAGCTGGAAAAATAGAGGTGTGAGGCGCCTACAGCTGAGCAAGAACAGTGAAGCGAAGCTCAGTTGTTATGTGTCAAGGTGAAGGCAAGTGAAACCACTCTTTTTCAGCAATAAGTGGCTCTGAGGGATGTGTTACTATATTATAGATCAAGAGGGATAAACAATATATTGTAAACATTAAGAAATTCCAATAATTGGCCCATTTCCAGGGCATCTGCTTCCAAGACGCTCTTCACAGAGTAAGAGCATTTCATGCACAGCAGGAAGGGGCTTTCTGATTGGTTGGATGTGCTCCCTCGATGTATGCAGTGGTTAATTGGGTTTTTGGTGGCTTACTGTGGTTAAGGTAACTATAGATAGGGTGTGTTTAATTGTAATTTGGTATTGTTTTCTGTTCATTGTGTGTGATTTATAAACACTGTAGGCCAGGTCTTTTCAGCGAGGTGCTATGTCAAAGCAGGGTGTAAGTGGATTGTTTAATGTCATCCTGTTAAATATTTTTTTTTTCACATTTATACAGATACCATGGTGACCACATGTATTGCTGCAGGGTGTTCAAATACTTCTTTAAACGGCATTAGCCTTCATAAGTTTCCGGTTAATCCAGTGATGCGTAATAAGTAGGACCAGGCAATGAGACAATACAAAAAGGAGTGGATAACAGCTAGTAAAAATAGTGGAATATGCAGTGAACATTTTACCAATGACTGCTTTGAGCCTGAATACAATTTGAAGGTTTCACTGGGAATGTCTGTGGCCCGTTGTCCTAGGAAACTAAGAAGTGATGCTGTGCCCTCTATCTTTCATAAGACATATGGAAGTATATCTTCATCTGTGGTCTCTGTTGAAATGGCAACTGCAAGCAGTGATGTAGCAGGAAATCATGAGCAATGTGAGGTAATTAGATTTTTATGGGAAACTGTGTGACATTTGAAGTATGGACAACTATCTGGTACAGTGCTGTTCTTGCAAGTTGTTCATATGGTAAATAGTCTGAGAAGTGGAGGCTTGAATCTGGTTATGTAGTGATTCTCCACTTGTGAGAGGTCTGAAAATAACAGGTGTGTCATGGATGTGTCAGGTAATAACTGCCTCATGCACTGTGGCAAGTGGAGACATCCAAGGATGGGTCACATTGCCGACGTATGCCATGTGTGGGTCACTCAGCTTGACTATAATGTCAACTGCCTTCACGGGTTCCTCAGTTGGCATAATCAGACATGAAGTGGTATTGGTTTTTTGTTCACTGAAATGCACTGTGCATAAACCACTTTTGCCTTGCAGAAGGTGGCCTGAAACTGTGCGTAACACACGTTGGGCTTTGTAGGTTCCCTGTTTGTGGAGTACATAGAGAATAATGGACTGTTGCATATCGGTAACAAGCTGGCTAGTGCATCGAGAGGTTGCCATGGTGACTTCATTAACCTCGAGATTGGAGCTCCCAAGGTTTGGTGCCCATTGGAAACCTTGAGATTCGGTAACATGACTTGCTACTGATAGGTAACTATCAACTGTTTTTTATAGTGTAGGATGCCCTCACCAGTAGTAAGAAGCATTTTTAATTGGTCCTACAGTTTTTGACTTTCCCTAGGTGCTGATTTCCTTTGCTCTCCTTTTCACCGTTGCCGCTTCCGGGATGTGTAATGCGCATGCGCTAGCGCATTCAATGTTGTTATGCTGTAGTAGCTACGTAGCTAGTGCAGCATAACAAGTATGATGACATTGCTACCATAGCATAACAATGTTTTGAAAGGTGATGATTTTTATTGGTATCAACGTTCCATCACGCACTATATGTACAGTACTGATAACCTAATATGACCCTAATGCTTCAGTAGGACATTTTGTTCAGAAATGGAAAAGTGGAGTGTCAGAATTGCACTGTGATATGTGTTGATAAGTGAAGATGTTATGTAATGTGATTTTTTTCCCCCTTTTTTTTTTAAACAGTACAGAACATAGACCAAATACCTAAGGAACTCAGAGAAAGCACAGGTCACAGTGATAAAGAAGCATCCATTGATGCTGGAGTTGAACAACTGGAAATGAATATTTCCTTGTGATGTGATGAGGACATCAGCTTTGGTGAACCAGAACCAATTTCAGTGTATGCAGAGTTTCGACCAATGTGCCAAAACCTGTTACAGCAAGTCATAGTTCAAAGAAGACACAGACCTGCACAAAAGATTTAAATAAAGGTAAGCAGATTTTATGCTCTGTATCCTGTACATTGGCAGTTGTAGTGGTATATCACAGTAAGGGTTTACTGTCAGTAAAGTTAATTTATTTATTCCATTTTGTCTTGGTTTTGCTGGAGGTGTGTACTATGCATAGTAAAAGGGCTGTGCTTTCTTTAAAACTTCAGAGCTGTAAGGAGCTGGTAAAACCGTAAGCACAATGTGTAACACTTGCCTGATGGATAGCATAATCCACGTGCCACCTCCTCCAAGAACATAAATAGTTAAAGAGGGTTTGCTCTTTTTTCGAGTATGGTGCTGGACTTCGGTAGGAGCAATCTGTGCTGCCTGAGTTGCAGTACTTTAGGGGGAATGTAATGATGTGTTGTAAATATATGTAGCTAAGAAGTGATAAGGTTATACTTTGTTCTTTACAACGAAGATCAGGACTGGTATGACACATGCAAAGTTTATCCATACAGCTTCTCTTGTTTGCTTGCCATTGGTTGTCTGGTCATGTGTAGTTTGAAAACCCAAAATATTGTTATAGCCATTGATTCATAGGCACATCGCATTCAAAAAGGTCATAAGTGACCCAGTGTCTCGAGCAATTCTCTCCCTTTTCTTGTCCCACCCTCCAACGATTCCATCACTTACTACCTTTGAGTACCCACTGTGTGTTTGTCTCAGGAAGTAATGAAGCTATCAACTGCAGTGGGCCTCACCATCTGGTCCCACAGATTGCACCAGGGCTCAAACAGTGTTACCGTGACTAATACCTCCTATCACTTTCCTTGGATCCTGACTCTGAACTTTTCGTCCATGTACAATAATGGTTTTATCCACCTATAGTTAAAGTAAGCTATCCAGTTTTGTTCTTCAATACATGTTGTGCATGCTCAGGCTTGCATCTTAGAAGTTCACTTTGCAACCCTGGGACAATGTAAATGCTCGTTCATACTGCACCTTGGCGCACTGGCCACTTTAAAATGCTTAAACAATTTTTAAGAAATCATTACAGAGATGCATTCACATGGCACCAGTGTTTTCAGTGCCCTTGAGCTTTTTGGCAATTGAGGCATTGTTTCTCCAGTTACTGATCAGTTGGTGGGGACTTGTATTGATGGAGGGGGTTTGCCTGTGCGGATGGCACAAGAAACAACCTACACCACTCCACAAACAGAGGGAAAAAAAGGGATTGTGGTTTCCAATCTGCAAATGAAACAGCAACCAAATATGCATTTTTAGTTAATAGGCACTCCCCTCATTTCATGACACATAGAAAGCAAGTAGCAGCAAGAGCAGTATTTTTACACAATATGGACATCAATCCTTTAGTTCACCCTGTCAGACAAAAAGAAATCACTGCCTCACCTGACCTTGGAAGTAATCCTGGTCAGGCACTCCAGCTATGGTTCTGGATTCATCACATACTGTCCTCTTGACTTGTCTTCAGAGATCCTCTCAGGGCACTGACAGTAGTGAAGCAGTTGCTAAAACCCCACCCCCTCTGCCAAACAACAGCCACAAATACTGTTAGTTGTGCTTATCTATTTTTGTTTTGTTTCATTAACTAAGCATTGGTGGACAGCATGTGTAAATGTAATGACAGTATCCATTTGAATTTGCCTAGGTGTTGAAATGAATCCAGGAATGAAATCCATCGCCACTCAAACCAGTAAGGATTATATTTCTGTCGGAGTGCAGTGTAATTTAATTTCTGAGCCACTGGTTGGTATTACATCATCAGAGTTCGATGAAGTTGTCATAGCATCAGAGAAAGATCCAGATTATTTACCATCATCTCAACTTACATATGACAGTAACAGTTCTATGGAGGATAGCAAGGATACAGATGGAGCTGACAGTGAACATCCGCATGATGAAGAGAAAGTTATCATATTTCACTCCTCAATCTGGAGTCATTTGACCTGGTTTCACTGTTCCACTTGTGGGAGTGTTGACATTAACACAGATTTTTTTTTAAAAAGGGACATTGCTGATTGTTTGCATACAATGTGATAGTTGCTATACCAAGAACATTTGGCATTCTCAGCTATTTGTGGAATCAGTGCCTCTTGGCAATATATTGCTCTCAGTCTCAATATTGTTTGCAGGAGCACCAGTCAGCAAAACATTAGCTGTTTTATCACATATGGGTCTGTGTTACATTTCAGAACGGACTTTTTATTGACATCAGGCTAACATTCTGTTGCCAGCCATTATTAATGTGTGGCATGAATTTAAGATTGACTGGTTGAAGGACTACAAGCTGAGCAAAGGTCCATAGTATGTGGTGGTGATGGCAGAGCAGAGTGTCCCGGGCACAGTGAAACATTTTTAACATATACAGTAATGGCGATGGAGACGGGTCCCATTATTGATGTGCAATCGTTACAGGTATGAGTGTATGAATGTGTGGGCCAAATGAGACTTGGCAGTCTTTGTTGTAAAATGGGTACATACCTATGTAGTGCCATGTGAATGTTTAATATCTGTTTCTTGTCATGTGATGTAATGTGAAAAGTATCTACAAAGGCTTCAGTTTTACTCAGGGTCACTAGTCATATCATTACTTTAAGGAGAAACCATAGGTGAAGTAGTATTGTAGGCTGATAATTGGAAAAGGGATTTGTATAGCAATACAGCTACTACTTAATCAATGTCAAACATTGTTTAATGCAGTCATAGAAGATTCATAGCACAGTGACAGCAAAAAAGGAATGACATGCCCACGCAGTCTGATCATTTGTCTAACTATCTGCTAGGACATGTGCCCCCCCCCCCCACCTGCAGCACTCCTCTGTGGTGGTACCATGATGTTTTGAAGTTTTCCAATATTGTTTCTACAATTCCCACTCCCCCATGGTCCGGGAGCCTTTTCCACTTATTCACCACCCTCTTTCTGAAATGGTACTTCCTAATGTTACCCTTGAACTTCCCCCCATCTGCAAGCCATGCCCCCTTGTCCTATGATTTCCCTTCAGCTGGAAGATGCTGTCCACTGGCACCCTGTTTACGCCCTTAAGTTAATTGAAGGTCTTAATCATGTTCTCCCTCTCCCTCTCCCTCTCCCTCATCTGTTCCAGGAAGCACATGTTCAAGTCTCTGAACCTTTCTTCATATGACTGTTGCTGAGCCCCTTTATCATCTTTGTTGCTGTCCTCTGAACTCGCTCCAGTCTTCCTTTATCCTTTTTGAGATATTGCCTCCAAATTTGGGGTCCATTTTCCAAATGTGGTCTAACCACAGGGGTGTTCAAGGGTAGTATGATCTCCCCTTTTCTACTGGTGAATCCCCTTCAGATGTATCCCCGTAGTATCTAGCCCCTAGTCGCTGCTGTTCCACATTGACTTTCCACCATCTGGTCCCCTGATACAGTGATACATCTGCACCTTTCCTGTTTCATGACCTCTAGGTCTCCGGGACCCATACAGTATCCTACCCTCTGGTTTCTGTACTAAAGATGCATGATTTTAAACTGTTGTGTGTTGAATGAAAGCTACCATCTCATTGCCTCGAGCATCCACAAATCTCTCTGCATTATTACGACCCATTCATGACTGTCTACCTTTCACAGATTTGAATACCATTTGCAAACAGAGTCACACTCACTTCAATGCCCTCCTCAATGGCACCTTCAAATAGATGAAGTAGTAGGGGCCCTAACAATGATCCCTGAGTGACCCTGAGTGTTATCATGGCCTCTTCAAATGCCACCCAAATTTTTGTGACCCTCTACCTCCTCTCCCTCGGTCAGCTTTCCACCCATGTAATCACCCTCTGGCCCAGCCCCAGGTAAGACTTTTTATACAGCACTCTCCTGCGTGGTTCTGCATTGACTTGTGGAGTAGCAGTGTGTGATGATCCGGGGATTTAATATGTGTAGAAAATTAAATCAACACCTCATATGTGTGGCTTAGGAACTTTCTGTACCAGGCACACTTACTGTATTTTCCAATGGCAATTCAGATGTATCTCACAATGTCTCATTGGTATCAGACACCTGTGAGCAATGGTATACCATTACCTCAGTGAATCTGACACCAAGAAGACCAACACAGTGATAGGAATCAGGCAAAACCTGCAGGTCAGTGTGATGGTCTGTGCAGTGACCAAGACTGCCTCACTGGGTGTTTTGGCCCCACCTTGGTCCAACTCCGGCTCGGAGTTGGAATCTTAGAACTGGGGGTATGTGGGGCACAGGGATACATTGCAGCGATAATGGATACACGGAGGAATCCCCAACACCACAATGCTGGCAGTCATCACTGTGGCTGTGGCTGTCGCTGTCCGGGATGTCTCCATGCTAGCTATCGCTGCAGCAAGGTAAAACCATGACCAATGCATTGCAAGCTGGAAAATACAGAGGGTGTACTTAGGTTCACCAGCATTGCATGATTAGTTTCAGTAGATGTAGTAATCTTTTTCATTAAGCTTCATGATCATTTTTCACATTAATAGAGCAACGAATGTGGTGGCAGTTCATATGTAGAGTTAGAGGCTTTAAAGCATGCTGTCAGACACATTGAATCCAATGATTTAAACATTGGAACCTTGATCACAGACCGATATTCACAAATTAACAAGTGGGTTCATGAATGCATGCCAGGAACTGCTCATTACTTTGATGTGTGGCACGTTGCAAAAAGTAAGACCAACCGTCTGTTGTAGTCCTGTAGTTGTTACCAGTAATTGGTGTCAGAAATTGGTCATGTGCACCTTTTACATTCAGTTTCTGTATATCAATATCTGACATTGAGTCAAACAATGGATCACCTCATAAATAGTTCTACTTTTCTCTGGTCTCTGTTCATTGTGTCTACCACACCTGGACGACCTTTCCCACTGCAGATGTTTGTGTCTTCTGTGTATAGTCCACCTTTGCCCTCATGCTCTTTGGCAATGTTACAAATGAAGACATTCACCATGATTTTCCCAATACATGGTGCATGAGGAACCCTGCCAGTCACCTCCTTATCACACGATTGTACCACATTGACCACCACCTTCTGCCTTCTGTAAGTCACCCAGATCTGGAGCCAGGCAGTACATAGGGCCCTCAAATCAACATCTGGCATCTTTTCCCCCACCAGCAATTGCTTTGTCACCTCATGTTTGTAATGCAGAGTAGATCCTTGAATTCTACCCTCCCTGTGTGATGTAGGCTTTCATATAATGTCAGTTTGTATTGCTATGCCAGCACCTGGAAGAAGGCTGACCCTCAGTGACTCATCTTCCCTAGCATATCTGGAACCTGTGGTGGCTTTATACTGTCTCTGTATTACAATGCTACTCTCCCACCTGTGCTGCCCTCAGTATCCCTCTTGAAATGACTGAATGCAGGTACAGTTCTGTATCAACCCTGATATGTGGAGTATCAGTATTCTCTTACTTACGGCTGTTATATGTTGGTGTACATAACTGTGCAGTAAATGGTACTGGGCATGATAACAATTTATGTGGCAGTGATACTGGTCTCACTGTATGACAGGTAATAGCATGGCAATTAAACTTTGCAATGCCCTAATTGTCATACACTTCTTGTAGGTGTGAGGAAGAAGTTGACCAACATCTCACAAGACAAGAAATGTGCGGAGCTAAAACCATGGGTTAGCAGCTTGGAAAACCACCTGTACTGGAGTGCTTCATCCTCTGGAGACAATAATGAGGAAGTCATTGCCACCAAGTGGAGATCAGTTGTTGGTCACATGCAAAACTTGCACAGCTTTGATGGTCCTCATTTTCCAACATGTGCACATGGGCGACTTCGGGGCAGGGATTGAAAGAAGAAATGGTTAGCTAAAGGTAATATGCCACTTAGAAACATAAAAACATGATGGCAGAAAAGGACCACCTGTCCCAGCAAGTCTACCCAAGGCACCTAGCAGAAGTCTAGGACTTCCTCTATAACCTACTTGTCCCTGTTGCCTCCTTTATCCCTCACTACTCAATGAAGCTTATGTCTGGTGACTAAGGCCAGCCACCATCTTAGTTGCACTTCTCTGCACCCTATCCAGCCTTTCCTTTTCTTTTTTCAGGAGCTGTCTCCAGAACTGCACCTCATTTTCCAACTACGGTCCAACCACTTGTGTATATAAGGGGATAATGTCCCCTCTCTTCCTTCTATTAAATCCCAATCTGAAGCAGGCCAACGTCCTGCTACCCTTGTTTATGACATTCCCATGGTGTTTACCTATCCTTATGTCAATTGGAGCAATACTTCTCAAATCTCTCTCTCCTCATCAGTATTTTCCATAGCCAGACCCCCAGGTGGAAAGTGTCATTGTGGTGTCTCCTTCTCAAGTGAATGGTGCTGCTCATTTTTATGTAATATGCCAATTTGCATCTTGGGGTGATGCCTGCAATACCCCTACATCTTTGAGCATATACCACAACCAAGCAAGTGACACCACCCTCCTGTGAGCACTGTGGCTATACAGCACATGGCACACACTCAGGGGACTATAGTTCACTCTATTAGAGCATACTCATTACTGAACACACTTGTACACAGCTCAGACATCAGCTGGTTGCTGTGCTTACAGGAGGGCTGTGCCAATGTGCCGGGCAAGATGTTGATGCAGCGGGTAATAAATCACTGCTGGTTTGTGGGGTTGGTCCACTATACCACCGTGACTGCTTTGGGGCACTGGGCACTGTACAGCTCAATTTTTTTATGTTTTCTTTATATGAGGGATCAGGATTCAGCACTGGGGGTGCTGTTTACAATCTAAGCATCTAGTGTCAGTGACATAAGGTGCAGTAACACATACCACTTCAAATGCAACACTAAGGCCTGTGTACAGAACTGCTATGTAACCAGATTCATATCTTCCACTATAGGCAAAAAGGCGGCTGCAAACTAGAAGAGTTGGCATACAACTGAAGGCTTTGTAGTGACGTTTCAAGAATGTCACATTGGCACCAAACTTCAAACATCGAGGCTTTCCACAGCCTTCTAAATCAATTTTTTCCAAAAATGTATGTATATTCATACATAAGCATGAAATGCAGGTCAGTTATGAAGTGCAATTTTGTATTGTTATATGTTGTTGTTCCTACACATTGCTTGCAGAACTAGCAGAAACATGCAAATAGGAGTTGTTCCAACTGATGCAGCAGCATACCTGATGCTGTACGAGGACATCATGTGTAATTGTCTTCATGAACAGTGTGTGTGTGTGTGTGTGTGTGTGTGAGAAGGTGTGTGTGTGTATTATGGTAATTTATAGGTTTCAAATCCCACTGTACATTTATGTTCTTTATAACATGGATTTCTTGGCCATTTCTGAAACAAGTAACCATAGAGGTTTTCATCATCACAACACATACAGTGAAATGGGACAAGATAATGAAAAATATTATGTACGCAATCACGTGCACCTGTTACTGAAGAAATGCAATGGTCCTGATAGTCAAAGCAACAACAATAACTTGCAGAGCATGTGTCAAACATGATATCAATAATGGAAAATGTTGGCACTGCAAGTAGCTTCCCCTATTCTGGACCTTTATTCTTATAGGCGTACACAGTCCCTGGAGCACTTCTCATTCACAACATCCATGTACCTTTCGTAACTTGCATTTCTCCCACATCACTTAGAAACACAGAAACATAGATTTTGATGGCAGATAAGGACCACTTGGCCCACCTAGTCTGCCCATCTTCCTACCTGATGGATAAGCTACAGATCCTAGTTAACCAACAGCCTACATCCTCGTATCTCCCACTAGGACTGCCTCATGTCTGTCCCATGCATTCTTGAATTCCCCCACTGTTCTTGACTCCACAACCTCCTCAGGAAGGCTGTTCCATGCATCCACAACCCTCTCCATGAAAAAATACTTCCTCACATTACCTCTGAGCCATCCCCCCTCTATCTTCAAATTGTGCCCCCTTGTTCTTGCACATCACTTTTTCTGAAAGATACTACCCTCTTGGACTTTGTTGATTCCTTTGAGATACTTGAAAGTTTCTATCATGTCCCCCTCACCCTTCTTTCCTCAAGGGTATACATATTAAGGTTCTTTAGTCTCTCTTCGCATGTCTTCTGGTGCAGACTCTGCACCATTTTGGTTGCCTTCCTCTGGACAGCCTCCACTCTGTCTATGTCTTCGCAGAGATGGGGTCTCCAGAACTGCACACAGCACTCCAGATGGGGTCTCACCAACTATCTGTACAGGGGGATAACAAACTTCCTGTTTTCTACTGCTGATGCCTCTCCCTATGCATTCTAGTATCCCCCCAGCCTTCCTTACTGCCATCCCACATATATTGCCCACCTTTAGGTCATCTGATAAAATTACCCCCAGGTCCCTTTCCATTTTTGTTGTTGTCAGTATCTTCCCCAGTGTGTACTGTTCCCCTGGGTTTTTGTTTCCCATGTGCATTACCTTGCACTTCTTTGCATTGAATCTAAGCTGCCATACATCTGACCATTCCTCCAACCTTGCCAAGTCCATTCTTATCCTTTCCACTCCATCTTGTGTATCAACCCTGTTGCAGAGCTTTGTGTCATCTGCAAAGAGGCATACTTTTCCTTCCAGTTTCTCTGCTATGTCACTTATAAAGACATTAAAAAGGACCAGTCCCAGTACTGAACCCTGCGGTACACTACTAGTAACCCTCCTTTCTTCACTGTGGACTCCATTTACTACTATCCTTTGTGTCCTGTTGTCCAGCCACTTTATTATCCAGGCTACCACCTTGGGACCCCACTCCAAGGTTGGCTAACTTGTTTATTAATCTTTTATGTGGGACTGTATAAAATGCCTTGCTAAAATCTAAGTAGGCCATGTCCACAACCCCTCCCTGGTCTACTACTTTGGTCACCCAGTCAAAGAAATCTATTAGATTCATCTGACATGACCTTCCCGCTGTGAAGCCATGTGGCCTTGGGTCCTGTGCTCCACTTGTCTCTAGCTACTCAACAATTGTTTCCTTCAAAAGTGATTCCATCATATTCCCTACCACTGAGGTCAAACTAACTGGTCTGTAGTTTTCTGCCTCTGCCCTGCTCCCACTTTTGTGAAGAGGAATCACATCCACCCTCCTCCAGTCCTTAGGTACCACCCCATCATCCCATGATTTGTTAAAGAGAGTAGTCAGTGTTGTCACTAGTTCTACACTTAGTTCTTTTAGAATTCTTTGGTGAATCCCATCAGGCCCCATTGCATTGTCCACCTTCAATTTTACTAGTTCTTTCAGAACCCTTTCTTCTGTGAATGGACTGGTATCAACCCCTGTATCCAGAGTGTTTCTCTTGTTTGGTTTAGATACCTCCCCCTCCTCTTCCTTTCTGAATATTCAGCAGAAATATTCATTCAGTATCCCTGCTTTTTCACTGTCACCCTCTGCCCACATTCCCTCCCCTATATTAAGCCTCAATATCCCTCCCTTGGTCTTTTTTCACTCCCTGATGTACCTATAAAAGGTCTTACCCCCCTTCTTAACAGACTTGGCTATCCTTTCCTTGGTTTGGGCCTTTGCTATTCTGACTGCCTTCCCTGCCTTTTTCTGCTTTAACTAATAAAGTTCTCTGTCCTGCTCCTTCTGTGTTTCCTTATATTTCTTGAATGCTGTCATTTTCTCCTTAACCTTCCCTGACACCTCTTTTGAGAACCATAGCAGTTTTTTCCTTCATTGTGTTTTGTTGATTTGTTTCACACAAAGGTGTGTTGCCTCTGTGATGGCTGTTTTGATTACTCCCCATTGTTCCTCCACCCCTCCTTCTTGCCTGTTTGCTAGTGCTTTTCTGAGGCACTCATTCATTTCCCAAAGTCAGCCCTCCTAAAGTCCAAAAATCTTGCTTTTGTATGGCTTGACTCTATGGCTGTGTTTATCATGAACCACACTGTTTTGTGGTTGCTTTTCACCAGATGGCTACCCACTTCTAAATCTAAGATTCTTTCTCCATCCCCATTTGAGAGTACCAGGTCTAAGATTGCTCCCTCCTGAGTGGGTTCCAATATTAGCTGTCTGAGGCATGTCCCTTGTAGGGCATCAAGAATGACCCTGCTCTTGGATGTGCCTGCAGCAAAGGTGCTCCAGTTAACATCTGGCATATTCAGGTCCCCCATCAACAATATCTCCCCATTTTCTGCCATTCTAAGAATGTCTTCTATCATTTCCTTGTCCATTCCCTCCCCCTGAGATGGGGGTCTGTATACAACCCCCATGTGGATTGTGGTGCCATTTCTTGTCTCCAGGGTGACTTGTAGAATTACAAACTGTACAGGTCTGTTTGAACATGATATCAACAGGACAGTCTGAAGAGTGATAGCATACTTTTCACAGTATTTCTGAAGAAAAGCTGCTGAACATGTATCAGAACCTGGGTAGTTTACTATGCTATTTTACTCATCTCAGTGTCATGTAGGACTCTGTTGGCAGTCATGCATTACAATGAAAACAAAGGAAGACTACAGTCCACCACTGAAAATGGAGATGCCAGATTCACAATTAATTTTCCAAAATACAAGAATGGTGGCCATGTAGTGAAGAAGGTTTTGGAGAAACCAACTTTCAGTATGTTATGATTAACATGTAGTAACATGTATTACTGAGCAGGGGGTCTAAGTGTTAGTAACATTATACATACCTTGCAACTGATGTGTACAACCTTGACATACCCTAAATTATGTTACACTTTCCTGAAGATAGCTACTGTATTGCCCCCTTACCTCATGTCATGCAGACAGGAGGAGGAGGATGGGGAGGAGGGACAGCTGGATCTCCAGGAGGACCTGGAGACTCTAGAGAGGTGGTCATAAATCTGGAAACTAAAATGTTATGCTGCAAAATGCAGGGTTCTGCATCTAGGGGCCAAAATCCAGAATCATAAATAAACTTTGGCACGGGGGCGCTGCTGGATTCAAGGGGGAAGAAATACCTTGGGGTGGTGGTGGATATCAAAATGAACAACTCTGAGCAGTGTAGAAGGCTGGCATCACAATCAAATAAAATGCTGAGGTGAATAGTCAGAGAGATAACCTGAAGGAGTAGTAAGGTACTCCTTGCACTGTACAGTAGCCTGCTTAGACCACACCTTGAATAACGTGCGCAGTTATGACATCCCTAATTAAAGAAGGACATTGTGTTACTGGAGATGGTACTTAGGAAAGCAACCAGGATGGTACTGGGGCTAAGGGAAAGACCTTATGAGGAGCAACTTGGGGAGCTCTGCCTATACTCATTGGAGGAGAGAAGAGACAGAGGGGATATGATAGAGGTCTTCAAGTATCTCAAGGGGACACCCCATGGAGCTGGATGGGGGGAAGCTGGGGGGGAACAAGGAGGCACTACTTCACAAAAGGAGGGCTGAAATTGGTGACCGATATAGGCACTGACCATCGGGCAGACTCAATAGACCATAGGGCCTATTCTGATGGCTTCGTTGTATGTTAATATGTTAGACAACCTATGCTTGTCTGACTGTTGAATAGAAAATTATTATCGGGGAGGTGTTGAAAGCTGTACACAGCATGACAGACTAAAATCTGTCAAAAATGTACAGAGTTACCTGTGAGCAGTACATCTGGGCAGTAAACACCACAATGGCTACACAATTTGTTAACATATAGCCTGTAACACTTCTTACATTTACATTTCTGTTTCTTCTGTGACCTCAACAGGGTATGTTCAAGACCTTCTCCAAGAGGCTAAAAATATATGCAAAAAACAAGGAATACTGATGGTGCTGAATGTAAAAACAGAGTTATATGGAAGCATTCATCCACCTCTATGCTCTTCATTTATCCACCCTGACAAAGCATCAGTTGTTAAACAGCACATGAGCCATTTCAAACTAAGATGAATACATAACTACACAGCAAGTGAACAGCACAAATTTGTATATTACTTAATTTGTGATGGTAGACATGGATTGGGAATGTGCGCTGGGTATAATAACAAAAGGGACAGACATGACTACTACCATACATTGGATTCCTGATGCCTAGTACTGAGAATGCAAAGTTGATGTTTCAGAAAACTAGCTTAGAAAAGAGGATACAGTACGTTTGACCCTATCACACAGTTTCAGGGCAACAGTGTCCTACATTTGAGTTGTTTTGACTCATTCTGCACCTTCATTGTTTCATACAGTACAATAGGACATTTCTTGACAGCTATATTAAGCATGTTATTTTTGGTTTTCTGCTGTTACTGCACTTAATTATTATATGTCAGATTCCTACTTTGTGGCACTATCAGTGTCAGTTATAATTGTGACAGTTTCTGTAGGCAACATATAAATCAATTGTCTCTCACAATGCTTGTCACACAGAAGTAGTGCACCTGCTGGACTCGAATTTCACAATGTGAGAGCTACAAAAGTTCTGATGAATCTGCAAGTTATAGTTCGCAATGACATGTGCCAGACAGTATACATTCCAGCTATGAAAACCTTTATGTAAACTGATTGTGTGTAAATTTACACACCCTGCTTATTAATGAATATGATTGGACTTCAGAGTGGTTGCCAAATATGTATTACACATTTGATGACATGGCAAATAGTCATAGTTGGTATTCCAGGGTTTTAAATGAAGTGTGAAGTAATTCAAGATGATTATATATGAAATGCAATTTTAATTGTCAAACGGTAACTGCAACATTTGTTATTGAATTTTATATGGTTTAACAGCTATTACAAGTCATTGTACTTTTTTAATTATAACATGAATCAGAAACTTGATATATGCAGCACAAATGACATGTAACAGGTACTGCAACTGATTGTCAATCTTTATTTGATAAACTTATCAATCACAAACTAATAGGAAAGTTAATAAACAAATGTATTTCTTTGTAAAACAGTTTGCAAAGCACAGGAAAGATCACCTTGTGTTTCAATAAAACACATTCATAAATGAGTAACTGTCATGACTACAATTCATTTGGGATGGGACCTCTAAATTGGAGGGAGACTGAAGCCATGGTACTTTAGAAAACGATTCTGCATGGCAGCAGTGGCACAGGAGGGAATGACAACATGGACATGTCATCCCAGGTAACCCCAACACCACTTTACAAACTGTCTACAGGATGAGTATCTGTACCTCCTATAAAAGGTAAGACAAGAGAGGAAATGGGTTAAATCACATTTAGCAACCCCTCGCCATATAAAATACAACATACTGAATACATAGAGGATAATGTATGGTCTTTGGTTAATAAGCACGCTGTAAACACTTCAGGAGGTTGCCATTACTTCATTGTACACCTTGAGAGCACAGCTCGACAGGTTTACAGATGTCATGCCAACCTCAACTAGTGTTTTCAGTGTGTTTGTTAACCAAAGACCATACATTAAATTTTTATATTGTATGGCCTACCAAGAATTTGTAATCACTGATTAAATTACTCTACTAAATTCCCTTACAGAACATTGATTGCTGTGAGCATTTTGTTTTGGCACACTGCTGATAAGACATACTGAAGAATTGTTACCAACTTGTCATAATAAGGCTGTAATCTGCTTGCTTTCATTTAATAGTAGGGCTCCCCATACATTCTGCACTTCTTTATCATTATTGCAGTGAACCTACTTGACAAACATTGTGAGCACCAACATATTTGTAGTGACACACATACACGTGTAACTCTTATGCATATAACACAGGTCTGAATATCTCCTATATGCTGTGTGACCATATGTTTTACAGTATTACTTTTAACTTTTTTATTACTATAACCACCCCCACTTGCCCCCTTGTTTAAACAGCAGGGCTGCTCCTTTCCCCACATGGTACCAATGAGAAGGATGGGGGTTGTCACTGCAAACAGTTTACAGTACATCTACTTCTCAGTCTGCAATACACAGACAGGCAAATCAAATGTGGCAACTACCTGGCACATACCTAGTGGGACCATTTACCATGGCCATCAACCTAGGTCCCTGGGAGAAAACATTTGCTCACAATTATGCTAGGTTTGCACTTCTGAACAAGAGCACCCAAGTAAATCCAGACTCAGTGGAAGCAATAACAGTACTGTCCAAACCAGGTTGGGAGTCTAGAGTAAGGCTTTTATTCATGTAACAAAGTAGGAATAATCACAAAGCGAAGATGGACCCCCGCAGGGCTTCACATACTGGTAATGCAGATTACTGAGGTACAGAAATTCCTGAATTCCCATTTAGCATAGGCATAATGAACACACACACAGTGAACTCTCTGGTTTTGAATTATACAGCCTCACCTCAGTGGTGGGAAAGATCATGGAGACACTGCTGAAAGAAAGGATAATGACACATTTGGAATCCAGAGGTGCGCAGGATCTGAGGCAACATGGCTCTACAGCAGGAAAATCATGTCAAATGAATCTAATAGTTTTTTTTGATTGGGTGACAAGGGAACTTAATCAGGGAGAGGCAGTACCAAACAAGAAGCGAGGACCAGCACGCATGGGAGAGGTGGTGGGGGCAATCACATGAAGTAGTACAAGTGCTTCTGTACAAATGTTTACTAGCTGACACTGATAACATACAAGATCCTGTTAGCATACAAACAAAGACCCACATACTGGCCGAAAGTGGAGACAGACCCTCAATTGTCTCTGTTGCCAGGCAAGGAGCAGGGAGTTCTCTGACAAAGTGATAGGGATAGGAGGTGGATTTTTCATGGTCATCGAAGAAACACCAGCAATGAAAACACTGAACAGTATTTGATTAGTTAGATTTATGTATGTGTGTTAGGGTGGCTCATGAGTGTAAATAACATTAAGTTATTTACTTACTTCATTAAATTTTATGGAGTTTTATTTTTAGAGTCTAGTGAAAGTTTTTTAAATCTGAGTAAAAGATGCAGCCATGTTTAAGATGGAAACTAGGAAATTGGTGACTTATTAATTATGTGCCTTGGCCTGGATGGCAGGGAGTAGTTTTAGTCGGCGGTGGTACTATCTTACCGCAATGGATAGACCCAAGTCTCAGCCAATCAGGACACAGGAATTTCTTTGCACATTTTATAGTAGTATATATAAATTGGGTAAAGAAATACCTGTGTCCTGTTTGACTGACACTTGGTTATAGCCATTGCAGTAAGAGAGTACCACCACTACCTACAACAAGTTCCTGCCAACCACGACAACTCACCAAACTCATAAGCCACCTACTTTCTACTTTCCATCACAGATATGGCTGCAGCCTTTAATCACATATAAAAAAAATGTGACCAGGCTCTAAAAGTAAAAATCCATGGCATTAAGTAAAGTATGTAAATAATTCAATGTTATTTATACTCATGTGCCATCCTCCCCCCCCCCTTGCACAAATGCACAAATGTAAAATAATCAGGTACTATTTGGTGTTTCCATTGCTGGTGTTTCTTTGATGACCATGAAAAATCCACCTGCTATCCCTTGCACTTTGCCAGAGAAATCCCTGCTCCTTACCTAGCAATAGACAACACTGAGGTTCTGGCTCAACTTTAGGTTTGTGTCTGTGTGTGTGTAGAGCTCTGAATTCTTTTATTCCATGTTAAACAAACACAGAATGTACTGATTGTGAAGTAAGACAGAGGACTGACAGGTGAAAAAACTTCTTTGTAAGGACTATTTTACATTATTTAGCAACATTTCACTACATTTATTAGAGAGTTTGCAAACTTTTAGATTACTCCTTTTCTCAAAGTTGCCTTTGTACCCATTTTATATAAGCAATAAGACATGCCTGGGTGATGGTAGTACTAAGATACCCACACACCCAGAGGGTGAAGCCACTTGACCTACAGTCTTATGCCTAACTGCACCACTGGGTGTGCAGGTATCTCATTACTACCAACACCCAAACATGTTTCGTTGATTATTTACTCTACAGCTGGTCTCTGCATACCTCAGGGGACACTCAAGGAAGCAGGTCAGGAAAAGTCTGAGGGTGGAAACAAGGAGGCACTACTTCACTGCGAGGGAGGTGGAGCCCTTACATGCGCAGCCCAGGGAATTGGTAATTACCACTCCTGTGGATGGGTTCCCTTCAGTCTGGGATAGATACATTGGAAGGGTGCATCCTGGAACCCAGCGGGTCACAGTGTCCTCTCATAGGGAGTTGGTGGGGGGAATTAACCTTGCCCTAGGAAGACACTGACCATCGTGCTGACGCATTAGACCGTATAGCCTCATATTCTGGCTTTGTACTATGTTACAATGTAAATACCTTAGAAGTTCCTTGGAATAGGTGGTTCCAGTACACCACTACTGAATAAGAAACAAATTCAAAGGCACCATTTTGGCAAGAATCATGGGCAGTAAAGCACACTATGAATTTAACCATTTCTTAATATTGCCCCTCAGGAATTAACAGCAGGTACAACACAGTACCACTTCAAGTCAAAGCATTATAACTTCTTGTCCCAGGACCAATGCACCATCTGAAGGGCTTTAAGACTTTGGCATAACTATGACTAGCACAGTACATCAAATTATGAGAAAAATAAAACATTCTCGTGCAGTCGGGCATCCTCCAGGTCACCATACTGTTGTCTAAATGCATTGTATGCAGTGCAAAGAACCCACACCTCGAGGCACACTGACATAAAGCCAGGGTGGTCCACAATGTATGCAGCATTAACCTCATTCATGACTTGCAGTACAGCATTGATTTCTTTGCAGCACATACATTCCACAGCGGTAGGCATCACTTTACAACTGCTGCATAAACACCTAGAAAACAGAAGCAGAATAGTAAGACACATCTAGATAAATTAAGTCCACTTGGCTGTATGTGCACTTAAAGTTAACCAGAGGCACACAGATTGTACACACAGAGATCACAGGATGTCCAACTATGCAGACCCAGTGAGTTGTGCCACAGAGGGGTTCTGATTCATGCTGACCTCACAAACAGAATTCAACAGATCCATGTGAATCAGAACCCCGAGGTGACAAAACACAGGTGTTGTCCATAGAGTAGATTATCCTGTTTTTTGTATACTGAATATTGCTGTGTGCAAAAATGTGCTTCATGCCTTATTTTCTTTTCAAACTGAAACACACTGCTGCATTTCTCGAAGGATATTGTAATGCAGCAGGGTAAAATCACATTCCATGATACAGGAACTGTGGTACAACAGCATTTTGAAAGACAGAGAAATGTAACAAAACACCACTGCAATATACACTATACGCTGATTAGCACATTGACACAATACTGCATGCAAGAAGAGACCTATTTGCCTGACTACAACCTCTACTCATAAAAAAAAGAAAAATATGCATATACATGGTGAAATATGGATTATGAGGGAACATGGTGTATTACACCACCTGCTACTGTGTGTGGGGAACAGGGAGCACCCCAGCACAACCACAAATAGTGGTTCAATCACTAATACCATTTCCACCTGAGATATGCAGGACTTGGGGCAGACCTGCTGTGGCAACACAACAGGGGAATATATTATGTAATACTGTAATAAAACACTCACATAATCTCATGATAGGACAGGGATGACTACAGATCACCACAACAGTAGGATACAGTTATCATTAGTACTGTATACTAAACAGTAACATCCCAATACCCAGACAGGGGCTCATTTCACAATTACATCACTGTGTACTTAGGTGATCTAAAGAACAGATGTTCATGCTACTTGTAAGTTTCCCAACAGCATTGCCAAGTCCAGTCCCGTTCAATATCTTTCTTTATATACATTGCACGGGGGCTTGAATGACATTTCTCCCTATGTGCAAATGACAGTTTCATCTATGAATTGGTGGATGTTCCTCAATAATGCAGGACATGAAGAGAAAGTTAGAAAACCATTACAGCTTTCAGGATGTCCAGCATCACAGCTGTAATGCTGAACCAAAAACATGACCATGCTCCTGAGTAGGAGGAACACTGGATAGAGCTACAGAAAACAGGGAGGTGCT
Organism: Neoceratodus forsteri; assembly: GCA_016271365.2. NCBI lineage: Eukaryota > Metazoa > Chordata > Ceratodontiformes > Ceratodontidae > Neoceratodus > Neoceratodus forsteri. Next base: position 1,133,571,348 of record CM028130.1, read on the forward strand.
GTCCACAAACAGGAAGCTATCCTAGAAATGATTATATGTGATGGCCACAAGGAAGTAAGCACATCAGAAACCACAGCAACAGGAAGGCCCAGAGACATACTATGGTGCATAGGCAGAGTTAACAGTAACAGAGCACAAGCGGTAGTAATGCCACTCTATAACACACTGCTAATTATTCACCAACACTAATGCATGCTATACTGGAGACCACAGAGGCATAAGGACATAGACAAAAGGGAGGCTACATGTAAACAAAGGCACCGCAAATGATACATGACTTGCCTAACACAACATACCACAAGACCGCAGATGCCTTACAATCCAGGAGTGCAAAGTGGGACAAATGAGCAGCAAAAAAGATGATGACATGTCTGCCACCTACACATGCCCCTGCATCCTCCCGTGTGTGCACTCATGGCCAAAACTGGAGAAAAGAGGTGAATGTATTCCACTGCTTGGCTCATCTTCCCCATAACATGCATCTCCCTTCATACTGGGTAGTGCCCTTTCAGTGGCAAGAGAGGAGATGACGATATCATGCATCCACTCAGCTGGTAGCCGTGGCTGGCAATTTCAGTAACACAAATGGTCCCATGACTGTAGGCAACTGAGAAAAAAACTCACCCCAAATAAAGAGAAATGCAAACAAAATTACTGTGCAAGATGTTTCCTGTATACCATGGGTGCAATACAATGCAATACACCCCTACTGCACCCTATCTGGTACATCTGTATCACACAGAAGGCTTGGGGACAGCATCTGCACACAATACTCCAAGTGTGACCACAGGTTCGATCTCTTCAAGGGTGCAGCGTTATGCACCTGGAATTGCAATAAAACTATCGCACCCAACTAGGGCACTTTTGGAACTACATAAGCACTTACTGTAATCCATGACAGAAAGAGGGGGCAAGATAGACACTACCAAACACCTCAACGCCATGTGCAGGTCAGTGGAACAAACTTTGCAAGCAATGTAACAATGCTGTGCACTTTGTAAAATAATTAAGCAGCTCCAAACATTTAATCACAAACAATTCCCCACCTTATTTCATGATGAACCGCTATCAATATGTAACCCCCCCAACCCCACATTGGCGCATACCTGTTGAGCCAACAGAGGCTCAGAGTAGCCACACCAGTGCTACCTTTGTTCTGCGACTGGGATTTCTGTTGCAGACCACGTAGTGAAATGGAGAGAAAAAGTGCAAAGAAATCCAATGATCTGAGCAACCAACAAAAGGAGTGGCCATGCAATTTAAGAGCACTAAGCATGCTGTCACTGCCTTCACTATGCCCCGACTACTGTATTATATGTTTTGACAGTTAGCCTTGATAACTCTGTGGTCTGGGTCACAACAAAAGCAGTGACATGCTGATCATCATTTGAGCAAAGACCTACTTTTATTACAGAATACTGCATTTCACTACTTTAGAAAGGCTGAACATTGACATTTTTCAAATCCCTGACACTAGTGTCAGCCAACCGGACGGAGTCTGAGGGTCTTACTGGAAATCCCTAAAGCTCTCTCTAATAGCAATCTCATGCTATGTATCTCTCATTTTGGACCACTGTCTCCTTCTCACTTGTGGTTCACTGACTCACACTGGTTCACCCTTCAAAAGCTGCACACTTTGATGACAGACAGGTCAAGTAAGAAAAAAATCTTTGAAATCTTCCAGCAACAGATAACACCAACCTGCATACATAACAAGCCACAAACTTCTTGCAATACACAGTGCAATTTACTCCAAGAATCTGTCTCGACTTGTATGTGTGTGTGTGTGGGGGGGGGGGCCACGACAATTGCCCTATTGTACCGGACATACCAAATAAGTGACTGGAATAAAATTAATGTACCACTCAGTGTCCAGAAGTCTGCCCTCATGATCAACCTCAGATTCCTCACCGCTGTCATTCAACTCCAACTCATTTCCCACACTAGAGTCGGACACTTCAGGCTCAAACTGATAAGGTAAAAATTATCTTCTGACTGAAAGCTACTTGTTCAGCCCAGTACAGATTATCACCATGAACAATGTCAGGTTCATATAGGGAGGTATCAGAGCTGTCACTATCAGAGAGCGCAGGGATGCTCATTGTCTTAGCAACAGACCACAAAACTGAAACTGTGGTGCTACTGAAGATTCCCTGCACATGACGTTGGCACTTCACACGTGCTGATTTAGCGACAAAAAGGCAATTTTTTTTGTCAAGGCTCACTGAGCCCTTGCCAGAATCCCTAAAAAACATCTAACACTGCCACTTACAGTACAAATACAAACACACCCATTAACTACAGATCACAAACTACATTCTCAAAATGTTAAAAACATCAACACATTTCTGTGTCAGTTGCCCTTTAAACCGGCTATCAAGTTTATAAATTGTTTAACTGACCTGAATGGACCAAGCTGATCCTCAGACTACTGGCATTTTTTCACAAAGGAACCCACTGGCTAAAGTGAATAGTTTCAGTAAGCATTTAATGACAGATTCCCATGATGGAGGTACATATATATCACTGGACAGTTTGTTGTATCAAAGTCTGTTAAACAGATACACTGCGATACACTTTGATAAATAAATAAAAAAAAAAAACTGGGAAGACACTTTAGGTACTTTACTAATAGAGTACATTTTCTTGAGAATAAATGGAACTTTGTGTGCCCCCAATCTGTATAGTTAATTAGCCTACAACTCAGACACTAGCCACATCTCCTTCCTCTAACCAAAACATTAGCCTCCCTCCCTCCCTCCACAGACCCCTCTGACACTAGATCCTTCCCTTCACAGCACCTGACGCTAGCATGTTTCCCTTACAGCCCCATGAAAGTAACCCTCTTGAATGTATGCCATCTACAGTCTCCAAAACTTCTATGACCCCCCCATCACCGCAGACAATATCCCCCTCCCTCCACTTCCTGTCACAATCCATCCACACCAATCCTTGCCCCTTTCACCACAGTCCATCTCAACACCCTTTCTAGGCACCCCACTTTCTAATCTCTGTGCATATCACCTGCCTCCTGTCCCTTGACTCCCAGAAGCCACACTCCTTCCTCCTTAGCCATTCAAGAATCACCCATACCCTTGTTATACACCTTCTCTGCAAGATCCTCCTGGACACCACCTACTAAGACACCAGAGGCATGCATACACCCTTCCTTCTACACTCTCCCTCCAAGTACCATAACACAGGCCCCCCCTTCCTCAAAAGCCCCTGCCTGCAGCTTACCCACCTTCCAAAGCCCCAAACACTAGCACCTCCCTTCCCCAGACACTAGCCCCCCAACCCGACACTAATCCCACCTCCTTTCCTGGGGTCAAAACTGGCACCATCCCACTAGCAAATGTTGGTAGATTTTGTATACAGCCGTTAAGATTTTCCTTTAGGTAGCCCTGCAGGCATGTGCTGGACAGGGTAATATTTCAGTAAGTACATCAACTGGGATTATGGAATATTCTGTAGGGAATTTTTCCAGTCAGTAGCCCTGCTGGCTAGGGGCTGCAAAACTCAGTTTTGACCCCTGAATTTAATATGACTTACCTGCTCTGTCCAAGTCATAGTACACAGAGTTAGGTTCTTTTGGGTTTGGGATAATCTGGTAGAACCTAAAAGGAAAGCACAGAGAAGGTTGTGGAGATGCAAAGGGTCTGAGGTCCAAGAGGAGAGATTATAGTAGTCAGAATTAAATGAGATATTTATCTGAAAGGTAGACAGCCAACATCTGGCCAGACCTAAGAAATAAAGGTAAAACTAGGTAAGTGTGAGGTACTTATAGTAACGTGAGTAGAGACAGGGAGCGAAGAGATACAAAGGGTACTATACAACACAGGAGTAAGTTGAAAAGATAGTTAAAGAGCATAAAACAAACGAAAACTTAAAAACACTAGGTTTATACCAATTGTGTTTTAACTTAGTTTTCTAGTTATTTTTTTCCCCCGTGCCATTGGTCTACTCAATATTGCGGGTAATGCAGCACTTTTTTCATTACGTCTTTCAAAATGTATCTTACTCTCCCTGCTAACCACACCATTGCTGTTTGTGATATCACAGTCTGTCATGGTGAGCACTAAAAACTCAAGGCACTGTGAGGTTAAGAGGGAGAGGAAAATGTTTTCTATACAGACTTTTCAGATGAACAGTCAAGATGTACTATAAATTTTGGAAAGGAAAGTTCACAATAAAAAAAATGCATTTTTTAGTAAACAGCTGTGCCTAGATATTCAAAGCAGATGCATGGTGCAAAGCGGAGACGCACTGCACATCTCAGAAGATGGGTGGACCCACGATATTCAAAAGGGAGAGATGCTGTGTGCATCTCCAGATGTGCCATCTCACATCTGTAATGTATGCAGTGCATGTAGAGGGATATGAATAGCCACCATGAATGTGCTGTGCATCCCTATACTCAGCCGAATTGTGTGGTGTATCTGCAGTGCATCTGAGATATGAGCTGACCAAAGTTAGGCATGGAAAAAGCATGCCTAAATGGCCAGCCACCCACAGGCAGGCTACAGAACAGCAGGCAGGCTGTCTGAATACAGCCCTTGGAGGTGCAGCAGGGTATGGTCCAGACACTCACACATAGCAGTCATGCCAGGATGGATGAACCCTGAGTCACTGGCACCATCCAGGGAACAACTCCCTACTCTGCACCCTGTACATAGACACCCAGCAGCCACATGCTAGTGCTGTCGGGTGCCCCCTTGACACACCAGTCATGTGAACAGCCACAATGCAGCAAATGTTCTAGAAGCCATGGCCTGTGCCCACGCAGCCTACAGGGAGCAACCTGGTGGTGATATGCACCCAGGGTGTCGTCTGGGGCAATGTTGCCTAGGTAGTGTGGTGGATGGGTGACAGCATGGCACAGGCCAAGAACTGACCTGTGGCACACACTTATGGTAGTACACCATAGGTTTACACAAGTGGGTCCCACCCACTGGTGTACCTGGTCACCCTCTACACACTGCCCTTCCTTGCAGGCATCATCATGTTCAACTCATATGGGGAGGTATGAGGCACTGCAGGTGATTGTACATTGCATATGGAGCTGATGTATCACATGCATGTGGTATGCCAATCAGACTGTGTCACCCTGTGCCTTCCCCTGTAGTGGGTCCAGGTAGAACCTGTGGCCACTGTCCACAGACCAATGCAGTCCACCCTTCCACACACAAACATTCCATCACACCTGCATGCTAGGCGGCAGTTCCTCCTGTTAATCTTTGTGGAGTAGTGGGGCAGCCCTTCAAAGCTGGAACTGAACATGTCTGGGGTATGCAAATGGCCTGAATACATTCCAGTAATGAACTCCGGCATGTGGGAGATGGGCTTGGAATGTGCAATGAGGTCATTTGCATATGCCGGCTGAATATTGCACTTCTGCGTAATGTGCAAGTGGCTTTGCATCACGTATTTCCCCATGCTCCACATAGGGCTAAGGTCACCTACTGCACCGTGCATCTCCTACTGTGCTATCGCGAATGTTTGGAATTTTCAGCTGGACATGCATGAGCTCATCTCATGGTGCATCTTCTGAATATCTCATTATTTTGGGCCGGCACATCTCAGATGCACGGCACAGGTACTTACACGTATTTGCAGGGAACTTTTGAGTATCTAGACCCTGGATCTTATTTGTGATAAATCAGGTACAGAAGTGCAGAGTTGCTCTTTAACATCAAAGTAAGAGCAACAGAGATGTGGTGATAGAGGTTAAAATAAAACAAAACAAACAAAAAAAACAACAACTTCCTGCAATAATCTTTGCCCCCCCATAACCCACAGTCATGTTCTCTGACCCAGTCAGCTTATCAATCCATCCCATCCTACAAACTTAATATGCCTACTGGCCCACACTCCATTAATGACATAGAGACTGACTGAATGCTGCCTTGCAGGAGGACTGACCTATGTGTTTCAGTGCTGAGCAGGCCTCAGCCAAATGATCAAGCACCCCCCCCCCATTTTCAACACTGCCAACACAAAATTATCTCACTCCTAGCCCCAGCTACATCAACTGCACATCCAGCACTCACTCCGACCTCCTCTTTGCCTACCTTCATGCAACCTTCTAATCCCCATGCATCTGATGACTTCTTTAGGCCACTGTTGGGGTTGCTCTGAGAGTTGGAAAGTAAATCCTTCCCCCCAGGCTGCCAACAATTGGAGACTCAGGCTTACTCTCAAATTCAGGTTGACCTCACGGTGCAGTGGCTCTGGGCTATCGAGGCAGTCTGTAACTAACCCATTTAAACATTTTCAATTTACCTTAACAATAACAGACAAATCTACATACCTGTAAGTATAGTTCTACTCTTGTCATTCCTATCACTTTCACACTGTGGCAAAGGGAGGTTTAGTCTTTGGGTCGCCACGCACTGGTGCAGCCATTAAAATGGGAAATGAATGGAGCCTGAAATGATAAAAAAAAAAAACTGTTTAAGGGTAGATATGAACAGAGCCTGATCCTGCATGGAAGGCATATCCCATCCGGTGGACACAGGACTTGGGGAGAAGGAATGTAGGTGAGGTACTATGGGAGACTGTGATCAGGGTGGCTGGGACTTCAATACAGAGGCAACTGTGGGTGAACAGGAACGTGGGACCCCAACTGAGGTCCCTCCCCTTAAGTGCAGGCTGGTGGATGTATATATTTATTTAAAGGGGGTGCTGGAATGAAGCCCCCCTGCAATGGGGCCAGCATGTAGTTCGACCAGCAGGGTGCACAATTTAATTGCCAGCCATGCATCTTGCTGTTGTCTGTTTTCCCATGCACTGATCACCTTCATCCTATTTGTTTTCACCCTTTTGTGGGTATCCCTAGGTAAGGGGCAACAACTCAGCACTATGGCATGCAGCAGTTCACTCCCCCAACCCTGCTCCAAGCATAGACCATGTGATAGACTTAGGTCATGATGGTCACTGCTTCCCAGCTGCCAGCAGTTCAATGTTGGTTCATGGTACCCCACCTACCCCAAAACACATGGCTGAGGTTTGACCAGATGCTTAGGTCTCAACACCTCTGACACTGTGCTGCTACATTGAAGTGCTGAAGAGGCCATATTACTTTGTTTTATTGTCATGAGCAATCATCACCGCCACTGCCCAGAAAAATACCAACACTTGATCAACTAGTCGCTACATCAGTGCATGAATGCATCATGAAATATCAGTATCTCCAATGGTGACTACAGGTGCTATGAGAGAGGAAGGCTGAAAATGTAGAGATATCGGACATCCCCAGTAGCACAACATTACAAGGCAACTGGGAGGGTTGGCGAGCCCCTGTAGATACTCAGGACTCCATGTTTCACTATGAAACAGAAATCCTTTAATTTTGTACCTTAAAAATTCCTTAATTTTACCATTTAGCCATTTTACCATTGGGCTGGCAGTATAGCCTAGAGGTTAGAGGAATGAGGTGTGAATGAGCTTGGTACATCCAGCAGACCAGACCTGAGTTTGATTCTCACAACCTCCACTTACATACTGTGTGACTCTGAGCAAGTCACTTAACCACCCAGTGCTCCCAGGTTGCCCCTGAAAACAGGCACTTGTACCTAGTGGGCCTTACCCGGTTACCAAAGACTAAAATAAAATAAAAATGTATGGGCCTGTTGAATTTTAAGGGCATTATTAAGTTATTTTCATCCTTATTTTCTGCTGAATTCATCCTTAATTGGAGTTCAGAATTGAAACCTTTTTCCTTAATTTTTTAAGATTAATGATGTTTTTCTTCTTACCTGCATGCTTAAATTTTACCCTTATTTTTTTAAGTAAGCATAAATATCTCGTTGATTTTATACTTAATCTGCATCCCTTAATTCTTAAAATTAAATATATTTACATTCTTCATTTTACACTTAATTTAATCCCTTAATTCCTAAATTAAATACAGAGCACCGTGTCCAGTTCTGGAGATCACATCCCTGGAAGGACATAGACAGAGTACAGGTGGGCCAAAGGAGGGCAACTAAAATGGTTCAGGGTCTGCATCAAATGCCCTATGAGGAAAAATCGAAGGATATCAATATGTACACCCTGGAGGAAAAGAATGAGAGGGATTATATGACAGAGACTTTCAAATACCTCACAGGTATACATAAGGTTCAAGAGGGAAGCATTTTTCAAAGAAAAAGCTACTCAAGAATGAACAGTCATTCTATTAATCTTGGGGGTGTAGTTTCAGGGGTGCTATAAGGAAGTACTTCTTCACAGAAAGAGTGGTGGATGCCTGGAACAGCCTCCTAGCAGAAGATGTGGGGGGAAATCTGTAGTGTGATTCAAGAAGGTATGGGATAGGCATAAGGAAAAATAGTGGTAAGTAAAGGTTGGGGAGCCAAATATCAAGTAGGGTCTGACTTGTTATAGTAGGTAGGGAAAATGGCAGACTAGGTGGAGCAAGTGGTCCTTATCTGCTGTCAAACTCTATTTCTTTTTTTTTGTAATTAAAGTTTTTATTGCTTTTTTCTTCACAATAACCAAACAACTTATACATAAACACAGAAGTGCTATACCGAAAGTGCACATTACCTAATCTACAACGCTGATTATGTGAACAAAGCACTTTCTGCTAACATTACAACAACAAACAGACTACTCCCCCAACCCCACCTCCCTCCCCAACCCCCAATTATAAACCCCCAACTCAACTGAAATAAGAAAAGAGGTGTATGCTTCTAAAACAAGAGTTATCTAAAGTTTATGGCTTCCAAGTCATCAAAAAATGTTCTAAAGAGCCCCAGAGAGAATCATAATGCTCTCGCTTACCCCGTCTATACGCAATGTGTTTTTCAAGTTGCAAAGCTAGAGTACATTCCCTATGCCACTCCATAAGTGTTGGAACCTTATCAGAAACCCAATGTCTAAGTATTAGCAACTTCATAACAGCTGAAACCAGAGAGACTCATGCCCTCCATACTTTGGAAGTTTTGGGAAAGCAAGCAACAAACAATACTGGAATATCCATTTTAACTGAGCCAAGAATAGGGTCCAGCATGCTACTCATAGTCCTCCAGAGTCTGTGAATTTCTGGGCATAACCATATTAAATGATATAGTGTTCCCTCTCATTTTGCACTTCCAACAATAGGGCGAACTAAGCGCACCCCTTCTGAATAAGTGGGTAGGAGTCAAATATAAGCGATGCATGATATTGAAATGTATCAATCTAAGCCTATCCTGTTTAATAAACCTGTACGCAGTTATCCAAAGTGCCTTCCAGAACTCCGGGGAATCTTTTGTATTCAAGACTTTTACCCAATAATAGCACACCCCCGAGGGGAGCCTATGATCCCATTTCTGGAGGAGCTTGTAAACCTTGGAAACTGCATGCGGTTGCCTCGCTGCATTCAAGAGGAAATCAACCCGATTTCTCCCTCACTGCTGCAGGGAAACCACAAAAAATACCCGGATAAGGCTTTATTGGTTGTAACCACTTAAAGAAATCTGCATCCTTGAGGCCCAAGGTCTTTTCAGATCTCCAATGGCGACGGGCCTTCCAGGCCCCAAAAATTGGCTATGGTCAGATTACTTATTTGGAGCCAAAAAGCTACAGGTATAGGAGATCCAGCAATTTTAATTTGGGTATTGTCCATAACAGGTTGGGCCCCCGATAACCACCAACGTATACCGAAATAACGTTGTAACTGGTGATAGGCCCTGATTGACCAACCCAAAGGCTTGTTTTTGAAAAATCTAGGTATACTGGCCAAAGGAATAAACAGCAAAGCATATAAAGAACTTTTTACCGTCTTGGCCATACCCCGTTCAATGTCCAGCCACAGAGGCGAATAAACGACTTCTCCCCCTTCCTTGCTCCATAAGGCCACCTTACAACTATGCTGGGCGAGGTAATACTTAAACAGAGACGGGACGGCTAAACCTCCTTTATCTTTGGGAGCTGACAGCTTTAAAAATGATCTACGGGATGGTTTGCCTTGCCACTGGAAGGAATTAAAAATCTTCTGTACTCTAACAAACCAGCCCTTTGCCAAGTAGAAACCTAGCATATCTAATGGATAAAGTATCCTTGGAAGGGCAATCATTTTAAGAAGATTCAGCCTGCCCCATAAGGATAAGGATAAGGAAATTGAACTCCACCTCTTGAGATCGTCAGCGATCTCTTGTATTAAAGTTGTTAAATTATCCTTAACCATAAGAGTGACACTTGTACTAATATTTATCCCAAGAAATGTTATGGATTTGGTTTCCCAGCTTAAGTCTAGATTTTGCAAATCTGTTTTCCTAGTGTAATAATTTAACGGGAAGACTTTTGTTTTAGTATAATTCAATTTATAAGAAGACACTCTGGAAAAGCTATTGATTTCTTCTAAAATAGGTGGTATCGAAGTCCCTGGATTCTCAATGTGTAATAATACATCGTCGGCATAAGCTGAACATGTATAATTAGATTCCCCAATTTGTATACCTTTGATAAGTGAATTCTTCATCAGCCTACGGAGCAATGGCTCTATATACAAATTAAATAATAAAGGGGACAAAGGACAACCCTGTCTAGTGCCTCGCTCTAGTTTGAAAACCGGTGACGACATTCCATTACACTTCACTCTTGCCGACGGAATAGAATATAAAATTTTAACCCAACATATAAAGTTATGGGGTATACCAAAGGTCGAGAGGGTGGCAAACAAAAAAGGCCAGGACACCCGATCGAAAGCTTTTTCAGCATCAAGTGATAAAAGTGCAGCTGAGATTTCAGTATCTTTAGCCTTCGCAATAAGGTGCATTAATTTTCTCATATGATCATGGGAAAGCCTCCCTTTCATGAAACCTACTTGTTCCCTACACACTAAGCGATCCATAACTTTTGATAATCTATTGGCAAGAATTTTTGCTAATATTTTAATGTCGATATTAAGGAGAGAGATTGGTCGATAGCTATCTAAGCTAGAGGGATCTTTCCCGGGTTTTAAAATCAGGGATATTGTAGCCTCTAGTAAACTTGGATCAGAAATACCATAATTGAACCAATATTTAAAAGTGTCAGGTAGAATTGGCGAGATGTCTGAAAGAAAGGTTTTATAAAAATTACTCGGAAATCCATCGGGGCCTGGCAATTTATCAGGAGGTAGCTGTCGTATAACCTGATGAATCTCAGAGATTGTAATTGGTGCGTCTAGGCCTTCAGATTTGGATAACTTTGGCAAATAAGCTGCACTTAAAAAAGCTGCAATTTCAGAGTCTGAAGGCCTAGAATCTGATTCCTGGGCATATAATTTCTAAAATATTCCCCAAAATCTTTGAAATTTCGCTGGTCCGTGACAATTGTTCCCTGACCACCTGTGACACTCACTATATGCTGAGCCGAATCCAATTGTTTTATCTGAAATGCAAGGAGTTTACTAGCCTTTTCCCCCAAATCCAAATATTGAAGTTTCACCCGAGATAGAGCTAGTTCTGCTTGTTGGAAAACCATACCCGCATACTGAGCTTGTAATTTATGTAATTTAGCCCACTCGGAGTCTGCTGAGTTCCGAGATAAGCTGTGTTCCATACTTCTAATTGAGGATAAGAGAGAGGTTAATTTAGCTCTCTGCTCCCGTTTCCTCCTAGACGCTATCTTGATTACCTCGCCTCTTAATGAACATTTTAAAGCTGCCCAAATCATGTCTGTATGACCCACAGAACCTTTATTTTCCGCTAAAAAGTACGCAATAAAGTCCTTCATGGCGTTTAAAGAGGCTTGTTCTTTTAATAATTAAGAACAAACTCTATTTCTATATTTTCATGTGTGATTGCCCTGAGCAGCTGCACAGAGTGACCAGATGTACAGTAGGTGAAGAAAGGATGGATTTAAGCCTGCATTGTGGGCCACTGAATTGGAGAGTGGTAGGATTGTTCTTGACATCAGAGGACTCATCACCAGGTGGATGCTACCAACAGAAAAATTTAAATAGGCTAACAAGACCACCAGTGGTGCTAACTATGTGGCAGTTATGTTGTCTCCAAACTTATTTCAGTTTGAATAGTCCTTCTGAAATCTATACACCAAGTCACAATTTCAAGTTACTATTTCTCCAATTGACTCTGAAATTTGCCTTAATATTTGTTTGTATCCTTTTGCAAATATCCTAACTTTGAAGTACGCAAATGAAACGTGAGCCCAGATAAATGTAAGACCGAACATTCTGAAAACCATCTGTAATAAAACTGCAGACTGATTGACAATTAATATTACTTTGGTTATTATTGGACTTGTACTTAACCTCAGTACAAGGTCAGATTTCATGTGTGTTTTAGGAGAACTAAATAGTGCAAGGATTTATTGTAGCTGATTTATTCTCAACTGACTAACAGTGGTGGTGGTAGCTGTTGGAGGTTCTTGGATGCTGCTGGAGTGGCTTTGTTGATATGATGATGTGGGTCATGTCAGACCAACCAGATAGAAGTGTAATTCCAGCTGAGAGGTGAGTAAAAAAAAAATTCTTAATGCACACAGTTCTAATCAAAATTTGGCAGCAACACACCTGAGGTGGGGGGGGGCATAAATGCTAGGAATTCTAATTTATTACTAATGAAACTGCTTTATTTTTACTTTTATAATGAAAAAATAAAGTTGCTTTAAGTTTAAAAATGCTTTTGGCATGTAATTATTACTGAATCTAGTCCATGTATAGTATGCAAACATTGTGTGTGTGTGTGTGTGTGTGTGTGTGTGTGTGTGTGTGTGTGTGTGTGTGATACTGTAAGTATACTTTCAGTACAACCACAAATTAAATACAGTATATTTTTAGTATAATGTTGATGGTATGCTTTCAGCACAATAATTATGTACCAATATAATACTGTCACTACAATAATCATATGCTGATGGCATTCTATCAGTATAATAATCCTAGAATGATGGTACAGCAATCATATACAGTCAGTATAGCACTCATATAATAGTACATTTGTAATACAGTATTTCCTATGTTGATATTTTACTTCAGTACATTAATTATATATTGCCTAGTATACTTAAAAATGCTAAACTGGACCATAACAGAAAGTACAAAGGTAATTTATGCTTTTAATATACTTGGGCTCGGATATTCAGACTGCACCAGACTGTGGCGTAAGCCTGGGTGCAGCGCAACTTGGCTGCGCAAGGGCGTTGACTGGGTGATATTCAACGGAGCTGCACCATGGCACAGCATAATTGAATATCGCATGCTGGTCACCTGCAGTGTGCATGATGCAGTGGCAGTGTGCCAGCGCAAGTGGCCAGAGTGGAGCAGGGGGATGCGCCAGCACAAGTTCTGTTGCACTATGCACAACAACTGCGATATTCAAAAGTGCACATTCAAATGGCACCATAATGTATGCAAGGTGCAAATGTGGCCATTTGCATGTCATTATGGCTCATTTGCATGCAGGTGCACCGATCCCTGGCGACTTGCACCTGGCGCCCTGCCAGACAGCAGCCGTCAGGAACATCTGCCAGAACTAGACACATGGTGGATTCCCTGCAGGGGAGGGCCTCAAACAACTGGTACAACAACCCACAAGAGACAGGGCTATCCTATATCTAATATTGACTAACAGGGAAAGAATATCTGATCTCCAGGTAGAAGGTCACCTGGGGGCTAGTGGCCATCACATGGTATGGTTCAGTTTGGCAACTAGAACTAAATCATCCCATTTCAAGGCAAAAATATGGGACTTCAGAGGAGCTGACTTTGATAAGATGGCCAACAGAGTTAAGCTAGTCCTGGCAAAAAGAACTACAAGTTAGGGGGTACAGGCAAGGTGGGTAAGCATTAAGGATGCAATACTTGTAGCAACATCCCATTGTGTTAGAGAGAAAATAAAGTGCAAAAGAAGAAGGAAACCATTCTGGTTCTCAAAAATAGTAGCAGAAAAGGTCAGAGCCAAAAGGCTGGCCTCCAGGAAATATAAGGGAATGCAGCAGGATGAAGATAGGGAGGCATACCAAACTTCCCTAAGGGAAGTAGGGAAGGCAGTAAGGCAGGCAAAGGCCCAAACTGAGGAAACACTAGCACAAACAGTAAAAAGAAGGCAACAAGACTTTCTATAGATACATTAGGGAAAGGAGAAAGTCCAGACGGGGTATTGCTAAGATCAAAGGGGATAAGGGGGCATGTGAGGAGGAGGACCATGTAAAAGCATCTATCCTAATTAGATACTTCTGCTCCTTATTTACTAAAGAGAAAGTAGGGCAGGTCCCACAGCTCAGCACCATGGACATGGGGGGAGATATGCACTAGTCCCTTCACAAAAGAAAGGGTCCTACAAGAGCTAGATAAGCTTGAGGTGGACAAAGTAATGGGACCTGATGGCATACATCGCCAGGGTACTAAAGGAGCTAAGGGTGGAACTAGCAGAGCCATTATCAGAACCGTTTAGTGAGTCTCTGATCATAGGAGAGGTCCCAGAAGACTGGAGAAGGGTTCATGTGATCCCACTCCACAAGAGTGGTAGCAGAGAGGAGGCAGGGAACTACAGACCAGTCAGTCTTACCTCAGTAGTGGACAAGATTATGAAGGCACTCCTTAAGGAAAGGATAGTGCAACAAATGGAATCCATTGGAGCATAGGATCTAAGACAGCATGAGTTTACAAAAGGAAGGTCCTGTCAAACTAATCTAATAGATGTCTTTGACTGGGTAACCAGAGTGGTGGACCAAGAAGGAGCAGTTGATGTTGCCTACCTTGACTTCAGCAAAGTTTTCGATACTGTCCCACATAGAAGATTGATTAGTAAGCTAGGTAGGCTCAGGGTGGGTCAGATGTTGGTCAACTGGGTGACAAACTGGTTGATGGGCAGAAAACAGAAAGTGGTGGTAAATGTTATACAGTCAGAAGAGATGCAAGTTACAAGTGGGGTACCTCAGGGATGAGTCCAGGGGCCAGTCCTTTTCAATATCTTCATCAGTGACATTGCAGATGGACTGGAAGGTAAGGTTTGTCTATTTGCAGATGATTCCAAGACCTGCAACAGAGTAAATTATCCAGATGGGGTGGGCAGAATGAGAAGTGATCTGGATAAACTAGCAAAATGGTCAAAAGAGTGGCAACAGGGGTTTAATGCAAAGAAGTGCAAGTTCATGCACACAGGGAAGAGAAACCCTGAAGCCACCTATAGGCTGGAGGGGAGATACTGACAGTCACAAGGGAAGAAAGAGACTTGGGCATCATCATCACTGATGGCCTGAAATCATCCAAGCAGACCACTAAAGCAGTAGGTAAGACTAGGGGGATGTTGGGGTGTATTAGTAGGGGTATCACAAGTCAGAAGAGGGAGGTAATAATCCCTATTTACAAGACACTGGTTAGGCCCCATCTGGAGTACTGTATGCAGTACTGGAGGCCACATCTTCACCAAGGACATTAACCAAATTGAGGCAGTCCAGAGAAGGTCAACCAAAATGGTGCAGGGACTGCATTAGAAAACATATGAGGACAGATTAATGGAGCTCAATATGTATACCCTAGAGCAAAAGAGGGAGGGAGAGAGGTGATATGATCAAAACATTCAAACGCCTTAAGGGCATTAACAAGGTGAAAGAGCCTAACATATGTCAATATAAGAAAAATAGCAGGACAAGAGGACACAGCATGAGATTAGAGGGAGGCTGATTAGGGGGTAATGTGAAGAAGTTATTTTTCACAGAAAGGGTGGTGGATGCAGGGAATGGCCTTCCTCAGGAAGTGGTGGATATGAATACAGTGCATGGCTTCAAACAGGCATGGGATAAGCATAAGGGAGCAATACAGATGAGAAAGAATAGATAGGCCATTGACAGAGCAAAGGCCAATGGCACATTCATAAGGTAGAAAAAGAAATGGGCAGACTAGATGGGCCTTGTGGTCCTTATTTGCCATCAACTTCTATATTTCTATAGGAGAGGGAGTTGAGGAGCAGTGGAAATGCTTGAAAGGAGCCATACAGGAGGTGATGAACCATTGCATCAAGGTGGTAAGCAAAGGCAGGAAAAGGAGAAAACTACTATGGTTCTTGAGAGAGGTAGCAGGCAAAGTAAGGGCCAAAAAGGGAAAGTTTCAAGAATTACAAGCTTCAGAAGTCTAATGGCTGTTGTTTAGAAAAAACAATACTTTTAACAGCTAGATCATGCAGAAAAAAACAGAAAAAATCCGCATTGGTTTAAAATACTCATTTAAAAAATACAGCTGATGATGTCAGAGAAGTTTAACAGTACCATATTACCTTCAGCCAGTAGGGTCCCAGGGTCAAAGGTGCTTGGTGCAAAACACATACAAAGGATCCTACTGCGTATAAATTTAATTGACATAAGATAACACTGCTGGAGCAGATGACTCTTAAATCAAGCTATGAGTGTCACAGTGTGTATAAGGATGTGATTACTGAAAAGCAACCCCCACCCAGATTAAAGACAAACTAAGATTGTCTTAGGATTCCAAGAAGTTTCAATGCATGCATTATAGACAAGAAATTACCAGTAAAGTTGTCTTAAAAACATCAGTGCACACTGTATGACGTTTAAAACTTAGCTGTACCTATCACCCAGCTGTACTCTCCAGCTAGATATCATACCCATAACTTCAAAAACCTCTAGTTTAGTGACAGGACTTTATAAATGATAATTTAAATATAAATTGACAGTATTAGTGTCAAACAAAAAACTCACCAGGATATGGTAACTAGAAGTAAATATAAAGTATGTGTGTAAGATCAGAGGTCTAACATACCTACATTTCCACAAATCACTACAATATTACCCTAATGTTAAAAGATCTGTCCAGGACCCCCATGCAAATGAGATCTCTCACACCAAGAAGTTTAAATGTATGCATTATAGACAAGAAATTACCAGTAAAGTTGTCTTAAAAACATCAGTGCACACTGTATGATGTGTAAAACTTAGCTGGACCTATCACCCAGCTGTACTCTCCAGCTAGATATCATGCCCCATAACTTCAAAAATCTCTAGTATAGTATCAGGACTTTACAAGTGATAATTTAAATATAAATTAACAGTATTAGTCTCAAACAAAAAGCTCTAGTCAAGGACCACCAAGGAATTAAGACCATATAGCCTGATATGTACTGATGTTAATATACACTGAGAATTTAACAACTTGATCTACCAGAAGTGTCTAGGGAATCTGAAAAAGTGATAAAAATGTAATTTCTCTCCTCCTCTTCACACAAACAATACACCCTACCCCACCCCACATCCCCATAATGCGGGGGGGGGGTAACTAGCTTTGAGGAGATACTCTCTCTCCCCCTCTCTCACACACACACACACACACACACACACACACACACACACACACACACACACACACAGACTCCTAATGAACCTTTATTCACATCAGTCACTGCAATTGTTCCCCAAAGGAATTCAGCTTGTCATGAAATCCTAAGTAAAAGGGCTCATGTATCCTAATACCTACAGAGCAAAAATGTGACACTATTTAACTGTACTCCTATCTCTGTAGTAACATTTCCAAGGATTCTGGATAAAACTACAATGAAATAAAACTGCCACCATCCCCATGATAAGGTAACTAGAAGTAAATATAAAGTATGTGTGTAAGACCAGAGGTCTAACATACCTACATTTCCACAGATCACTACAATATTATCCTAATGTAAAAAGATCTGTCCTGGACCCCCATGCAATTGAGATCTCGCACCCCAATATGTATAGAGTTAAAAAAATATGTGACAGTCTATGATAACACTCCTGTATGTACAGTAACAGGCTAGGTAATCTGAATATGGTGCAACAGAATCAACCCCACTCCCAGGCAAAGATAAAAAGTACGGAGGAATTAATATTCATTATGTGTGTGAAGTAATAGTAGTAACACAATATAACTTCATGTATCTAAATAAAGGCCTACCCCAATGTGACAGCAAGCCCCACATGGGTTATATCACGTACCTCACAACACATACATACTAACACGCACCCACATCCCATGCATGCTGAAGTTCTATAATATGCCAGTCTGAAGAAGAAGTCAGTGGATGTCAGTTTCTGTAATGTCCCATGAAACCCAGATCAACATTCATCCCATCTGCTACCATATTAAGATATAAAATAAGTTTAATCTCAAAAGTTCATCTGTGTTGTGTGTTTTCAAGATTTCCTTTTAGGACCGTTATTGACATATCCAAAATTGAGTGGTCAGGCTGGAAGAAGTGGTGCCCCACTGGTTTTCAGTCTTCTTTGTTCTAATAGTATGTCTGTGCGAGTTCATCCTAGTACAGAGCTGTTGGCTTTTCTCTCCAACATAACCTGTTTATGGACATCTTTTGCACTGAATGAAATAAACAACATGTCGTGATGTGCATGTATAACTCCCATGCACCTTGAATTGTCTGTTTTGTGATGTAACCACACAGTCCGAGGTGGAAATGAGCTCACAAGTCTTACAGGTGGGTTGCTTGCAGGGTCATGTGCCATTGTGTGACATGGTATTCTGTTCTGGTGAAAGCTTGCTCCTAATAATTAGGCTGGCTAAATTTGGTGGTTCTTTAAAAGATAGTAGTGGGAGTTCCTTAAAAATACAATTAAGGGTATCATCCTCACTAAATATTGGGTGGAGGTCTTTAGTAATCTTATACAGAAGTTCAAGATCTGGATGATACATGACTACTAAGGGTATTCTGTCTGTAGCTGTCTTTTCTTTATATTGAAGTAGTTGTTGTCTTGGTACTTGCGTTGCACATTCTGTTATCCTGTCAATTTCTCTGGAAGAGTGTCCCTGCTCCATAAAGGTGTTTTTCAACATAGCCAAATGTGTATCTCTGTCATCCTCATTTGAACAAATACGGTGACATTGGAGTGCTTGACTGTACATGACAGATTTTTTTGTATGGTTTGGGTGATTACTTTTCTTGTGTAGGTATCTCTGTCTGTCTGTTGGCTTCTTGTAAATACACGTATGTACGGTTCCATCCTTAACGGTGACTGTGGTGTCCAGAAAATTAATATTGGTGGTAGAATACTCCAGGGTAAACTTTATGGTAGGGTGGAGGTTATTCAGTTCATTATGAAAATACTTAGGTGCATCTGTGCCCTCCATCCAGATAATAAACAAATCATCAATGTACCGGAAATAAGCTAGAGGTTTATGGGGACAGTGCCTTAAAAAATCCTCCTCCAAGTCTGCCATAAAGAGGTTAGAATACTGTGGAGCTATTTTGGTGCCCATTGCTTTTCCCATAGTTTGAACATAATGTTTACCATTGAAGTTGAAGTTGTTATGTGTCAAAATTAATTCCATAAGTTCCCCCACCACTTCAGGGTTGATGTTTTGTTCTGGTCCTTTCTCCTGTATGTACTTAAGGCATGCTGTAATGCCATCTGTGTGTGGAATATTAGTGTAGAGGGATGTTACATCCATTGTCACTAAAATGGTATCAGGTGGTAAATCCTTATAACCAGAAAGTACACTCAAAAAGTGCGTTGTGTCCTGGATATAACTGTCTCTTTCCATAACCAGTGGTTTCAAAATGGTCTCTACAAACCCTGAGATCTCCTCAGTTAAGGTACCATTACCAGAGACTATGGGTCTTCCTGGATTGCCAGGTTTATGTATTTTAGGTAGCATGTAGAATGTCCCTGGCCTGGGTTCAGCAGGGATGAGGTCAGTTACTTTTTTTCGGACATGGTCTGGAAAAGTTCCAATTAAGTCACATAGTTCATTTTTATATCTTGTAGTGGGGTCACTCACCAGTTCTCTGTAGTAGGTAAGATCAGTTAGCTGTCTGTTAGCTTCATTAATATAATATAATGACACAAAGCACATTTTCTGGACCTGGAAGGACACTACTTCTTTATTCAGCTGCGAGCTGTGTGAGAAATTCTATATTGCACTTGATATCTGCAACAAACGTGCACTTTTGCTTAATTCTGTGGGAGTTGAAACTAACTACCCTTGGTAATTGCTTTTTATTCACATATTTATTTAGTGTTTAACCAAGAAGGGGCTTGCAAACTCTATTTATCTTGTTAGTAACTTCAGAAGGATTTAAATACTGCATGTGGGTAGATCCTTGGAGGTAGCTAGATTGTCTACTAGGATTTTCTGACAGTTAAACTATTTTTAAATAAATTACAGGTGGCTGAGGAGTTGAAAAAGAAGCTTGCAAACTCTGCTTATCTTGAAAGTAACTTCATAAGTGTTTGAATACTGCATTTTGGTTGTCCCTTGGGGGTAGCTGGATTGATTACTAGGATTTTGGGACAGAAACTATTTTTAAATACACACACACACACACACACACAAAATGTGGGGAGTAGTGCAATGTAATGGCTGTTGGGCAGCAGTCTTCTGGGAGTCTTTCTGGAGGCTGAGATGCTGCCCTATTTGCAGACAACTCTCTGCCCTGAGGGAGGAAGTTGCCCGTCTTCAGGCCACACTGGACAGTAGTAAGGGGACCTTCCCCCAGGCCACACTGGATGGTAGGAAGGGAATCTCCCCCATCCAGGGAGCACCAGAGCCTCCACCACTACCTCAGAGGTTGTGAAGAAAGCACAGCAGTTGGACCACAGTGGGCTCAGGGAGGGTGAGGATGGTGGAACAGAGGCACACCCAGTCAGTTGTTCCACACCACAATCCATACACCATTCTGGGGAAGCATAGCTCTGCTATGGATGCACCCACAGAGGAGACTAAGGAGGCTGAGGACAGCTGTCACAAGGGAGGCCCACAGGAAGGAGGCAGAGGACACCACAAGGAAAGGAAGCAGCTCCTGGTAGGGGACTCAATTATTAGGGGGATAGAACTGGGGGGAGCAGGGAAAACTGAAGTAAGGTGCCTGCCTGGTGCCATGGCTTGGATAGACAGGAAGCGCATCCTCAGGATCATGAGAACAGCTGCACTGGAGTCTGAGCTGGACAACATTGTCCACCTAGGAACAAATGACTTGGCTAATCATGAGATTAGAGCAGTGCAGAAGGACTTTGTAGAATTGGGGAGGGGCCTAAGACAATTAGCACACACAATATCCTTCTCTGAGGTGCTGTCTGTCAATGGCATGAGTGAGGCGAGGTACTTTGCACCATGCAGTTTAATGAATGGTTGAAAAAATGGTGTGGAGCACAGGGTTTGGCTTCATTGGGACTGGGGTTCCACCTGGAGGACACCAGCCTATACTGGCAGGATGGTCTGCATCTGTCCAGGAAGGGAACAAGTCTTTGAGCAATTGGTTTAAATGCTTCATTGGCAAGCTTTTAAACTAGTCAAGGGGGAGGCACTGATAAGCAGCAGGAAAATCCCAGCCCTCCCTACAAAACAGGGTACTAAATGAGAAAAGACCGAGGTAGACAGGTCAGTGGGGATGCTGCAAAGAAGGTAAAGCCATCAAAAATGGAGAGCAATGAGTACCAATGCCCGTAGTCTGGGTAACAAGCTTCCTGAATTAGTGGCCTTGATGGAGGAGGAAGATCTGGATATCGTGGCAGTCACAGAAACATGGTACACACAAACCATGACTGGGACGTAAACATACCAGGATACACTATCTATAGGAGGGACAGGGAGGGTAAAGAGGAGGAGGAGTAGCTCTTACATAAGGAAGGAATCAAAGCAACAGAACAAAAGGAAAAACAGGAGAGAAGAAGCACTGTGGGTAAATTTGGAGACGGTAATGGCACCACAATCCGCACAGGGGTTAGACAGACCTCTTCAGGGGGAGAGAAATGACAAGGAAATGATAGAAAGAATACTTAGAATGGCAGAAAAGGGGAGATATTGCTGATGGGTGATCTAAATATGCCAGATGTTAACTGGAGTGCAGTTGCAGCAGCCACTTCAAAGAGTGGGTTATTCTAGATGCCCTACAAGGGCATGCCTTAGACAACTAGTTTTAGAGCCCACCGAGAGGGAGCAATCTTAGACCTGGTTCTCTCAAATGGAGATGAAGAGAGGATCACAGATGTGAAGTGGGTAGCCATCTGGGAACTAGTGACCATCGAACAGTATGGTTCAATAAACACAGCAATAGAGTCAAGCCATACAAAGGGGGAATTGTTTAACCAGGTAAGGCACACTAAGCCAGAGCTTGTTTCAGGTGTGACCTGGGAGCACAAGGAAGTTAAGTGACATGCTCAGGGTCACACAGTATGCAAGTGAAAGCTGTGGGATTCAAACTCAGGTCTGGTCTGCTGGATGTCACCAGATTTGCAGCTCAGAGCCTTAGACCACTGCGCTATACTGCCTCCTCCAAAGGCAAAAGTACTGGACTTTAGGAGGGCTGACTTTGCCAAAATGGGTGAGTGCCTAAGGAATGCACTAGCAAATGGGCAGGAAGGAGGGATGGAAGAACAATGGGGAATAATAAAAACTGCCATCACAGAGGTAACGAGCCTTTGTGTGAAGCAAATTAACAAAACAAAATGATGTAAGAAACCACTATGGTTCTCAAAGGAAGTGGCAGTGAAGGTTCAAGAGAAAAAGAAAGCATTCAGGAAGTACAAGGAATCACAGAAGGAGCAGGACAGGGAACTGTATCAGTTAAAGCAAAAGGAAGCTGGGAAGGCAGTCAGAACAGCAAAGGCCCAAACCGAGGAAAAGATAGCCAACTCAGTTAAGAAGGGGATAAAACCTTTATAGGTACATCAGGGAGTGAAGGAAGACCAAGGAGGGCTAGTGAGGCTTAATAAAGAGGAGGGAGGGTGGGCAGAGGGTGACTGCAAAAGGCAGAGATACTAAACAAATATTTTTGCTCAGTATTTACAAAGGAAGTGGGGGAGGTACCTAAAACAAACAGTAGAAACACTCTGGATACAGAAGTTGATACCAGCCCATTTACAGAAGAAAGGGTTCTGAAAGAACTTTTAAAACTGAAGGTGGACAAAGCAATGGGGCCTGATGGGATTCATCCCAGAATTCTAAAAGAACTAAGGGTAGAACTAATGACACCACTGACTACCCTCTTTAACAAATCATGGGAGGTGGTACCCGAGGACTGGAGGAGGGCAGATGTGATTCCCTTCACAAAAGTGGGAGCAAGGCAGAAGCAGAAAACTACAGACCTGTTAGTTTAACCTCAGTGGTAGGGAAAATGATGGAATCACTTCTGAAGGAAAGAACTGTTGAGTATCTAGAGGCCAGAGGGGCTCAGAACCCAAGGCAGCATGGATTCACAGCGGGAAGGTCTGCCAGACAAATCTGATAGATTTCTTTGACTGGGTGACCAAAGTAGTAGATCAGGAGGGGCTGGACATGGCTCACCTAGACTTTAGCAAGGCATTTGACACAGTCCCACACAAAAGATTGATATACAAGTTAGCCAGCCTGGGAGTGGGTCCCAAGATGACAGCCTGGGTAAAGAATTGGCTGGAGAATAGGACACAGGAGTAATAGTAAATGGAGTCCACTCTGAAGAAAGGGGTTACTAGTGGGGTACACTTGGGGTTCAGTATTAGGACCAGTCCTCTTAATGTCTTTATAAGCGACATTGCAGAGGGACTGGAAGGAAAAGTATGTCTCTTTGCAGATAACACAAAGATCTGCAACAGAGTTGATGCACAAGGTGGGGTGGAAAGGATGAGAAGGGACTTGGCAAGGTTAGAGAAATGGTCAAATGTATGGCAGCTTAGATTCAATGCTAAGAAGTGCAAGGTAATGCACCTGGGAAACAAAAACCCAGGAGAAGAGTACACAATGGGGGGTGAGATACTGACAACAACAAAAATAGAAAAGGACCTGGGGGTAGTCATATCAGATGACCTAAAGGTGGGCAAGCAATGTGAGAGGGCAGCAAGGAGGGCTAGGGGGATACTGGGATGCATAGGGAGAGGCATCACCAGTAGAAAACAGGAAGTTATTATCCCTCTGTGCAGACAGTTGGTGAGACCCCATCTGGAGCTCTGCGTGCAGTTCTGGAGACCCAATCTCTGCAAGGACATAGACAG
The DNA here is from genome assembly GCA_016271365.2 of Neoceratodus forsteri. Classification (NCBI taxonomy): domain Eukaryota; kingdom Metazoa; phylum Chordata; order Ceratodontiformes; family Ceratodontidae; genus Neoceratodus; species Neoceratodus forsteri. The sequence goes on from CM028130.1 coordinate 1,133,595,246, forward strand.
GATGGAGGCTGTCCAGAGGAGGGCACTAAAATGGTGCAGGGTCTGCACCGAAGACATATGAAGAGAAACTTAAGGAGCTGAATATGTATAGCCTCGAGGAAAGGAGGAGAGGGGACATGATAGAAACTTTCAAGTATCTCAAGAGAACCAACAAAGTCCAAGAGGGTAGCATCTTTCAAAAAGAGGTGTGCAAGAACAAGGGGCACAATTTGAAGATAGAAGGGGGCGCCCAGAGGTAATTTAAGGAAAGTATTTTTCACAGAGAGGGTTGTGGATGCATGGAACGGCCTTCCGAGGAGGTTGTGGAGTCAAAACAGTGGTGGAATTCAAGCATGAATGGGACAGTCATAAGGCAATTCTAGGGGGGTAGGAAGAAGTAGGCTGCTGGTTAACTAGGATTTGCAGCTTATCCATTAGGTAGGGAAATGGGCAGACTGGGTGGGCCAAGTGATCCTTATCTGCCGTCAAATCTATGTTTCTATGTTATGTTTCTATGTTTAAAATTATCACTGCAAAGCCTTTATCTGCTTTTTTGATGACAATGTTGTGGTTTGATTTCAGTGTCCTTATAGCTCTCCATTCCAGTGGAGAAAGGTTATAGTGTGCCTGTTTTTGCCTAGTAAGGATCTGACCACTGACTTGTTGGTGGAAACAATAAATGTAATTGTCTAGTTTTTTGTTAGGCCCACTTGAGGGGGTAAATTCAGATTTATTTTTCTTATCCATTAAATTATTACTGATTGCGATGTCTTCACTACCAGTGATTTCTTCCTTGCCATGAAAGAATTTTTTAAGTCTCAATCTATGAAAGTGTTCCTCCAGTTCAACACAAAACAGTATTTTATCCAGTGGTTATGTTGGGCAGAAAGTGAGGCCCTTTGAAAGTACATTTAGTTCTCCAGTGGTCAGTGTATAGTTGGACAAATTAACAACTGAAAGGTGCCCATCTGTGTTGTGTTGTAGTTCAGTGACTCCATTATGTTCTTCATGGTTGTTAGGAAGTATGGTATGTTGAAGGGCATCCAATTTCCTATTTTTCATAAGCATGGCTTTTCTTAAGGTCCTTTGGTAGTTAATGTGTATCTCTCACAAGATGTCCTGAATAGGTTCCCCAGACATCCTTTCCTAAACTACAAGTTTTTGAAGTTATGGGTATGATATCTAGCTGAAGAGTACGGCTGTGTGATAGGTCCAGCTAAGTTTGAACATCATACAGTGTGCACTAATGTTTTTAAGACAAGTTTACTGGTAAATTCCTGTCTATAATGCATGAATTGAAACTTCTTGGAGTCCTAAGACAATCTTAGTATGTCTTTAATCTGGGTGGGGGTTGCTTTTCAGTAATCACATCCTTATACACACTGTGACAGACATAGCTTGATTTAAGAGTCATCTGCTACAGCAGTGTTATCTTATGTCAATTAAATTTATATGCAGTAGGATCCTTTGTATGTGTTTTGCACCAAGCACCTTTGACCCTGGGACCCTACTGGCTGAAGGTAATATGGTACTGTTAAACTTCTCTGACATCATCAGCTGTATTTTTTAAATGAGTATTTTAAAACCAATGAGGATTTTTTCTGTTTTTTCTGCATGATCTAGCTGTTAAAAGTATTGTTTTTTCTAAACAACGGCCATTAGGCTTCTGAAGAAGGACTGATGGTCCGAGAGCTAGAGCACTTTGTTCTTGTTGTTACATCTATGTTGGTCCATTGACAGGTATCAAATCATTTGTTTCTGGATCTGTTCTTACAAGGACCAATACGGCAAATACTAAATCTAGATTTTAAGAATTACAAGGAAACTCAAAAGGAGCCAGACAGCAAGAAGTACCTAAAGAATCTAAGATAAGCAGGAAAGACTGCAAGGAGAGTAAAGGCACAGACTGAAGAAGGATTGTCGCAGACAGTAAAGAAAGGGGACAGATTTTTTTTTAGGTACGTCAGCGAAAGAAGAAAGGCTGAGGTCAGATTCTAAGGCACAGAAGGGAGGCAGGAGAGTGCAAAGAGGGAGACCTTGAAAATGCAGAAACACTAAACAAATACTTCTGCTCAGTATTCACTGAGGAGGGGGAGGGTCACAGACCACAACTGAGTAGTAGGAACAAAGGGGAGAGAGAGGTAAGCACTAGTCCATTCACAGTGGAGAGAGTCCTGAAGGAGCTCACAAAGCTAAAGGTGGACAAGGTAATAGGGTTAGATGGCATACATCCCAAGATATTAAAACAATTGAGAGAGGAGCTAGTGGCGCCTCTGACAGCTTTGTTCACAGAGTCACTTAACAGGTGTTGTTCCAGAGGATTGGAAGAGGGCACATGTAATCCCTCTAAACAAAAGCAGCAGTAGGGAGGATGTGGGGAACTATCGACCCATCAGCCTCACCTCAGTTGTGGGTAAGATTATGGAGGCACTGCTTAAAGAAAGCAGAGCACCTGGAGTCCATCAGGGGCCCAGGATCCGGAGCAGCATGGACTCACAGCAGGAAGATCATGTCAGACAAATCTGATAGACTTTTTTGATTGAGTTAAGATGGCTGTCACTCTGGGGGGGAGGCAGTGGATATCACCTACCTAGATTTCAGCAAAGCCTTTGACACCGTCCCTTACAAAAGGCTGGTTAACAAAATGAGTAGTCTGGGAATGGGGCACAAGGGGGTTAAGAATTGGCTTATAGACAGGAAACAGAGGGTGGTGGTAAATGGGATCCAGTCAGGGAGAGGGAGGTGATTAGTTGGGTACCTCAGGGATCAGTCCTTGCACCAGTCCTGTTTAATATTTTCATTAGTGAAATTGTGGTAGGGCTGGAGGGAAAGATCTGCCTGTTTGCAGATGATGCCAAAAATCTGTAACAAGGTGGAAACTCTGGATGAAGTAGCAAGAATAGGGAGGGATCTGTAGAACCTTGAAAAATGGTCTGAAGTGTGGCAACTAAGGTTTAATTCCAAGAAGTGCAAAATAATGCACCTGGGAAGAGGGAACCCTGAGGAGTGTTATAGGATGGGGTATTGAGTTGCTGCCTATTACAAAGGAAGAAAGGGACCTGGGGGTTATCATTTCTGATGACTGAAAAATGTCTAAGCAGATTACCAAGTACTGCAGGGAGGGCCAGTGGCATGCTGGGATGCATACGTAGAGGTATCACAAGCAGAAGGTGGGAGGTGGTTATGCCATTGTACAAAATGTTAGTAAGGCCTCACCTAGAGTACTGTGTGCAATTTTGGTTTCCGGACCTTCGTAAGGACATTGACGGGTAGAGGTGGTCCAGAGAAGGGCGACTGAGATGGTACAAGTACTGCACCTTCAGACATATGAGGAGCGACTAAAGGACCTCAATATGTACTCATTGGAGTAAAGGAGGAATCGGGGGGGACATGATAGAAACATTCAAGTACGTTAAGGACATAAACAAGGTGCAGGGGGGAGACATCTTCCAATATAAGACATGTGCAAGAACAAGGGGGCATGACATGAAATTGGAGGGTGGCAGGCTGAGGGAAAAATGTGAGAAAGCTTTTCTTCACAGAGAGGGTGGTGGATGCATGAAATAAACACCACGGCATGTGGTGGTGGCAACCACAGTGGAGGGTTTAAAAATGCATGGGACAGACATAAGGGAACATTGGTGATGGGAAGGGGGGGGGGGAAGCCATTGACTAGGTAGGGTCAGTGGAAACAAACTAACGTAGGGCTTTTGGGCAGACTGGAAGGGCCAGGTGGTTCTTTTCTGCTGACAATTCCTATGTTTCTGTATGTGTGTGTGTGGTGTTTGTGTGTGTGATAGAAAGCGCTACACTAGATTAATGTGTGAGAGAGGGCTCAACACAAAGCAGGTATGTAACAGAATGTAACACAACCCATACAGAAAAAGAAGGCCTTCAAATTCAATTCGGGTATTCTTTAGTTTTTAAAAACTGATCCATTTATTTTCATGTTTTTGAAGTAATTCAAATTTACTTCGTTTCTACCTCAAACACCAGTTTTTGTCCATTGAAAAAGTCTCAATTTGTTCTCAAATGCCCTTGAAAAACAGCATGAAAAATGCCAATTAGCCTTCAAAAAGAAAATGGAAACAATGTTAATAACTATTATGAACAAGACCTCCAACTGTACCTGAAATACCTTTTAAAGTGCAAATTTCATACAGTCCTAAAACATAGACATCAAATGGCCATCAAATCAGAAAAACTATCCTTCCCACCTATGGGCCCCATTTTCTTCCACCCAGACCAGCCCATGGGCCTCTGACTAGCATTCCCTATCTACATGTCCCCTCTCTTCCCAACCAAACCAGCAACTGGAACCCAGACCAGTCTTCCCCACCTACATTCTCCCTGTTCCCCCACCCCGAATCAGCAATGAGAGTGCTGGGCTGGCCTGCCTCACCTATGTCTCCATGGTATCCTTAAATGGACCAGCCTTGGGATGACTGGAATAGCCTCCCATTTCTATGTTTCCATTGCCCACCCACTCGGACCATGACTGGGAGCACTGGATCTGCCTACACATCTACACATGAAGCTTGCGAGGATTAAACCCAATTCTGTAGCATGCTGCAGCAGAGTTACTACAGTAAATAATGCAATTTCAATGATAGTCAGTCCCTTTTATCATGCAGGAAACTGCGACACTGCACTTCATCTTGGCAGGCTTCATTGTACATCCTCCATGTCCTTTGATCTGGATCAGTGTTGGGATCCACGGTCTAGTTTTCCCTAGGAAAATCTCCCTTTTTTGCCCACTTGGACTATCCCTGGGAACCCATACTGGCTGTCCACATGTATGTCACCATGTTCCTTCACCCAGATAATTCCTTGGACCATGAGACTAGCCTTCCACATCTATGACTCCCCTGCCTGCCCACCCAGACCTGCTGTGGGACCCCTGGACCAGCTTTCCCCACCTGTGTCCCAAATGAGGTGTTTGTCAGTATTCTGATTTTATATATGTATTTTTTCTGATTTTATTGTTTCTTTGTACAGTGCCTTGGTGCTTGAAAGGTGCTTAATAAATAACATTTTATTTTTATTAATATCATTCCACCTGGACTAGCCCTGGGACCACTGTACTGCCCTCCCTTATTTAAGTCCCTCCTCTTCCCCCCACCCAGGCCATCTCTGTAATCTCAAACTGGTATTTTCAAACTACTGTATGTCCATTGTTCTGCCCACCAGGGCCAGTCCTGCAAACTCTAGGAGAGTATTTGACACCAATCTCTATGTTCATCTCCCACGCTGTCCAGCACTTGAACTGTTAGACAGGGTTCCATGTGATAACAGCGACTGCATTATAGTGATAGCTGTTGAGCCAGCCCGGTGGTTCTGAGGGTTGAGGCACTGGACGCCACACCTCACTCCATGCAGGTGACCCAGGTTCGGGAACGGACTCGGGTCGCCAGAGGTTGGCAGGGGTGGAAAGGGATTGAGTGTCCATGGACTGCTCTCCCTCTCTGGGTGCACTCCCTCCATTGGTGTCACGGCATGCCCCAGCCCACACCAAGCCAGAAAAGCAGAAAAACATGGCACTCAGTCACAGTGGCTTGTTGGCAGTCTTAGACCTGGTACTCTCAAATGGGGAAGGAGAAGGGATCTCAGATTTAGAAGTGGGTAGCCATCTGGGAACAAGTGACCATCAAACAGTGTGGTTCACAATAAACACAGCCATAGAGTCAAGCCATACAAAAACAAGAGTATTGGACTTTAGGGAGGCTGACTTTGGGAAAGTGAGAGAGTGCCTCAGAAAAGCACTAGCAAATGGGTAAGAAGGAGGGGTGGAGGAACAATGCGGAATAATCAAAACAGCCATCGCCAAGGCAACAAGCCTTTGTGTGAAGCAAATAAAACAAAATGAAGGAAAAAAACACTATGGTCAGGGCCCCGTGTTTTCTACGATTCTGAGGATGCAGCCAACTGCAGAATTAACTGCAGAATTTTGGGCACCTGCAGAATTAGTGGCTGCTCACAGAATTTGCAGCTACCTGCAGAATTTGTGTCCGTCCACAGAATTTTAGGCTGCAGACTGCAGAACTTACAGATTGCCACAACCTATCTCCAAGCACCTATCTGCCCTGTTTCATTAACCCCCTTCCACAAACCTCCACAGCTCTACCAGCCATAATCAAGTGCCCCCCCACAACTTCTCAGATAATCAAACTACCCATGGTACTGCATTATTTTAGTATTGATGTTGAGGGTACATCTTGTTGCCAGAGTAATAAATACAGTGATATGCTCAAGTTCACTTCCTAGCTGAACAAATATTTTAAAAAGTAATGTATGTCTCCGGGGCTCTGTTTTACAATTAAATATTAATGAAAAAGAAAGAAGTAAAGAAATGAATGAATACTGAGCTGTGCTCCAGACAAACAAGATTGACATTCTCAAAAAAAAAAAACCCGGTTCCTCCATGGCAGAACAAATATTTAAAAATAAAGACTCGTAGTGCCATGGGTGCTTCCCTTCCCCTCCCTGGCCATTTAAATTATGTTTTCCTGCCCAGAGTGGCACTCGGTAACATTGGGGTAGAACGAAGGCAAAGAAATTTAGAAAAAGAAACACAACTGCAACACTGCACATCTCCCTTGTTTTTTTCCCCCTATTTTATGTATGTCTCCAGGGCTCCGTTTTACTACTTTTGTCACCCCAGGTCTAGACATCCCCTGACACAATTCTTTTTCTTCCCGTAGCCACGGGCAGAACTCAGGGGTAGCAATGGAGGCTTTGCCTTCAGGGCACAGAATACTGTTCCACAACAGAGTTGCCACATTCCCTTCCCAGCTCACACAATGAAACAAAAATAAATTAATAAATAAATAAATGAATACTGAGCTGTGCCCAGAGTGGCAGTCAGCAACATTGTGCTTCATGGTTTGAAAGATTCAAACCCCTCTCTGTGCTCCGGACCAACTAGCTTGACAGTCAAAAAAAAAAACAGTTCCTCTGTGGCTGAACTAATATTTCAAAATAAAGACATTATGCCCCGAACTCTTAGTGCCACCATGGGGTGCTTCTGTTACAGGTTCAGGTTCAATAAATAAATCAATATGGATATTTACAAATAAATACAGAATGTATGCCGTAGAACTCGTAGTGCCATGGGGTGCTTCCCTTCCCAGGACGTTTAAATTATGTTTTCCCACCCAGAGTGGTACTCGGTAACATTGGAGCAGAACAAAGGAAATGAAATTTAGAAAAAGAAGCACAAGTGCAACACTGCACATCTCCCTTGTATTTTTCCCCATTTTATGTATGTCTCTGGGGCTCCATTTTGGATCTGTATATCAAAGGGTGCATTTTAGACAGAATGGGTGCATTTTGGATAGAATACAAATGTAATAACTATCTGCACCACAAATTGCTCCTTACAGTCAGTTAGCAGCCCGGCGAGCCAGAGAAATGGATGCTGCAGTCTAAATATTTTGCTACATTGCTCTCCAGGAAAAAAAAACAAGCTCCTCCATTACATTGTCCAGGTCCTCTGTGTAACTTTACAGACCCATGGAGCCGTGGTGATAATAAATAAAAAAATAGTAAACAAAAACTGTGGCCTCCTTGCTTGTCCCTGGCTCTCACTTTCTCCATCCAGGTCATTTCCATCCACCGGTACATATCATCAGCGTCTAACACAAAGCATTTATCATATAAATAAATAATTCAATAAATTATTACAGAAATAAATAAATAATAAACACAGATCGGTACATCGAAAGATGCATTTCAGATAGAATACAAATGTTTGCAGCCTGACCAGCCACAGAATAAAAACAATTTCCCCCCACTATGGTGAGCATTTCAATATTTTAATATTATATTATGTATGTATTTGTTTATTGATATTCTTTGGGCTGTGCTTGTGAGGAGGGAACTTGTGATTTATGGCTGAGCCTGTTAGCCCCTCGGTGCTCTCCGGTGGATATATTTTCTTAACATTTATTTAACAAGAAGAAAAAAAAGCATTTTACGTACTGGAGTTGCCAAGTTCCCTCCCTAGCTGAAGGAATATCAACAAATAAATAGGTACATTACGACAAAGAATCCTATCGGGGATAATTAATGCCATGGTGGGTGCCTGTCTACAAAACTGCCATGTGACTTTGACAAGAATTGTGATAAATCTCCTGTCTGCTGTCTGCCTCATTCATGTTAGGCAGGCAGATTTAATAATAAAAATTCATTACAGCATCGATTCTCACAGCTGCCCCTTCATGTTTGGAGCCCCCTTGAAGCCCGGGATGATTCTTTGCATTCTTGAGGTGTCAAGACCCTCGGACCAATCCCCTGGGCACAGTCCAGGGTTCTTCAGGCTACAAATACTTTTTTCCCAGCCCAAGAATGCTATAACTGGGCAACCCAGGGGCTTATAGGAGCAGAGACAGGTAGACTCTCCTGTGCTCCAGACCAAGGAAACAAAAGGCTTTCCCTCCACCATTCAGCACTGTTATATCAGTTGCTTTTCTTTATTTATTTATTAATAGTCTGTCTTTGGTGCTTTCTCGGAGGGAACTTGAACTAATTGCTCCAGCCACTCAGTGGCTTTCCAGTGGTTACTGTTTATTTATTGGGCAATCAATTAAAAAAAAAAGAAAATAGATACCAGAGAGTTCCCTCCTCTTTGCTGAGAGAAAATAAATAAACAAATATGAATCCACCAGCAGACTCTAAATGGCTTGGATCCAGAGCACAGTCAGGGGTTCATCGAGCTACAGATATTTTTTTTCCCTGCCCAAGAAAAGCAAAAATGTTGCCATGACCCTGGTACCTGGTGAATATTAATGTGCAACAGTGCAATGTCAGCCCTTGGGGCAAGTCTTGCTACTGGTGTGCCTGAAAGCTTCATTACATGAGCCCTCCCCTAATGGTACACATCTCTGAGCACCAGAGAACCTCATCCCATCTGACAAATGTTAAATAATGTCCTGCTACTGGTGTGCCTATGTGTTTAAGCACTGATCCCCTCCATAGCTTAATTGTGCTTCTTCCAGATAATCAGTAATAAATTGCACAACTGACGCTGTGCAGACTTTCTAACATTTTACTAGGTATTTTAAAAAACAGAGACCACCTAATGTCTAGGAGGAGCATCATAAAGGCACCTTGGGAAAGCATTAGTTTACTTTGTGGGCAGCACAGAACAAGGACCAGAATGGCACCATTACCAGTGCCATGCGCCCATTCTTGATGTCTTTTTGGACTGTAGATTGCTGCAAGGTGGGGTGCTGATTTTATTTATTATTATTGCACCTGAGTCCCAGGTTGGAGCCCCCCAGAGAGCAAAAGGGCTTTGGGTCCCATTTTAAAACCCACTGTTTTTGTTCCCCCCATCATGGTCCACATCACCAAGCACAGAAGAGCCACATCCCAGCTCTTATCTTGTCAATGTCTCCCGCGCCCTGAAAATAAAAGAAAGCGATTCAAAATATTAAAAGATCTTCTGACTGCTGAAATTTACATTTTTTCTGCCTGTAAATTTAATGTCTACCCTCTCCCACCATGAGAGCTACATATAAAATAAAATTAATTAATTAATCGATGTTCTCTGACTGCTGAAATTAGCCTTTTCCACCAGCCCTTTCCATCACATCCTCTCCTAGCTGGCAGCAGAGCAAGTTGTCATGTGCACCAAGAAATATCTTCAATGACTATTCATCCTTGATTTGGCTTGTTGCATCAATAAAACCTTGATTTTAAAATTGCTAGTCAGCCACTCCTCAGCAACCTGATCCCTACTACAAGGCATACTGACAGAAATAAAGTAATGTAGACATGTGCAAGGGTTGCTGAAAATAGAAATGTTAAATAAAAACATTTATTTAGTAATATATGTGTTTTAATAACTTTATTAAGAAATCCTCACAGTGCAGTATATATGTTAATTAATGACAAATGATGTCATATATATATATATATATATATATATATATATATATAGTTTATATCTATCTATCTATATAGATAGATAGATAGATAGATATAGATCATATATATATTATATATATATATATATATATATATATATATATATATATAGATCTATATCTATCTATCTATCTATCTATCTATCTATATATATTTTTATATATATATATCAGGAAGGCTCCTGGCTGACATTACAAATATCTAGAGCAGTTGGAAACTGTAGCTGTGGGGAGAGATCTTGTTTTACAGCCAGTATCTCAATCCAGCCCCACACAGTCAGATTGTTTTGTGTTTTACGGACATAGTCAGAATATATATATATATATATATATATATGTATATATATATATATATATATATATATATACATATATATATACATGGCAAAAAATGAGTTTAATGCATCAGTTCGGGGCAAACTAAAGCAACAAAAGTGAGTAAATGAAATGTTAGGGTTGAGCCCCTAACCCCCCAGACATCCCACTCCCATATCCTCCGCAGACTGACAGATGTGGGGATGTGTAATGGGGTTGTATAGCCCATCTCTCACCCCATTCTATGTGTAAGCAGTTTGACATGCTACAATAAAGGTGATTGGGGTGAGAGAGTTAGGCCTCATGACCTCATGGCACACCCTGGCATCTTGCAATCTGCGGAGGATATGGGTGTGGGGTGTGTGTGGTAAGGGGCACAACCCTAATGTTTCATTTACTTACTTTCATTGCTTTAACCCTAACTGGCACATTAAACACAGTTTTATGTCATGAATTTCCTTACGGTTTTGAAAAAGTCTAATATGAGGGCCCCGTGCTCCCACCAAGTTTCCCATTTCTTCATAATAATATGCATTTGGACCTGCACTCCCACCTATGCATAGCTGCCGACTCATACATACTAACATACTAAAATGCCAGCAGAATAGGCCTAATGGCCTCTCGAGTCTGCTCAATTTTCAGCACCTGCACCGAGGGCCGATTTTTATGTCCCCCCCACCTTGGGTTATACTGTCCTCAGTCCCAGATGTTCCACCTGTATTGGGCCTGGTCAGTTTTACTCTCCCCCTGTACCTGTCTCATTCCCTCTTAAAACCGTCCACAGTCTCCACCTCTACCAGCTCTATGTGCAGTGCATTCCATGGGTCCTCCACCCTTTCAGTGAAATAACATCTCCTCCTCTACCCTCTGAGCCTGCCCCCTTCCAGCTTACACTCATGACCTCTTGTTGCCCCACCCTCCTTCCTTTGGAACACCCTGACTGTGCCTCCTTTATTGGTCCCTTTCATTTAATTAAAGACCTCTATCATGTCCCCCCATCCCTCCTCTCCTCCAGGGTGTACATGTTGAGCTCCTTGAGCCTCTCCTCATAGGTCCTCTTCCCCTGGCCCCAGATCATTTTGGTTGCCCTCCTTTGGAACCTCTCTAGGAGTGTAATGTCCCTCTTTAAATGTGGTCTCCACAACTGTACACAACACTTGATGTGTGGCCTAACCAAGCTGTTGTACAGTGGAAGGATCACTTCTGCCTTTCTGCACATAATCCCCCTGGTGATGCATCCCAGCATCCTATTTGCCCTTGCTGCTGCTCTCCTACAGGTCTCTGAGTTGTTCATTTTAACATTTACCACTACCCCCAGGTCCCTCTCACCTTCCATGACTTGAATCATGTCTCCTCCCAGGGTATACCCCTGGCCTTGATTTCTGACTCCCAGTACAGAACCTTGCACTTCCCCACGTTGAATTATAGTTCCCATTTTCCCGACCACCTTTCCAGAGCCTCCAGATCCTCCTGCAATACAGCAGCCCTATGTTGCAAGGAACACTTGTAACACTAATTTGCCAATATCTCAGTAATGTGCAGCCTGATCACAGTCACACATGAATTCTTCCAGGCAGCATTCCACCTTCTAGGACTGTTGAATGGTTTGACTGCTACATTATGGTTTTGAACAACCATTCTTAAACTGTTGGTGGCACAATTATTTTATGAAAAAAAAAAACACATGCATACGAACATATGAAACTGCCAGCAGATAAATGGCCTATCGTTCTATCTTCAGTGTGCAGCACTTAAATATTTCAGACTGCAACTGCCCCCCATTTGCCTCCCAAACACTTTTTGCCTTTGTATTGTTCATTCACACTCCCTGCTCCCCAATGGTTTGCCCCCTCCCTCTGAACCTGTCCCACCACATTGTGATATAACTTCTTCCAGCGGCGTGTTCCACTGTGCCACCACCCTTGCGGTGAAACAGTGCCTCCTCATTTCCCTCCTTCATCTGCCTCCTTTCAGCTTCATATTGTGCCCCCTGGTTTCCCTTCCACCTTTTAAACTGCAAATACTTCTGGTGTGTAGTTACTCTCTTCACTGTCAATGAGAACAAATGTCACCAATATAAAACTTTAGCAATTTCCCCTTTGGAATACTTTCTACAGTCACAATAACTAAGGCACTCCAAATGGTTAGATTATCATTCAGTAAGTTAATCATCAGCACCTAGGGGCAATGAATATGGGTCTCAACTGTACCTGCTGCCACATGACAACACCCCCTCTAGGTGGTGATTGTTGGACAGCGACGTTAACCTATGTCAATAGCTTTTATTGCAAAATAATGTTACATACGACAAGTTCCAGGAAGTAGCTGTAAACAGTATTGTATCACTCTATCTGCCTATGTATGTATCTATGTATGAATGTATGTATGTATCTACCTACCTACCTACTGACCCACTTATTATCTATCTATCTATCTATCTATCTATCTATCTATCTATCTATCTATCTATCTATCTATCTATCTATCTATCTATCTATTTATCTATCTATCTATCTATCTGTCTGTCAATCTGTCTACCTACCTATCTATTTATCTATCCAATAATAACAAGGTTAATTTTATGTGGCATGCATGATGACAATTATTATTTATGAGTCCTCCCCAGAACATAACTTAAGGGATAGTGGTGTGCAGCAAAGCTGACAGCTTTACTGCAATTGTACAAATAACATAAAGAAGACACATACGCAGTTGTGAAAAAGATTTATTAGACAGCTAACACAGAATCATAGAAAGAGGGATACATTTTATGTGTGTGATCAAAATGCCACTACATTTTCTGGCTTCCAACCTTTTATGACGTTACCAGTTTCTGCAAGGCATGCATGGCATGTAGCATAGGTCGTTATTCTGATTTCTGCCTGTCTGTTCCTTTCTTCATGTGTCATAAAATTAGTGATGTTTTCAAGAAGCAACCTATGGTTAATCACACAAACCTTGTTAACAAGGTGAAATACTGTCAGTATATGTGAACATACACAATCACTCTGTTTATATATCTCTCTCTGTAGCTATCAATCTGTCTGTCTTTCCTTCTGTCTGTCTATATTATTTAGTTTGCTTTTTAAATATGGTTTCCTGGGCAGATTTTATTTTGTATTTGTTAACTGTTACCAAAGCATCACAAGGCCACCAGCTAAGCAAAATAATGATTGACAAAATAAGCAGACTTTGGATTGGTTAACCATGGGCACACACCCACATACTTAGCACCTTTTTGATTGACAGCGGGTCTTTTACACTGGATTGGCTATGCATGTGATCCAATAAGATTTTATGTGGTCACAGTGGAGGACAAGCCAATCAGAATGATTTACCTAAGAATGGGGTCAGAAAAACTTGTTATAAAAAGCCCAGCCTCTCAGGTCAGAACCTACCTACCGTAAGGAGGAACACCTGTGACCTGTGACATCAAGAACCTGTTCAGAAAGAAGACAACTACCAGCAACATTACTTCACTGAATTCTGCTGATTGTCAGCCTTTTTATGTAAAGAGGTAAGCAGTTTCTATTCTCTTTCTAACCCTCATGGAAAATGTCCTGTTTATTTACATTGTTTACTATGTTAGCCTGTATTTATTTAGCTATGGCATTTTATAAATGATATTATACAATGGCAAGAAACAACCTTGAGCTGTCATTGGTCACTGTGGGACTGGACCCGTGGTGTTATCCTGGCATAACACCATGGCTCTAGTGCCAACACAGGGATGACCGCATCTCACTGTAAAACATACATCTCTCCACTGCCTACAAGCAGCTTTCGTGGTACAGTAGCTGCTTTGCCAGTTGGCGCTACCCTCGCACACCTGGAAACCCACCCCCACCACAGACGATAACCCCAGAAATGAAACCCATCACAACAAAACAAGTACACATATTTTTCTTTTAAAAAACAAATTATAGCCCCATACAGAAAGCGAGCGAGTGCCCAGTTAGCGTTTAGTCAGCAACTGCATTTTCACAAAAGTCACCGCGCTGTCACTCGTTCACTCGTAAATGCACTTTCTTCCTCTCCTTCTTAAACGCACTTTGTATAACATCTCCCTACCTCCCATGCAGGTATCCTGAAACAACCATGTGGCTGGCAGTAACTCAGTTGACTGCGGGGTGGGGGGACGGGGACGGAGACCTACAGAAAGTGAGCGCATGGGCCAGTTAGCGAGCGAGTCAGCAATGGCATTTTCACAAAGTCACCGTGGCTCTCACTTGCTCACTCATAAATACACTTTCTTTTTTTCCTTATCAAATTGTAAACAAAGTCAACACTAAGAGGATGGTTTGTAAACAGAGTGAACACTAACAAAGATTGTTACATCTCCACCTACTGGCTAAAGTAGAAATCTGCACTATTTTGTCATAATGTAACCCTACTCACTGCAAAACAGTAAAAAAATATATATTTTTAATATATTTTCTATCCCTTTTTTCATTTTTTACAATTGAGCCATTGTATAATAGGAATAATGCACTCCAGGGTGTGTGTGGTGCTGGAATAACGCCACACCTGGCATGTTGGATGCACTGCCCACGGCCTTGTGCCCAACCATGCCAGGCGTATGTTATACCAGCACGACACACACTCTGTCATGCATTATTCCTTTAATGTTTAACTGTGGCCATTACCAGGCTCCAATTTGTAAGTCACAAAAGTGTGTTGCTGGCTGTCTGCTCACCCATGCAGTGGGCATCATCCCACAGCCCAGACAGGTTAGTTTGTAAATGTACTTTTATTCACTTTGGCCTTTTGGAAGTAAAACTGTTTCCATAGCCAGGCTCCAATTTGTAAGTCACAAAAGTGAGATGCTGGCTGTCTGCCCACCCATGCAGTGGGCATCATCCCACAGCCCTCACAGGTTAGTTTGTAAATATACTTTTATTCACTTTGGCCTTTTAGAAATAAAACTGTCTCCATAGCCAGAATCCAATCTGTAAGTCACAAAAGGGTGTTGCTGGCTGTCTGCCCACCAACGCATGACTGGGCATCATCTCACAGCCGAGACAGGTTAGTCGGTAAATGTACTTTTATTTATTGTGGGCCGTTAGCAATAAAAATGTTTCTTGAGCCATAGATTTGCAAGTCACAGCAGTGTGTTGCAGGCTGGTTGCCCACCCATGCAGTGGGCAACCCCACCCTTCCCACCACAGTCCAAATGGGTTAGTTTATACATTTATTTTTATTGCCATTCTCTTTGTGTACATACAAATGCTTCCATTGCCAGTATCACATTTGTAAGTCATGTGTTTTGCAATGGCATTTTATAAATAATGTATATGACGTTTTCCACAATTGCCATGTTGCTAGTTTCAAAATGTTGGCTGACAGCAGTGTAATCTTTAAGAACTGAGACCATATTGTTATGCATCTGGCCTTTGAATGTGACAGCGCATTATTAACTCATGTATACTTTGTAATCATGGAAAGGCAGGCTTCAAGCTGTAGTGGTTTGCACCTACTTATCAATACAGATTATGTTTCTTCTCTAAAAAAGAGTCACATTTCACAGCCAGAAGAATATGTATGTGATTAACAGCTACATGTAAGCGATACATTTACATTATTACTGATTATCACACAAACTAGTCTTGCTGTGTCATCAAAAGAACTGTGATAAGATTAAAGAAACACACCCTTTAGTAATGAGAAAATAAACTTATTTAGGTTTGCAACATAATGCTGGATATGTGCTAATGTTACTTCACAAAAGTTACACATGAAGATTGTTGCTGCCTGGTCTCTCTGTGTGAGCTCATAAAATGATACATTGTTAATAAGCAGCCCGGCAATTTGTGGAAAAGCAATGAGTAACTGTAACAAAAATGTTTTACTACACTTTATCTTACAGTAACAAAATATGTACAGATAATTGGTTTTATTGTGAATGATACATACTAGTACTTTGTTACCTAAACAGTGATAACATAGAGGATAGCTTATGACTGTAAATTATATAAACAGTGTTACTGAACAAGGAGATTAATTTATTGTATTGAGAAGTTTTAAAGTGTATGATCAGTGAAAACATAAAACATCACACACAACCAGCTAGTGAAGACAACTGACAATATAAATGAAAACTTTTCCATTTGTTTAAGTAACACAGTGTGCTGCACATATTTCAGCAAGTTCCATGTTTACCAAAAACACATAACTTCCAGCATAACTGGATAGAGGAAAGCTATTATGTGTCAGTCTCCGACATTCTGAAAAATAAATGAATAGGCATGGCAGCAATCAAACTTCAAGTATTAACTTTTTTTTTATCTCTTTATCATTTCTTTGCTATTTCTTCTAACATAACAGAATGGAACGCTTTGCTGAAAAATCCACTCTATCTTCATGCAACCATTCCAAGACGGTATTGTATGTCACTGCTGCAGACCGCAGCCAAGAGTTTCCCAATGACCTGCATGCGGATGGTGGGAAATTATTTTGTACTTGCTACAATGTGTTGCCTGACCATGTCCATTGATCAACAATCACTGACCACATGGCTGGCAAGAGGCACCTGAAGAGGAAGGCTGAGTTTGAAGAACAAGGAATCAAGAAGAGGCAGAGGACCCTGACAACATCAGTACAATGCCAGACAACTGTGATGATAGTTAGAGTCGGGGTGGCCCAGGACTTTGTGAAAATGTTGCTAGCAGCCAACATTCCACTTGAAAAGGCTGATCATCCATCAGTTAGGGCCTTCCTCTCTGCACATGTTAAAAGTGGGGAATTGATTCCACAGTTCAACCAGCTGCACCATGTTTATGTTCCCTACATTTACGAAGCCCAAAAAGCAATGGTGAAAAAAAGACTGGAAGGCAAGAAACTGGCTGTTATTGTGGATGAGACCAGTGACGTTGAACACTGGACAATTCTTAACATTTTGGCTGCACTACTGGAACAGGATGACACTGGATGTGTGTTCCCATACCTGCTGGACATGAAGTTCCTGCCAGCTGTAACACACAGCACAGTCGAAAAGGTAGTAATAGAAACAATAAATGAGTATGCCATGAACAACAGTGACATACTCATTGATTCAGACAAAGCAGTGTAGATGAAAAAACGTTTCACTGATGTTTTGTGTGGGCTGTTTCCCAATTGCATGCACATCACTTGCCTTGCGCACATAATGGAACTGATTGTGGGGGACTTACAAAGGCCCTTCACTGTAACCCTCAACTACATGAAGGTATTCAGAAAACTATTCTCACTGCCAAGTGGATGAAAAGCAAGGTACCTGAGTCACTTAAAAGAGGTGATCCCAGGCAAAAGAGCAACCATGCCACTTGACCCTTGCTCTACGAAATGGAGCTCACATTTTCATGCTGCACTATACCACAGAGACCACATCGGGTTCCAGAAAGAATCTGTGGAAAAGGAGCTGCAATTAACAAAAACACCATGCTCATCACTTCTGCTTCTTAGAGTAAGTATTACAAATTCATATTTAAACTGTAGGAGAGCATGAGCATTTGGAATATGAAAAGGGATTTTTTAGTATATAGCATGCAGTGGGGCCATTATTTAAAAAATGATATAAATATAGTAGAAAGAAATCAGGCTGTCTAGTAAACTCATATCCTGCTGTTAGAACAAATCATATGAGGACAGGAAGGTAGATAACTCCGGTTATGAGGCTTACTGAGTAGGGGGGCAACACCCATGGGCCTTGCCCTTGGCCTTCTGTTGTCCTGCAGACAAAAGTATTAATTGAAGTATGTATACTAATTTCAATCAATGACACCACTTCATAAATCATACCATTTGTGCCATTCTCAATTACATGGGTGTGGTGTGCATATTTATGGCTATTAATTATTATGGGCAACATAGAACACATGAAGCACACAGAAACAAAGGAGAGAAAGAATTATAAGTGCCATTCCTGGGGCACTCCTTTCTCTACTCTGTGTGCATTGATAATTGTTATTAATAATTAATGTTATTATACCAGCAGTAGATTTCTCTCTGCACTTCTCACTGTATCCTGCAGCTCAT
The DNA here is from genome assembly GCA_016271365.2 of Neoceratodus forsteri. Classification (NCBI taxonomy): domain Eukaryota; kingdom Metazoa; phylum Chordata; order Ceratodontiformes; family Ceratodontidae; genus Neoceratodus; species Neoceratodus forsteri. The sequence continues at coordinate 1,133,613,482 of CM028130.1, forward strand.
CAAACATTAAAATGAAATGATGTCATTAATCATCAGGAATTGTATGTACTTAAAACCTGCATAACAATTAAGGTTTTTGTTCTTCTTTTTTTTAGGACATCTTATTGGATGACACCCAGTTTGTGAAACTAAAGATGGAACTGGCATTCCTGGCGGAAAAGACTGCAAAACTATGCAGCATGCTAAGCACATTTCAGTCCCAAGTGCCAGTTGCAACGGATGTGGTGGACACTCTAGAGGACCTGCACATTTATCTGGAGTCAAACAGACAATGCACAATTGAAAGTTGTGGACAGTTTATTGATTTTGATGATGATGATGATGATGTGCCTCTGTTGTTTATGACAGACATGGCAGGAAAATTCAGGATGGCCTTCCAAGGTGCCGCTGACAAATTCAGCAAATACATGTCCACAGAGGGTCAGCCGGGATACCCGTATTTAAAGGAGATCAGGATTTTTAATCCTAGAAAGGTGGCATTAGTGTCACAGGACAAAAATGAATATTGTGTAATTCCTGGATGGGATGATGTACCAACAGAAGAGTTTCTGTTGTACAAAGAGATACTTGTGCCACTGTATCTTAAACACAATAATAACTCTGAGATGCCAGTAAGCCTGTTCTTGAGATCAGCTCTGGACTGAGTGCCCAAGCTGGCAGCTATGGCAGAAACATGTCTCAATTCGGTGACAAACTTGGCAGATGCTGAATGTAGCTTCAGCATCCACAATTGGATTTTTTCTGAGAGAAGGTATGGGCTGTCAGAGGACAACATAAGGAGGCTTGTCTTCCTGTGCTTTAACACACAAGTGATTGAAAATGAGGACTCAAGTAATGTTGATGATGCAAATGCTGAAATTACCATTTTAGATTAACAAGTGTGTACAGAAATGTGGACTGCATTGTGTTTGTTGTCTAACTTTAATTTCCTGATTTTAATTTCTGTGTATATTTCTGCAATGTATGATGCTTATTTTGTTATTTTTATTTCCTGACTTTTAGTTATGTGACTATTTCTGCATATATTTTTCTTTATTTTCATTTCTGTAAATATTTTTCACCCTCTTTAACATACATTAGTGAGTCACTAAAACACTGAGTTGAAAGAAAAGTTGTATATTTTCATTTAGGATGGATGGATGTTAAGGGTGATTGTTACCATATCAATAGCAGCACTTGACTATACACCCCTTGCAACCCGTTCCCACCAACAGGCATTGGGATGTGCATTGCGGTCATCGGTCCCAACTCTCACCCCATCCCATGTGTAAACAAGCTGAGGTGGTGCAGTATAGGAGAATGGGGTGAGAGGACCGACGTCCTCAACACACTCCCCGATGCCTGTTGGTGGGGGTGGGGTGCAAGGGGTTGGAACCCTAAAATAGAATTTCCTCACTTTTGTTGCTGTGGAACAACCCTAACTGATGCATTAAACAGAGTTTTTTGCCATGAATTTCCCTTCTTTTTGAGAATGTGCAGTATAAATAGTAAATGGAATGTGGTGGTGCGAGCGCGGGGCCCTTCGGCAACAGTAACGCAAATGAAATAGCAATGGTTATGGTAACAGTAAGGAGGATGCCAAAGGGAACAGTAAGAGAAATGGAAATGGAAATGCAAGCACGTAAGCAAACACAAATCATTAAGCACACGGTCACGGTAATGCAATTGGAAATGCAAACGCTTATGGTAACAGCAACAATGACACCAAAGGAAACAGAAATGCAAACAGAAGTGCGTACCCAAACGCAAATGGCAATGCATACAGTGATGCAAAATGAAAGAGAAATGCAAAAAAAAACCAGTAATGGAAACGCAAATAGTAACAGTAATGCAAACGTAAACACAAACACAAAGGGTAGAGTAGACAGCGACGTAAACGGAGACACTAACGCAAACAGTTATGGAAACGCAAGCAGAAACACTAACTGTAACTGTAACACAAATGCATCCATTTTTTGTCCCCAAAAAGTGCTTTCAGAAGCACAGTGAATACAAAGAATGAATGCATAATAATGGCCCTCAGAACAGAAAATGAACAGTTGGAATACTAAATTGCTTATCTCTCAGGAACCGTACAACGGAGAAAAAAAGTTAACATTTCATATTATTTATTACTTTTCTAGCTAGTTTTGCACTTAACCACCTAGCGGGGGGCTAAGCATTTTTCTGATGAAAACTCCATGTCTCAAAGCGTTTTCGAGGTATGGGCCCCGAAAGGCGAAGCGGACACCGTAATGTTAGCCTATGGGAAAAATAGTTAACTTCAGAGTGTCATAACTTTGCAGCCCTCTAATATTTTGTCACTGAGCCACCAAAAGGCAGATCTGTGGGATGTTGGCTTTCTTCCCTCCAAATTTCAGGCCAAAGGACCAAACTGTTCTTTTGCAGCAGGGTGGCAAAATAATTCCTGTTACATTTGCCCATAGTGCCGCTAAAAGTAGCGGTCGTGATTTCGCCACCTTCTCGCCAAAAAATCATGAAAATGTCGCAAGGCAACACTACTCTGTGACACTACAGTTTAAAAAAAATTAAAAAACATATTTCTGGGGTGTTTAACCCTCCCCCCAAAAAAGACATGACTAGCATCCTCAGGGCTCGACTAGGTGAACACAAAACTTATTGTGTCCCTAGAGGGTCCCAAATTTAAATGTCAAGCATTTCTGTGACCAGTAACTGAAAACAAAATGGCGGATTTGAGACACTACAGGGGTCATCTGTGACACTAAAAACTGCATTTGCGATACTGTTGAATAGTTTGTTAACTTTTCCCATTGACTATAAAGGTAAACTTGTTTTTTGAATAACATTTGAACCATCTAATATTTTTTCATGAAATCTTTAAAAGGCACATCAGGTACCCTGGATGCATGTTCTCTGATGTTTTTGGACCGGTCGCGCAAACCGTGTGACCTGTAGGCACGAGCAAAGAATGTTCAAAAAAGTGTAAATATGACTTTCTACAGTTCTATATAGCTCCGCAACCATATATCCAACCGTGGATCTATGATACCGCTCTGTGCATGCCAAATTTCAGGTAAATCCATCATATGGTGGCAAAGTTATTAAGCTGCACAATTTCACACTTTAACCTTAAATGGGGTACTCAACCCTAACTATAGTGCCACTATAATATATATATATATATATATATAATGATGATAGTATATATACGAGGATGAGTGTTTTGAATGCCTGAATACTAAAAATCAGACTTTCAAAGTACATCCTCTAGATGGTAAGGCAGTTCTTTTCCTCTTTGGCTACATGTTGTTATTTTCACCAAAATGGAGAGGCAGGAGGCACAATTTAAGAAAGGAATCAGTTTATTCAGCAATGGACCACAGGGTAGGGAACAGGAGAAAAAGGGGGGTAACAACAACAACATGAAATACTACTTCTGATTTCTTACTAATGCCCTGAGGCCTTATACTATGCTTCTAGCCTCCTATATGAAGAGAACTGTAAAAAAAAAAAAGAATCAGCTGCAACAGTTACCTTGTAAAAGCATCCCATCTATACTCCCTGTACGAGGGTAACTCTATAGCACAGTTAGCAAAAAGAATCAACTGGCTGTAACAGCTATGCTGTAAGAGTGTTTTATTTCTAACCTCTGTTCAGACTTCTAAATCAACCCTGAGGTGCACCTCTAACTGTTATCTGGAGTACTACACACTGTCAGTCACTCTATATGCTATAGGAAGAGTCTAAACATATGGCAGAAGGCAGTTTGTACACGTTCAGATTTTCTCTGTCATCAAGAAGAAAATGAAAAGTAACTCAACTGACTGTCCAGTGCAATTGGCAAGAACCTTTTTGGGAAACTAAGGGATGCAGAGAAGATTTTAACAGACCAAGAGTTCTCTGCCACACCCCCACCTCTCTAGGGTCACTGGAAAACAAGCACAGGATCAGGATTTCTTCAGCTAAGAACCCACTGAGGGCCACTGGAATGGAAACACAAAATATGGCAGCAGTCCACTTCTGGACTGCCCGGAAAAGAGAAACAATGCAAACCAACAAGCCACAATCTGCTTCTGGATTGCCAGGTGAAGGATTCGATGCAAACTACCCAGCCACAGCCCACTTCTGGACTGCCAGATGAGAAGAATGACACAGACTCCACTGGATACAGAAGTCTGGATAAGGAAGTCTCGGGATGTCAGAGAATGATGGTCATCTGGGTGTCAAAGGACAATGCTCTTCTGGGCCCCAAGACTGGATGAGCCAAGGGCACACACACAAAGCAACAAATCTTCTGTCAAACTGTGACAAAATTTAGGGTCCAAGGCTGGACAAGCCAAGGGCACAATTTAAACAACAAACAGAGCATCACTCGGAGAACTTGAACTGATGATACAGATGGTACTCAGATGTAGAGGTAAAAATAAGAAACAGATGGCAGATTCTGAACTGGGCAAAAGCTGTACTTGGTGAACTGTAAGAGAAAAATAATAAACTGAATGATACAACTTGAAATGACTATGGCATGATTCTTCATGGAGTTGATATTGGCTGCTTCTGGGGTACACTGGGAGATGATTCCTGAAGAACTGATGAAGACTGACAGGATTGCACCAGGGTGAAGCGTCTCTGGAGATTGTTGAAGACTGATTCAGGTCCTTTCTCAGCACCGAAATGATGGCACAAAACAATGCAAAACAGTTCTGGCACTTAATAGTGCTTATAGGATGAATAGCCATGCAAGAAATGTCACAGTCCCTGCTGTAATGGTCAACTGTACAGTCTCAATGTCCAGACTACTGTAAATAAACAGGCACTTTTAATCTTCGGGGTGAACCCTAGCGTTCAATGTACCTAACTACGAAGGGTCCCTCTAGCTAAATTGGGTTCTCCTGTTACTGTGGATATACTACAGTAGGGAATAGGCTCTTTGGAAGGCTATAGACTCGGATGTATGACCAAGCGCCTTTAACACTTGTGGGCCTATGTGGCTAGCTACAGTATGCTCCTATCACACCTGGGGCTGATTATGCTGCTGGACCCTTCTAACATCTGTGGGCCTCAATGGCTAGCTACAGGTCTTGAACCTTGCATTGCTCCTTTAAGTAGCTGTGGCCTTCCCTTTGACTAGGCCCCTTTAACATCTGTGGGCCTAATTTGGCTTTTTAAGATCTGAGCCTAGTCACCATGTTTAACACATGTGGGTCTAACTTTCCCTTTTAAGACCTGGGCCTACTTGCCCTGTTTAACAACTGTGGACCTATCTTGCACTTTTAAGGTCACAGTGGGCCTATATGGCTGGGCCCCTTGAATAACTGTGGGCCTATATGACTGGACCCCGATAACACTGAGCCATGACTAGGCTTCTCTAAATCTTGGGGTCTGTTAAATACTGGGCCTTTACTAAGCCTGAAGAACCTGTGTACCTAGTTGCTCTTTTAATAGCTGTGGGCCTATGCTAGCCCTCTTAATAATTGTGGGCATCTTGTTTGGCTGGGCCCCGTTAAATCTTAGGCCTGACTGTGGCCTTGCTGTCACTCTTCCTCTTCTGTTCTTTCTTATTCCACCCACTTATGAATATTAATAGGCCCCTTTAATGGGCCTTTATGCTGGGCCCTTCCTCTCTGGGCTTCGCCGTGCCCGATGAATATTTAAATATGTGTCACTCTAGCCTGCCTCTCTTTTCGGCTGTCAAGCGATACACTTAGCACTGAGTACTACTGTTTTAAAAATAAAAAATTAACTTTCTCTTTATTCCTGGTGGTCAGCACTTTGCTGGTGTGCTGCCGGCAACTCACCGCCCAGACTGAAGTGCAGGGAAGTCAGATTGGTAGGTGGGAGGATTTGCTGGCAGTGGCAGGGTGTCTCAGGAGCAGGTAGCACAGCGGACGGCAGGTGGCCTTTCGGTTCTTCCTGATGCCAACTCTCTCTGTCTCTCTCTCTCCCTCTCTGTCCATCACTCAGTACGATGCGGCTCTGCTAATGCAGCCTCTGGGGGACCAAAACTTACTTTTTAAATAAAAACAACAAAACGGGGACCCTAGCCCTTCTTGTCAGAAACTGGATGGCTTTACTTTTACTGGTGCCTCATGATGGCACAGCAGACCAAGCAACAGCTTCAGTGGCAGTCTTCAGCAGCTGAAGTCAGAAGAGGCACACAGGCAAGCCCTTAGGGACAGCTTCAACCCTCCAGGTAAGTTTTTCCCTGTCCCTCCACACTTGCTGTGTCATCTCTCCTCCACAGCTACCAGGAATCTCTTTCAACTGATAAAAATTTCAAAACTGTAACACTCTGAGTTCTGGAGTTTTTTGGATTAGAATGCTGTGCATCTGCAGCTGAGCACAGCATTTTATCCTGGGCACATTGTTTATTTTTGCTGGCATAGCAACCTAGCTTGCATTATTTATTCTGTGCTCTGCACACCTTTGCTGGGGTATACTGGGGAAACTGGGGACTACTGAGGAACTGCAGGGGAACCCCAGCTTTGGGGTATTATATATTCGGCCCCACTGAAAGATGCATGTCCCCATGTATCCTCCTAAACTTCTTGAGAAGACACAATACTTTAAAACTTTAAACATTCTTAACTTCGACCATTTAACACTTTTACTACTTAACATTTCTAACTGTAAGATAATTCTTTATTCTGAATTGGTGTTGTATTTTTGTTTTATTTACCGGTGACCCTAATTGAATTATTGGATTTTTTCTATCCAACGTTTTTGGTGGAACACCCTTTGTTGTACCTGTGGAGCTACATACAGAACCTTTAAATCAAATCAAATCAAATTTTATTTATAAAGCTCTTTTCAAAATTATCAAAGCGCTAATACAATACAGATAAAACAATCAACAAATAAATATACATTTAAAAACAATTAAAAAGCACTATGTTGGCCTAATCAAAGGCTTTCTCAAATAAATAGCTTTTTAGAGAAGCCTTGAATTGCTCTGTGGACTGGCACTCTCGAATCCGATGAGGTAGAGAATTCCACAGGGTTAGGGCCATAAAAGAAAAGACTCTAGCCCCAGATAATTGCAGACAAACTCTGGGAACCTCCAGCAATCCCTCATCAGCAGAATGGAGCGCGCGAAGAGGGCAGTAAGGCCGTAGGAGATCTTGCAAGTAGTCCGGTCTCTGACCGTGTAGGGTCTTATAGGTCAGCAATGCGACCTTGAAGGTGATTCTTCATCACACTGGCAGCCAGTGCAGTTTGCGCAGCACAGGTGTGATATGGCAAGTTCTTGGGAGTCCCATCAACAACCTGGCCGCAGCATTCTGCACCAGCTGCAGGCGACGGAAATCTACCCCCTGCAACCCTAGTATTAGAGCATTGCAGTAATCAAGACATGAGGAAACAAAGGCGTGGAATAATACAGGAAGGTCATCGTGTGGAACAAGGTGTTTTATCCGGGCAATATTCCTCAGATGGTAAAAGGAAGACTTGACTGTGCCTTCAGTGTCAGCTCGCTGTCAAAAATTACGTCCAGATTTCGCAACTGTTCAGAAGGTCTCAACTGTTTATTCTCCAGCACAAGGCTGGCAGAAAGTCCAGGAGACGACTTCTCTACACAGTGACCTGAGTCCACCACCAGCACCTCGATCTTGTCCGGATTTAGTCTTAACCAATTAACACTCATCCAGCCCTGAATTTCAGCAAGGCAGTTGTTAAAGACCGATAAAGCGTCATTATGTTCGGGTGCAAAGGACATATAGAGCTGAGTATCATTTGCATAGCAGTGATAACTCAGCCCATAATGCCTTATAATGTCCCCCAATGGCAGGATATATAACGTGAACAACATGGGGGAAGCACAGAACCCTGTGGCACCCCACAGGATGAGGCAAAGGGAGCTGAGGAAAAAATTCCTGATACTACCCTCTGAGTTCTGCCCATGAGGAAAGATTGGAACCATCTGAGTACTGTCCCTGACAGTCCACAGAACAGCCAAAGGCATTCTAGCAACATCCCATGGTCCACGGTATCAAATGCTGCAGAGAGATCAAGGAGAACCAAGATCGAACGGCTCCTCTGATCTCTCGCTTTTAGGAGATCATTAAGTACCCGAACCAATGCCGTCTCGGTACTATGACTCTTCCTGAAACCAGACTGGAGAGGATCATAGATTTCATGGGTGGTAAGAAAGTCCTCGAGCTGCAATGTGACTACTTTCTCAATAATCTTGCCCTAAAAGGGCAGATTAGAGATCGGTCTGTAGTTAGTGAGACAGTCTGGGTCAAGGGAAGGTTTCTTCAAAACGGGTGTCACAGTAGCCTCTTTTAGAGACTCTGGAAACACCCCTTGGTCCAAAGAGCACCAGACTATCTCAGCAAGGATTGGTCCAATCACATCCATTTGCCCCACAAGGAGGCGTGTAGGACCGGAATCCATACTACAGTAAGTCGGTCGCAAGCCCTGGACAATCTTCATGATATCCAGGATCGCTGGCCAGTCAAAACCCATCCAGATAGATCAAGGGCCTGTAACCTCACATTGACCACTGCCATGCTCATTTGAATGCAAACTGCAGATCTCTGACCTGATCGACGACACCTTATCATCAAAGAACAGAGCAAACTCATCACACTTTATTTGTGAAAAAGCTCGCCGACCCCACAGACAGGTTAGATTGCACAATCTGTCCATGGTCCAGAAGAGCTGAGCTGGTCGATTCCTTGATGCGGTTATCTCCCTGGACAGGAACTCTGCCTTTTTATGGGGGATTTCTGATTGATAGTCCATATAATGGGCCATCAATCTAAGCTTGTCATCTTCCAGACCAGATTTCCGCCAGCAGCATTCCAATCTTTGCCCAACCCTCCTCAACTCCCTCAATGTCCCATCAAACCAAGGGGACCAAGGGCGGAAGGAGAGGGTGCGAACATGGACAGGATCTATTGAATCCAGAGCCCTCAACACCATATTATTATAGTGTAATACTAAGACATCTGGATCCATGTACCCCACAGGCCGACTCGATAGGTCCAGCACCGTCATCAGACCTACAGGGTAACTCCCCTCAAAGGACGGTACTGGACCATCTCCAAAGCAGTTGGTCTCAAAGGGGGGGCCGTGAAATTGAACCATAGGTAGTGATGGTCACTCCAATGGTTTATAGATCTGTTAGAAATGGGACTGAACATGGTAATACCTGGAAATCAAGGCCATTCTATTGGGTCTCCAGGGCTAATTGTATTTATCCTTGTGTGCTCCCGCCTCTCCCATCTGTTATGTTTGTCATCCTGACCATTGTCTAGACCAGAGGGCTGAAACGTACAAGGCTTCAGAATATTTCAGTGCACTACCTTACTCAAGTGTCCTCCCATTTCTGATTTGATTCTATATACTGGAAGTCCTGGATACGGAAGTTCAGTGATGCAAGCTTTTGTCCTCTGGTATAAGTGTTTTTCAGTAAAACTCTATCCCTATGGACAAAGGTACAGCATGTGCTTTATGGTCATACTGCTCTTTTTGCCTCTGTTGTGAGTATCCCATCTGGGATGACATGATATCAGTTGCTTCTTTGAGCAGTCACTGGTGTTCTTCCACCCATAATGTGGTTCTCTCCTCTGTCTTTCTGTATGTTGGCTGTACATCCAGAATCATGTCCATTGGGAGTATTCCATGTCTGCATAACATTAAGTAACAGGGTGTGTATCCTGTGGAATAGTGAACAGTCTTGTTGTAAAGGTAACAAAATTCAGAAAGCAGTTTGTGCCATTTTGCTTTCTGATGCTCTGGCATCGCTCTCAACATCTCCAGTAGGGAGCAATTTGCTTGTTCGCATAACCCATTTGTTTACAGGTTATAGGGGGCTGTTCTCAATTTCTTACTGCTGTACATGGAACACAGTTCTTTGAATACTATAGATCTGAATGCACCACCTTGTTCAGTCAATATCTGAACTAGTTACCAATATGGATGGGCGAAATGTTTCCAAAGTGCTTCAGCTGTAATCTGAGCTGACAAGTCTCTTGTTGGTACCACTACCATGAACCTTGTGTAGTGGTCAATGATCATTAGCACATATTGGGAACCACTTCTACTAGGTTCAATCTTTAAATAGCCTACAGCAACAATCTTCAATGGTTCCTTGGTTACAATCAGGTGCAAGGGTGCTCTTTACTTACTATCTGCCTCCCTCTTTAGGTTGCAGGCCATGCAGCTCTCACACAATTGTCTAATATTGTCTCTCATGCCAATCCAATAAAATCTGTCTCTCATTGTTTTCTCAGTCATATGGTGTCCAAAATGACCTGACCCATTGTGGTAGGCCTCCAGTATGGTATCTGCTTCTGCCTGTGGAATGAGGATCTGAACAATCTCTTCTTGTGCTCTCAGATCTCTAGTCTTCCGTACAATTTTTCCTTAATCTAAGCTGATGTACTCTCATTGTCTCAACAGTTTGGTCAGTTCTGGGGGCACAGCCTTTCTTTCCTGTGCTCTTATTGTTCTTTTGGTTCTGAGTAGTTCTTTGAGCTCCTGGATCAGAGGATTCTGATTTTGTAACTCTGTCCATAAATCTGTTCTCTCATCTGCTGGCAAAGTAGGTGTTGTTTCTTGTCTGTGATCGACACTCTGTGAGTTCTGACAACACAATTGGACTATCTTTGTTAGAATTTTGATGAATGGTGGCATCTCCGAATCTTCTCACTTAGTTTCAGCTGCTTCCTCTTCATTGTGATCAGGCACTCCATAGAGAGTATCCACATTACCATTAGATTTCACTGAGCAATACTTTATTGTGAAATTGAAGTTGACCAGCCTGGAAGCCCATCACTACTCCAACACCTCAAGTTTCACTGTGTCAAGATGTGCCATGGGATTGTTATCTCTATGTACAGTGAACAAAGCAGCCATGAGGTAGTGCCTAAATGTCTCCATTACAGCCCAAACAAGCTCTAAAAATGCTAGCTTGAAGGAATTGCATCATTCATCATTCCTTTTTGAACCCCTCAATCTTCTACTCACATAGGCGATCACTTGCTTTCTACCCTCCTGTTATTGGGCAAGTACTGCTCCTTGGCCTTTGTTGCTTGTGTCTGTGTAGATGTGAAATGATTTCTGACAATCCAGGTAGGATAGTACCAGTACTATGGTGAGCACGGCCTTAAGGTGATCAAATGCAATCTGACACTCTGACATCCAATTTACTTGACTGTGTTTGCTGACTCTACTCTCTTTTGAGTGGCGTAACAGTTTGTGTAAAGGGGCTGCTTGCTTCAAGAAATCTTTCACAAATCGATGACAATATCCATAAATCCTAAGAATCATCTCACATCTCTGATGGTGACCGGACATGGCCATTCCTTACCCACTTTGATTTTCTTTGGGTCTGGAGCTATCCCTTCTGTGTATACAACATGTCCCAAATAGTTTACTTCCTGTTTCAGGAAATGACACTTTGAAGGTTTGATTTTCAGTCCATATTTTGTTAGGCACTCAAAAATCAGCTCCATGTGTTTTATATGCTCCTTATACATTTTTGAATAGACTATAATATCATCTACAGTGGTAGCTATAGTGTTGTTGCACGGTATTGCTTTATGCCACTCGGTGGGCACCGTACTGCTTGGTGTCCTGCTTGGTGTGGCATGGTATTGTTTTTATTCAGTGCAGCATACTTAGCTTTCACATGCACTACCTCCCTAATCCACCAGGTGGTGTCTGCAAGTCATCTAATTAGTACTGAAGCCTGAGCAGTCCGAATTTTGTTCCCCACTCTTGTTTTACTGGTGCACCAGCAGGTGGCATTCATTTTATATACAGTATGTTGCTGTTTTGATTCCAGTAAGTTTGAGTGTTTCTTTGGTACAGCCTAAGTAAAACTGTATGTAGTGCAATTTGAAAAAAAGGGAAAAAAGAGCTGACATTAAAATTATAAAAAAGAACATACTGTATAACTATTTGGAAGCCAATCTGAGTGTCATTGTTTTCTTAATTACTATCCATATCCATGAAGTCCCAAATACCATTGTTATTAAATGAATGTGACAGAAGGTACTCAAGGCTGAGATTTTCAGCTACAAGTGAATAAAATAATTAAATGCGTTTGTGTAATCATTTGTTTGATAATTCTTATTGGTGTCTCACAAACATAGTAATTGTTCTGACACTAGATCCAGCACCTCTCCTAATCTCCTCCCCCAGCCGTTCACAGTCCCGGCACCTCTTCTATGTAAAGTATCCCGCCCACTGCTTGCTGTCGACCCCCACCCAAACCCCTTCCTAGCCCTGTGTTATTTAAATTTTCCCTCCCACTTTCATCCTCTGTGTGATGTCCTCCCACCTCCCCTTTTACGGTACTGTTCAATTTATTTTTTTTTTTTTGCATCCCATCTGCAACTTTTGTCAATTCTGCCCCACCAGCTACAGTAGTTACACACTGACACAACAAAATTGGTGAGCCACATTTAATTAGGCAGATGCAGCAGCAAGGCTGCTCATATTCGAGCGTGCCCCATGACTATGTTTTTTTTTTCCACACATACAGGGTACCTGTACTACCTTTGCTCATGGCATGATTAACTATAAGGCAGATGTGGCAGCAGGGCTCCCTACTATTTAAATCCTTCCTCATATGCATTTTAATTTTCAGATTTTTATATTTACTTACTGATGTTTTTTGGGGGGGTCTGTTTTTTGCATTTCTGCTTTGCTGCTGATGAGTTGAACATATAATTTTAAAACAGGGAATGTTACATTTTTTCTGGATAGTGTCTAATGGTTGATGGTGTGGGGTGTGTATAGTGGCTTTCTTCAGTTCTGATAGCAGTGACGGGAAGTGGAAGAGCCATTTGATACTGTGTAAGTGTGAACTTGAGGAGTCTTTACTAGAGACAATTATAGGTATAATGAAGTATACTGTGGAGTCACTGGAGTGCTAGAAACTGTAAGCCAGGACACTGCATGAAGCAGAATCAAAGATACTGAGTTCAGATAAGGATCATTTGTCCTTTTTCCACATTAAAATCATAAAAAAGGAATATACTGTATAACTATTTGGAAGCCAATCTGAATTTTTCCTTTAATTATTATTCCTATTGGTGAAGTCCCATATACTGTTGTTATTAAATGAATGTGACAGAAAGTACTCAAGGCTGACATTTTCAGCTACAAATGAATAAAATAATTAAACGTATTTGTGTAATAATTTGTTTGATAAATCTTATTGGTGTCTCACACACACAGTAATTGTTCTTGCACCAGACCCAGCACCTCTCCTAATCTCTTCCCCCAGCCGTTCACAGTCCCGGCACCTCTCCTATGTAAATTATCCCTCCCACTCCCTCCCTCTGCTTGCTGTTGACCCCAACCCAAACCCCTTCCCAGCACTGTGTTATTTAAATTTTCCCTTCCACTGTCTCCCTCTGTCTGATGTCCTCCCTACCCCGGTTTACCAGTACTGTTCAATTTATTTTTGCATCCCCTCTGCAACTTGTGTCAATTCTACCCCACCAGCTACAGTAGTTACACACTGACACAGCAAAATTGGTGAGCCACATTTAATTAGGCAGAGGCAGCAGCAAGGTTCCCCATATTTGAGTGTGCCCCATGACTATGTTTTGTTTTTCAAACATGCTATGGTACCTTTGTTCATGGCAGGATTAACTATGGGGAAGATATGGCAGCAGTGCTCCTAGATTTGAGTCTGCCTCTTACACATTTTCATTTTCAGATTTTTTTATTTACTTACTGAATTTTTTTTGGGGGGGGGTCTTTTGTTTTGCATTTCTGCTTTATTGTTGATGAATTGCATATATTCATAATAGAACATTTAATATATAAAGTTTAGCATGATTTAATAACCAACAGACTTTAAATGCTTAAATAAAGAGCACATGATTACATTTTTGCTATTTCCAGATCGTTTCAGTTAAAACCAAACACTAGTAACAGATACTAACAGTTAGTATTATTATTATTTCATTATGTATAAGACAAGGCCTCCCTGAGGTGGCTTACTACTAACTCATATCATGCATTGCTTTAGCTACCAGTTGTATAGGTCTTAACTGCTCATTAGATAAATATGTCGATAGCTCTGCCATTTTAGCTACCAAATGTATTGGCATTAACCAGTGCTCATTGTACTTATACTCTTTATGATTGCTCACCCACAGTTATTCTATGTATGTACTGTATGAATGTCTATATTTCATTCTGATGTGGAGCATTTGGAAACCAGTCTATGACTCAAAGGGTTGTAATTCCAATTTCCTAAATAAATAAATAAAATAAAATAGTATGAGGAATGAAGAAAGGGGAAAATAAAAACTACCCACACTCTTCTTGATCAATACCCCTGTAGGAAGACCAGAGATGTTATACTTTCTAGGACTTAAAATCAATATAAATCCCTTAAACTGAAGCTCTACTCCAAACATTCAAGGACTGCGGGCTGCTTTTGTGTAGATTTCAGTTGAATACTTGCATGTGCATTAGTGCAGACAAAAGTCTTATTAGTTGTTGCTATGCATTGACTCCCCCCACAGCTGTTACGCTGACCGGCACTGCTCACAGAATCGCACCATCAGATCCATATGCACACACAACAACAGATAACTCTGCACCTCCTGGTCTTAAAATCAGGCACTTCGGAAATCAATACTATATATTGTACATCGGCACTGACAGAAATTAGTGTAGCTAATGAAGAAATAGACATTGGTCCCAGCCAGTACTGTATATTACTAATAACGAAATTGTAAACCTGAACTCACTATAGCCAAGTGGTTCTCAGAAAACTAATTTAAAACCCAAAAAAGAAACCAGTAAAGAAAAAGATCATGAAAAGAAAGCTTAAATCTCATGGATGTGCATGTTGTTTACTAGTTTAAGTGACCAGCTTGACTTGAGAGATTGGTGGTGGATAAACATGAACTTCTGGTTCAGGAAGGGCATGGTTGGTGGTGGAGCAAGCGATGCACAAGTAATGGTTCACTGTCACACACAGTGTTATAAAGTCTGATTTGTAATCAGTAACTATTTCTTGCAGATGCATTTTTGGAAGAAATGCACTGGCTTATTGAAAGAGATGCAGAGGATTACAGAGTCATTCATTTTGTACTTCTACAGATGGGGCATGCACAAACAGTAGTACAATTAATTGAACTTTACAGTATTATAGTTATATTCTGTCAAGTTATATCACATTTCCTGTATGTATCCTTTCTGCAACATTTTGCTTGGTCTTTCATTTTGTGTAGCTTTATGCTTTAAATTTTTTTAAGTGTCTTTTTTGGTGGGGATGCATGATAAGGCTAACTTTGCTTAACAAGCTGAGTAAGTAACCAATCAGAGTTTGACTGATGACTTCTACAGTATGTCTTAAAAATCAGGAGAAAAGATGCCGATAGGACCTCCCTCAGAGACTACAGCTTTCAATTGCACTACGAAGTGGCCAACAACTTCTCAAATAAGAACATTTTCCCTGACTGTATTGGGCAAAACCTGCATTTATAACCTCCACAAAAAAATGCATTCAAATAAATCACTGCACACAAATAGACAGCGCACACATAAAAAGCATACACAAGTATCTTCAAACTCATAGTTGCACAGCTAGGGAATTTGCAAAAAGTAATCAGACATTGGGTCATAGGAATCCTTGTCTTGTGGGACATAACCATTCAAAGAGATTTATTTTAGAGGACTACCATCCCAACCATACTGAAGAAGTCATCAGCCAAACTCTGATTGGTTACTTACTCAGCAACTCTCAGCTTGTTAAGCAAAGTGGACCTTATCACGCATCCCCACCAGTTTAGACACATACAAAAATTTAAAGCCTAAAGCTACACAAAATGAAAGACCAATCAAAGGCTGTTAGTGTGTGTGTTAGATACGTTGCTCAGCCATTTACAAGAAGTTGTAAAGTGCATCCAAATGTTAACACTCTTGTTTACACAACCTCAAACATCTAAAAACCCATTAATCTGGTTAGTGAGCCATGTGGGCATTCAATAAACTTTAAGTGGGTTCTTGTCAGCTTCCCATGTCGGATAAATCTGTAGTAATTCATACTGCCATGCAGTGCTTTCAAAATGTGAATAATTTAAATGTATCAGAAGAGACAGATGGATGTGAACTGAAAGACTTGTTTAACAAACTTTCTAAAGTATGCTTTGCAAGAGTTAACTTGTTTTTATAATCACATTACCTTACACTGCTACTTGGAACAGTGACAGGTGCCACGAGGCATTCAATTTGATAAATTACCCACACATGGCCCTGAAGAAGGAGAATTTAAGGATAAGTTAGAGGATGCATTGAGAGTGTAGAAATAACAATAAAAGTTTGGGATGAGAAGGGCAAGTGGCTGGAGACAAAGACAGCAAGCAATGGTTCTGATCTGCTAATGGACCAGTTCTGACCAGGTCCTGATAAGTTAAATGGTTGTGTAGCTTTATTCATGTTAAAATTGAGAGCCTTTGGAAAAAGGATAAGATAACTGCAGTGGCTGTCTGTTGGAATCACAGATGACTGTAAAACATACAGTACATTTTTAATTGATCTTTAACATGACTGCACTGCAAACAACCTCTGTTCATTTTTTTTTACCTGAATAAAAGTGAATTTACAATTCTGCACTGAAATGTGCGTAGCTTATGAGTCCACAAGCAGAAAGGTCACATAAAATATGATCTTTCTGCTCCTGTACAGACTGAGGATCAATCAGGCTGAAACATTACACCAAGTCCAGTGTGAGACATCACCATACAGAGAAGAAGTCAAGAGCAACATAGTATCATTTTTTAAGTGATTTTTTTAAAACATTGCACTGTGCCACATCTCTTCAAAGTATGTATCTCTTGCACAGGTAACAATGTACCATTTGCTGTTATCATCCATTTTTATTTTCTCCAGCACAATCAGCTTGTTCTAACCTAGTGATCAAGAAATCAGGCTATGTTATAAAATCCTTATCTGCAGCACTGAATAGCTTTGATTGTTTGGGAAGCCACAGAACAGGTACAGTACATATTGCTGCAACATTGTACTGCCTGTGGTGACTTCATCCCCTTGTAAGGCCAAGGCACATCAACTAATGTTCCTGGTGATAGAAAGTGGAACTGAGAGCTGAATAGCTGCTCAAGTGGTCATGGGCCAAAATGTGGCATCTATTCATTAATTAACTATTGTATTTATCTCATCCAAAGGAAGGGGCCTCTACAGTTCAGTACCCCTGTCCCAGTGCTGCTTTACAGTACTGGATATTAGCCCACATGCCATGTGTGGGATATGATCTCAGAGTTATATGACCATCAGGGTATGGGGTGTTAAGATCCTCTTTTATTTATGTACATTATTTATTTTTGTTAGGAGGAGTGCTATGTGCTTTTTTCTCTGCTCTGCTCTGTTGATACAGCACTTTTTTTACTGCAGTGATTCCAGACTCTAGACAACACCCCTTCCTCCCTTCCCCCACCTCTCACCACTCACCACTCAACTTGCTTCACTTTAAGTGGGTGTTAGAAGGAGTCATCAGTCACCATGGTAACACATACTCCTACTATTGTTTCTTCTGAAAGGCATCTCTGGTATGTGAGAAGTGACGTTAGTTTGGTACTGTGTTACTTGGTAGTGCAGTGTTATGGGGCTGGTGGATGTAGGGAAGCACTGGACCATTAACTTAACGTGATTGCTTCAGTGACAACCAATGTGTAGGCTTTTAGTTAGGTGTTTCTGGTCTCCATTTGCAGCCTAGCATTTAATGTGACCTTGTACTTTGAGATTTCCATTCTCTATTCTTTACTGCTGTATTGTTTTGCCTGTAACAGGATCTCCTTGTAAATGAGCTTGCTCAATGGAACTTTTAATTTTAGTATTTGAGTCATGAAAGTGTTATTTAATATCTCATATGCTGGACTGCTTTTGTATTTCTTCAAAAGTTGTTGGTTATCAGGTGTTTCATTTACTGTCTGTATATCCAGTCACTTGTCCCTGTTAACCAAAGCTTTACTGATGAAATAAACTTGAACTTGAACTAATGCAAAGGCTTATTACATTTTTAAAATCTACCACACTGAATATGTTCTATCCAAAGTTTGAGTGCCAACCTGAGCTGTAGGCTGTCATGAATATACTTATATCCAAGAGTGATTTTAAAATGATCACTATGAATTGAAAGAAGGGAAGAGACAATTGTTTAACCAGAAGAGGCACACTAAACAAATGCTTGTTTTCAGGTTCGACCTGGGAGCACAAGAAGGTTAGGTTACTTGCTTAGGGTCACACAGTAAGCACATGGAGGCTGTGGAGTTCAAACCCAAACCCAGGTCTGCAGGTTTTGCAGCCCTAAACTACTGCACTATACTGCATCCTTAATACTAATGGTTGAATAGTAATACCATTTATAAATAAATCAGGTGTCACTAAATCAATAAAAATGTTTTATAAACAATTGACATTGTAAAACAGAGTTGAAGTATACATGTTGCAATCACTCATATTTATAACAAATCGGAGATACCATAATAATTAGGCAATCCTTAAAAAATAAATAAAGGTCTTTGGAAACAATGTTTCTGATTGCAAAGAAACACAATAAAAAGTTTCTTAAATGGCAGATTTTTTTCTGTCAAAAATTCTTAAATCTTACAACTCAGAAGTTAGAAATACTGAATGCAGTCAAAGGGAATGAAAGATAAAGCAGCTCATAGTTCCCTTTAACTGCCCATGGAAGAAGGGAAAAAAAGGAAACGTGAAAGGCTCCCAGGCCTTGTTACTTCAGATATTAACAGGAAAAAAGGGGTTATAACTGCTGTCAGGGCTCTCAAACAAGAAATAAAATAAAAATAAGTGATCCACTATATACAATTTCAAAAGGAAATTCATTATAATGTCCCACAGTTCACCCCAAAGTAGCAAGGTGCAGCCTAAAATTACCAATACATATTGCAAGAATGAAGCAGTGGTGGGAAAACTGATAAATTAAATTTTTTAGTATTGAGTTTCAAATCCCAATCCCATTTTTCTTTCACAGTAACCTACTAATGCAATGATGGGACAGGGTGGCTCAGCATCAAAGTCTGTTTAGTACTAAGGAGGCACTGAACACCAGTAAGGGATTTGATAATGAGAAGAATGCTTGGAACTAGTGTGTGTGTGTTGGGGGGGGGGGTGTTAAACTGTTGGAAAAGTGAGGTAAGCAACTGGAAACTAGGAAGTTCTTACTGGCCAAAACTGCTGCTGTTCTTTAGAATTGCCACATTTGCTAGGCACTTCACAACAGAAAATTGTGCCACACTGATTGCAAATCAGAAATGGGCCCTGTTGCATAAAAATGTTTACCTAGTCTGAAGTCCATACAACTTTATATATTTAACCCAACAGCTAGCAATACATTGTTTTAATATTGCATCTAACAGTGGTGAGCAGTTCAACAAAGGCAACCAGTGTTTTTTTTTTTTGTTTTTTTTTTTGCACTGTTGGTCTTCAGCTTATACAATAACTAGTCCCATAGCATTGTCTGGAAACTTTTGTTATTTACTTGTCAGTATATTTTGGGGTTTTGTGGCATTTTTTTAACATTATTGATTTTTCAGCCTTAAGCATATCTTACAGAGTGCAAGAACTGTGCCATGCATGGCTTTAAAAATAATTTAAATTCAGGTTATGTAGTCTCACAATTCTGTGCATATTAGTAACAAGCATCTGACCACACACACTCACACAGGCAATGGTATGTAAATTTGTTACATTGCAGATGCAATGGTGCTATTAAAAACTTTGCATACCTCCTGATATAATGTAGGTTCTCTGGCCTCTACCCCACCCCTGATAAACAAACCCTTTTTAGTAATTCGAGGGAAAGGGAAATGGTTTAACCACAAAAGGCAAACCTAACCAAAGCTTGTTTCCCGGTGTGAACTGGGTGCACAAGGAAATTAAGTGAATTGTTCATGGTCATACATAATGCAACAGGTGGCTGACAAGATTCAAACCCAGAGTCAGTTTTTTTCTTTGTTCTTTCTTCTTTTGTTGTCATAGTTGTCAGACATCAAAGAAAACATCACCAGTCACCCGATCACCATTACCCCCTCTTACTCTCCTGTGCAATTCCTGACCGTCAAATTACTCCTTGGAGCCCAAAATAAAGTGCTTACTGTAGTATCAGTATACATCCCACCAAAAAACCAAGGGACTGGTCTCTTGCTGTCCTGGACTTTGTAAGATCCCAACCTCCTGGCTCTGAGATCCTCCTCCTTGGTGATTTCAATATCAACTGGCTTGCACCAGACATTGGAACCCACAAGGATGCTATCTCTTCAGCTAACATATCACAGATGGTCAATTCCCCTACAAGGAAGAACTACAAGTCAGGTACCAGCACTCTTCTGGACTGAGTCCTTGCCAGCCACCAAACCCATGTCAACAACACCACTGTCCTCCCGGATTCCCTCAGCGACCATTCCCCTGTCATCTTTTACTGGTCAAATAAGTTTTATAAGCCTCCTCCTATAACTGTTTCCAACAGAGTCCTACCCATGACCAACTGACCCATCTCAAATCCTGTCTTAGTTGGCAAGACTGGTCTCCCATATACAATGCGCTGGATGTTTACTTGGCCCTTGATTATTTCATCACCACGTTCAATGCTGCCTGTGACTCCTATGCCCCAGTAAAAAAGCGCGAAGTCAAGGCACTCTCCAATCCCTGGCTCACTACTGGGCTACTGGCTCAACTTAAAGCAAGGGACCACCTCTGGGCAATTGCTAGGGCTACAGGTGCTCAACTGGACATTCAAAACTGCAAACAGTCTCACAACAACTGCACAAAACAAATATAAATGGCAAAGAGTACTTACTACAAGGAAGCAGTCACCAACACTTGGAGAAATGGGAGAGCTTTTTGAGACAATATTAGGGAAATCATAGGGAAGCAGTCCAAATCCTCCCCTACCCTGCTGACTGTTGATGGTACTACCATCCTTGACCTGTTGGTCTTTGCCAAACACCTTCAATGCAGCCTTCACTGACCTCAGTGGTATCCTTCCCCAAGACTTTTTCTCAGAAACTGACTCCCCTGCACCAAATTCCCTCCCTACCACCTCAAGTCATGCACCTTTCCACTTCAAAAAAGTCAAGGCAGATGATGTCCGCAAATACATAAAAAAGACTATCTCCAAGTCCAGAGCCAGTGGAGATTCACTGGACCTTAAACTGCTATCCTTCACCCTCGAAGAGGTATTGCACCCACTTACCAGAATCTTCAACCTCTCACTCATCTTCAGTCACTTCCCAAGCAAATGGAAATTACAAGTTCATCCAGGGGAACTACCATCTGATCTCTATATTACACCCCCTCTCCAAGGCCCTCAAGTGCATTGTCACTGACCAGCTTTCAGACTACTTGGACAAATACAACATCCTATGTCCACAGCAACACAGGTTCAAGCAAGGGTACAGCACATCATCCACCCTCCTGGAGTTCAATGGAGCCCTTCACAACTCGTTGGATAAAGGTCATCTAATTGGAGCTGTATTCATCGACTTGACTAAGGCATTTGACACTGTTCACCATGGCCTACTTACCAAACAGCTGCTGAATGCCAGGTTCTCCCAGGACTCTACTGCATGGTTTAATAGTTACCTAGACCAGTGTTCACAAAGAGTAAAAATCTCAGGACTACTCTCTGACTCCAAACCAGTCCATTCAGGAGTCCCTCAGGGATCCATACTGGGCCCACTACTTTTCAGTCTTTTCCTAAACTCTCTTCCACAATCCTGCCCAGAACATATTATCCTTCATGCCGATGACGCTGTGCTTCTCATCCCCCATAAGGACCCACAACCCTTACTTCACAACCTACAGCTTGCTTTCTCCACTATCGAAAACTGGTTTGCAGAACATAAACTGGCTCTAAACCACAAAAAGACTAAATCTATGCTCTTCTGCAGCTCACAGAACAAACACAGGTGATACCTCCTTGATATCAGTACAATTGCTTGATATACCCTCAAACAAGTGTCATCTTTTAAATATCTTGGAATCTCACTCAACCCTTGCCTATCATATGGGACCCACATTGATAGTGTCACCAGAGTTGTGAGCTCACACATTGGAATTCTCTAACAAAATAGACTCCACCTTACCCAGGCAGCACTGAAGATGGCTATCCAGAGCTCTGTGGTCTCTGTCATAGACTACAGCCTCATAATCTATGGCTCTGCCTCTACTACCACCCTAAAGTGTTTAACAACCTCCCTAAACAAGGCCTGTTGACTGCTTACTGGAGCCCACTAACTCACAGATACATGTGAGCCTTACACTAAATCAGGATGGCTTCAACTCACAAATCAAATTAAGTACCTTACCTGCTTGATGGTGAAAAAAACTACCTCGGGCCTTACTCCACCTAGTGTCCAAGCCCTCCTGTGCTCAAACTCTAATCTCCGTAACATCAGAGGGTCTGAATGTCAGCTTCTACAAGTTCCCCAGTGCTGCACCACTCTGGCCAAAGAGCTTTTGCACAGGGTGCACCCAGCTGGATGAATGCCCTCAGCACTCATATCATCTCCACCTCCTCACTGGGAATTTTCAAATCAAAACTGCATCTTCATCTCACTGTCTCCAGCTCTTGTGACTGCCTCCCCTAACTTCCCCTTCCTCTTTGTGATCAACCACCCCTCTTCTATGTACTATGACAATGCTGTGAACTGCTCTAGCTTCTTTTAGGCTGCCACTCCCCCTTCCTCCCACCCTTCCTCCCTGACTCCTTCTAGGTTTCTGAACTGATCCCTGTTTGTGTTATCCATGTATTTACTTACAGTGATGTCGTACCCGAACTGATGAATGTTGTTATATGCTCTTTTTTAATGATGTTTTCTTTTGTTTAACATGTATGTACTCTCCTGACATGGAACCTTTGTTAAAGAGCCTTGTTTCAAAGGTAATTGTAATCCTAGACTTAAATAATTAAAATAAATAAATTAAAAAAACTATGGGAAGGAGGAAATCACTTTTGGAATACTCATGATGCAGTATATATTAATAACAGGGAAATGCTGCTGATTTCCACACTGTGTACAAACATAATGTGATCTGCACCATACATTCCATATGCCGATGACTTGATTTACAAGGCGTCTCACTATGTTTTCCTTCTTTTGTACTATAGGAAGGTAAGCATCAGTAGTACTCATGATACATGACATTATAGCAACATTGATAGACTGTTGATTTTCAGACTGCACAAGCATAATGAATATCCTAACAGTGCAGGAAAAAGAAAATAAATACAATGACTTCCATAGATCATGCATGAACTTGATGTAAGTTCAGAACTTTGTAGAAATGCATTTCTAGATAGAAGCATGAAGACTGCTCAATTAAAAAAAGGGTTTTACCTTAAAGATGGGTAGAGATGAACAGATGGTTTTGAGTCAGTGATAAAAAATCTAAACAAGTGTCAGCATAAAACAAGCATTTGTCCATGCCGAATGTTGTCTCGCTGGCATTGGCATTGGTAGTGCTGGAGTTAGAGACTCATAATAGGAATGGCAGTGAAGTACTAAAATGATGCCAACCCCAACCCCATCCTGTAGAGACAGACAGGCATTGGGGTGTGCCTTTGGGTCGTCAGCTATAACGTTCATGTCATTTCGCCTCACCCTACCCATTAGACACTGACAAGTGTCGTGGTGTGCTTTGTTTGTTTTGTTTGTTTGTTTAAAAGTTTATTTTTATACAGGTTAATTTGTTGGAGAATTAAATCCCCATTTGCAACAAATTCCTGTGGCACATAATTACAATGACAACAAAACAAAACAATAAGTAAGTACATACAGAGCAAAGAACTACATGTAGACTAAAAACAGTTACAACAAACATTCAAGTAATCATGCAGTTTAAGTTTAAATATGTACAAATCAGAAATCTCAGTAATTTGAAATGGTAATTCGCTCCAAGTCTTTGCTAGACTATTCCGAAGAATTATATCCCCCATCCGATTTGTGATTTGGATCATAGGCAATTTCCTAGATGTCTTCCTTAACCTATCTGAATATGTCAAATTTAAGTTCAAACATATTAGATGATTTAATGGGTGTAATGTTTTATTCTTAGAATAAATTAGACCATGACATACCATTGACCATAAGTATTTTCTTCATGCTATCGGGTGTAGCCAATCAAGTTCTTGATAAACCAAACATCAATGAGCCCGGTATTTATTCTGTAATATATAATTCCCCATTCTATAGTACATCTGATCTATTTTATCCAGAGACTTCTGGAAGGAATGCGTATATAATGGAAATCCATAATCGAGTATGGGCAGCAATAGTTGTTTTACTAATCTAGTTTTAATCTCCCTAGTGGGGCATCCTGACATCCTTCTTAAAGCTCCCAATCTTTGATTCACCTTTTTTGTCTGTAATAGAATGTGTTCAGAAAAGGAAAACTGGTGATCAACAAGGACTCCCAGATATTTATAACTAGATACCATCTGAACCTTGGTCCCATCTAGAAACTTAATCTGTAAATCTGTAAAATCCTTTTTTACATCTGATCCCACAGAAAAGATCATACTCTGCATCTTTCCAATACTCATTAAAAGATCTGAATCTTTCATCCAAGTCTCAATATTAAAGAAATCAGTTTGGAGCCTCTGTCTCAGGTCTCTGGGATCATCTGCAGATGCAATTAGTACAATATCATCTGCGTAAAGCCTGATTTCAGTACTAGTTGTTTGAGTTACAAGGCTATTTATATAGATGTTAAATAACACAGGGCCCAAAATAGAGTGCTAAGGTATACCTCTGTATAGATCCAGGAGACCTGAGACAGCAGCACTACAGTCCACCCCTTGCCTACGATTAGATAAGTAGGATCTAAACCATTGCAGAGACTCCTGTTGTACCCCAATATCCAACAATCTGTACAAAAGAGTTTCATTATGTACCAAATTGAAGGCCTTACACCGCCCAAGTATATTTACCTTGATTTAGTGATGTTGTCACCACATCACCAAAATCAAGTAGGGCGGTGTTTGTGGACATACCTTCTCTGAACCCATATTGGTATTTAGTTACTATCCCTTCTTGTACAAGGCAGTCCAGTTATGTGAATGAATTCATTCATTCCAGTTATGTCAATAAATTCATTCATTCACATAACTGGACTGCCTTGTACAGTATGGCATGCACGCCCATTGGCTCTTGCCCTGAACCAATGGGTTTGCAGCCCTACTGAGCTGTCAGTCAGCGGCGGCAGGGTAGCAGGCAGGTGAGTGCTGCTGCATGTCAGCTGATGGGGAGCAGGTGGTGGGGCTCTGTGGGTGGGTGGGTGGGGCCACTAGATCACCATTGATATTGGACATGGGGAGGTGGGTTTGACATTATGCCCGATCAGGCTTCACGGTCCACTGGACCACCAGGGATATTGGACTTTGGGGGTGGGACGTTATGCCTTGATCGGGCTGTTAGAGGGTTACTAATGTTATGCCTGCGATTGGGCTGCTCGGGGGTTACTAACATCATGCCCATGATCAGGCTGCTCGGGGGTAACAACGCTATGCCCACGATCGGGCTAGTGGGGGGGACTATAAGCCCATGATCGGGGCATGGGGGGGCACTGCCGGGACAGAGTGGAGGGTCACCCACAGGTGGCAGCTGCTGTGTTGCACCCTCCAATGTGGCAGCTCACCTGTGGGTGGCCCTCAACTTGATCCTTTTTTTTTTTTGGCTTAAAGTTGTGCAGGCGCAGGTAGGGGGTTGCGCCTGCATAACTCTGCATGGCCCGGCTGAATATCAGGCTGTGCAGTTTATGCATGGTTCCTCCCCCTTTGTTTTCACATGCCTTCATTAGCATTGCACTGTTGCTCAGCATTATTTAGGGGGCGCAATTGCCTCCTGCTGAATATCGCAGAATGGCGCATTCCGGACTTGTGCAGGTGCAACCCTATTGCACATGGCTCAACTCTTTTGAATATCTGGCCCACTGAATTGGGTTATGATCCCCCAGATTTAAAGGAAGGACTTTACAGTTCTCCACCTTCAAGTCATGAGAAACAAAAAACAAGTCCAGTATAGAACCAGTAGTTCTATTATTAAGACTTATTGTTGGTTGATTAATTAATTGTTGAAGTCCCAATACTTCCAAACTTGTTTTAAGTTTGTTTCCTCTGGTATGTCCCCAGTCTGCATTGAAATCACCGGTTAACAACACACACTGATCTTCTAATGTTTCCAATAAAATGTCAGCCAAGACACCAAATGTGCTTGTTTTAATCTTAGGAGGAGCGTAAAAAACTCCCAATATTAATTTTGATTTTAGCAACTCTATGACCAAACAGTCAATCCCTTCCACATTTTTAGCTAGTAGTGGCTGATATGGGCAAAAGTATTTTTTATGTAAAACAATACCCCCTTCCCTTTTTCCTTCTATCCTGCCTTATTAATCTATAACCTACTGAATCTGCCTCCTCGTTAGAATTACCAGAATGGAGCCAAGTCTCAGAAATAGCCAAGATGTCATGAGACATTCCAGTAACCCAGACCCTATATTCATCAATTTTTTGTACAAGATTTTTAGCATTTTCGTGGGTAATTGTTATCCCCTCTTGTTGTTTGGGACCTGGATTTTTTTCCACGTCTCCACACTGTGTCAGTAAGGCAAAACAAAATAAGCTCATAGCTTTACAGTTCACCAAATCAAATGTTCCTTTTTTTAATTTTTAAGGGTCTTAATCGTAATTTCATTAAATTTGAAAACATATTACGCCTCTTAAACATACGTTGGTGATCTTGTACTTGTCCTCCCAAAGTCATAAACATCACACCTTTGCTAATGCTATTACAGTTAATTTCAGAGGTTTGAAAATTAATCAACCACATTCCCATCAGTACCCACCCCCTTACCACATATAGTAAATGCATAATTACCAAATTTTGTTGCAACAATTACAAAAATCTCTTACCCAAACCCACTGAATTTTCTTCACCAAGTGCCACTCACACCACTCATGATGATCACATCCGTGGGTGACATGGGGTTTTGTGGTAATTACAGCCCCAGCTGTTAACAGTTGTCCTGACCCTCCACAGTCAAAGGCAAACAGTAAACAGTTTAACAGTCACTGCCCAAGAAGTTTGACACTGCCCAAGAAGTTTTACTTGTTGTCCCGCTAGTCATTCTATTGCAGCTCTCACCTGCAGCTTCAGCACTACTTCTCCCAGTTGCTGCAATACTCAGTGTGAGGGAATAAAGGCAATCAGGGTGGCACAGGATCTTTGGGCATTATACTTACCCCATTCCATAAGGAAATATGCTGAGATGGGTGCAGTATAGGAGAATGAGGTGAACTTTATGGCCAAACAGTGCAAAGCACACAATAATGCCTATCACTGGCTGCAGGCTGGTGGTGGAATGGCATGAGCATTACAGCCGATGGTCCCAAGTCACAACCCTGACACCTGTCAGTCTCTACAGGGCGGGGTGCTACAGCTGGAAACCCTAACACCGTAGGTGTGTGTTGGTATTTTCACTCCAAATTTTCAACATGGGCTTTTTGCGAGCCCACCTAATGAAAAGCGGCACTATCAGCTTGTTAGCTAAAAGGTGGTTTTGCACAATGGCTATGCCATTTGGCGACACAGGGATGAAAACACATTTTGGGCAAGATGTTGAAAATGACAACTGTATTGTTCATGAGGAGATGTAAAAAAATGGCAGTGTTGAAAATCTGGAGTGAAAATATGAAAAATTGGTGAAGGTATGTGCATGCATAGAAACTGTGCAACACACTTAAATGACCCAATTATTTCTGGTATTTTTTTAACCACATCTTTAACATAGGCATTTTGGGACCTCCTCTCATGAACAGTGACAGTGTGATTCTGTTAACATGTCCAAAACATTGATTTCACACAGTGACCATGCCATTGTGCGCCACAAGTGCGAAAACACATTTAGGGCAGGATGTGAAAAATGACAGCTGTATTGTTCATTAGGAGGTGTAAAAAATGCCAGTGTTGAAAACCTGGCATGAAAATAGTGCAAATTTGTGAAGTTACAAGGGTGAGTGGAAACTGTGCAAAGCATGCTTGTAACAGTCATTTTATGGAATTGTGTCACCAAATTTTTAACATAGGCATTTTAGGACTTCTTCTCATGAACAGTGTCACTTTCATTTCCCGAAACTGTCCCAAAAACTGACTTCACGCAGCGACCACACTATTCTGCATTGGACATGTGAAAACACATTTCAGCCGGGATATGTAAAATGACAGCTGTACTGTTCATAAGGAGGTGTGGAAAAATGCCAATTTTGAAAATCTGGAGTGAAAATATTACAAATTCATGAAGTTACGAGCATGTGTAGAAACTGCACAATGCACACTAGTCATTTTGGGGAGTTTTTCCACCAAATTTGCAACATAGGCTTTTCGAGAGCCTACCTCATGAACACTGGCACTATCATTTCATTAATCATTCCCGAAAGGTGCTTCCGTGCAGTGACCATGAAAACACCTTTCAGGGCTGATTAACGCCATGACAGTACCAGAATTCATGAGGAGGGGTACCAAAAACCCCATGTTGAAAATGTGGTGCCAAAATTCCAAAAAATGCCTGAGATTTGCATCAAAGTTGAAAAAAAAACTGTTTATTTCATTATACAGCTTACCGGCATTTCCTCAGTTCGTGGTCAGCTTTGAAGAGTGCAGACATGTCCCCGTCCACCGAAGATCATCGCGCTGGACTCCGGAGGTAAATATGGGGTGAGGGGATGTGGAGAGCAGGGTGCAGCAGTGGGTGGGTGTGGGTTGTGGGAGGGGGGCAGGGAGACCACAAGGGACTGTTTTACATTTTTGACAGGGTAAAAAAAAATAAAAACATTGCTGGACTGTTTTTTTTAACAGGGGTATTTGGCATGCTGGGGTGGGCTCCCAGTGTGCCAATGGAATCTTTTTTGGGAGGCAGCTGTAGCCAATGGGGATTGGGCACCCCCCGTCGGCATGCAACAAAAGTGGGGGGGTTGTTACACAATGCTGACAAGGAGTGGGCTCCCCTGTCGGCAACTTCACTTTGGCACTGAAGTTGATGGGGAATGGGGTCCCCGTTGGCAAAAAAAACTGCTGGGAGGCACTCATGTTGCTGAGGGGGATTGGGCACCCCCTCATCATACATTTTAAATGGGAGGGGGGTCATTATGCTGATGGGGAGTGGGCTCCCCTGTCGGCATTCTGACAGGAGGTGGCAGCAGTGTTGCATGCATGTTGGGAAGCGTGTTGAGGTCACGCTGCATGAGAGCTCTACTCTCATTGCAGTGGATCTTTTATTAGATCTGGTGGCCACATTCCACATTACTGACGTGGCACCTGCATGCTGCCTGACTGGGGAGTGAGGGACATACCTACTGATGCGTGCCCTGCATTCGCCCAACAGTGACCGCGCCTCCAAATCTGTTACTGTCACAATTTGTTGGCTGCACATGCATGAGCCAACATAAAAATGACAGGCTCTCTGTGGAACAGAATGAGTCTCACAATGGCAACATAGTCACCTGCAAACTCAGGGCAGGTCAGAAAAAAAATACAGACATGACACTTCAAATGAAGACAAACACATTTGTTTTATTATAAAGTGCTAATCAGAGCAGAAAATATATTTGATCATTATTAAGTGTACTCATTATTAAGTCACTTGATATTTCTCTGCTCTGTCATGTCATCCTCATGAGTAAAACAAAAGACACAGGATTTCTCCATGAGTGTTTATATGTTTGTCAAGCTTTTTCTGGTAAGGAAACAGCACACAGAAAACAAAAAAGAAACAATTGAGCTTCTGTAGCCCAAAACGAGTCTCCTGAGTATTGAGGAGTGCAACCAAAGGTTATTTTCATTCCTGTATCTTTTAACCTTCTGTATTACAAATCAAGGACACATTCAAATTTCAGTACAGGCTCAGTGTATACAAGGAGAAAAAAATTACTTTGAATGAATGTACTGTATTTTACAGTGCTAGAACATGCAAATTTGGAAGACTAAGTTATTTGTGTGTGGGGGTGCATAAAGGCAGTGTAAAGGAAACTCATGGAAATGAAAACAAGGATATTCACCCACATACAGTAGTATAGTACATCAAACACATACAGTAGTCTCTCATGCCACGTGTCCTATACTGAGTTGTAAGTATATGTGCATGTGTGTGTGTGGGAGTGTGTGTGTGTGTCCCAAATGGCAGTGTAAAGAATAATAATTAATGGGAATGAAAACAAGGATATTCACCCACATACAACCTTAAACTCTAGTCTGTCATTAACTGCAGTACCTTTGCTGTTTTTATTTTGTGTATTTTTAGTTGCATGTTAATGATTTATAATGTCAGTACTGTGTATCTCTAAATTCCGGACACTCCCCTGTGTTGCAAGATACATCCCCAGTTACTGTATTCGTGTTATTTTTTTCTTCTCTGGAAGATATACTGTATTGGTATGACTTGAGCTAAGCACAGTTATTTAACTATTATGAAAAATCAACCAGTGTTTTGCAGTATACAGTACTATATGTATGTATTACCTGTGTAACAGTGCACCTGTCATCTTTGTTATGAAAAACAATTTCAATAAAGTTTTTGACTGCAAAACACATAATTAGTGACCCAAAATTCTTTCAATATATCTTTTTTTTTTTTGAGCCAGATGGATGTCAAAAATCGGTCTGTTTTACACTGCACAGCACATAGAAACCAGCAGTTGCGGCAAGTATGTCATCACCTCCCATCAGTCTCTAGGGTGGGTAATTTACCTTGGGAGGTGCTTTTTACACTTGAGACCTGGAGAACTCTAGTAGACATGTGAGCATGGGAGCACCCAGTGTGAATTGTCAGCCATTTGCATAACAACTCTAGGTATGGAAAACAGTGGCTTGCTGACAACTCACTCCTTGCACAGTGCTGAGTATTTCATGTGTGAACTTTGGTAAAAGATGCCCCCCCCCCACATAGTAAGACAAAACTGCAGCAATGCTGCTGTTGGCAATGACTTTTTCTCTGATTCATGATAAAATAACAGCATTGCTCCTCATTACCCAGTCAGCTGGATGTGACAGGGAGACCATGAGTAATCTATCCCATCTCAATTTTTTTTGTTGAGCAATACATTAAAAATGTGCCCAGACTGCAGAGATCCACTTATGCTGTCAGTGAGTCCTCTCATAAAGGCAATTTTTTTCCTTTTCTACTTGCTATGGTAAAGACCTCAAGCTGATGTGGACTGTGGGGACACCCACAGGAAAACTGCAGTTTAACAAGATACATTTTACCACTAACAGTGCCACCTGCTGCATTTAAGCAGCTGATTACTGGGATGAATTCATTCTAAACTCGGCATGCTTCAACAGGCATGTAACACATCAGTGACGCTTTGATAGGTATCACTCGGTACACCGATTGGATATCCCACAAACACCGAGATATATCAAGGTACTGAGCAACTTTGCTTTAGCAACCACTGTAGGTACAGAAGAACTGTGTCAAAATTCTCACTGCCCAAATGCTGTTCAACTAAGTGCTGAAACATTCCCGAGGCATTACAAAGTCCAAACGTCATTCTTGA
The DNA here is from genome assembly GCA_016271365.2 of Neoceratodus forsteri. Lineage (NCBI taxonomy): Eukaryota > Metazoa > Chordata > Ceratodontiformes > Ceratodontidae > Neoceratodus > Neoceratodus forsteri. The sequence continues at coordinate 1,133,645,010 of CM028130.1, forward strand.
AATCTCATACAGTCCCATTGGAGTCACAAATGCTGTCTCTTCTTGGTCCTATGGTACCATAGGTACTTGCCAGTATCCACTGGCTAAGTCAATAGTAGAAAAGAATGCTGCCCACCTTAATGCTGTGAGGCATCCTCAATGTGGAGTAATAGATAGGCATCCCAGTGCGTGATCTGACTGAGTTTGCAATAATCGATGCAAAATCATATCTGTCCATCTTTTTTCCTAACCAAGACAATTGGTGCTGCCCATGGGCTGTGACTCTCCTTTATGAGATTCACCTGCAACAGTTCTTTCAGCAACTGCATTGTTGGCTGATATAGAGCAGGGGGTATGGGTCTGAACCTCTGTAGAGATGTAATGCCTCACATTTGTTGCACAGTCGAAGTCCAAGGCATCGTGAGAGAAGGCATCAGCATGTCTCTTTTTCACATCCAGCAGCTCTGACTTTTCTTCTTCAGTAGTCTTTGTGTTTCCCATATCAATTTCTGGATCCATACTTTGGAGGTTTCACCATTGACTCTGTTTTTCTGTAGTGCTATGGTGGCACTTGTCAAGAGAGACATTTCCTCTTCTTCATCACCTGGGGTTATATCTTCCCATACGATCTTCATGAGTCAACCAGTGGCATGCCATTTATACACTCACTGACTGAGTGCCATAGTTGAGCAGAGAGACAGGGACCTTGCCAGCCTTTACTGTGGTGAGGCTTGGAGCCACCACAACCGGATCCTCTCCTTTGACACATTCTGGTTCCACAAAGGCCATGTAGTCTTTTCCTCTCAATTATACTTAGGTTCTGCACATCAATATTGTCTCAGCCCCAGGTTTCAGTTGTACTGGCCTTTCATCCATCACTGGGACTTTTCCAATTTCTTCTTTCTCATTAGCAAACTGTTCATGACACTGCAGTAGCATACTTGTTCCTTGTAAGGCCCTTTTCTCTCTTCATAGAAGTGAACTGGTCTTTTCTCTCAGAACTTGTATCAGATCCTCTTGGCAATGCTGGAGGAGATTCATACCAAGATCACAGGTGGTAAATTATCATTGTAGAGGTTGCGGATCATGAGCCCCTGGTTTGAGTGTTCAGTCCTTCCCAGTTTAATATTCGCATCCATATAGTTGATAATAGGACTATCCAGACCATTTCCAGCTACCAGATTCAACCATTTCTTAGGGGGTTGGGTTAGTTGCTTTCTCATCCAGTACTCAAAGAAAGCCTTGCCCTGCAGTGTCATCACTTGTGAGCCAGTGTCCAAAATGGCTTCCACCTCAATTCTGTTAACTTTTATAGGGTGGTTGGACAATTTCTGATGAACCTGGCTTGAGTTGAGTTTCTTAATGGACCTACTTTCCCAAGGCTCAGTCTGCCAACCCCAGGGATTCCTTTTTTAAAGCCATGGCAGGTGTGCTCACTTCCTGAGTACATCTCCTCTCAATGTGGCCACTGATTCCACACCTTCTACATATAGGCCTGCCATGCATGTCAAACTGGTCAGATGGCCTTCTTCCCATATTTCTGGCTGCTGGCAATCTAGACGGGTGCCACTCTGATTCTCTTGCCATCTGGTTTCTCATTTCACATCTCAAATCTTCTCTAAGATTCTGGAGTTCCCACTTCATATCCATGTGGACAGTTCCATCTCCGAAGACTTCTGCCTTTCTCTGTTCATCTCCTGAATGGAGGTTCTTGGTGCAGAGTCACCCATATTCTGATCTCTGTCCTATTAGTAACTGTGAAATCCCTGTGGTCCTACTGAGTACTCTCTGGTCTGAGGCTCCTTTGACACCCATTCAGGTCATCTACTGGTGACTGCAGTCTGACAGCATACCGGATGTCTCACTCAACAATTCTCTATTGTTATCCCATAACACTGCTGAATGACCAGTCTGTCATGGGATGTTCCTATCCCAAGAACTCAATGACTTCCTCTTTGAAATTTAGAAATTGCATGTCCTGGTTCTGTTTCGACAGCAGCTGTAGTTCTTGGTGGAGAGTCTTGCTTCTCACCCCTTCTGTAAATCTGTAGTTTAACAGTTCATCAGGATCATGGAGACCATGGAGATCCAACCTTCAAATCACGTTGTGGGCCTCTTGCAATCTGAGATCATACTCCTGTAAGGATTCACCCACTCCTTGCCCCCTTGAGAAAAATTTCATTTTTAGATAGGACTGCATATGGGTATCAAACATTCTATGTAGTCTGTTGAAGATTTGCTCCACCTGTGCCTTTTCACGCTCTGGCAAAGCACTAACTTCTTGGTGGGCAGCACTGGCAAGTTGCCCAATTAACATTTCTACTTGCTGTCACTCAGAAATCTCATACAATCAGAACATGGGCAGCATTTTACTTCAGAACTCTCCTAAATTGTTGGTAGACAAATCTGTAGGGTTCCCAGATAACCGTGGCAACCAGGGTGCACCAAAGTATTATGGCATCATAATAGGGCTCAACCATGCCTCTTCTCCAGCTCCATCAGAGGTTTCTGGCCTGCTGGATTCCATTTCCAATAACCTGTTTCCTGCTTTGTACTCCAATTAAAGTATCCTGTCTGTGACACCAAGTGAAGAGAACAGGGAAGATAGGATAGAGAAAAGTGTGTGTGTGTATATATATATATATATATATATATATATATATAGATAGATAGATATATGTAACTATCTAGATAGATAGATAGCTAGATAAAATGATGATGGTATATAAGAGGATGAGCGTTTCGATTGCCTGAATATTAGAAATCAGACTTTCAAAGTACATCCACTAGGTGGTAAGGCATTTATTTTCCTCTTTGACTACCTGTTGTTATTTTCACCAAAATCGAGAGACAGGAGGCATGATTTGAAAAAAGAAATCAGTTTATTCAGCAACGGACCACAGGGTAGGGAACAGGAAAAAAAGGGGGATAAAAACAACAACATGAAATACTACTTCTGATTTCTTACTAATGCTCTGAGGCCTTATACTATGGCTCTAACCTCCTATATGAAGAGAACTGTAAAAAAAAAAAAGAATCAGCAGTAACAGCTATGCTGTAAGAGTGTCTTATCTATTCTCCCTGTAAGAGGGTAACTCTATAGCACAGTTAGCAAAAAGGATCAACTGGCTGTAACAGCTGTGCTGTAAGAATGTCTTATTCCTAATCTCTTTTCAGACTTCTAAATCAACCCTGAGGTTCACCTCTAACTGTTATCTGGAGTACTACACACTATCAGTCACTCTATATGCTATAGGAAGAGTCCATACATATGGCAGATGGCAGTTCATGCACGTTCAGATTTTCTCTGTCATCGAGAAGAAAATAGAAAGTAACTAAACTGGCTGTTCAGTGCAATTGGCAAGAAACTTTTTGGGAAACTAATGGATGTAGAGAGGATTTTAACAGACCGTGAGTTCTCAGCTGCACTCCACCTCTCTAGGGTCACCGGAATACAAGCACAGGATCAAGATTTCTTCTGCTAAGATCCCGCTGAGGGCCACCAAAATGGGAACACATGAAATCTGGCTCCACTCTGCTTCTGGAATGCCCAAAAGGGGAAACAATGCAAACCACCCAACCACAGTCTGCTTCTGGATTGCCAGCTGAAGGATTTGATGCAAACTACCTGGCCACAGCCCACTTCAGGACTGCCAGATGAGAAGATGAAGAAGAAGATCACCCTGCTACAACCCGCTTCTGGATTGCCAGATGAGAAGAATGATGCAGATTCCTCTGGATACAGAAGTCTGGATAAGGAAGTCTCTGGACATCAGATCACGATGGTCTTCTAGGCATCACAGAACAATGGTCTTATGGGTCCCAAGGCCTGACAAGCCAAGGGCACACACACAAAACAACAAATCATATGTCAAACTGTGACAAAGTTCAGGGTCCAAGGCTGGATGAGTCAAGGGCACACATTTAGCAACAAACAGAGTGTCATTCAGAGAACTGTAACTGATGATATGGATGGTATTTGGATGCAGACGTTAAAAATAAGAAATGGATGGTAGATTCTGCACTGGATCAAGCCATACTTGAGTAACTGAAAGAGGAAAATAAGAAACAGGGTGATGCAACTTGAGACGACTGCGGCATGGTTCTTCATGAATCTTCTGTTGACTGCTTCCAGGATACACTGGAAGATGATTCCTGAAGAACTGATGACGACTGACAGAGTTGCACCAGGGTGAAACAACTCTGGAGATTGTTGAAGACTGATTCAAGTCCTTTCCCAGCACTGAAATTCTGGCACAAAACAATGCAAGACAGTTCAGGCACTTAATAATGTTGTAGGATGAATAGCAATGTAAGAAATGTCACAGTTCCTACTGTAGTAGTCAACTGTACAGTGTCAATTTCCAGACCACAGTAAATGAACTGGCACTTTTAATCTTCGGGGTGATCCCTAGTGTTCAGTGGACCTAACTATGAGGGGTCCCTCTAGCTAACTTGGGTTCTCCTGTTACTGTGGATGTACCACAGTTGGGAATAGGCTCTCTGGAAGGCTATAGAACTGGATGTATGACCAGGCCCCCTCTAACACTTGTGGGCCTATGTGGCTAGCTACGGTAGGCTCCTATCACACCTGGGGTTGATTATGCTGCTGGGCCCCTATAACATATGCGGACCTAAATGGCTCGCTATGGGTCTCGGGTCTTATGTTCCCCTTTAAGTGGCTGTGGCCTTCCCTTTGACCAGGTCCCTTAAACACCTGTGGAAATAATTTGGCTTTTTAAGATATGGGCCAAGTCACCCTGTTCAACACCTGTGGGCCACACTTGAACTTTTAAGACCTGGGCCTAGTTGCCCCGTTTAACAGCTGTGGGCCTGTCTTGCCCATTTAAGATCACAGTGGGCCTATATGGCTGGGCCCCTTGAATAACTGTGGGCCTATATGACTGGACACCTATAATACTGAGCCTTGACTAGGCCTCTCTAAATCTTGGGGTCTGTTACCCCTTTAAATATTGGGGTTTTACTAGGCCTGAAGAACCTGTGGGACTAGATGCCCTTTTAACAGCTGTGGGCCTATGCTAGCCCTCTTAATAATTGTGGGCCTCTTGTTTTGGCTGGGCCCCTTTAAATCTTAGGCCTGACTGGGGCCTTGCTGTCACTCTTTCCCTTCTGTTCCTTCTTGTTCCAAACCCTTATGAATATTAATAAGCCCCTTCTATGGGCCTTTATGCTGTGCCCTTTACCTCTGGGCATCGCCGTGCCCAATGAATATTTAAATATGGACCTTTCTAGCCCACCCCTGCTTTCAGGCATTGGCCAATACATTTTGCGCCTAGTGCTACTGTTTTAAAAACAAATAGATTAACTTTCTGTTTATTCCTGGCAGTCAGCACTTTACTGGTGTGTTGCAGCCAACTCACCTCCCAGACTGAGGTGCAGGGAAGTCAGATGGGGAGGTGGGAGGATTTGCTGACTGTGAGAGGGCATTTCGGGAGCAGACAGCATGGCGGAAGACACTGGGCCTTTCGGGTCTTCCCGACACCAACTCTCTCTCTCTATCTTCCTGTCTCTGTACATCGCTCAGGATGATGCAGTTCTTCTACCGCTGCTCCAAGGGGACCAAAATTTTACTTTTTAAATAAAAACAATAAAACAGGGCATCAAGCCATTCTGTTCAGAAACTGGACAGCTTTACTGCTTCTGGTGCCTCACGATGAAACCGTAGACCGAGGAACAGCTTCAGCGGCAGTCTTCAGTAGCTGGAGGCAAATGAGGTACACAGGCAAGCCCTCAGGGACAGCTTCAACATTCCAGGTAAGCTTTTCCTTGTCACTCCACACTTGCTGAGTCCTCTGTCCTCCACAGTTACCAGGAATCTCTCACAACTGATGAAAATTTCAAAACAGTAACACTGAGTTCTGGATTTTTGGGGATTAGAATGCTGTGCATGTGCAGCTCAGCACAGCATTCTATCCTGGGCACATTGTTTACTTTTGCTGGCATAGCAACCTAGCTTTCATTATTTATTCTGTGCTCTGGGCACCTTTGCTGGGGTATACTGGGGAAACTGGGGACTACTGGGGAACTGCAGGGGAACCCCAACTTTGGGGTATTATATTTTCAGCCCTGCTAAAAGATACATGTCCCCATGTATACTCCTAAACTTCTTGAGAAGACACAATACTTTAAAATGTTACACATTCTTAACTTCTACCATTTACCATTTCTACTGTTGAACACTTTTACTACTTAATATTTCTTACTGTAAGATAATTCTATATTCTAACTTAGTACTGTATGTTTGCTTTGTTTACTTATTGGATTAATAATTAATAATTATTGGATTTCTTCTATCCAATGTTTTAAAGGAATACCCTTTGTTGTACTTGTTCAGCTACATACAGAACCTTCAGTAGATCTGGTAGAAATGGAACTTAACGTGGTAATATCTGGTAACCAAGCCCATTCTATTGGCTCTCCAGGGGACACCGTATCTATCCTTGTATGCTCCTGCCTCTCCCATCTGTTGTTTTTGTCATCCTGACCATTGTCTAGACCAGTGGGTTGAAACATTCAAGGCTTGATAATGCTTCAGTGCACTATCTTACTCGAGTGTCCTCCCATTTCTGATTTGAATCTATATACTGGAAGTCCTAGATATGGAAGTTCAGTGATCACAAACAGTGTAGGTTTCCACCTGGATGCAAGCTTTTATCCTCTGGTATGAGTATTTCTCAGTAAAACTCCATTCTCTATGGACAAAGGTACAGCATGTGCTTTACGGTCATACTGTTCTTTTGCCTCTGTTGTGCATATCCCATCTGGGCCGACATGATATCAGCTGCTTCTCTGAACTGTCACTGGTGTTCTTCCACCCATAATGTGGTTGTCTCCTCTGTCTTTCTGTATGTTGGCAGAACATCAAGAACTATGTCCACTAGGAGTCTTCCATGTCTGCTAAACATTAATAGGGCAGGTATCCTGTGGAACAGTGATCAGTACTGTTGTAAATGTAACAAGATTCAGGAAGTAGTTCAGGCCATTTTGCTTTCTGATGATCTGGCATTGCTCTCAACCTCTCCAGTAGAGTGAGATTTGCTCATTCATATAACCCATTTGTTTGTGGTAGATAGGGGGCTGTTCTCAGTTTCTTGCTGGTGTACATGGAACACAGTTCTTTGAATAATATAGATTTGAACACACCACCTTGGTCAGTCAATATCTGAACTGGGTATCCATACAGATGGATGAAATGTTTCCAAAGTGCTTCAACCATAATCTGAGCTGACAAGTCTCTTACTGGTACCTCTTCCATGAACTTTGTGTAGTGGTCAATGATCATTAGCACATACTGGGATCCACTTCTACTAGGTTCAATCTTTAAATGATCTAGAGCAACAATCTCTAATGATTCCTTGGTTACAATCAGGTGCAAGGGTACTCTTTGCTTTTTTTTTTAATTCAAAGTTTATTGATTTTTCACAACCAACCATGGGCATATCAGTCGCCAATATACATAGTACACAATGGTTAGCAAAATTATCCTATTCTATACATAGTTTAACTAACTAAACCCCCTCCACCCAGTCGCCCAAACCCCCTCCCTCCTTCCCACTCCCCCCACCCTTCTGGAGTGTGCCAGTTTGTTGTATATATGAGGAGAAGAGTATCTATCCTGGGACACTATGTATGCTAGTTACTCAACACCCACTTATTGCAGATAGACCGCATATAGTTTCCCCCACTTCCTATCGAAACCTGCAATGTTATTTCGGTAACCAGCTATCAACCGTTCAGATCTAAAAAAACTGGACATATCCCTTAACCAATCCTTATATGTTATTATTACCTGGTCCCTCCAATGTTTCAGGACTAATTCTTTGACAGTAATAGCTATTAGGGTCATATAATAATTTTGCTCTTTAACCTTAATATCATCATAGCATCCTAGGAGGCAGACTTCTACTGTAAACAAGTCCTCTAACCCTAAACAGGGGTCCAGTTTAGCTCTAATTTCCTGCCAAAGTGGAGCTATCTTCTCGCAGTGCCAAAATATGTGTACCATATTCCCTTCATCTTTAGCACACCTTGTGCAGGTAGTATCTAAAATCCTACCCAGTCTGGCCAATCTCAGGGGAGTATGATACATGTTATTCAGTATATGATATTGCGTAAGTCTGAGTCTGTCTTGGGTGAGATAGGTATAAAGGTCTTTCCAGATCTTAACCCAGTCCAAAGTCACCCCAGGAAGCAAGGACTCCCAAATTGATGAACCAGGTAATGAATCAGTACAAATAAAGGTCAAGAGAAAGGCATACACTGCAGCAACAGTGTGTGGTTTTATAGAACATTCGCTAACTTGAGTCAACAAAGGTCTGACTAAGGAAGGCCGGGCGTTAGCTCCAAACAGGGTGCATATAATATATCTCACTTGGTATACCTTAAAAATCATCGATCTTGGGATATCGTACTTGCTAAGGATTTTGGGTGAATAGAGAAGATTATCCTGGGCAAATAGGTCATACACAGATGCATACCTTAACTGTGGGAGCCATCGGGGTAAAAGATTTACCCCTTCAATTTTGATGTTGGGGTTTGATATAACTGGCTGCCCTGTGTCACCTTTAAGGGGTATCTTAAGGTATGAACAGCACTGAGAAAAGACCTTCAAAGAGGTACTAACCACCAAGTCTTGTAAATCCTTTGGCAATGAACATTTTGTTAGATAATAAACTGAAAGAGGGTTGATGTTACTAGCTTTTAGGAGATCTCTCTCAATCTGAAGCCAAATCGGCATGTACTCCATGTTACCCTGAGATATCCACCTTCCCAATTTAGTTAAATGGCTCGCCCAGTAATATAAAAGGAAATTCTGGAAACTAAGTCCACCCAGGGGTCTAGGGGCACTGAGCTTATGGAAGGCTCGACGGGGATGTTTACCCAGCCAAATAAATTTAGAAATCATAACATGCAAATGCTTGAAAAAGGAAATCGGGAGCCATAAGTTCAATAGATTCAAAGGGTAAAACAAACATGGAAGAATGTTCATCTTAATTATATTTATCCGGGCCCATAGGGAAAGGGATAAACTCTGCCATCTCATAAGGTCCTGTTGAATAATTCTAACCAGATCATCAAAGTTGAGCTTTTGAACCATAATAGGGTCTCTGGCTAAATAAATGCCTAAGTACTTAAGGGTCTGTGGGGACCATTTGATGCCTAAGTGACTAACTTCAGATTTTGAAGCAAAGTTGTTCAGAGGGAAGATCATGGTTTTAGAGATGTTTAATTTTTAATTGGAAAGCTGACCGTATTGTTTAACCACCTCTAAAACTTACTCTAGCGAAGAAGCCGGATGGGTTAAATGGAGGAGAATATCGTCCGCATAGACAGAGAGCTTAAGAACCTGAGTTTGAACAGGGATGCCTATAATTTGAGGGGACTGTTTAATATGCTGAAGTAATGGCTCCAGATTAAGGTTAAATAGGAAAGGTGAAAGGGGACAACCTTGCCTGGTACCCATATGTAGTAAGAATCTCCTGGAAAACACTCCATTACAATAAATCTTGGCAGATGGGGAGGAGTAAAGAGACTGTATCATTCCAATAAATTTTCCACAAGGTTGACCATAAAAATTACCAGCACACTCTATCAAAAGCCTTTTCAGCATCTAAAGAAACTAACACCATTGGGAACTGGGATGATTGGGCCGCCTGGAAAATATGTGAAAGTGTCCTGAGATGGTCTGCTGGGTAGTGTCCTGCCACAAACCCTACCTGCTCTGGGCTTAGTAATCGGGCCCAATATGCTTTTATCCGAAATGAAAGCAGTTTCGCTAAAATTTTAATGTCACAATTCAAAAGAGAAATTGGTCTATAATTAGCTGGGTCCAGGTGAGATTTATCTGGCTTAAGTAAGAGAATAATCGTGGCATCCATAAGCGATGGATCTAACTTGACAGCTGTAAACATATAACTGTATAATTTAATCAAGAGGGGGCTACTTCCTTAGAATAAATTTTATAAAAGTTTGAAGGGAAGCCGTCCGGTCCTGGCACCTTGTCGGGACTAAGACTGTTAATAGCCATCTCTATTTCAGCAATAGAGATTGGCAAAGTTAGGGAAGCTTGACATGAGTCCTCCAACACTGGGAGATTTAAAGAATCTAAATAGTTGCCAGTATCTTGTGGGTTTTAATCGGTAAGGCACTTCCCATACAGTGACTGATAGAAGTTCTCAAAGACCATAACTACATCACCCGGCTCTGTTTTGATAAAGCCGTCAGCTGCCCTTATAGACGTGATTAAATGGGAACTTTCTAACTGTCGTAAACGTAAAGCAAGCAACCGCCCAGCCTTTCTCCCCTGGTCAATATATTTAGCTTTAGTTTTAATAAGGTCATATTCTGCCTTCTCTCTTAATAACTCCATGTAGCTATTATGCAGACCTAACAACTCCCCCAGGGCACCCCTGGAAGTAGTGGGAGACAAAGAATGTCCTTTCTCTTTAATCTGGGTTAATAAAGCTAAGGCATTGGAATCTCGTATCTTCTTCCTCCTGGAGGCAACCTTAATAAATTCTCCCAGAAGGTAGCACTTCAAAGAGCACCAAAGGAGGTCATATCTCTGGACTGATTCACTGTTGTGTCACATAAATTTGGCAATGAGTTCTTTGATACAAGAGATCAAAGAGTCATCCCTTAACAACTGAGTATTCAGTCTCCAAATTGTTTCCCTCCTAGTGTGGGGGTCCACCGAGAGGGCCAACCATGCCACCGCATGGTCTGATATCACTATAGGTTCAATACCGGCCTGCTATAGGCCCAGCATAAAAGAACCACTAATTAGGAAATAATCTAATCTGGACCAAGTCTGATGAATGTTTGAATAGAATGTATATGACTGTTGTGTGGGATTTAGGAGGTGCCACGGGTCACCCAGCCCTAGCATGGACATAAAATCCTTCAGGGCATTCTGTGAAGGTGAAAGTGGCTTCAGTGGCCTATAGGTCCTATCCAGATCTTGAGTTGGAGGAATGTTCCAGTCCTCCCCTAAAATCATGGGGGCAGGTAGGAGCATTGCAAACTTGTTGGCCAGGTCCATCAAGAAGCTTGAATCCCCTCCCACCGGGCCATATACTGAACCCAAGACCACCATCGTATTATTTAAAATACCTTTAGTTAATACATATCTCCCACCAGGGTCTGTAAACGTCAGGTCTACTTTAAATGCAACATTCCTTCTAAATAAAATAGCCACCCCTTGGCTAGAGGATGAACACCCCGCTGCGAAAACCTGAGACACTCCCTGCCTACGTAGGGATAGTGACTCCAAGTTAGTCAAGTGGGTTTCTTGAAGCAGAATAATATCTGCATTTAAGAGAACACAGTGTTTAAGTATTTGCAACCTTTTCAAGATGTCCCTTACTCCTCTAACATTCCAAGTGATTATCTTTGTTGGAAAGCTAGCCGTTATTAATACTGGGTGCTTGTGTCAATCTTAAAGAATTCGGCATAACCCCATTCAGAACCCTAAGGCTCACTCCAGCCCCCCCCGCCAACCCTCCCCAAACAATATATGATACATAAAGACCTGTCTTTGCACAGAACCAAAGCTTCTTAAGTAACCCATGAACTCTCCCACCCTCAGCCCCCCAGTCCCCCCATAAACCTAATCAGTAAAACTAAACCCAGCCCCTTAAAAGAAAATTCACTATCATTCATCCTGTATACACTTAGAACAGTAAGTCTGATGTTCCTCAAAAGATATCGCAAAATGACCCAAACCCATAATATCCCCAAAACCCAACCCCTTCCCCCCACCATAACCCCCTGTAACTATTTACAACAGGCCACTCCATCCAGATTGGAATAACTGTCTGCCAAAATGAGTCTTGTATGAATGGCCAAACCCTGATGGCACTATTTGTATCTTGTAAAACTATAAAGGCCACGTGCCAAGTTGTTGCCCCATATGGAACACCGAGAGTTATCCCTGCATTCTGCTCTAAGGGGTCCTTAAGTGGAATAAAACACATGTAGAAAATAATACAGATGCCAACCCCCCCAAACTAGTATGTATAGCAGCATTCCCTGACCGCACGGCCCGGAGCCCTCCACACCGCCTACCCCGCTAAATAGAACAGGCACTCTAAGGGTGGGAAGTTGACCTGAAACATGAGGCCCGCATGTCAAATCCAAGCCTCAAGAAAGACTAAGCAGCAACCCTTTATAGTGCCTCGTACTCATAGCCCCCGTGATTATGCAGCATCTTAGCCCCCAATGCTCCGTCCGAATTAACTAATGGTCAACAGCTATCACAAATCCAGTACAAGGTGTTAATTAGAGGCAACTCAAGCTGGACTAGCAACCAAGGATCAGCGTCATGCATTGTAGGATATTTTACACTGATCCGAGCAATCCATAAACCCTAGTATTCCCCTCACAGCACTAATTCAGCAAAACAATGTAAAACCATCCTAAAACAATAAATAATGTAGGAAAACAGACCTGAACCAGCGCACACTCCTACCCATGGGTTAACTGGGGGAAGAGTAAAGAGGATACACCCCACAGACTCAAAATATTGTCCCCTAGGGAACGGTCCCTATTGGCAAAGGTTCCCATGTACCCCCTAGTGGCCAGAAACCCCTTCAGCCCTCACTCTGTCTTGCCCCCCCAAGCATCGAGCCCCTGGAGACTCCACCGAGCACAACCAACACTACCCCTAAACAAACAGAGAGAACAGGTAATCCACTCAAAATATGAACTTTGAATAACGTTTCAAACTGTTAAGGTCTTTATAAAAATGTAATCCATCCTTGAACTAACTAGGTAGCTTCGCTGAAAGATCTGAAGAAGCCTGTTCTGATGTATCGTACGTGGACCAGGATCCCTGAACTGAGACTCAGAGCTTGGCTGGGTACTGCATGAGGAAAGGGATACCCGCAGCAATAAGCTTTTTAACTGTGACATGGTACGTGGCCAATTTCATATGAGTCTCCCGAGGCAGATCCTGGGTTATTCTTAAAGCAGCATTCTCCCACTTAATGCTTTGCAACTCCCTTGCTTTATCAATAACGTGTTGTTTTTCCACGAAACTCAAAAACCTCACTATGATTGGTCTTGGTGGGGCATTTGGTGGAGGTTGTGGCCTGAGGGAGTGATGTGCCCTTTCGATCTGGTAGTTAGTACTTATTGGGGAAGGGCCCACAACTTTCTGTAGAAACCTCTGCAAAAAGGCAACTCTATTAGGCCCTTCCTCCGATTCAGGCAAGCCAAGAATCACTATGTTTTTCTGTCTACTCCTGCCTTCCAAATCCTCACTCTTCAACTGCAGTCTTTGTATTTGTTGATGCAGCTGTATTAAATCGGGTTCGCCTATCTCCTTCCACCTCTCCACTGAAGCCATTCGGGCCTCGGTATCCCCCATCCTTCTTGCAAGGCCAGTGAAATCACTACGGAGGGACTTCAACTCCGAGGAGATGTTGGAAAGACTCTCTCTGAATGTGAGCATCTCCTGTAGAAAACGATCCTCCATTAACAGAGTAGTAGATGGAGAAGGGGGCACCACTTTCCCGGCACTAGCCCCTTGAGCCTGCTGCTTTTTCGACAGTTTCTCCGGCGAAGTTGGTGGAGTATGCCTGGGCAAGGCCTGCTTCATATCAGATTCCATCTCATTAATACAGGCAAACGCTGGGCTAATTGCCTCAATAGCTGAACTCTACCCCTCCAGACAGATCAGAAATAGCTGCAATCATTATCGCAGAAGGCTATTTTCTCCAGAATTAAACAGATAGAGAGGCAAGGTGCTGGAGCTCTGCTTCAGTGCTGCTGCCAGGAATCCTGCATCACTTGATCTCATACTCTTGGCTTAATTTCTGCCTCTCTTTATAGGTTGCAGGCCATGCATTTCTCACACCGTCATCTTATTTCCCCTCTCGTGCTGATCCAATAAAATCTATCTCTCATTGTTCTCTCAGTATTTGGGTGTCAGAAATTACCTGACCCATTGTGGTAGGCCTCAAGTACAGTATCTGCTTCTGCCTGTGAAATGAGTATCTGAACAATCTCTTCTCGTGTTCACAGATTTTGAGTCTTCAGTACAATCTTTCCTTATTCTAAGCTGAGGTACTCTCGTTGTCTCAACAGTTAGGTCAGTTCTGGGGGCAGAGTATTTCTTTCCTGTGCTGTTATTGTTCTTTTGGTTCTGAGTATTTCTTTCAGCTCCTGGATCAGAGGATTCTGATTTTGTAACTCTGTCCATAAATCTGTTCTCTCATCTGCTGGCAATGTAGGTGTTGTTTCTTGGCTGTGAACGACACCCTGTGCATACTGACAAAATAATTGGACTATTTTTACTGGAATTCTGATGAATGGTGGCATCTCCAAATCTTCTCACTCAGTTTCAGCTGCTTCCTCTTCATTCATGATCAGGCACTCTGGAAGGAGTATCCACATTACCATTAGATTCCATTGACCGGTACTTTATTGTGAAATTGAAGTTGGCCAGCCTAGAGGCCCATCGCTGCTCCAACGCTTCGACTTTCACTGTGTCAAGATGTGCCAAAGGATTGTTATCTGTACATACAGTGAACAAAGTAGCCATGAGGTAGTACCTACATTTTTCTGTTACAGTCCAAACAAGTGCTAAAAACTCTAGCTTGAAGGAACTGTATCATTTGTTGTTCCTTTCTGAACCCATCAATCTTCTACTCACATGGCGATCACTTGTCTTCCCTCCTGTACTTGGGCAAGTACAGTTCCTAGGACTTTGTTGCTAGCATCTGTGTAGAGGTAAAAAGATTTCTGATAATCTGGATGGGCTAGTACTGGCACTGTGGTGAGCACTGCTTTAAGGTGATCAAATGCAGTCTGACACTATGGCATCCAATTTACTCAGCTGTGTTTGCTGACTTTATTTTAAGTGGCATAACAGTTCGTGTAAAGGGGCTGCTTGTTTTGAGAAATATTTCACTAATCAACGATAATATCTGACAAATCCTAAAAATCATCTCACATCTCTGATGGTGACTGGAAATGGCCATTCCTTTACCAGTTTGATTTTTTCTGGGTCTGGAGCTATCCCTTCTGCGGATACACTTGCCAAATAATTTACTGCCTCTTTTAGGAAATGACACTTTGAAGATTTGATTTTCAGTTTGTATTTTTTTAGGTGCTTGAAAACCAGCTCCATGTGTTTTAGATGCTCCTTGTACATTTTTCAATTGACTATAATATCATCTAGGTACAGAAGTACTGTGTCAAAATTCTTACTGCCTAAACACTGTTCCACTAAGTGCTGAAATGTTCCTGGGGCATTACGAAGTCCAAATGACAGTCCTATTGGAGTCACAAAAAACTGTTTTTTCTTAGTTCTCTGGTGCCATAGGTACTTGCTAGTATCTGCTTGTTAAGTCAATGGTAGAGAAGAATGCTGCCGACCTTAATGCTGTGAGGACATCCTCAATGTGGGGTAATGGATAGGCATCCTAGTGCGTGATTTGATTGAGTTTGCAATAATCGATGAAAAATTGTATCTTTCCATCTTTTTTCCTAACCAATACAATTAGTGCTGCTAATGGGCTGTGACGCTCCTTTATGACATTCACCTCCAACATTTCTTTAAGTAACTGCTTGGTCGGCTGACACAGAGCAGGAGGTATGGGTATGAACCATTCCTGGATGGGTGATTCTCAGTAGGAATGTAGTGTCTCACATTTGCTGTACAGCTGAAGTCCAAGGCATGGTGAGAGAAGGCATCAGCATGTCTCTTTATCACATCCAGCAGCTCTGACTTTTTTCCTTTGGTAGTCTTTGTATTTCCCATATTGATTTCCTGGATCCATACTTTGGAGGATTCGCTGTTGACTCTGTTTTCCTGCTATGTTATGGTAGCACTGGTCAAGCAAGACAATTCCTCTTCTTCCTCGCCTGGGGTTGCAACATCTTCCCATTAGACCTTCATGAGTCGACCAATGGTCTGCCATTTATACACTGTCACTGACTGAGTTCCATAACTGAGCAGGCAGACAGGGACCATGCCACCCTTTATTGTGAACAGGCTCAGAGCCACCACAAATGAAGCCTCTCCATTGACGCACTCTGGTTCCACTAATGCCGTGTAATCTTTACCTTGCAATCCTACTTTGGTTCTACACATCAGTATCGTCTCAGCCCCAGGTTTCAGCTATACTGGCCTTTCATCCATTACTTGGACTTTTCCAATTTCTCCTTTCTCATTAGCAAACCATTGATGACACTGGTGTAGCCTAATTGTTCCTTGTAAGGCCAGTTTCTCTCTTCATGGAAGTGAACTGGTCTGTTCTCTCAGAACTTGTATCAGATCCTCCTGGCAATGCTGATGCAGACTTAAACCTAAGATCACAGGTGATAAGTTATCGTTGTAGAGGTTGCTGAACAGGATCCTCTGGTTTGGGTGTTCTGTCCTTCCCAACTTAACATTTGCTTCCATATAGCCAATAATAGGAATATCCAGACCATTTCCAGCTACCAGATTCATCCACTTCTTAGGAGGTTAGGTTAGTTGCTCTTTCACCCATTACTCAAAGAAAGACTTGCCATGCAGTGTCATCACTTGTTAGCCAGTGTCCAATAGGGCTTCTAATTCAATTCAGTTAACTTTTATGGTGGTGGTTGGACAATTTCTGATGAACCTGGCTTGAGTTGAGTTTCTTAATGGACCTACTGTGTAATGTCCCGAGGCTCGGTCCACCACCCCAGGGATTCCTTTTTTAAAGCCACGGCAGGTGTGCTCACTTCCTTGGTACATCTCCTATCAATGTGGCCACTGATTCCACACCTTCTACATATAGGCCTCCCATTCATATCAAACTGGTCATATGGCCATCTTCCTGTATTTCTGGCTGCTGGGGATCTAGATGGGTGCCACTCTGGTTCTTTTGCCGTCTGGTCTCTCAAGTCATGTCTCAGATATTTTAAGATTCTGGAGTTCCCTCTTCACATTCTGCCACATCTGAGTTCACAATTCCATCTCATAAGACTTCTGCCCTTCTGTGTTCATCTCCTGGATGGAGGTTCTTGATGCAGAATCACCAATATTCTGATCTCTGTTGTATCAGTAACTGTGAAATCCCTGTGGTTCTCCTGAGTACTCTCATGTCTGAGGCTCCTTTGACACCCATTGAGGTCAGCTACTGGTGACTGCAGTCCAACAGCATACTGGATGTCTCACCCAACAATTCTCCAGCATTATCCCACAACACTGCTGAATATCTGATCTGTCACCGGGACGTTCATGTCCCAACAACTCGATGGTTTCCTCTTTGAAATTTAGAAGTTACATGTCCTGGTTCTATTTGAACAGCAGCCCTAGTTCTCAGTAGAGAGTCTCACTTCTCGCCCCTTCTATAAATCTTTCCTTTAATAGTTCATCAGGGTAATGGAGATCATGGGGATCCAAACTTTCAGTCGCCTTGAGGGCCTCTTGCAAGCCAACAGCACACTACCATAAAGTTTCACAAACTCCTAGCACCCTCAAAAAAAAATCATTTTTAGATTGGACAGCGTACGGGTATCAAATATTCTATGTAGACTGTTGAAGATTTGCTCCACCTATGCCTTTTCACGCTCTGACCAAGCACTAACTTCTCAGTGAGCCACACGGATGAATTGTCCTATTAACATTCCTAATCGCTGTCACTCAGAAATCTCATACAATCAGAACATAGACAGCATTTTACTTTGGAAGTTTTGCAAATTGGTGGTAGATGAATCTGTAGGGTCCACAGAAAACCATAGCAACCAGGGTACACCAAAGTAGTATGGCATTGAAATTGGGTTCAACCTTGCCCCTTCTCCAGCTCCACTGAAGGTTTCTGGCCTTCTGGATTCCATTTCCAATAACCTGTTTCCTGCTTGCTACTCCAATTAAAGTATCTTGTCTATGATGTCAAGTCAAGAGAGTGGGGAAGATAGGACAGAGAGAAGTGTGTGTGTATATATATATATATATATATATATATATATATATATAAATATTATAGTGGCACGGTCATGCCACTATAGTTAGGGTTGAGCAGCCAGTTACATACTAAAGTCAAAAGTTTGGACATTAATAACTTTGGACCCATTTAAAGGATTTGCCTGAAATTTGCTACTCACGTTGGGGTACACAAGATCTCTTGATCTGCCAAATTGCATTTCGGTCACAGTGCCAGTCTTCGTGTATGAAAGTGTTGAAAATGCAAAATTATCCATTGTTAGAGGCACCTTTTGGCATTCTAAATGTGGTCCTGCACAGCCATCATGTGGTGTGCCACTCTGTGAAACAGATTGTTTGAAAGAGCTTTGTTGGCCGAACATGCTTTTTTTTTTTTGGTGAAAAAATATTAAGGCATTCAAAAGTTATGCCACTTGGTTCCCATTATAAATCAATGGGAAAATTTATATGTATATCTTGCGATCAAAGAATGGGGGTTCTGGCCATCTCATTCCACCTGGCAGTCAAAGAATTTGCAGCCTCGTGGTTCAAGAATCTTTGTTCACAAGGAATTTCAAAAATTCTTTGACCACGAGGTCCGCCATCTTGTTTTCAGTTTTCCGATCACATATACACAAATATCTCGGCTCAGGGGTCACTTCTGAAGTAAAACTTTGATGGGTTTTACTCAGAGGACCCTGATGTATTGAGCCATGGCTTTGGTTCCATCCAATTTGGTAAAAAAATAAAGTTATTAGCTTTCAAAATCTTAATTCGCAGCTCGCTAACGATCTTTGATCGCGAGCTTGCAAATTCTTTGATCGTGAGATTCTTTGATTGTGATCATGCATCGTGACCTAACAACACTAATATGTCAGCTCAGGCGTGGGCTAGGGACACAAATGAAGGTGGGTTTTGCTCAGGAGGGCCCGTTCTATCGAGGCATGCCACTGGTTCAGTTCAAATCGGTGAAACATTCCTGTTTCACCATTTTTAATTCCTTGTTCATGAGCCAGCACATTTTTTGATCACGAGCCTGCAAATTCTTTGATCGTGAGATTCTTTGATCGTGATCGTGCATCGTGAGAGAGGGACGAGATGGCCCAATTTAAAAATCTATTTTTTCAGCCCAGGGGTATCCTAGGAAGTCAAATAAGGGTGGGTTTTACTCAGGGAGCTTCGTTCTGTTGAACCATGGTGGTGGTTTACTGCAATTCCTTCAATTTTTTGATTTATAATATTTTTAATTCTTTGTTCATGAGCCTGCAAATTCTTTGATTGCGAGCCTGCAAATTCTTTGACCGTGAGATTCTTTGATCCTGATCATGCATCGTGAGCGAGGGACAAGATGGCCCAATTAAAAAATCAATTTTCTCAGGCCAGGGGTGTCGTAGGAAGTCAAATGAGGGTGGATTTTAGTCAGGGGGCTTTGTTCTGTAAAACCATTGTGGTGGTTTACTGCAATTCCTTTTGATTTATATGATTTTTAAATCTTTGTTCATGAGCCTGCAAATTCTTGGATCATGACACTGCAAATTCTTTGATCGTAAGATTGTTTAATCGTCATCTTTGATCGAGAGATAGGGACAAGATGGCCAGATTTTTTATAATGGAATAGATAGGAAAATTTTAGTAATCTTTCATATTGAATATCTTGGGAGCAGTTTGGTCTTTTGAGTTGATATTTGGAGAGAAGAAAGGCAATATCCTACAGATGTGTATTTTGGTGGTTTGCTCAAGAGTTCTATGTCTGATTTCTTGGTAGTCTACTGTTCCCCTCCCCCCTACCTGAACTGGTAAAAATGAAAGCTGATTTTATTCTCACTTCTCTGGTAGTCTACTGCCCTCCCATCCACATTCGAACTGGACAATAATAAAATATTTTGAATTACGAGTCCCTAGTAGTCTATTGTTCATCCACCTGCCACCCTTCCAGTGCACTGTGCTAGGCCACCCTGCATGTCAGTCCACATGTCTCCAGTTGATAAGTGATACAGTGTACCTGTCACCTCCATGGGCAGCTGCTGAGTGAGTGCAGTATTAGTACTACTGCAGGCGCTCTCAGAAATTAACTTATGAGTGTGTCTGTGCAGTAGCGGTAATAGTGCAGCCAATTGGCAGTTGGTTGTGAAGGTAAGAGGTGTTTTGTGCCTCTTGATGACTGGGAATGGGTGGGGTAGGTGGAGGGTGGGTTGGCATGTACTGATGTGTGTTTTGGTGGTTTATTCAAGAGTTACATGCCTTATTTCCTGGTAGTCTACTGTTCCCCTCCCCCCCATACTTGAACTGTAAAATATAAAAAATAATTTTATTGGCACTTCTGTGGTACTCTAGCACCCCCTGTCCATGTTCAAACGGGACAATAATAAAATATTTTGAATCATGAGTCCCTGGTAGTCTATTGTTCCTCCACCTGCCACCCCTCCAGTGCACTGTGGTAGGCCACCCTGCACCTCAGTCCACATGTCCCGAGTTGGTAAATGGTACAGTGTACCTGTCACCTCCATGGGCAGCTGCTGACTGAGTGCAGTATTAGTACTACTGCAGGCACTGTCAGAAAATAACTTTTGAGTGTGTCTGTGCAGTAGCGGTAATACTGCACTTAGTTGGCGGTTGGTTGTGGAGGTGACAGATGGGTTGTGCCAGTTGCTGACTGAGGATGAGTGGGGGAGGTGGAGGGTGGGTTGGCATGTTGGGGTGGGGGGAAACAGTAAAATAGCAGGGACTCTGTGCTAGCCCACCCTGCATGTGTCTCCACCTGTCCCCATTTGGTAACTGGTACAGTGTACCTGTCATGTCCATGGCCAGCTGCTGACTGAGTGCAGTACTAGTGCTACTGGAGGCATGCTCAGAAAGTAGCTTTTGAGAGCATTTGTGCAGTAGTGCTAATAGTGTACTTAGTTGTCAGTTGGTTGTGGATGTGAGAGGTGGGTTATACCAGTCGTCGACTGGGGATGGTTGGGGGTAGGTGCATGTTGGGCTGGCATGTTGGCATGTGGGGTGGAAACAGAAAACTACCAGGGACTCTGTAGTAGGACACCCTGTAACTTACTACACCTGTCCCCAGTTGGTAAGTGGTACAGTGTACCTGTCATGTCCATGGACAGCTGCTGACTGAGTGTAGTACTAGCACTACTGGAGGTACGCTCACAAGTTAACTTTTGAGAGTATCTGTGCAGTAGTGTTTGTGTATGGTGGGTGTAGTGTTGAAATGGAGGAAGTGTTCCATCTATCTGCGGATATCTGAGCTATTTTTGGAAATAGGTGGCAATGTCTGTGGTAGCATTCTATGTTGAGTCTGTCACATACATTTGAAGATACTGCATGACAATATTCAGATTGCAAGCTACAGAGCTATAGCCATTGTGAGTTGGGCTCAATATGTGGGACAGTGGCAAGGCATAGTGAGATATGTCTTTTCATGTAGGTATAAAGCCAGAAATGGAATATGTCTTTTTTTTTTAAATTTACAATGACTGGATCAAGAGGTGTGGTCATAGAGTCATGAGTAGAGATGCCACGTTGCTGATTGATGGTGAGAGTATACTGTGATAGTCGGAAGTTGTCCTTGTTATCTGTAAGGTGGTCAGCGGCAATTAAAAAGTAACTTGACAACAGTTGGTAGTATTGTGACTTTGTACTTATCTGAGATCTGTGCCATGAGACACTTACTTAGGTGTCTGTGCCACCTCTCCCCTCCGCCACCCCTTGCTGACCATTTGTAGGAGGTGGTGTTGCTACTGTTCTGCTTAGTCTGCATTCTGAGCTATACAGTAACAGTGCCATAGAAAACATGGTGATCAATATTAGAAGCACATAACAGTAACTGCATGAAAATAAAACTCAGGAGACAGAATTAGTTTAACAATTAGTTTATTATTTAAATAGTATTATAAGTTGAACCAGCATAACATTCTGTGGTGATTTGCATATGCAGCCCATGATGCTTTGCATTGTGTGGGCATGTGTGATTTTGTATTTTCTTGAAACTTGGCTTCCCAGCCAAATGCCCTTTGGGGTAACCCTTGCCTCTGTGTTTGCGCACAGAGGTTATTTGTCTTTTAAATAGTTTTTTTTATTTGAATGGGTTCACCACAACATAACCCAGACAGACCAACTTAGGGTAGCTGGTTCATTCCATTGGGGTGTCAAACAGACGAGGCATACTGATGAGTCCTGGTAGGACGAAACACTTGTCTATGTCATCTGTTAGCACTCTTTGCAAATTGTGAGAGAGGCCTTTTGGCATCATACAATTCTGCTTAAAGTTGAACCAGCATAACATTCTGTGGTGATTTGCATATGCAGCCCATGATGCTTTGCATTGTGTGGGCATGTGTGATTTTTTATTATTATATAGATATATAGAATTAGTTTAACGATTAGTTTATTATTTAAATAGTATTTTATATATATACATTTATATATATCTATCTATATATATATATAGATAGATTTATCTATCTACTGTATCTATCTATATATATATATATATATATATATATATATATATATATATATATGTATATAGGCTGAATTGATTGGTTGCTCTTGGGATGGGCAAAAAAAACAGTTTGTTGGTTATTTCTGTTATCGCTTCTCAGGATGTATTTTATTTGTTGTCATTTGCCTGAGCTGAGGTACAGTCTTTGCTTTCTGTTCGTAATGTTTTGTTGACACTCTGTATTAAGACCTGTGAATTTAAACTATTTGAATAGTAGTTTGTATGGGTGTTTATGCTAGAGAATATTTTCTTGACAAATGCTATTTTTTCAACATTTATTGCTGAGTTTTATTAGTTATGTGTGCACTAACAGTACTTCATTATTACCCTGACTTAGCAGTTCTATGTTTACAAAAATGGATAGTAATAAAATAGAGAATAATGGATGGGGAAGGGTTTGATATGAGAATTTAATACACACCTGAGTTGTGGGATGCTACGCTTCGCCCTTGGGGTTTATCAAAGCATCCCCCAACAAGGGTGTGCATTAAATTCTCATATCAAACACCCTCCCAATCTTTTATTTTTTATAATAACAGACCAGCAGTTTTTCTCCAGCAGTTTGTGAGACTGTTTGGCCCCGCTCACATACAGAATGTTGGCAAATGAGGGAGCAGCATACTTTGACTGGCATGGTTCATGAATGTCATGACAACCAGCCAGTTGTTATGGAAAATATCAACCAGTCAGTACATTGAGAGAAATTGCTGACCAGTTATTATTAATAATTAAAGATATGTTTTTGAAGAATTAAGTGGTGATATTGTACAACTGGCTAGAATATTGATATTTACTAACTGAGTTATCTTTAATGGTATTTAATATTTCAGTACATGTTCACATGATAAAGTAAGAAATGTTATGTGTTGGTCATGCTAGCATTATTAAATTTTCCTACAATTTCACTACATCTGTAGATTAACGTAGTGGTGTGATAGTTTCTGCAGATGGTTAACATCTGAGGAATAACGTTTAGTCAAAAATTTACAATTACATTATGAAGATCAGTGTAAGGCTATTGTTCTATTTTGTGTCAGTTACATGCGTGATTATTTTTTATGTCTGATTTAAGTACCATTGTATCAAATTAGTGATATGTTCATATTTGTTGGCACTACTTATGTTAAAATAGCA
The DNA here is from genome assembly GCA_016271365.2 of Neoceratodus forsteri. NCBI lineage: Eukaryota > Metazoa > Chordata > Ceratodontiformes > Ceratodontidae > Neoceratodus > Neoceratodus forsteri. The sequence goes on from CM028130.1 coordinate 1,133,668,547, forward strand.
GTTATTTATTGTAAGTTAGATGTTGTAATGTTAACCAGTTAGAAAGAAATTAAACTATCACAGACATGTGCCACATTTTTTTCCACTTTAGGGTGTGGCGATGGTACTCATGTCAGTATTGTTGGTAAAACTGATAATAAATGAGTTTTTAGAAGTATTATTTATTTGTTGAACTGGGAAAAAATTCCTCATCTGACCTCCAAATATATGGACAATCCTGTTACAGCAAGAGCAGACCAATTGTTTGCATTGTATAGCAGAAGTATACAATCATTGTAAGCATTTAATGATTACTTATGATTTGTATACTTTTGCAGAGATGTATAGAGCTTAATTATGCTGTGGCAAGAGGCCAGAAAACCACATGTATAGATCTCTTTTATGAGGTATTACTTATGTAAATAGTAGCACTTAATGTAATGCAATACCATTAAGTGCACAGAAATATTTTGTTTGGAACAGTGGTCAGAAAACAAAACAAAGATGCAAATTTCTAAGTCTATTGAACTTATGTACATTCATATTGAATCTCAGTATTATATACATATATACAAGTCTGAGCCGCATTCATTTTCAATTATTTGTCATATCCAGTGCTGTAAGCCATAGACTTGTGAGAGACAATGTCATATTCAGTGTTCAGAGTGCAATAACAGTGATAGCAAATTCTATCACATCGTTTTCAAAAATTTAAGCATACTAGTAGAGATGACACTATGGTGCAGGCAGTGATACTCTCAATGTGGGTGTGATAGGTACATTTACCAAGACATAACATACTAACTGATGTTGAGTAATATCCAGCTCCCTTGAGTCTGCTTGGATTTGGCGGAAGTCAAATTAGTAAGTATCATAGTAAAGGTCAGTAATGTAGACAACAACAGGAAAAGGAATCTGAACTTTACCTAATGTGTGCTGTTGAAACAAATAGGATTCTCAACTAAATATGTTGAGAAAAGTTGTTGCAGCTCTGGTAAGTGTTTAAATAGGTAAATGGATTTGTCATTGCATTGTAAGATAGTACTGCAACATAAGTGATTAAACAGCAATATGTGCTGTGGTATGTTAAGTTAAGTAAGGCATCTGCAAAAAGATATGACTGAGAAGCTATTGATTACAGTTCAATACCCTCAAGTCTACTTGAACAGTAATAATGCAGTTTTTTGTTGTGAGTATATCTAATTTGGAAATGCTGAATTTCTCAATAGAATGTTTTTGAAATTCGATTGTGATTAATGAGCAAAACAGTCTTGTTTTGCATCTGTATTATGAGGGTAGCAGATTGATACACAGGGATTTGTGTGCCATAGCTAGCTGCATTGCTGTACTGTTCTGTTACCTTTTTCTATGGCAGAGAAATGTGTTAGTACAGAATGGGCTGTGGTGAATTTGTGCAACAAGTGCAACACATTGGTCACCATGGGTGTCAGGAGACGCTAGTAGTGTTCAATGAAGTTTGCAACATAAATGTGTATGTGTATTGGTGATTAAGGAAAAAATCTGGCTGGTATATGCAGATGCAATGTTATTTTTGCAGAGGCACTGGTTTACTGATATGCTGTGATGACACAGCATCACTCTTTCATACATTGTGCAGCATTGGTGCAGTGGAGTATTATGACATATGCATCCTACAGATTTCTTGAGAGCCTTTCCCTTAGGATGCATACTGTATTATTACACACTACCTATCCCTTTCTGAATCTTCGTCACGTGACATAGTGTCCAGAGTGAATGGATAGGCCGTGATGGAAGGTTATTGCATGGGTGTCAAACTGAATACCTGAGAACATAGTTCTTCCAGCAATGAAGTGTGAAATTGGTGTTGTGACTTTCATGCCTTGAGAATTAAAGTGCTGTAGTACAATAATAATATATGAGTTTCAATATGTAAGTCTCAGAGAGCATACACAAGACCGACCACATCTTTGACAGAGCCAACCAGTTTCTGCATTAGCAAATAACTTGAGGAATTTCACAGTTGTCTATTCAGGGACATAGACAGAGAGCCACAGCATATCCTGTGTTGTTTGTGATTCTTTGTGTCCACATGTCAAACATGTGTACTTGGCCACATAGTCAGCCTTGAAGTGTTGATGCAGAACTATGCCATCATCTGCTAAACTGTTTATTATTCCCATCATGAACTCTGTGACATCTTGTTGTGCATTGTTAGCAAACATAGATTGTCCTGCATATTGATCAAGAGTTACCCTTAGAGGAGTTAAGCTTTGTAAACTGGGCAGCTCATCTTGAGTACCTCTTTAATGCCTCTGACAGAGGTGTTGATGGGCAACAATTTAACACACTAACAAACTCAGGGATGTGGATGAGTGCTTACATAGTTGCATTTGCATAGCAGTTGGCTCCTGTACTGTTGTCAAATGTTGGCAGTGTGTTGACTCCAATACATTTTTTCACAGGAGGGATGCAAGCAGTCTCTTAAGAGAGTGCTGCTTTGTGCAGTACTCAGGTGATAACTGTGGAGTCTTACTATGCTGTCTTTTCAGTTTGTGTCCTTCATCAATTGTAATTGCAGTGACAGATGCGTAGCAATTTTATCGATCAACTTATGCAAGTCATTACAATTAAAATACATGATTAAAATTTAATCAAACACACATTTTTATAATTTCCATGTTAAAACATCCATCATATAACATTAGTCCTCAATTTTACATTCTTCTTAGTAATATCCACATTTTTAAATATTTTTAAATATTGACATATTGAACAAATTATAAACAGCTTAACCCACCGCTTAAGTAAAAAATTTCATCACATGCAATGTTTTCTGCTCAATTATTTTTAAAAGGGAGACCACAGCAAGTAATATTTTCAGGTTATGAGATTTTTACAAGAAATTCAACATAATTTCTGGATTTAATTCAAGTTTTCTCAAAATCTCCCCCCAAATTTTCCTTCTATCTTTCTTATATAGAAGGCATATTATTAATAAATGCCGAAGTGTATCTTTATTTGTTCCACATTTACATAGTATATCCCCCATTATTTTCTCTTTACTATATAAATTTATTTTTCAATTTGTTATAATAATCTCGAATCTTGCTCGGGTTAATAATTTCTTAAACTGAGGATTGATCTTAGCTAAGTAAAATTCTAATTCATGTGACCTCTTATTTTTAACCATCCATTCATTCACTTTATATTGTTTACACAGTGCCAAATCCAATTGGGTATAATAATCTCTAACACTATCTTTAATTCTTAATGTAATTATATCTGCTGGACAAATCATACTTTCCGTAATAGTCTCTAACAACCCCATTGGTTTTAATATTTTCTCTACTATTTCCATACTTGGTAATAACCTATAATATTTGCTATACTCCATTGCCTCCTCCATACATAATCTAGGAAACTTTTAATTACTCATATTATACACCTCTAACCAACAGGTCATTTGTCTTGTTTTTATTTCACATCCCAATTGGTATTGGCCCAGTTCTGCCCTAACTATTGCTGATGGCGTCCCAATAGGAAGACCCAACATTTTTTTATAAAATTTATTCAAAATACATTCTAATTTAGAAAAATCACCAAATTCCCAAATTTCTGCCCCATAAAGTATTTGAGCTTTAACTTTTGCATTTAAAACCCTCAAGTTTCCTTTTATTGACTGCCCTCCATGTTTACACGTAAATCTATTCATTACTGCCATGAATCTATTTACTTTACCATAAGTTTCTTTTATATGCTTATTCCATAATCCATCCTGAGTGAAAACTATTCCTAAATAACAAAATTCTTTTACCACTTCCAATCCATTTCCATCTATTTTATATTGATATTCTTTTTTATTCCGTCTGAAGACCGGTATTTTTGTTTTCTCATAATTTAATAATAAATCTGCCTTCTTACATTCTCCAACAAATTTAATTAACATCCTGTTTATGCCTATGAAGCTTGTTGATAATAAAGCTACATCATCTGCAAATGCCAAATAAGCACAATGCTTCTTCCCTATTCTAGTCAAATGAAAAGTCTGGATCATGTAATTTTACTTAATATTGTTTGACAATATAAATTAAATAACAATGGTGAAAGAGTACATTCCTGCTTTACCCCAATGTTAGTTTGAAACCATTGTGTCAATTGTCCCTTTGTTGAATATCTTACGCTTGTTTAATTGTCCTGATATAATCGCTCAATTATTGTCACCATATCCCTATCCACTCCTAATCCTTTTAATCTTTCCCACATCATACTATGATTCACTTGATCAAATGCTGTTTTTAGATCAACAAATATACAATATAGCTTTTGTTTTTTAATCTTAGTATACTTGTAAATTAAATGCACCAATGTCCAACATTGGTCTAATGTAGATTGACCATTTCTAAATCCTGCTTGTGCTATATCAATAATATTATTTTTCTCAACCCATGTTGTCAATTTATTGTTTAATATTTTAGTAAATATCTTCTCTGTACTATCTATTAAACTAATTGGTCGATAACATTCTGGACTTTTTTCCCCCTTTTTTAAATATTGGAACAATTATATTTAGTTTCCAGCTTGTTGGTATTATTCCTTTATCCCAAATCTTGTTAAATAATATTGTCAGATAAGGAACCCAAAATCGAGCTGTATGAAAAGTAACATCAAAAGGTATCCCATCCGGGCCTGGAGCTTTATGTTTTTTGAAAGAATCTAAAACCTTCCATACATCCTCTTCCATAAATGGTTTATAGTTAATCAATTCTTGATTTTTAACGTCAAATCCATTCTTACCGTATTGTTCATCTATATTTTGTTTCTTTTTATTTGTTGTATAAAATAAGCCTTTATAATATTATACCCATACATCCGGCTCAATTAATGTAGTTATCCTATTGTCATAATTTAATTTACCATTATTGACTATATTCCAGAACTTATTAGAGTCATTTGATACTACAGCTTCCTCTAATTATGTCCATAATTTAAGTTTGTATCTTCCTTTATTTATTTTCAAAATCCTTTTATACTCTTTTCTTAATTTGTTCATTTCTCTGTTCTTGTTTTCTAACAAACTACCTTTTAAAACTCTCATTAACCCATTAAATTTCCTCTTTGCATCCCTACATTCTTTATTAAACCGTGCCTGTCCCTTCCTTACTATTATAATTTGTTGCCTAGAGATGATCTGCCTGACATCAACCATAATAATATTATATTCCAGTAATGTTTCTATATAATTTTTATCATCAATATAATTATTTATTTTATCCACTATACCTCCATTATACATTAACTGGATAAGTTTCTCTCCTTCTATAATATCCCACCCTATAACATTCTTTCGTATCAATTTCAACACTTCAGGTCCCACTTGATCAACAACAAATTTTGTCTGATCCTTTTCCAACATTAGTTCTATGGTGGCATGCTGGCTCTCCAAAGTTGCTTTTATCCTTATCTCAACACACTTTGATAGCAAATTTAGATTAACCGAAACAATCTATTGTTGATGACGCACGACCCCCTTGATATGTATAATTACTCGGAATATCACCTTTAATTCTCCCATTTAATAAAAGGACATTTCTATCACATAACTTCCTATGGACAAGAATTCCCTGATTATTTACTGTGTAGTCCATCACTTCCCTTTTAGCCATTAGATTATTCTTCTCCAAATGAGAACAACAAGATACAATTTCTTCTGGTATTCCTTGTAGGGTGCCCAATCTTACATTAAAATCTCCTACTAATATTATTTTGCTATTAGGATATTCAAATGTCAACCTATCTAATTCCCTTGATAATTTTTTCAACCAATCCTTATCACCGTAAGAACTATTTATTGGAGGTGCATAGATATTTATTAATATTAAATCATCTTCTCCTTCCTCCTGTATATATACTATTAATATGTTCTTACTATCAATCTGTATATCCTTTGTTTTCACTTTATTATTTAATTTACAGAAAGTTTGAAGACCCCCTGCATTCCTTCCATATCTCTTCAACTTTTCCACTTTTTTCCAATATGTCATATATCCATCTAAATAAGCCTCATTCATCATCCATGTTTCCTGGATACATATATACTCAAACGTTTTAAAATATTTTACTAAATCCAGGTCTCCTAATCTTTCCTGTAATCCCGAGGAATTACAAGTAAGAATTTGAATCTTGTTCTTTGATTCTATCTTGTTCTCATTAGGTTCTCTCTCATATAAAATCGCATTAGTCCTTATATTATACTCTGATGTCTGTGACCTCCTTTCATTACTTTTCAAGGCAGTCACTGATCCAAATCAGTTAATAATGTATATCTATTTGATGTTTCTATAATAACTTCCCATGTCCTTGATTCTTTATACTTTTGTACTTCTTGATCCATCTCTTTTAATTCCATACAAACATATACACCAAGATCATCCAACAATGGCTGTCTCTGTATTAATAGTTCAAAAATAGTTCCCTTTTTCATCTTTACCAATATTTGACCATCTTTTTCACATTGAATAGCCTGTGTTACTTTGTGGATGCAGCCCTCAGTGCCTAACAGTATATTTAATAAATCAGCCACTTTGCTCTTAAGATTCTTGCTATTTTCCATATAGAATTGTTTTAAGCCATATATGATGACCTCCTTTATTTTGCCTCCTTTTTCTATAACCACGTAATATTCCGGAAATAACTCACCCAAAGTTATCAATTCTCCAGCTTGGATTCCCATTTTACCTAGCTCTTTTGCTTGTTTGTCAATAGCTTTCAGAGCATAATAATGGTCTGTAACCACCAAAACCAATTCTAATTCCATAATAGGCCTCACAATACTAATACTGTTCAGCATTTGTCTGCATCCACTTAGTACACTGTCTAATAAGTTCTTAACCATTTTTGACAAACTTTCTTCTGTTTCATTAGGCAAATATGCCATTTTATACAAAGGTAAAACAAAATCTCTTTTTTTTAATTGTTTCAATATTTTCTCTTGTTTATTATCTCTCTCTTCACCATCCAACAATGATTTTTCTAGATCATTTCTTCCTAAAGTTCCTTTTTCCATCTTCTCCTCCACATTGCCGTTCACTTTCTCTATATCATCTACAACTTCTCCACATCCTTTTTGTATTTTTGTCCTTGTTGTCTTTTGTTATTCTGTACTGTACCAATCACTTTCCTTCCATCTTCTATTTCCTTGCTCTTTACCTTATTTTTTCCTTCCAACACTCTCTTTCCACTTGTTTTTTTTACTTATCTTCTGTGGATTTGTTTAACCTTTTTTCCCTTATTCTTTAAACCTTCTATAATTACTTCAGTTGTTACCCTTTCTGTCTGTCTTCCTTTAATATTTTCCTTTGTCCTTTATTTTCAAATCCTTTTTTATATTATTTTGGCCTTTTATTACCTGTTCCTCCTCTACTTCATCTTTTAACCTTCTAACATCTTTACTGGTTCCTTTATCTTTATTCACATTCTCATCTTCCATCTCTTTATTTTCTTGTTGTTCTCCTTTTTCCCATATATCAGGAAATCTGTTTTTTAAATCCACACATATGCTTTCTTCCCTAAATATTTTATCTGGGAGCATCACATATTCTAGTGAATTCTCTCCTTCACTTACCTCTTTTTCAGCATATTTCTTAATTTCCTCTACTTTCTCATCTAATTTAAATGTCATCTCTTGTTGGATTCCAAAGTTATTTTTATCTTGGTTTTCAACAAGATAATCTAATCTAATCTAATCTTGTTTTCAATCGTTATTCCTTTTAGGAATGCCAACTCATTTTTAATCTCAGTTAACTGTTGATAGATCAATACTTTAGATTGTAATGGGTCTGTAAGTACTCTTCCAACTTCTTTTGTTCCCTCTAGATCCAGATCCATCATAGAGATGCTAATTGAATTATGAGACCATGATAGTTCTTCCTCTGCCCAGGTCTGTTGATTATCCAGAGGACTCAATGTCTCATCTATTACTATTGACTTTTTAAATTTGTTGTCTTCTTGTATTTCCCCAGCATTCCTAGTTAAACCATCTTGATTATTTGATTTTTTTGATTCTTTTGTTGCATTCCATACTTCCATATCATCATTATTTTCCCTTATTTTGTTCCCCCTCATTAGATCTTAAACTTTTCACTTCCTGCATCTTATTCATTCTTAATCCCTCTAATCCTTTATCGATATTAGTATTTTCAGTTACCTTCAAAAATGTTGTAATATCTCCATTTGGAGTTGAAGTACAAACTATGTTGTTCATAATCTTTACTATTTCTTCTTTTTTAATTTCAGTTTGTCTAAACTTATTTTATTCCTTCTTTTATTTGGCATTTTCCCAGCCAATAATCCTAGTAAAGAGCTATCTCCCCCTTTCTTCACCTCCTTCTGTTCCCTTTTATTCTTGGATTTGGCCTCTAGTAATTTAACCATTGGTTTGCTTCTGGTCATAACAGGTATTTAATCTAAGCAGTATATATATATATATATATATATATATATATATATATATATATATAAACTTACAAAAATTACTAAACTAAACAGTATATATAATTTCAAAAAAAAAATACCTCTTATCTGGCTCAACCCTAATAGAAATAACAAAATAAATAAATTATACAAAATAATAATATTAATGTACACTTAAACCAATCACCTTCCAAAAATAATAAGTTACACTGGTCTTCAATTGGTCTTCAGTTGTTAATCAAATATAAATCAATATAGAATAGAAGTCTGTTTTGAATTTTATATTCAGTGTAAGTCCCGAGCAAAATGTCCCAGATGTCTTTAATCTGTTTTTCCACCGCAAAATGCCTCCTTCCAATCCATCCAATGTATCTGACACTTCATTTCTATATAATGGATTCACTTCTTCAGGTTATCGTAATCTTGTTCTGAGTCCCTGAGATGGTGCTGCATCTCCTTAACTTTCAGATCTGTATTTACTGCAGAAGTTTGTCGTTCAAACCCTTTTTCTGCCAATCTTCTTGTGGTTTCTGCAACTTTACATTTTCCTTCAAGCACTAGCATCTCTTTTTGTCTTTCCTGAATAATTCTCCCCGTTTACATGCAAAGTTCCAAAAGTTCTTCCTTCTCTTTACAGAGCTTCTGCAGCTTGTGCTCAAGTTCAGCATCTTCGGATTCTTGCTTTTCCTTAACTTGCTTCAACTTTAGATTTGTCTCTGAATATCTTTCTTCAGCATCTCTTAACTTCTTTTTCAATGACTCTGTTTCATTTTTAAGAATATTTTCTTCATTTCTGCGGTGTTCTAACAATTCCTTCTCCTTGTCCTCAAAGTTTTTTGATGCTTTTTGAGATTGCAAGGTTGATTGCTTCAGATTCATCCGGTTTAGTCCCCTTTTGACGATAACTGAATCTAAGCATGTTGGTCTGCTCCCATAGCCATAAAACCACCCTACTGGGTAAGCATCTCACTGTCCCAGTGACAGATGTGTATTTGGGAACTGGTAGTAAAGGAGCATTTGGTTGGTATAATATTCGCAATCTGTTGTACTCAACTATACATTTTGTGTCAGCACATATTTTGCTTTCTGCCAGTTTCACTATGTGTACTCCAGACAATTGTCTTACATGAGACAGGGCAACATAAGACATGCCATCCTTGAATATACCAGTGACTATATCTATTATGGCACTATCACTGTTTCCTTGTCACATATATGTATTTCACAAATTCAAACTTAACTGTGACTCTGTCTATTGGGTGAGGTATTTCACAGTTGTCAAATTTTGCAACTACAAACTTCAGAGCTGTACCCTTTACATTGTACAGGAACTCTTAGATATATCTCATGGCTCCATTTACGAGACCTCGATCGACATCAATATTTCTGCAAAGCATGACACATGCATTTCTACACAGTGGTAGCACAGCTTCCAGATCAGCTGTTCGTGACACATCATTTGTGAGCTCTTTCAGATTATCTGCCATTCTTGATAACACTGTTCGTGATAGAGTAATGACATCCATGGTATCTATGCATGGTAGAGTGACAATAGGCTGCTGTTCTCTCTTCACCATGATGTCATTGAACTCTGCACACTGTGTAAGCTTTTGGAATAGATATACAACATGTACTCCAGCTTTCTGAACATGTGCAAACATATCACAAGCATCCTGAATAGGAGTATTATTTCTTGTGATAATGTGCTGTCTTAGCATCTCAATGTGGGTGGGTGTAAGTGCACCAATACATGCTTCATCAAGTAATGCTTTGTAAGACATGTCACCTTGTTGTCTCATGTTCTGAGAGAGTTCAACATATGAGAAAAATTTCCACAGATTAACTCCACCAATGCATCCAATTGTTTTCTGTGCCTCTTCAATGGATAGACTACAGAAAACATGCTTACCATTTACATGGGCTAGCTGAAGGAGATGTCCAAGAACAAGGATGTCCTTCCCACCAAACTGCATTAGTTCTGAGTATCTCCTGTAGATGTAGGTGGATAAATGTGAGTAGAACATTTGAGACCATGCTGATCTCATCAATTATGAGAAAATGCATTTTGTCAAACATTGACCTCAGTTCACTGGCAACATCATATGACTATTTCCTGTAATCATCACTCTTTCCATGCTTGACTGGCAACATGAATAACCTATGGAGTGTGATACCACCAATGTTATAAGCTGCCAATCCTGTAGGAGCTACAACAATAACAGATGTTGGTGTACTGGTAAGGTCACACACTCCTTTGCTTATGGCTTCAATCAAGAAACTTTTACCAGTCCCAGCAGCACCATTTACAAACATCCTGATTGGTGTTTCCTCTTCACAAAGACATTGCTTTTCATAGTGCTGGATTGCATGTTTAACTGCTTGCATAATAGAGTGATACACAACTCTTTGGTGTGAGTTTAACTTGTCAACAATGTTGGTGACTGACTCTGAGAAGTACATGCTTTGTTGCATTGTGCCCTCAACCTCTGACATCAGCACAGCTGGGTCATTAAGAGGAAGAGGAGCACCAAGTGTGCCTTCTCCTTCCACATCAACCATTTCCTGTGATGAAACAGGTGTGTCATCATCTAGGACTTTCTTCATGTTCTCTATCTGTTTTTTTTTCCATTTCAAGTCTCTCAATGTATGTCTCAGAGACATGACTCTGGAAGGTATGATATGTTTGCATGAACTCTTGTTCATATGAATCAGACAACCCTTTTAACTCAGATTCTGATCTCCAAGGTTTGAATAGGAACAATAGAGCAAAATAATAATGTTCTTTGCTTTCTATTGTATTCAAGGTCAGTTTGCAGTGGTCAGTTAGCCATGGTTTGCATTTTTTTACAAGTGAGCCATCAAAGCCAGTGACTTTATATTTTCCTTTTTCTGGGTCAGAAGGAACACCCCACTTGTAGTCATACCATTGAGCAGCCTCAAAGAGATACAGATCATCCATAGCACTGTGCCACTGTGGATTGTAGTTGTCAATTAAGTTGCTCTTAAGAATACTTGTGGATGTTGATCTTGTGGCAGCCAACTCCTCAATCTCTTCATGGCTCTTAAGAACACGGCACCCATTCTGCTTCTGATTTACATTTAAGAAACATATGGACTCTGATTTACCATATAGACATACTCCTGTGAGCCGGTCACTTGCTTCATAGGCTCCGCACTCACAGTGTGATCAAGTCTTAAGCCCTAGTGACCAATGTCTGGAAGACATTGACCTATCACAGTTTGACAGCTCTTCCCACATTTCTTGGAAGTTAGGTTGCTCATGTTTAGTAATGTATGATGTTACATACCTCACGAGAGCCATTGAGTTGTCTGCAACAAACTGAACATCAATGTTTGTTTGCCACATCAACAGAAGAGAAGGACTATAGTCATTGACGTAGACTTCTGATTCTGTGCGAGGTAGTTCATACACTTGCTTCATTGACTTTGCTTTCAGGTGGTGTTGCATGGCTGAAAAAACATCATTCAGTGAAGCAGCTAGGCAAACACACCTTGGGAAGCCAAAACTGCAGCGAGTATACCACTGACCTTTGTTTTTAACTTTCCTATGACAGTATTTGCCATAGAGGTGTCATTGGAATTTCTGCACCAGTTTCCACAGTGTTGTGCTATCATACTTGTCTGGTATCTGACATGTCACATACTTCAAGACGAAGCTTAGAATGTCAGATATTTCATTGTATCCAATTCATGGGGCATCTTTAATCCACAGCAACATATGAATGTGTGGTGCTCCACGGGCTTGGTACTAAACCCTCCAGAAGTAGTGCTCAACAATACTGATGGGAGGATTTGTCTTAGACAGTATGAATTTCAAAAGACTCTGGAACTGGTGGTGGAAGTAATGTGAAACGGTTACTGGATCAAGTGAGCAGAGTTCATTGAGAGTTATTGTTCTCAACATCAGAGTTTTCCCCTCTCAGTATATCGAGCAGATCATCCCAATAATATTCTGTGCAACTGAATGTCACAAACCATGTTGCTGGTCCAAACTCTCTCAGCATGTACATTACCTCAGAGTGATGTCTGTACTAATATTCTTTGGTACCATGCACGCTAGACAAAATAGAAGAAAGACTGACTTGCAGTGTTTCATCTTTGGTCTGCAACTTGTGTAGTAACTGTGCAGCTGTCATATTATTGAATTCTGTCCCAAATCTCAATGTGTGAGCAATATTAGCAGATAGGACACTAAGTTCACTTTCCCAAAGAAAGTGGAACAGGTATGCGATGTTTCTTCAAGTATTCATGAGGTCCTATACTCAGCTCCTGGTACTCAGACTTCTCGTTCATCTAATCTACCACCTGAGCCAAGTGGGAACAGATCAGAGAAACAACGAGCTTCTAGAGTGGCCTCCCATATACTAACAGGATTGCCCTCCACTTGTTTCATTTGATATAAATCAATGTTATCCATTACTAGGTCTTTGCCATGCAATGGGTGTATGGTGAATTGCTCATACACATTCTGTACAGTTGCCATGTCAACCTTATCAAGTATTGCCTTGTCAGAGTTGTCTGTGGCAATATCTGATGAGAGACCACTAAATGAGTCAATGTCAATTTCAGCATAGAAAGAATTGTGCTCTTTTAGATATCTCAAAGCATTCTTCACATTGTCTACATTGACAATCTCTTGTCATATAGTTTTCACCTTTGTTGGCACACCATTTACCAAGATGACTACAATATTGTACTGAGAAATAGTGTTGACATTGTCTTGCAAAGGTAAAGGCAGGTAGACAACAGAGCCTTTGAGAGACCATACAAGTTCTTTGTTTGGTAGATCTCGTATCCTTTTATTCAGCCTGATGATTGTTTGAAATGGCTTCATGGTCTAAATGAGAATCCTTTCATACAAGTTCAACACTGTTATCTCATTAGGTGTTGGTTGTACTTCCATTTTATTGAGTATTGATCGAGGAGGTAAACTATCATTCTTGATTTTGTTATGACAGTAAGAACAGAGTGACACAGTTGTGAGTTCTTCAAAGTCAGACTTTAATAGGAGGTACAGTATGCATGGAGACATCCCCACATTTCATTCCAAGATGGAATGTTTTTCAGGTCTACTTTGACACATAAGTGCTTGTAGAACAATCATTCACATGACACACATATTGTATCAAATTTCTCTGTTTTGCTTAATTAAAATTTAGCAAATTCACAACCAAAATGTCTTAGGAGTTGCTCTTCTTTAACCAGAGATGCCTGAGGAGCAGTTGCTTCTTCAGGAACAGTAGCAGCAGACCTCAGTCTTTGGGTTCTTTGCAACTTTTTGATTAAGTCACTAAGTCTTTCAACATCTCTATCATCGAACAATGCTTGGAATTGCATGTAGTCTCGAATGAGAGATCTGACGTGATACAACCTTTGCACAAATTTGTGAATGCCAGAGTTATGCACTGCTAGCATACGGAAGTGATGAAATGTGCTGTTGCAGTTCATGGACTGTAAGCATTTGAGGGACTGACCCATCAGGCCTTTGTGAGGCCGGACCTCACACTTGTCAATGTTATGAAGCAGTGTGTGTCGTTCAGATCTCTTTGTGGTAAGAGTTGTTGAGAGAAGACTTTTTATAGATATAATAGATTCCTCTCTAATGTTATATGTGCTGTCACTTGATCATTTTTTTTGCTGATGACTTTGGATTGCTTTTAACTTCTTCAGCTTCATTGCCATTGTTCGGATAGATGGTTTCATGGGATAGAGGTAAGACATTCTGTAGTTTTACATGCTTGTCTTGTGTTACAGTAATATTTCTACTGTGTGCATGGTATGTCACTTCCCAGAAGAATGCTTCTGAGTACTCTGAATGAAACCAGTCTCCTTGAAACACAAGAGAAATATTTCCTCTGTTTAAGTGCTCAAAAGGTAAAATAGTGTTTCTCATCTCCTCAGTCTTTGTACTCAGTTTATCAATGGCTGACATCATATCAGTCCAGAGTTGGGAACGTATTGTTAGAGCCACATTAACAAATCATCTTGCTCTTAAGTGGAGTTTCATCAATGAGATCTTAGAATGTAGACTGTTACCTTTGCATCTCACTATTTTGGAGACCTTGCATTCAATCCTTGCTCTGTGGACTAGCTTTTTGAAAAAAATTATCTTACTGTATTGAGCATTAGCAGAGGTACTACGCCTAGCATTCTTTTTCTGTCTCACATGTCTACGCTTTGGTGATGACAGTGCTGGACATTGTGATTGTAATGTTTCTCTAGGAAGGCTACTTGTAGTAGTTTTCTTAAAGGAGTGTTTCTGTTTCCTTAATTGTGTATGATTTACTCTGTGTGTGATGTGGAGAGAAGAGTTTTTTATGCTTCTGTTTAGAAGCTTTACCTTTTGTTCTTGTATGGCATGACAATGAACAAGCAGTACAGCTAGCACTTTCTTTATGTGCTCTGGTTTTAGGGCAGATGACCATGATGAAATTGGTGAAGTATTTCTTCAATATGTTTACTGTTGTAGTCCCCTAAGGAAAGTGAAAATACATATATTTAGTAGTAAACAACACTAGCCACTTGGCAATATATCAGAAATTGTTAATTTGGAAAATAATACGTAGTATTGTGCTAATAATAAAACATCTGCTATGATTAGCATTACTTCGTTATGAATTATTTAACTATTGTGTGCATAGTACTGTGCACTTACTATTGCAGCCACTTGTCACGTGGGCAAAAGTTGATAAAGAAGAATATGTGCCACGTTTATTGGTTGGTGTTTGGGTAGTATTAAGTGTAAATTCGTGAAGCTGTCAAATATTTCTTGTGACATTGTTACATGCACTTATGCTGACATATAATGATAAATGGAATAGGAAGTGTTGTGTTGATCGATTGTTACAATCATACTATTATGGTTCTGGCTGAATGTGGTGATTATGTCAATAGTCTAGTTGAGTTGAAATAATATTACTTTATAGAGAGTTGGGATGGAATTATTACATGAGTCTAATGATGATTGGCTCTTATAGTGCATGTATAGAAAGTTGTATAAGTTAAAATTTGTGAATTTGTATTTTTTGATGCAATCAAAGAGTTTGTCAAGTCATGAACGATCCTCATGGTCAAAGATGGTCACGATCAAAGAATTTGCAGTCTCGCAAACAAAGAATGTGTAAATGGTGTGCTATTAGTGTAGAAGTTTGTTTATGTTGGTTTCATAACATGCAGAACTTGTGAACTGTCAATAGACATATGTGACCATTGTGTGGTGGGATAGTATATAAATAGTTGAGTTTTAGAGCTTTTACTGTTTTTTTGGTGAAATCACGTGGTTTTCTTCATGACCTAAGAATTTGTTAAGTCATGGTTCAAGTTCACGATCAAACTGAGTGGCAGTCAAAGATTTTGCACGCTCTCAGTCAAAGATCGTAAAAAACACGGGAGGTATGTAAAAATGTTTTAAAAACAAATAAGACAAGTATTTCTGTTACTTATGGATCATTTAAATGCTAGGAGGGTTTCTGTACTGTATTGCTGTTGAAAATATTGGGTTTGCATTGTGAGAAAAGTTTAAATTCGAAGTCTCACGTTATTCTCGCGATCAAAGATTTTGTAAGCTCACGGTCTATTCTCGCAGTCAAACCGAGTTGTGGTTCAAGATTTTGCACGCTTATGGTCAAAGATCTTAAGAATGCTGTAATTATGTGAAAATGCATCAAAAACAAATAAAACACTATTCCTTTTACTTATGGGTTATAAAAATGCTAGGAGGGTTTATCTTGCTGTGATGCTTTCAAAATATTGGGTTTAGACAGTCAGATGCGGTTTACGTCGAAGTCTCACTTTATTTTTGTGGTCAAAGATTTTGTATGCTTGCGGTGAATCCTCGCGGTCAAACCGAGTCGTGGTTGAAGAATTTGCATGCTCGCGGTCAAAGATTATAGAAAATGTGGAAATTAATTTCAAATGTGCTGAAATGATATAAAAACAGTTTTCTCCTTGTTTATTAGTTAGTATAATGCTATTAGGGTGTGTCCTGTTGAAAAAAGTTAGGCAAGTATTGTTTTTTTCACTGTGAAAGACTGCTAATGTCGAAATCTCACGTTAGTCTCGCGATCAAAGATTTTGCACAGTCGCGATTGATCCTGACGATCAATGCGAGACACGGTCAAAGAAATTGCATGCTCGCAATCAAAGAAATGGCTAGATTAGTCATGTGAGTTTCCTGAACCAATAGAATTGAAGAATAACACTCTGGGGGCCATTTTACATTGAGTGATCAAGAAGGCAAGAGGGCAGATTAAGAAAGTAAGTGCTTGGTCAAATATGATAGAACTTGGGGAAAGTAATTTTTAAAGTTTTAAAGAGTTATTTAACAGTGTATTGGCAAGTTAGGAACTATTGTATGTATTTTTTCACAACTGATATTGGCAGGAACTGTTTACTTGAGCTAGATTATTTATGGAGTTTACAGCAATTTTGATATTTTGATAGCAGCATGGCCTGGGAAAGTGTCACACAGTTTAGCAATAGATTTAAGTGTTTATATATCTGTGTCACCAATGGATTGCTTTTGGTAAACTCATGCAAATAGCTTTTTGAGAGTGTGATTTGTACAAGTGAAAAAGAAAATCAGCATTTATTGAAAAGCTGTATGTTTTATGCATTTTGCAATTTAGTCAGTCAAACTGCTGTGATTGTTTTTTTACAATAACTTATTGTCCTTAGGATATTTTTTGTGGCTCAAAATAGTCTTTATTATACAATGGCATGAAAAAATCCTGCACTCTGATTGGTCAGTGTTGGACTGGACCCGGGATGTTATCCCAGTACAACATCACGGATCTAGTCCCAACGCTAATGTGACCAAATCACAAAAAAAATCACTACCGGCTGCCCATTTGATGCCACCACCCAGACTCTTTCAAACAGCAACACACACCAGCATGATTTTACTGTACCTTCAGCACTATGATGATTCTCCCCTGCCTTCAGGAGCTCACACCATCAAATCACACTTTACAGCTTCCTGCATGTATCCAAACCAGTGAAACCCAAACTGCAGGCTTACACAAAAATAGCGGCTTCACATTATGATGTCTTTTATCGCAGCACGCAACCAGCTCACAGTTTCCCTCAAAAGTTGCATACAGTAGCGGTTTGGTATGAAAGCCCTTCATAAACAGAAATAGTTTTTCTTCACAATTCCTTTTCTAGCACCTGAAAGATAAAATGCACCTCTCCTCTTCTTTGTATGGCAACCTCCTCACATTCTCCAATTTCACCACGTAAGCCCTCACATCTTTCACACAGCACGAACCAGTGGGAAAAAAAACAAAACTGATCTTTCTCTCCACAAATTGTTCTTCACACAATCTGTCTGCACTCAGTTAACACTGCCAGCACTTACATACGGGAAAACGGCAGCTGACAGAGACTGCGAGCGGGATATGGAGTGTAGGAGTAGTGACAAATAACAGGAGATCAGCAGTAAATACCAGACTCTACATCTGGAGAATTACGCACACAAACCGCCAGGCAAACAGACGGGGAGGTTCATGGCAACAGAGAGCAACCTCACAGTTGCACAAAATCACAGACTGCCACCTACTGACTAGACTGGGCACTATTTTTTGTATTAGTATGCCTACACACAGAAAAATAATTAAAAAAGAAGCACAAAATGTATTTTAAACTTATTTAGTCTTTTTTTCTTCATCGAACCATTGTATAATAGCAATAATGCACTCCAGGGTGTGTGTTGTGCTGGGATAACGTCACTTCTGGGGTGATTAGTCACACTCAGCCTGTGGCCTCATGCCTAATCACCCCAGGCATGACGTTATCCCAGCACAACACACACCCTGTTGTGCATTATTGCTTAATTATTCACTGTTTGCTAGGGTATTTTTGGTATCTCAGACTGGCTGATCTGTACAAGTTGACAGTTAGTGTGCTAAGGAGATTTATTTTTACTCAGTGCTACTTTGGTTTGTGACAATTGCTGGCTGATCTAATAATAGTGGTACTTTCTTGCTTCATATGTGTGTGTTTTAATTGTTGTGGAATCCTGACTTGGAATGATATTGTGTCTTGCCTAGCTGAACCAGGTACTGCTTTTGCACTTGTTACATAGAGAGAGACAATATATTTAACTTGGGTAATTAAATCACCAGTACTTCTCCTGCAAATAGTTTATCATTAAATTAAACTGAATTGGTGAGACCTGTGCAATCAAATTAGTATAGTATTATTGATTATTGTTGTTCACTATTTCTGTCAAGTATTAAGAAATGGTTCCACTCACCACTCAAGCAGCTGGCTGAGTAAGAGAGGGAATTTAGTTTGCCAGAACATTATGGCTAGTGACTTAGACCAATCAAAGTTTGTGTTACTGGCAAGTTATGAGGTGTGCCAATCAGATGACAGTATTCTCCCCCAAAACAAAAAAAAAGTTTAACAATTATCATGCCAATAGAAAGACAGCTTATATGCATAGCTAGGACTCTATACTGAATTAGACAATCTGTGAACAAGTTTTTCTTTGTGATTGTTTTGTCTGCATTTATTTGGATGATGCAATAGAATAGTAGTCATTGTGGTGGTTCCACTTCTTAGTACTTGGTAGTCACACAGACACAATTGTGATATTTCTACTTCTGAGTTATTAAGATTTGTTACTCAGCATGGCAGAAAAATCTACAGTTACTGTATGGATAGTAGGATCAAGTTTGGTGAGAAGGGCAGCAGTGTTCAGTAGATGTGGTCATTTTGGGAATAATTTTCACCTACCTGGATGCTCTGGCTCTTGGTTTGGGAAGGGTAGCATGAGGTGGGAGCAGCTCATGCCTACCATGTGCTATTTAGTGGAGACTCATCCACAACCTGATGTACTCCTTATCCATCTTGGAGGCAATGATTTGGGTAACAAAAGGGCCATTGACTTAATAGAGGCTGCACAGTCTGACTTGCAGCATCTTATCAGTATGTTGCCATCGTGTAAAATTCTGTATTCAGATATTACACAGCGCATGGTCTGGAAGGGTGAGGATTACTGTCCTGCACTTGAAAGATCACGCAGGAAGGTTAACATACAAATATCTGGATTCCTCCATGCTATGGGAATGCACACTATTCATCACCCCCAAATTACATATTACAAGTGTTGGCTATTTTTAAAAGATGGTGTGCATCTCTCTAACACTGGCAATGACATTTTTGTTGGGGACCTTCGACATGGTATCCTTACAGTTCTGTGACTGTGTGCCTGTAGGATGGTGCCTCTCAAGTACATCACATTTACACTGTGAAAACAATGTCTTTTTTTAGAGCCAACACAAAATGGTCAAAAAATAGAACTGTTCACATCTTGTACATTGCTGTCTGTATGTTAGGTTGTGAGTGTCTGGGAAGCACAGATTCTCTGCTTTTAACAGCAGAGAAGTGTGATGGTGCTTATTGGTCAATGAGTAGGATGTATATTATTGCTTGATATTGTATGTGTGTTTTTTTTAGGTGGGTTGTATGGTATTTTGTTGCCTGTCATTGTGGTAAAGGCTATGAGTTTTTCATTGTTTTTGATATGCGGTGTCTCTTTTGTTACTGATAGATTCCGTAGCTTTTTCTTTTTTATTAATAGTTGAGTATGGCTTGTTATGGGGGTGCATTATACAAGTATGGCTGAAAAGACACATATTTCTGAGGATGAAGTGGGAAGCAAAGGATGGTTTAGTGATATGAGGAGACATATGCCGTTGATGTAGTGTGTTATGTGTTGCTAGGGTATGTTGATTACTGATCTAAGTCAAACTGTTTCTGTGTGTGAAATGTTTGTGTTGTGTAAAAGTTTTAACAAAATTCGTTATGTTTTTCTTTACACAGGTAGATAACTGTGCGTGTGTTTTCTTGTATTCAAGACTCTACTGTCTAGTAAGCATTTTGCTTTTTGTTTTATGTTATTGTTGAATTCAATGTATTTTGTTAGGCAACATTGTGAGTGGTGATTTTGGGGGGACTGGTAACAGCATAAATAGAAGTAAACTGAGAAGCAAGTGGAGGTATTACTTGTTTTACATGCAAGTGAAAATAAGGAATAATATGGAGAATTAGTAACATATGTATTTTCAATACATATGATGCAGTAATGTTTGTTAACATTTTAGTATGCTGTGTAGTATGATCACTTGCTGCCATTCCATGCCTGCATCTCACGGTGTTGTAAAATGTTATTAATCTTGTTGAGTGTTAAGTATTTGCTTGTGTCAGGAGAGCAATAATGTGAGGAACAGACAGAACACTCCTCAGTGTGTCTCAGTGTTGTGCAGCTGTTTCATATGAACTCTCAGACTACTATGTTAATATATTAATAATACATCTTTTTTCATTTTGTAAAGTGATAGTGCCACAGTTTTGTATATTTCATGATTATGGTGTTTTGGCAATCAGAGGGAGATAGTACATGCATGTGTTTTAGCAACAGAGTTATTGTTAGCTCAGAGTTTACAAGTGAGCAGATATATTTGACTGTGAGTGGCAAGCAACATAAATAGTAGTAAGGTAGAACAGTAGCAATGTAATATCTAATAGTTTTTCATGCTGTCTTTTTTTTTCTTGTTTCAGACCACTATCATGCCAAAGTCATGGAGTAATGCAGAGGTGCTGGCTCTGGTTCAGGCTTTGAGGGAACATGCCAATGCTACGGTTGTCATGCATGTGACTAACCTGATCCTGACCCACACATGGGGTAAGGTAGGTGTTTGGTCACAATGAGTCTTCACATTTTTCAACAGAGCTACACATGCGATAGATGACAACGGTATGGTCACTTGTATTTGTTGCACATTTGTTGTATGTTCCTGGGACAGTGTGCAATCAACAGCTTGATCATTCTGCTGTATGCACTGTAAATAACATATAGATTTTATTGTGGTACAGTGGGGTTTGTGTGAAGACTACTTGTGGAGATTGTGAAAGAGACATAAAATGGGCAAAGGATTTCAAGCAATCTGATTGGTTGCTAGGTGTGTATTAGATGTGTCTAATGCACACCTAAAACTACAACCCCCATCTAGAATACACAGACCCATTTTATAAGCACAATAAGCCACTCCAGGGATGTGCATTGCAGAGTTCCAATGCACGGATAGGGGACTAGACGCACTCGGCCTGTGGCTTCATGCCTCAGTATGTACCCCTAGTTGTGCATTGGAACTGTCTGATGCACACCCATTGTGTGTTATTGCTTACACGAAGACATGACAGCAGTGCTCTGCTGTCTAGAGAGGTACTGAGACCTGTATGTATGCTGCTAGGTAGTTGTATTGGGCAGGACATCACAACATACAGAAGTGGTCGGTAGACTCCTATACAAGATGACATACTACGTCTCCGTGTCTTTAGTTGCAGACCATGTCAGCATGGTTGCTACTGTATTGGTGGATATAATACTACAGATAATTTATAAATTTACTGTGATGCTTATCAATGCATTATATAGTATGGTGTGCACGCATATTAATGTACGGTGTTAGCAATTGGTGTTCAGCTTTACTGTGCTCTACAGTCAGTGGTTGGATAGATGACTTATGAGTGGGGATGTGCCACATGTTGGTGAGTGGGTTATATTGTGGTGGGGTGAATGAGTAGGCAGGAGGGGAGGGGGGATACTGGTTAAGCACTACATTCCTTTTCCCAGGATCTGTATGGTTAGGATTGGGAATACACTGTCTGTCCTGCTAGGAATACTGCATTTGTAGTATATGTGGTTAGACTAGGGCCAGTCTTTGTAGATAGGTCAAGAAACATGACAACCTATCATTTTCACTGTGACATGAAACAATTACAATATTTTTTTTTTTTATGTTTTTTCTCAGGTTAGTCATACCTTGGGGAGGCAGGAGATCAGAAAATCGCTGGACGCGTGTCACAGGAAGTGGAAGGTTACCAGCCAGATATTTTTCAAAGCTAAGTCTGCGGCGGGTCATATGTGAATGAGTGTCTGGGAGTGGTACGACATAGCCTATGCTATGTGGGAGGATACAGAAAAACCAGAGTTTGGAGATCGCCATCACATGTGTGAGTATATATTTGAAACTGTTGTGATGCAAATATTTGGTTTGTGACTGAGAGGATACTTTTTTCTATATTTCAAATGAGTATTGGCATTTATTATTAAACTATTAGTGATATGTACCATTATACTTCTGTGACAATTGATATATCACTACAGATATATAAGAATGAGAGGTTAGCAATTGTTACTTTAGAAGTGTGTTTGTGGTGATATGGATTTTTTTAATGGAAAAAGAGTCAAGATTAGATGAATTCTTTGAAAGTTGTCAATGATACTTTTGTGGTGGTGTTGTAGTACATGTAATATTCAGAATATGAGATGTTCCGATGTTTAAATGTTGCAAATTATTTTTAAAGATAGGCAGGTGATATTTGTGGACAGGATACTGATCATAACAAAAGAGTGGGATATTGTGTGACCAACAGTATGTGTTTTGTGCTATGTTCATCATTAGATTGCTAGCTGATGGTGTTGTTTGTATAAATCTTTTTTTTTTTTGCTTACTCAGGTAGACCAACTGTGGAACCTGCATCCTCCCATCCTGTGCAGTTTCAACCACTCCTGGAAGGTGTAGCTCGAGGGGCTCCAGTCGAGCAACTACTTGTGCTCGACTCTACTGGTGAGTTATTATAATGTACTGCTGTCTGTATTATTATTTATTAGAAAATGCGTTTTTATTTCCCGGCATCTGATTGGTTTGTACCCTTGCCAGAGGGGTCATTAACTTACAATAGATGCCCAGGAAAAAAAAAAAGTACCATCTCAAGTGCCCCTAACAGATTCAAATATTCTTGTGCCCACCCTGCTTGCTCATTGGGCAAAAGCACCACACTGAATTTGAAACTGGCATCATTTTTTTCTCTCACTTAGTGAGAGATACTGTCCCACCAACAGTTCCTAAATTATTCCCAGCTGGCAGACAAACTGTACACCAGCCTCTACTAGGCTCACTTGTCAGCACACTAACCAAATAAAAAAAAATGCAGCCACAGGAAAAATAAAGCAAGCTGTCACTGCCACCACCTTCACACAAGCGCTTTCGTCAGCACATTTTTCAAAACCACAACCTGTACCTTCCATAGTTGTAATCACATGATTGCTGGAAATGGGTACATTATGGATTCACTCAGTGCCCCAGCTCAATAGCAGATGTAATCTCCACACAAATGAAAAATTACTCCCTACATACTGAAGTGGCACACACTTTTGTCACAATTTTACCACAAAAATATTTAAAACAATTTTTTTCTTTTTAACTTGCTAGAGCTAACATGCCATGTGCTCAGCACTACTCCTCATAAACAGTACTTCTGTCAACTGTCCCTGATTTGCCCTGGCTTCACTCCTGCCACAGTAAAACATTTAGAGATTTTTTTTTGTTAACATAATTCTGCTTCTGCTTACAACTGCAATGGCATTTCATGTGTCTCATGTACATTTCCCTGAGCACCCATTTGAGCTGCTATGCTCAACAGCCAGTACTGTACTGTTGCAAAGAAAAGTATAACTGTGGTGCAAGTTGGGAGTTTTACAAAGGTACCTCCCCCCACGCACACAAAAAACCCAAATGAGGAACACAACTAAGCTGAGCTTGGTGGTGGGGGGTATGTTTCAACAACCAAGGAGGGACATGCTGCACACTCCAATAGAAAGGATAAAACAAGTGACAAATGCTGCTCTGCCCTCTACTGGTAACTTCTAGTAAGTATACCAGTAGAAGGACTACTTTATTAGCAAAGCAACTATGACTTCGTTTTAGTAATTTTATTTACTATTTTTTGATTTCTTAAATATTACAAAACAATCTTTACATACAGCCCATTTTCTAAGTGCAATAATACCCTCCAGGGTGGTTGGTATGGGCAATACCAGACCTTCCAGGGGCTATAAGGCCCTCTGCCTGCGGCATTGAAACATAGAAACATAGAAACATAGAAGTTGACGGCAGATAAGGACCGCAAGGCCCATCCAGTCTGCCCATTTCTTTTTCTACCTTATAAATGTGCCATCGGCCTTTGCTCTGTCAGTGACCTATCTATTCATAGTCATTTGTATTGCTCCCTTATGCCTATCCCATGCCTGTTTGAAGCTCTGCACTGTATTCATAGCCACCACTTCTTGTGGTAAGCCATTCCATGCATCCACCACCCTTTCTGTGAAAAGAATTTCCTCCATTCCCCTTAATCGGCCTCCTCTAATCTCATGCTGTGTCCTCTTGTCCTGCTATTTTTCTTATATTTAAACATGTTAGACTCTTTCACCTTGTTTATGCCCTTAAGGTGTTTGAATGCCTCGATCATATCACCTCTCTCCTCCTTTGCTCAAGGGTATACATATTGAGCTCCGTTAATCTGTCCTCATATGTCTTCTGATGCAGTCCCTGCACCATTTTGTTGCCCTTCTCTGGACTGCCTCAATTTGGTTAATGTCCTTGTGAAGGTGTGGCCTCAATACTGCACGCAGTACTCAGATGAGGCCTAAACCAATGTCTTGTACAGAGGGATTATTACCTCCCTCTTACGACTTGTGATACCCTACTAATACACCCTAACACCCCCTAGCCTTACCTACTGCTTTAGAGGTCTGCTTGGATGATTTTAGGTCATCAGTGATGATGATGCCCAAGTCTCTTTCTTCCTTTGTGACTGCTAGCATCTCCCTCCCAGCCTATAAGTGGCTTCAGGTTTCTTCCCTATGTGCATGATTTTGCACTTCTTTGCATTAAATCCCAGTTGCCACTCTTCTGACCATTCTGCTAGTTTATCTAGATCTCTTCTCATTCTGCCCACCCCATCTGGCTCATCTACTCTGTTGCAGATCTTGGTGTCATCTGCAAACAGACAAGCCTTACCCTCTAGTCCATCTGCAAGGTCACTAATGAAGATGTTGAATAGGACTGGCCCCAGGACTGATCCTAAGTACCCCACTTGTGACTTGCATCTCTTCTGACTGTATACCATTTACCACCACTCTGTTTTCTGCCAGTCAACCAGTTTGCCACCCAGTTGACCAACTTCTGGCCCACCCCGAGCCTACCCAGCTTATTTATCAATCTTCTATGTGGAACAGTGTCAAAAGCTTTGCTGAAGTCAAGGTAGGCGACATCAACTGCTCCCCCTTGGTCCACCACTCTGGTTACCCAGTCAAAGAAATCTATGAGATTAGTTTGACAGGACCTTCCTTTTGTAAACCCATGCTGTCTTGGATCCTGTGCCCCTATGGACCCCTATGGATTGGGCCTCATTAGGCCCCTGGGCAGTCCAGTATTGCCCAATACTGTCCATTCTGTCAGGTGTTATTGCTTGCATAGGTACTATGGGTGTCATAGGGTATGAGAATGGTTACTTTACATTTGTGGTGTTATAAATTCTTCTTGTATCTAGTTTGTTTAATGCTAGAGAATGTGAAGACCTATTTGAGGCATCTGATTGGCTGAAACACTTCTGTAGCTGGGCATCTATCAAATAATAGACACAGGCATGTGTCTGTGTATGTGCGTGGGAATAGTTACAGTGAATAGTGCATAGTTTTTAAAGCATATTCTGATGGTGGCTTATGAAGTGTTTTATCACAAAAAATATATTTATCATGTTTTTAAAAGAAACAATTTTGTGTAACAGTTATTTTTGTTCAAAGTGAGATATTTTCAAGCATAATAATGCATTCCAGGGTGGGAGGCATGGGCAGTAGAGGACCATTCGGGGCCTATAAAGCCATGTGCCTGTAACACAAGGTGCCATCACACTCCTGGGTGGTGCGGTATTGTACAATAGCACTTATGAAGTCAGGTATGATTGTTTGCTTATTTGTTGTATAGTTGTTATGTTTTAAACAGGTACTCAGGATGACATTTTCACTGTGTTATGTATCCAATGAATACTTAGTCAAGAAGTGGTATAATAAGAAGAAGTATTAATGTATGTGTTCAGTATTACTATGGTTATTCATGTGTAAAGGTGTTTTATCAGTGAAAGACTATTACAGTTTGTTAATACAAAACAACATGATTGCACATAGATGTAGATTATTTAATTTAGTATTCCAATTAGTGAATCAGATGTGTGTTCTGTGATTTGCTGAAACAGTAGATAGTATGCCACATGTGAAGATTGAGGAATTTGAACAACTGATTATCGTGATATCTATATTCATGTATGCAGATGTTGATATTGAGACATGAATGGCTTATTTTGTTTAACTGTGTTTTTCAGAGGATGAACCATCTGCAGTGGGTGCTGCTGGAGGGGAAGACTCCACAGAGGGGGTATAAATTGTTGAGATCAAACCATCTGTGTAGAAGACACCACAATCTCCAGCAGCAGGTCATCCTTCATCACCTGCAGGTCCAGGTGGGCCTCCAGCTGAGGAACATGAGTACTTCTTATATACTTTGTGCTTTTATTATTAAAGATTAGTATGAGGTGTACACAATATTGATACTTTCAGACATAGTATCACTGCACTTACTTTACAGTCCCAGTTCAAAATGTTGTACCTTGATACAGTAACTTGGTGTTACAGGTTTATCATACTGTGGTAAGAAACAATGTTGAGTATGATTTTTCAATTAGACATCACAACATGGAGTTATGAAACAGTTAGACACGAGTATCACATAACAGAATTGCATCTGCTGGGAGTATGCAGTACTTAATCAACATGTCTAGCTTTATGTATCAGTAATGGTTATCTGTTTTTTTTATCTATTGTGTATACGGAGAGACCTGAATAAAAGTAATAGGTAGGTTGTATATGTATAGTTTAAACATTTTTCTTAGATGGAGAATCTACGTGTCATCGTCAGTGTTTTGTATTAATAAATCCAACAAGGGATACAGAATGTGCTACAATTGTGCATCGTGTTAATTGAGTGCCTAATGGTAAACTGTGTGGATTTTATTAAATGCCATATGTGTTTTATCTCTGTCTATTGAAGAAGTTCAATACATAGACAATGATGTGTGGGTAAGTATGGATAGATAGACAGTAGTAAATGCTTTTTCATCTTCAGTGGTGTTTACTTTACTATAT
Organism: Neoceratodus forsteri; assembly: GCA_016271365.2. Taxonomy (NCBI): domain Eukaryota; kingdom Metazoa; phylum Chordata; order Ceratodontiformes; family Ceratodontidae; genus Neoceratodus; species Neoceratodus forsteri. Next base: position 1,133,696,049 of record CM028130.1, read on the forward strand.
ATGTTCAATGTTTGTATCTTTAATACGTAGTTAGGTTGTGAAACACTGTCAGAGACTGATTAATGTGTACATTTAGTATTGGATGCATACATCTCAAGGATTTGTAAGAGATGGCACAGCACTACAGTGATGGCAATTATCAAAGTGGTATGTGTTACCGTTTGAGATATTGATTAACAATGTCTCAGTTGCACCATGGTATCTCTGACTTACACTGAAATGCTGTTGTCACAGATCAGATGGTTATAGAGTGTGGTACAGTAGTATTCACTCTTTGAATAAACAATATATCTGCACATGAAATGGGGGGTTGCTGGTGTTCTTACTGGTCAAATTTCAAACATTGTTTGTGGTTGAACTACTTTCCAACTGCTGTTACATGAATTTATATAAAAGATGTTTACTGTTGGGTGTTATTGTATATCTCATAGTGACAATTGTTGCACTGTGCACATGTCATTCAACATGATAGTATTTGCTATGAAGTGTTACAACTGCAACAATGTAGACATGATGATTTTTCTTAATTGTAGACATGTTATACATACTTGACATATGCTGATATATACACTACTTTAAGGGATACTGAGAATAGAGAACTATTGTTGTGTTGAGAGAATGTGATGTAGATAGAATATGTGTAGTGTTATTCCATATATTTCATGCTGAGGGCACATATGTATATAGGAAACAGTGATAACTCTTATCTTAAGTCTACTAATTTTTTTAATTGTTAATGGAATACATTGGCGTACATTAGAAGTCTTATATATATTGTTAACAGACAGTTTCAGTGGTCTATTTTACAAAAGACCAGTATGGTTCCATCTACTAACATAATTATTCTTGTTTTTTTCTTTTGTCTATACAGGGCAACTTGCCATTCACAATAAGATCAGTCATAGCCTCAGCCAGCTGCTTGAGACTGTGCAGAGTGGCAACGAGGCTGCTGCTGAACACGCCCATGACTCTGCAGCAAAAATGAAATACCTAATAGGGCAGGCAGGTGAAATTATTCAGCAGGGCGGAGAGATTATTGATTTGCTGCAGCACCATGGGCATGTAGGGCATGCGGCATTAGTTGCCACTCATGGGCTTGAGCAGAGCAACATGGGCCTCACCAAAGCAATGGAGTCATTGAGGGACTTGGAGGAGGCCTCTGTTGCTTCGCACGGTCTCATGGTGCGGCTGGCTGAGAACCAGCTGGAGGCCACAGAAGCAATTCACCAACTTCTGCAATAGGACCTGCAACACCTAGAGGATGACCAGCCCTCTGAACAACCTCAGCATGAGCTTCTGGAAGGTGCCCCTCCAACATCTCCATCAAAAGCTGCTACAGAAGAGGGGCACCTAGCTGCACCTACTCATGATCAGACTTCCACTTCCTTGACACTGTCGCCTCCCCAAGTCCCCACAGCTTGAGTGGCCAGCACCTCTGCATCACTCCTGGACATTTTATTATAAATAGTTTGTGAAGCTCACAATATATTTCAAGTTCTTTTAGCCTACCGTTCATTTATTTATTTTGTGTGACGTAACACTTTTATTTATTTTACATACCTTTCATTTTATGTCTTATTTATTTATTTTTTTGATTTATTCCTTGTATTTAAGTTCTTTGTATATTTATTTATGTCTGAGTTTCAGTTAATTTTTGTACAAAAAAGTTTTATATTTTTCTACAAAAAAATATTTTTATAAACAGTTTTAATTTTTCAAACATTTGTTTGTCTCATTATTATTATAACAGATATGTATATTGTTGCATTTTTGGCTAGCGTAGGTGCAGGTTATTACATCTGTAACAGCTAAGTGACCACCAGTGTCACACCAAGGAGATGGTTTGTATGAAAGGGACACATTGTTAATGGTGTTGGTGTGTTTTGTGTTACATTTTGTGCTTGCATTAGTGAGCCAGACACTACTATCTACTTCTAAAATTTCTGTGTCTTACTGAACCATTTGTTTTGCTTTCTGTATTTTAATTGTACAGACAGCAGATAAAATGGAACTGAAATTGTTTGAAGTATTTAGAAATAGTTATGATTGTCGCCACTGCAATCACATGGCTGGATAGTGTAATACAGAGATGATATCTCAAGATGAGTACTGGATAGTGTATTGAATAGTGCATAGGTAGGGTAACTTTTACTTTAAGGTGTGGTAAGAGAAACAGCATTTGTTTTCCTCAAAAAGTAAGGAAATTAACTGCAAAAAAAACTGTGTTAATGCAAGAGTTAGTGTTCTTTTGTAGAAAAAAAACCAAGGGAATTCATTGTTAGTGTTTCCAACCCTAACTCCAGCTTTCCCCCAACCAACACGACTCAACCCCCCCAAGCCCCCATTCCCACTGACACACACACACACACACAGGCAGAAACATACACACACAGACACGCACACACACAACACACAACTATGGTGGCAGTACAAGGAAATACAACCAATCACACAGACCCAATCTCCACAAGCACATACACAGAGTGCAACCCGTTCAGAGGAGGGTAAACAAAATGGTGCAGGGTGTGCAGCAGCAAAGATACAAGCAGAGAGAGTAAACCATCTTTTACATTTATGGCCTTTAGAATGTACAAAAAGATAGAATTTCTCAGAAAATACCAAAACAGAAGAGCAAACTAGGGCAATAATATAGGAATTCTTTGAGAACAAATGTTCTTATCAATTGGCATGAATAGTTAATATACATATATATGTTGTTATATTTTGTAACAGGCTGACATAAACTTAGAACAAGTATGTGTTTTCAGGACTGAGCTATAAGTTGTAGTGTGTTAAGTCAGTTAGTTACAGTCAAACTATCGTTATTCTGCTTCTGAGAATTACACTCTGGTCTGCTCTATTGGATGTATAAATGTCATTTACAGATCACAAAAGTGGCCTGTAGAATATAGAGGCATTTCTCTTGCAATGGAGAATCATGTGTCACAGTTCAGTGAATGGTCTCTGCCTGTCATAATAATGCTTCTTGCCAAAGTAATTGAAAAAACATTCAGCTCAGGCCTCAAATGGTCCTGATTACTGTTTAGGGCAATGAACAGTGTACAAAATAATAAATACTGTCTTTCTGTATTGCAGTCATATGTTAGGATACTACTAAAATAACAGATTTTCCATGCAGGTAGCAACAGTCATGTAAGAGATTCATTTGAGATCAGGTAAGCAATTACTGCATAGTAACACTGGCCATTTAATATCTCAACAAGGTAAAGATTGTAGTTAATCAATATGTTACTTCGTGCTGATGTTGACTAGAATAGTCTTATGTCTTATTAATTCTACAATTGTAGCAGTTCTCATTACTCTACAACATTGTCAGGAAGCCTGATACATACATTCAGAAGCCTGTGTGTCATTAAATTGTGTTTGACATTATGCATAAAGCAATGGTTTACTCTGTCTGCTTGTATCTTTGCTGCTGCACACCCTGCACCATTTCGTTTTCCCTCCTCTGAGCAGGTTGCAATCTGTGTATGTGTTTGCAGAGATCGGGTCTGTGTGATTGGTTGTATTTCCTTGTACTGCCCCAATAGATGTGTGCTGTGTGCGTGTGTGTGTGTGTGTGTGTGCCAGTGGGAATGGGGGCTTGAGGGGGTTCAGTCGTGTTGGTTGGGGGAGAGCCGGAGTTAGGGTTGGAAACCCTAATGAATAAATGTCCTCCTTTTTTTCACAGCAAAAGAACCCTAACTCTTGCATTAACACAGTTTTTTGCAATTAATATATATATATATATATATATATATATATATATATATATATATATATATATATATATAAAATGATGATGGTATATAAGAGCATGAGTGTTTCGATTGCCTGAATACTAGAAATCAGACTTTCAAAGTACATCCACTAGGTGGTAAGGCAGTTCTTTTCCTCTTTGGCTACCTATTCTTATTTTCACCAAAATGCACAATTTGAGAAAGGAATCAGTTTATTCTGCAATGGAGCACAAGGCAGGGAACAGGAGAAAAAAGGGGGTAACAACAACAACATGAAATACTACTTCTGATTTTTTACTAATGTCCTGAGGCTTTGTACTATGAATCTAACCTCCTATATTAAGAGAACTGTAAAAAAAAAAAGAAAAGAATCAACTGTGACATCTACACTGTAAGTGTGTCCTATCTATACTCCCTTTATGAGGGTAACTCTATAGCACAGTTAGCAAATAGGATCAACTGGCTGTAACAGCTACACTGTAAGAGCGTCTTATTAATAATCCCTGTTCAGACTTCTAAATCAACCCTGAGGTGCACCTCTAACTGTTATCTGGAGTACTACACACTGTCAGTCACTCTACATGCTATTGGAAGAGTCTATACATATGGCAGATGGCAGTTCGTGCACGTTCAAATTTTCTCAGTCGTCGAGAAGAAAATGGAAAGTAACTCAACTGGCTGTCCAGTGCAATTGGCGAGAGTCTTTTTGGGAAACTAAAGGATACAGAAAGGATTTTAACAGACCATGAGTTCTCAGTCACACCCCACCTCTCTAGGGTCACTGGAATACATTCACAGGATCAAGATTTCTTCAGCTAAGAACCCACTGAGGGCTGCCAGAATGGGAACACACAAAATACAGCTGCACTTCACTTCTGGAGAGCCCAGAGAGGGGAAAAAATGCAAACCTCCTGGCCACAGTTTGCTTCTGCATTGCCAGGTGAAGGATTTAATGCAAACTACCCGGCCACAGCCTGCTTCTGGACTGCTGGATAAGAAGATGAAGAAGAAGATCACCCTGCCACAGCCCACTTCTGGACTGCCAGATGAGAAGAATGATGCAGACTCCCCTGGATACTGAAGTCTGGATAAGAAAGTCTCCGGATGTCGGAACATGATGGTCTTCTGCGAGTCAGAGGACTATGGTCTTCTGGGCCCCAAGGCTGGACGAGCCAAGGGCACACTTTGAACAACAAACAGAGCATCTCTCAGAGAACTGGAACTGACGATATGGATGGTACTCAGATGCGGACATAAAAATAAGAAAAATACATGGCAGATTCTGCACTGGGCCAAACTGTGCTTGGGGAACTTTAAGAGGAAAATAATAAACAGGGTGATGGAACTTGAGATAACTGTGGCACGGTTCTTCATGGAGTTGGTGTTGGCTGCTTTCGGGATAAACTGGAAGATGATTCCTGAAGAACTGATGAAGACTGACAGGGTTGCACCAGGGTGAAACAACTCTGGAGATTGTTGAAGATTGATTCAGGTCCTTTCCCAGCACCAATATTCTGGCAGAAAACAATGCAAGACAGTTCTGGCACTTAATAATGTTCGTAGGATGAACAGCAACGCAAGAAATGTCACAGTTCCTACTGTAGTGGTCTACTGTACAGTCTCAATGTCCAGATCACAATAAATAAACAGGACTTTTTATTCTCCAGGGAGAGCCCTAGCATTCAGTTGACCTAACTATGAGGGGTCCCTCTAGCTAATTCGGGTTCTCCTGTTACTGTGGATATACTACAGTTGTGAATAGGCCCTCTGAAAGGCTATTGACTTGGGATGTATGACCAGGGCCCTTTAACACTTGTGGGCATATGTGGCTAGCTACAGTAGGCTCCTATCACACCTGGGGTTGATTATGCTGCTGGGTCCCTATAACATATGTGGGCCTAAATATCTAGCTACGAGTCTTGGGCCTTGTGTTGCCTCTTTAAGTGGCTGTGGCCTTCCTTTTGACCAGGCTTCTTTAACACCTGTGGGCCTAATTTGGCTTTTTAAGATCTGGGCCTAGTCACCCTGTTTAACACCTGTGGGCCTAACTTGCCCTTGTAAGACCTGGGCCTTCTTACCCTGTTTAACAACTGTGGGCCTATCTTGCCCTTTTAAGATTATAGTGGGCCTATATGGATGGGCCCCTTGAATAACTGTGGGCCTATATGACTGGACACCTATAATGCTGAGCCTTGACTAGGCCTCTCTAAATCTTGGGATCTTTACCCATTTAAATACTGGGCCTTTACTAGGCCTGAGGAACCTGTGGGCCTAGTTGCCCTTTTAATAGCTGTGGGCCTATGCTAGCCATCTTAATAATTGTGGGCCTCTTGTTTTGGCTGGGCCCCTTTAAATCTTAGGCCTGATTGGGGCCTTGCTGTCACTCTTCCCCTTCTGTTCCTTCTTGTTCCGCCCCCTTATGAATATTAATAGGCCCCTTCTGTGGGCCTTTATGCTGGGCCCCTCACCTCTGGGCATTGCCACACCCAATGAATATTTAAATATTGGCCTCTCTAGCCCACCCCTCCTTTCAGTCATCAGCTTATACACTTAGCACCTAGTGCTACTGTATTAAAAATAAATAGATTAACTTTCTGTTTATTCATGGTGGTCAGCACTTCCCTGGTGTGCTGCTGCTAACTCACCATCCTGAATGAGGTGCAGGGAAGTTGGATTGGGAGGTGGGAGGATTTGCTGGAAGTGGGAGGGCATTTCAGGAGCAGGCAGCACTGTGGACGGCAGGGGGCCTTTCGGGTCTTCCTGATGCCGACTCTCTCTTTCTCCCTCTGTCATGATGATGCAGCTCTGTGACCACCACCTCCTCTGGGGAACTGAAACTACTTTTTTAAATAAAAAAACAATAAAACTGGGCACCAAGTCCTTCTCGATGGAAACCGGATGACTTTCTACTTCTAGTGCCTCACGATGGCACCGCAGATCAAACAACAGCTTCAGGGCCAGTCTTCAGCAGCTGGAGGCAGAAGAGGCATGCAGGCAAGCCCTCAGGGACAGCTTCAATCCTCCAGGTAAGCTTTTTCTTGTCCCTCCACACTTGCAGAGTCCTCTGTTCTCCACAGCTACCAGGAATCTCTCTCAACTGATACAAATTTCAAAACAATAACACTCTGAGTTCTGGATTTTTTTGGATTAGAATGCCGTGCATGTGCAGCTCAGCACAGCATTCTATCATGGGCACATTGTTTACTTTTGCTGGCATGGCAACCTAGCTTGCATTATTTATTCTGTGCTCTGGACATCTTTGCTGGGGTATACTGGGGAAACTGGAGACTACTGGGGAACTGCAGGGGAACCCCAACTTTGGGTTATTACAGTGGAACAAACAGTTCAGACCCAAATAGGAGTAGTGGAAGAAATAACAAAAAGAGTGTACAAAAAGAGTGCTGTAGGTAAAAAAGAACAGAAGGGGCCAGGGATGAGAAAAGGATAAGATCCATTATGTAACAGAAAACATTCAGAGGACATCTTTAAAGGGGTCTTCCTCAATGTCAGGGGCCTGGCAATAAAGTTACTGAGCCACAGGCAATGATAACAGATACTAAGAAGGATCTTGTTGCTGTCTCTGAAATATAGGGCATGGACAAACAACGACTGTGACATCACAATGCCAGGATACTCACTACTGTATTCAGGAGGGTTAGAAGGGAAGGTGGGGGGAGGTGTACCCCTTTATGTCAGGGAGGATATTGAAGTTGTGGAAGATAGGAACATCAATTGTGATATGGGGGAGGATGAGTCACTGTGTGTGTGTGCAGCTCACAGCAGCATTGGGCAGGAAACTATGCATGGGGTACTGTACAGACTACCAGGGCAAGAGGAGGTGTGTAACAACGAGCTAGGAGAAGAAATACAAAGAAGAGTGAGAAATAGGGATGTGGTGGTAATCGGGGATTTAAACCTGCCAGAAATAGATTGGCATGTTCCAGTAGCAAGGAGTGCTAGAAGTCAGGCTACGTTGGATGCTTTTCAAGATTGCTTGTTGATTCAGCTGGTAAAGGAGCCCACCAGACAGGGATCCATTCTGGAGGCGGTACTTACTAAATTGGAAGCAGTAGGAGCAGTAACAGTAGGGAAACCACTAGCAAACAGTGACCAGAATTCCATTTAGTTTGATTTGACTCAGGCTGAAAAAAAAAACACTCATGAACAGAGGTCCTGGACTTTAGAGGAGCAGGGTTCAAAAAACTGAGAATGCTGGTGTGGGTCAAACTAACCAATGTGAGTAGTATAGTAGGTGTGGAAGATAGGTGGGGATAATAAGACGGACCATTCTTTAAATAATGCAATTATGTTTAAAGACATAAGTAAAGATAAATAAGGTCAAAAGACCTATATGGTTCTTAGCAAGAGTAAGGGAAGCAGTTAGAGCCAAAAGAAAGGCATTCTGTAGGTTTAAGGATAGGCAGGGGGAAGAATATGTTTAGAAAAATAGTGAGGCAAAGAGGGCAGTTAGGGAGGCAAAAACAGACAGGGAGCTGTGAGTTTACAAGTGGATTAAATCCAGAGAACATTTCTTCCACTATTAGAGTGAGAAAAGGAAAAAGGAAGGGGGAATCATTAAGTTGTCAGATGATGGGGTAATTGAGGAAGATGAGCAAAAGACTGCCATCCTAAATGACAACTTTTGCTCTGTTTTCACTAGGGAGGATATTGGCCAACTACCTGAAAGTGGCATCCAAGCAGCCACTAGTGAGATTCTGGGGATGGAAACACCAGTATTCACTAGCGATAAAGTCTGGAAAGGGCTAGTAGCCCTCAAGATATACAAGGCCCCAGGTCTGGACGGGAAGCATCTGAGAGTGCTAAAGGACCTGGCAGGAGAACTGGCTGATCCTCTAGCAAACTGTTTAACAGCTTGCTGCAGATGTGGGTGTTTTCTAAGAACTGCATGATGGTGGATGTGGTTCTGCTCCATAAAGGGAGGCATAAGGAACAGGCAGGGAACTACAGGTCAGTCAATATTACCTCCATTGTAGGGAAGCTGACAGAATCACTGATCAAGCAGGATCTTGTTGACAAACTGGAGAAAATGGTCTTCAGGACTGTAAACAGCCTGGATTTGTGACAGGCAGGTCCTGTCAGACCAACCTTATTGTCTTATTTGACTGGGTAATGAGGAAACTGGATAGGGGTCATGCAGTAGACCTACTATACTGTAACTTCAACAAAGCTTTTGACTCAGTGCTCCATAAACACTTGTTGAGAATGATGGAGGATCTGGGAACAGCAGGGATATAGTCAGATGGATGGGAAACTCAGTAGTAGGCAGCAGTGGGTTGTTGTGAACAAGGCTAAATTGGCAAAGTGGGAGATCACAAGTGTGGTGCCACAGAGAACGGTCCTAGGTCCAGTCCTTTCTAATATGTTCATTAGTGGCACTGGTGAAGAAATCTGTGGAAGGATTAACACTAAACTCTGGGGAAGAGTGGATGGTGTTGAGGGAGTTAGAGAATTACAAAATGACTTTCAATGGCTGGAAAGCTGGTCAAAAGTTTGGCAACTGAAATTCAGCACCAAGAAGTGCAAGGAAATGCACCTAGAGAAAAATAACCCCAGGACGGATTACTGGTTGGATGGGGTTAAACACAGCACTACAGAAGAGGAGTCAGACCTGCGAGTCATTATCAGTAATACCCTAAAGAAGTCAGTGCAACAAATCCTACAGCAAGGCAAATGAGATGCTGGGGTGTATAGGGAGGGGCATAGACAGTTGAAGGAAGGAAGTAATATTACCCCTTTATGGATCTTTTATGAGGCCACATTTAGTGTACTTTGTCCAGTTCTGGAGCCCTCACCTCAGAAAGGATAGTGGTAGACTGGACGTGATACAGAATATGGTGACAAAGATGAATCAGGACCTATGGGGGAAGTCCTATGTGAAATGTCTTAGGGCATTTAAAGATGTTCTCACTGGAGGCCAGAAGAGAGAGGGAAGAAATGATAGAGACCTTTGAGCTTCTACAAATGATTAATAAAGTGAACTATGCTGAATTATTTAGTAGGAACATGAGCTCAGTGACACAAGGGCATGACTGGAAACTGAAAGAAGGGAGCTGCAGGAGGAAATATTATTTTACCAAAAGGGTGGTAGAACCATGGAGCCATCTACCTGTCTGCTAAGGAAAAGTGTAAGGCTTTAAGCATGGATGGGACAGAATAAAGGAAATAATAGCAAGTTCCACACCATGTACGGGGAAGGGAAAGGATAGACTGATGGGGGGATGGGACCCTGGATAGACATTAGGTCACAGGGTTGGGCAAGCAACCATGGGCACACTACTTGGACCATTTATCTTTTTCTGCCATCATTGTCTATGTTTCCAAGATAGGTTTTGGCTTTATAAAATACATTGGGTTTGTCTAAAGAGGCTACAGAGTAAGAACTCCTGATGTTGAAGTAGTTGGCATTTTGCCAACAGGAGTATGTAAAGAATTTCCACTAAAGTCAGAGGCTGAGGTAATGTTAACTGCAGTGTGTGAGATTAAAGGGGGTGCTAATTGTATATTTACTGTAGGGGTAATGGACTTAGTTTCAGTTCCCTGTACAACATCAGAAACATCTGCTGCTTGCACAGTCTTTATCTGTGATATCAGATTCCTCGGTGTTATCGTCCAGTGTGAGTTCTGTAAATGTTTTTTGAGCTGACTAGCTCCATTGCCTTGGTAACTGCTGTCCAAGAAGCAAGTTCCATTTCATGTAAGTGTAACCCCATTCACCAATTTGGGATTTACCTTAATGTCTTCTTGGGCTCCATCAATGCCCACTGCCAATCAGACGTCCTTTATAGATGGTGAATCCATGGTTATTTGTTTGGTCCTATTGATTTACCTGGGAGTACAATGCTGTGCCTCCGTGCCTGTCTCTTTAAGGCTTTAGCCAATATGTGTATAGTAAATGGTCTGGGCTGGGTCCAAGTGCATAAAATCTTGTGACCGGCCAGATACTACTTCAATTTGCTCCACGCTGCTGTCGATAGTAAAGCAGAGGGAGCTTGAACTAGTATTGTAATTATTTACTGCTAACTTGCTGTTATGTTTAAAATAGAGTATTTATTTCAACCTGCCTTCTTGCAGCTTTGTTTATCTGGATGGAAGCCACCATGTTTGGTATGGGACTTCCAGCATTTGGACAAATAGGACTGAGGGGGGATTGAAGGGTCCTTAGCTCAAGTGGCTCATGGGAAAAAAAACTAGTTTTTAGGTTGGTGCCTAAACTGAACTAAAGGGTCAACCAAACTGTGACTGACAGCTGCCCCCACCAACCAGAACTCTGGAAGCTGAGGGAAATCCCAGAACTGTTAAAAGACAGTATTTCAGTTGCAGTTTGAGCTGGGAGACTGAGCAGCTCGAGCTATCGAGAAGCTGCTCCAGGAATGAGCCGAGGAGAATTGGCAGGGAAAGGCCTGACTTGCCTCTCTTTTACTGTTCTCCTGCTTGGAACTGTCTGATTGCAGTAACTGGAGTAATCCAAAAAGGAACTTTTACTTGCAGCACAAAGCTCCCAGATATTTGAAGGTACAGCCTGAGATTTGAACTGAGAGGAAGCTCTTATGAAGTGTTCGGCCCAGAGGTGGTGAGAGACTGAATTGATGTTCAAGAGGTTTGTCCAGTGAATCGAAGCAGCCAGCTTAGAACCGAACTGTGTGAGGAAGAAAAGTTCATCCTGTTCTTGTTAAATCTGCTGAAGGGTATTTGTGGGTCAAGGCCTGTTTTTCCAGCAACCAGATTGCTATGCCAGCTGGAGGCTTCAACAGCAAAAAAACTGAATTTTGCCAAAGTGTCCATTAGGCCTGGGCCTTTGCCAACTTAGCCCAGACCAGCTGTGTTGTACCAGAGACTGTCCTTGGCAAGAGACCAGCTTTGGCGGTCCAACCCCTACTCAGAGACAACTCGCAGGTTGCAGCTACCTGGAGAGAAAGGCTATGAAGTGGAGGTGTGTTGTGTCGGCCCTGCTCCCCCATGCTCTTTGGTGATCTACATGAGGTTCCCATATAGCCAGATCCATCACTGCCAACTGGTAGAGTGAGTAAATCCAGGGTAGCTCCCTTCAACAAATGATTTAATTTTCTGTCGTACCATCTAATTGCTTCAGTTATATTTTGCATTATAAGAGACTAGGCCAGCTGGCCAGGATTACAAATAATCAAAGCTCTGTTTGTGCATACTAACTGTCTTTACTTTCCATCAAGACCCCCAACAAAAGCTACAATGCCAGCCACCCCTGTGTAATGCTTCTGGCTAGTCAATATAACATCCTGGGTACACAGTGTTGTAAGACTGATCATTTGGGACTCAAGGTGCATGCAGAGTAACCTGAATCTGATCAGTATAGTAATCATTCATCTAAATTCACGCTCCTTCTTTGTTCACAACCCCCTTAATAAACTGGACTGTTGTTTCATGTTTAACCTGGTTTATGAACATATTATTAGTTGAGTTACTGTGTTGGAAGTGTATACCTGTTTTGCTAACCTTGTCTTTACAGGGGGGTCCAGGGAAGTTGCCGAAGGCAGGCCAGACCCTGGTGGTAAGTGTAAAGGGTGTGTTCATATTATTAATGTCAGTTGCTGACTGTGTGTTAACTGTTGCCAGAAGTACAAGGTCACTAGGTGGGTTTGTGGGTCATTATAGCTTCCCAGAGGACTATAACAGACTAGATATATACCCCAACTACTGTTACTCTGGGTGGAGGCACCTTAATATTGAATCCAAGCCCCTCAATCTGTGGTTAGGAGTACAGGCAGGGGTAGTAACCTTAGGAATAGCACTGCCTAGAGGTTACATCTTTGAGGCACCACTGGGATTAGCACCTCCTTGTGGCCAAAATACAAAACTGTAGTTAATTGTTACATTTGCACCCCCTAGTGGGCAAACCACAAAATTTTAGTTAGATCTCACCTGTAGCCTGCTGTTTTTATGGGTAACTACCTGTGGCCTGCCACCAGTACAGACAATATTACTAGCATTGATTCTGACTCCCTTTCTAAAGAAATGACTGTGCAGCAGTTAGTTAATTGGTGTATGGTGAGTTGTATTGAACCTCACAGTGCCCTTTTATTGTTAGATATACCCCTGGATACTGACAAAGGCACTATGTGGAGGCACTTGCATAAATTGTGTGTCTGGGTGAGGCTGTGATAGCCAGTCAGGTGGCTCACCCTACTGCTCAAACTTTAATGGCTTTAGTAGAGTGTAGCAACCCAGTGGACAGTATTAAGGCACCCAGAACTGTTGCAATTGATGGATCCCTGGTCGCCTTGAGGGTGGTGACTAAGGATAGTGAGTATCCTTCATAACCAGACCACCCACCCTTATCTGATAGTTTTGAGGAGAAGCTTGCCAAGTGGTTACTGGAGGAAGGCCAAATACTTGAGAACTTAAAATGGTTATTCCAGTCCCCTGTGTGTACTCCAGTCCCGGTACCTGCTCCTGCTCTGGCATCTGTATCGATTACTGTGTCTATGCCTGCCCCGTGCCATCTTCTGTGCTTACACCCATACTGGTACCTATGCCAGTACTCTCAGTCAGTTATGACTATTATTGCAAGATAAGGATATTCTCTGGCATGTTGCCCACACCCAATGGAGAAGATGATTGGGAGGCATGGATAGACTACATTGCCCCTCTAGTGCAAGAATGGCAGTGTCCTGAGGTGGAGAAATGGACAAGGCTCATGGAAAATTTAAGGGGTCCTGCACTTGAAGCCATTACGTTTTTGAGATCCACAAACCCTGATGCTATGGCCCAGTAATATTTTGTTGCATTAGAAGGAATCTTTGGTAGTAATGAATCTGGGGAAACTTTAATATGGAAATTTAAAGCCACCAAACAGTGGAAAGGTGAATGCTTGTTTGCTTATGTTACTCATTTGGATAGCGTCTTACAAAGAGCTCACAGAAAAGGTGGGGTGCTGGCCAGTGATTTGAATCGTGTAAGACTAGATCATAAATGACAAATCTGTCAAATAATCTAGATTGCTCAGTCAGTCAGTCAGCTCAGGCTAATCCCCCTACTTATTGTGAACTAATAAAGGAACTCAGGGAAGCTTAAGCTGAGGATGAAGAAGACTCCCAGGATCCCTGTACAGCCATAGTGGCTGCTGCCCCTGCCCTTGTAAGGGGGTCAGTCACTAATGGTCCCGAGTTCCATGAGCTACTTAAAGAAATCAGAGAACTAAAAACTGGTGCCACCACTGAAGGGCTCAGTGAGAAAGAAACTGCTAGGGATGCTCCCCCATGGGCAGACTTACTTAAGGAGATCAGAGAACTGAAAGCTGGTGCCATCATTAAGGCCATTGCTGATAGAGACTCAGACACCTTTCAGAATGTACTTGTTATGGGAGAGGGAGTGCACACTCAGGCATATCCTGTAGATGGCAACCCAAAGGCTGAACTCAGTGAATTGACTGCAATGATAAGGGAATTATTGGGACGTAGTGTGCAGCCTTCAGCATGGCAAAGGGAGAGAGAGACTGAACCAAGACCATCTACTGTCAGTGATCTGGCTGCTGTGCCAAATATGTATTTCTACCCCTCCAGCCATGATTGGAGACCAACCTCTAATGCAATGACACAGCCAAGACAAGCCAGAGAAGATACATTTTGCTATAATTGTTGAAAGGATAGTCATCATAAGAGGGAACGCCAATCCCGAGAGGATGCAACCAGGGTGTGAGACAAGCTGATTGCATCAAGGTATCCAAGGCAAGGTAGTGCCAAGGGAGCCCCAGACCCATCTCAGCCCAACTCCTTTGTTGCCAAGTCATTCATTCCAGCTCCTGCAAATAGTCCCCTGGATTGGGAGAAAGTGGTGGGCTCCTCCATGGAGACTACCATGTGCATTGATGGTATCCTGGCCCAAGCCATACTGAAGCGTGGATCTCAGGTCACTATAATATTCAAAGATTGGTATAACCAGCACTTATCTGCCCATCCTCTACAACCCTTAGAAGGATTGCATGTATGGGGCTTGAGCGATAAATCCTACCCTTACCTTGGTTCCTTATGAATATGGCTATCTTTTCCATCCACCGTAGTAGATGTGGATGAACCTATAGAAACATTGACCTTGGTATGCCCCTCAACTGGCCCATATGATGGCATTCCTGTATTGATCAGCACTAATGCATACATGTTTGGCCACTTAACATAGATTTGTCAAGAGAAGCAAGCTCAGAAAGCTGGACAAGCTCTATCTAGTCATGCAATGGTAAAAAAAGCTTATGCCATGCAGGTGCGGAGCAAAGTGAATGACAAGGATGATCCAGTGGGGTATATCTGGAAAAAAGACCCATCATCTCTCGTCTTGCCACTTTTTTCACAGTGTCACGTCAGTGGAGAGGTGTAGCTCAAAAAAAGACATCACAAACAAGATTCTTATGCTGGATGCCCCAGAGGAGGGGAAGCTGCCAAATGGACTTTTAATTAAACCCAGTGTGCCATCTGTTAGAGCCCATGCCTATGCTAGGAGAGTGGTAGTATGTGTTATGACCACTGTATGGTGGGGCTGGTTTGTTTACTTGTCACATGCTCATTAATTTTCGTTGGTATAGCACTGTTGCCCTATTTCTTTTTCTACAGGATTTTAAACCTCTGAAAGATATTCAAAACTTTGTAAGGGTATATAAAGTTCTGTTACATGGCTTCTATGCTCCTCTTATTACCTATCCTTCAGTATGTTATTGGGAGTTCATATGCTTAAATTGTTGTTCGCATTTTCACTTTAGCTATGTTAGGGTGCTAACTGGGGTTTTGGATTGGTTTGGGGGAATAGTTTTTTTGTTTGTAGTTGGCTGTTTGGGATATTTTGGGGGATTCTGGTTTTTGGGGTGGGTGGGGGAGATTCTAATTTTGGAGTTGTTTGGATTATTATTACTGTGCTATGTATTTGTTCTTCTATTTGGGGGGGGGTGGATTGGATGGGGGGATGCCACCGGAGGAAGGGTTTTTCTAATGAGCTGTATCCTTATTTTTTATGCCCCTACATTTGCCTGTCTAGCTACTGGCCCCTATTGGCAAGGCCACTGAAAAACTGCAGAAAATTTTACCCAAATTGCAGAGATGTTTTTCAGAAATTGTAGGAAAATTGTGAGGGTTCACGATACATTCCCACTGCCCATAATACATCTCTTATTGTTTGCTGCAGCATGTATTGATCACATAAATTGTTAGATAAACATGTTGTCACTTGTAAATCCTTTCAATATGAAGAATGGTGTGTGTTTTTTAAATGCACTGCAAATTAATCATTATGTAACATATCTTCTAAAAATCTAAAGACATCTAAGTCATGCAGTGCTAACTAGATTTTACTTAATAATTCACAGTCAGTACATACTGAATTAATCTGGAAACAATATATTTTGCTAGTTTCTAGATGTCACGTAATGAAGCCTGTTTAACTACTTGCTTTGATGTATGAAAAAAAAAGAAACAGATAGTCAGGGTCCCTAATAAGGTTCTAGTAAAAAATGTTTATTTTGTTAAAATAATTACTGTTCTTAATCAGCACTGTAAGTACATTTTAAAAATCATATGATAAAATCATTTAATCATACCAATAGCTTTTCATTACATCATACAATAGTTTTTAATACATTGTACTTTTGATCTACTCAGTTTGCAATGATTTCACTTGGGTTGCAATTGTTTTGTTTATTTGAAGGTAACTGTTTAAATGTACTTAACCTGTTCAGCATGTTTTCAGAAATGTCTGCTTTTGTAGGCTCTGTATATGAGGCAGTTGTGACAGATTGACATATAAGAAATCAATGTCACCATCCCCCTCAGAAGCACATTCAAGTTTAATAATCAGCAGGGTGATCCAAAGTCCTCACACATATGAATCAAAATCTTTTCAGAATGAAAGTATTTAAACAAGGAAAACCTACCCTACCATTCAAAAGCAAGCATCGTGGTCAGTGCTTCATTTGGGTGAATGGGACGCTTTGCACCTCTTCTCACACCTATTGTTTCAGTCTCTGTGTCAGCAAAAAGTTCTCTGATAGTCTTCTTTAACACATATTTTAAATACTCAAGTGTACACATGGTAGGCCAGAGGATTTTGAAACCAAAGCAGGGAAGTGAATCACACGAAAGCAGAGTCACATTGGACCTCTTCTCACCTCCCATTATAATGTTTTGGTCAAATCCAAGTCTATATATTAAATTGTTAGCATATCTGAGTAGATTTCCTTGAGATTTTAAATATTTTTATACAATTTCAGTCAAAAAGTCAATAAATGCAAGAAATTGCAAGAAATTGAGGATTTTGTGCAGAGAAGGTTGAAAATTATTGAAATTGCAGAAGAATTGCTGGTGCAGTTTTCCAGTGGCCCGGTTTATTGGTTACTTTATTATGGTGGATTACTGTATAACTTTTGCTCTTGAAATGTTAAAGGCACCCATTCTCCTGCCTAGCGGGCTAAATGTTAATTCATCTACACAAACTTCAAACTGATGTGGCCTTTTTGTAGAAGACTCATTTACCCCACCACAGGTTCTCCTTTTTAGGCAATCCTGGGTGGGGCAGGCCTTTGATGCGGGCTCTGACTCCGGCAAAAAGGTGGTGGCTATTCTCATAGCCCAGAAGGTTCCCTTCCACCTCCTTCAGGAGGTGGCAGATCCCTATGGTTGCTACATCCTCATTCAGGCATTGTTTCATCAATTGGAAATAATATTGGGTGCTATATATGGCCCCACTACTGACTCACTAATTGTTTACTTCTCTGATGTCCCTTTTAGCCCCCTGAATTTCCCTTCTGATCCTCCTAAGGAGGGGACTGGAATACAGGTTTATGTAATGTCCTGGATAGGTCTGATAGAGTCTGGCAGGCCTTTTAGCTTGGGCAGTTGGATCTTCACAACTTGATGGACTCCTTGGGCTTGATAGACCCATGGAGAACATTAAACCCAGACTGCAGGGAATATTCATTTCACTCTCTTCCACACAATTCCTTATCCAGGTTGGATTATTTCCTGCTTGGGGTGGAATATCTCCTTGGGGTTCTTTCTTGTTATTACTCACCTAAAGTTGTTTCAGATCACTACGCTGCCAGTATCCAAATTACCTTCACTGCCTCACTAAATAGAGATAAAGTGTGGAGGTTTAATAATCAGTTACTCAAACAGGGAGACCTCATAGAACTCCTCCAATCCTTTATTACCATCTTCATGGAGTTTAACACTCTATCCATGGTCAAGCTCAACCTCTTATGGGAGGCTTTGAAGTGTGCCCTACGAGTAGAACTAATTTGTTTAGCTACTAAGTGGATGAAGCATGCCACAGCTGCTATCTCCTCTTTACTAGACCATATACAATTCTTGGAGGGGCACATATCATAAGTTTTCCCTCTGCTGGAGTGAGAGCAACTAGAAAATCTCAGATTCCAGTATAATTCTTTATTGGGAGAGAAGGCTGAGCATTTATTACTGTGTTCCAAGATGAAATATTTTGATCAAGGGAAGAGGGCCTGGAAATTACTGGCTCTCCAGCTGTGCTCTCAAGCCATGGATAAGATAGTATCTTCCTTCCATAATTATTCTGGCCATCTTCTCACCTCAGCACAGAATATTGTGGACACCTTTAAAGATTTTTATCAACAGTTGAATGCTCCGCCTTCTCTCCCCTTTAGTCTGGACCTTTTTGAAAATGTCATTCAGGATATAGCACTTCACCAAATGACTGATCTGCATGTTGCCATGCTACAACTCCCTTGACTCTGAATAAGGTCTCTCATGCAATTGACTCCTTAGCTTCTGATAAATCCCCTGACCCAGATGAATACCCCACTAATTTTTCTAAAACCTTTAAAGCTCAATTGGCCCCCATTATCCTGGATATCCTCAGTTACATTTTTAAAGAAGGTCTCTCTGATCTCTCTCTCTCTCTCTCTCTCTCTCTCTCTCTCTCTCTCACTGAGGCCACTATTGTGGTTCTCCCAAAACCCAGCCAAGATCCCTTGCTGGTCTTCAACTACAGGCCTATATCGCTTATCAGTGTGGATCTAAAAATCCTTGCTAAGGTACTGGCCTGTAGATTAGACCAAGTTTGGGACTTGCTTTTAAGTAATGAGCAACTTTGGTTTTGTGAGGGGTAGATTCTCAGTTGACCACCTTAGGAAGTTGTCCTATCTTCTTTCTACATCCAGGGATTCCTCTACACCTGCTATTTTGGTATCCCTGGATGCAGAAAAAGCCTTTCATGGGGTCTCATGGGATTACTTGTTTGCCCTTCTACCCTAGTACCGCATTCCCCAAGGAGTTCATACGATGGGTCAAAGTGCTCTACCACTCCCCAACAACTCAGATACTTTGTAGTGGTATTTTATTTTCTGTTTTCTCTCCATCAGGGTACTCAACATGGCTGTCCTTTATCTCCCTATTTATTTAACCTGTTTTAGGAACCCTTGATCCATAAACTTAATTCTTCCCCAGAAGTTCAGGGTATTTCAATTGATCCCACTGATTGCAAGCTGTCTATATATGCAGATGATATTTTGCTACACATCTCCTTTACTGCCACATCTCTGCCCACTGCCCTCCAACTCATTTCTCAATTTGGTGATATTTCCAACTATAAACTGAACCTTGCCAAAACTGAGGTTATGCCACTAAATGATATCACTCTTAAGGCAGAGGTTCAGCATCTTGGCCTTGTAAGGAAATGTGATAAACTGAAATTTCTGGGGATTTTCCTTAGTACTTCACCCCACCAGATGAAAAAACTTAATCTGGACTCAGCATTGACTCGTATTAAAGCAGACTTAGACCGTTGGTCTCTGTTATCCTTATCCCTGTGTGGCCTATTGAATATTATAAAAATGAATGTTTTACCCCACTTATTGTATCCCCTTCAGTTGTATAATTTCACCTTACCTCAGTCATGGTTTAATCAGTTGCATAGAATCCTTACCTCTGTCTTATGGCAAGGTAAGGCAGTCTGCCGAGCTTTATTCAAATTAATGTGCCCTAAATGGGATGGAATTGAAGCCTTCAGGACCCCAATTCCTTTTTGTATTATTTGGCAGTGCATCTCACCAGACTTTCTCCCTGGTTTGGGTCTTTGGCAGGAATCCCTTTGGAACCCTATATTCCATATTGGTTGGATATAGAGCGATCTTTGTGCTCCACTCATGAATTAGATATCTGGTCACTTCTCTACCTCTCCAGGAAAAAAAATCCTTGCCCATTAAAGTGCACACCCTTGAAGGCATCCATCATTGCATATTTACAATTCTGCTCTTTTCTTAAAGTTTGCCTGTATAAGGATATTTCTCAACCCCTATTTGGGAATCCCAGTTTTTGAATTGCAGGGTGGATTCTCTCTACAAAGTTTGGTCAGGTATGAAAGTGGACACAGTGCTGGACCTTACTCACAACCAGAAACCCAGAAACTTTTATCTTTCCAAGAAGCCTGTGCATGATACCATTGGCCCACTTCCTTTTGTTTTAGACATTTTCAATTGTCCCAATCACTTTTATAATTTTTTTGCAATGGACCATAGTCTAGCCTTCTGAATACTTTTGTTCTACCTATTCTTAGCAATGCTCCTACCTCCCATCATAGCTCATATTTTTACCCAACCCTGCAGGAGTATCTGGTTGCCAATGAGGGTCCCGGGTTTTATTATTGGGACCAAGCTCTTGCAGTCCACAACTCCTCAATAAACTGGACTATCATCTGGATGCACCAATATAGATACATCACATTGGTAATCAGAGACCTCATATGGCCTTAATCTCTGCCTGTGCAAAGAAGGCTATCCTTTCATCAATGGCTGGACCAGTGTTTACCCCAGTTCCTAGAGTGGTATAGGGAGATTTTGTTTGCTTTACAGGCTGAGCACCTTATAGCTATTATGTCAGGTAAAACTCATAAGTATAAGAATATCTAGGAACTACTTTATGTTTTGCTAACAGTATATGGGCAGGTTTCATATTTCTTAGTTGCATTCTCCTGTGGCCTGGCTTATATAGGGTTGGATGACTCTGAACCATGTTCCCCTTCCTGTGTTAACTTAATAACTCTGGTGGTGGGATGGGTGGGTTTTGTGAGTGGGGGTTTGGTGTATGGAGAGTATTGGGGTGGAGGGGTGTTCATCCTATTCATGATACATTCCAGGACTTGACTATGGCTTCTATTCCTTTGTATGTCTTTCCAGGATTTTATTATTCCTGTGTGTATTGTTATTTTTTCTTTTACTAAAGCTTATTCAATTTGAAAAAAGAAGAGTAGTAGTGCAACTCTGTAATGTGACTGACAGAGACATTGAGGTCCCCCAGGACTGTACCCTGGCCCAAATACATTGCTCAGATACCATTGTGTTACCAAGCAAGTGCTGCACAGAGGAAGGCAATGAAGTATCTCCAGATATGTTTTACTTTGGAGAGTCTCCTATCCCTGGTGAGTGGAAAGACAGAATTAGCTGCAAGCTAGCACACCAAATTAAGGTATTCTCATTAAAGGAATGGGAGGTTGGATATGTCACTGGCACTGAGCACCATATCAGGCTTCATGAAGAGAGGCACTTCCGAGAAAGGTCAAGCAGATTGGCACTGGTGGACATTGACGATGCTTGATGCCCCCTTCAAGAGATGTTAGCAGCTGGAATTATCCAGGAATCATGTTGCCCTTATACATCTCCCATTGTGGTAGTCCAAAAGAAAAAATGGGTCAGTGAGGATGTACGTGGACTACAGGATCCTTAACCAAAGCACCATTCCCAATCAGTAAACAAGGCCTCCTATCCAGGATGTCCTTGATTGTCTTAATGGGAGCCAGTGGTTTTCCATCTTAGTTCTTGGGAGTGGGCATTACCAAATTCTGATGGTGCCAGAGGATAGAGAAACAAATGCATTAATCTGTCCCCTGGGTTTTTATGAATTCTTGCGCATGCCCCAGGGCATCCCCGAAGCACCCTGCCACCTTCCAAAGATTGATGGAGTGAGCTGTAGGAGACATGAGCTTGAATGCTTAGTTTATCTGGACAATTTCATTGTGATTGGCAAAACACTTGAAGAGCATGAGACTTGCTTGTTCAAGGTCTTGGACCAGTTAGAAGAATTTGAATTAAAATTGGCCATCAACAAATGTCAATTTTTACAGAAGTCTGCAAGATATGTGGGACACATTGTATCCACTGAGGATATTCAAATTGATCCAAGCAAAGTGGAAACCTTAACTGCTTGGCTGTGACCTAATAATCTCAAAGAGTTGCAAAGATTCCTGGGTTTTTGCAGATACTGTCATCATTTTGTGAAAGACTAAACTAAAGTCATTCTCCCCCTCCTAAATTTGACTCAAGGGTACCCACCTACAAACCAGAAATATAAAAAGAGTGCTGTAAATGAAGGGGATAAAGCCTATTTCAAGATCAATGAACCATTTGAGGCCAGGTGGATCAAGGAACGAGATATAGCTTTTTACAATATTATTCATCAGCTCATGCATGCCTCTGTACTTGCTTATGCAGATCCAACTAAGCTAAATGTGTTACATACAGATGCCAGTTTGAAAAGACTTGGGGCCATGCTTTATAAGGAGTATGAGGAAGGATTACTACCTGGAAATATAAAAAGAGTGCTCAAAAAAAGAGGATAAATCCTATTTCAAGATCAATTAACCTTTTGGAATCAGATGGGCCCTTGATTGTGATGCAGCATTTTATGACTTCATTTATCAGCTCACACATGCTCCCATATGACCCCATATAGATCCAACTAAGCCATATGTGCTGCACACAGATGCCAGCTTGAAAGGATTTGAGGCCATAGTTTATCAAGAGTATGAGGAAGGATTACACTCTGTGGCGTTTGATAGTAGAAGCCTGATACCATGTGAGAAAATGACTCTATGCACCAACTTGAATTTTTCGCATTAAAGTGGGTGATAGTAGACCAATTTCATGAATACCTCTACAGTGCTAAAATTCTGGTAAAGACAGAGAATAACCCTCTCAGGTATGTCCAAACTTCAGCCAAATTAGATGCAACTGGACACCATTGGCTATCAGCACTTTCAATGTACGATTATTCAGTGGAGTACCTTCCAGGTCTAAATCACATCAACACTGATGCTCTATCCAGGATGCCTTTATCAAATTCTGAGTGGGTGAGAATGTCTGAGCAATCTTTAAAGTCCCTGTGTCACAAGTTCAACAATGAGGAACACCCATCTTCTGAAACTGTAGATTGTCTAGTCAATTGTCTGGGACTTCCAGCAACCTGTGTGCCTGTAGCCTACTGTAATTTTGCAGCACTAGACCTATGCACCTCACTGCAGCTCACCCCAGCTGACATTCAAAAGGTACAGTGTTGGGACCCTATGATTAGACCAGTCTTAGATACTTTGTACAGAGGGGAGGATGTCTCCAAGCTATGATCCAATGATCAGCAAACTGCCTTACTATTTAGAGAAGTTCCCAAACTCAAGCTCAGAGAGAAACTGTCATATCAAGAACTAACAGATAGCCAGGGAAACGTCATAAGAAAACAACTGGTGTTACCGTCAAGGTTTAAAGATGTGGTCTTAAAAGCTCTCCATGACCAGATGGGGCATTTGGGTAGCAAGAGAACCTTGGACTTAGCCTGTACCCATTTCTACTTGTCCAAGATGGGTGCAGACATTGACCAATATATCAAAATGTGTAGCAGATATCTCCAAAGAAAGGCGCAGCCACAAAGAACCGCATCCTTGGTTAACATTGCCACTAGCATGCCTATGGAGCTTGTATGTATTGGCTTTTTAAGTTTGGAGCCTGATTCCAAAAACATTGGCAACATGCTTGTTGTGACTGATCATTTCACTCATTATGCACAGGCTTATCCAACCAAGGATCAAAAAGCAGGCACCATAGCCAAAGTAGTTGTGGAAAAGTTTTTCATTGACTATGGCACCCCACAGCAGATCCATTCTGTTCAGGGAAGGGACTTTGAAAGCCATTTAATGAAAGAAATACTCTTGTTTTGGGGTGTAAGAAAATCAAGAACCACTCCATATCACCCAAAAGGAGATCTGCAGCCTGAAAGATTTAATAGAACATTGCTGGACATGTTGGGCACACTTCATCTGAAGGACAAGCTAAAGTGAAGTCAACAAAAAAGTACCTCTGTACATGCCCATAATAGTACACATAATGATGCAACTGTTTCAGGGCGTGGCTGACTACATTCAAGAAAGGTGGGGTTTAAACTTGAATGGGGGGATAAGGGAGGGGCTGACCAGAAGCCCTCTCCTCCAGATGAGGGGAGTAGCCTTCAAACCCAAGGGGGGAAACAGACTGGGAGAAGAGGTTTCACAAGGAGCAGAGGGAGGATGGAAGTATAAGGAACCTGGGTGGGGTTCGACAAAGGGGATCAGGGATAAGGGGTTGGGGGTGGTGTTAGTAAATGCCAGGAGCTTGGGAAACAAGTTGCCAGAGTTCTAGGCCATGCTGTTTGGGGGGGGTGGATGTGGCGGTGGTCACTGAAATGTGGGCCAACAAAAACCATGACTTGGACCTAAACGTGTGGAGGTACACTATGCTTAGGAAGGATAGACAGGAGGGCAGAGGGGGTGGAGTGGCTATGTTCATTAGAGATGACATAGAAATTGCTAGGGTAGAAGAGGCAGAAGGAAACATGGAGGCCTTATGGGTCACCTTACGAACCCTGGCAGGAGGTAAGGTCAAGATGGGTGTAGTATATAGGCACCACAGGATGGGTGATGTTCTAGAGGATGGTTTGCTGGACAACATCATTTCCCAGTGTGGACCAAAGGGGAGGAGTGGTGTTGATGGGGGACCTTAATATGCCAGGTACAAACTGGGGAACCATGTCCTCTAAGGTGGCCAAGGAGCAGAGGCTGCTGGATGGCTTCCAGGATGTGTTCTTAACACAGCACATGATTCAGCCCACAAAGGAGAGGCATGTCCTGGACGTGGTTCTGGTGGATGGGGATCTGGTAAGGGACCTGGCTGTACAGGATCCTCTGACTGGGAGCAACCACAATGCTGTCTGGTTTCAAATAAGCATGGGGGGATGGGGGAGAGATCTAGGACACTGGCAGTGGACTTCAGGGGGGCAGACTTTATGGGCATGGGAAATATTTTCAAGGATCACTTGAAGGGGATTACATCAATGACAAATGTGGAAAAGAAATGGAAGGTCATAAAACGGGGACTTCATGAGGCAGTCAGAACCTGCGCTAAGGTGAAACGTAAGGGAGCAAGGTCACATAAACCATCCTGGTAGTCCAGTGAGGTTCAGGTATCTGTCAGAGAAAAGAAGGCTGCCTACAAAAAATATATAACAGCAAAAGGAGATAGGGAAAAGGAAATGTACCATCCTGCATCTAGAAAAGTCACCCGGATGGTGTAGGGGGCAAAGTCCAGTAAAGAGCAGTGGCTGGCACAGGGGATACAGGGAGGGGAAAAGGGGTTCTTCTGGTACATTAGGGAGTGGAGAAAAGCTAAGAGCCATTTTGGCAGATTGAGATCAGAAGGAGGGTGGGTGGAAGAGGTGAGGCACCAGGCAGAGGTATTAAATGAGTACTTCACCTCTGTGTTCACTAAGGAGGGGGATGGGATATCTACAAAGCAAGGCATGATGAGGATAGAAGCAGTAGTGAGTGTGATCAGGGGAGCAACAGAAATGGATCAAGAGGGAAGGAGGGAGAGGTACCCAGGGGTGTCACATCAGGATAAGGATAAAAAGGCCAGTAAGGTGGAGGGGACGGATGATGCTATCTCCACCGAAAGGGTGTGGTTAGCCCTTAAGGCCCTAAAGAAAGATAAATCTCCTGGGCCAGATGGCATTCATCCGAGAGTACTATGGGAATTGGCAGACATACTGGCTGCACCTCTGGCGGAGCTCTTCAACAGGTCGCTTGAGACAGGGAGGGTACCTAGGGATTGGCAAGAGGCACATGTGGTGCCAATCCACAAAGGGGGGGTCGAGGGAAGTACTAGGTAACTATAGACCCATCAGTTTGACCTCAGTGGTGGGAAAATTAATGGAGAGTATACTAAAGGAATGATTGGGGGTGTACTTTGAGGAGGTGGGAGGTCTGGATAGTCAGAAACATGGGTTTGTGCAAGGTAGAGCATGTCAAACCAATCTTGTGGAGTTCTATGAATGGGTAACATCAGAATTGGACAGGGGAAAGCCTGTGGATATATTGTTCTTGGACTTCAGCAAGGCGTTTGACTCTGTCCCCCACAAAGTTCTGGTGGAGAAACTGATGGGGTTGGGAGTAGGCCCTTTGATGGTCAGATGGATTGAAAACTGGCTAGCTGGGCACACTCAGAAAGTAGTGGTTGGTGTGGAGCTCTCAAACCCTAGAGAGGTCAGTAGTGGGGTACCCCAGGGCTCAGTCCTGGGTCCAATCCTGATTAAGGCATACATATCGGACATCAGGGAGGGTATAGGGTTTGAAATGAGTCTCTTCGCTGATGACTCCAAGATAAGAGCAGTAGTTGAGGGGGAAGAGGGGAGGCTGGCCTTGCAAGGGGACCTGGACACCCTGAGAAGCTGGGCTCACACATGGAAATTAAATTTCATTATCAGCAAGTGCAAGGTGTTACATCTTGGGTGGGGAAACCCTAAACACAGGTACACCCTGGGAGGGGAGGATCTGGAGGCCTCAACAGGGGAAAAAGATTAAGGGGTCATGGTGGATGCATGTATGAATAACTCTGAGCAGTGCAGGAGAGTGGCTAGCAAGGCAAACAGAATGTTGGAATGCACTGTAAGGGGGATCACCTCTAGGAGCAGAGAAGTGATTCAGCCACTGTACAATGGACTGGTTAGACCACACCTTGAGTGTTGTGTACAGTACTGGAGACCACACTTGAAGAGGGACATACAGCTCCTGGAGAGGGTACAGAGGAGGGCAACTAAGATGATGCGAGGACTAGGGGATTTGACGTATGAGGACAGACTTGAGGAGCTCTGCCTGTTTTCATTGGAGGAGAGGAGAGACTGGGGGACATGATTGAGGTCTTCAAATACCTCAAGGGAATAAATAGGGTAAACACGGAGAGGATCTTTAGACTAAAGCAGGGAGGTATCACCAGAGGGCATGGTTTGAAGTTGGAAGGTGGAAGGGTGAGGGGGGAAGATGAGGAGGTTTTTCACTGAGAGGGTGGTGGACCCTTGGAATGCACTGCCTGGCAAGCTGGTTCAGAGATCCACAGTGGAGGGCTTAAAGAAAGGGTAGGACAGACACAGAAAGTGAATGTATCAGATGATGGCCTGGCCCAGGGGGGTGGGGATGGATGATACGGGTTTCTGGAACTCAAGGGGGGGAGGGCCTCGGCACCCAACTAGGAATCTGAGATTCGAGAAGACTCGATAGACCATAAGACCTAATCTGCTGGCAATTAGTATGTTGGTATGTTGGTATGTTTTTCACCTGTATAAGCTGAGATTTGGTCGAGAGGCAAGATTACCTATAGACATTTGTTTCGGTGACTCACCAGATGGAGTCCAGGCAGAAAGTTATCTTCAACATGTACAAAAACTCAAAAGGTTAACTTAATCATGCCTATCAGCTGGTTCATGCAATGGCTGCCAAGAGAAACATAGCCAATAAAGACAGACACGACAAACGTGCTAAGACTCAACATTTACAACCCAGAGATCGTGTTTTACTGAGAAATTTACATACAAACATGCAAAGAAGCCAGCAGAAGAAGGCCATTTGGTCTATCAAGTCTACTCATATTGCAGGGTTCACAGCTCGAGCTAATGTCCCTGCCCTCCTTCCCCACTCCTCCCATCCTCCCTACCCATAATCCTGACTTTCACCATATGCCTATCCCAGCCTCTCTTAAAGCTGCCCACTGTCTTCACTGAGATGACTTCTTTCAGCAGTGCTTTCCAAGTGTACAACACCCTTTCTGTGAAGAAGTGCTTCCTTATGTCCCTCCTAAACCTCCCACCCTCCAGCTTAAGACTGTGCCCCCAAGTATTATGGTTGCCACTCAGATTAAAGAGACTGTTCTTATCAACCTTATTTATCCACTTCAAGTAGTTGAAGGTCCTAATCAGTTCCCCCCCTCTTCCAAGGAGTACATGTTCAGTGCCCTCAACCTCTCCTCATATGCCTTACCCTGCTGACACACTATCATCTTTGTAGCCCTCCTCTGGACATTCTCCCACAGGTTAATGTCCTTTTTGAGGTGTGGGCACCAGTACTGACTTCATACTCTAGATACAGCCTTACCAGTGACTTGTACAAGGGCAGTATAACCTCCTCTCTCCTACTACTGATCCCCCTATATATGCATCTCAGAATCTTCTTTGCCTTTGCTGCTGCTTTCTTGCACTGCGTAGAATGCTTTATGTCACTAGTGATCATCACTCCCAGGTTCTTCTCCTACTGTGATGCAGATACTCGGACTCCACCTAGGTAGCACTCTGTCTTGGGATTCTTGTTTCCAATTTGCATAACTTTGCATTTCTTAGCATTGAAGCTAGCTGCCAGATCCTGAACCACCTGCCAGCTTTTCCAGATCTTTCTGTAGGTCCTGTATCTCTTCAGCTGTGTCCACTCTCCCACAGAGCTTGGTGTCATCTGTGAATAGGCACATTTTGCCCTTAATGCCATCCACAATGTAATTGATGAATGAAGACCTTGAACAACACTGGCCCAAGCACGAGTCCTGTGGGTCCCAACTGGTTGCCTTTCTGGGACCAGATAACTCTCCCCATCACAACCACGCTCTGAGTTCTGTCCCCCAGCCAGTTTTCCAACCATTTGGCCATCTTTTTCCCAACCCCAAGATTCACCATCATACTGATCAACCTTTTGTGGGGCATAGAGTCAAAGGTCTTACTGAAATCAAGATAGAGGATATCTACCACTTGGTCCCTGTCTACTGTCTTAGTGACACAGTCAAAAAAGTTAATCAGATTTGTTTGATCCGATCTCACCCCCCCCCATGAACCAGTGCTGCCTCGCGTCCTGGAGACCATGCTCCTTGAGATGTTCCACCAACCTTTCCTTTAGTATGGTCTCCATGAGCTTGCCCACAATGGAGGTCAGACTGACTGGTCTGTAATTCCCTGGGTCATCCTTAGGACCATTTTTGTGGGGGGGGCACTACATGTGCTGTTCTCCAGTCCAGCGGTACCACGCTTACCTCTAGTGAACTATTAAATAGGTCTGCCAGTGGCCCTGCCAGCTTCTCAGCCAGTTCCTTTAGTGCCCTTGGATGTACTCTGTCTTAGCCTAGTGATTTGTCCTCCTTCAATACCAGCAGTCCAGCCTTATTCTATCCTTCTCTATCATTATATCTGTGTTTCCCTCCCTCCCTGCTCCTCTTTTCCACCCTGAAGGCACTTGGGTTTGCAAGGGAAACACAAGATAGCTGACAGTTGGAATGATACCCCATACATCATTATCAGAAAGCTGGATGATCTGCTAGTCAAAAAAGTGCATCCAGAGAATGATCCACGAGCTGTAAAGACAATGCACAAAAATCTTATCTTGCCTATTGGACAGATTATCATAGACTCTGTGCCTCAAGCTAATGCCCCCACTGGGCCTGTGACCAGGTCTGCTGCTAAAAAGAAAAAAACAAGTCCACCATCTGCTGTCCCACAGAACAAGCAATGGTGTCATCAATGATGACAATCATTCTTAATCTGATGATAGTGAATATGGGGCTACCTATTATCCCTCTTTTGAACTAGCCCAGTTATTCCAAGGCAATCCTTTGTGTAACATGAGAGATGATGTTGGGCCTTCAGAACTATCTGGCTATCCAGCTGTCTCCACTACCCCTGTGCCACCTGATAGTGAGGTACAAAATGTAACTTCTGAAGTAGTTGGCTCCTTATGCCTGGTGGAGCTGTCAGAGATTGAAATGGCAAGTTCTGAAGAAGACAATGAGGACCCAACAAATGAGTCCTTACCTGAAGCTGAGATATCTGGGTCTCAAGAATCTGACCACAACTCAGAAAGTATTGTTAATTCTGAAAGTATCAGCAACATATTGCATGATTTAAATTCTACCGAGTTCCACCTCAATGATGAACCAGAGTTTACAGAGTAAGTACATGTAAGCAACACTGTAGAAGCAAGAGCTTCTTTAAATTCTGAACAAACAGACAGTGCAGAGGTGCCCCCGAATGCAGAAAATGATTTGTTGCTGGACAATAAGCTGGAAGTAGCTGACCCAGATGCAGATGCTGAAAGGATTGCACCTGTGCCCCTTCTACCTAGAAGATCTGAAAGAGATGATAAATCAGTAGTACGCCTCATGTATGATACTCCAGGAACACCTGTGGACCTTCCCATAAATGTGGTCTATAAAGTGGTATACATTATAGCTATAGGTTAACCGCGATATATCCCAGGCACACTGCCTTGGGGGTAGCTGGTCCATTCCGCTGGGGTGTCAAACAGACGAGGCATACTGATGAGTCCTGGTAGGACGAAACACGTGTCTATGTCTTCTGTTAGCACCCTTTGCAAACTGTGTGAGAGGCCTTTCGGCACCATGCAATTCTGCTTAAAGTTGGACCAGCATAACATTCTGTGGTGATTTGCATATGCAGCCCATGATGCTTTGCATTGTGGGGGCATGTGTGATTTTGTATTTTCTTGAAACTTGGCTTCCCAGCCAAATGCCCTTTGGGGTAACCCTTGCCTCAGTGTTTATGCACAGAGGTTCTTTGTCTTTTAAATAGTTTTTTATTTTAATGGGTTCACCGCGATATATCCCAGGCACACTGCCTTGAGGGTAGCTGGTCCATTCCACTGGGGTGTCAAACAGATGAGGCATACTGATGAGTCCTGGTAGGATGAAACACGTGTCTGTGTCTTCTGTTAGCACCCTTTGCAAACTGTGTGAGAGGCCTTTCGGCACCATGCAATTCTGCTTAAAGTTGGACCAGCATAACATTCTGTGGTGATTTGCATATGCAGCCCATGATGCTTTGCATTTTGGGGGCATGTGTGATTTTGTATTTACATTATAGCTAACTCCCTCTGTAAAATAGGATACACTGCAGCTTCTCAATTAGTAATAAAACCCTCCAACAAGTATTCCTGTGGTCACTCTACCAAGAGCCCAAAGTTAGATGACCAGATCAGATCCTCATCCATGTGGGTTAGTGTTCAGAGAATGGTACAGACAAGGGTAATGTGTATAGCTACCTGAATCGGTATACAGATGAAAAGATAGAATGTTTCAAATGAAAACGCAGAGTG
Source organism: Neoceratodus forsteri (assembly GCA_016271365.2). Lineage (NCBI taxonomy): Eukaryota > Metazoa > Chordata > Ceratodontiformes > Ceratodontidae > Neoceratodus > Neoceratodus forsteri. Next base: position 1,133,727,005 of record CM028130.1, read on the forward strand.
TTTAAGCAATACTACTGCATATGGACCAATATCATGTGTGAATAAATTATGCTTATTATTTTGAGAATTAAATATGATGCTACATGGTATGTGTATAGTAGCCTATGGTTGTATCATGTGCATATTCATGTATATTATTTTTCCAAGTAGAAATGTTTATAAAGTATAGACTTGATGTGGATGCCAAGTTTCCTAGGCAGGGAAGAGTGTAAACCCCCCACCACCATTTTGGGGTTTACCTTAATGTATTCCTGGGCTCCATCCATGTCCACTGCCAGGCAGATATCCTTTATAGACAATAAATCCATGATTATTGTTTGGTCCTATTGATTTACGTGAGAGTGCCATGCTGTGCCTTTGCACCTGTCTCTTTAAGGCTTTAGCCAGTATGTGTATAGTAAATGGTATGGGCTGGGTCCAAATGTATCAAAGCTCATGACCAGCCAGATACTGCTTTAATTTGCTCCACACTGCTGTTGCTAGTAACGCAAAGAGAGCTTGAACTAGTATTGTAATTATTTACTGCTAACTTGCTGTTATATTTGAAATACAGTGTTTATTTTAACCTGCATTCTTGCAGCTTTGTTTATCTGTATGAAAGCCACCATGTTTGGTCCAGGACTTCCAGTATTTGGACCAATGGGACTCAGGATGCTTTGAAGGGCCCTTAGCTCAAGTGCCTCACGGGAATGAAAACTGCAGTTTTTTGCAGTTTTTAGGTTGGCGCCTAAACTAAACTGAAGGAGGCATCCAAACTGTGACTGACAGCTTCCCCAGCCAACCAGAACTCTAGAAGATGAGGCAAATCCCAGAACTGTTAAGAGACAGTGTTTCAGTTGGAGTTAGAGCTGGGAGACTGAGAAGCTCAAGCTATCGAGAAGCTACTCCAGGAAGGAGCCTAGGAGAATCATCAAGGAAAGGCCTGACTTGCCTCTATGCTACTGTTCTCCTGATTGGGACTGTCTGATTACAGTAACCAAAGTAATCCAAAAAGGAACTTTTACTTGTGGCAGAAAGCTTCCAGATATTTGATGGTACAGCCTGAGATTTGGACCAAGAGGAAGCTGTTGTGAAGAGTTCGGCCCAGAGGTGGTGAGAGACTGAATTGATGTTCGAGAGGTTTGCCCAGTGACTTGACTGCAATAGCAACCAGTTTAGAACCAAGCTGTGAGAGGAAGGAAAGTTAACTCTGTTGTTGTTAAATGTGCTGAATGGTATTTGTGGGTCAAAGCCTGTTTTGCCAGTGACCAGATTGCTATGCCAGCTGGAGGCTTCAACAGCAAAACAAACTGAACTTTGCCAAAGTGTTCATTAAGCCTTGGCCTTTGCTCACCCTGGCCCAGATTGACTGTGTTGCATCACAGACTGTCCCTGGTGAGAGACCAGCTTTGGAGATCCAGCCTCTGTACAGAGACAACTTGCATGTTGCCGCCACCTGGAGGGAAAGGCCATGGAGTGGAGGTGTGTCATGTTGGCCCTGCTTCCCTGTGCTCTTTGATGATCTACATGAGGTCCCCATATTGCCAGATCAATCACAGCCAAATGGCAGCATGAGTAAATCCAGGGTCACTCCCTGCAACAATTCATTTAATTATCTGTGGTACCATCTAATTGCTTCTGTGATATTTTGGGTTACAAGAGACTGGACCAATTGGCCAGGATTACAAATAATCAAAGCTGTTTTTTCATGCTAACTGTCTTTTCTTTCCATCGAGGTCCCAACAACAACTGCAACACCAGCTACCACTGGGCAATGCCTCTGGCTAGCCAGTATAACATCCTGGCTACTCAGTGTTGTAAGACTGATCATTTGGGACTAAAAGTGCATGCAAAGTAACCTGAACCTAATCAATATAATAATCATTCATCTAAATTCACGCTCCTTCCTTGTTCATGACCTCCTTAATAGACCAGATTGTTGTTTCATGTTTAACCTGGTTTATGAACATATTATTAGTTGAGTTGCTGTATTACAAATGCATACCTGTTTTGCTAACCTTGACTTTGCATGGGGATCCAGGGAAGGTGCTGAAGGCCAGACCCTGGTGGTAAGTGTAAAGGGTGTGTGCATATTGTTAATGTCAATTGCTGGCTGTGTCTTAACTGTTGCCAGAAGTGCAAGGTCACAAAGTGGGTTTGTGGGTGGGGATAGTTTCCCACAGGCTATAACAGGCTAGATAAATACCCCCACTATTGTTACTCTGGGAGGAGACACCTTAATATCAAATCCAGGCCCCTCATCCTGTGGTTAGGCATACAGGCAGGGGTAGTAACCTTAGGATCAGTGCGGCCTAGGGGTTGTGTAAGTGCTTTACTAGGAAAACAAAACTAACTGAAGTCTGATTTATGCAGTCCTGCCTTAGGGCCCAGAGTTCTTTCTCCTTTTTACGTTTCCTTGCACGTGCACAAGAAACATCTCGAAGTAGAAGGACATTTCAGAGGTGTGTCAGGGACTAGTCCAATGCACAGCAATGTACAGTGGGCGCATCCCTGACAGGCCAATGAGCACACAACCAGTCTGTGACACTAGCCTGAGTTTCACAGCTGGAAGATATTCTCTAGTTGAAAGAATGAAGCCCTCCAATGAGAGCACTTCAGTTCTTTAATTTGCATAAAGCCAGCACTACATCACTGCATAGGGACACTGTCTATTTAAATGTGTTGTGTTGAATTACTTAAATGTTGAAGCAACCTATCTTGAGGATAAACATACAGATCACATGTATGCTGGTTGTATTGTGGTTTGAGTTTTTTTCCCAATATTGCCAAATTGATTCTATTTGAGCCTTCTGCTTGGTATTGTTTTCATTTTCAATCATGTGTGCATTCCCGCTCACAGCTCTGTGTCAGTTGCATGACTGGGCACACAGGATGTAGTTGTCTGGCATCCTTACATCGCTGATAGTTCATGTAGTGAAGCAGTAGCTGAGGTATAGTCATACCTGTTTCCTTTCTGTGATTTTTATGGTCACTGAATGGTGGTGGATATTTATGCTGAGTGAATGACATGCCTGGTTGTGGGATTAAGTGTAGCTATTTTGGCAGAATGTGATGTTTATCCCATTTCAATCTCCTATAGTTTCTTTCATTTTCAGTTGATAAATGCAGGTGACAGAGATGGCCGTTAATGGATGAGGTGATTTAAATAGTGTTTGCAGTTTTGAAAAAATAAATAGAAACAAATAGCAAGCAATCATAGGTGATTTGTTTGACTACAGACATTGAGGACTTCTGTCTGTATGCATGGAAAGTAAACTGCTCCACTGTTCCCCATTCCGCAAACAGGTGTGGATACTTCAATGTCACTGTCCGACATTCATTAAGGGTTTGGAAATAGATTTGAAATGGTGTCTCTTTTATTAACTTGAGTACTGGTGATACACAAATCATAAATACCTGCAATACCTGTGGCAGCTTGATTTATGAGACACCTCATTCTTGTTCCAAAGCGCAGAGTGAAAATTTATGTTGTCAGGACTGTCTGGTACAATCACATAGTTTGTGTCACAGTAGGACCCTCTGCCTTTGTTGTTCACATTGATATGCCAATGCTACCAGTCAAACCAGTAACCTGAAATCAGACACTGGAAACCAAAACCTATCTATCATGCCCCTACCACACTTTCTCTACATGACTGTAGCAAAGGTGTGATAGGAGCATGAATGTGTGTGTGTAGGGGGAGTGATAAGCACTCATGGTGGGCTGTTCCAACCATACCTCTCAACTGTCACACATTACGAGGTACATCACTCATTTTATCCCTCAGAAACCCTCTGTCCCACATTGAGAAGGTGACATTCCACACTGACCACTGAGACTTTTAAGCAGAAATGCATAATAATATAAGATGCTAAGTTATCAGTAAACATTATTTACATTAGTGCACTTATTTCCACAGTATTCTGAGCTTGTAAGGTCATGTTTGATGATGTGTCACACATTTTGTCCTCTTGTCCCACATCTTGTCACACATTTGGGCGATAAAAGGTTGAGAGGTATGGTTCCAACAACTTACAGTGCACTGGTGTCCATGACTGTAGCATCCTATTCTGGCATTCTTGGCTTGCATGATGAATGAGGCAAGCAAGGGGAAAAGAAACAAGCCACAATATGTTGCAGAAGACAGGAGAACATTGCCATTTTTTTGTTTTCTTTGTAAGCACCCTAGCGTCATTAATGAGGCAAGCATGGGGGAGACAAACAAGCCACAGAGACAAAGGCAACAGACAAGAAGGAGACAGAGAAAGTTTCCCTAGGTAAGTTATACTGAGGCACGTTGTTTTAAGTAAGAGCAATATGATTACAAAATATTGTTCTTTACTGTTGAGTCTCCAAGAGTACAATGATTAAAATCCCTAACAGTTAAATTAATAAAATGTTGTAAAGCATGATTTTTTTTGTAAATGGGGTTCTCCCCAATCAAAATCTTCTGTATGAAAATAAATCTTTTAACAAAAAAAAAAAAAAAAAAAGCAGCGTGTGCTTTGGAGGGAGCAGAGCCGAAGCAGAACAGAGGAGGCAGGGTAACTACAGAGAAGGGAAATTCTCTCTCTCCTCTCAAGGTCTGTTATAAAAAATAAAAACACTACTTGCTGTAATAAATAATTTACTAATAATTAACTGATGCAGTAAATAATGCATACTGTTGTAGGGTGGAGTGGCAGGCAGCCAGTGAGTTGGGAGGCAGACAGGCACGGTTTCAATTGTTTTTCGGCATTCAGCTTTTCAGCCTTCTTTATTTTGTGATCAACTGATAAAGTGATACAACACAATAGCCTCCCAACTTGCTAACTGCCTGCCACTTCACCCTACAACAGTGCACATTATTTATGGCAGTAGTTCATTATTATTACATTATTTATTATAGCAGGTTTTTTATGGACCTTGAGCAGAGAAAGATCATTTTCTTTCTTTGTACTGTAGTTATCCTGCCTCCTCCATCCCACTTTGGCTCTGCTCCCTCAAATACACTCAGGCTGCTTTACAACATTTCATTAACAAGTTCAGGCAGAGCCTCTATGGCTGTAAATGCATTAACTAGATAAGGATGTTTCATGGGCTTAAACATAAACATGAACTGCCATTGCATACACTAACTTAATCAAAGTACAGTACATTGAGAAAGGGCAGACATAAAAATAATGCCACTGTCTGTTTTACAGTTACCTATATGTTTCACATTTTATTTTATGCACTTTTATAGCAATCAACTCAACAGAACCTGGCCATCATATACATGAAGGTACTGTACCTTAATTGCAAGCACTGCTAAGTAATTTCTTTGCTGTCTTTACTTAGAATTGTTTTTGGGCTGTTGAAAATTTAAAATGTAGTGGTGGTGTATTTCTTTGCTGTCTTTAATTGCTGCAAATTTTCAATCCCCCTCCCCTTTCCTGAACTCTTAATTATATGCCCTGTTAAATCTGATTGACAGGAGCTAAACACAGGGGATAGTATGGGATGTGGAGTAGGAGGGGCATAAGGGGAAGAAGCCCACCCTCAGCACAAGTGTTTTGACTTATTTATTTATTTTCTTTTTTTAAAACAAAAGTATCTGAGGATCAGTAGCAGGATTTTTAGGACAGTAAATTAATAAAAAGGGAACTAGGGGAGCTTCAGTAATAGACAATTAGTGGAACAGCTGTATAATTGCAGTATAATGTGGGGAGTGGTGCAATGCAGTAGCTGCGGGGCAGCCATATTCAGGCAGACCTTCTGGACACTGAGGTGCTGCCCTATCTGCATGCATCTCTCTCTGGACTGCGGGATGAGGTAGCCAGACTCAGAGCAGAAGTAAACTGGGTCAGGAGTATCATCACCCCAATCCAGAGACCACCCAGTCCAATGCCACTGCCTCAAAGGATGCCAAGAATGAGGAGCACTTGGATGACAGTGGTCTCAGGGTAGGTTAAGATGGTCAGGCAGAGGCACATCCCAGATCCTATTCCACTCAAGAACTCATATGCCACACTGGCAAATGGGGGCAACCAAATAGAGGTACCCAGAGAAGTGGAAGGAAAGGATGTGGAGGTTAGCCAAGGAGGTGACCTCAGAGGGGAGAGCAGTGGACCCCAGAGGAGGAGGAAGTGAATCCTGGTGGGGATTCCATCATAAGAGGGATCCAGCTAGGAACACAGGAGGGGGAGGGGGGAGGATCAGGAGGTGAGGTGCCTACCAGGTGCCATGGCATGGAGGGATAGAAGGAAGATCCTGGGGATCACTGGGAAGGCAAGATGGGAAGGTGAGCTGATGTCATTATCCACCTAGGTACTAATGACCTGGCAAATGGGGAGCCAAAGGAAGTTCAGGAAGAGTTTAGGAAATTGGGGAAGGCTCTCAAGCAAGTAGCTACTTCTGTCACCTTCTCACAAATACTACCTGCGAGAAGCATGGGAGAGCATAGGGGTGCATGCACCAGGAACTTTAACTTATGGTTGAAGAACTGGTGCTGTGAGGAAGGGTTTGGATTCACTGGTGACTGGGAACCCACCTGGAGAGATGGAGGTTTGTTCAAGCCTGACGGCCTGCATCCATCCTGGAGGGGAATCCAAGCACTCAATGATAAATTTAAATGCTACATTGACAAGCATTTAAACTAGCCAAGAGGGGTGGCAGGCCAGCAAGGAGGGTACATACTTTCTCACCCCCCACAGCTAGCAGTGGAACCAGTGAACAGGAGGAGTGGATATCTCAACAAAGCAGTGTGCAAAAGATGGAGATTAGCACCCAAGAGGTGGATAGGCAGAAAAGGGGCAAAAATCAGTAGAAGGGCAGACAGCAAGGAGAACCAGGGATAAAGGACAACCAGGGAAGGGGCTGGAGTAGAACAGCTAAACAGTCTAGGGAGGTCAAATCATGGAAAGCCATGTGCGCCAATGCCAGGAGCATTAGCAACAAGATGGAAGATCTGGAGGCTGTCATGGTGCAGTCAGACCTGGACATTGTGGCCATCACAGAAACCTGGTGTAATGATAACCATGACTGGGAGATGGCCAGTCCTGGCTACAACATATTCAGAAAAGACCGGGCAGGTAGGAAGGGAGGAGGAGGAGTGGCACTGCATGTGAAAAATGACATAAGGGCCACAGAGATCCAGGAGGAACAAAATGGGGTCGAGATACTGTGGGTTTAGCTGGAAAGGAAAATGGGGCCAGCCATCCGCACAGGTGTGGTCTATAGACCACCAGCCTAGGAAGAAGAAACAGATAGGGAGCTGATGCTAGCCATCCAAAAGATGGCAGACAAGGGTGAGGTAGTACTGGTTGGAGACTTCAGTATTCCATACTTGGACTGGACCATCCCAGCAGCAGCATTAACTAGGAGCAGATCGATCTTGGTCTCCATTCAGGGTGCCTTCCTCAAGTAACTGGTCATGGAACCAACTCAGCAGAAGGCAATACTGGACCTTGTGCTCACAAATAGGGACAGTGTGATGGGGTAACAGTGGGGGAGCACCTGGGGAACAGTGACCACCAGTCATTGTGGTTGGAAATCACAGAAGGAGCAGAGCCAAACCACACAAAAACACATATCCTGGATTTTAGGGGAGCAGACTTTGGGAAAATGGGGAGATACTTGAAAGAGACATTAAGGGGAATGGGGCAGGAATCAGGGGTTGAGAAACAGTGGGCAGTATTCAAAACAGGGATTACAAGAGCAACAGAATTATGCATTAAGCCGGTTAGCAAGAGGAAAAGGAGAGGAGGCCATTATGGTTTTCCAAAGAGGTAGCAAGGAAAGTGAAAGTCAAAAAGATTGCATTCAGGCAATACAAAAAGACACAGGCAGAAGGGGATAGGGAGAAGTACCAGGAGAAGCAAAGGGAGGCAGGGAGATCAGTAAGGGAAGCCAAAGCTCAGACAGAAGAGCACATTGCAAAATCAGTGGGTAGAGGGGACAAAACCTTTTACAGGTACATAAGTGAAAAAGAAAGGCAAAGGGAGGGATAGTGAGACTGAAGGGGGAGGATGGGGGCCACGTGGAGGATGACAACAGTAAAACTGACATACTGAAAAGGTATTTCTGCTCAGTCTTTACAAAGGAAGAGGAGGGTAATGGGTCTGAAGGGAGTACAAGGGGTGAGAATGGTGCAGAAATGGACACAAGTCCCTTTACATGAGAAAGGGTCCTGAAGGAACTGGAAGTAATAAGAGTTGATAAAGCAATGGGTCCAGATGAAGTGCACCCCAGAGTCCTTAAAGAACTCAGAGAGGTGGTGGCTGAACCTCTGGCTATCCTGTTTAGCCGATCACTGGAAACAGGGGAGGTACACAAAGACTGGAGGACAGCAGATGTAGTCCCCTTATACAAAAGTGGGAACAAGGAGAAAGTAGGGAACTACAGACCAGTCAGTCTCACCTCAGTAGTGGGGAAGATCATGGAAGCACTGCTGAAGGAGAGATTGGTGGAACATCTGGTTGTCAATGGACTGCAGGACCCAAGGCAGCATGGATTCACCAAGGGGAGGTCATGTCAGACTAACCTCGTTGAATTTTTTGACTGGGTGACTTAGGAGGTGGATCTGGGGAGGGCAGTAGGCATGGCCTATCTGGACTTCAGCAAGGCCTTTAACACTGTGCCACGTAGAAGACTAATACACAAACTGGGGAATATGGGTGTGGGCAGAACAGTAGTGGGTGGGTAGGTAAATGGCTGGGCGGCAGGACACAGAGGGTGGTGGTATCAGTGCTGGGACCGGTCCTATTCAACATCTTCATCAGTGACATTGCGCAGGACCTAGAAGGCAGAATTTCACTGTTCGCTGATGACACAAAGCTCTGTAACAGAGTAGACACACCAGAGGGTGTAGACAGAATGAGAAGGGACCTGCAAAAACTTGAAGAATGGTCAGGGGCTTGGCAGTTGAAATTCAATGCAAAAAAGTGCAAGATAATGTATATGGGGCACAAAAACCCTGGCACAATATATCAGTTTTGGGTGAGGATATAGCATGCACCAAGCAGGAAAGGGATCTTGGTGTTATCATCTCTGATGACCTCAAGGTAGGGAAATAGTGTGACAAGGCAGCAGGTAAAGCAAATAGGATGCTGGGATGCATAGGCAGGGGCATCACCAGCAGGAAAAGGGAGGTCATGATTCCACTATACAAGACACTAGTGAGGCCCCACCTGGAGTACAGTGTACAGTTCTGGAGACCTTACCTACGTAAGGACATAGACAGGGTACAGAAGGTCCAGAGGAGGGCAACAAAGATGGTACATGGATTGCATCACAAGTTCTATGAGGACAGGTTGAAGGAATTGAATATGTACTCCCTGGAGGAAAGGAGAGAGAGAGGGGACATGATAGAGACATACAAGTATCTTACAGGGAGGAACAGGGTGCAAGAATACGCTATTTTTAAGTGAAAAAGATGTTCCAGGACTAGAGGGCATGGGATGAAGTTGGAGGGAGGATGATTCAGTGGAAATGTGAGGAAGAGTTTCTTCATAGAACGGGTAGTGGACAAGTGGAACACCCTGCCTGAGGAAGTGGTGGGGGCTGAAACAATGACAGGATTTAAGAATGCATGGGATAGACATGAAGGAATTCTGGAGGTCAGGGATAAGGGGCAACAGAGTTCTAGGAAAACATGAACTGAAGTTACAAACTCAAATGGGCAGACTAGGTGGGCCATAGGCCCTTATCTGCTGACACTGTCTATGTATCTATGTATCTATGCTGAGACAACGATATGTTGTGACAAGGTGGAAGAGAAACACAATATTGAGACATGTTTAAGAAGACATTTGATGTGTTTAATTGATTTTTTAGAGATTGCTATAAAGTGCACACACATATTTAGTATAATATAAAAGTGCATATACCCAAATATTAATGTAAATCTTACACATTTCATTATAAGTTGTGCTCTTGAAGGAAGATCTCACTGTACACGGCCAAAAATGGGTGTTAGATAAAAGTAAACTGGGGTAGGTGTGTTATTGAGGGAATTGCATAGTTTGTCTTTTATTGCTGCTCCACCCCAGGCACACACAATATGAAAATTAACAACCCCTTGATATGAAGCAACAGGAATTAGTTAGTACAAGGGAAAAAACAAGTAGGAGACTGAGTAAGCGGGTCAACAAGCATGAATATGGTAAGTTAAATAACATTTCAAAAAGTCTTACTATTATAATTCATTTTTTACAAATGCATCTGCACAGTTGACAATTTTTGTAAAAAAATAATAACAATGGGAGTTATTTCATAGGTGCCACACATGCAGGTGGAGGGATCTGTGGCCCAGCTGCACCAGTCTGCCCTGCTCCTGAGTCAGAAAATCATGACGGAGAGGCAGAGGTACTGGGGGTTCCATCTACAGCTGTTGCAGCTGAGCGAACTTAATCTGATGAGGCCAAAGAGGGGCTATTAGAATCATGTGAGCCCCTTCCACCTGTAGCTGCAAAAGAACCCTATGAAGCACTGAGAAGGGAGAAAAGGTGAGCAGGAACCTCCCTGTCCAGCAAAGAGACAGCGCATCTCACCAGAAAACACCATGCCTGGGAACAAATGAGCCAAAAGTGGGTAGTTTTGCTTTGGCTGGGGAGACGGGGAACATTGTTTAATGGGAACGGGAACATTGCTTTACCAGGAGTAGCACACTAAGCCAAAGCTTATTTCCAGATGCAACCTGGGAGCACAAGAAAGTTAAGTGACTTGCTCAGGATCACACAGTATGCACCTAGGAGACTGTGATAGACAAAGAGGTCTAACTCTGGCCAACCCCACAGATTGAATAAGCTTTCAACCACCTCTTGATTTAGCTGTCACTCATGAGCTCTGACTGGTGTGTCTGAGACTGTCTGCCAGGATGTTGCTGATGCCTGGCACATGAATAGCGGTCAGGTAGAGGTCATGCTGGACTACCCAGTACTACAATCACATTGCCTCCCAGCATAGAGGGTACAAGTGAGTGCCTCTATTTGTTCAGGTACTAGAACACAGGCATATTGTCAGTCTTGACCAGTAGTATCCCAGGACACAAAAGAGGCCTGGAGGACATACAGCACTGCCTCATTTCTAACACGTTGATGTGTAGAGACACTTCCAGCTGAGACCATGTTCCCTGGGTCTGATGGTCTCCTAGGTGGGCTCCCCAGCCTTGACACAAAGCATCCATTATAAGAGTCATGGTAGGTGCTGGACGTTGAAAAGGAAACTTCTGTGGAGAGCTTGGACAACTCCTGCCACCAAAATGGATCCTTCTTCATGTACCCAGACACTAGGACCCTGTGGTCCAGGTTGTCCAGCCGCTGATCCCATTGGACGTGAGGAGTCCATTGGGTCACCATTATATTTATTTCGTTTTTGTTTACCAGGTGGGTGCACTAGCCATAGAGATGACTATTTTCAGGCACAGCCCGGGAGGTTATAAGGAAAAGCAATACAAACATTACAAGTAAAGCAGATGACAGGTGTACAGCAGGATACAAACAAAGTTGCTGTACATAGGTTGTGCAGTAATCAATAACAAAGAATTCAGAACAATGCTATCATTACATATGAAGCAGTATTTAGACACACAGTTCGGATCAAGGCTTTACAAAAATTCAAATCGATGCAACTGGACAGGTAAACAGACTGCGCTAGGCAATACAGTTAAAGATAGATTAGAGGAAAGCTCAGGAGAGGTGAGGGAAAGGAAAAAATGAGGAGAGACTAGGAAAGGGCAGGGAAAGTTAAAAAGGGAGTTATTAAAATGAGGCTATCTGAGACCCAATAAAAGCTAGATTAGACAGTAGGATGGGGAAGAAGTTCAGGAGAAACAGCAAAGAGAGGGAGCGAGAAGAAAGGGATGGAGGGAGGGAGCAGGGTTGAGGGGATGGAAGCTAGGTAGATTTGTAGGTGTCCGAGGGCATAGAAACTATGGTGAGTTAAAACAGGTGCACTTGTCAAGATCAGCAAGTAGGTTGCAATGCCTCATTTTGAAAATGTGATGATTTGGTGCCTCACAGACATTGAGTGGTAATGAGTTCCAGTATTTAAGACCTGTATAGGAAAAGGCACTGGTACCTTTAACAGTTTTGTATCTGGGTACTTGTAGCAGGGATAGATTCAAGGATCGCAGGCCATGTTGGGAAGTCTGTGGTGTAAGCGTGGAGGCAAGAGACAAAGGAGTATTTGATCTAATACTGCCATCCAGTAGTGATTCTTGGGCAAGAAACTGTTGGGAGGTAGGAGAAGGCCAACTGAGGTCAGCATAAAGCTGGCAATGGTGTTTTAGGCGTGGAGACTCAGACGCATATCTGCAGAGGTTATTGTAGGTGACATCCCGCTTATGAAGAGTGGCATTGGAAGCATTCATGTAGATGAGAGACCCATAGGCTAGGGATGGAAGAATAATGCCATGGGCAATCGCTAGTCTTGTTGAGGGTGTCAGGGCATAGCAGGTTTTGTAGGCCACTCCTAGTTTGCTGTTTACTGACTTGCAGGTAGTCTGAATATACGTGTCAAAACTGAGAATGGCATCAAGCAGAATTCCCAGATATTTCACAAAAGTAACACTTGAGAGGGAAGAGCCATTGGCACAGGTTATAAAAAAATGCTCACGGCAATCTTTCAGCTTGGTAGCTGATCCAAATAGCATAGTCTGTATCTTGGCCACATTGAGAACTAGCTTATTGCTAGTTTGCCAGGACTGTATTTCCTGAAAGGCAGTGGAAAGGTTGAGGTTTATGTCAAACACACTCCTGGTGCTAGAGTACAGGACCAGATCATCTGCATAAAGGATAGAGGTGTAGGGGTGGGTGCTACGCAATATATTATTCACAAAGTTAGTAAAGAGGAGAGGGACAAGAATTGACCCCTGAGGAACACCAGTGTTAATAAATGTTTGTTTAGATAGGGCATTGTTGAATTTTACCAATTGTATTCTATTAGATAAATAGTTTTGGAACCAGGCCACAGATTGGTTTGAGAGGCCAAGGGATAGGAGATTTTCCAGGAGAAGAGGGTGCTCTACAAGGTCAAAGGCTTTAGTCAAGTCTATGAAGATAGCACCTGTAAGAAGGCTGTTATCCATAGCGCATAGTATGTCATTTGTTAGTTAAACCAGGGCAGTAGAGGTGCTGTGGCCCTTCCTGAAACCATGCTGGTTTGGTGACAAGAGATTATATTTGGTGAGACAGTCAATCACTTGTATCGATACCAGTTTTCGAGTATCTTACTTAGGAGTGGTAATATTGCTATAGGCCGGTAGTTAGCAATGTCTTTTTTATCCCCTTTTTTCAGACTGGTGTAATCCTGGCAATCTTCCATATGTCAGGAAAATGCCCTTGGCACAGGAATAAAGTGAAAATTCTGGCCAGTGGGCAAGCAATGATGGGTACTGCCAACTTCAGGAGCCTAGGCTCCAGGCCTTCTGAGCCTACACAGGTACTGTCTGAAATGTGCCCGAGTAGCTTTAGGACTTCCAGTCTGGTAACAGCTTTAAAGTAGAAAGGTGGATGGGTAGACTGAGAGTACTGTGGTTTTGGAAAGGACCGGGTAGTCCTGTCTGTCAGAAAGGAAGATGTATACTTTGACAGGTCTGAGAAAAACTGGTTAAAGGAGTTGGCAATGGTATTTGGGTCATAACAGTGGGCCCCGTCAAGTACCATATCATTCATAGTGTGGACCTGAGTAGCACCCAGAAAAGGTTTTTATGTGAGATCAAACTTTTTTGGAGTCACCTGATGCATCCAAGAGGAGGCTTATGCAATAGGTGCTTTTGGCCATGCAGTCTGGTGAGAGGAACTGTAGGGATCATAGCTGCAATCAACCTGAGAAAATGGAGGATTGACCAGGCTGTGTTCCAGCCTGGCCTGTTCCTGCAGGATCTTTGCCCTGTCTGATGGGAGGAAGGCCTTGCCCTGGACCGTATCCAGCAGCACTCCAAATAAATTGTAGGTCCTGGGAGGGGAGAGGTGGGACTTTGGGTAGTTGACTGTTATTCCAAGTCTAGAAAAGAGGTCCAGGGTGAAGAAGAGGGACTTCTTTAGACTGCTTTGTGATGGGGCTGACAGAAGCCAGTCATCCAGATACAGGCATACTTAGATCCCTCTGTGTCATAGGGCCACAGCCACCACTGCTAGGATCTTGGTAAAAACCCAAGGTGCCAAGAATAGGTCAAAAGGGACAGCCTTGAACTGGTAATGTTCCCCCTGGTAGGCAAATTGAAGAAAGTGACAGCGGGCCTGGAAGACAGGGATGTGCAGGTAAGCATCCTGCATGTCCAGCGTACAAAGCCAATGGCCCTTGTGGAGCAGGGGTAGAAGCCCCTGGATGGTGAGCATGCAGAACCTCTTGTACATGATGTACAGGTTGAGCATGCTGATGTCCAAGTTGGGTCTTAGGTCACCCATCTTTTTGTGCACTAGGAAGAAATGAAAGTAGTACCCTCTTCCTGTCTGTGCCAGAGCTATGAGTTCTATGGCTGACTTTTGCAGAAGATCCAGAATCTCATCCCCTATCAGAGACAGATGCCTTGGAGGATAAAGGGAGAGACCTGGGGGGTTGTCCAGAGGCCTGTCTAGGAACACTATGGTGTGATCTCTTGTACACAATGTACAGGTTGAGCATGCTGAAGTCCAAGATGGGTCTTAGGTCATCCATCTTTTTGGGCACTAGGAAGAAATGGAAGTAGTACCTTCTTCCTATCTGTGCCAGAGCTACGGGCTCTATGGCTGACTTTTGCAGAAGTGCCAGAATCTCATCTCCTATCAGAGACAAGTGCCTTAGAGGATAATGGGAGAGGCTTGTGGGGTTGTCAAGAGGCCTGTCTAGGAACGCTATGGTGTGACCTCTTGCTATTAATTGAAGGACCCAAGAATCTGTGGTTATGTCTTGTGACCCTGGAAGGTGGAGGGTAAATCTCCCCCCCCGACTGGCTCCCCTAGAGGATCTGGAGGAGGTAAGGGAGGTCCACCATGAATCAGGAGGCAGAGGGGAGGGAGCTGGCAGCTCCTCCGGGGGGCTTCTGGGACTTGGCAGGGGAAGTAGGGGTTCCTGATGCTGGATACTAGCATTTGACCTGGTGTTTGAAAGGTGCCTCTTTGGTCTGTCATCTCTATTGCCAAAGAAAAGGCTGTTTGCCTTTGTAACCCCCTCAGTACACGAAGTGGACATTGCAGATGGATTTACTGTGGTTCTGCAATTCAGAGATAATAACCTTGGTGTCACCTCTAAATAACACGGATCCCCTGAAAAGGGAGTCCAGGATGGAGGTCTGGACATCTTGTGCCAGGCCAGCAATCCTGAGCCACGAATGTCACCTAATGCAGACAGCAGCAGCTGTGGTGACAGCAACTGAGTCTACTGTGTCGTAAGTGGCCCGGAGGACACAACAACAGGAGATTTGGCCATTCTCACTGTCTTGGCAGTCTTGGCCTTAAGCTTCTGGTCCTGGATATCTTCCAGCTTGTACTTGAGTGAAGCCAAGGAAGATTTCTGGTAGGAAACCATATGAGCCACATAATTAAGGGACCTGAGGGTGCAAGTGGAGGAGGAGAAATGGATCTTGCTACTGAAATTATCCAGCTGCTTAGACTCCTTATCAGGAGGAGGCATGCTCAAATGTTTAGGTTTAGAGGACCAGTCATGGGCAGCCATGATAACAACTGAGTCTGCATTATGATGGCCAGCAAGGTGTGTGACCCCATCTGGGAGATGGTACATCCTGTCTGCCTTTTCTGAAATAGCTAGAATGGAGGAAGACTGTCTGCCAGATAGTGGATGTTAGGTCTTCATTTGGCCAAGTCCAAGGCAGTATTGGTGCAAGAGCTGTGTCAGTCATGTCTAGATGCGCCACAAGCCTTTTCCACTTTGAATCCTGTTTCTGGATAGCCCAACCACAAGCATTTTGTATAGTTATGAGGAGTTCTGCAAAGGAAGGGTCCTCCGGAGGTGTCTTCGGGGACTCCTTAGGCTGAGGCTTTATAGGTGTATGCGTACCAGAGCTGGAGGATGAGACAGAGTCAGAGTCCAAAGAGTGCCTGCTGTGGGTGTGAACTATTTTTAGAGGAGTGTCCAGGAATTTATTCCTGACCTGGTGTCTAGAGGAGCCTTCTCTGGAAAAGTGGGAATCCACAGAAGAGGCTGATGGTTTACCTATGCCACAGTGACATATACAGCGGCAACATCCCCAACAGCAACAGACACAGTGCCAAGTGTCGGCATTGTACTATTGTGGAAGTTTGTGTGTTTTCTTCGGGGGCTGTGCCCCCCCCCCCGAATCCCCCATGTGGGAGCTCCACTCCCACTTACCAGTTTCTAAGAATACAACTCCGAGTTGGAGTTGTCTCAGGGAGGGGGTGAAACAATGTGAAATGCATTGTCAGTGACAGCGGGGAACATCACAGTGACCCAACACTTTCAGGTGAATTCTGTCACTCTGATGGACTTTGCTGTAGTGGTGTTGCTCTGCAGTCATACACCAAAGCAGATCTAGGGGTTGGAAAGGAGGAGGGAGAAGAGGCTACCACTGGTTTCCAATGGTCAAGCGCCAAAGCTAGTTGAGTCCTGGCTTCCTGAATCAGGATCTGAAACACTGCCTGGATATCAGCCTGAGGCTGCTGTGGAGGCAGAGGCTGAGGCTGAGGAGGAGGAGGAGGAAGAGGTGGTGGTGAAGGAGGAGGCTAGTATAATGGATAGCCTGCCTTCTGATATTGAGGGTATCCATGAGCCTGATAGGAGTAGGGAAAGCCAGAAGGAGCATACCCTTGAATAGACATAGCCCAGCGTCTGGTACTCCGGTACATAATGGGGTTGATGACCAGGCATTGGATACCCCAATGAAGGGCACATTGGGTATTGTGGGGGTGGATAGCCTGGAACATTACCCGTAGGTCCAGCCAGAGGTGGAGCTGAAAGCCCAGTAGGAGGTGGGGCCAAAGGCCTGGCAGGAGGTCCAGAAGGACCAGGCGTTGGCCCTGTAGAGACATTTGAAGTGACTGGCACTGAATTTATTTATTTATTTAGCTAGTTTTTGTTGACCGGGTAAGTGCACTAGACAAATCCTGCCTATTTTCAGGCACGACCCGGGGAAGAGGGATACAGATGAATGCCAACTGACCTTAAACCAGATTAAGCTGTTGGTGGTATTTTTAGTGAATGAGGGAAATTTGGCCAGGACACTGGGGAAATTCCCCTACTCTTTTCGATAAGTGCCATGGGATCTTTAACATCCACCTGAACTACCACCAATCCAGGCAGATAGGACCTCGGTTTAACGTCTCATCCGAAAGATGGCACCTCAGAAGTGCAGCACCCCTGTCATGCTGCACTACAGTGTCAGTACTGGGATATTAACCCAAGTATCAGATGTGGGAACTGAACCCACAGCCCTCTGATCTCCCGGCCTCAGAGGCGAGTGTGCTACCTACTGAGACACTGACACTGCTCAAGCACAGGAATGTCTGGCACTGGAAGATTTGGCACCTGGGGGCCTGACAGAAGGCTGTTCAATGTTTGAGGAATGGCTAGAGTGCCAGACATACCCTGGCCTGGCTAATGGTCACCTGACAAAGGGTCACTTGGCATTGGGGTTAGAATAGAATCCTGACTGATGACCTGTCATCATTTGGGGAGCCAGAGTCCAAGATGGTGGAACCTGGTTGTCCAAGGGGGCTTTGCTTGAGGAGGGCCTGTCAGAAGGTCCCCAGAGGGATTAACAATAGGCCCAGTGGGTGAACCAGGAAGAAACTGACCTGTCAAAGGAGGGGAAACCTCCAGATTAGTGCCCACCTCTGTCTCTTGATCTTCAGGTAAGCCTGGAGGGTCTGGTTGGGTCAGTGGGAGCGAGGAACCCTCTAAAGACTGTTGCTTGTCCACTAGTTGGCTCAACTCGATGTCAGGGGTATCCTGTGACCACGATGGGAGAGCCTCAACTGTGCAGTCCCCAGAGGAACCCAGGAGTGACTTATCAGCTACGGCCATGCAGACATCAGAAGAGCTAACATCTGACTTATTGGCCTGGGCTATGCAGACAACAGTGGAGCTCAAGTCTAGCTTACTGGCTGTGACCGTGCATGCCTCAATGTGGCCGGGGAGTGACTTATCGACCTGGCTGCTGGTGATAGACCCTGAAGAAGATATGGGCCTAAGGAGCACAATAGGGGTTCCATCATCCAAGAAGAGCCCAGACTGCACCATGAGTAAAGCAGGCAGGAAGGCCGTGGTCTGAACCACTAGAGCAGTAGGAGACCTGGCAGTAGGGGTACTTATGGAAATGTAGGCCCCTCCGGTGTCAGTGGTGCCTGATGGTCACCTCCAAGTGGATGGAGACCTATCCCAGTCTTGGTTCCTCTCCTTGTCCTTTTTATTCTTTTTGGGTTCTGGTGTTAGAGAAGAAGATTTTTTCCCACAGATTCTGCAGCTCGTTTTCCATCAAAGCTAGGCACTTCTCCAGAAAGTGGGCTTCAAGCTTTTTCTGGTGCCTAATCCATGTGGCCTGGTTGAAGGCTTGGCAGGGCGCACAGTCCTTGACCCAGTGTTTGGGGCCTAGGCAGATCACACAGCGGGAACGTTCATCCACATACTGGATCTGGGTGCTGTAGGACTTGGACTTCTTTTTTGATGCATCACCCAACTGTTCATGTTCCTGAATTGTACCTCCAGCTATATCCCATGCAATAAATTTGTCACTGTTATTTATTTGCTTCCCCTTTCTTCTGTATATCCCTCAAGATCTCTCTATTAGACCTATTTATGTTAGACCTGTTTATACTGTATTTTGCTATGTAATTGTTTGACCTAGTGTTCTGTTCTCTTTTTATGCTTAACTGGACATTTGTATAAATGGGCACTTTTGCTCACATACCTTTCCGTATAAAGTAAAGATTTGATTGATTGATTGATTGATTAAAAACTGGACTGACAGACCTGAACCACAGCAGTTCTGTAAATATCCAAACTGGCCATACTGGGTGCAACTTGCACAAATATTTACTGGTCCAGTCACTCTGGCTACACTGTTCAGTGTGGCTTTTACGTATCTGGTCCACTCCTTGAAGTCTGTTTTTCAACCCTTCCTTGGCATGGTTGAAAATGGAACCATCAGGACCAGACCAGATAGGTAAAAGCCAGTCCAGATCATCTGGAGTGAGTGGATCAGCAATATTTGCACAAGCTGTGCCCAGTCCAGATTTTATAGCTCTAGTCCAGGGCTGGTGATCTGGTTTTTACCCATGCCCCACTGCATGTGGCTTAGTGACATACTGTACAGATGGATGCAGAGTCTAACCCATTGAAGGTTGAAGTTTCAGAAAACCATTATGCTAAAAATACCAAGACTCATTCACTTCCCAATGATCCCCCACCCCCAAGTCACACTTAGTCCTCTACCAAGTTATGTTCAAATATTGGTGCCTCAGCATCCACACCATTAAGCTTTTAATGCCATCATGCCTTTTCTGCTGTCATGGGCTCCCCCATTAATGAAGTCCCATTCTGCTTGCGGCAGCCCCCCCCCACCAAAAAAATCAAGTAATTTTCTAGAGAACAGCTCTTTACACCACATCAACTAAATTACTGCTAAACTCCTTATGTTTAAACATTTTGTTGGGAAATGTTTGTTTTAGTATATCCATGGTCAGGAAAAATGAATTTGTAAAAGCAACCAAATCCCCCATTTATCAGTTAATTTAATCACACTACAGCATGTTATGAACTGATCAGATTATATGAGTAACCTAAGTCAAACATAAATTAGACACATACACACATGCTTACCTATCTGCAAGTGGAACAAATGTGGTTACTATCATTAAGTTGTAAACACCTACAGTCACAAATTGCAGGTTAAGAACATTCCATAGAATTTAAACAGTAGCCCCGAACTGCCTGCCTGAGAAAATGAAGTTGGTGTATTTTTTGGAAACAGGCATCACTGGGACTCTTTGCCATGGAATGTCCTGCAAAGCAACAGAATGACTACCCTTAGGATGATGGTGTCATGGCTTAATGGGGTGTTCCTAGGGTCTGAGGGCACAGCAGAGCTTATTTGTTATGCAGAAAGCTCCAGGAAGGGTTTAATCCATTCTTCTTCTTCTTCCAATAGATTTCTATGATGTTTGTACTATCCATTGGTAATCTGACACAGAACGAGTGCAAGAAGTTAATGAGTTAACTTTCTGTGGGCTCAATTAACTCCTCAAGTCAGAGGAAAAATAGTGCTCTGCAGCTTTCTATACATACACACAGGCAGCGAAGTAATGAGGCTTCGCAGAAAAATCTGTTTTTAACACTCTATCATGTTCAGTAGCAAAAATGACATCAGCCCATTTCTGAATGAAAAATGTCTGCTGGGCTATGCCCACAGCCGTAATTACCTGTTAGGGATTTTGAGGAAGTGTCCTGTGAACTAAGTGCTCAAAATAAAACCACAACTGCCTTCTGCCTCTAGTGTCTGAAATATAAGTTGACATGTCTGGGGGAAAAAGCAACCAAGAATAAGGTGCATGCTGTGATCCAACTGATACAGAACTGTGATTTGGCATACTTTTCAAGGGTATGGTTGGCAGCAGACAGTCTAAGTGTGGCATATAGTTAATGCAAAATGTAAGCTGCATTGTGTCCCAGTGTATAAGCATTGTGTCCAAATGTAATGTTTACCAAATCTGTCCCAACAGTTTAAGTGTCTCTTTAAGTGTTAATTGTGTCTTTGTGTAGGAAGTTGATGACCTTACCGCTGCCGCAGTTTACTAAGATAGTTCCTGAAGTACTAAGAATTTATACATCACTAAATACTGTAGCACTCAGGAAATGTTTGTGTGTTCTTTCAGTTGCTCTTCTGCATTTTTAAATGTCAGTGAAGTGAAGCAGAGCTCAGATTTTTATTCATCTCAACCACATGGGTAAATGAATCAAACTAAATACAATTTCAGATAAAAGCAGTAATGTATTTAAGAGTGAAAATATTGTATGGCAAGAGCCAATAAATTTGCACTGGGTTGTTTGGTAATAGCGTAATATGTTTTGTTAAATATGTCTTGGATATCTGAGGTCCTCCTTTGTAGTCTTCAGGGCTCCAGCAATGTTTCTCCTCCCTTCTGCTGTAGCAAGGGTCTCAGATCTCTTGCTACCGTCAGGTGTTAAGGGCAGCATGGCACCTTTGTCTCCAGGTAGGAGCACACAGATGGATCCCCTGTGCCTCAGGCCCAAGTCCTACAGTTAGCCACATGGTGAAACAAAGCTTGTTCCCACACCACTAGGCACATCCATGATCCTTCATTCTGCTGGTAATGCCTACAGCTTCTCTTGGTGAAACCCATGATCAGCGCAACTCAGTTGATACCTTGCTGATGCCTGGGACACCTCTCTGACATGGGCATCTAGGATAGGATGCCCTTCCCGCCTTACTCTTCTTGCCTTGAAACTCCCACAAGAACCTCGGGTGCCATGTTTGTACCATATTTATTATATAATACTTAAGCTCCTGCCACACCAGCTTTTCCATGAGAGTGATGCCAAGGCACTGTCCCTTTTTTTGCCACCTCTAGTAACAAACACCTGTTCCTACTTTAAGGAGAGATTTGGTTTTAATATTTATAGCAGAAGCAAACTGTATTCTAGTCTTTTGTATGATAGTTATATTTTTGTGTTTTCTATAAAGATTAACCTATTTGTAATGTTTTCGATGTTTCTGTGTTTTGTATAAAGGATGTTATTCAGCTGGTTTTACTATGCAAGTAAGCACATGCATGAGTGTCTTCATTCAGAGGAAGGCAGCAGGCCGTGGGAGGAGGTTGGGCTGTGCCAGTTGCCTTCTCTTTTAATTTACAGTTGAACAAGTCACACCACCTTTCTGTGCCTGTTCCCTCTTCCACTTGTAGAACTGCTCAGAAGCAGGCTCCCAATGCTTAAATAATCTTGGATCTCCTGTTGGGCTATCCTGGATAAATAAATAAAAAAGTCAATTTTTTTCCCATTTTATTTTCCCCATATTTTTCATGCCTTTGGTCCGTACTGTGGACTTCCATCTTTAGTTTGCCTTTCCTGCTGCCCCCTGAGGCAACCAACTCAGTCCAGGTGCCCACTACCCCTTCCATTATTAATCCAGACAGTGGATCTCTCAAGCTACTCATTGACTTTCTTCTACAGCTGCCCAACTCTCCCTCTTGGACATCTATATTTTTGTACTTTCCTTTAGCCTCTTTCAAGACTAGTTGGCATGCTGCTATATTACATCATCTACAGTGCGATATGTGAGTGTTACTTTTTATTTTAGTTTTGGTCTTTTATTGATTAATACACCTAGGAAAATTAGAAATATTTTACAAGTATTCCACACACATAGGCCCCTGATGGGCATAATGGAGTGTCTAATCAGATTTCTGACTGCCACTATGGGCATGTTAGGTTTGGAACTTGGCACCATTTAGGAGGCTTGATGTTGATGCAAGCAGTGCATGTGGAGAGCTTGCCAAAGCCTTTGCTAATACAGGAATAATGTATGTGTGTGTGTGTGTGTGTGTGTGTGTGTGTGTGTGTGTGTGTAGGTGGGGTATCCCCATTTACAAACACATCTGTAAATGTGTCAAATTTTTTTAAAATTGCTACCTTTTTGTAAGAAACATGTTTTTTAAAATGCTATTTACTTAACTGCCAAGCAATTGACTACATACCGTAAGTTGACATTTTCTTTTTTTTTTTTTACTTTCTTTAACTTCTCACACCTGGCTGGCCCTCTTCCTTTCTACAGCACCCCTCCAACCCCATCACACACCATCTATAGGACTTACCTTTGACCTTGCATGTCTTCCTACAGCTTCCCCCTGTGGTTGGGCTGGAAGGTGTACCCCAATTGGATTCCAGAAGCCACAGCAGGTCCAAGTCTGCCCTGAGCCCAGTAGGCGGTGAGAAGTCTGCAAAGGGCCACACAATAGGCACAGAATACAAGGTTGTGCAATTGGCGAAAGCTATCTAGACAACATAAAGTTCATTGACTGAACATTGAGGAACACTCATGAACATCTTTCAAAGTTCATTACATTTCTGGTTACTGCAAATGCTAGGTTGGTAGTCAGCAGAAGTAACCTGGTGCAATCTATTGTACCACAGTAAACCATATGTCAAAACATATTTCTGTACACAAACTGCAAACTGGGACCAACCACACATTTGGGTTTGGAATTTTAAGTGCTGACTGTTTTGCTTTAACATAATTTCTGATTTTGATTGTTTTAATAGTAACTGGGCCTTTCTATTTATGAAAGAAATGCAAGCAGTGATTCTGGTTGAAAGAATAGCAACAACAACAAAAAAGAATACAGTAAATTAATTACTAATTCTAAAATGCATGGTAAATTAAATGCAGGAAAATTCCCTAGACAAATTTTATAAATATTCCATGACCTTTATGAAACTTTACATTGAATTTGCTAATACAGCCTCTGGGACCACTCCTATGATTGTAAGAGTGGCATCATTCACTTTCTTAGGGTATGAGATTCTGGTACCCATGGATTGTAAATGAGTGCACTCTTACAAACCATAAGAGTGGATTACATAACAATGTTAATATAAATATTAATCAAGATTGCTATTACTATATTAACATTTAAAAAATCCTCCTCTAAATGTACCCATTCACAGGGTACCTGTGTGTGAGACGCTCTTTACAGAATTACAGTGCCTCATGTGCTGGGACACGAGTGCTGTGATAGGTCAAGGGCTTCCTTCATTTATAATGATTATTAAGGAATGTTCATGAACAGAAGAGTACCATTTCATATTCAGGCTCACTTCACAAATAACAAATATTTATTAACCAAATGATGTGCTCTAATGGCTGTTTCTGATTGCAATTCATGATCTATTTTAATTGTGATTCAACTAACAAATACACCCTTGCCACATTCCCCAATGCAAGGAAACATTAGGCATTGACAAATGCTTGTTTTAGTCCCTCTCTATCAGAGGCACTTTGTTGGAACTATATCAACAGAAGAGCTTAGTTGGGCCTTCTGCTGTGGGACTCAGCATGACTGCAACAGCTGGTGGCATCTTTTGAAGTTCTGGAAGCTCAAGTCCTGTCTGTCAAATGGTCTGTCAGTTGACTGGAACCAGAAAGGAATTCTAAGATCTTGAACCCATTTCACTGCAGCATTTTTAATCTATCCAGCACTAATGAAGGGAGTTTCCGGGAACCAGGAGATTTCAGGTAACACTCGTTCAGTCTCCATTTGTTCTTGGTTAGGACTGTGAACTTGAGGAGTTGCAATGAGGGAGCTGGGCCCTGTGGACTGGCCTTCTTGCTGGCTGGTACTGAGGACTACAGGGTGAGGGCTATAGGACTGCCTTTTTCAATTTTTTTCCTCCCCCAGCCTGCATTTCTCTTTTAGGAACTTTAGCTTGTCTTCTTCCATCATGGCCATAAGATATATTTTCTTTTTCTGTATTTCAAGTTGGAGCCTTTTTACAGCTGCATGGTGGAGCCATGCTGATGTGTTGCTATGATGTAGGGGAGAGAAGAGACTGTGGAAGCATGTGATCTGATACCTAGAGCGTCTTCTTCCACTTAATGCTTCAGCTGGGCATGAAACATTGAAACATAAGAACCATGTAAACTGTTGGCCCACCTAGTCAGCCACATTACCCCTAACAACTGTGAACCACATCTCTCTCTCTCTCGCTCTCTGCCTTCTCTCCATTTATGACAGTGGTGTGTTTTTCTCCCCCCCCTTCCCACACTACACCACACTATTTAATTGCTGTGGACTCAGAAAAACACAGCTCAGTGCTAGGAGGAGGCAGACTGAGTGGTCATGGCACTGATCATGAATTGTAGCTGTGGCATATGATTAGAGCGATGAGTGGGGAAGTATATGTATCAGCACAGGCATCAGGCACTGAGAAAGTAGAGAACCTGGGGTGCACGGAAGATATGGGATCAGCAGCAGGAAAGGTATAGGATCAGTGATTTGGTATTGTTTTACCTGCACTATAGGTTACTAACTCTAACTCTCTGCTGTTATGGAGAATGTGACTTCTTTTTCCAGGCGTTGTGTGCTAGATGGAATGCTTCAGCTTTCTGATGTCCTTTCCATTACTGAAATCTTGCCTGGTACTGTACTTCTGCACCCAAACTTGAATTGTCCAAATCTCTGCTTTTAGCCATATAAGTAAAGATTACCCTCATATGATTAGGCTCCCCCTCCAGTTTCTGCAATTATGTGCCTGAACCTGAATTGTCCTAATGCCTTCCTTTTGTCATATAATTAAAGGTTAATTTAAGACATTCAGCCTTCCCCCCTTCTCCACTTTCTGTGACTCGTCAATTTAGTGTAATGTAAGTAATTTATTATTTATCAGGTGCCCAATCCCAGAGGCTCCTGGGCACTATACAGCACAGATATTTGTGAGGGTAACACAACATTACAAACAGTATGAATCACAGATTAAAATTAAACAGTTTGTATCTTAAATAACATCAGTATGGAAAGTCAGACTGAACAGTTGAGTCTTTAGGCCCCTCCAAAATGTCTCCAACATAGGGGCCTCCCTCAAAAATCTTGCTAGCACATTCCAGAGGACCAGGCCGGCCACCTCAAATGAACAATCACCCGAGGTTTTCAGCCTGGTCCTCAGAACTGCTAGGAGGCCCTCAGTGGAGGAACAAGCCACTCTGGGGGGCAGGGGATCATAAACAGTGTGTCAGATATGGGGAGATGGGCCGCAGGTGTGTTGGTCAAAGGGGAAGGGGCCACAGGCAAGGGGAATACACTGGAAGGGGAAGGGGAAAGTGCGGGGGGGCCCCAAGTACTGATGAGCAGGGAAGGGCATACGCTCAAGAGGGGAAGGAGTTGCAGGCAGATACAGACAAAATGGGTGGTGGAGTAGTGGTGGTGTTAGGGACTCTCTACTTAAGGGAATCAGTTGGGGGGGAAGGCAAATGGTTCAGTCGGATATGGGTGGAATCTATACCGGGCTTTTCATTCTCATTTCATTTTTAAATTTTTTATACTTTTTCTTCTAGTATAAGTAATTTGTACAGAATTTTATGTTAAATGTTAAGTGAATGTAGTGTATTTTTTCATTTCATGTTTCTTAGTATGTTTTTGACTGTGCTGTTTAAATCTGTTTGTATTTAATTAATATCATATGAAATATGATATAACAGGAGCATCTTGTAAATAGGACTCTGTCCTAATGATGTAATATTTACCAACAATTCCTGTATAAAAATAAAGGTTTTTACTACTACTACTACTTGTTAGCTAGATGAGCATAAAGCCCATTTTCTCAAGTGGCAAGTTACATTTAACAATCAATGAACAGGGACATACAACATTGATTAATACAAAAATGTCAACATTTCACTGACCAATACATAGTATCAAAATACAAAAAGATGGACAATTAAAACATAAATACAGATATTCAAATATCCATTTACATTGTTTTAAAACACAAACACTTGCTAGTTGAGTTGACCCACTCTAAGATTTGCACCTTAAAGGAATTCATTGTTTCACAGTTTGCTATCTCTCTTGGAATCGTACTAAAAAAGACAGAAGCCCTACAGGGCAAACATCTCTGGCTTATCGTTTTCTTATAAAAAGGAACCCTTAAAATTCCTGAGGCTAGGGACTTTGCCACTTTTTCACCACTTATTCTAACAAATAAAGACTGAATAGAGGGAGGGAGTAAACCTTTTAAACTTTTGATTACAAAAGTAAATATCCATATTGATTCTATCCTGTAATGAAGGATATTTTCCTTTTAGCAAGAGTTCACAATGGTGAGTTCTTTGAGGAAAGCCAATCATAAACCTTAGAATTGAATGATATGTTGATTGTAGTTTTTTTAACACCTTGTCATTTGTTCCTGAATAAACTGTTAAACTATGGTCAAATGTGCTTAATAAAAAACTATGGGCCAATAGTCTACACAATACAAGAATTAAATAGGATTGTATTCTGAATAGCATTCCTAACCTTTGATGTATCTTCTTTTTTTTTCTTTTTCCCCTTGTTTCAGACATCCAGCTTGAGTCTCTTTATCAATCACTGGCAAAACCTCTGATAGAGCCTTAGCTTTTACATCATCATTCTTACCAAGAAGGGGGGTCCGGGAGCTAAACCACTTGTCTCCATGACAGAGCAACCAGCCACAATCAGATTCACTGGGTAAACTAAATAACCACCATTTTATCTATTGCCACTAGAAATGGTGTCTACATTTTCCCAAATTCTATCATTTTTCCATTTTTTCTATACCATATTTGTTTGAGTTTTGATATATCTATATTTAAGTTCGAACAAGTTTCAAATACTGGTGGGTCCAGACCTTTTCACTTCACTAAGATTGTTTTTTTTTTTTTGCTACTTCCAAAAATAAAGCCAATATTCTTCTCTGAAACTCATCAAGTATATTTCCATCTGGGTAAATCCCCAGAAGCCTAGTTAAGGCTGCTAGGCTGATATCTTTATTAAAGTTCAATTTACATACCTCTTCTATTTTAGACCAATATTTAGTCAGATATGCAAATACTCCCTAAAATATTATTTCTGTTCAAAGCATTACCAATATTCTTGCCCCAGAGTTTGTTCAAATGCATTAAAACAGCAATAGGGAAATTCTTGTGGAAACATTCAAACTCAAAAATAGCTTGGAAAATATTAGAATTACCAAAAGCTAGGGGAGGTCGAGCCCTACCTGATTTTTATCATTATTATTTGGCAGCCCTAGCAGCACAGGGGTGGAACTGGATAAAAAAGAGACAGAACCAGACCCATATCAATGTTAACAGAAAGCACAGTTCAATCATATCCAGCCTTGATAAATTTACTATATTCCTCCATTCCGGAGAGAAAAATAATAGAGCTCCCAGAAACCACCAAGACAACATATTTAAGTTGGATGGCTTTATTAAAAATATTTGGTGAGAAAGGGGTAATCACAGAATATACACCTATTTTTGACAATTTTGATTTTCCTCCATCTAAATCAATGCAATTTAAATTGTGGACTCAGAAAGGGATATGTCAGATAGGAGATGTACTGGGGAAGGGACATTTGAAAACATTTTTTAGTTTGGTGAATCAATTTGATATTCCTAAAAATCATATTTTGCAATATAATCCATTGAACAGTTATTTGAATAAAAAAGGGATTGATTAGATATGGAGATACATCAACCTTGTTAAAAATTATGATAGAGAATTTGGATAGGAAAAAAATGATTTCACTTATTTATCAGGGAGTGTAAGAGATGGCTGGAAGGGATGTTACTAAAATAAAAAAAAACAAGTGGAAAAGAGATTTGAGAGTGAATCTAACAGAGGGCTTATTGAGTGACACAATAGATACATATATACATAAATTATTTTCTGTTAAAATGCAGCAGATTCAAAAGAACACTTTACATAGGATTTGCTATACACCAAAAAAACTGAATCAGTTCAATTTAACAATTTCAGATAAATGTCCAAGATGTGCAATCACTTCAGAAACATTGATTCATCTGGTAGGATCATGTCCATATTTGATGTATCTTTTTTGAAATTACTTTTTACCTCCTATTACCCAGCCTGCCACCCCCACCCATCGGGGAGACATTAGGCATCCCACTGCCTGATACCCTGCCCAGAACTGACCCCGAGCCCCATGGAGCTGTGGTTATGCCCCCAGGTGGGGACAAGGTGGGGGCATGGACACCCCATAACTTACATTTTCATCGGTCTTGGGTTCGTCGGGCGGGAACATGCACATCATGGTCAGTCTCGGTTCCCCATCTTCCCAGTGGTGGCAGGCTATTTTCTCATTTTCAACAACCCCATACAGTGTGCAACTCCCCTGATGTCATGATGCAAGGCACCAATGTCCATGCTTTACAGTGGCCAACCATTCCCTACTAGTGGGGCTTGCAGTACTCTGAACCACCACTCAGAGTCAGGCAAGTGTGCAGGCATTGGCCTGTTCACTCCCTGGAGAAGGCAAGCTGTCATGGGACACTCAAGTTTATCTCCCCCTGGCCGACCCACCAGCGACCCGAGTCTGCTTCCAAACCTGGGTCACCAGCATGGTGCGAGGTGTGGCGTCCAGTGCCTCAACCCTCAGTGCCAGTGGGATGGCTGATGTATCTTCTTAATCAATTTCTTTACATGGAATTCAAAGGTGAGGTTGGAATCCAATGTAATCCATAAGTAACAAAAACTATCAGCAAGCTCAATTTTGTTCCCCCAAAGTCAACGATTGACACATTTATGTCTCTAGTTACTCTTAGGCCGGTGAAAACTATCATCTTTGTCTTAACTGTATTCAAAACAAGCTTATGTGCCAATAGCCACTTCTGAAAATTATCAAAATCTCTTTGTACCTTTAGTAAAACCTGATCTGGGTTTGAACCTGTTGCAAATAATACCGCATCATCTGCGTATGAAGTTATTTCAGGCTCTGTACAGGATTTTGGTGCTGAATTCATAAATAACAAAAACAGAAGCGAGCCTAAAATTCAGCCCTGCAGTACTCCAGAGGTAATCAACTGTAGATCTGAATATTCCTGTTCTACAGCTATTCTATACCTCCTATGTGACAGACACCTTTCAAACCGAGTTATCACCTCCCTTGCAAAGTAAATCTCACAAGAAGAATCCAGTAATAAAGAATGATCAACCAAGTCAAAAGCCTTGGTGAAGTCCACAAATGCCCCAGCAATGGAGTGCCCTAAATTTAGAGCACCCTGTATACAATTTGTGAACCCCACCAAGGCTGTTTTTGTATTGTGTTGTGGTCTAAATCCATGCTGTGAGCCAGTTTGTAGTTTATACTTTACCAAAAATTCTTGAGTTTGTTCAAATACTATTCCATCTAAGATCCAGACTCCAAATGATAAATTTGTCTATGGTTTGAGACCAAATTTTTTGATACAGATTTATGTTTTGGTTTTATAATTACAGATTTCTAACATTTTGGAAATACTCCATTACAAAGTGAAACATTTTTAATTGTTGTTAATGGCTTGGCTAAGACATCAATTCCTAGTTTCAATATCCTAAAATCAATTTTATCCTGCCCCACTGTGGTTTTGGATTATATCTTAGAATGTAATCTTTTAACTGTTTCTTAGTTACCACATAAAAATAAAATTTAGGATGGTTCCCCTCTAATTCAGTATACAAAGTATATTTTATCTTGGTGGGAATATCATTCATTTGAAACCCAGTCAAGTCCCCAAAATATTCATTAAAAATCTTAGCCACCTATGAGGTTTTTTTCGCCAATTGATCACTGTCCACTAAAGTAATTGTATTATCCTGAACCCACTTTGCTGCTAGAGTATTTAGCGTATGCCATGTCTTCTTTGGATTGTCTAATGCATTTAATGGTTCCCTCTAATATTCATTCTCATTTCTGAATTCCTAGCAGGAAGGCCAAAGTGAAACATAATTAGTGTGTCAAATTGAGTACAGTTAAAAGGCACATCAAGCAAATCCCAATTTAAGGTGAGTTCCTTTTTATGCATTACATTATCCCCATCATGATTGATGCCCCTGGCCAGAGTAATTCAAATTTAAACAATTCTGTTTGAGATTCCCTGTAATTAAATCCACAACATTATAGACAGGCAGGAAGACTCCACACATTAATAAGACCAATAGTACTTGAACCATTTTCAGCTATTTCAGAATATTAAAAAATAAAGCCAGCAAATATATCCCATTTAATAAAACTCACACCAACTAAATATGTCCCGATAGAGATGGTGTAAAATATTATCCACTATCTTAATATTAATTAACAATCTAGACTCTTAAACAAAACAACAATATATCCATAATTCTAAAGCAGCATTCAGTCTAATCTATATCCTAAACTCTAGCTGATTAAAAAATACAGTTTTTACGTACAGTATATTGCTTAAACCCACCCAAGCTAACCCCAAGTAATGTATACATTTTTCTTCTATAAGTGGAGCAGCCACTCATGCTCACACCCGAGGGCTCATGCCTTGGGCCAGGACAAGCTTTTTAAGTGCCACAGCCCCAACCCCTCTTGCTCAAGATTGGCTATGCACCTCACTGCCAAGCCCCTCCACATATGATGCACCAATAAAACCAAGAGCACAGGGACACAGTCTATATAACTGAAGGAAACCAGCTGCTGTTTCAATCTCAGGCATCTCTTGCTTGCAAAATCAGTTCTCTAGCTTGAACACAGCAAATGTTGGAACGTCCAGTTCACACTTACGTCCAGAGTTCAGTTTGTTGGTACACAGCAGGCAGGTAGTAGATGTTGTAGCAGATGACAAATGCTGATTCCTCTTTGGGCTGGCATGAGCATTTTAAGTACCGTGACCCAGCCTCCTCTTGCTCGAGATTGGCTGTGCAGCTTGCCACAGAATCCCATCCACATACGATGCACCAACCAAACCAAGAGCACAGGGACTCAGTCTATGTAAATGAATAAGATCAACTGCCATTTCAATCTCAAGTGTCTGTTGCTTGCAAAATCAGTTCACTAGTTTGAACACAGCAAATGTTGGAACATCCAGTTCACACTTACAGCCAGAGTTCAGTTCTGCTGATACACAGCAGGCAGGTAGTAAATGATCTAACAGATGACAAATGCTGATTCCTTTTCAGGCTGGCATGAGCGTTTTAGATGCTGCAGCCCCATCTCCTCTTGGTCGAGATTGGCTGTGCAGTTTACTGTCGAGCCCCATCCACATATGATGCAATAACCAAACTAAGAGCACAGGGACATAGTCTTTGTAAATGAAAGAGACTAGCTGCCGTTTCAATCTCAGGCATCTGTTGCTTGCAAAATCAGTTCACTAGCTTGAACACAGCAAATGATGGAATGTCCGGTTCACACTTACGGCCAGAGTTCAGTTCGTACAACATCATAACAGCGGAAAGTGCAGGGCAGGCCATGCTGTGATGTATCAGGAGGGGAAAGGAAAAACCTCATGTCGTGGTGCACATAGGCACTAATGACCTGGTGGATAGTCAGCTGGAGGTGGTTAGGAAGACAGTTGAAGAACTAGGGAAGTTGTGCAAGGAGATTGGGTGCTTGGTGGCCTTCTCAGAATTGTTTCCAGTACCCAGGGCAAGCAGGACAAGGAAGAACAGGACTGTGGAGTTCAGTTCTTGGATGGTGGAGTGGTGTCACTCACAAGGATATTGATTGGTGGAGGACTGGGGAAATGTATGGGAAAACAGTGACCTATATGCAGCAGACAGGTTGCACTTGAGTAGTGCTGAGCAGGGGACCTTGAAACAGAAACTAGAGGAGTACATAGTTTCCAAGGGGATTTCAAACTAGGAAGGGTAGGTAGAGAGTGTGCAGCTAGTGTGCAGGGCTGCCAGGTAGTGAGAGGTATGAACCAAACCCCCATGACAATAGGGTTTGTAAGGAGGGGGAGCAAAGGGGAGAATTCAGGTGGAGGTGACGCAGGGCAAGGAGAAAGCTGGGGATGGGTGGAGGGTAGTCCCCCTAAATGCAAGGAGCCTGGGTAACAAAGTAGAGGTGCTACAGGCTCGCTTAAGCATAGGGAAGGTTGATGTTGTGGCCATCACAGAGATGTGGGCTAGCCAACACCAGGACTGGGATCTGTTGATTTCTGGGTACAAGGTATACAGAAAGGATAGGGGAGTGGGGAAGAGAGGAGGGGTGGTGATTTATCAAAAGGATGGGCTTACGTGCACAAAGGATGAGAGGGAGGAGGGGAGGATGGAGGTAGTGTGGAGACAGTTCCTGGATCCGAAGGGTAGGAAACTGAGGATAGGGATGGTGTATAGACCACCAGCACAGTGTGAGCAGATAGATAGGGTGTTGGTGGATCAGATAAGAATGGTGTGTAGCAAAGGGAGCATGGTGATTGTCAGGAACCTCAATCTACTTGGGGTGGACTGGAGGACCCAAGCCACCTCTAGTGCAAGGGAACAGGTACTTCTGGATGCATTCTAGGATAGTCACCTGATATAGTTAATTGGTGGACCAAACAGACTGGGAAACATACTGGACCTGGTACTATCTAATGGATAAATGGTGAAGGAGCTATGGGTGGAGGATCCACTAGCAACATCCCATTGTGTTAGGGAGAAAAACAAGAGCAAAAGAAGGAGGAAACCACTTTGGTTCTCAAAAACAGTAGCAGACAAGATCAGAGCCAAAAGGTTGGCCTTCTGGAAATATAAGGGAACGCAGCAGGATGAAGATAGGGAGGCATACCAAACTTCCCTAAGGGAAGCAGGGAAGGCAGTAAGGCAGGCAAAGACCTAAACTGAGGAAACACTAACACAAACAGTAAAAGAAGTGAACAAGACTCTATAGATACATTAGTGAAAGGAGAAAGTCTGGAGGGGGTATTGCTAAGATCAAAGGGGATAAGTGGGAGTACGTGGAGGAGGACCAAGGAGAAGCATCTATCCTAAATAGATACTTCTGCTCAGTATTTACTGAGGAGAAGGTAGGGCAAGGCCAGCAGCTCAGCACCATGGACATAGGGGGGAAGGAGATGTGCACAAGTCCCTTCACAAAAGAAAGGGCCCTACTAGAGCTCGCTAAGCTCAGGGTGGACAAGGCAACAGGAAATGATGGCATACATCCCAAGGTACTAAAGGAGCTAAGGGTAGAATTAGCCGAGCCATTATCAGAAATGTTTAGTCAGTCTCTGAGCACAGGAGAGGTCCCAAAAGACTGGAGAAGGGCTCATGTGATCCCACTCCACAAGAGTGGTAGCAGGGAGGAGGCAGGGAACTACAGACTAGTCAGTCTTATCTCAGTAATGGGCAAGATTATGGCAGCACTCCTTAAGGAAAGGATAGTGCAACACCTGGAATCCATAGGAGCATAGGATCCTCGACAGCTTGGGTTTACAACAGGAAGGTCCTGTCAAACTAATCTCAAAGATTTCTTTGACTGGGTAATCAGAGTGTTGCACCAAGGTGGTGCAGTTGATGTTGCCTATCTAGACTTCAGCAAAGCTTTCAATGCTGTTCCACATTTAAGATTGATTAATAAGCTGGGTAGGCTCAGGGTGGGTCAGAGGTTGGTCAATTGGGTGGCAAACTGGTTGGTGGGCAGAAAACATAAAGTGGTGGTAAATGGTATACAGTCAGAAGAGATGCAAGCCACAAGTGGGATACCTCAGGGATCAGTCATGGGGCCAGTCCTCTTCAATGTCTTCATCAGTGACATTGCAGATGGACTGGAGGGTAAGATTTGTCTGTTTGCAGATGACACCAAGATCCGCAACAGAGTAGATGATCCAGATGGGGTGAGCAGGATGAAAAAAGATCTGGATAAACTGGCAAAATGGTTGAAAAAGTAGCAACTGGGGTTTAATGCAAAGAATTGCAAGATCATGCACATAGGGAAGAGAAACCCTGAAACTACCTACGGGTTGGGAGGGGAGTTGCTGTCAATCACAAGGGAAGATACAGACTTGGACATCATCATCACAGATGACCTGAAATCATCCAAGTAGACTACTAAAGCAGTAGGTAAGACTGGATGGATGTTGGGGTGTATTAGTAGGGGTATCACAAGTCATAAGAGGGAGGTAATAATCACTCTGTAGAAGACACTAGTTAGGCTCCATCTGGAGTACTATGTGCAATACTGGAGGCAGCACCTGCATGAAGACATTAACAAAATGGAGGCCGTCCAGAGAAGGGCAACCAAATTGGTGGAGGGACTGCATCAGAAAACATATGAGTACAGATTAACAGGGCTCAGTATGTATACCCTAGAGCAAAGGAAGGAGAGAGGTGATATGATCGAAACACTCAAACATCTTAAGGGCATTAACAAGGTGAAAGAGCCTAACATTTTTCAATAAAAGAAAAATAGAAGGACAAGAGGACACAGCATGAGATTAGAGGGAGGCCGATTAAGTGGTATTGTGAGGGTTCTTTTTCACAGAAAAGGGTGGTGAATGCATGAAACGGCCTACCTCAGGAAGTAGTGGATATGAATACAATGCAGGGCTTCAAACAGGCATGGGATAGGCATAAGGGAGCAATACAGATAAGTACGAATATATAGGCCGTTGACAAAGTAAAGGCCTATAGTACATTCATAAGGTAGAAAAAATGACAGACTGGATGGGCCTTGTGGACCTTATCTTCCATTAACTTCTATGTTTCTATGTAGCCGGGAGTGACCACCTTTTGGTGTGGTTCAGACTCAG
Organism: Neoceratodus forsteri; assembly: GCA_016271365.2. Lineage (NCBI taxonomy): Eukaryota > Metazoa > Chordata > Ceratodontiformes > Ceratodontidae > Neoceratodus > Neoceratodus forsteri. Next base: position 1,133,762,131 of record CM028130.1, read on the forward strand.
CATGAGCAGGGAGGTGGTGGGGTCAGCAACAAAGGTAGTTGACTTCAGACGGGCAGACTTCGGATGGATGAGGGAAATACTGAGGGGGCACCTTGAAGAAATTAGGTCAATGATGGTTATGCATCAAAAGAGGGAGATCATAAAGTCTGGCTAGAGAGAGGCTACTGTAATGTGCACCAGGACTCAGAGCAAGAAATCCAAGGCCAAAGTGCTGTGCTGGATGACCAGGAGGGTGTTGGAGGGGGTATGGGCCAAGACAGCTGCTTTTAGGTGAATGAAAAGAACTGGGAGGAGACCGAACAAGTTGTATGCTAGGAGGGCCAGTGAGGTAACTGGGCTAATAAGGGAGGCCAAGGCTGCCAAGGTGCTGAGGCTGGCCCAGGGCATAAGGGAAGGGGCAGAAGCAATTATTTAGGTATATGAGGGAAAAAAGGATTTGTAAGGATAGGATAGTTTGGATTAGGAAGGGCAGAGGGTGGATGGAGAAGGAGGGGGAGCAGGCAGAGGTACTGAATGAATACATCTACTCTGTGTTTACAACTGATGTAGGATGTCCGCCATCTCCGTGGACTGGAGGGATGGGGAGGAGAGGGGAGGAGGTGACTGACCAAGTGATTCAGGTAAGCTGGGTACTGGAAGGTCTGAAGGAATTCAGGGTGGAGAAGCACCAGGTCCTGACAGCATTAACTCTAGGGTGTTGAGGGAGATGGCGGAGGTGTTGGCTGGGCAACTAACTGACCTGTTCAACACCTCCCTGGACATGGGATGTGTACTGCAGGACTGGAATTTGGCTCATGGGTTGCCTATCCACAAGAGCTGCCCTAAGGATGAGCCGGGCAAGTACAGACCAGTCAGTTTGACTTCCATAGTGGATAAAGTAATAGACTCAATCTTGAAGGAGAGAACAGTAACTTTTCTGGAGGTCAAGGATCTCCAAGATGGGCAGCAGCATGGAATTATGGAGATCATGCCAGACCAACCTGATAGAGTACTATGACTGGGTGACAAGGGAACTGGACAAGGGCCATGAAGTGGATGTCCTATACTTGGATTTCAGTAAGGCCTTTGATTTGGTCCCTCATGGGTGACTGGGGGCAAAGCAGGAACACGTAGGGGTGGGAGCTAAGAAGGCTGGCTGGATCAGGAATTGGCTAGGGGATAGACTGCAATGAGTGGTGGTGGTGGGGGTGAGAACTCTAATCTCCCAAGCCAGTGACCAGTGGTGTGCCGCAGGTCTCTGTGCTGGGGCTGGTGTTGTTTGAACTGTTCATATTGGATATAGCACATGGGGTGGAGAGCAGGATCAGTCTGTTTGCAGATGACACCAAGATGGGAGGGTATGCCAACTGGACAGTGACTCTGGCATGGCTAAATCCCTCGCAGCGACAATCTCGACATGTTTTAAGATTGTCGCTGTGAGGAGCCTGAGGGAAAAATTTCTCCCTTTTGCCATCCCCCCCCCCATCTATACAACTCCAACTTAGAGTTAGATATCTAAAAAAGGGAGATTGGTGGGCACAGCCCCCTGCATGGGGTGTTCGGTGTGCACAGCCCCCGATAGAAAGCACACAATGTCTAACAGGCAAAATTTCACCTGTTGACATTGGGGATCTTGACATGCTGAACTTCAACAACACTGTTGTCATTTCGGCATGGTAGAACCAGATGAGAGCTGCAGTGAATTACATAGAGGGGTGGCAGAGGCTACAGGATGACCTAATCAGGCTTGAGGAGTGGTCAGCAAGGTGACAATTGGGAGTTAATGTGAAGCAGTGTAAAGTTATGCACTTTGGGGTGAGAAACCAGAGGAGGGAATATTAACTGGGTGGGGTGCGGTTAGGGGTCACTGAGGAAGAGAAGGACCTGGGAGTCCTAGTAATGAGGAGCATGAACAACTCCGTTCAATGCTGGAGGGTGGTGGCCATGGCCAATAAGATGCTAGGATGCATCACACGGGATTCTCATCCAGGCACAAGGAGTTGATCCTGCCCCAGTACAGGTCCTTGGTCAGACTGCAGTTGGAGTACTGCATGCAGTATTGGCGTCTGTACCTGAGGAAAGATATAAAGCTGCTGGAGGCTGTGCAGCACAGGACAATGAAAATGATACAGGGGATGGAATGCAGAACCTATGAAGAAAGGCTGAGTCACTTGAGTTTCTTCACCCTGGAGGAGAGAAGGGATAGGGGGACATGATAGAGATGTTCAAATATTTGAGGGGAATCAACAAATCTGGCACAGAGGGGCTGTTTAATTAGAGGAAGGGAAGGGACATGAAGGACCATGGGCTGAGATTGGAGGGAGGCAGATTCAGGAGGGAGATGAGAAGGCATTATTTCACTGAGAGGGCTGTGTCGAAGTGGACTGCTCTGCCTAGAAGATGGTGGGATACCGGTTGGTGGAGAGTTTCAAAAGGGCATGTGACAGGGCACAGAAGGGGGGGGGGCTGGATAAAGGACCCTGATCAGTTCCAGGAGGTGGGGAAGGGGTGGGACAACTGCAATATAGGGGTGCTAGCTGCACATATGAGCAGACTTGATAGGCCATAAAATCTGTTTCTACTGGCAGGTTTCGTATATTTGCATGTTCCTATAAAATCCTAATAATAAATACTGTACGTAAAATCGTAGTACTTAAAGAATCCTCGCTAATCACTCAGTCAGTCACCATCCATTCACTAAATACAATAAATTTTACTGCTCATTCACTTCCACATTCATGAACTACCTTAATCCCCCAACCACCCACAATCTTCCCACAACCACACTCCAAAATTAAAACAAACAGTATATAATAAAATAAATATGTACAATCCTGTGTAATTTGAGTCCAGAGGAAGTTAAACTTGTACCCAGGGATTCGGTCAAATAATTTAGAAAGGAAACATCTGTACAGTACTCTCACCACTTTTTGAGCAAGGAGATGCCAAGGTGCAAGTTTTATATCAATTTCAAGCCTTTTGATAGTGCTCACACCACAGTCAGTTATTTATCCAAGCAAGAAGATAAGTAAGGTTTGTGGTACTCTCACTGTCCATAAACTTTGGTCTTGGTATACTTACAGACTGTTTTCTGCATCAGAGAGGGGGGACTACATATTCAGTGCAACCAACAACAGCCATTCATACAGCAAGGATGGTTTCAGTAGACACAAACCATCCAGGAGAAATGGGAAAAAAATAGCCCACAACAGCCACCAGAACCCTAGGTCTGATGCTAGTGCCATTCATAGTTCTTGTTTAGATTACTGATCTTCCTGCCCACTGTTCCTGCCAGAAGCTTTCAGGCCCAATGGAATAAGAAAACATATTTTCTAACCCTGTAGTTCTAATCTCAAGTGGAAAAGAACTTTTTTTGCCAACTTTAAAGCAATAAAATTAAGCAGCTTCAAGCAGTGGTTTGCATCCTCCTGATTTTTGCATTCATTTGTGCGCTTGCACAAGGAACGTCTTGTACCAGTAGCACATTTCAGAGGTGTGTCTGTATTGTTGAATGCAGGGTATGCTTCAGTGGGTGCATCCCTCATTCACCAATTAGCCAGCATGCTAGCTCTGACACACACATTATGTAAAGTGGAAACAACTTGTAAGAAAAATGCCTCTGCAATCAGAGAAAGGCTCATCATACAGCAGCACAATGACGTGCCTTGCGAAGTGCCTTTCCTTGCAAAACATCTCAATAAACATGGTGACGAAGCCACCGCCACAAAATCCCAAATGAAGCCGACATTGGGGGTGCAATCCCCATGTCGGCATGTTTGGCCCACCCCCCCCAACATTGTGTGGCAGACTGGGACCCCACCCCAGTGTGCTGCCACTGACAGTAAGCCAAATGACCGCATCATGATTGGTATTGCACTATGATGATACAGACTCTCAAGATATCCAGTGTGACAACAGTAATAGCAACATATTTTTGATACTGTGTTTTGCAACTGCTGTTGTCATCAGACAATATATTACTTTTAACTTGTATTTTTACCTGCACTTCGTTCTCCTGATGTCATAGATCTGCAGAGTATATAGGATGTGGCATGGGCCTAATACAAACTAGAAAGTAAGAGCACTTTTTATTCAATGCTGTTTTTCCCCTAGTGACAATTAACTCTTAAGAGAACCTTTTGTTTAATGCAGTTCTCAGATTTGCCCTTCTTTATATTTTGAGGTTCGTCCTGCACACTACTGGGACTTTAAGCAGTGCAGAATGCAGTGCCCATCCCATACACTGCACTGATTGAATCTTAATTTTTATTTCCCTCAACTCAGCATGTGCACAACTACCCCCACCCCCACCCTGACCTCTGAACAAGCAGCTGTCAGTAAGCTGAACTGTCTCGCAATGTCCAGTGTTTTTTTTGGTTTACCTGAATCAAGAAAATGTCCCTCGTTGTCCGTGGCACCTCCTCCCCAACCCGCACCCCACCCTCTGTGAACTCCACCTCCCCACACCCCTGTCACCCACATACAAACCTCCAGAGGTCAGCGCCGTGATCTTTGGTTAAGCGGGAACATGTCTGCACTCTTCAAAGCCGACTGCAAACTGAAGAAATGCCGGTAAGCTGTATAATGGCTTAAATGGGAGGGGGGGGGTCAACATAGGTGGCTATCTCAGCCATTTTTTTTAATTTTGTCACCAAATTTTAAACATGGGGTGCCTGGGACCCCACCTCATGAACACATGCACTGTCATCTTGTTACTTGGTCCCAAAAGATCATTTCATGGTCACTGCGTAGAATCACCTTTTGGGACCCATTAAAGAAATGACAGTGCCAATTCATAGGTGGGGTCTAAAAACCTATCTCTGCAAATTTGTAGAATAATTCCAAAAATGATCAGGTACATGGTGTGCATTGCACAGTTTCAATGCATGCTCGTGACTTCACCAATTTATCATATTTTCACTCCAGATTTTCAACATTGCCATTTTTGTACACCTCCTTATAAACAGTATAGTTGTCATTTTTCACATCCTGCCCAAAATGTGCTTTTGCACATGTGATGCACAATGCCATGGCATGGTCGCTGTGGGAAATCAATGTTCAGGAGAGTTTAACAAAATCACAGTGACACCGTTGTTGACCAGAGTTCCAAAAATGCCTATGTTGAAAATTTAGTTAAAAAAATCCCCAAAATAATTGTGTTATGGGTGTGCTTTGCACAGTTTCTCTGCATGCTCATGACTTCAATAATTTTTCAGATTTTTATTCCAGATTTTCAACAATGCCATTTTTCAACACCTCTTCATTAACAATGCAGCTGTCATTTTTCACATTCTGCTCAAAATGTGTTTTCACACTTTTGGTGCCAAATGGCACAGTCACTGTGCAAAATAACCTTTTGGCTAATGGACTCATAGTACCACTGTTCATGAGGTGTTGAAAAATTTGGAATGAAAACACCAACACACACACCTGTGGTGTTACTGTTTCCAACCGTAACACCCCACACTGTAGAGACTGACAGGCATCAGGGGTGTGACTTGGCACTGTCGCTGTAATGCTCATGCCATTCCACCCTGCCCCCACCCTGCAGCCAGTGACAGGCATCAAGATGTGCCTTGGACTCTTTGGACCCAAAGTTCACCCCATTCTCCTGTACTGCACCCATCTCAGTATATTTCCTTATGGAATGGGGTGAGCGTAAGACCTGAAGACCCCAAGGCACACCGTGACACTTCTCGGTGTCTGCGTGGTAGGGTGAGGTGAAATGGCATGAGCATTATGGCCAATGACCCAAAGGCACACCCCAATGCCTGTCACTCTCTCTTCAAGGTGGGGCTGGGGTCAGCATCAGTTCAGTACTTCACTGCCAATCCTATTATGCATCTCTCTAACTCCTATACTGCCAATGAGAATGCAAGCAAACTAACATTCAGCATTGACAAATGTTTGTTTGCTAAGAGAGACAGAGGGGGAGAAGATGGAGAGAAGAGGGGAGAGGAGAGAGAGAGAGAGAGAGAGACAGAGACAGGGAAGAGAGAGAGAGACAGAGGGGTTGAGAGAGAGAGACAAAGAGGAGAGAGAGAGAGCAGGGGAGAGAAAGACAGACACTAGGGAGTGGGGGGACAAGAGAGAGAGAGAGAGAGAGTGGGGGAGAGAGGGGGGAAGAGGGACCATACCTCTCAGCTTTCCCTGATTTTCAGGGATGTCCCTGATTTTGCCTCACAATGTTCCTGTCCCTCCTAAAATTTGTGTTTCTGTGACTCAACAATGGGTATATTGTATGCTCACAATATTGTCAAACAGAGTTACAGACTTGATCTTCAGCAGACAAAGTATTTTACACCAGTACTCTTATGCTGCCTGCTTCAGGGGATAGAACCAATGGTTAAACTGGTTCCCTCATTTTACTTCTTTGTCACTGATTTTCTAAGCCATGACCAAGTGCCAAACACCACTGCAAATACCTGCAAGTGAACATTCAGCATTGACATATGCTTGTTTTTGCCCAATCGAACCCACAATAACTGCACACAAACACCAGGTTTCAATTTTTGGCATAAAAGGTCACAGCTTTACTAAACAGTAATCATTTTATTTACAGTACATCAAAATCTCTCGATACAATCCTTATACTTGTACACAATTATGCAAGAGACCACTGGGGCAGCAAATTCAGGGGGGTGTGGTGCTTCCAATTGGGGGCGCTCTGGCCCTCGAGTTGGGCAGACCCATCCAGGGCAATGCCTCTCCTTTGGACAGACCCCTGCACTCAATTGCATCTTGGGGTATCATATCAGTTGAGCAGGGCTGGTGCCCACCCAGGGCCACCTTCCCTGTCCTCCAGCCCTGAAACTCCTACGATGCCTACCATGTTCTTGGGTACCCCCTTTTCCCTGGTAGTGTACCCACCCAGGGTCATGCCACCTGGGGCCTTGGTTACCCAATACCACGAGCGCTTAATTTACCTATCCACCCTGAATTTATGCCACTCCAATGTGTGTAGCACATTTTCCCCTTAATGTCCTAGGGTCTCCCCTGTCTAACTTGTAACTCACAGAATTCTTGGATTGTGGCATTGAGGATGTCATTCCCTATCCCTGACAAATGTACCCCGTCCCTGCTATACATAGCTTCACATGTCCTGGGTATTAGGAAGTGACTTAAAATGTCAATGCCATGGAGTGGGGCAAAACTGAACACCTCCCGATTAACCTCTCTCCTAGCCTTCTTAATGCCCTTGAAGCTGTGGACACCCTCCACTGTCATCGAGAGATGATTCGAGACCAGACCAGCCTGGTTGTCAGGAGCAAGACCTGAAGCTGGGCTAAAACCCGCTTGATTTCCTTGCAGAGTCTTGGGGCCCTTAGCCCTACTATGTCATTTCCACCCAAGTGTACCAACAGCTCCAGGGGTGTTTTTTTTGTCCAACTCCAATCTTATCACTGTGTCCAACAGCTGTCCCCAATGAATCCCCCTTTTTCCAGCCCAACGAAGCCTTGCTTGTTCTTTTGGGACCCCCAGCTGTGTTCCATATGGGCAGACCAATGCTTGACTGTGTGCCTCCCAGATGTAGAAGTGACCGATGACCCATATATCTGACGGCATCCTTCACTCTGCTATAAGATAAACAAAAGAGAGAGTCATTATTGTTCCTCTTAACTGTTTTTTTTATATGACCTCTATTACTTTTGAACCACCTGTGGGCCCTGTCGAGGTCAGGTATATTCCTTGAATGCCGCTGAAGACCACCTAACAATCTTCTTGATCTGTGCCTCCCCTAGAGCAAATCTTGAGGCTTCAGTAGCTGTCCCAATTCAAAATGAAAGGGTGCCAAACATCTTGGGGTCCTTACCTGTGAACCACAAACTTTTCCGTAAGATTGCTGCAAACTGTCGTCTGATCACAGGGGATCCATCCCTATGCAAAAACAAATGCCCCCCCCCAGCAGGTCAATTTGCCAGGAAAGCCTATAAACAGGTGTAACGGCAAGACTCACTGGCACTTGAACGACGCAAAGTGATCACTGCTGGGGGACCAGTTTGGTTCATTTTTGAACTTTGAAGCAGCAGGACGACTTTGTCAGGCATCCAGAAAACATCCCCTAGCGAGCTGTTGGAACCTCCTACAGCTGTTTTTGAGTCTGGCACTAGCTCCAAAACCCTGGATGCTCCGTAAATTGCACAGGTAAACAAGGACCTGAATAACTGTGCCTCATACCATGTGTTACATACTGTCCTTGTTGCTGACAATATGTCGATCAGGTCACCCAGGCATATTGGCATCCTGGGATCTGACTTCTTTCCCTTGGATCTTTTCCACCCCTCCAGCATCTTGCAGATTTTGAATTTGTTGGTTGGGTCAAGGTGGCCCAATGCCTGCCAAATGAAAGCTATTCTGGACAAGTGTGCTAGGATGGCAGCTGGTGTCTGGAGCAACTGAATAAGGTTGAGCACATACTCCTGTACCTGATGTTGTGTTTTGTGTGGGTCTCACTTACTTGCTGTCCACAAAAACTGGAAAATGCTGTGAAGCTACCTGAGTATTTCTTCCAGGTCAATGGGGCAACAGCATGTTGAACCCATCAAAACTTTCCTGACTCCCAAGTTGCCAAAGTGTGTCTGGAATTGGTGTTGGGGCTGCTTCTGCAAGTGGAGCCAGCTGTCTGAAGCAGTCAAACTGCAACCAAGACAAGGCATCGGAGATCACATTATCCTTCCAGGGCACATGTTTTGCCCGAAACATGATGTTCCAAAATAGACAGCATAACACAAACACTCGCAGTACCCTCATCACATCTTCCAATTTAGAGGATTGTGAGCTGGTGATATGCACCACTGCCTCGTTGTCAGAGAAGAACCGCACTGCCTGGTTTTGCAGCCAACGTCCCCCCACCTGGACTGCTACCATGATTGGGAACATCTCTAGCAACGTGATGTTTTTTGTCAACCCCTGCTCCACCCCATTTTCTGGCCATGTTCCCATGAACCAGGACCTTTGAAAATATGCCCCGAAACCTGTGCCCCCTGATGCATCAGTCACCATATCCAATCCTTGTTGATGGGGGTCCTTTGTATTGCCACATGCTTACCCCATTAAAATCTGTTAAAAAAGCTCCCCTCCTCCGCAAGTCAGCCTTGAGGCCCCTTGTTATCCGTATATGGTGACATGGTTTTGTAGGGCCAGACATTGTTGCTGCTAGTCTCCTAAGGAATGGGCGCCCAGGGCTTGCTGTCCAGCAGGCAAAGTTGAGGTGGCCTAGCAAGGACAGTAATTCCACTAGGGTGGTCTTTTTTGCTCCAATAACCTTCCTTAGCAATCATAGGTTTAATACCATATCCAAAGGTAACCGTGAGACCATGGCCAAGGAGTCCAGCTCAATACCCAAGAATGAGATGCATGTGGTAGGACCTTCTGTTTTCTCTAAGGCCAGTGGCACCCCACATTTTTCCATCAATGTTTGAAAGCCATGTAGAGTGGCCTGACACTTGCCTGAATCTTTGGGACCTGCGAATAAAAAATCATAAAGATAGTGAATGATTGAGGTGTTTCCCATGTAAACCTTGGTGGCCTATTCAAGGAAGGTAGAACATGTCTCAAAAGATGCACAGCTAATTGAGCAACCCATAGGCATTGCCTTGTCATAATACCATTGCCCTTTGAATGTAAAACCCAATAGATCGTAATCCTTTGGTCATACTGGCAACAGGCAAAATGCTGACTTTATGTCACTCTTTGCCATCAAGGTGCCTGGTCCTAAGCCCCGCACCAATTCAACCGCTGCATCCAAAGATGCGTACTTCACTGACGTATCCTCTGGTGCAATGTGGTCATTCACTGATCCGCCTTTCACGTAGGAAAGGTGGTGGATCAGTCAGTATTCCTCTTTGTTCTTTTTTGGGACAAGGCCAAGTGGAGATACTCTGAGTGTCTGGAAAGGAGGCTGGTAAAAAAGGACCCGTGACCCGTCCTGCTTGTACCTCTTTGTTGATCTTCTGTGCCAACATTGTTGGCAGAGCGATAGCAGACTTTAGGTTGCGGGCCACCGTAGCAATCCGTGGACCCCTGTAAGGGATTTCAAATCCTGCGGTAAAACCAGCCCACAAAAATTGTGCTGCACACTGGTCAGGATACAGGGAAAGCCAATTCGACATTGTCTGTAAGTCTACTGGGGTGTTTACCAGCTTAGCTGGCTCCGAACTTGACTTGTTAGCATGAGGTGGACCAAATGTTCCTGATATGGCTTTTTTGCAGTCAGTAACTCGGTGACCTCCTCCACAAAACTTGCAGACATGGTGGAATTTACAGTGGCTCTGAAAGCACTTCCCCTTTTTGTAATCATGACAAACTTTCTTGTCCTATTTTTTGAACTCCGTGTTATGTTGGCTTGCGCACGTGCACAATATACATCTTGCGACAGTGTAGTCTTGGGGGCGTGGCTGCTCTTGGGTGAATGCAGGACATGCATCAGTAGGTGCGTCCCTCATTCCCCAATCAGCCTGCATGCCACCGCCACACCATGCATTCATAATGGGGCAAGCACATCAAAGCAAAGGTCCGCTACAATCCGAGCAAAGCTCGTCATACGCAGCAGTCCTTTGCTTGCCTTGCTTGCCGCCATTATGACCATGGTCAGCGAGTGGGCGGCCGCCTCACATTTTCCAACATCAGGGGTGCCCAATCTGCCTGTTGGCACCCCCTGTGTTTGTGTGCTGATGGGAGCCCACTCCTGTCGGCATCCCCAGAAATGAGGAATGCTGAGGGGAGCCCAATCCCCTCAGTTCACATCCCCTGCTTTCTTTGCCCGACCAACAGTAGAGCCCACTCCCATTGGCATCAGCCCCCAACTGTTGAATGCTGGGGAGTGCCCAATCCCCTCACTCGTGCTCCCACTCTTTCTTTGTTTGCCGGCAGGGTGCCTCAATCCTCTGCCGGCATTATCTCGTGTTGTGTGCCGATGAGGTGCCCAATCCCCATTGGCTACTGACACCCCTACCAAAACCCACTTAGGTGGTATGCTGGGAGCCCGCCCCAGCATGCCAAATGCCTCTAATGCAAAACTGTCCTGGCACGGTTTCCTTTTTTTCCACCTGCAAACGAAAACTGTCCCTTGTAGTCTAGATGCATCCCTCCCCACCCACCCACTCACCCACTGCACCTGCCTCCCCTCACCCCCTCACCCGATGCTTACCTCCGGACTCCAGGCGACAACTTTCCGTGGACGGGAACACGTCTGCACTCTTCAAAGACGACCGCGAACTGAGGAAATGCTGGTAAGCTATATAATGCAATGAATAGGGTTTTTTCAACTTTGCTGCATATCTCAGGCATTTCTTGGAATTTTGGCACTAAATTTTCAACATGGGGTTTTTGGGACCCCTCCTCATGAATTCTGTCACTGTCATGGCTTTAATCGGCCTCGGAAGGTGATTTTGCAGTCACTGCACAAAATCACCTTTCGGGACCCATTAATGAAATGACAGTGCCAGTGTTCATGAGGTGACCTCTCAAAAAGCCTATGTTCCAAATTTGGTGGAAAAAATCCAACAAATGCCAGTTTTATGAGCGTGTGTTGCGCAGTTGCTACGCAGGCTCGTAACTTCGTGCATTCACAATATTTTAATGCCATATTTTCAGCATTGGCATTTTTGTGCACCTCCTTGTGAACAGTACAGCTGTCATTTTCCACATCCTGCCCGAAATGTGTTTCCACACTTCCGGCGCACAATTGATCAGTGGTTGTGGGAAATCAGTGTTTGGGCCAGATTATGAAAATGACAGTGACACAGTTCATGAGCAGAGCTCCTAGAATGCCTATGTTGAAAATTTGGAGCTGATACTCCATAAAATAACTGTGTTACGAGCGTGCGTTGGCAGATTGCATGCATGTTCATACCGTCATGCATTTGTGATATTTTCACTCTGGATTTTCACCATTGCCATTTTTACACACCTCTTGATGAACAGTACAGCCGTCACTTCACATACGCTGCCCAAAATGTGTTTCTGCACTTCCGGAGCAGAATAGCGTGGTTGCGGTGTGAAATCACTTCTTGGGATACTTTGAGGACATGACAGTGACACTGTACATGAGCAGAGGTGCTAAAATACCTATGTTGAAAATTTGGTGCCGAACGCCCACAAAGTGGCAGTGCTGTAAGCGTGCCTTGCATATTTCCCATGCACCCTTGCAACTCCGCAAATTTTGTATATTTGTATGCCACATTTTCAGCACTGCCATTTAATTACACCTCCTTATGGAGTGTGCAGCCGTCATTTTTCGCATCCTGCCCAGCATGTTTTCCCACACTGCACTAACAAACATTTTCCCACACTGAACTAACAAACACCCACAGGGACACCCTAATGCCTCTCACTCTTTGCAGGGTGGGGGTGGGTTGGCATCAGTTTAATACTTGACTGCCACTCCTATGCTGCATCTCTCTAACTCCTGCACTGCCAATGGCAGCAAGACAACATTCGGCATTGACAAATGCTTGTTTTCACTGTTACTGGGTCGGGCGATCACAAGTCCACTATCCGTGTACGTTACCGAATTAGGTCTGCCCCATGTCATGTACCTGGCCCATTGATCGAGGTGCATATTTTCCCATTTTAAACTGGGCTGGCAAGCCAATTTGAGATGAAACTGCTCATCATATTTTAACCAGGTCAACCCGTCAAAAGACATGTGAGCAAACTTAATGGTGTCCCTATGCTTGAGTAATGGCAGCAATTTATCTGGGTGCTTCATCCCATACACTGACATGAATATGTCGAAAGCCACAGTCCAGTTCTCAAAAGTGAAGGGAACCTTCGGCCTCCAGACCCTCTCTTTCTTTCTTTCTTTCTTTCTTTCTTTCTTTCTTTCTTTCTTTCTTTCTTTCTTTCTTTCTTTCTTTCTTTCTTTCTTTCTCTATCATCCTCCTCCTCCGGGAGTTCTCTGTGTAGCAGGGAGAACATGTCAGTATACTCTCCCTTCCATATTTTCTCCCTCACGCTGTCTAACAAATGATCCCCTAACGGATCCTCCAATCCAATCATGCATATGCCCATTTGTTGTCACTGGGCACTGGTGCATGGGAAGTCAGCTGAGCAGGTGGGGTCAGCGGAGTATGATTCAGTTGATATGCTGTCAAGGGCCCAGAGGGCCCCGATGACCCATTTTGACCTTTTCCATGCTCAGCCGCACTATTCCCCTGCACTCCCTATGGTGTCAAAGCAGGTTGGCCCCCGGTGCCACCCCCCTGCACATTGGTTCTCACTGGGAAGCCATCACCACTGGTCCAAATTCATGTTGTTTCCTTTCTCACAACTGCCTTGGGCCCTAGGAACACCCTACAGAACCTTGGAGGTAGTGTTCCCATGGAGCGGCCTGGAGGGGTGTGCCTAAGTAGTGATTCTGGTGGTGGCATTGAGACCCTGGGCTACATCTGTTGTGGGGTTACCCACCATCCCCAAGGGTTCTGACTCCCTGGGCCACTTGGTCCCCAGGGATATGCTGGCCAAAATTGAGGGCCTTGTGCCCTTAGGGGTCCCCATGGAAATGGTGCCCATGGATTTTCCATAAAGCCTGTTCCAGTTGAGCCTGACCCAGGCTGGTTCCAGCCATGTCTGTCGCACTTGATGCCTGTCAGTGAGCCCAGTCATTGGTCTGGGCTGAGTCCCGCTGCTGGTCCCCCCATCTGGTCTCTGAGGCAACAACGCTTGCTCCCAATCCTGGATCCTCTTGTCCACATGAGCCCTCCTCAGTTACTGCAAAGTCCCTGTGAGATGGTGGGCTGCAGGGCTGGTGTCTTTCAAAATCACACCCGTATATGGCATTGGGCTCTTTTGGTGCCTGTTGGCCCCATGTGATGCCCCACATGACACCCCCATGACACTTCCTCATCATCTAGCAGAGGGACCGGGATACCTTCTCTATCTTCAGTGGACTTCCATGTCTGCAACCTTGCGTGTCATGGTACCACTATTGAGGATGCATCACTTCCCTCTTGTTCCTCCTCCCCTTCAGTCAGCGCCTCCACCTTGGAAGTGTGGAGTGAACCCTCTTCCATTAACTCCCTTGACTCACCTTCCTGTTCTGTCATCAGAGGTGTTCCATCCTGCATTGCTCCAGATCCTTCTAGCAGCTCCGGCATTTGATGTGGACCTCTGCCCTTTTTGGTTCTTGTGAGCCGCTTTGTCCCTGATGTCCTTTTACCTTGTCCCCTGCTCCTACCTGCTGGTGACAGCACTACTGCTTCCAGGAGGCATGCGGATGGCTGTCTCTTCCATGCAGGACACCTACCTCGCACTGCCTCTTGACCACCAGCCAAGGTGTCACCACTAATGCCAGGTCCTGCATCACATGTCCTAGTGGTTTTTGTGATGGGGCAGACACCTGCAAAGATGAGTCCAGCCTGACTGCAGCCTCCCACCAGTTTGGACCTTCCAGTTCCTTCATTCGTTGGAAAGCCTCCATGAAGGCCCTGTCAGGCCCCTTGGACTGCTGTGAGCTGGGGCCGGCCACGGCCTGTGATTCCCGCTCCAGTGTCATCTTACTGGCTGCCATACCAGGTTAGCGGATGTTAGGGACAATGTAGTGAACAGTGGATTCCAACCTGGCTATGTGGAGAGAAAAGACAAGACAGTTAGCGCTCCTGCAAGCCGCCTCACATTTTCCAGCAAACCATACCATTACCTCAGCTAAGTTTGCCCCCTTTAAATATCCCCTGTGCTTATAACTTTATAAACAATTGAAATGACTGCCACACCCCCTTGTAGGTATGCTACTGTTAGGACCAAGCCCTGCTTTGGTGGCTCAAAGCCCTGCCTAAATAGGTGTACAACTTGGGCAAGCCAGATGTTAAAGAGGTTAAGCGACTTGCCTCGCGTATCACTATTCATTGTCCAGATAGGGTGCATTCCAAGGGCCTGTAAGTGGAATCTTTCAATAATTTTAATATGAACCAAACCTTAACACTATACTCCCGGACCTTTAAAGGAAGGGGGGCCGCCTCTTCCCCAAAAAGGTGGGGGACAAGGTAGAAGCAAATATCAAGAGTGCAATGCCTTCAATTACAAGGAGGAATTTTAATAGTGAAAACATTAGGCCAACAAAACATGGATATTTCCATAATGAATGAAATCTTTTAATATGGCCATGGTGTCCTTGGGGTACTCACTTTTTAGGGTTTAGGATGATCATTATGGTTAGACAGGCTAGAGAGCAGGAATGGATTTGGTTCTCTCTTATGTTACCAGCACAATTAAAATTCTTGAGGGATCCCAAAGCTCCTAACTGCAAAGGGATGGTTTGCTATCATATCACATGATACAGAGCATTTAAATTCTAGCGCTAGCCTAACCAAGAGGAGTGACCCATACAGCTAATGAAAGGAAATAAGGATAATGTGACTGAACAATAGGGGATTTTCAGGAAATCTATAACAACCAAGAAGTTGACGAGAAAACCAAGGAATTGGGGGGGGCATGCTGCTGCCAGCCCACCCTACCAAACCCTGGTCCATGACTCAGGGAGGCCATCCAAGTGGCCAAGAGCTGGCATTGCCCAGTGAAACACTGAAGGCTCCACCAAATGGCCTAAGCTCCAGGCAGATGGAGACCAAACTGGAGAGGGAACATACAAACCGCAGTCACGTGGTAGCACTGGGATCAAGGTGGGAGCTATTCCCATGAGCTGCAACCAAGCTCCAGGCCTGCAGCTTAGGAGGGAGCCCAGGCAGGCCTGCACAGTCCAAGTGCAAAGTAATAGCAAGGGGTGAGGGGCCACCACAGTAACTTAGAATCCACATATTATTGCCACAGGGCTACACGGAAAACTCATACTCCAGCAGAGTCCCTAGTTAAGAGTTTAGTCTTGAGACAACACAATTCAACAAAATTAATAAAACCACATTTAATCAGCCCTCGAGTCAATCAAACCTTAGGTAAAAAAAAAAAAAACACAGGGTTAATTCATTCTCTACTCTTGAGAAGGAGGTTTCTGATGCCCCATGCAAGAAAAATAAATGGGGAGGAGGCAGGATATAATGGCTGGACCTACAAGGCCTACCAAGTGGTGAGGGAAGGCCAAGAGCTTGGGCCTGCACTGCTGGCCATAGGGGAAATGGCGCCTCTAAGGGGCACACCAAATGAAAACACCAAAACCGGCTACTCAGGGGCTCCCCAATCAAAAAACCACCCCCCAAGGGTGAGGGAATCTGGGGCTGCATGGGGGGATAACTTACCTACAAACCTCAGAATATTTGAAATGCCCAACTCTGACCTTGGTCGGGGCATGTGGTGGGCCTAGCCAACATGCCAGACAAGGTGGAAAAACCTTGTGTGGGCTTACCGCATGGGGGGAAAAAAAATCAGGCGAGCTAAGCCAAGAGGGAGGTCTGTGATCTTGCAAAAGCAGACTGCCCCCTGCAGAAAATTAACTGGCCCTCTGGCTCCTTGCTGCTGCTGTTGCAGTCCAACTAAGGCTCCAGGCAAAACAATTAAATCTACTTGCCCAACTGTGTGGTTCCCATAGCGTGCTCGATGAATTAAAAGGCAAACGCAGGGGATGGAAATTCACTTACCTGCTATATAGTGTAGCCTCCTGAAGAGAAGCAGAATGATAACAAAACTGATGAGGAGGCCTGCAACTGACTGAAATTGGGTAAAAATGATAGATTACTGTGATTCGCATTACTTTGCCTTCCCAAACCACTACTCCACCAATTCTTAAGGCGAAGTACATTGAAAACAATGTACTTCGTCTCACTTCGCCTTGTTTTTAAGCTCCAAAGGCAAATTTTGCAGTGATTCATGGGATTTCAGGTACATGGTTTCTAGATTGTTCTGCACAGCCTCAGTTTGGGAAAGGGAAGTAATCTGTAGGAGACAATCTGCTCTGAGAGCTCTCTGTGATTCAGACCTTCTAAAAGCCGTAAAAAAGCCTTTTGAGTCATTTTTTTTGCTGAAACTTTAGTTCATCGATTATAGGAAACCCTCCTGTGCTCATATCATTGAGCATTTATTGTTTATGTGTGAATTTTGAATGTTAATGTACAACATTCAGTCTGTGTACTGAGAGACAGTGGAAGTGTGCTTTAGGGGAGGGGCGTATCTGTGGTGTAGGTAGATTAACTTGGAGAAAAGGACAGTGCTTTCTGTTTTGGTGATATTTTTCTTGCATAACTGTGTTAATGCACACACAGTAATATTTTCAGTAATTCTTGCCATTTTTTTTGCTGATTGTTGTGGTGCAGCAGTGCATAATTTTAGTTTGTTTAAAATATGTGGTTATATTACTGAAGTTTTCAATTTGCTATGCATTACTTAGTGTGTGTGTGAGTATGTGTGTGACGCGTGTCATCAAATCAGACACCTTTTATTGTGCCACATAATTTCAGCAATGTGAACCTGCTATCCACTGCAGCTGTGTAATTGTTGTACTTCTTTGTGGCATCTTTACTGGTACTAGCACTAGTGACTATTACTGCAGCAGTGCAGTTCACTGCCCCCCCTGGCCTGCCCCAACCGGCAAAGGTATTCTTTTCCAGATCTGAATTTCTGAAGGTGAGCACTGGTTAGGTGGTGTGCCTTTGCATCTGCATCTCTTGAGTGCACAGCACAATCTTAATCTGTCCATGCATATCCATCTCTTTAGGGCCCAATCTCCATCTCTACCTTAAGTCACAGTTGTTTCTTTGGCATCCCTTCAGAGTACTGGACAGGTGTGGTGCATAATTCTGCATGAACATTGTACTCATTAATATGCGTTTTTAAGTCAGGACCATCATCACGAGTCACTCATGATACAAATGACATTCTTCATCATCACGGTCACAAGTGCAGTCACAAATCATGATTTACGATCACGTCACAAATCACAACATTGGATGTAATGTAAGCCTGTTTTGTAGTATCTCTCCAGGCTTCACCATCCCACCACCGTACTCATTAATAAGTGTTTTTAAGTCAGGGAGTTGGACAATGTCTGTAGTACATACACAGACTGGAAAGAAGACTGTACACATGCAGTTCAGCATAGTATACTTGCACTGCTCAGAATACATACAGAAGGCAACAAAAAAAGGGCATAATTACATACAAGGGTCAGGGATGGTGGAGGAATACATTTTATAACACAGCAAGGAAGGTGTAGGGGGCACATGGTGTGAGGAAAAAAAAAACTAATGTAGGATCCCATGGTGATCCAGCAGCAGTTCCAGCATGGACATAATTTGCAACTGATGTCCCTCTTTGTGATCCAGCCGCTGCTCCACAGCACTTACCCTCTCATTGTTCTCCTTGACAGCACTCCAGAGAACTGCCAAGTCAGTCTGTGTTACACACAGTTCTCTGGGGTCCACACATTCTACAGGCTGATCTGCTGGTGGTGGTGGTGGTGGTGGTAGTGGGGGTGCTGGTGGAGCAGCAGGTGCTGCTGTGGCCCTCCTCTTCTTAGGGATGCTGCCATGTACAGCTGCCCCCTCTGCCACAGAATGGCCAGCAGTTGCAGGCATGGTCCATTCTGTGTCAACCTGCCACTCCAACTGATGGTGATTGCGTATAAGGGTGTGCTGGCCCTCAGTCCCCAGTTGAGTCTCCCCCAAGGGCCACAGCACATCTCCACCTCACATTGGTGGCACTTGGCCACATTGCTGACCCGCCCCGATACAGTCAAACAACTGCCAAACAACAGAGGTGTGCGGAGGACCAGGCACAGGCAGTGCAGGGCCAGATGAACAGGCAGCTGGCTGGTCATGGTGCTGAACAGGTATGGGATCCCACCTGGGCCAGGGAAACAGGCACATCCTGCTCCAGAGGACCTGGTGCTGGACTTGGTGGTGGTGGTGGTGGTTAAACTGCCTCAGAGTCAGGACAGGAGGCGGTGCTGGTCCTGCTTCCGGGGCGGGAGTAGACACTCACAAGTTTAGAGCTGTCCAACAGGAATGTGTGCCCATGTCCCCCACGCATGCACATGGTATGATGCTTACCACTACCACGCTCTCCCACAGCTGCCCCCACCCCAGACATTCCCTCACCCTGGTCCTTCTCTCCTACTAAGCTCCCTCAGTCTGAGCAATCACTACTCACACTGTCACACAACACACACACAGTCACACAGACAAACAGCTAACTTCTTAGAAAATTAAGAAAAATAAAATTTACAGAAAGAGCAAATTAAGTAAAAACGAGTACAGACAGAAAAGACAAAAAAATGTAGCTTTTAAAAAAAGCTGTTGGGTCTAAATCAAAGTTTAAATCTCCTCCTCACTCTGATCTCAAATTATCAGCAGTCACAAAACACACACCTCTCTCTCTCTGTCTGCACAGGAGAAAGTAAAAGTATCTGCTTGTATGACTCATGTCCTTCCTGCCTAGGTAAAAATCATGTGACTTACAGTACTGTAAACCATGTGATGTGTGGGGGGGGCTGCCAAATCTGAAACATCAAGTAGATCACTTAGAATCATAATGAGGAACGCGAAGTCCATTAAAAACAATGACTTCACCTTACTTCGCATTGCCATTCTGCCTTAACGCGAAGTGGTAATGACAAGGTGGGGTGAGCACTTTGCATTGCCCACTCCACGTTCACTTCACTGGCAGAATTTAAATTCACTGCATCTCTACTCAGAGGTGATATCCATTTGTGAAGAAGTGGTTGAAGCAGTGTCTGAGTCCTGATCATCAGCATCCGAGTCAGTTTGTAGTACAGAATATCTGTTTTCAGTTACTGGGACTGTTCCAGAGGCATCAAGCTTCACTCATTTTTGTGACCCTGTATCTTTTCCTTTTCCCGACTGAAAGTCCACAGGTTCAGAGGGTTGGGAGGTGAGGGGTGGCATAGTCATATCCTCCACCTTGATCCCATTTGTTTAAATTTGCTATCCACTGCCCCAATCTGTTGATGACAAAGTTTCAGCACTATGTGGTGCTGATTCTTGTGCAGCAGTGGAGTCATCAGGAACAGTTCCATGTTCACTGGTTACCTGGGGATCCTACCAGATCAAAATATCATATACTTAATAGCGTACAACAAACCCCCGTAACTGCAACAGCACAGTACAACTGAGCGAGAGGGTGCAATACCATGAATGAGTCTGTGTGTGGTACTGCACCCTCTCACTGTCACAGGTGGAGGATAAGACCTCTGCTGGGATGGGGTTCTGCCAAACAGCTGCCATTGCTCAATGCAGTGAGCCACTGGTAGCAAGGAACCGAAGCAATGTGTTTGGGACCAGGTTTGATTCCTAGTCCCAAGTGCATGGATATTTTCTTTTTTTTTTTTGCACTTTGTGTGATATTTGTGTTAATACCCCCCCCAAGGAGTAAGTTATATTTGTTGGGGGGCTTGGGGTGCAGCCCCCATAATGGGGGGGTATGAGGTGGAGCCCCCTGCAAAAAAGAAACATTATGCTGCATGGCATATATCATGCTGTTTTGGCAGTGTGGTATATGCATGCAGCATAATGTCTTGCAACCTTATGACCCCATACCCCTGGGGATCAGGCCTTGCTTCCGGCCTCCTTTGGTGTTGGGGGCCTGTGGGGACTCTGTATTGGGATGACTCAGAAGCCATCCTAGCGGCTCTTAAGATGTAAATATCTTTGATGCCACAGTCTGCGTCTTCGTTATTGTGTGACGCTCGTGGACACTCCATAAAGTTGTGCCCCCCCATCACATAAGTTACACTTAGGTGTGTTATCACAGTGGAAACCAGAATGGCCTTGTTTCCCACATAATGTGCACTGCTCAATAGTACATGCTGAACTGATATGGCAGATGGGCCACACTTATAATATTTCTTTGGTTGCCCTGGTTAGAAAATAAAACCTTTATCACACCCTATATAGAAGCAGTTAAATAAGTGTGTAAGACCAGAGTCTGTTTAAAAAAGTTTGACTTTCAGTTTCCATCCCTGTTCCAGAAACCTTCTGCTTCTAAAACAGGATCTGGGGTACCTTCTACATCTCAGTGTTTGTCAAGCCAATAAAGGATATCACATACATTAACCCCTTTGTTGCAGAACAAGATGGTAATAACACTAAAAGGCTGTTTTGTAAGGAGGATTACCTGAAAAGGTGTTCATAAAGGTTTTGTTTTTACAATAACATGTTTTACTCAGACCCTCTCCATGATTTATGGAGTTCTAAAACTAATATCAAAGGTGTTCTCCCCAGGGGCATGAATCAAAGCATATACAGGTACATCTACAGGCATGAAGCCCAGGGATTGTGTCAAAAGAATGCAACCCACATAATATCTGCCTGGGAGCTGCTCCATCCCCCCCCAAATAACACAAGTGGATGGCATTGCTCCTTTTTGCCAGTTCAAGTGACTTACAAAATAGTTCAGCATAAGTAGGGCATTGAGAGCCAGCATTCCCCGACTTGGGCTGTTCCCCCCATCATTTCCTCTTGCCCTGTGTCAGTTTGGGTTTGGGAACCCATGCCCCCTTGACTTACATCAAAGAAGATAACAGGCTGTGAATGTCTGGGGGAAAAAGAAATGCTACCTGTTTCTTCAGTGGGGAGGGGGGGATCCACCGAATCAGACTGGTTCTCTGTTGCATCCTGTAGTCTCTCCATAGGGTGAGACACCGGATTCTGTGTCTGTTTCTTAGTACTTGCTGCACCTATTGCAGTGTGATTTGGAATAGGACTCTCCTTTTGGTAATCTACTTACCATGTCCTATCAGCTTAGCGTATCCACCCAACATCTCCTAGTGCTCGCTCTGGTGACCATCCGAAATCTACAGGAACTTGATCCACTGGTAACTGTGTTCAAGTGGCTTCCTGCATTATTACAACACTTGGCGGTATGTCTCCTGAGTCCAAAACAAAGATTTTAGTGGTTTGTTGTGGTGAAAAGCCAGGGGTCCATTTCCTTTTCTTTTCTTTCTTCTAATAGTTTCATGGCCTGTGAGTATTCTACCTCCAGTTTGTGTAATTGTCCTCGTAAAACTTTCTGTTGCTCTTGGATGAACAGTTGCTGTAGAATTAGTGCTGCTGTTGTAGATTCCTTATCTTGAACCATATCGCCATCCTGATTCTGGTGTAAACAGACCATGCTGCCCTCTCCAGTGCCACCAAAAGATTTAGAGTCAGTAAAGACTCCGTGCTGGCTACCCAGTGGATGCATTCCAGCCACCTCAGAAACAACCAATGGAGCTCCCTGCTCAATTTGACCTCCTCTTTCTTCAGCCATCAACTCCATACTGGATTCCTCCATCTGCAGACAGAAGAACAGCACCGCCCGCCAACAGAGTACGAGAATTTTCCTGGTGAAAGTCAAAAAAATGGCACTCCAAGCCTGTGCTCAGGATAAAGCCAGGTCCAAACTGAATGTATTAAACGATAAAGTATTTTATTCAGTGGTCATACACCAAAGGAGCAACAGGCATTCAGATACAGAAATCTTACTAGCCCCAGTGCTTCGACTCAAAACAGAGTCTTCATCAGAGGGTAAAAGTTATTTGTTGAAAAGAGACCCTATGTAATGGGTCCAATTAAAAAATCAATTAATTAAATGAAAAATATGTGTAAGAAAATAAACACAAAGACCATTCCACTTTAGCTAAGAATCAGTGTTGTAGTATATTATAAACACTATGTGGGGCAGCTATATTAAAGCACAATACATCCACAGCTATGTGAATAGAATGTTAAATACAAAACACTGAAGTCAATGGCAACAATGAATGAAGTGAATACAAATTAGACCAAACCTCCAACATGGCATGGCAACAGGCAGAGAAATATCTGCAAGGCAACTTTGTTATAGGACCTCCTTGTAAGTGAGGACCAGAGGAGCTGGAGGGCAGCCAAATGAAATAGAAACAGACCTGAGGAGAGTCAGAAAGAGAAAAACCTTAAGTTCCAAATAATATGCAGTACTATTTGTCCGCAACTACAGTTTTACTTTTAACCATTGCTTATAGATATTAATAATAAGTGCAATGAAAGCAAATACAACACCTGACCAGCTAGTTTTAAGGAGTCATAATCAGAAGAATACTATTTCTTTTTAAAAAAAGGTTTCAAATCCCATATATAATTGAGTCCTTGGGGTTTAACACTGTGTAGAGTGTATATCCACATACTTTCCCATTGTAAGAGCAAGTTTGGTCTGCCACCCCCATTTTTTATGGGTGGCACATGTTCAACGCCCAGAAATTTTAAGCCATCAGGTCTAGATCTGTGAAAATCTGCAAAATGTGTACCAAAAGGGGTATCCTGTTTACCACTAGTGATAGAATGAATATGTTCTTGTATCCTCAAGAGGTCTAACAGTCTTACCAATGTAAAGCAAATTACAAGTGCACCACAGTGCATACACAACGTAAGGGGTATCATAAGTGATCAGTTACCTGATGTTTACCTTAGTATTTCTATGTGTAGGATGTATGAACTCTTTGGTTGGAACCCCAAATTTACAAACATTGCAGCAGTTACATCTGTAGTAACCACGAGGATGTTGAGGTAGCCAAGTAGTGGCAGTCATGGCAGGTACAGCCATCCTGCTGTGAACCAGCTTATCCCTAAGGTTTTCACATCCGTTAAAGGTAACCCTAAGTTTGTTGCCAACAGAAGCACCTACATCATTGTCCCCCAGAAGAATAGGCCAATTTCTATTTACAATGCTGCCTATCTAGCCTGCAATGTGATCGTAGTCTGTAACAAAAGTGCAAGGCACTTTTTCTCTTACTTCTGTGTCCCTTGCTACATTCTTGAGGAGATTTTCTCTATTCATTTTAAGAACTTTTTCTTTTGTTTGTTTTAGACGTTCTTTATTGCAGCTTCTGGCCTCAAATCTTTTCAACAGTTCATCTGTCTGATTATTAAAATCAATGTCAGAACTACAGTTTCTTCTGAGTCAAAGTACCTGTCCAAATGGAATGGAAGTTTTCAGGTTGTGGAAGCAGGCACTGCTCGCTAACAGCAGGGAATTAGTGGCTGTGTTCTTCCTGAAACACTTGGTCTCAATTTGTTGTTGTTTGCAGTTAAGCAAAGATCCAAAAAAGTAGTGGTAGTAGAATCAGGGGTGTATGTAAACCTCAAGTTAAATGTATTCGTTTTAAGCCATCCCATGAAGTCAGATATATCATCATTTGGTCCTTACCGTATGCACAAAATATCATCTATAAAATGATGCCAATGAGCTATGATTTTTCCAAAAGGATTTGTATCAGAGAACACTACAGTTTTCTCCCAGAAACCCAAAACCCATAGCAGTGCCACTTTTCTGTAACTAAAATTCAACCTGAAATTAAAAATAGTTATGAGTAACCAAAAATTCAGTGGCTTCTAAGATGAACTCATGTGGGATATTATCAGTTCTAGCTAATTCTCCCATCCAGAATTCCACTGCTCGTAATGCCATGTGATGTTGAATGGATGTATAGAGTGATTCAACATCTATACCAATCCATTTGAAATACGTTTTACTTTTGACAATATTTAATATGGCTTTACTGTCTTTTATATAGGACGGTAGTTCAGAAACATTAAACTGGAGGAAAAAATCAATACATTTCCCCAGATTCTGTGTGAGTGAATTGCATCCTGACACTATCGGCCTACCAGGTGGATGCAATAGATTTTTATGAAGTTTGGGAAGAATATAGAAGCTTGGAATGGTGGGATTATCTTGCCAAATAAACTCACAGGGCTGGATATTCAAACGGCGCTCAAAAAGTGCGCAATAGCAGGAGCAAGCACAAGTCCATTGCGCCCATGCGCAATAGAAGTGATATTCAAAAAAGGAGCAAGCCAAATTGCACCAACAGCCAACGTCTGAATATCGCACAACTTGCACCATAGTGCAACTAGGAAGGGGAAGCTGAGCAGATACGATGCACTATGGCGCAACAAGGGCTGCCCAGCTGAGCAGCCCAGAGGTGCCATAGCACAAGCAGGGAGCCCCTCAGCAGCAGAACAATGTAACTGCACAACCAGGGAGGTAGGTAGGGGCTCACCACCCATGCCACAAATGGGCATAGGAACACACAGTAGAACTGACAATGCACCCCCACACCCCAAGCACAGCACAACTGGGGGGAGGGCTGGAATATCCACCGGCCCATGGGGACAAGCAAACAAAGCACAGCTGGGCCATGGTGCCCCAGCACACCCACCAGCAAGCTGAGACTGCCACACAAGGAGGGCGGACCACCCCATGGCACAGCAGCCCTCCCATGCACAGCACACCCTGTACTGTGACCCCAAGACACCTCCCATGAGAAGTAACCACCACTGCAGGAAACCTCATGCATACCACCACCTCCACTGTCACACTGCAACCTCGTGTACCACAGAACCATAAAAGCCAGACCCACCATGAGCACCCAGCAGTGGGTGGCCGCACACGGCAATGCAACAATGGCAGACACAGTGCCAACACACACAATCCCCCTGAGGCACAGCTGAGAGACTGAACATGTGTCGGCACAAGAGGTACCCCACACGGGAAAGGGCGTGCCCCTGACACCACCACCATTGATACAGCACCCTGCACAGTAGACAAGTGTCACAGCCCGACCCATCACGAGCCACAGCAGCCAGCACAGACACCCACAGTGGTGCATGGAAGCATGCAGCACACCGGATGCAACACAGTGCAGGGGCAAACACACACCCATACCCATGGGACACTAACTCAGGGACGCAGTAGTGTGGCAACCAAGCCCCCAGTGTGGGCACATGAAAACTGTGCACACACAGCCTGCAGTCCTCCATGGCACAGGGGTGACACCCACCCTGTGCATGAACTGTGGCCCTGTATGCCACCAGCATATGCCTGGAGTACAAGTCACAGACAGTGGTGCACAGCCCCTGCAACACACACAAGCCACAGCATGGAGGTGGGACAGCAACTGCAGAGGCCACAGTGTCACCTGAGGCAAACATGCACCACACCATTGACAGGAGGCAACCCAGCATTGTGATGGTCACAGTGGATGACCTGCAGGGACAGCCACCACTGACAAGGCCGCAGACCTCGCAGACCACAGACATGCAAGGGTGTCAGCTGCACAGGCCAAGGACAGGTTGACAGGGGCACAATGGACACAGAGCATGCACCATGGACCACTGCACACAGTAATGCAATGCTCAGGGAACAACACACACACCACAGATACTGACTGATAGCCACTCCCACACCAGAGACACTTCCCCATGCACACACACACATACCCATGACTGAACCACCCCAGATGCCATGCACACCACTGCAACTGAGCACCTATAGCCAGCTGCAAATCAGAGACCACCACAGTATTCATATCAAAATATATGTATTCAAAAACATATCAAAATCAACAATATACAACTATGTACATACATGGGGTGGAGGGACAGGAACAAGGTGGGGTGGGTAAGGGGCAGGGGTGAACATATGGGAGAGGGTAGGTGGGGTGTGAGGGTTGAACAAAGGGGGGTAGACGCAGGCTGCTCATGCAGCTGTCACTGTCCAGTCTGGTCCTCCACTGCCTGGGGCTGTTGCCTGGGCCACCTTCTCCTCCTCTTCACCCCATGCTGCTGTAGATCCCTTAAGATGGAGAGGGACTTTTGCGCCACCTGCAGAAGCTCCTGGATGGCCTGCTGCATACGCAGGAGCATCCGCACACCTAGGACAAGGGATCAGAGTCAATAGGGTGACTGTCTATCGCCCTGCAGCCCACCCATTGTGCATGGCATACAGCCATGTGCCACGCTCCTGTGATGGTGTGTGCCCACCCACAGTGACCGTGTCCACAAGACATGCCCAACCAGGCAGCAACAGCCATGTGTACCACTGCACACACCTACCGCCCATGTCCAGCACAGCACAACCAAGGCTGTACAGTAATGTGGCTATGTGGTGAGAAGGCAGTGTCACAGCCATGTGCCCAGTGCACGCATGGACCACCATTGACGCACTCCCAGACATGCAGTGCCACTGGACAGTGCTGACTGTCACATGTCACGTCCATGGCAGTGGTGTCCATGGATGGTGGCCATGCCCTGCTTCCCACCCTGTCACACAGCATGCAATAGCAATCATGGTGTCATGGCACTCTACCTCATTGGGATGTTGAAGGCATTGGGGTTGGTCCCTGACATGCCCCTGTGCAGCGTCCTCCGCCCTCTGCTGCTGCTCCACTACCCTCCTCTGCTCGGCCACGTCTATGGGAGACAAAAGGAGAGAAACACTTTAGTACAAACCCAAAGCATATTCCCCCTTCCCTAATGTGTGTGCCCACCCACCCAGACAGACCCACCCACCCCATACCCTGTAAACACTGCCACAGCCAACCCTAGACTATCCCTCCCCATGTGCTGGACACATAAGACAGTGTTACCCATATGGACCATACAAGTGTGTAGATGTATCACCCACCCGGACGAGGCACCACACCCCTCCTGGCATGCAACCACAGACGTGCAAGTTGCTCTGGCTCCCTCCTTCTAAGGTCCCCATACCGGTGCCTGCACTGCTCCGCCATTCTCCTGTGGCCAGTGGCTGCCTCCAGGTTAGTGGCCACCTCATGCCAGACCTGGGTCCTGGACCTGTCCAGTGACTTCTCACCAAACAGTGCAGGCAATAATGTCAGAGGCTCAACTGGACATAGTAGCAATTAGTGAGACGTGGTTTACCAGTAACCACACTTGGGAAACTTCAGTACCTGGCTATGTATTGTTCAGAAGAGACCGAGGTGCAAAAAGGGGGGGTGGAGTGGCCCTGTATGTCAATGAAAATATCAAAGCTACAGAAATTCAGAATACACATAAGGAGCCAGAAGAACTGTGGGTCACCCTGGAAACAGGAAATGGGACAGCCATAGAACCAGGGTTGTCTACAGGCCCCTGACCAGGGGAGGACATAGACACATTACTGTTAGAAGATATACAAAACATGACAGCTAAAGGGGAGGTTCTGATAATGGGAGACTTCAACATGCCTGATACAGATTGGTCAATACCAGCAGGAACATCTGCCAGAACTAGACACATGGTGGATTCCCTCCATGGGGAGGGCCTCAAACAACTGGTACAACAACCCACAAGAGACAGGGCTATCCTAGATCTAGTACTGACTAACAGAGAAGGGATCACAGATCTCCAGGTAGAAGGCCACCTGGGGGCCAGTGACCATCACATGGTATGGTTCAGTTTGGCTACTACATATAAATCATCCCATTCCAAGGCAAAAATATGGAACTTCAGAGGAGCTGACTTTGATAAGATGGCCAACAGAGTTAAGCTAGTCCTGGCAAAAAGAAACACAGGTGAGGGGATACAGGCAAAGTGGGCAAGCATTAAGGATGCAATACTTGAAGCAACATCCCATTGTGTTAGACAGAAAAGGAAGTGCAAAAGAAGAAGGAAACCACTTTGGTTCTCAAATACAGTAGGAGAAAAGGTCAGAGCCAAAAGGCTGGCCTTCAGGAAATATAAGGGAACACAGTGGGATGAAGATAGGGAGGCATACCAAACTGCCCTAAGGGAAGCAGGGAAGGCAGTAAGGCAGGCAAGGTCCCAAACTGAGGAAACACTAGCACGAACGGTAAAAGAAGGTGACAAGACTTTCTATAGATACATTAGTGAAAGGAGAAAGTCCAGAGGGGGTATTGCTAAGCTCAATGGAGAAAAGGGGACATGTGAGGAGGAGGACCCTGTAAAACCATCTATCCTAAATAGGTACTTCTGCTCAGTATTTACTGAACAGAAGGTAGGGCAGGGCCCACAGCTCAGCACCATGGACACAGGGGAGGGAGGTGAGCACTACTCCCTTCACAAAAGAAAGGGTCCTACAAGAGCTCGCTAAGCTCAGGGTGGATAAGGCAATGGACCTGATGGCACATCCCAGGGTATTTAAGGAGCTAAGGGTGGAACTAGCAGAGCCATTAGCAGAACTGTTTAGTGAGTCTCTGAGCACAGGAGAGATCCCAGAAGACTGGAGAAGGGCTCATGTGATCCCGCTCACAAAAGTGGTAGCAGGAGGAGGCAGGGAACTATAGACCAGTCAGTCTTACCTCAGTAGTGGACAAGATTATGGAGGCACTCCTTATGGAAAGGATAGTGCAACACCTGGAATCCATAGGGGCAGGATCCAAGACAGCATGGGTTTACAAAGGAAGGTCCTGTCAAACTAATCTCATAGATTTCTTTGACTGGGTAATCAGAGTGGTGGACCAGGGGGAGCAGTTGATGTCGCCTACCTTGACTTCAGCAAAGCTTTTGACACTGTTCCACATAGAAGATTGATAAATAAACTGGGTAGACTCGGGGTGGGTCAGAAGTTAGTCAACAGGGTGGCAAACTGGTTGACGGGCAGAAAACAGAGAGTGGTGGTAAATGGTATACAGTCAGAAGAGATGCAAGTCACAAGTGGGGTACCTCAGGGATCAGTCCTGGGGCCAGTCCTCTTCAATATCTTCATTAGTGACCTTGCAGATGGACTAGAGGGTAAGGCTTGTCTGTTTGCAGATGACACCAAGACCTGCAACAGAGTAGATGATCCAGATGGGGTGGGCAGAATGAGAAGAGATCTGGATAAACTAGCAAAATGGTCAGAAGAGTGGCAACTGGGATTTAATGCAAAGAAGTGCAAGATCATGCACATAGGGAAAGAGAAACCCTGAAGCCACCTATAGGCTGGGAGGGGGGAGTTGCTGGCAGTCACAAAGGAAGAAAGAGACTTGGGCATCATCATCACTGATGACCTGAAATCATCCAAGCAGACCTCTAAAGCAGTAGGTAAGGCTAGGGGGATGTTGAGGTGTATAAGTAGGGGTATCACAAGTCGTAAGAGAGAGGTAATAATCCCTCTTTACAAGACACTGGTTAGGCCCCATCTGGAGTACTGCGTGCAGTACTGGAGGCCACACCTTCACAAGGACATTAACCAGATTGAGGCAGTCTAGAGAAGGGCAACCAAAATGGTGCAGGGACTGCATCAGAAGACATATGAGGACAGATTAAACGAGCTCAATATGTATACTCTTGAGCAAAGGAGGGAGAGAGGTGATATGATCGAGACATTCAAACACCTGAAGGGCATTAACAAGGTGAAAGAGTCTAACATGTTTAAATATAAGAAAAATAGCAGGACAAGAGGACACAGCATGAGATTAGAGGGAGGCCGATTAAGGGGGAATGTGAGGAAATACTTTTTCACAGAAAGGGTGGTGGATGCATGGAACGGCCTACCTCAGGAAGTGGTGGCTATGAATACAGTGTAGGTCTTCAAACAGGCGTGGGATAGGCATAAGGGAGCAATACAGATGAGTATGAATAGATAGACCACTGACAGAGCAAAGGCCGATGGCACTTTTATAAGGTAGAAAAAGAAATGGGCAGACTGGATGGGCCTTGCGGTCCTTATCTGCCGTCAACTTCTATGTTTCTATGTTTCTATGTTTCTATGGCTCCACAATGGCCACAAGGTTGGCCAGCTCAAGGGCACTCCACTGAGGGGCTCTCCTGCATGCCATCTCTAACACTATAGTAGGCAATATGGTGCTCTGCAGCGCGGCACCACCATGTGGAAGTGCTGCGTGGTACAGCGCCGCCATTCCCTATCACGCTTTCGGTACAGTGCCGCCATTTCCTATCCCACTGTCACCGAACAGTGCGATAGAGGTGCAGCCATGCCGGACGTATAGCACCAAGGGGGCAAAGGTCAGGCACTGGGTCATGGGTCTCTGGCGCAAGGCCACGCACAGCGCCATCGGACGGCTATGTGTCTAGCGCAATTGGTTGTCTGTGTGCCATCACCACAGTGAACTATTGTGCAGTTGTGCCACAGCGCCATGTAGTGACCCTCACCATAGCGCCACTGGCACAATGGTGGCCATGCCCTGAATTGCCTACCATGCACAGCACATCATCAGCATGGCAGATGCCTGCGTAAGCTACCTGAACATGTGCAGTGTGGTGTACTACGCATGCCACAGAACTGCGCCATTGGCTCAGCACGTTCAACACAATTGCGCAAAGCGCAAAAGCGTGATATTCAGCCGTCATACGCACATCATCTGATCAGCCATGCAATGGTGCAGCAGCGCGATTTGCATCTCATTAAATTTGCTCCACACCTAATTTGCATGGATTGCACTTTAAAATTGCGACACTGTTCTGCAGTGGCCATATTCGGTTACTGCAGTTTATTGGTGAGTTGCATGCTGTATGGTGTTCTGGACTGTGGTATCAGGGACTTGCTTTGTACTGCACAGTCACAGGTAACCACTGTCATCCATACAGGCTGAATAATGACCTAGCGAGGACTGGGTGAAGAGGACAACAATGGTGGGTAGAAGAGGAGGCCCAATGTCACCAAGGCCGAGACAGAGGCACTCTTCGAGGCCTACATCGATCAGGAGCCACTGCTCAGTGGACAGTGGAGCACCCCTCAGGCCCGTGCTGCTGCATGGGAGGGGGTTGCACGTGCCGTCAACCTGCACGGCAGCCACCAGTGCTCTGGGCAGGAGTGTAAGAAGAAAATGGGTACCGACAGGAGGAGGGCGAAGGAGAAGATGGGTGCCATCAGGGCGGCACGTGCTGTAACAGGCAGGAGCCAGCCGGAGGTGGTGCAGCTGACTCCAGCAGAGGACAGGCTCACTGCAAGCATGCAGTGCAGTGCCATTGACGGCGTTCCAGGAGGTGACTTCCAGACAGGTGGTAGCCCATCATTGCATGGTACGTCATAGTCTGCCAGGGGGGTAGATCACATGCACTAACATGTCCTTACTTTCTGTTACAGATCCTACGCATCTGCAGGGGTCAGTGGTGAAGGGCCTGTCCACTGCGGACAGTCATCTGGAGTTGGAGGAGGGACCATCCACCTCCGCAGGTAGCCGGCGAGCATTGCAACAGTGGGTCCACCTGGCTGTCAACACTGATGTCGTTGAGACAGGTGTGGGGGAGGCCCTTCCTGTGTCTCAGCGGTCTGGCATCCAAGGGTGCCAGCACGCTGTGGCTGTGGCTGTGGCACAGACCTGCACCATTGATGATGCAACGACTGTTATAGGCAGTGACATGTGTGTGTCACGGAATGGACACACAGCAGGCCAGCTCACGCCCATGGACCTGGCTGGTTCCGACAGGTGTGCCAGCATGTCAGCACAGTCCCGGGCTGTGCCTGTCAGCACCAGTGGGGCAGCACAGGTGGCTGGTCAGGTCAGTGGCAGTGTTGCGGCCACAGCAGCTGAACAACTGATCCCTTGGGCACAGCAGGTGGAGGGGCAGCAGCAGCAGTCGCCCACTGGGACTGGGGGTTCAGGGTTCAGCGGTGGCGTCTGTGCACTGCCTGTGGACTTGCCCATACCTGGTCCTGGTGAGCAGAGCCCACCCTCAAGGGGTGCTGAACATCAGGCCCTTCCATACCCTGAGGGACAGGATGCCGAGGTGGCAGACAACCTCTTTGACGAGCACACCCGCCTACTGCAGGCATCAGTACTGCAGCAGATGCGGCTTGCAACGTCCATGGAGGCACTGTGTGTGGCTCTGAAGCGGGTCAAGGAGCGACACAACAGGGACACCGATAGGATCCTGTCACAGATTGTTCAGTTGCTGGAGGATGTGACCGCTGCCATAGACAGGCAAATACAGGCATTGGTCACTGTCATGGCCACAATGGGCACACAGTCAGGTGCCCATGTGTCGCTCACACCTCGCAGTTCGCTATCCACTCCCCATTCCCGGCGTCATGCGACACCCACCCTGTCAATGCCAGGTTCAGCTGTGGGCATCCCGAACACTCCTGGTGCAGGTATGTTCAGTGTGCTGCAGACCCCTGTGCAGGCACGGTCGCGTTCGTGCAGTGGAATCCCTGGTGGACCATCTGTGCCACCCCATGAGGCCCGTGGTCAGCCTGCAAGTGCTGCTGGGTCTTGGTGGGGCCACCCATGCATCCAAGACGAATGTGGCACTGTGCCGCAAGACTGACCTGTTTCCCAGTGCGGGCACTGTCTGGTGCTGCCCTGTGTGCATTGTGTGTTTCAGTGGGCAGTGTACCAGTGGGTGCCCAGCCCTACATGCAGACACATGGTTCACCTGCACAGCCTCCCGACTGCTGTCCACAGGTACATGTGCATGATGATGCCTGCATGGCGCTGTACACCAAAGTGCTATGGTGCCCAGCATCTGACACACGCACATAGGCTGTCAGTGGACATGGTGGCATATGGACATGTGTGTTGCTAGTGTTTGTGTTCCGGCTCTGTTTTGAACCTGACCCCTGTGTACTTTGTTCCTATTGTGTGTGCATGTGTGTGTGTCTGTCCATGTGGCGTGTTACTGTTTACCCCTCCCTGGTTGTATGTGTGTGCATCTGTGCCCTGACACATTCCTTGCCAGCATGCACCCCTGGTGTGTTTCCATGTGTGTATGTGGGTTGTGCCCTAGCCACTGGTGGTTGCACATGACCCCATGACTTACCTGTGTTGGCTGAAGTGCTCCTCTGTGATGGTGTCCCGGTGAAGCTGGGCCAGCCGTATCAGTCGGGGGTCCCATCGGCCAAGGTGGGCTGCCCGTCACCGGTGTCACCGTTGTCCCCATCGCTGTACCCCTCTTCGACCTGTACGGCTATCCCACAGTCTTTGGCCATGTTGTGCAGGATACAACAGGCCAGGAATATCCCACAGGCCTTTGAGGGGCTATACTGTAGGGCACTGCCAGAGGTGTCCAGGCAACGGAAACGCGCCTTCAGCATCCCAAACACCTGCTCAATGATGTTGCATGTTGTGGCATGTGCTCATAAGCGCTGCTAAGGCGATGGGGGTCGTGGGCCGTAGTGTGAGCAGCCAGGACAGAATGGGTATCTACTGTCACCTGTGTGGAGATAGTGGAGGTTAGTGTATTGTTCAGGATCAGACTGCCCCAAACCCTGTGGGCCACACCCATGGCACCTCTGGCTTACCCCCCACTTGCCCACGATTTGTCAGTTCTACATACATACTCACCCACTAGATGTCCTGTGGGGATATCCCCACTCTTGAATCAATGGCACAGTGCCGACTGGTACGAGATGAAGGAATCATGTGCTCCCCCAGGGTGCGTGGCACAGACATTGATGATGCGCCCACTGGCATCACACACCACCTGGCAGTTGACACTGGCATATCCCTTCTGATTCATGTAGGTGGCCCCATTGGGGCCAGGTGGCATGTGAATGGCCACATAGGTACAGTCTATCGCTCCTAGCACACCAGGCATATGTGCTACCCTGTGGAACTCCTGTATGTTTGCTGTGCGCTCCACCACGGTGCTGGGGAAATGGATGTACTCTGCAGCATGTGGCAGCAGTGCGCTGAGGAACTGGGTGAGGATGCATGACGTGGCCGACTGTATTATGCCTGTGGTGTCCCCTGTTGGTCTCTGGAAGGTACCCGTGGTGAGCAAGCACATGCAGGCTGTTACCTTTGTCTCCACTGACAGAGCATGACTCCGTTGTGTGGGTGCCTGCATCACATCACTGCACAGCTCACAGAGCCGCCTCAGTATTGCCCTGTTCAGGTGGTACCAGCCTACAATCTCGACATCTGTGTACAGCTCAAAGCTGGTGTGGGCTCGGTACTGGCTGTTGGGGGCATACCGCTGACAGGCCCTTCCATGGCCACGTCCCCCTGCAGCATGCCTTCTCACCCCCCTCATTACGGCTTTCATGTGGAAGGTGGCACTGTCCATGTCCCTGGCTTGTGTCTCCCCCAGCTGTTGTTGCTTTGTTCCCCCCGCTGTCCTGACTGCTACCTCCCCTGCACCAGGTACACCTACTGGCCTCTGCACTCTGTGGCCCCACACACCTTCCCTTGCCCCTATTCTGTGTTGTGGTTTCCCTGGCCTGCCCTCTTTCTCCCTATTTCTCTGTCTCTCTCCCTGCCTCGTGTGGCTTCCCTGTAGCGTTCTTGTGCCTCTTCCTTGCTCCTTTTTATTTTGGCTCATTTCCGCTATGGCGCAACTTCACTGCTCCACTGTTATACATTCGCAAGTCTTTGAACATCGCACTGCGCACTTTATGCATGGTTCCACCCCCTTCGGTTGCACATGCCTTCATTATCATTCCGCTGTTGCTCAGCATGTTTTCAGTGGCGCAACTGCCTCCTGCTGAATATCGCAGAATGGCGCATTTTCTGACTTGTGCTGGTGCAACCGTATTGCGCATTGCGCAACGCTTTTGAATATCCGGACCATACTCTTTATCTGAGATCAAACAACTATCAACAGAGGGCCGGATATTCAAAAGGGTTGCGCAATGATAATGAAGGCATGTGCCCCTGTCAACCTGTCCTTGGCCTGTGCAGCTGACACCCTTGCATGTCTGTGGCCTGCGAGGTCTGCTGCCTTGTCAGTGGTGGCTGTCCCTGCAGGTCATCCACTGTGACCCTCACAGTGCTTGGTTGCCTTCTGTCAATGGTGTGGTGCATGTTTGCCTTGGGTGACACTGTGGCCTCCGCAGTTGCTGTCCCACCTCCATGCTGTGGCTTGTGTGTGTTGCAGGGGCTGTGCACCACTGTCTGTGACTTGTGCTCCAGGCATATGCTGGTGGCATACAGGGCCACAGTTCATGCACAGGGTGGGTGTCACCCCTGTGCCATGGAGGACTGCAGGCTGTGTGTGCACAGTTTTCATGGGCCCACACTGGAGGCTTGGTTGCCACACTACTGCGTCCCTGTGTTAGTGTCCCCGTGGGTATGGGTGTGTGTTTGCCCCTGCACTGTGTTGCATCCGGTGTGCTGCATGCTTCCACACACCACTGTGGGTGTCTGTGCTGGCTGCTGTGGCTTGTGGTGGGTCGGGCTGTGACACTTGTCTACTGCGCAGGGTGCTGTATCAATGGTGGTGGTGTCAGGTGCACGCCCTTTCCCGCATGGGGTACCTCTTCTGCCAACACATGTTTGGTCTCTCAGCTGTGCCTCAGGGGAATGTGTGTGTTGGCACTGTGTCTGCCGTTGTTGCATTGCCATGTGCTGCCACCCACTGCTGGGTGCTCATGGTTGGTCTGGCTTGTATGGTTCTGTTTTACCCAAGGTTGCAGTGTGACAGTGGGGGTGGTGGTATGCATGGGGTTTCCTGCAGTGGTGGTCACTGCTCATGGGGGGTGTCTTGGGGTCACGGTGCAGGGTGTGCTGTGCACGGGGGGGCTGCTGTGCCATGGGGTGGTCCGCCCTCCTTGTGTGGCAGTCTCAGCTTGCCGGTGGGTGTGATGGGGCACCATGGCCCAGCTGTGCTTTGTTTGCTTGTCCCCATGGGCGGTGGATATTCCAGCCTCCCCAGTTGTGCTGTGCTTGGAGTGTGGGGTGCATTGTCAGTTCTGCTGTGTGTTCCTGCACCCATCTGTGGCATGGGTGGTGGGCCCCTACCTACCTCCCTGGTTGTGCAGTTACATTGCTCTGCTGCTGGGGGGCTCCCTGCTTGCGCTATGGCACCTCTGGGCTGCTCAGCTGGGCAGCCCTTGTTGCACCACAGTGCATCGTATCTGCTCAGCTTCCCCTTCCTAGTTGCGCTATGGCACAAGTTGTGCGATATTCAGACGTTGGCTGTTGGCGCAATTTGTCTTGCTCCTTTTTTGAATATCGCGTCTATTGCGCATGGGTGCAATGGACTTGTGCTTGCTCCTGCTATTACTCACTTTTTGGGCGCAGTTTGAATATCCAGTCCAGTATGTTTAAGTAGCTGAAACAATTCTTTCTTATAATCCTGAGTAGGATCAGTGGGCAGTTTGTAATAATTATTACCTTCATGTAACAGTGAAAGCACTATATCACTGTAATGCTCCTTACTTAACAGCACATAGAAATATAGAAACATAGATTTTGATGGCAGATAAGGACTGCTTGGCTAACCTAGTCTGCCCATTTCCCTACCTACAGGATAAGCTGCAGATCTTAGCTAACTAACAGCCTATTTCTTCCTACCCCCCCCAGAAGAATTGCCTTATGTCTGTCCCATGCATTCTTGAATTCTCTCACAGTTTTAGACCCCACAACCTCCTCAGGAAGGCTGTTCCATGTGTCCACCACCCTCTCTGTGAAAAAATACTTCCTCACATTGCCCTGAGCCATCCCCCTCTATCTTCAAATTGTGTCCCTTGCTCTTACACATCTCTTTTCTGAAAGATGCTACCCTCTTGAACTTTGTTGATTCCACTGAGGTACTTAAACGTTTCTATCATGTCCCCCCCCTCCCTTCTTTCCTCAAGGGTATATATATTAAGCTCCTTTAGTCTCTCCTCATATGGTTCTCTTGTAGACCCTGCACCAGTTTAGTTGCCCTCCTCTGGACCTCCTCCATTCTGTCTATGTCTTTGTGGAGATGAGGTCTCCAGAACAGGATGCAGTACTCCAGATGGGGTCTCACCATCTGTCTGTACAGAGGGATAACAACTTTTTGTTTTCTGCTGGTGATGCCTGTCCCTTTGCATCCCAGTACCCCCCAGCCCTCCCTACTGCCTTCTCACATTGCTTGCCAACTTTAAGGTCATCTGATGTGATTACCACCAGGTCCCTTTCCATTTTTGTTGTTGTTACTACCTCCGCACCCCCCATTGTGTAATCTTACCCTGGGTTTTTGTTTCCAATGTGCATTATTTTGCACTTCTTTGCATTGAATCCAAGCTGCCATATTTCTGACCATTACTCCAACCTTGCCAAGTCCGTTCTCATCCTTTCCGTGCCCCCTTGTGTATCAACCCTGTTGCCAATCTTTTTGTCATCTGCAAAGAGGCATACTTTTCCATCCAGTCCCTCTGCAATGTCACTTATAAAGACATTAAAAAGCACTGGACTCAGTACTGAACCCTGCAGTACCCCAGTAGTAACCTCCCTTTCTTCACAGTGGACTCTGTTTACAATAACCTTCTGTGTCCTCTTGTCCAGCCAATGTTTTATCCAGGCTACCACCTTGGGACCCACTCCAATGCTGGTTTATTTGTTTATTAACCTTTTGTGTGAGATTGTGTCAAATGCCTTGCTAAAGTCTAGGTAGGCCATGTCCACAGCCCCTCCCTGGTATTCTACTTTGGTCGCCCAGTCAAATAAATCAATTAGATTCTTCTGATGTGACCTTCACAGTGTGAACCCATGCTGCCTTGGGTCCTGTGCCTCACTGGCCTCTAGGTACTCAAAAATTATTTCCTTCAGAAATGATTCCATCACTTTCCCTACCACAGAGGTCAAACTGACAGGTCTGTAGTTTCCTTCCTCTGTCTTGCTCCTACTCCTGTGAAGGGGAATCACAGCCATCTTCCTCCAGTCTTCAGGTACCACACCATCCTCCCATGATTTTTTAAAAAGGGTAGTCAGTGGTGTCACTAGTTCTCCCCTTATTTCTTTTAGCATTCTGGGGTGAATCTCGTCAGACCTCATTGCTTTGTTGACCTTCAGTTTTGGAGTTATTTCAGAACCCTTTCTTCTGTGAAAGGACTGGGATCGACCCCCCCCCCATCCAGAGTGCTTCTGTTAATTGGATTAGGTACCTCCCCCTCCTCCTGTTTTGTGAATACTGAGCAGAAGCATTCATTCAGTATCCCTGCTTTTTCACTGTCCCACTCTGCCCACCCACCGTCCATTCTAGTCAGCCTCACAATCCCTCCCTTTGTCTTTCTATGCTCCCTGATGTACCTATAAAAGGTTTTATCCCCCTTCCTAATGGAGTTGGCTATATTTTCCTCAGTTTGGGCCTTTGCTATTCTGACTTACCTCCCTGCTTCCTTCTACCTTAACTGGTACAGTTCTCTGTCCTGCTCCTTCTGTGTTTCCTTCTGCTTCCTAAATGCTATTTTTCTCTCCCAAACCTTCCCCACCAAATCTTTTGAGAACCATAGTGACTTTTTCTTTCATTTTGATTTGTTTAAACACAATGTTACCCTCATATCTGTTTGTTTTATCACAATAGATTTGTTTTTATATAGTTCCTCTAGGGCAGTTTTCTCATCTCTAGTCGTGTTATAATATTTAGGAGTAACATGTGCAGCAAAAATCTCCTGTACCTGTTTACAAACTGTCCTCTCAAAAGCCTGAATGGTAGGGTTATATATATTAGAGCAGAAGGTGGAGGTGCCCATAAATCTGCCTTTCCTTAAAGTGGAAATATGTTGGTTGGGGGACAATGATGTAGATGCTTCTGCTGGCAACAAACCTAGAGTTACCTTTAACAGATGTGAAAACCTTAGGGATAAGCTGGTTCACAGCAGGATGGCCGTACCTGCCATAACTACCACTACTTGGCTACCTCAACATCCTTGTGGCTACTACAGATGTAATCACTGCAATGTCTGTAAATGTGGGGTTCCAACCAAAGAGTTCATACATCCTCCACATAGAAATATTAAGGTAAACATCAGGGAACTCATCACTTGTGATACCCCTTATGTTGTGTATGCACTACAGTGCACTTGTAATTTGCTTTACATTGGTAAGACTGTTAGACCTCTTAAACAGGGGTTACAAGAACATATTCACTTTATCACTAGTGATAAACAGGACACCCCTTTTGGTACACATTTTGCAGATTCTCACAGATCTAGACCTGATGGTTTAAAATTTCTGGGCATTGAACATGTGCCACCCATAGAAAATGGGGGTGACACACAAAACCTGCTCTTACAATGGGAAAGTATGTGGATATACACTCTACACAGTGTTAAACCCCAATGACTCAATGATAAATGGGATTTGAAACCATTTTTAAAAAGAAATCATATTCTTCTGATTATGTCTCCTTAAAACTAGCTGGTCAGGTGTTCTATATTCTTTTGTTGCACTCATTATTAATATTTATATGCAATGGTTAAAAGTAAAACTGTAGTTGTGGACAAATAGTGCTGCATGTTATTTGGAACTTAATGTTATTCTCTCTCTCTGATTCTCCTTAGGTCTGTTTCCATTTCATTTGGCTGCCCTCCAGTTCATCTGGTCCTCACTTACAAGGAGGTTCGATAACAAAGTTGCCTTGCAGTTATTGCTCTGCCTATTGCCATGCCATGCTGGAGGTTTGGTCCAATTTGTATTCATTTCATTCATTTTTGCCATTGTCTTCAGAGTTTTGAATTTAAAATTGCATTCACATAGCTGTGGATGTATTGCATTTTATTATAGCTGCCACACATAGTGTTTATAATATACTACAACACTGATTCTTAACTAAAGTGAAATGGTGGTCTTTCTGTTTATTTTCTTACACATATTTTTCATTTAATTAATTGATTTTTTTAATTGGACCCATTATATAGGGTCTCTCTTCACCAATTAACTGTTACCCCTGATGAAGACTCTGTTTTGAGTCAAAGCGTTGGGGCTAGTAAGCTTTCTGTATATGTATGCTTGTTGGTCCTTTGGTGCATGAGCACTGAATAAAATACTTTATTGTTTAATACATTTGGTTTGAACCTGGATTTATCCTGAGCACAGGCTTGGAGTTGCTGTTTTTTTGACTTTGTCCGTTTGAGGGCTGGCAGCCCTAACCTACAGCACCCCACTACCTTAACGCCAATCGCAGCATACCTTTTTTGTTGTCAAATCAAATCAAATCACCTTTATTTTTATAGCTCCTTTCAAAACTCAGGCGCTGTACATACTGTAAAAACCATACATAAAAATAAAATTTAAGAACAGACATTAAAACTATCATC
The DNA here is from genome assembly GCA_016271365.2 of Neoceratodus forsteri. Lineage (NCBI taxonomy): Eukaryota > Metazoa > Chordata > Ceratodontiformes > Ceratodontidae > Neoceratodus > Neoceratodus forsteri. The sequence goes on from CM028130.1 coordinate 1,133,802,667, forward strand.
TGTAGCTAGGAAAGGCTAAGCCAAATAAATATGTATTTAACTGTATTTTAAATCTATCGACAGTTGGTCATTCTCTCAAACAACGAGGAAGAGAATTCCACAGGGTTGGTGCTGAAAAACAAAAAGCATGAGATCCAGATGTCTTTAATCGAACCCTGGGAATCTCCAGCAATCCCTCGTTGGAGGAACGGAGAGGACGGAGGGGGCAGTAGGGTATCAGAAGATCTTTCAGGTAACCAGGTCCCTGATCATGTAGGGCTTTAAAGGTTAGTAAACCAACCTTAAAGGTGATCCGCCACCAAACAGGCAGCCAGTGCAGTTTGCGAAGCACAGGTGTAAAATGACTGGTTCTAAAAGTTCCAGTCAAAAGCCTGGCTGCCGCATTCTGCACCAGCTGCAGGCGGTGGATATCAACCCCAGGTAGCCCTAGGTAGAGGGAGTTGCAGTAATCAAGACGGGAAGTGATAAAGGCATGGACCAATGTTGGAAGATCACCCAGAGGGACCAGGTGTTTCACCCGGGTAATATTCCTCAGATGGTAAAAAGAGGATTTGACGACAGCTGGCACCTGAGATTTTAGGGTCAATTTCCCTCGTGTCCTGGCCAGATTTCCCCTATTCATTAAAAATACCACCAACAGCTTAATCTGGTTCAGTTTCAATTGGTTACCATCTGTGCAACCCCCAACCGGACAATTATTTTTCAAGTAGGCACACCTCCTGTAGTCTAGGGGAAAAGAGAGGGGTTGGGGTGCAAAGCAAATTTGCAGATGCAGAAGAAAAACACAGGAAGTGTGTACTAGACACAAACAGACCTATACCAAAACCCAGGTACTAAGGAGAGAACATTTGCTAAGGGCTATGCTAGGTTTGCACTTCTTAACAGGGGTACCCAGAAAATCCACTCAGGAAGTAGTAACTAGATTGTCCATACCAAGTTGGGATTCTAGAGTCTGGTTTTATTCTGAAACACAGTTGGAAATACAAAATCAGAGATGGACCCCCAAGGGTTTACCCTTCGTGGCACAAGGCAATGCAGAATACATCTGTAGAAAACAGAATTCAAACCTCCCATACATCACAGGATTAAACATCTGGAATCTAGACCTAGCCATGGTGAACATAGACAATTTCTCCTCAAAATGGCACTAGGCCATTACTTAGAACAGTTTCCATATGACACATGATTTAACATCTGGAGTGTGGAATTACCACTGTGAACACACACAAAAATCTTCTGGAAAAAGAGACACTAGGCCAGTACTTAGAATATCTCCCATATGGCATATGATAGGAATGTGGCACACTGGCCATGACAGAGCACTAAAGGCTAAAAAATTAGAAACACACCCACATACTAGTGGGATATTTCTTCAGGCATTGGCCATATGCACTGACAAAAACAGGCACCCATACAGAACCTGAAGTGCTGAACTGGTCACTCCAGAGGGGGAGGTCTCCCACCTTTTTCTTTCATGTCCATACCCAGCCATTATTTCAGAGTTACACCTCACAAATACTGAAACTGTAGAAAATGATACAATCTTGAAATGTTTAACACATTTAACATCACAAACACCAATAGGGTGTGAGGTTAAAATCCTAAACAAAAGGCAAGCCACATGTGGGACATCCAGTATTGTCAGAGATCTTTAAAACACAAATTTTTGCTTCTATCTAAGGCACTTGAACGAAGTGTTGCAGATCAGCTGGTGGAGTATATGGCAAAATACTCGATCCAGTGCCCCCAGCAGCATGGATTCAGAAAGCGACATAGCACTACCACAGCACTGCTAGAATTCACTGGCTTCATTCACCAATCTCTGGATCTTCATAGACCTCACAAAGACCTTTGATATAGTGAACCACGCTCTACTTCTCAAGCAGATACTGTGTCCTGGTTCAAAAGCAATGTTGTAGGCCACTCCCAACTGGTGAAGATAGCTTATATCTCCTCTGACCATCAACATGTCCGCTCTGGAGTACTGCAGGGCTCCATAGTGGGTCCACTTCTCTTTAGCATCATTCTTAACAATCTCACTCACTACTGTCACCAGCAGATCCTCCTTTATGTAGGTGATGCAGTCATATACACTAGCAACACTGAACCTGAACCACTGGAACACCAACTTCAACTCAGCTTTGAAGAACTGAAGGACTGGTTCAGGAAACACAAGCTGATTCTGAACCACAAAAAAACAAAAGACATTTTGCTCAGTGGTGTTCACAGCAAATACAGATCCAGTGCCCTAACCATCAGGAAATCCTCTGCCTTCTCACTTGAACAAATTCAACATTTCAGGTATCTAGGGGTAAACGTGGATAACTCGCTATCATATGCCCAGCATGTTGAGAATGCTGCCAGGTCTGCCAGTATTTGGATAGGGTTACTCCACAGACATAAACACAATCTAACACCTGAAGCACTTACAGTATACTAGCTATCTATAGCTCCATAGTATCCATTATTGATTTTGGTCTAGTTATCTATGGCTCAGCTTCCACCACTACCCTCCTCAGAATATCAGTGGCATTCAATAAAGTATGCTTACTTCTTACTGGGGCAGCATGCCTTACCCTCAAGTGTGGACTGTATGCACAAACAGGTTGACTTCAGCTAAATGGGAGGATTCACTATCAAACCTACTTGCTAACTAAAAAGACACTTCTCGGGCTCCTGCCTTCTGGTGTTACAAACTTACTCAACCCCTCTTGCAGCTCCCAGCACACACATAGCTCAGTCAACCAACCCTTCTCTGTCCCAAGATGCTGGACTACACAAGGGCAATGGTCATTTGCATATAGAGCACCACTATGGTTTAATGTGTTGCCCAGTGATAGCTCTTCCTTACCAAAATTGGGACCATTTAAAGGCACTATTCATCAGCATCTTACAGCTAACAGTTCCTGTGACTGTTTCAACTGACATGACACTACTTCAGCAGTATTGACACAGCCTTGTGTACCTACTTCTTCCCCATTCTCTGTGAATGATCACTTTCACCCTAATCGCTCTGCCCTATTTTCTGCCTCCTTCCCTGATCCTTCTTTCACCTCACTCCTCTCAACCTCCACCTTCTTTCCACTGTTTATCTTCACTTACCTGAACGTTTGTTCACCCAGATCTACATATACCTATTTGACAAAGCACCAATGACTGCCTCCTTTTATTAGGCTAGTTTTGATTTCCTACCGATTCATGGTTTTAATTTTAGTTACTATGTTAATGTTATATTGTCATTTTAAAAATATTTTCTTGTCAAAATGTTATGTAATATCATCCGTTCTATGTCTGTCACCCTTCTCACTGATGTGGAACCTTTGTAAAAGAGCAGTTATGTACTCGAAGGTATTGTAATCTGAGAATGAATAAATTAATAACTAAATTAAATAAAAATAAAAACTCTTCTTGAGAGAATCCTTACAGAAATGGGTTAATGGATCCCTTTATCATAGTGTCACCTCACAGAAAAAGACAGGTACGTATTCTAGGTAACTCAGTCAGAATTTACTCACAGTTTGTACACCAAAGACAGCTTCACAAAAAGATTGCCCCTAAAATCCCTCTGCAGTGCCCCCTTCATCCCACATGGGATAAAGGCACAGGAACCCCTGAAGACAGTTTCCACCACTTCACTAGTCAGGAAAAGATTTCCTCCACTAGGGTGAGAAAAACACAGACACTTCACACACTGCAGCTCAATCTCTGAGCTGCTGCTGGAACTCACACTAGTTCGAACTGACTCCAGAATTGTAAGCTATTCCCCCTCTCACAAGCTGTATGGCTTATGTTGCTGTGAGAGTTCTAAATGACATCACCGCTCAGCTCTCAGCTGAAACCAAGCAGCAGAGAGGGGCAAGGCGAAAGTCCATTTAACTAAATAATCACCAGCTGCCTTCCCACCTAACACTGATACTGATGGAATTCTAGTAACCCCAAAGAACTGGGGGGGGGGGGTTACACTCTTCCCAGCCAGGTAAATGACTGTCAGCAGTTATTCCTCTACCCGACACCAGGTCATTCTATGGGGAGGAGTGATCAGGCCCTCTCCTACCATGTGCTATGCACAGGCAGGTAACACTAAATGTAGATAGGCCAGTGGCTGAAACGTTAGCCCCTATTTGACAAATTATCTGTGGAAGATCAGTGGCTCCAAGAAACTGCCTGAAGCATGCCCTAATAGACCAGAACAGTGGATCCTACTGCAGGTCAGAACCATAGCCAGTCTATCCCCCTAGCCTTCTAGGCAAAATCTATCTGACCAATCTGACCAAAAGGGGATTCTTCCCCACAAACCCAGGGTATCTGCAAACCGAAACACCAAGGAAACAATACATTACATTTCCCACACATTCCCCACTTACACCTATGAAGAAAAGCACATTAGCACCCTGTTAACAACAACAATTCTAAAAACTCTATGGAGAAACAAAAGGAACTTGGATGAGCTCTCACATCCTCTTCCTTTCTTCTCTTTTTTTTCTTCTTCAGGAATACTTGAAAGAAAAGAAAAACAAAACAGTCACATTCTGCATACCATACAGTGTCTAAACCTCCACCTGAACACTAAAGAATCACCAAAAATATTTTGTATAGAGAAGTACAAAAGTACAAAACTAGAAAAACAGACATTATACAACATTTTTGGGTGATGGAATGCCCTAAAAGTCCCACACTAATGAAAGAATGTTGTTGCCTGAGGGAAAGGTCCATAAAAGAGTCTCTCTTGGGCTGGAGCCTGATGAAGAACAGTCCTGGAGCAGGGCAGGGCCTGAAAAGCACTGCAATCCATGGGGAGAGTCTTTGAAGACAGTTCAAACAGTTTGTGGAAGTCTGCCAGATGTAGGGTGTGTTGTGCAAAGTCAGTAAAAGCAAGGAAAAATGGGTCTTACCATTTCTTTGAAGACTTTAACAAGATCACCTTACTTCTCCAGGTGGCATCTTTGGGTACAGCTGGGTTGATGTCCTCTGGGAAACAGGCGATGAAACAGGAAAACAGCTGGGTTGATGTCATCTTGGAAATCAAACCATGGAACAGGAAAACAGCTAGATTATGTCATCTGGAATACCAGGTGATGAAACAGGAAAATAGCTGGGGTGAGGTCAACTGCAAGGCCTGGCAATGGAAATGGGAAAACACTGCTGAGCTGATGAATCTGGATGCACCTGAAGGTCATGGGGTACCAGTACAGCTGCATCTTCCTCCTTGTATACTGCTGCTGCTGCTGGATGGCAGACACTGCACTGCCACTGCTTTGCTTCCCTTGGGGCATGCTGGGCATATTCACAGGGAGTGGCACCATTAAGAGTAATACCACTCGGGGAGAGGTGCAAGAACTATGACACCATTTGGGCGTTCAAAGTTGATGTTGTGGAATGTCGCATTGCCTGCCTTGTTCATAATTCAGACAGTATCTATAAACAAAGTTCTGCCCAATTTCTAGAATTTCAGTCTATCATTGATGACTCTGTCTCTGACACATGATGCTGCACCTGGATGCAGATTTTTGCTTGCTTCTTCCAATAAGCAGGATTACCTGTTCTGTTCAATTTCCTCCCAGACTCTACAAGGAAAGGTAAGAAAGGACCTCCCATGAATGGCGCCGGCCCTCCTATGTACCAGCCTCTCCTTCTTACTACTCTCCACAAGTGTACAGCCCATGGCTCAGCTTGGGGACAGCCAGTCCTAGTTAGGCCAGTGCTGCATACTTACTGAATAAAAGAACTTGTCTCCAACCATTTCTGTGGGAAGGACAAGGGAGCCATCTTCTCCTCTCTCTGGCTCCTCTGAAGCAAGAGCTTGAGGCCGCAAACTGGGACCCTCAACATGAAGATACATTTCTTCAACCTCCTCTTCCTCACTTAGGATCTGAGCCCAGGAGTAAGCAGTCATCCTCATTCCCGAGATAGTTCACTACTCACTGTGCATGGAGGTAGACATCTCCCAGTTCAATGTCTCTTGAAATTCATCCTCCCCTACTAGGCTAGGACTAGGACCCTCCATCCATGGGTCCATAGATCCCTCCGTCATACTGCTCATTTGGGATACAGGTGTGGAAACATCTCAAGGTACCTGCCCTTGCAGTAAATCCATACTCCCTCCTTCTGCACCACACTCTATGGGGCCTCCCCCCACAGGTTCAACCTGGTGCTGTGTGCTGCTGCTTGCAGCATTTCCTACTTTGGTCCAAGTGGGAGCCAATCGAATCCATGATGCTGTCTTTGGCAGTGCACCCTTGTTCATCCAATACTTCACTAGACAATCCAAACAGTGAAGTGTCAGAAACACACCCCTTCCAGCCCTGAGGCACATAATGCATAATCTCACTGGATAGGGCTGGCAGTATAGCCTAGAGGTTAAAGGAATGAGGTGTGAATGAGCTTGGTACATCCAGCAAACCAGACCTGAGTTTCATTCTCACAACCTCCACATGCATGCTGTGCAACTCTGAGCAAGTCACTTAATCACCCAGTGCTCCCAAGTCACCCCTGAAAACAGGCACTTGTGCCTAGTGGGCCTTACATGGTTACCAAAGACAAAAATAAATAAGTAAAATAAATAACTAGGGATCGCAACATCTGGAGGCAACTCTTCACAATAGAAAGTTCTCTCTATTTCTCTTAGTGTGGCCACCTTCTCTGCTATCATAGCTTGTGCATAATCCTGGTGGTGGGAAGTTCCTGAAGCCATGTCTGCAATTAAAATACATAAAAGTTCATAGTTACTATTTGTTTATTAGTCTCAGAACAGTCTCACAAAATGGATCCCTGCTGCTGTGTTTACATTGCTAACCCCACCCTTTAATGGCGGTGGTAGCTCTTCTCATGTATCAGATCTGTTTCTGACTCAAAAACTGTGCATCTGACCTTTTCTGCTACTTATTTTGCTCAAACTGTAATTGATTGTACTACGTGCATTTTTCTCAGCACATTCATATGATTTTTCAGGACTTTGCGGTTAGCACACAAATTAGACTATTTACACACGCTCAAAGTCACTTGCAAGCCACAGTATTTATTTTATAGGACTGCTTGTTTGCTGCATGATAATACAACTCACAGTCTCTCACTTACTTTAAGAACATTTTACTGTTGCTGAACCCATCATACGTGCGCACAGTCTATGTTCAGAATTCTGTTTGCTGCACTTGCTGTTTTAACAGCTCACAGTCCTCTTGGCAAAACAATCTCACTGCTTGCACACAGATTCAGCTGGCTTGAAAATCACTACACAGTTTGATGCACAGTTGTTTGAATGGTACTCACTGAATCAGTAGCTGGCTTTCTCTGGTAGAAATTCTCAGCCTGGAGCCGATCCTGGAAGGTCTCTGGGGTGAAACAGGCTGGCGATCCTGCCGATTGTTGCCACAAATGCCACGCTCACTTTCCAGTCGGTCGGATAATGGGTTGAACCCAAATTTGTACAAAAAAAGCTTTTTCTTTTCAGATTAGAATATTCACAAGCCCCTCAATAGTTGATCCTGGTTCTGGCCAGCTTGCACACCACTCGCTTTCTCCTTCTCGAACATTGGGCTGCACTCTGAAGCTGGTTAGGGGGTGGGACTGACTGCAGTAGCACCAATCACTTGACACCATGCAAATGAGCCTCTCTCTCTCTTTCTCTCCTTGCACTCTTCCTCCATGGCAATCATCGAGCAGGGCAAATTTAAACTGCAAACTGAACTTTTTTTTCTCAGCTGCAATTTCAAGGCAGGGGCACCATTTTTTGACCATTTTCATTCATAGAACTTGGCAATTTCTTTAGCGACTTCCCCAATTTGCACAAAAAGTACATGAAACATTCAGGGCACATTTCTCTCTTTGTTTCCTAAAGTCCACAATACTTTTGGCAATTAAAACTTGAGATTAAAAGTTCTGTAAAACATCCTCGATGCAGGGACAAGGACATACGTTGTCTGGCTTCACAGTCCATTGTTAGCTGGTACAAACACACAGCAGCACTGTAATAACAAGCACACGGCAGCACATGCAGGTGGCACTCCCTTGGTAGATCCTTTTGTGCTAAGATTTTGGGGTGGGGTGGTGGCATTGGAGATGGGTGCCAGTACCTGGCAGGGTGGGGCACCAGCGGTGAACTGGGGGGGCAACTGCAGCATACAGTGGCACATAGGATGACTGCCCCAATGGGAAATATTCTAAGTCCCACTACGCCAGCCCTGGCTGGTCTAAGGGCACTTAGAATATCTTCCACTGGGTGCTGTCTGAGAATAGCAAGCTGCAGCTTGCATCGGCGCAATCCACCTAGCGCCATGTCGAAGGGCAGTGTAAGGTGCAGGGCTGGTGCAAGCCCTGTTTGGGGCAGGCAGCCTGTAGTCAACACAGGCAGCCTTTGTGAATTGCGTGGAGGCAGCCCTGGATGCAAGGTGCACCTTGCACCATATCTGTATGGTGCAAGCACCTTGGGTCAGATGCAGAGCTTTTAGAATCAGGCCCAATTTCTCCTCAAAATGACACAAGGCCCGTACTTAGAACAGTTCCCATATGACACATGATTTGACATCTGGAATGTAGAACTAGCCACTGTGAACACACATAAACATCTTCTGGAAAAAGAGGTGCTAAGCCAGTACTTAGAATATCTCCCATATGGCATAGTGTAGGATTGTGGCACACTGGACATGACACAGCACTAAAGGCTCAAAAACTAGAAATACACCCACATACCAGGGATAAACTTCTTCAGGCATTGGCTACATACACTGACAGAAAACAGGCACCCTTACAAAACCAGAAGTGCTGAACTGGTCACTCCAGATGGGGGTCCTCCCACCTTTTGTTTCCGCGTCCATACCCAGCCATTATTTCAGAGTTACACCTCACAAATACTGAAACTGTAGAAAATGATGCTATCTTGAAATGTTCAACACATTTAACATCAGGAACACCACTAGGGTGTGAGGTTAAAATCCTGAACAAAAGGCAAGCCACATATGAGACATCCACTATTGTCAGAGATCTTTAAAACACAAATCTCTGCCTCTGTCTAAGGCACTTGAGTCTATAGTTGCAGATCAGCTGGTGAAGTATATGGAAAAATACTGGATCCAGTGTCCCCAGCAGCATGAATTCAAAAAGCAACATAGCACTACCACAGCACAGCTACAGCTCACTGGTTTCATTCACCAATCTCTGAATCACGGTAGATTGGTGGGTGCAGCCTTCATAGACCTCACAAAGGCCTTTGTACAGTGAACCAAACTCTACTTCTCAAGCAACTGTCCTAAATTGGCCTCTCGGCAGATACTGTGTCCTTGTTTAAAAGCTATTTTGTAGGCCGCTCCCAACTGGTGAAGATAGCTAATGTCACCTCTGACCATCAACATGTCCGCTCTGGAGTACCATAGGGCTCCATCCTTTGTCCACTTCTCTTTAGCATCTTTCTTAACAATCTCGCTCAATTCTGTCACCTGCAGATCCTCCTTTATGGAGATGATGCAGTCATATACACTAGCAACACTGACCCTGGACCACTGGAACACCAACTTCAATTCAGCTTTGAGGAATTGGAGGACTGGTTCAGGAAACACAAGCTGATTCTGAACTACAAAAAAACGAAAGTTATTTTGTTCAGCGGTGTTCACAGCAAATACAGATCCAGTGCCCTAACCATCAGGAAATCCTCTGCCTTCTCACTTGAACAAATTTAACATTTCAGGTATCTAGGGGTAAACGTGGATAACTCGCTATCATATGCCCAGCATGTTGAGAAAGTTGCCAGGTCTGCCAGTATCAAGATAGGGTTACTTCACAGACATAAACACAATCAAACACCTGAAGCTCTTTTACTAGCTATCTATAGCTCCATAGAATCCATTGTTGACTAAGGTCTAATTATCTATGGCTCAGCTTCCATCACTACCCTCCACAGAATATCAGTGGCATTCAATAAAGCATGCCGACTTCTTAAAGGGGCATCACATCTTACTCACATGTATGAACTGTATGCACAAACAGGTTGACTTCAGCTAAATGGGAGGATTCACTATCAAACCTGCCTGCTAACTAAAAAGGCACTTCTCGGGCTCCTGCCTTCTGGTGTAACAAACTTACTCAACCCCTCTTGCAGCTCCCAGCACACATGTAGCTCAGTCAACCAACTCTGCTCTGACCCAAGATGCCAGACCACACAAAGGCAATGATCATTTGCATATAGAGCATCACTATGGTTTAATGCGTTGCCCAGTGATATCTCTTCCTTACCAAACTTGGGACCATTTAAAGGCACTATTCATCAGCATCTTACAGCAAACAGTTCCTGTGACTGTTTCAACTGACATGACACTACCTCAGCAGTATTGACATTACCTTGTGTACCTACTTCTTCCCCATTATCTGTGAATGATCACTTTCACCCTAACCACTGTGCCATATTTCCTGCCTCCTTCCCTGATCCTTCTTTCACCTCACCCCTCTCACTCTCCACCTTATTTCCACTGTTTATCTTCACTTACCTGAACTTTTGCTCACCCAAATCTACATATACCTATTTGACAAAGCACCTTGGGCAGCCTCCTTTTATTAGGTTATTTTTTATTTCCTACCTATTCATAGTTTTAATTTCAGTAAAAATGTTAATGTCATATTGTCATTTTAAATTATTTCTTGTCAAAATGTTATGTAGTGCCATCCATTGTATGTCTGTCACCCTTCCCACTGAGGTGGAACCTTTGTGAAGGAGCTGTTATGTGCTCAAAGGTATTTGCAATCTGAGCATGAATGAATAAATAAATTAATCTTCTTGAGGGAATCCTCACAGAAATGGGTTGATGGGTCCCTTTATCAGAGTGTCACCCCACAGAAAAAAGGCAGGTACATATCCTGGGTAACTCAATCAGAATCTACTCACAGTTTGTATACCAAAGGAAGCCTCACAAAAAGTTCAAGGTCGGATCAGGGTATTGCCCCAAAAATCCTCTGCAGTCCCCTTCATCCCACATGGGATAAAGGCACAAGAACCCCTGAAGACGGTTTTCATCACTTCACTAGTCAGAAAAGGATGTTCTTCACTAAATCAAGAATAACAGACACTTTACACACTGCAGCTCAATCTCTGAGCTTCTGCTGGAACTCACGCCATCTCAAACTGACTCCGGAATTCTAATCTACTCCCCCTCTCACATAAACTGTGTGGCTTATGTTGCTGTGACAGTTCTAAATGACATCACCTCCCAGCTCTCAACTGAAACCAAGCAGCAGAAAGGGGCAAGGTGAAAATCCATTTAACTATATCATCACCAGCTGCCTTCCCTATCTAACACTGATACTGATGGGATTCTAGTAATCCCAGGGAACATGGGGGGTTACATTTGTATCATCCCTCCCTGCTGGCCTCCCCTACAAAAAGGGACTTCTAATCTCAGTGGGCCTATCTGGTCAACAAAATTCAATAAATAAACAAGTGAGAAACATTGTCAGAATAGAGGGATGGTGGAGTGGGAGATGGTTGGAGATTAGGTGAGCCTTCACCCCTCCAGAATACACACCCCACAAGGGGACTGGCAGGGGATAAGGGGGGGAGCGGTGAGGGATAAAATGGGGAACAGAATACTTGCACGGAAGAGGTGGGTGTGGCTAACATGAGGAAATGGTGGCAGAAAGACTGGGAACAAAAGGCTGGTGGGAGGAGGTGGTATGAAATTGTGAAAGGGAAGAATTAAAGGGGAGTGGAGAGGAAGGGGGTGAGGCAAGCCTTACCCCAAGGAATGGAACACCAAGGGTATGAGCACTACTTAACGTAAACACAGCTAGTGTGATAGACTATCAGCATGCCTAGGGAGGAGTAGAAATGGGTAGAGTAGTGGAAATAAAACAGAAGAGAGGACATGGAGATGTAATGAAGATGAGGTGGGTCAGGTGCAATTGTAGGATAGGGAAATATAGTGTCAAATAAGATAGGATGACAAATGAGTAGACAGGACTGAATTGATCTAAGGGGAGGGAGTTCCAAATGTTTGGAAAGTGATAGGAGAAGGCAGCTGTCCCTGAAGTGGAAGTATGGGCAGGGAGGGCAAGGGTCCTATGGGGGAGTTACAGAGTAAGTACATGGGGGTAAATATTTTGCACGACAGGTATATTGGGGAAATGTGTTGATGATCTACAAAATCATTAACAAGGAGGATCTAATGGAAGAATTAAATCTAAAATTTTAGAACAAAACAAAAAGTAAGAGGACATGAACAACAAATTAAGCGAAACAACTTTAAAACAAGCAAGCGTAAGATTTATTACACTCAAAAGACATTAGACATTTGCAGTAATCTGCCTTCCTAAGTGATAAATAGCAGTCAGATTTTTAAGGCTGCTTGGGCCATGCTCCGCAGATGTTATGCCATCATAAGATCTGTCTAAAAGCACTGTGGAAGCACATGGCTGGACCAATGTCTGGTGTGCTGCCACAGTACTCTGGCATAGATTCTAATGATTCTGTTTATGCAGCCCTTCCTCTCTGCGGGCTGCATAAACACTCTACTCCCAGTGCACTATTTTTCCTTTTCACAACTGCAGAAGTGACGTCCGCCTTGTACAACATGTCACTGCTGACTTAAACTGCACCGACTGGATATTCAAAGGCGCCATGCGCATAGGGTTGCGCCTGTCCCGAAATTGCAACTTCTCACATATTCAGCAGGAGGCAGTTGTGCCCCCAAGTCAAGCTGAGCAACAGCGCAATGCTAATGAAGGCATGCTGAACCAGGAGGAGGAACCATGCATAAACTGCACAGCCGATATTCAGCTGGCTGTGCAGGTTGTACGAGCACAACCCCAACCTGCACCTGCACAACTTTGAGCCAAAAAGGAGCAAGTCAAGGGCCACCCACAGGTGAGCTGCCACATTGCAGGGGCGCAACACAGCAGCTGCCACACACATGGGTGGCCCTCAACTGTCTCCTGTGCCCCCTGCAGCTCAATCACGGGCATATAGCAACCCCCTCCCCGACTGGCCCGATCGCGGGCAAAGTGTAAAAATCCCCCCTCCCCGACTGGCCCGGTCGTGGGCGAAAGTGTAAAAGTGCCCCTCCCCCAGACTGGCCCGGTCGCGGCATAGGTTTAAATAAACCCCCAACCCCACTAACCCAATTGCGGGCATAAGTAGAAATAAACCCCACCAGCCCGATCACGGCAAAAGTGTAAAATAAAATCCACCCCCACCAGCCCGACATGGCAGCAAAGAGTCCAACCCCCAGAACATATCCCTGGTGGTCCAGTGGACCTCAAGCCCAATCGGGCTGCAAAGTGTTCAAACACCCCCTGAACATATCCCTGGTTGTCCAGTGGACCTCGAAGCCTGATCATGGGCTGCAAAGTGTTCAAACCCCCCTAAGGACCACCTACCTTGGTGATCTAGTGGCTCCCCACCCCATCCACCCACGAAGCCCCACCACCCCGCTCCCCACCCAGTCAGCCGGTGGCAGCATCCCACCCACCTGCCACCCGCCGCCCACAGACTGACTGTCGGTAGGGGCTGCATGCCCATTGGTGCAGAGCAAGAGCCAATGGGTGTGCAGCCCATACTGTACAAGGCAGTCCAGATATGTGAATGGTACCTAGGTCAAGTGTAGGTGTACCATCAATGTTGAGCATGGTGGGTGGTGCCTTAGTATCATTGCCTGTGAGGTCCTTCAAGTTATTTCAAAATCTTTTCCCATCACCCTAGGAGTTGGAGAGTGCCTCTCTAAAATGTTTGCTTTTAGCTTTCCATATAGCTCGGGTACAGCCATTTCTTGCAGATTTGTATTTTTGAAAGTCCCCTTGCACTGCTGTGGCTCGAGCACAGTGCCAGAGGTGGTCCTTTTGTTTGAGCCGTGTCATAGGCTCAGAGTTTATCCAAGGGTTAGACTTGCCTTTGACCTTCTTCTTTATAAGTGGTGCATGGATATCACAGGCCGCAGTAAAGTGGCTGATGAACAGTTCCAAGGCTTTGTTTGTGCCCTTGAGATAGTCAATTTTTGACCAATCCAGCCTGCTTAGATGAGATTTTAGCAGGTGTAAATGCCCCTGCTTGAGTACCCTGTTGTGTATTATTTTAGGAGGGGGCTTGGTGAAGTTGTTAGCTGCAGAGCAGATGACGGGTGAGTGGTCACTTAAGGTGTCAGGGAGAACAGACACCTTAGTGATTCTTTCAGGGCAGTTTGACAGTATTCAGTCAATTAGGGTGTAGGTCCCTATCCTATAGTTGCATCAAGTGGGTGTGGGGACAAGCTGTATGAAGTGTTGTGCTGTGACAGTATCCTTGTAGGTACAGGCCTCAGGTGCAAGCCAGTTGATGTTAAAAACATCCATAATTATGGTCTCCGTGTTATGGCGAAGTCCCTTGAGGTGTTCCATGATGTTATTGAAGCCACTGACCTGGTCCTTTGGGGGTATATATATATGGAGACTATAGTAAGATTTTTATTATGGGTCCCTAGGAGAACTTTGATAGCCAGGACCTGAGATGGGGATCCCGGGTTAGGAAAAGGGATAACGTGTCCCTTGAGAGTATCCCTCAGGTAGATGGTACAGCCACCCCCCCAGCTTTGAAATCCTGTCCTGCCTGAAGATAGACTATCCGGAAGTTGCAACTGCAGTGTCAGGGATCTTGGGGTTAAGCCATGTTTCAATGACAGAGAGGATGTCAGGATTGCGTTGTTGAATCCAGGTTTGGAGGTTATCGAGTTTGCTGAGGAGGCTACAGACATTGATTGACACCATGTGAGAGACCCAGTTGTCTTTTTCTGGGGGTGGGCAGATGGTCCAAGTGATCCTGGGTTAGGATGAACATTTCCGGTTTTAGGCACCAGCGAACCCTGCAGTTGCTGGGGGCCCCCCTGCTAATGAGGGGCCCCAGCCAGATCCAGAGTACCACTTTAATTTCTTTTTAATTATTATTATTCATGTTGAATGTAAAACAGCACCAAAGGACATCACCAGGCTCTGTAGAGCCTTTTCTTGTGGTGTTATAACATCATGAAATAATTCACTAAGGTATGCCCTGTCCACTCAGAGGCTAATGAACATTGATTGAATGGACAGTTGGGCCCCAAAAACTAACATTGCTACCACTCCCTTAAAACACAAATATAACTGGTTGTATTGAACATAAAATGTTGTGCATTTTGGGCAAAGTAAAATATGAAGTATGTTTGGATTGAGGAAGGGCCCCATGACTTGTCTTGCTGGGGGCCCCCAAAACTCTAAAGCCGGCCCTGAGTGGAGAAGTAGCATTAAAAGAAATCTCAGGAGAGAGGTTTTTAAGAATGTTGAAGGCTTGCTTGTTTGTTAAGCGTCTGTGTACCTTGGTGCAGTGGTACTGGGGTTGTCCTGCCTTATTGCAAGGAGCAGCTAATACTTGTAGGTTCCATGGATGGCTAGATGCTTGAAGCTTCAGAAGGTAATCAGTATGCCAAAATTGGGAGCAGTGGGCCATGGAATCAGTATGTTGGATCCCCGCAGTCATATCAAGTGTGTAATGCAGAGCGGTAGTTGGCATTGGCTGGCGTGTGGATTGAGAGGAGGTAACCTCATGTGAAGTGGAACAGTGCAGCACTATCATCACCACTAATAACAATGTGGGATGCAGGTTTAAACCAACCATGATTAGGAATAGGAAGGAGACACAGTTTGGATGAGAGAAGGAAAAAAAAACAGATTATAGCAGCAGGATAGGAGATCAGCTTAGACAAGAAGTATTGGATGAGGCTGGGTGTGCTGTATCGAATAGGTGAAGCAGTCCTAGGTGGAAGGGGCGAGAGTGTATTTAAAGGAGGCCTAGGAGGGGGTGGTGGGGGTGGGACAAAACAATATACAAAAAACTCGAGTAGCTGAAGTACTTCGGGAGGCAGAAGAAAGGCAGTTTAAGAAGCAGTCCGTGACAGCACCAATGGCTGAGGTGCAAAAGCAGTCCTGTCCCAATCACAGGACACTGGCAGCAGTGCAGCACCAATCAGAATGTAGCTGCAAAGTATGGAGGTCTCAGAGAGTTAGACACTCACACCTGATAACAGGATCTAGGGCAGAGTTCCAGGGAGGCAGCCAGAATCAGGTAGAAGAGCTGGCGCGGAGGCCGTTGGATAATGGATGTTATGTGGGTACATGCAACACTCCATACACAATCTTATATTGTGCTGTTGGCTGCAGGCAGTATCATGTGTTGTCAGCTACTTCAATGCCCGTCTCAATGCTGGTAGTGATCTGATAACTAAATAATGTTCATCACCCTGTCTGTGAAGAAATGCCACCTGACCTGTCTCCTAAACATCCTACCGCCAGTTAAGACTATGTCCCCTTGTGTTACAGTTGCCATCAACTTTAAAGAGACAATGCTTAATCACTTTTATATATTTTAAGTGCTTGAAGGTTACACATACACACTCTGTGCGACTTTTCATATGGAGTACATGTTCAGTGAACTCCACTTCTCCTCTTATGCCTTACCCTGCTGATCTGCTGTCATGTAACCCTCCTCTGGGCATACCCAAATTGTGGGCTCCAGTACTGAACTCCACATTAAATGTGACATTACCAGTGACCTGTACATGGTTAGTTGTCTCCTAATACTAACTCACCTAGCTATGAATCCCTGTATCTTGTTTGCAACTGACAGTAATTGTGGTTACACTGCTTGTATCACTAGTGTCATTAGAATGATAGTTTAGCTACTTATATTAAGTGTATGTAACGCATCCATTTGCTGAAATGTAGTTGTCTGCACAGCATTGTGCAACATTACTTCCAGATGAGGCAGTTTATAGACTTGTTGATTATTCACTTCTGGAATGTTGTTTATTTTTACCGAAAATCTAGCAGTTGTAATCTGTCAAAACAGGCACATATGTTTCAATATTGCCTCTCACAATTACAGACTCTGAGAGGGAACAGGATATGGATAGCAATGCTGCTGCCCATGCTGATACCTCTGGTGGGTCTGATCAACCTGTGCTTTGTGAGTCTCTGATCGAGAGTTCTGATCAGGAACCATTATGCTCATCAGCCAGCACACCTGTTTCTTCTGTGGGAAAAAGGCAAAGAAGTGCTGAACCCCTTCAAAACCTCTGTAAGAAAAAGAAATTGAACTGGTTGCAGGAGGTCATGGAGTCACTATTTGAGCCCACTCAGAAACTGCTGGTAGAGCAGCATGAAAAGATGATGAAGGACGAAGAACAGAGATCAAAGGCAGAGTTGGAGATGGAAGAGCGGATGCGTCGACCTGAGGCTGAGCAATCAACCACTTTTTTTAACAATTTAATAGAACTCTTCTGAAACCCCCCAACCTCAATCAGTCTCCCAGCAGCCATCTACATCTCTGTTCTGTTTACTATGGTTCATTTCAGTGTACATCTGTTAACAGTGTTGGCATCTCAGAAAACATGGGTCAGAATGTTGTACAGGGTAGTTATTATGCAAGGCCTTCTATTAGAAACAGTATGACTCAAGAGTTATTTAGTGATTATATGACCTGGACCGACCTATTAGTCTATGAAAATGTTTTCCATGACATGATTTTAATAACTTGATGTCCCTGTTTATGTTTGCTTTTGTGCTGTTACTGTTATGAGAGAGTACACCCAAGTTGAAAAGAAATGGGCATCACAAGCAGATCTGCATTTCTTAACGTTGATTTTAATGTTACCGTAATAGAATAACAGAAGAAATGTCAATAATTAGGAGAGTATATGAATGGAAATGAGTACACATGTTGGTTCGCTCACTGAAATTTCAAACAGTTATAAAACTATTTTAAAAAGCAGTTTTAAATGTATTCAAGTGTTGCTTAAGGAGAGCTAAAGGAAAAGCTAACATAACATTTTAATTTTTTTTAAAAAGATGATCCTTAACGAAGTTACATGTTAACAATTGGAACAGTAAAAATGCTGCATAGCAATTCATTCATGTGAATAAGAACTGGGATGTGATTAAATATGAAAGAGGTAAAAAGTATTATTAACTTTGAAAGTTTTAAAAAATCATATTAAGGTAAAAAGCCTAAAAAGTCTAACAAGTCTAAAAAAAGTCAAAGCATGGCACACTAACTTTATTATTAAGGACAAGTACAACTTTCTGTCTACATTGTTAATTCATAACATTTGATTATATGTGACAGCTTCTCTTTTTCGCACAGAAATACAGAACAAGAACTTGTAAAACATAAAAAGATTGTTTCTTAATCAAATAACACAGTTTGCTGTATGTCACTTTTTAGTTAAGTTTAATAAATACATTTCTTTATTACACCTTGTGTTTGTCTCCTCCATATTGTCACAAGGAAACACAGTGACTTGTGTGTTACCATTCTGAGGACCTAAAAAAGGTATGACAGCATAGTCCCAAAGAGTGAAGGGAGGCCAAATGGCATGATCATGTGTACAGGCAGAGTTATCTGAGGTAATAGTAGCAAAATGCAGGTAGTTGTGTTGTTATTGAACAGAATGCCCCTGATGCCTGAACTACTTAACTATGATAGGGAATTAGCAGGACAAATCAGAAAGGTATGTAGAAAAGGGAAGGTGGTAATCGTAGAGGATTTCAACTTGCCAGGGGTTGACTGGAGCATTCCAGTCACCTCCAGTGCTAGGGAGCAAGTGCTCCTGGGCGCAATCCAGGACGGTCTCCTGACACTGTTGGTTAGTGTACCTACTAGGCTAAAGAACACTTTAGATCAGGTGTTGTTGAATGGTGAGGCAGTAAAGGAAATAAAGGTAGAGGATCCACTAACCGATAGCGATCACCAAACAGTGTGGTTTAATATCACGATGTGCGGGGATCCAGAGAAATCAGTTATTCAGGTAGTAAACTTCAGGGGGGCAGTAGCAAACTTCAGGGGGGCAGACTTAGGGAGGATGCAGGAAGTACTGAAAGAGATATTTGATGGCATAAGGCAGGAGATGGATGCAGAGCAGAAATGGGATCTTATTAAAAGGGGGATTACAGAGGCAACAGAAGCCTGCACCAAGACACAGAGTAAGGGGAGCAGAGCAAGAAAACCATGCTGGTTGAACAGTGAGATAGTGGAGGTGATGAGAGCAAAATGAGAAGCACACCAGAGGAATAGAAGGACAGGGAAGGAAATGGACTGGGAAGAGTATGCAAGATGGTCCAGGGAGGTGACCAGAAAAGTGAGAGAAGCCAAGGCCCAGAGGAAGCTGAGATTAGAGCAGGGAATTAACGGGGGGGGGGGGAGACTTTTTCAGATACATCAGGGAGAAAAGGAAGTGCAAGGAGACAATAGTGAGGATAAAAAGGGGTGGGGAGTGGACGGAAAAGAGCGAGGATCAGGCAGAAGAACTGAATGAATACTTTTGCTTAGTGTTCACGGAAGAAAAGGGGGTACCGCTACCACCATAGGCTGGGAGGGTAGGGACAGGGGGAGAGGAGGCAACAGATGGAAGAATTGAAGCAAGTAGAGTCCTAGAGGGACTGAGGGCACTGAAGGTAGACAAGGCACCAGGGCCAGATTGTATTCACCCCAGGGTGCTGAGGGAGATGGTGGAGGTGTTGGCGGTGCCACTGGCTGATCTGTAAAGCACTTCACTGGAGTCGGGATGTGTGCCACTGGACTGGAGGATGGCACATATGGTGCCATTATACAAGAGTGGACCAAGGGATGAACCGGGTAATTATCACCCTGTAAGTCTCACCTCCATAGTATGCAAACTTATGGAGACAATACTAAAGGAAATACTGGTGTCATACCCAGAGGATAATGGCCTCCAGGATGTGAGGCAGCATGGGCTTGTTTCAGGGAAGTCTTGTCAAACCAACCTGATACAATATTATGACTAGGTGACAGTGAGCTGGATAAGGGTCATGTGGTGGATGCTCTATACTTGGACTTCAGCAAGGCCTTAGATTCTATGCCTCATGAGTGGCTTGGGAGGAAGCTAACTGGTGTAGGGATAGGGGAAAAAATGATGAACTGGATTACAAGCTGGCTGAGTGGGAGGCTGCAACAGGTGGTGGTGAGAGGGGACCTCTCAGCTCCAAGGCTGGTGATGAGCTGGGTGCCACAGGGCTCTGTGTTGTGGCCAGTATTGTTCAGGATCTTCATGTCAGACATTGTACATGGGGTGGTGAGCAAGATAAGTCTGTTCACTGACAACACCAAAATCTGAGCAGTAGTGAATGGAGAGGAGGGATGGAAGCAGCTCCAGGGGGACCTAAGCAAGCTAGAGGAGTTGTCAGAGTGGTGGCAGCTGGGTTCAGTGCAAAGAAGTATAAGGTTATACACTTTGGGCTGAAGAACCCAAGGAGATAATACTAACTGGAAGGGGTTAAGCTGGTGATCACTGAGGAGGAGAAGGACTTAGGGGTAATGATAACAGGGATCATGGACAACACTACCCAGTACAGGAGAATGGCTGCAAAAGCAAACAAAATGCTGGGGTGCATAGCAAAGGGGTTTTAGTCCAGGTGAAGACAGTTGATCTTGCCCCTCTACAGGTCGCTGGTAAGGCTGCACTGTGTGCAGTTTTGGAGGCCATACCCAAAGCGTGATATCAGGCTACTGGAGGGGGTGCAGAGGAGGGCAACAAAGATGATATGTGGAATGGAAGGGGCAGACTATGACAGCAAGCTGAGAGACCTGAATATGTACACACTGGAGGATAGAAGGGATGGGGGGACATAATAGAGACATTCAAGTATCTGAAGGGAATCAATAAGGATGGGGCAGGTGGGGTCTTTAACTTAAGGAGAGGGAGGGTCACCAGGGGCATGAACTAAGAAAAGAGGGGGGAGGATTTAGGAAGGAAATGAGGAGACACTGTTTCACATAGAGGGTGGTAGCAAAATGGAATGCCCTACCAGAATGGGTGGTATCATGTAAATCTGTGAACAGTTTCAAAAGGGCATGGGACTGGGAACAAGGAAGACTGAGGGTTGGGGAGGTAGGGGGTGGCAGTGGGATGGCAAATGGGAGGGGGTTGGGGAAGCTGCAAACTAGGGATACTAGCTGCACACTCGAGCAGACTTAGATAGACTGGGTGGTCTGTTTCTGCTGGCACATTTGTATGTTCATATGTCCAATGCTGTAGGTAACATCTTCAAAATGACATTTAGGCTATCCAGATGTTACAGGACTTGCACCACACAAAAATATGAGGCGCGAATAGGGGCCTCAATATGAACTAACTGGAGGACAGGGAGCTAGATATAAACATTAAAAATGACCTTAACAACATGAATGGTGGGAGACATCTTCTGAGTGGATGTTGGAGCTCAAAGGGGGTTTGACATGAGATTGAGAGGTGACAGGCTAAGAGGATATGTGAGGACTTTTTTTACACAGAGAAGGAGGTGGTCATAAGAGGCAGTCAGGGCTAGCACAGTGCAGTGTGTTACATATGACTTGGACAGACATAACAGTACCTTAGGGATAGGAAGTCATGGTGAGATGCCATTGACCAGGCACAGACAGATGTGACAGGAAAAATAAGTCATGTAGGGCATACAGCACATGCATAACAATCATTTCATGGCAACAATTTTTAAGTTTCTGTGTTTCTATGTAATGCATTCTATCTGTCATCCCCTGGGCATGTTTCCAGGTACATGGCAAGGGCTTCATGGATGGTGTGTGCCGGTCTCCCTACCTCATTAATACTGATGTCTCCATAGGTGGCATGATGTGCCTAAGGTTGCTGATAGTCATTGCTGTCACTCATCCATTCCTGGAAGAATTCTTCAGATTTTGACTCACGTAAGCTGTGTATGACACAGCAAGCAGCACCACTATGTGAGCATGTTCAATGGAGAATTCCAAGCACTTTAAAAGACACCACCATCAACCCTTTAGCCTTCCAAACACACACTCCACTACCATGCGTGCTCTACTGAGTGTGTAGTTGAACTGCCTCTTACATGGGTAGTTATAGTCTAGGAATGGCTTCATTACCCATGGAGGAAGTGGGTGGGCAGTGTCACCAATGATGACTCTTGGAATGCTGGTACTCTCGATCTGCCATTTAGTTGCTGGAAATATGGTCCCATTCTGGCCCTTTCTGTATATAGAATTATTCTTAAGAACTCTTGCATCATGGACATGCCTGTCAGGATTTATGTCCTCAAATAGAAAATGGTTGTCCACCACAGCCTGCATAATAATAGAGATGTAGCTCTTTCTGTTATAATAGTCACTAGCATTACTGAGTGGGTAGATGATTAGGAAATGGGTACAGTCTATGGCACCATCACAGCAAGGGAACCCCCACTCATGCTCAAAGCCAGAGTGACTTCATTGCAGTTGCCAAAACGAATGACACATGAGATGAGTACTCGGACTACAACTTCACATGCATTAACAACAATATCACAGACAGTCAAGTGTTCAGCACCAAACAGGCGCTCTAGGGTGTGATACTTTTTGTTAGTGGTGAGTTTCAACAGAGTAATTGCTACAAGTTTATCAATTGATACATATTTCCTGAACTATGTGTTCTGCCTGGCTATGCTGTCTTGCAGCTCAGCACACAGTACATTAAATTAATTACTGGTCATCATGAAATTCTTCATCCATTCTGCATCTCCCCAGGTGTTTAGGACTATATTGTCCCACCAGTCAGCACGCCTGTCCCTACACCAGATGCCTCTATCCAATGTAAATGACATACAAACACAAGCAACTACATTGTGCATGACAATCAACAGGGAATACAACCTCATCATTTGCTGGTACAGCACACGCTGCCTCTTCTGCTTTAAAAAAAAAATTCTCCTCAGTTTTCTCATTCTGCTCCTGTATGCCTCTGTATAAGAGAATGCCACAAGAGACATAAATAACTGCTCATTGTGGGCCGCCGTTTTTCAACAATACCATGGCAACCCACTAGGAATCATCCTAGGAATCATAGGAAGAAATCAGGAACTTTAGCTGTTAGGCCATTATTGTGCTGCGCAATCTAGTTACATGATTGGTAAAGATGATTGATCTTATATTTATCAAGAGCTGTCTTAAACTGATTCATAATTTCACTAGAGACCACCAAAGTAGGTAGAGTATTCCATTGGGTAACTATGCGTTGTAAGAACCAGGCCCATCTCTTATTTCTGTTATGCCTTTCTCCTGTAAGTTGATATTGGTGACCCCAGTTAGTAACTACATTTGGCCGGCATTTAAAACCTATACATTCCCATATGTCAGGTGCCCTATATGCCCTGTAAATCAGATACATATCCCCTCGATATCTCCTATACTGAAGTGAGTACAGTCCGAGTTCTCTCAGTCTATCCTCATAGGAGAGATTCTCCAAACCCTTTAGCCTCCTTGTTGCCCATCTCTGAACCCCCTCCAGACACCTCATATCCTGTTTTAATCTAGGTTGCCATACACGACCAGCATACTCCAAATGGGGTCTAACAAGAGACCGGTAAAGGGGCACAATCGCGTCCCTTTCCCTACTTTTTATGTTCCTCATAATAGATGCTAGAATCCCGTAGGCTTTTTTAAGAGCCACTGTACAATGATGAGGGAATTATAATTCTTTATTATCCCATATTCCTAAATCTTTTTCTACATCTGTTGATGATAGACCAACCCCATCTAAAGTGTACTTAAATTATTGATTATTTCTTCCAAAGTGCATAATCCTACACTTTGGTAGATTGAATTTTAGTCTTTTCCCCATGGCTGATTTATACAATAGGTCAATATTTTTCTGAAATCACTTAGCATCCAGTTTGTTGGTGACTACTGCACCACATTTCATGTCATCTGCAAACTTAACAAGCCATGCATTTACATCACAACCTAAAGAGGAAACCAGTACTCCAAACAAGACCGGACCCAAAACAGATCCCTGAGGGACACCACTGGGCACTGGAGACCAGTCTGACATCTGACCTTTTATACAAACTCGCTGTTTCCTATTGTCCAACCAGGCAGCAATCTATCTAAAAACATAGCAATCTATTTCCATTTCACTCAATGTATCAAGCAGTTCTTTACGTGATACCGTATCGAATGCCTTTTCATAGTAGACGTATAATACATCTACTGATAAGTTGCTATCCAATGCAGAACTCACTATGTCAAAAAAGGACAATAAATTGGTCACAACTGACCTTCCCCCTGTAAATCCATGCTGACTCACATCCAAAAATTCCTCTTCCCTTACCTGCCTTTCAGTATACTCCTTCATAACAGATTCTAGTACTTTACTAATTATACTAATAAGACTAATAGGATGATAGTTTGAGCAATCTGTTTTAGGCCCCTTCTTATGTAATGGAATCACATTGGCCATCTTCCAGTCCTCTGGTATCACTCAATTATCTAGAGAGGACTGGAAAATGACCTGGATAGGGACACTTATCACCAGATCTAATTCCTTAAGTAGTCTAGGGTGCAACTCATTTGGTCCAGGAGAAGTAATTACTTTCAGATTCATCAGTTTTTTATGGACTGTTCTGACAGATTATTTTCAAAGTATCAGTAACTTCAACAGGAAACACCCTATCAGATATGGGCTCAGTTATATAAACACTATTAAAGTATTTATTGTATTGTATTCCATAGCAATTTCCTTTTTATTGGAAACTATTTTCACCTACCAGTACAGGTTCCACCTTATCTTTTTGTTTTAAGGAAGCAATATATCCATAGAATGCCTTCTGATCATCAACCACTTGGGAGACAAATTTTTTTTCGAAGTTCTTCTTAGCTCTTACTAGTTCTCTTTTTAACTCCCTTAATCTTATTTTATATTTAAGTTTGGACCTCGTATCATTATACCTTTTAGCTGTTTGTAGGCCCTATTTTTCCTTTTAATAAGCCTATGAATTTTATTGGAGTATCAAATTGGAATTTTCCCCTTTAAATTATGTTTAACCTTAGTGGGAATTTAAGTCTCTATTAAAATGTGCAAAAATACTTTAAATTCTCTCCACATTTCCTCAGCTCTATGGTCTGTAAACTTTGACTTCCAATCCCAGTTGCCAGCTATCATCCATAATTTGTCATAATCTACATTATTATATTTTTAATCTCAGCAGACCCTACCTGAATCCTTTCATTGATTTTGATTTCTAGCTCAACTGTATTATGGTCACTACCCGACAAAGGCTCTCTGACTCTACATCCTATGATTTGGTCCCTCATACTGCTAATGGCTAGAGTCAAAATATTTGAACTTCTTGTGTCTTCCTGCACATAGTTTTGCAATGCGAGTGTATCAAATGCTTCCAAAAGTGCTGACTTCCCAGTGGAAGAAGGGGTCCAGGATTTCCAGTTTACACCGCTGAAATTAAAATCACCAAGGACTAAAATATTTTTTGATGAATCTAACTCCTTAATACGTTGAATCAATTCAAGGGTTTTTAGAGAGGGTGGCCTATAGTAGACTCCCACTAATATTTGCTTTCCCCAAAGGGGCACAATCTGCACTATAAGATATTCAAATTCAGAGCCCAATGGCGATGTAATTTTGTGTGCTATAATACCATTTTGTACATAGAGTGCCACCCCTCCTCCTCGTCTACCCTTCCTATCACATCTAAATACCTAGTAACCATGTATATCTATTCATGGGTAGCGCAGAGCACATTGCATGCTGGTAAACAGTTAGGGGAAAAATGCTACCACACCATACTACACATAGCGCAAATACTGGCACCACCATGAATGGAGAAGCATGCTTGCAAAGAAACGCTTTAAAAAACGGATTGGACAGTGCGAGCACTGCAGTATGGTAAGGCTCAATTCATTTTAAAAATTGTTTCTACTTACCGTGCTATAGTGTCAACAGGGTCTTTTAGTCAGTCAGATAGAGAACTGCAAGAGAGAAGCTGCCTGAAAGCCTGTGCAAAGCTAAATGTGGGAGTGGTAAGTGCTGAACAGCAGATTGAGCTGTTCAGTTGTGGTGCTACCATGGTAGAGGGGTATGGGCCACTGAAACAGAGGGATAAAAATAAGGAGTTCTGCTTAATCCCATCAAAGAGCACTAAGGGAAGTGGCAGTTAGTCATGAGGGAGTGGAGGGCAGACTCTGATGGACTGGAGCTAGATTGGAATCATGGGAAAGTGCAAAGGCTGGTGAGACACTACCTTGGCAAAAGTCCTCCCTACTGTAATGTTGATAAGTGGGAGTGGACACCCAGTAGCCAGGCTTTACTGGTGAAGACAAAAAAGTCTGTGAAGTTGCCAGACCTGAAATAACTTTTATTATTTTGCATCTGTTGAAGTGTATACTGCTAAAAGGAAATAAATTGTACATCCTTCTGGACTTTGACTTAAATTCTTGCCTGCTGTGTCTTTCATCAGCACCCACACTTCCACATATAAGTGAGATCCTCAGTTGTGCTGGACAGGGCACAAAGCCATACTGAATGAGGATTCTGGTGGAAAGGTGTGACTGCAGGAGTATGGCGAACTGCAAGATGGAGTCTACAGAGTTCACAATGGAGGTGAAATGTGGATCAAGAGAAACAATGACTGATACATGGATCTTAATGGCCTTGACAATGGTGGTTCATCAGCCATAATGAAATTCAGGATTGGTTGTTGGCTGCAGAGGAGTGGATTTGGCAACTAGAGCAAACAGTCAAAAGTGCATCAGAGCTCACTCAGGAGAATGAATCAAAGGTCACATCTATAGAGCAGTCCAAAGTTCCAATCCACACCACTATCACAGACTGAGTAGGGACCAGGAGGTTGATGTGGCCAATAGGATCACTGACCAAGAAGGAACAACAGAAGCTGAAGAGAAGGAGCCTGTACAGAGAGAGAAGATACAGTTTACTAAAATCCTGAAGAAAAATACCATGGGAGCAGGTACTCCTAGGAGACTAAATTACCGTGGCTATAAACAGACCCAGAAACTGACTGAAGGGACTAAAGGCACTGGAGAGACATTGGGATCTTGTTTGAATGTTACTGAGTGCAATATGCAATGTGTTAACCAAATTGTTTCTCCTGCAGGGGCTCAAAATGTTACTGTTCCTGGTGATGGGGATGTCAGTTTCTCCAGATTATATTATGTCTTCAAGGGTGATGAGTCAGGGCATAGGTACCAAAACCTTTATACGCACCAGATGATGGAGCAGTTGGTAGTGCCCAAGGCACTGCATCCACAGGTACTGGAGGCAGCATATGTAGACTCCACAAAGGGACACTTCAGGAAGCAAAATATGTTACCCAGCCTAGTATCAAAGTGGTACTGGCCACATTCTATTATTCAGGCAATTGGCAAAGTTCTGTAAATCCTGCGAGACTTGTCGTTGGGAGGTGGATATGGCCAGGATTGTTACCCTGATCAAGGAAGTGCTCTTCTTAGTGAAGAAAGAAGTACCAAGTAGATGTATGTAAATGACTTACCTGTCCAGCAGGAGGGGCCCCTGTCTACAGGCTCTGGCTAAACGTTTTGGGCTGGATGTGCTTGTGGTGGTTAGATAGCCTCCTTAGCTGGAATCAATTCCAGAGGGAATTTTAAATAAAATTATAAGCTGAAATAGGGATATACATTTGGGTAATGTGTGTAAATTAAAAGAATAACTGTTTGGCAGGGCCATGTTAGCTGTCTTGCTGGCTCCAATGTTAATAAGAGTCTTGAGGGGAGAAATATTAGAAAAAAGGCTGTTTAGGATACGATCCGTAAGAAGAAAACGTAGCAAAGGACCAGAGCATGGACACTGAGCCATGGTCACAAAGCTTCCTTAATTATAACTACTGACTCTAGAGGAATTCACTCTCCGATGGGCCCAAAAAGGAAGGAAACCATTTTTAATAGGTACACTTAGGAAGGCTGGGAGTGCTTTGACCTTTCTTTAAGAGAGCTGGTTGGAGCAGCACATTTCTCACACCCTCCTCAGGTATGAGTAGTGCTAGAGAACTTTGGTAAAAATACATACCCCTGGTTTGAGATGCTCAGGAGGTGGCAATGTGGTGCAGTATCTGACAGGTGGACCAGATGGTAGTACTGTGTGCTATAGTGTAGTGTGGGTGTCTCCCTCAGCTGAGAAAGTTTTCTCATATAGATTTAAACCAATAATACTAGACTCTAGGAGCCAGATAGTGAAAATAGTGTAAATGCTGAGCACAAAGGTTTCTGTTACACTCGCTCCCAACCTGGAGATTACTATATTCAGTTGGATAGCACACCAGCACTACTGGACTAAATATCTGTTCATGTCAGTGCAGCACAAAGTCAGTTTGCACTGCCTTGCAATGGACCTGTACTGCAGACAGCCCATAGGGTATTGTGCCCCTGGACCAGATAGTCAACTGAAAAATGTAAATGAGTCTACTAGGCATGCCCCGCACTAAGGGGCCATTAGCATACTCATTATTGACCCATTTGCATTGGAAGCAGTGACCTGTTTTTGCTCCTATCCTGATGTCATCCCTGGTGGGTTGTGGCACTCCCACCTCCTGAACACCCATCCCACCTATGTATAGGCCATACCCTTGTGTCTAGTGGCACCCCATGCTCTGATCACCCGTCCCAGTACTGTTCACATTCTCCCTGGTATCTAATGGTAACCCCCATCCTGCAAGCTCCCATCCTGGGTAGTGTGATAAAATCCTAGGTTTCTAGTAGCACTCCCAGATGCTGAGAATATGGTCACTTTTGACAAGTGGTCCCACTGCACACCCATCCCTGTGACAGAAGGATGTACCCAGGTGACTACAGGCACTCCCTAGAACACCTGTCCTGTAAACTGCAATATTTTCACTGATGTCCTCTGGTACCCCATCACTACTCACCTTTCTGGGTGAGTAGTGCCAGAGCCCTGGTAACCAGTGCCTCCCCCCAAGCTCCCACATCCCTATACAATCTTTGGTATCCAGTGGCACCAGAATCCTCAAAATGCCAGGCAGCAGCCACAACAGTGCACAGTAGAGGTCCTGTGGTCCCCCCCACCATTTCCACCCACACCCAGCACAACACTCCCCACCCCACTACACTTACTGGGCAGGATGGGAATGTACAGCATATCCCTCTATGGTGATCGGCACAGCCCTCCTCTCACCTCTTTGGCTGGCCTCAATATGACCTGCATAGAATGTGTATAGTATAAGTATACTGTAGGAATGTTCACTGCAGCTGATATGGTGGCCAGCCAAAGAGGTGACAGGAGAGTTGTGCTGGTCACCATGGAGGGATGCACTGCACTTTCCTGTCCTCTCCAGTAAGGGTGGGGTTAAGGTGTATGCTTTGCTATGTACAAGCTGAGTGGGTGTTGGGCTGTGGAACCACTACTGTGTGCCTGTGCATCTGTCACCTGGCATTTTGGGGATGGGCAAGTGTATCACTGGATGCTAGGGACTGTATCGGAGACTTGGGCCAGGTGCTCGGGGGGGTACCACCAGACACCAGGGCTATGGGGCTACTCACCTGGATGGGTCAGTGGGGGTTTGGGGTGACCATCAGATACCAGGGACCATATCACACACTCCAAGGGACATGTGTTCCTGGGGGCTGCCCATAACCACTGGGGTACATCATACCATAATGGGGATGGGTGTGCAGGGGGACATGTGTCAACAGTAACTACATTCTCAATATTGGAACGGTTGTGTGGGAGGGACAGGAAGTGCCACTGGCCACCAATGATGGATGTCTTCTTTGGAACAATGGCTTGGTAGATGGGAGTTACTAGTAGACACCAGAGAATATATCACAGTACCCGGAGCAAGGGATCAGTAGGTGAGAGGTGCCAGTAGACACCAGAGAGGATGTGAACAGTATGAGGATGGGGGATTGGAGGGAGGCACAATAAGACACCAGAAAGGACAGGAACAGTACAGAAATGGGGATCAAAGGGAGGGTTAGTGACACTAGATACCAGGGAAGATATGAACATTATGGGGACGGGGGATCAGAGGCTGCGGGAGTGATACTAGACACCTGGGAGGACATGAACCATACAGGGGCAGAGGATTGGGGGTTGGGTACTACTAGACACCATGGAGAACATGAACAGTACAGGAATGGGGGTTCAGAGAGTGGGACAGTGCTACCTGACACCAGGGGCTCCTTTATTTCTCCAGGATAGGGGTTTGGATGGTGGAGGAATGGAATGGACAACTACAGTACAGCCATCCCACCACCAGGGATTTGTGCTCAATTAAGACTAGATGTGCAAAGACAGTAAATAGCACCCCTATGGGTGCCATTTATCACTGACACAAACCCTTGAAATTCCTGCTGTGTCCGTTTGCAGGAGGGGCCCCCTCAATTGCATAGGTACAGCATTACGTTAGCACTCAAGTGCTAACAGGTTTTGCCCATGCTACAGGGATCTCTGAATATAGACCCCACCCACAAACTGGGCACAAAACCTAATTAGTGCAGGCAAACCCCTCTTTGTGCCCATGCTAAGATTTGAATATCTGGCCCCAGGAGTTTCAAATAAAGGATGTAGAATGCCATAATTAAGCAATAATGCATGACAGGGGGTGTATTGTTGTGAGATTTACACACACCTTTGGTGTGGTGTTTCACGAGGATGCAGGTCAAGTGCCATAAACCAACCAAGATGTGTATAAATCTGACAACAACACACACCTTCGAGTGCATCATTGTGATTAAAAATGAAATAAATAACAAAATGTGTTTTTCTTTAAGAACCAATCAATATTTTTATTAATTTTAAAAAATAGAAGGTGCTTGTTCTTCTGACTATGATAAAACAGTCCCATAGCCCATATTCCTGGTAAAATAAATACAATGATATTGTCAGCTTAGTTAGTATTAATTAGAATGTTAATGTCTGGCCTTTGTTGACAAACCATAACCTTATTCTCCACATGACAAGGTTAGTATCAGTTATTGAAAACCTTTACCAGTTCTTGTAAGATCCTTAGTCTCAAGCTGTACCATCTAACCTGAGTATTGAACTCTGTTTTCCCTGTGTGACTGCCAAAAGTGGTGTGACAGGGGTTCAGGGTCCTTGCAGTGTTTACTTACTGAGTAGCCATGATTTCCTACACTTTAATTTGCCCACTCGATAATTGCAGTACAAATAAGAAGTATACCTGGAACCTGTGGTTCGTGGAAGGTGAGTGAGAACTATAGATCACCACAATTTATTGAATTTTTGCCAGCAGTTATTGGGGTTATAGTGACTCTGGTAACTACTGCAGCAGTTAAGCTGCTTTTTAAAATTAGTTAAGGGTTTATGAGTTGTGGGGCTCCATTTTGTTTGTATAGGTGTCAGCATGACCCATGCTCAACTTCCGGGTTGAGGTACGGTATTTAACAAGGGAGCTCAGCAAGTGTTATGAGCTTGCATGGCGCATGGAGATGTGCACAAAGACAAGTGCGCATGTTTGTGTGTTCGCGAGTTTGCAGGGAGTGGGAGCTCAGGATAAGCAGTTTGGATAGAATAAGACAAAACAAGAAAGGTAAGGAAAAGGAAGTGCTTAGATTTGGGGCACTGCAGTACAAGCAGAATCATCTGGGTGGGGGGTGCCTGATTACTAACAAAACAATATGGCCCTTACAGTTAGGACAACAAAAGGGGAAGTCGATATAATATGCAATAACTGCCACATATTTAAAATTGTAGACTCAAAGCCTACTTGTGATAATTTTGTATGTGACAAATGTGTTCATAACCAGGAGCTCACACACACATTATTTATTTTTAGTACCAAATTAGAGGCTCTTGAAAAAATCTAATGGAAATAATGCTAGATTAAAGATCCTATGAAGCATGAATAAAGAGGTACCCTTGGGCTCAGAATGCAATGCTGACTTAGGGGCAAAGAGAAAACTCCCAAGTGAATGTTAGTGTGTACTATAGATTCAGATGAGGATAAGGACTGGAGCCTAGTTGCTTCAGTAAAAAGTAAAAAGAAGAAGGAGAAGAGTTCCTTATAGCCAGTACAGGATGAATTAGGGAAGGACAAGGTACCTAGTACTAGTGGATCATGTGGAAAGGATAATATAGATACCAATTTAAAAGTATCCATACCACTTAATATAGATTTCAAATTCTAACAGAGCCTATAAAAGAGGTTATAATGGAAACTGATGTACAACTGAATAATGAAAATCATGAGACTCGGCAGGCTATAGTAATTGGGAATTCAGTCATTAACTATATGGATAAATATGCATGTAATGGTGATAATCAAACATTATGGTTAGTAGCTTTTCAGGGGCAGGAGCTCAAGATCTCTTTAACATGATAGATAATATTTTTAAAGGGGCAGGTACCAAACCAATAGTAGTAGTGCATATAGGCATTAACGATTTAAGTTGGAAATCCCTACCAGAAATACAGAAAGACTGCATTAAATTAGGGGAGAAATTACAAGTGAAGGGTTGTGAAGCCATATTCTCAGAAATCTTACCAGAACCAAGGGCATCATTCTATAAACATAAAAAAAATCTGCCTTGCCAATTCATGGCTGAGAAGATGGTCACAGGAGAATAATTTTCACTTTCTGAGGTACTTGGAAGCATTCCAGAATAAGCATAAGTTATTTTGTAAGGATTGGCTTCAACTAAGTTTTAGGTGTAGCTGAGTATTGGGCATGAGAATTAGAAATGAAATAAATAATTGTTTAAACTGAAGGGCTGGGGCATGAGGGTGCTTGATTCTTCCACCATAACGACTAACAATGGGAAGAATTACAGAAGCATAACTATTACTAAGAGCTATACAGCGAATGTTTTATATTTTAATGCTAGAAGCCTGAATAAGAAAAAAATGGCCAGATTGCAGCTGAGGGTAGTGGAAGAGAATATTGCTATCATTGAGGTCACTGAGACCTGGTGGAGCAACAACTGCATCTGAAATAAGAATATTCCTGGTTTCCGTTTAATTAATAGGGAAAGAGAGATTAGAAGGGGCAGAGGCATTGCACTATATATTAAGGAGGATATGGAGTGTTTCAGTGATGACAACATTAAGAACTTTGATACTATAGAGGTTATATGGGCAAACATTACAGGTTTAAATAACAAAGAATTCTAATTAGCAGTTTTTTATAGACCACCTGAAACTTCAGCTCAGGACACTGAACAATTTATTGTGTGTTGTAGCCAATGTGGAGGTAGCAGATTTAATACTGACTGGGGATTTGAAAATTCCAAGCATTGAGTGGGGTAGTAGGAATACAACAAATTCCCTAAGTAACAGGGTGCAGACTGCTTTATTTCCTGCAGGGATAGTGGTAATGCATTAATGAACAAACTAGGGGGAACATACTAGATGTCATATTCACTAACATGGCTAAGAATGTTCAGAAT
This sequence comes from Neoceratodus forsteri, assembly GCA_016271365.2. Lineage (NCBI taxonomy): Eukaryota > Metazoa > Chordata > Ceratodontiformes > Ceratodontidae > Neoceratodus > Neoceratodus forsteri. The sequence goes on from CM028130.1 coordinate 1,133,835,857, forward strand.
ATAAATCTTAACACACACACCCCCCTCGGTAAGAGTGATCATGATACCATCATCTCTCAAATTAATAAAGTAAGGAAAGTGATGACGGGTACAACAGTCTATAAGTTGTACAATAGGGCTAACCATAATAGAATAAAGCAAGAGCTATCACAGTTAAACTGGTCAATTGTATTTAATGGATTAAATGCAGAACAGTACTGGGACCTATTCCTCAGGATTATGAATGATATGGTAAACATGTATGTACCAAAAAGAACGATGTACAATGAAAGAGGAAAAAAAACCCATCATGGTTTACTAGAACAGATAATAAGTTTATAAAGGAAAAGGGATCATGCTATAAGAAAATGAGGAATAATCCAACTAATATGAACAAGGCAGCTTATAAAAAGTCTTTACAGCAACTTAAGCGAGAAATAAAGAATGCTAAAAAGAGTATGGAGCTAAGGCTAACATATTCAAAGAATGATGTTAAGGTTTCTTTTCCATATGTCAATAATAAAAGAAATAAGGACAGGGTAACTGGCCTACTCAGCATTAACACAACTGTATATACTAAACCAAATGAGATGGCTTATGAATTCAATAAACACTTCAGTACCATCAGCAAAGATGCCCCTTGCACTAAAACTCCAATGCCTGATAATATAACAGATAAGTTGCAGGACATGATTAATATTGATAAGGAATATAGAAAATTACTAGCCATAAATGTAAACAAATCTGCAGGCCAGGATGACATACATCCAACGTTTAAGGAATTAGCTAGTCAGTTGGCTCTGATTATTACAGATATTAGTCGAGGTAGTTAACAGAAGGATATGTCCCAAGAGACTGGAGAAGAGCTGTCGTACTGCCTGTTTTTAAAAAGGGCAGTGGGGCTGACCCAGCTGTCTATTGCCCTGTCAGCCTGACTTCAATAGTTGGAAAGGTGATGGAGAGTATAATCTCTGAAGAAATCCACAATTTCTTGGCCAAAAATGACAAGCTGGATAGGGCCCAACACGGATTTTCTTCTAATAGGTCTTTTAATACCAACTGAATTAGTTTCTACAACTGTGCAGAGGCTCATGTTGACCAGGAAAGAGTGGTGGATGTACTATTGTTGGATTTCAGTAGGTAATTTGATACTGTAGCACACAGTACATTGATCTTTAAGTCGGTTCAGTTGAGTATCAACCTCTACATAGTTAGATGGATAGCTTACTGGTTAGAGAACTGGACACAATCTGTCCATATCAATGGGCTTTTGTCCTCAGAGATCAAAGTTATACATGAGGTGCTTCAGAGGTCAGTATTGGGCCCACTGTTGTTCAACACCTTTATGGGAGTCCTTGAAATCAAAAGTGGTAACTAGCTTATTAAATTTACAGATTATGTTAAAATTGGAGGGGGGGGTTTGATACCTTTGATGACAGACTCAGATTTAGGCAAGACATTCTGGCAATCACGGAATGGGCAGATAAAAACAAAATGAAGTTTAGCATAAATAAATGCACCGTGTTGCATTTTGGTAAAGGAAATATTAAACAGGATTATTTTATTCATGATATGTTTTTAAGGAAAGCAAGTTGTGAAAAGGACCTAGGTGTACTAATAAGTACAGATTTAAAAGTGCAACACATATTAAGTCCATCACTAATAAAGCAATGTACCTGATGAATTGTGTCTGCAGAGAGTTTTTTCTAGAACTGAGGCAGTATTACTTCCCTTGTTCAAATCGTATATACGACCTAACCTGGACTATTGTTCACAGAGGTGGAGTCCTTATTTGGGAAAGGATGTAAAACTGGTAGAGAAGCCACAAAGATTACTTACTAAACTAATCTTTGGGTAAGCAAATAAACCCAATGAAGAGAGACTTCAGAAGTTAGGTCTTTGGAGATTAGGCATGCAAGAGGAGATTTATTATTGTTATATAAAATTTTACAGGATGATACATTAAGAAATGAAATAGGTCTATGGTACAAAGAGCTTAGATATTATCTGCGGGTCATAGGTATCAGTTAGTGGAAATACCATGGAAAACAGCAATTCATAGATATGGCTTTGTAGCAAGATCATTCAGGTTATGGAATCAGCTGCCAGAAGAAGTAGTTATGGCAGCTGGATTCTATAGTTTCAAAATGTAGTAGACAAATTAACAAAAGTTGGAACTCCAGTTGCTTCCACTGAGCAGTGGGGACGACCATCATTGGCTATTGCCTTCTGGTTATCTTGACCATCCTGTTATAATTTCTAGTATAATATCTGTTACTGTGAAGATTATTTCTGTGCATGTGGGCTTTTTTGTATAGCAGACTTCTGACAGTGATTTGTCATTGCTAAAATTCCTGTTCCTTTTTACCTTGGTAAAAGAACTTTTACAGTTCGGTTCCCGAGACTGGCTTCCGACGGGAAGGGAATGCCTCATTTTCTGGTGTCCATTAATTTAGCATGGAATTGCGATACTGACATGATATTTACACCATGATGTTCCACTGACAGTGCAGCTGAGGGTGAAGTCCATGTAATTTCAGGAGGAGTCTGCATGTAATATTGAATCCCCACACCGTTACTACAACACTCTACTGCATGAGGGAGGAGTTAGTCATGCATCATCACTAGCATGACCACTAATTTCAGGTGACAGATCAGGATGAGGAAGTCTTTGACATCAGTAACCATTGGGTGCTCATTAATTCAAAATGTAGTGGTGGTATTTTTATATTTGAAACACATACCTGCTGTCCTACAATGTCAGTCGTCACTCAGTGCCATAAAGTGAGTTCTTGATTGGTTGTTATGTCACAAGTGATGGCAAGGTGAGCTTCTAGAGAACCACCACAGACATCAAAGAAGGTGTTTTGCATTGTTAAGCGGTTTGGGGGAACTACGTCAAATGTATGATTTTATCACTTTGGATTTAAGTTCAAACTGCAATCTCAGAACTGTTCTGTGGGAGATTTAACAAATGGCAGTTTTCAGTATTGTGAACATTCAGTCACTTAATCTATGTGCTTGAAATGTGATCACATCAGCTTGGATTTTAGCCATCTGTTTGTTCTGGTATTTAAACACGTCTAAAGCCCCAGTCTGACCAATCAGCTTACAGCATTTTTATTGACCATTTTATAATAGAAAGTAACCATACTAGAACGTTAAAAGAATTAGTAACTTGCTATAGTTCTACACTAGGTGGAGTTCAGCATGTGTGGTTCTTGGTTTTCTAGTGTAAATATAATAGGGGGAAGTCCATATTTATTTATTTATTTGCTTTTGGTAACCGGGTGAGTGCGCTAAGCATAGAAATGCCTATCTTGAGGCACAACCCGGGAGAATACAAGTTGAAATACATAAATCACACCATGTGACACAGCACATGAAAGAGAATAACAGTGTGAGGGTGTCAAATATAATCAACATAGGTATAGGGAGAATTTTCAGTTTACGGACAGTCAGAATACAGGCAATACAGTAATTAAAGTCAAAAGTATGGACATGTGCAAAGCAAATGTATACAATGAACAAGCAGATAAATGGACATGTTATAAACACTATACAATAAGTGCCCTGAGAGGCAGTAAGCTTTAGAGAAGGGGTGGCAGGAGTAGAGGAGAAAGAGAGGATAAGTGAAAGAGACTGAATTATAGGAGGGTCATGGAAAAGAGGTGAGGAAAATGCTGGAGGGGAAATAAGTGCAGAGTAGTAAGGAGGGATGGGGAACAAAAGATCTAAGGTGGATTGTAGCAAGTGCAAGGGTTGGAGGCACGTAGGTGGTTATGATGAAGTTTCTTGAAACCAGTATGGGTGGGAGCTTGGCGGATAGATTGGAGTATGGAGTTCCGATACTTAGGAGCAATGTGGGAGAAAGCTTGTGCACCCATTGAGGTTTTGCATCTTGGGATATAAAGTGGGGCTTGGTCTGAAGATCGGAGCCCATAAGAGGGGGGTTGGGAGTAAAGCAAGAAGGCAAGGGATTGTGGGAGACCTGATCTGACTATCCCATCAATTAGGGAACCATAGTACTGGTTGCAATGAGCTGTGGGAGAGGACAAGTTTAAGTCCGCATAGAGCAGGCAGTGGTGTGTATACCAAGGTGATGCAGAGGCGTATGGACAGATGTTATTGTAAGTGGTGTCACATTTGTGGATGGAGGACTTGGTGCACCAAGGTAGATGACTGTGCTATAGGTCAGGGCTGGGGGCAAAAGGCCTTGTGCAATGGCAAGTCTAGCAGATGGGGTAAGGGCATAGCTAGTGCGGTGGGCCCCACCAATTTTACTATTTACCGATTTACAGGTGGCGGTAATGTGGAGATCAAAATCGAGGGTTTCATCCAGCAGAACACCCAAGTATTTGAAGGAGGTGGTGCTGACCAATGGGAAGCCATCTTCACATGAGATTTTAAGGGAGTCATGATTTCTTTAAGTTTGGCAGAAGAGCCAAAGAGCATAGAGTATGTTTAGTTGATATTGAAAACCAGGTAGTAAACTGTCAACCAGGATTGTATGCTTAGGAAGTCAGAGCCAAGAACACGGTTTATGTCTGAGATATTTTTGACACTGTAGTAGATGACGAGGTCATCCTCACAGAGAAGAGATGAGCAGGTAGGAGCAAACAGCAGAAAGTCATTAATAATGATAGAGAAAAGCAGGGGGCCCAGAATAGAGCCCTAGGGGATGCCAACCTGGTTAGAGGAGAGATATTAGAAGGTCTGGTTGGGTAATTAGATGAGCTACGTGGCTACAATCTACAAAAAAAAAAACATTACTGAAATAATAGCTAATAGACCACACATTGTCATGGTATTGAAGCCAAGTTTAGTTTGGCCTGCCATTCTAATGGCCATGACTTCACAAGGGTATTTGGGATGATGCTTCTGTGTGGCCTGCTGGACATCAAAGTTGGCTGGGATAAAGTGGTGAATAGGAAAGCCTCTTGAGCACACAGTATAGTGCAGTGGTTTAAGGCTCTGAACTACAAATCTGGCGACATCCAGCAGACCAGACGTGGTTTTCAATCCCACAGCTTCCACTTGCATGCTGTGTGACCCTGAGTAAGTCACTTAACTTCCCTGTGCTCCCAGGTTGCTCCTGTAAAAAAGCTTTCAGCTTAGTGTGCTACTCCTGGTTAAACAACTAAAAAAATACAATTCTTTTTAGGGAGAAAAAGTAATGGATGAGGAGAGGTAATGGACGATTCCATTCTTGGTTTATTGGGTCTAGAAATGTGTGCATTCTAGCAAGAAGCTGGGTACTTGGGAGTTCAGCATGTTGCTGGAGCAGAAGACAGTCCCTAAAAAGCTGTAGCCAATTTTGATCAGGAAGGGTCTGGAAAAAAGGGTTAGTATCTTACATTGCTCTGGTAAGATTCCCATGCTATGGAAGGGTCATGGGTTTACCCAGGAAGGTGAACTGACCTCTGGGGCAATTCCTAAGGTGGTTGGGAATACAAGGTAATCCAGCTTAGTACACACATTTAGTTACCTGTTGCCATGATATAGAGAAGTTAAATCAGGGCTAAAAAGGGGGAACTTGACTGTGTGTTCTGTTTCAATGTGGATGATCTTTGTTCTTCTTTCAGAGGTGAGCCTTTTGGTTAAGGGCCTCACAGGAAGGACAAGATACCCAGAATGTTAGCATCAAAGGACTGGGTTTCTACGTGTGAGTGTTTACCTGCAGACTGTAAGGACTTTAGCTCAGGTTTACAGATAACATAATCTGGTGGGTAAAGACTGGGGATCTAGATGAGTATTTAGGATTAATAGGAAATTTGAGGGTATGAATGGTGTGCTGCAAACCTGGACATAGATTGCAGTATAACAGTCTATACTTTCCCAAGCTGAGTCTAAAAACTGACCCCAAGTACTCCATGTAGGAAAATGTGGAGAAATGATAATTGGATTGGGGTCATACATCATTTGGGTGGAGGCCATCCAGGGTTGTTGTAGTGATGGTGGCACCATCCTTCATTTGTATGTGTTCCCTGTGAGTGGAAGTTCCTTCACTCTTCCCATGGTCTGTGTGGATGCTGATGGATAACTTTATCAGAAACCAGCTGCTGTAACAGAACTGGTTCCGTCTTAAGCAGCCGGGTATTTGGTGGGGTGGTCTCTGCCATTTTTTGTGCCATATAAAGAAGGCTCTGAGATATAAATTGTAAATTATACTGCCATTATAAAGCTTTCCACAAGGTGATGGTTAATCAGTATAGAAAATGTTGTTTCAAATGACAGACCACTGTCTGAACAAAAAAAGGAAACAGCAAACACATCTTTTCTTTACCTGTTAGCTTCACAGCTTCTGTCCTGTCTGTGCCTTTATTTTTTACTGCCTCTCCTGGACTGATCACCCAGGAGGACTCCCTGGTTTTGACAGTCTGTATTTCTATGTTTCACCCCCCCAGTTATGGAAGTGAAGACAGGTTAATTATTTATAAAAGTTCCTGTTTTACTGTTAGGCATCATTTTCTCTCCTTGGTGGTAGTAGCAGTAGCACCTATAGGACCTCATGTACTGTATGCACAATATATTTGTAGCCCTGGTGCCATGTGCCAGTGGGCTACTACCCCTGCCTGTTGACCTACACACAGGTTGAGGGGGCCTGGGACCTGCTACAGTGGCATTCAGGGTTCTGTCCTAAAGAAAGAAATAAAATAGCTTGGTGCCTCCACCTAGAGTAATTTGCAGTGGGTCAGGTGTATGACAGGTACAACCCCCCTGGGATGCTGTACCTATCCAACTCCCCTTACAACCACCCAACACACTGGATGCCAAAGTTTCCAAATATCATATACCATATGCACGTTACAGTTAGTTTCCACAAAGCACCTTTCACACAGCAATTTCAAACAACAAAATACAGCTTTATTATGGGGAAGATCTAGGGTCGGGTACCTGGAGAAGGAATAGCTGTGGAAGTAAAAATGATTAGGAATGGTTAGAAACAATTAATAACAACAGGCCTGTAGGCCAGATCACCCCGGAGCCCACTCCCACTGGTACCAGTGACCATCCCTCTGTCCTAACTGGGTACCCAGGTTTCAACGGGCCTGCTAGGTGCCGCAGATTGGCTGGCATTGGGGCCCTAGGAACCATGCAGACTAAAACATAACAGTTAAACCTTTACTCCCCTTGATTGCCAGAGCATGCCCTGGGTACTCATGGTACTAAAGATTTTAGATGTTCCTAGTGGGGGTAGGAGGAAGTAGGCTGTTGGTTAACTAGGATCTTCAGCTTATCCATTAGGCAGAGAAATGGGCAGGTTAGGTGGGCCAAGCTGTCCTTATCTGCTGTCAAATTCTATGTTTCTATGTTTCCTGGAGCAGAGGGCTTCCACTAGTTCAGTCTCGGGGAATTCAGTTCAAGAGGGCAGAACAAATGGGTAGCAGTATTCGGAACACTTGAGCTTCGGCTTGATTGAAGATCTGGCCTCTTGTCCGCTTGATTGAAGATCTTGCAGCTTGTTACCTTCAGCCGATAAAGGTCTGTTGTAGAGCTCCCACACAAGTCCCACATAACCACAGAGGACTCAGATCTTTGAGTGGTTCCACAGCCCAGCTCTTTCTCAGGTCAAGGGTGCTCTAGCTCCCCCAGCACATGCCAGTGGACCCCTGATGCCGGCAGACCCCACTTGGTGGGAGCTAGCAAGTTCCCCACATGACTAAATTAAACTGGGAATTCCCTGGTTTCTCTCTCCTCTTGCTAGAAAACAGCTCCGCAACAGTTTCTCCAGCTTTCCTGCTTTTCAGCACCTTTGAGCAACTGATTACAAACTCCAACTGCAGCTCAGCAGTTCCTTTCCTCAGCTGAATTTCAACCACAATAACAGGCCCCTAAAGAACAGGGCACCTGCTCAAATTTTCTCTTACAGACTCTCATTTAAATCAGTATCAACCTTTTCCTCTAGCTTACACAGTTTCCAGAAAGTCTCTTTCCCAGTTCAAATGTGTTCTTTAATCCCAAACTGGTGCAGGTTTGCTGTAGCAGATGTCTCCACTAAAATAGTAAACTCAAACAAGTTGCCTGGAACAATTACAACAGATGCACAGCTCCTCTGAACAGCAAGAATTATTCTTCTTTATTCCTCTGACAAATTTTGTTTTAAGCCCTGTGAAAAGCCTTAGATGAATTCTCACACAGCACTGAGTCCTCCTGACTCAATCAGAGCCCAGAACTGACTGACCCAACTGCCCCAAAGTCTCTGGGATCTCTCCCTAGAATCCTGCCCTCTGATTGGTCGGTTTAATTCATCAATTATAGTCACAAGCCCTCTTTAATTGATATTTGGAAAAAACTCTTAGTGCTTGAAAATACTACACACCTTCTCCCATGAGCCCTCTTAAACAGTTCTGGGTGTCTAAATAGCTGACTGGCTGTCCATGTGGAGTCAAAGAATCACAACATAGCTACCAATACACAGTTCCCTTATGCTCCATATAGCAGTCTTCACTTCAGAGAGTTCCTGCAGCCAAAGCAAACACTTATGTGGATTAAATGCACCCACATACTTATAGCCAGCTCTCCCCATCAATATCTGACTGCACAATTATAGCTATTAAGTACCCCTCTGCCCATCACTAGCTCCACTGCCATAGGCCCTGAAGCAGTGATCAGTCCCATTACTATTCATGAGTGCCCTCATTAATATTTATAATCTCCCCCAACCCCAATCTTAGCGCTTCCGCCACTCTTTAAAACATATATCTTGCCACCACTTATGTGCTTCCCCCTGGTATCCAACCCCTGTTTACCTTATCTAGGGGGTCAAGAACACCAGGAGACAGTTGTGAAGCCGCAATAGCGACGAGGAATGGGCTGGCACTACTGCGTATGTGCAGTTCCGGTGGACTGCACCAAAGTGCTAAATGGGTTTCCACCTCTGCAGTAAGACCCCAGGCAGTCCCATAGGAACTGAAGACAGTGCCAGGAGCCAGTGGAAAACAGCCAGAGAAGGTAAGCTCCTGCAATGGGGTTACACTCTCCCCCTTAAATGCTTGACATCCATGCAAAGCCTATGGGTAGGAACCTGTAAAGAAGTAAAACAGCAAATCTTAACATTTAACATATGGTAAACATGTCTACCTAGACACCTGGTTCCTATCTACTCAGGTATTGAACAATTAGTAACATGAACACATTATGTACAATTTATGAGATTAAACACTTTTCCCTTTTGACAGATATCACATACGATAATATGTGTAGCACCAATACTTTCAGCTCCTTTAGTTGTTCAGAACCACATGCTTTTTGAACTCACATTGATAGTATATTTGTTAACATTTGTTTCTCTTGAGTGCACTTTTACTTTCCCCTCTTTCCTTTTGCCACCTTCCCCCCAGACCTGGGAGTTTTAGCACTAGTGAAACATATGTAAACCTTAGGTAATGACCAGGAATGAGACAGTACTGTAGGAAGGGCGAGACTGGAGGGGCAGCCGTCCCTGGCGCAAGTCTCCAGGGGTGCACACAAAGTCCCTCCGACACTGGTATCTGCAGTGCTCATGACTGGGCTGTGAATATACATTACAGTTCCGCCGACTCCCCTCCAGGCAACTAATATGCTATTATTTCTCTGGGGTAGCCTAGGCGTGTCCAACTGCTGATGAGTGTTGCCCTTGCTCTCCACACCCCTGTCTGTGTGCTTAGCCTTAATTTAACTTGGCTTGACCCCCTGACCTGAAGTGCCTAGTGCCCATTGAGATGCAGACACACAGTCGTTTACTGCATACTGAGGAATGTGAAACACATTTTTCTGATTGGCCAAAATTTAAAAAAATGCAGTCGTCGCCTCTCTGCATGATTTGCATGCACTGGCTGCAGAACAGAAGACAGAGAAGAACAGGGGAAAGCACAGGCTGCTGCTCCAAGTCTGTCCACAGTACCAACAACTTGTCCTCTTTTACTATTTTAATGTAGGTAAGGGTAAGGTGAACTTAAGGTCCCTATGCTGCTGATATGGTCTGTGTCACAAATGCACTCCTCAGGTTAGGCCCTCTGCTCCCACAGTGCTAACCTCAGAGTGCAATAGTGTGAACAGGTAACATACAGGGTAACCCTCCTGTGTGTTTTGGGTCTAAATCACCTGTAGTCTATGGTAGCATACCTAATTAACAGGCTCGGACGGATACGTACCCTCTTCGAGGGGATGCTGTACAACCCTTCACCCAGCGGCACCTAGCCAGGTCTCCAAAATGAACCCTTAAAACTCTATAAGAGATGTTAGGTACATTCTTACCTTCTTTCCCAAGCTCAGTAACACCATCAAGCTGTTGAACAGTTGTCAGACTTAACCACCTATATGTCACTTGCAAAAAGAACTGACAGGCACCCAGGCAGTCTTTCAAAAATAGTGTTCTTTACTAAAAATTGTAAAATAAGTAAGATAAAATACAGAACAAATATCAAAGAGTGTACAATCATTTAAAATAAACAGGAAGTTACAGAAAAAACACTCCTACCACAAAATACTTAAATTTCTTTCTAAGTGTCACCTTTGTAAGTGCGTTTTAAAGTTAGAGAGATGTTACCCTCTTCTTTCAGAGCCCAAGAGGTATATCACTGTTTCCCAGATACTGGATCATTTTCAGGTACATCTACCCTCCTCTTCTGTGAGGTCAGTTAGACCCTCCCTTACTGTTAATTCACATAATTACTACTAGGAGGTATTTTAATAAATGTGAACATCAGCAAACAGTCATTTCCTACATATGACAGTCTTTAATAAAACATTTCTTTGAACTGGTTGTGGTTCCTGTTCCCAAGGCAGATCAAAGGGTTTTATGACTTTTAACACATTGTTGTTATCACATAGTCTGTTCCTCTCAGAAATCATAAATGTTTATGAGGCCTATATCATGGCAGCTGGTCCAGTTCTAATTAAGACAAAAACAGGAATTTTTTAATCAGGTTTTTCTTGTCTTTTCTCATATCCTGTAGCTTCACTGAAACCTCTGTGGGGGGAGTGGTACCCAAGGAAGCACAGGCTGACATTGTGTGAGACAATTACATGCTATAGTTTTATATTACAAATATACATAATATTAAAGGGTTTTTCCCGAGACACCCCTCCCCCTAAGACTGAATTTTGTGGGCTCTATTCTTACATGGGATGAGTTCCACAAATTCAGTTTACACCTCAAAACAATGGGACAAACCATCTGCACTCTGATTGATTGCTCCAGCCCTATGTAAGATCGTTATGTCATACCCTTGCAAAGCAAAATTCCATCTTAATAGTCTGCCATTCGTTTTTCCCATTTGTGTCAGCCAAACCAGGGGGTTGTGGTCAGTTTGTACCTCAAAATGCTGCCCATATAAGTATGGCTCTAACTTCTTTAGGGTCCACATTATGGCAAGACACTCTTTTTCCACAGTAGAGTATGTCTGCTTCTGGGGAAGTAACTTTTTACTCAGGTGATCTTTCCCTTGGTTGGATGTCTGACTCAGTACTGCCCCAATACCCACGTCTGAGGTGTCAGTCTGGACTATAAAGGGTCTGCTACAGTCAGGACTTGTCAACACAGGAGCACTGCACAGTGCCTCCTTCAGTCTGGTAAAGGCTTTTTCAAAGGCTGGTTCCCAGCTAATTTTCTTAGGCATCTTTTTCTTTACCAGGTCAAATAGGGGAGCAGCTTGGGCACTGTAATTGGGTACAAATTTCCTGTAATACCTTGCTGTCCCCAGAAAACTCCTGACCTGCTTCTGCATTTCTGGTCTGGGCCATGCCTTGGTCACCTCTACTTTTATTGGTTAGGATGGAGCTGTCCCCGACCTACAACATACCCGAGGTATGCCACTTCAGCCATGGCCACCAGGCATTTCTCAGCTTTGACAGTGAGCCCAGCCCTCTGTATCCTGCCCAGCACTTCCCTAAGGTGTGACAGGTGTTCCTCCCAGCTGCTACTAAAGATGACAATGTTATCCAGGTATGCCACAGCGTACTCCTCAACGCCATTTAACAACTGGTTCACCGACCTTTGGAAAATGGCTGGGGCATTCTTCATTCTGAAAGATATTACTTTAAATTCAAATAACCCTATTGGAGTGATGAAGGCTGACCTCTCCCTTGCTATGTCAGTTAACTCTACCTGCCAATACCCCTTTGTCAGGTCAATAGTTATAAAGTAGGTCGCCACTCCCAACTTGTCCAGGAGTTTGTCCATCCAGGGCATCGGGTGGGCATCGGACTTTGTAACTGCATTCAGTCCACACAAAAATGAGTAGAGACATCTGGCTTGGGCACAAGAACTATGGGTGAAGCCCAGGGCTATGGTTTTCTGGATTACCCTTAAATCCAGCATTTCCTCCACCTCCCTCCTAATGTCCTTTTGGACAGCCTCTGACACCTGATATTCTGTCTGCCTTATGGGTGCCTGTGTCTCTGTCTCTTCATTGTGTGTCGCAAAGGGGGTTAGTCCACGCTTGGCACTAAACAGTGGGGCAAAGTCTGCTAAAACCTCCCTTACTTCCTGGGTCTTGTCCAGGGCTAGCTGGGGTGACAATTTAACTGCCTCCACAGAAGACTCCCACTTGCTTTCTTTCAGCAAGACCAGAAGGGTGTCTCCTTCGTCAGTCCCCTCCCCAAGGCTATACACTGCAAATGCTATGTCAGCCCTATTAGCATATGGCTTTATCATGTTGACATGGTACATTCTTTCTGTATGTCTTCTGTCAGGTAACTCTATAATATAGTTCACATCATTTACCTTTCTGACTGCTTTGTAAGGTCCTGCCCACTCAGCCTGCAGCTTGTCTTTCCAGACCGGGATGAGGACCATGACTTCCTGACCCATCATGTATGAGCGAGTTCTGGCTCTGTGGTCGTACCACACTTTTTGTCTTTGTTGGGCAGCTGCCAGGTTGTTCTGGGCTGTCCCCATAAGCTCCTTCAGCCTTTCGCTAAACTTAAGGACATAATCCACTATGGGAGTTCTCTGGTGGTGCGCTTTCCTTCCCAGTCCTCCCAGATCAAGTCTAGGGGCTCACATACCCAGCATCCATATAAGAGCTTGAAGGGGAAAAACCCTGTTGACTCTTGGGGCACCTCCTTGTATGTGAACAACAGGTGGGGAAGGTATTTCTCCCAGTCCCTCCCATGTGGTTCAGCAAATGCTTAGAGCATTGACTTCAGGGTACTGTTAAATCTTTCCACAAGTCCATTGGCTTGTGGGTGATAAGGTGTTGTGCATCTCTGCACCACCCCACACATCTCCCACAAACATTTCATAAGGTCCAACATGAAGAAATTCCCTCAATCAGTGATAACCTCCTGCAGCAACCCAACATGGGAGAAAATCCCAAGTAAGTCAACTGCTACTTTGTCTGTCCTCAGTGAGGATAGGGTGACTGCCTCTGGATACCGGGTGGCATAATCCACCACAGTCAGGATGAACCTCTTCCCAGAGGAGCTGGTGGTACTTAAAGGCCCCACAATATCCATTTCCACCCTTCTGGAATGGCTTCTCCACTATGGGCAATAGAATTAGTACGGTTTGGGATTTCTTACTTGCCTTCCCTATTTCTCGGCACCGGTGACATGACCTGCAATACTCCTTTACCTGCTGGGTGAAGTTGGGCCAATAGAAATTCTGGGCTAATCCCTGCATAGTGCATGTGATTCCCAAGTGACCAGACATGGGAATATCATGTGCAATCTTGAGCAACTACTCACAGTACCCCTAGGAAATGACAAGCTGCTTGCCTATCACCCCTCCTTCTGTCTTAACATCCTGCATATACATCAGTCCATTGTCCCAATAAACTTTATGTTTCCTGTCACCTCCCTCTGTGCATCAGAGTCTGCCCAAGCCCTCAGCTTATCTAGACTAGGTTCACTTTTCTGAGGAGCTGCAAACTCTGTGCACATTCCCAAGACTTGGGACAAGTCCCCATTAGTCTCTAAACTAGGGACCCTAGTTCTAGTGACAGGGCACTCAGGATCACTGTCTTTCCTATCCCTCTGATGATGGGTCACCACTCCTTCAGAGTAACCCTCCGTAGCTATTGAGTTAACTGCTACTGTGGAAATTTCTAACCCCATTTCATTAATCTCTGCACAGGGGCTTCTATGGAGTCCAGGAAATTACAATTTTTCCTTTCCACTTGGCTATGGTTAACTGCACACACCATCCCCCGTTTAAGATTGTTGCCAAGGATGATGTCAACTGCTAAAGTTTGGCTACAGCCACCTGTTGCACAGTTCCCCCTGTATCACCCCATTCTAGGAGAACACTAACAAGTGGCAATGTTTTCTCCTACCCAGTGAACCCTTGTAAAGTTACAAATTTATTGGGTATAAGCTGACCAAGCTCTACCAGATCCCCTTTTATCAATGTCAGGGGTGACCCTGTGTCTTAACCCTTGTGTCTGTATACCATTCACAGTGACTGGGTGCATGTGTTCCCTTATGTTTACAGTAGACCTCAGAGTCAGTTGAAAAACCAATTTTGACTAACTTGCCACACATTATGACTGATTTTTCCAGCTAGTTTGAAATTTGTGACTTCAACTAACTAAAGAAAATCCAACTATTTTTTTCTACTTTCACCATCGTTGAATCTTATTATGTAGTAGTTTGTCACTTTTTTAACTTCATATCTTGTGCCACATTACACCACTAGGGGGTAATTAACAGACAATTAATCACTAGTCATGTCTCATTGCTTAATAAATAGTACTTTGGTTTACATCCAGTTCTGTACACACATCACAACCACTCACTGGGGTCAACCTTAATATTTTTTTGTACTTGCCAGCAGGGCAAAGTGATTCAAAATTGCAGTACCCCACAAATGGCTGCAGCAGCCCACAATTTTAATGCCACATTTTGATCACTTATACAGGAAACTATTCAAGATACTAAAAACTTTGATTATTGCACATATATCATGTTTCCCTATTCCCTCCAGCCCCATCTGCAAAAAAAAAAGTCTGCAGTGCCATCACACACAGTGAAGCCCACATTGTTTTGTACCATGGCCTTATATCTTCCTCTTTCTTCACAACCCCTCCCGCCCAAACCAGAGGACATCACAACTGCAAATGTTCAGTCAAGCAGACATTGCTCTTCACACACAACAGCTGACACCACATGCATCTCACCATGCTCTCACCACCATCCACAAGGCAATGAACAGAGCTTGGTAGAGAAAGACACACTGCTCACCCCCGTAGTCAACTGGAGACATGCACTTCTGGAAGTTTTTGTACAGTGAGCCCGTAGTACATCTAAGATTTCTTTGGGTGGAGGCTTCACAAATCTAAGAGGTTTTAGATATAGAAAACAATGGCATTTTTATATTTAAAATCATTGATTTTACTATTCTCTGCCCCAAGAAAAATATATTTTTCTTCAACAGTGTCCTTTCATCCTTTTATCCATCCAGGGGAAACAGTGCATTGGCATGACGCTATACTACCTCTGTTTCTATACAGGATGATCTATGCAACCCAGTAATATCTATGTTAACCTTTCAAACTATGTATTTTATTAAGTTTTTTTTTTGGGGGGGGGCCCAGACATGATCTAAAACTTTGTTTAGCTGGGTGGGATAAGGGTTGGAATGTAAGGTGGGACTGTATGGATAGTGTTAACATACCAAGAAGCCAGCAGAGTAGGTCCTATGGTCTATCGAGTCTGTTTGGGGATCAGTGCCTGTTTAGGGCATTGTTTTCTGCCTCCCCTCCTCCCCGAGGTCCCACTTCTCCTGATTTGGTGGCTTCCCAAATGCTGACTCCATTTAGAAGCACCCTCCCTATATACCTGTCCCAGCCCCTCTTGAACCCCTCCACAGTATCCACAGCCACAAACGTTGGCTGGCTTGGTCCAGTTAGAAGAGCTGGGGAACCCCTACACTTTCAAGCAATGGCAGATACAGATCTGTGGATAGTCATTTCAGAGTCTGACCTGCAATGGTGTCCAGGGAAAGAACAGAGTTAACATACTAACATACTAAAATGCCAGCAGAATAGGCCTAACGGTCTTTCGTGTCTGCTCGTTTGGTCAGCCCCCACCCTGGGTGCTGACCTTGCTGTTCCCCTCGCCTTCTCTGGCTTCTCCCTTCCCAGTTCCGGATATTCTTGCTGCATTGGATTTTGCTTCCTGAACCCTTCCTCTGTACCTGTCCCACCCTCTTGAACCCCTCCACTGTCTCTGCCTCCACCAGCCCCCTAGGTAGTGCATTCCATGGCTCCACCCCTCTCAGTGAAGTAGCACCTCCTCCTTTCTCCCTGAATCTTCCCTCCAGCTTCCACCCATGCCTCTAGTGGCCCCTTCCTCCTTCCTTTGAAGCACCCTGACTGTTCCCTCCCTATTTACCCTCTTATGTACCTGAAGACCTCTTTCCTTGTCCCCCGGTCCTTCTCTCTTCCAATGTGTACATATTTAGCTCTTGAGCCTCTCCTCTAAGGTCCTGTCCCCCAAGCCCCAAATCATTTTGGTTGCCCTCCTCTGGACCCTCTCC
The DNA here is from genome assembly GCA_016271365.2 of Neoceratodus forsteri. NCBI lineage: Eukaryota > Metazoa > Chordata > Ceratodontiformes > Ceratodontidae > Neoceratodus > Neoceratodus forsteri. Next base: position 1,133,852,301 of record CM028130.1, read on the forward strand.
AGGAGGTTAATGTCCCTCTTTAAGTGTGGCCTCCAAAACTGCATGCAGTACTCCAGTGCTGACCTCATGAAAAAAACTGATTATACAAGGAAGTATCACTTCCCTCGCTGGAAGTGATCCCCTAGTGATGCATTCCAGCATCCTGTTGGCCTTGGCTGCTGCCCTCCCACAAGTCTCAGAGTTGTTCATCTTGACATCCACCACCACCCCAGGTCCCTCTCAGCCATTGAGACTTGTAGTATTCCCCCAGGGTGTACACTTGGCCTGGGTTTCTGGCCCCAGGTGGAGTACCTTGCATTTCCCTGCATTGAACCTCAGCTTCCACTTTCTAGACCACCTTTCCAGAGCCTCCAGGTCCCCTGTAGGCCACCCTCCCCTCCTCCCCATCCACCACCGCCCCAGTTTCAAGTCATCTGCAAAGAGACTCATCTCCTCCTGATTCCTGTCCTTATGTCAGATCAGTGGGCGTTGAACAGAAGGGGCCCAGGACTGATCCCTGTGGGACCCCACTAATGACCCTCCTTGGGATGAGACTATCCCACCAACTACGACTCCTGGGTCCGGTCCTGGAGCCAATTGCCTATCCATCTGATCATCTGGTTTCCCACCCCATTTCTCCTAGCTTATTCAACAGGCCCACGTGAGGAACAGAGTCAAATGCCTTGCTGAAGTCTAGAAAGGACATCCACTGGTCTACCCAGGTCCAAGGCACTTGTCACCCAGTCATAGAACTCCACCAGGTTTGTCTGACCACGATTTCCTGGGATGAATCCATGCTGTCTATCGTCCAGGCACCCTGACTTATCCAGGTCCCCCCTAGCCTCTCCTTGACAATGCCCTCCATCACCTTGCCCACCACGGTGTCAGGCTGACAGGCCTGTAGTTCCTCCAGCTCCCTTGATCCGCCCTGTGAATAGGCACTACATGCCATCCTTCCAGTCTTGGGGCACCCACCCTGTCCTCAGAGAGATGGTGAAAAGCTCTGCCAGGGGTTTCGCCAGGACATCTGCAAGTTCCTTCAGCACTCTAGGATGTAATTTATCCAGCCCCGGTGCTTTCTCCATTTTAAGGGAGCTGATGGCTTCCCTCACTCTCTCTGCTGTGATTTCCACTTCTTAAGAGATTTGAATGAGAAGGGAAAGCTATAGTGAGGCTATGATAAAACCCACCACCTGCAGGGTGGACCCTGTATACCACTTGGCATTTTGTCACTCAAATGTTGGATTCAGACACTGAAAATGTAGGGAAATGAAGGGCACTCGTCTTAATATGGGACAAATTGTCAGACAGACACTTATGAGGACAAAAAACTGCTAAACAGAGACTTTTTTTAACTTCATTAACAGCCATGAAAATATGCATTAGTCAAGACGGACAAACAGAGTTAACTGAGGTTCAATGCAAAAAAGTGCAAAATAATGCACCTGGGTAAAGGGAACCCTAGGGAGAGCTACAGGTTGGGGGAGGAGCTGACTGTCACCAAGGAGGAAAGGGACCTAAGGGCTATTATCTCTGATAACTTTAAGGTATCAAAGCAGTGCACAAAGGCAGCGGGGAGGGCCTGTGGCATGTTGGGATGCATAGGCAGTGGTATCACTAGCAGGAGGTGGGAGGTGGTGGTGCCATTGTATAAAACATTAGTAAGGCCTCACCTGGAGTACTGCATGCAGTTCTGGAGGCAACACCTGCGTAAGGACATAAACAAGGTGGAGACTATCCAAAGAAGGGTGACAAAGATGGTGCAGGGCTTGAACCACAAAACATGAGGAGAGGCTAAGGGACCTCAATACTTACCCACTGGAGGAGAGGAGTGTGTGGGGGGACATGATTGAAACTTTTAAGTACCTCAAGGGCATTAACAAGGTGCAGATGGGGAACCTTTTTCAATGTATGAAAAGTACTAGAACAAGGGGGCACAATATAAAACAGGAGGGGGGGTAGATTGAGAGGTAACGTGAGAAAGTTTTTCTACACAGAAAGTGTAGTTGATGCTTGGAATAGTCTGCCACAGGAAGTCGTGGGAGCAAGCACAATGGAGGGGTTTAAGCATGCCTGGGACAGGCATAAGAAAACCTTGAGAGGGAGGGAGTGAAGAAGACATTGATCACATAGGGTCAGTGGCCACATGCAATGTATAGGGCCTACGGGCAGACGAGATGGGCCTTGCGGTTAGCGCTCCTTATCTACCAACAGTTTCTATGTAACTGCACCAGCCCTGCTTAATTTGCACTAGGGTTTAGGCTAGTAAAACTATGTTAAGATCGACACCCCTCCCCCCGCACTCACTGTGAGAGTCCACCCAGGATATGAACAGAGTGTGTGTGCTAAAAGGGAAAAATCTGTTGCAGCTTTGCTGCCCAGTTATATGTCTCTTTTTTTTTTTCAGCAGAGTGGCACACAACATAACGGAAGAGGGAGTAGACCAGGATGGGCCGATGGGAGACTGACACCAATAGAAAAAGAAAAAAAGCACTTGTGTGTCATGTACCTTAAGCACTTTTACTACAAGAAGGGTGTTCAAAATCAATTCACAATAACAACAGTTCTACTCTATTTCTACCACTGACATAAACCTGAGTCAGCAATAAAGGAGCTCTCCTTTTATTTCATTTCTATGGAATCTGAAAAAAATATGCCAATGGGAGTCTGTCAGGGAGAGGACTAGGAGGCTCAAGGTGGGATGCTCATGCACTGTCTTGACTAAATAGGGGATGGGGTAGACTGAGGTTTTCATAATTTTTGCAACAGCCACAGATGAGCTGCCTGAGCTCCCTCTCATACACTACACAGTATAGTACAAACTTTATTTTTCCTTCTTCTCTGCCTGCAATTCTAACCTTTAAAAAAAATTAAATGCACTGCAGCACTTTTATAGTTTACTTACTTTAAATTCTGGTTCAGAACCCTTATCTGGATCGATGCTCCCACCAAACTTCCTTCCACCAGACAGACTGAAGTGAACTCCTCACTCCCTCCATGATGACTGAGATGCATGCTGTACCACAGCCTAGGATGGCTCCTCCAGACTCCGTCCAGACTCCCACCAAGCAAGGGCAAGACAGGTTGCACTGATACGGCCACCCATCGACAACACAGACCAAGACTGCGCGTGGCACCACAACACTATGACTGACTTCAGAGGACACCTGACCTGATCCTGCTGCAGTAGCTGCTACTAGACCTTAGGCTCTACCCACACCAGCTACTGCATGTGTTTTCTCTCACTCGCTGTCTCTCTCTCTCTCTCTCTCTCTCAGGTCTCTGGGGCTGCTAATCCTCCAAGTCCTCCTGGATCCCTGGCCCTCTGCTCTGCTGCCTGCTCCTCCTCTCAGTCAGTGTCATCCACCCACTTTGCTGCCTGCCACTCTAGCGGAAAGGTTAAAGAGCTGATGCCCACCCTGCTGCTGGACTACTACTGTACCGAGACAAGCAAGGCTCATTCTGCCCCACAGCCATGACCACACCTCTGCATGGCCCTCTCGTAAGTCCCACTCCCATGCTCCTCCTCACTCATGCCTAGTGGCCTATTAGTACCACAGATGCCCTCCCTGGCTGGCCTTCTCGAGATGAGTCCTCCTCTGGAGGGACCTCTCCCTGCTCCCTCAAGACTGACGATTGCCAGTGACTCAGAGCTTAACTGATGAAGCTCTGTAATCTGCTCTGGATGGTCATCCTACCTATGTGAATGGTCCACAGTGTGCCCAGCTCCCTACCGAGTTCCCCACAGGCTACTTCCATTTCCTGGACTCTGCGACACTTGCAGTGCAGCAGCAGATTGCAATTTGCTGCACTGACCGTCTCCAAATGGCACCTCTGTATGACAGTAAATTTATTTAAAACCTGGTCCAGCCTTAACTGAAAGAACACCGAACCCACGATACAGTTGTTATAAAATGGCTGATGATCTGATCTGATCACACCACCACCTCTCCTCAGTCACCCACTGTCTACCACACTCTCCTCACCACCTTGTGCAGTTCAAGACATTAGGTGCTCCTGTTTCCTCCTTTTCTTTGCCCTCGTTGGTGGAAGTTTGGCGTTCTGAAGCCAGGATGCGTTAATAGGCTGAAAGTCACAGCAGTGCCGCAGTTCAACTGAGAGAAGGATGGTAGAGAAGAATCCCCCTCCCCCCCGAAAAGAAAGTTTACAGTGAGGAGGAAGTGACCATTTAGACTACAGGCAGCTAGAGCAGTCATGAATTTAGACTCAGAAAATACTCTAGCTATGTATGTAACCAATAAAAATAGCTCCACCACCAAGAAAGGATAGCCAGGAGGTTGAATCTGAAAAATGTGAAACTAACTAGGGGTTAATGGGGGTGGCAGTTGGGATGCTCTACTTTACAGCACAACATGTTGGATGTTTAAGGATGTACAGCCTCAAGCTTTAGTGCTTTTTGAATTCACATTCATAGTTTCTAATCTGTCCTACCATTGCACTAACCAGTATATTTCTCTCTTGGCATTTCAACAATCTACACATTTCAAATAGGACAACACGGAAGGGAGGAGGGCTTTTAAAAATATATGCTACTGTTCCACCACCACTAAACTGAAGCCTTCTGGCCACTTCTCAAAATCACATCAGGGAGCCAGCCCACAAAGTAATCAAACTGACACTTACCTACTATTGTGTTGGCCTGGTCAAGTACTTCCTTCTGCCAGGTTATTGCTCTCTCCCGTCAAGTCCCACACACTGTTCTTTCTTTCTTGCTGTGGTTTTGCCTTCAGTTCACTGGCATCCTTGCTGACACCTGGTCTGCGGCCTGGCTCTGCCTCAATCCAGCCGACTCAATTATTTTTCCTTGGAATCCCCGGAGAACCCACCACCTAAGTACGGGTTTGAGTAGGACCCCCACCAGCACCTCATGGTCTTCATCCCCACTCTCCAGTGCTCACGCACTCTTCTTGGGCCCAGGCTCCGGCCCATTGCCAGTCCACGCTGCTGCCGCTCCTGGAATGCTCTCCCTCTCTCTCTAGGCTTCGGCTTCCCTCCTCTGTCTCCGAGACCGAGTCCAACTTCCTCCCTTTTCCATCCTTCCTGACCGGTTCTCAATCACTCGCAGGGTGTCTCCTGCTTCTCAGTGGATGATGGTCAAGATCATCAAGTGGAGGGACAGTCACGCAGCTACCCCGATTGTTGCCCAGCAAACCTGAACACAACACTCTGGTGGCAGTGTTGCAAATTAGTTCCTCTGGTCCACCGCTCTTGCTTCGTTTTCTGCTTTCTACTTGCTCATCAGCTCATGTGCAGCACAGACATCTCCTGGCACCTCCCTCTCTCTCATACATTACTGGAGGACTGGGTGATTGATGCTGAAGAACAGAGCGGAGGCACAGTCTGGTTGGTGGCTGAGGCTGTCCATCCAAAACCACACACTCAAATTTAAAAAAACCTTGCTGTGCACTGTTCGCATGGGATGGGCAGTGAGGAGGATGGAGAGGGGGAATAAAAGCTGTTGCCAGTGAAGGGTGGCTTTGGGGTGGGCTCACACACCTCTCAAATACTTTTTCTACTCTGAAGGTGCGGGGGGAAGGAGGGAGACTGTCAGGCGAGCAAGCAAGTTAACAGTGGAGTCATTGACTTCACAAAAGAAGGACTCCACTCACTTATGACTGCAACTCAGGGCAATTGCAGCTAACTGCAACTGCCTTGAATTGTGACCGATGATTCCAACTGTCAACAGCGGCTCCTGGGTCTAGTTTACAGGCATGCTTTCAGGGACACACAAACAACCCACTTCTTCCCTAGCACTATTGTGTGCACTATTGGTCCTTTTGGGACACTGCCTGGCAACATGGCCAGTTTCCTTGTAAACCCAGCACTCATTTCTTTTCTTGGTTAAGTCTTTTCTTTGTAACCTGAGGCTACCTGGTTTTGGTGGAGGCAGGGAGGGTTTTAGCTGCGCTGAAGGTGCATTTTTCCCTTTCTGTGCTGCCACACCAGCCCCATTCGTTCTCAGAGCAGGTCTGCTCCTGGCATAGTGGTCCGAGAGTTCACCAGCCTTTTGCACTGTTTTGGGATCTCGGTCCTCCAGCCAGGTTTTCAGCTCTGCTGGGCATGCCCCAAAAAATTGCTCTAGCAATACAGCATTTTCAATTCTATCTACAGAGTTTGCTTCAATTCCTTCCCATCAGCATTTTAAAAACTGACATTGTTTAGTGGCTAGCTCCTAGTAGCTCATGTCAGGCCTTCTCCTGAGCTTACAGAATTTAGCTCTGCATGCTTCTGCAGTTAAATCAAACTTTTTTAAAAGTGCAGCTTTAAGTTTGCTGTAATCATTACTGTCCTTTTTGTCCATTTGATCCAATGCATCCTGAGCTTTTCTGGTAAGTAGCGGGATAGCTGGAAGCTCCAGGACACTCTTGGAATATTTGCCTGAATACAACTTTTTTCAAAGGAATTTAAAAAGACATCCATATCCTTCCCCTCGTTAAATTAAGCTTTCAATTTGGAATTTAATTTATAACCCAGTCCTGTAGTTCCAGTTAAACCCAAGCCACTTACCTGCTCTGGTGCTGGTGGTTGGAGTCAGAGCTTCTTCAGTTAATGTTGCCTCTGGCACTCACGCTCTTCACTGTCAGCCTTTCACTGTTCACACTCCATCTTTTCCTCTGCCACTCACTGCTCTCACTCTGCTTCTCACCAGTCTCACTCCACTTCTCACCATTCTTGCACAGCTTCTTGCTGTTCTTACTCCCTCTTCTCCTCTGCAGCTCGCTGCTCTCACCTCTCTTCTCTCTGGAACTCCAGCTCCATCCTCCACAACTCCATCTGCAGCCTGATGGCTTCTGGCTCCAGAATGCTGGTGACCTTCCCCTTCTGCTGTGATCCTTTGCTTGCACTGGCACTGCTGTCTTCCTCACCAGATCGTGACACTGCACTGGCCATTGGCCCCTGCAAGCCCAAAGTTCGGCCCTTTTCAGTCACTGACTGTGACTTGATGCTCTGGGAATCTGCTGCCATCAGTGCATCTATGAGGTTCTGCTTGTTGGCTTTCCCCTCATACTGGACTCCTCTGCCCTGGCACAACTGCCTCAAGTAGTCTGCAGTGTACCCGCTGTAGTTGGAAGCCATCGTCTTCCCTAACTATGGCTACTCTAACTTGCAGTTTAGAAAAAAAACAAAATAGGTAGGAACTTTGACCATAGCAAAATGATATAGTTCTGTTTCTTTAAAAAAAAAATCACTGCCTTATTTTGCAAGTGAGTTGTACAGAATTAAGCTGACACACTGAACTGTTAAAGCCTGTGTTACCAATACTTTTGCACTGCTGCCAACCAAATCTACCAGAAACGCACTCTGCAGGTCAGGCCCTCTGTTCCACAGTGCTAACCTCAGAGCGCAATAGTGTGAACAGGTAACAAATAGGGCAACAATCCTTTCTGCTTTGGGTCCAAATCACCTGTAGTCTCAAGTTCTTGGGGATTCAAACTGTGAACCTTGTGCTAGCATACCCAATTAACAAGCCTGGATACGTACCCACTTGAGGGGGATTCGGTAGGACCCTTTGAGCATGGGCACCTAGCCAGGTCTCCAAACTGAACCCTTAAAACTCTATGAGACCTTAGGTATATTCTTACCTTGTTTCCCAAGCTCAGTAACACCATCAAGATGTTGAACACTTGTCAGACTTAACCACCTATACGTCACTTGCAAAAAGAACTGACAGACACCCAGGCAGTCTTTCAAAGAAAGTGTTCTTTACTAAAACTTGTAAAACAAGTAAGATAAAATACAGAACAAATATCAAAGAGCATACACTCATCTAAAATAAACAGAAAGTTACAAATAAAACAACACTCCTAACATAAAAGGCTTAAATTTCTTTCAAAGTATTACCTAAGTGCATTTTAAAGTTAGAGAGATGTTACCCTCTTCTTTCAGAGCCCAAGAGATATATCACTATTTCCCAGATACTGAATAATTTTCAGGGAGCATCTCCCCTCCTCTTCTGTGAGGTCAGTTAGTCTCTCCCTTACTGTTAATTCACATAATTTCTACCAGGAGGTATTTTAATAAATGTGAACATCAGCAAACAGTCATTTCCTACATATGACAGTCTTTAATCAAACATTTTTTGAACTGGTTGTGGTTCCTGTTCCCAAGGAAGATCAAAGGTTTTTATGACTTTTAACACATTGTTGTTATCATATTGCATGTTCCTCTTGGAAATCATAATTGTTTATAAGGCCTATATCCTGGCAGCTGGTCCAGTTCTAATTCAGACAAAACAGGAAACCTTTAATCAGGTTTCTCTGGTCTTTTCTCAAATCCTGTAGCTTCACTGAAACCTGTGTGTTGGGGGGGGGGGGTCACCCATGGAAGCACAGGCTGACACTGTGTAATATAATCATATACTATATTTTTATATTACAGATATCATACATAATATTAAAGGTTTTTTTCCGTGACACCCTGCACTCATTTCTAAGTGTTGCTGACTTGCCGTTTGCTTTGTGACTTGTGTGCTGCTGCTTTCCCCAACTCTTCCTGGGCCCCCCTTAGTCTACCTCTCTCAGTCTGTTGGTCCAGTGGTTGGTTGTTTGGTGTGAGTTGTCTTTTTATGTCTTTGGGGCTCAGCAGCACTGCTAAAACATAAACGGTAGGTCCAATGAATTTTGTTCCTTCCTGCTCTGTTTTCATTCTCTGATGTTTATGGGTCAGGCAGCTTGGGTGTCTTTATTGAGATATTTGAGTTTACTTACTCAGACTAGTGATGAGTGATAGTAATTACTGTGATACTAAGCCACCTCCAGCCCACATAACAGTAAATTCATGGGGGAAGGGAGGCAAAAACAGACCAACTCTGAACTGATCCAAAAACATCTGTCCTGCTCTTCTCTCTGTGGGCCTACCCTGACCCTTGCTAGTGCTGCCACCAGTCATAATTGAAGTTTGATTGTTAGCTTTATTCTTTTTTATTTACAGTCAGTATTGTGATTGTGTAAGGATGATTTGTTGAAGTGCAGACTGCAGTCCTTCAACTCAGCAGACTCTTTGAGGAGTATAGTGGAGAGGCCAGGGACAGCGTCTGTTTTGTTTCAGATTTTTGTGTATGTATACAGAACTAGAACAAGGGTTGGGTTAATATGAGCTAACAATTACCTATTTCTTGCTTGCAACAAAAGTTTATTTTCTGTAGATGAAGAGATGGGGTGCAAAATGTGTGGCTTGCCAGGGTACCAAAATGCCTTGCTGCAGCACTGGGGTGACATATACACCTTTGTGCACTACAAATAGAGGCAGGTCAGTGCATGCCCCAGAATACCATAGGCCAGCTTAAGTAGAGGTATCACAGTCCTCCCCAACCATCTTGGGGGTTCTTGCTCCACAGTCCTAGTGGTCACCTCATGTTAAGAGGTGGAGTCATTATCACTTGCCCCAGTGCCTGTTTTTTCTTCTCCTGTTGCAGGGTACTCTGTCACCACTACATTTTCACCACTCTGCCCAGTGTTGCTTTCTTGTGACCATTCATAGAACTCAGTCGAACCAGTATTCAAATTTGAAGTTGGCTCTCCAAAAGGGATTGACTCAGTGGAGCTGCTCTGGAACCACTCAATGGGCTCAACCAGACTAGAGTTCAAGTTCGGGGTGGTCCCTTCAAGGGGCATTGTGAGAGCAGCTACCTGTTCAGCACCCTGTCCCACAGGCACAGCTGAGTCCAGTTCCCCAGATTCGTCATCATCCCCTTGTTTCTCAGTCTCTCTTGAAGTAGGCCCTCCCTTTCACAGACCCAGTCTGCAATGTCAGAGGTGTTTCCTGAAACAGTCTAGCCAGTTCTGAAGTGGGATAGAAACAAACAGGTGGACCATCAAACTCTCTTTCTCTCTCATTGGCCGACTCGTCCCCCTCAGACACTTCCTCTACTGAAGCAGTACCACCCTATAGGGAATCTCCATTTTCATTCCTCTGTCATCTGCGTGCTGCAGCTCGAGTGGTTGGAGGTGTGGGAGAATCTACTTTATCAATCGCTGAGCCAACCACCTTCTCACTGATGGGCGGTAGATGATTCTTGTAGAACACTTTGTATCCCCAAGTTTCCCCTTCTGGCTGAATCTTACATACCAGCAACCCCTCCAGTTTCTCTAGTACTACATGTGGTGTGCCTTCCCAGCAGTCAGTGATCTTATGCTTTCCAGGAATGCCCAATCTCCTCAATAGGACTCTGTTGCCTGCACCAAATCTTGTTCCCAGACATTCTAATCATATCTTTCCTTGTTGGCATGGTTCTTCTGCTTGGAACTCTCTCTAAAGGGGCGTTGATCCGTAAGCCTTATGTGATGATGTTCCCCTGTCACACATCTGACATCCCAATCATGTAGGGAAAACACTGTATTTCTTGTTGACTGCTTTTGTTGAACTCAGGCCTTCCACTCCTTGGGGACGGGGGAATCACTCAGGTCAAACGTCTGGGGTCAATACCCGATGGGGTACCTCCTCCAGGAGCAGCCGGCTGTACTACCCTGTCAGCATAGTAGATTTGAGCTAAAGTATAGCCCTTTCTGATTACCACTTCCTTGTCCATCACATTCTTTATGTGCACTGTGACTCTTCTACATAAGCATGCACCTATGCTGGTAAGACACTGGGCTTTACGAGCAGGCCAACTGGAAACCCATGTTCTTCTGGGGCATCCAAAATTATGATCTGGTTTCTACCCTCCTTCTTCAGCCATACCACACTACTTATACTACACTCCACACTGGGTTATAGCACTATTTCTTCTGCATCCCACCTACAGACTATACTCTCTGGTTCGTCTGGTTCGTCTGCTGGGTCTGCCTTTGCTTCCTGTATGCTTCTTTTATTGCTGGGTAGATTGGCAACTCCTTCCCCTGTTGTTCAGCTTTTCAGGCCTGGCAAAGCCAGGCCAGCTGTCCAAACATGTGAGCACTGGCACCCACCAGCAAAGGCACACCATCATCTATATCAGTCTCTGGGCAGATTAAAGCCAGGATCTGAACCGAATCTCCTACTCCAGCCACCTTGGTCAGAAAACCATCCAAACTTTGACATAATTCATACAGGGGTAGGATTTTTCACCTAGTCCCCACACACGTAACCCCTCCAACATTTGCATTTCTAAGTGGGAGATGTTTATCGTAAGCACAAGGACTTGAAGATGATTGTTACCGAGCCAACAATCTAAAATGGCATGTGTGGCCACTCTGTTTATGGTGACTGTAATCTGTTGATGTCCCCACCAGTTGGCACATGTTGAGGGATGCTGAATCTGTGGCTTTTCCTAAAGATTTCCTCACATAAACAGTGGCACTGGGCTTGTTGGGGGCCCCATTGAAATTTTTCTGCAGCTTTGGCTGTCTCCCCAACAACCAATCTCTCACTCAAGCAGGATCTTCCTTGGATCGGCACTCTCTCTGGATATGTCTGTCCATCCCTCCCACTCCTGAAGCAGAAATGTTCTCCTCTTGTGGATCTGGTTGGCTAATTGGCTGCAAGGGGTGGCCAGGGCTCTGGATGACTATGGGGGCCTGGGTACACTAATGGGGCTGGAGCTGAGACAGGTGCAATCGATTGGGCTATAATCATTCTTCATTTGGGGTCCCCTGCCCTTAGCACCCCCAGGTTCTTTAACTCACTGACAGTGTGACATAGTTTCTGAAGGCAAATTTCTATCTGGGGAACCACAGGGGATACCTGGGACTGCACCCCCTAGGACCATCTTTTGGAAGGTTGCTGGGGCTGTCACAATGGGTTGACTAGAGGGACCTTCTGTAGCCCTATAAGAAGCAGCAGTAACTTTATCCAGTGCCTCCCTACACTCCCTTATCAACTCTTTGATCTCAGAGTCTTCAGAGGTAGAGGTAACTTCCTGAACCTGGTTTGCAGCTACCACCACAGGACAGGATCCCCATTGAGTGTCCCTTTGTTCCACCTCCCTAACTTCCCTAAGGAGGACATGGAGGGAGGGGAGATTACTCAGCCTATCCTTCAGGCCCAATTTTAACAATAATAGTTCTGAGTACCAGGTACCTCTTAACACCTGTTCTAACCTGGTCTTATTTAGATCCATAGCCTGTATCCCCCCTTTACAATACACTTTTTGCGGGGCTTTCTCCATTCTTTGCACATATTCCAATAGGAGTTCCCCTCTTTGCTGGCAAGTCACCCTGAATCCACACCACAAATCTTCATAGGTCTCAGTGCGACCAAAACTACTTCAGACCACTGTCTCTGAGGCTAGTGTGGAGGATTATATAGCTGCACTAGGCAACTATGTAATCTTCCTCACTAGCCTCAGGGTCAGCGCTCCAAAGGAGCCAAATAACATCGAGGGCAGGGTCTAGTAAACATTCAGTTAGCCTTCTGTGTTTTTCTCCCTCACTACACTGCCAGTCCTGTAGCAGTGGTATCACATATAGGTTATCCATGACTCATAGTCCTCCTCCCCTACAGGGGTGGGCTTAACCCCTGAAAACATTTTCAGCTTTCTATATAATTCTGAAGGGGCAGGCCCATATCCAGGCCAAGGCCTCACATTTTGAGGAGGGGTCAGTGAGGACTCAGACACTCCCATCCCACAGGAACCTATACTGAACATAGCAACAATGGTCCAGGAATGTGACAGCCCCTCTGACACTAAGACCCCAGGTACCCAGGACAATTCTATAGCATTTTTACATTGCATCAGCACAGTCAAGGTCTCTGAAACAGAGTCAAGCATTTTTCCCCACACTTTTACCTGATCCAGCCTCATTATTATGGACAAGTGCACTTCTATCTCCTCCTCTTCCATCTTGGGGGTACCCCTAAGAGTAAAAGGAATTTCTGGGGATTCTATTTCATACCTTGACTCCATTCCACTAACTTTACCTTTTCTAACTCTCTGGGCCTAACGTAAGGGCCTGGGGGATAGAACTGGGGGTTGGAGAAAGGACAATGAGCTTTCCAGTTTGGCCCTCCATAGTGGGCATGGCTGGTGAACAGAATATCCCAACAGTACCTTCAAAGATGTAGCCTTGGCACCATGTGCCAGTTGGCTACTACTCCTCCCTCATGACCTTCACACAGTTTAAGAGGCCTGAGTCCTGCTACGGTGGTATTTGGTGGTTCTATCCCAAAGAGATAAATAAAATAGTGCAGTGCCTCCACCCAGAGTAAACTGGAGAGGCCCAGGTGGATGACAGGTACAACCCCCTGGGATGCTGTACCTACCCTCCTCCCCTTCCAATCACACCACACACTAGATGCCAAACAGTTTCCCAATACCATATACCACATGCACTTTACAGTTAATTTCTGCAGGCACCTTTCACACAGCAATTTCAAACAATAAAACACAGCTTTATTATGGGAAAAGGCTAGGGTCAGGGTACCTGGAGAAGGAATAGCTGTGAAAGTAAAAATGGTTAGAAATGGTTAAAACAATTAATAACAACTACTGTAGGTCCATAGACCAGACCATCCCAGAGCCCACCCTCACTGGTACCAGTGACTGTCCCTCTGTCCTAACTGGGTACCCATGTTTCTTCAGCTTGCTTGGTGCCATGGGTTGGCCAGTGTTGGGACCCTAGGAACCATGCAGACTGAAAGGTAACAGTTAAATTTTCAGGTAACTTTCAGGAAACTTTCAGGTAACAGGTAGCTTTCAAGTACCTCAAGGGAATCAACAAAGTCCAAGAGGGTAGCATCTTTCAAAACAAGAGGTGCTCAAGAACAAGGGGGTACAATTTGAAGATAGAGGGGGTTTGGCTCAGTGGTAATTTAAGGAAGTATTTTTTCACAGAGATGTTTGTGGATGCATGGAACGGCCTTCCGGAGGAGGTTGTGGAGTCAAAAACAGTGGTGGAATTGAAGCATGCATGGGACAGTCATAAGGCAATTCTAGGGGGTGGGGGCAGAAAGAAGTAGGCTGCTGGTTAACTAGGATCTGCAGCTTATCCATTAGGTAGGGAAATGGGCAGACTGGGTGGGCCAAGCGGTCCTTATCTGCCGTCAAATTCTATGTTTCTATGTTTCTATGTTAAACCTTTACTCCTCTGATTGCCAGGGCAAGTTCTGGGTATTCATAGTCCTGAAGATTTGAGATGTTCCTGGAGCAGAGGGTTTCCACCAGTTCAATCTCAGGGAATTCAGCTCAATAGGGCAGAACAAATGGGCAGCAGTAAGTATTCTGAAGGCTTGAGCTTGGGCTTGACTGAAGGTTTGGCCGCTTGTCTGCTTGATTGAAGATCTTCCAGTTTGTCATCTTAAGCTTATTTAGGCCTGATAATGAACTCCCATGTAAGTCCCACACAACCACAGAGGATGCAGACCTAGGAGTAGCTCCACAGCCCAGCTTCTTCACAGATCCCAGGTGCTCTAGCTCCCCCTGCATGTGCTAGTGGCTCCCTGAAGCTGGCAGACCCCACTTGGTGGGGGTAGCAAGTTCCCCACCTGGCTCTGAAGTAAACTGGGAATTCCCTGGTTTCTCTCAATGTACAGCAAGAACAGTTTCTTCAACTTTTCTGCTTTCCAGCACCTTTGGGCAAGAGATTCCAAACTCCAACTCCAGCTCAATAATTCCTTTCCTCAGCTGGACTTCAACCACAGCAACAGGTCCCTAAAGAACAGGGCACCTGCTCACCTTTACAGTCTCTCTGATTCAAATCAGTATCTACTTTTTCTCTGGCTTACACACAGTTTCTAGTGAGGCTCTTTCCCAGCTTAAATGTGTTCTCTAGTCCCAAACTGGTACAGTATAACTGCAGCAGATGTCTCCACTAAAACAGCAAACTCCAACAAAATGCCTGGAACAATTAAAACAGACGCACAGCTCATCTGAACAGCAAGAATTCTTCTCCTTTACAAACTCCATTTTAAGCCCTGTGAAAGGCCTTTGATGAATTCTCACACAGCACTGAGTCCTCCTGACTTGATCAGATCCCAGAAAACACCGACCCAACTGACCCAAAGAGTCCCTGGGATCTCTCCATAGAATCCTGCCCTCATATTGGTTAGTTTCAGTCATCAATTATATTCACATCACAAGCCCCCTTTGATTGATAATTGGAAAAGTCTCTTGGCACCTGAAAAAATTACACACCTTCTCCCATGAGCCCTCTCAAACACTTCTGGGTGCTTAAATAGCTGATTGGCTGTTCATGTTGGGTTGAAGAATCACAACATTGCTATCAACACACAGTTCCCCTCAGTTCCAGATAGCAGTCTCCACTTTATAGAGTTCCTGTAGCCAAACCAAACACTTATATGGATTAAGTGCTCCACAGCCTTATAGCCAGCTTTCCCCTTTATTATCTGACTGCACAATTACAGATTTTAAGTCCACTACTGCCCACGCTAGCTCCGTTGTCATAGTCACCCTAGAGCAGTGATCAGTCCCATTACTATTTATGAGTGCCCTCATTAATGTTAATAGCCCCCGATCTTAACAATTCTGTCACTCTTCAAAAAGTCCACCTTGCCACCTCTCATGGGCTTCCCCCAGGTGTTTGACCCATGTTTACCTCAGCTAGAGGATCGACAACACAAGGGAGAATGAGACAGTTGTGAAGTCACAATAGTGGCGAGGAATGGGCTGGTGATACTGCGCATGCATGGCTCTGGCAGACCGCACCAAAGTGTGAAATGGGTTACTCGCTCCGCAATTAGAACCCCCGGCAGCCCCATTGGGACTGAAGACAGTGCAGGATGCCAGTGGAAAATGTCCATAGAAGGTAAGCCCCCATGGAGGGGTACATATTTAATTACCCTGCCTCTAGTGGGTTAGCTGTTTCCTAGGAAAATGGAAAGATAGCCCAGGGCTCAGGGCATGCGTCATCTGAAGTGAATAGCCCTCCCCAAATAAAAAGATACTAAAAGTGGGTGAGATTTTAGAATTTCCCTGCAAAGACATGTGTATAAATACTAATAAGTAAAATAATACAGGACTGGTGCCCTGTTTTGAAATGGAGAAATAATTAGTCTTTGAACAGTTACAATGTTTGTGTAACTATTTATAACACAGCATTTGACGTAGGGAACAAACACGTTTCTTCCTATTTGCATCTAACTGTTGACCTTTAACTGTTAAAAGAAAATTTTGTTTAAAAGGCTGTTTCTCAGTGCAGCAAGAGTTTCCATTCTCTTACCTGGGAGACTGTGGGTGGTTTAGGTTGCAGACTCTCAGCAGCCAGCCAGTTGCTCTTTCCCTATAGGCCTGTCCCCTAAAGTTATTGGCTTTATTGAACCTCAGATCAGAGAGTTCTGTCAGTTAAGGGGGAGGTTCCTTATAATTTAAAGGAAATATGCTAAAACCTTTTTGTAAAAATGAAGATGAATCGTGTTTACATACATTTTGTAGTTTTTCTGTTGTAATTAGTATTTAATTATCTCAAGGGCTGGGCAAAATTTATCTTCTGCCAGCAATATTCTGGCAAAATTCCAATTTCATTTCCATAAAATTTTGTGAGATTTTCCACAAACTTTTGCGACATTTCATCAAAACTATTATTTCCATCTAATTTTGAATGTGTTTGTCCACATTGCATTAAGTTTGATATGATGACTTTACCAAGGTCCAATATATATGCATACCAAATTTCCAATTTCTGTTCTTAAAAGTGACTGAGATATAAGCCTCCAAATATTTATTGTACAATTATGTAAACTTCAGAGTTTTTGCCCCTATAACTTTAAAACTAGAGAACTGGATACCACCACGTCTGTTAGCTTCATTGACCCTATATATTAGGGTCTGAGGCCACCCCGTGGCCCAGTGAAAGAGCATTGCACTGCCATGCTGATGACCTAGGATTTGAAGCAAGTCCAGAAAGTAATTTTAGGAGGCAGGTCATAGTCAAGAAAACCATTGCTCAACAGTGTATTTCTGTCAGTGAGGGCTGGCAGCAGATTCCACTAACACAGGTACCTTGTGGCTGGGCCAGAGAGCTTGTTCTTGCAGCAGGGGATGTTGTAGCTGTGCGAGGCTGACAGAGGTAAGACAACCACCAGGGGAGGTGGGAGGGAAAAACAGGAGAAAAACCAGGCAGCCAACTGAATTATGGTTGGGTTCAGTCTGATCAGGGTGCATCCCTGTGAACGAGTTATACTGTATCTCTGAGAGATATAACTGCTGGATGGAGAAAAAAACGATCAAGAATAATAGAATCATAGAAAGCTGCTGTCAGAAAAGGACGCCTAGGCTTATTCAGGCAGCCCCTAACCCCCCCACCCTAGGAAGATTCCCTCTGTCCATTTGCAGCCTGCACTCTGCCCACCAGTCCCATGTGCCTGCCCCAGGCCCTCTTAAAACTCTCCAATGTATCCACCTGCCATCCTTTCCATCAGCCTGTTCCATGGCTGTATCACCCTATTGGTGAAGAACTTCCTCCTGATGTCCCCTCTGAACTTGCCCACCTCCAGTTTGAGGGTATGTCCCCCAGTGGAACTTGTACAATATGGATAAAATCAGGCTGTGTGTGGCATTGTGACTGAAGCATTTGGGCATTTTTAATCATGCTGGAGCATGATGTTGGGCATCACTGTTGTAGGAGTGCTGGAGGAGCACTGCTGGGCCATAATGTTTTTTTTTTGTTTGTTTTTTCAAGTTTATTGGAGGAAATAACTCCGTTGAGCAAGCTCATTCACAAGGCAGTCCTGAGACATATAAGTAGACAAGTATACATTGTATAATAGCAACTTCAAATAACAACATCATGGTAATTAAGTACAGTTTTGGAAATGTGGTACATCATGCTTAATTAGGAAATAACCCGATAGGTAATAAGCCTAGAGTGAAGAAAAAAGGAATGAGAATGAAGAGTGGAATGTGTATGAAGAGTTAACAGCCATAAAGTAGGAAAATGAAAGTATGGAGGAGCAGGAGGGAGCTAGAGGGCTAGAGGGTGTGGGGGTTGGGGTAATTTGAGTAGGGAAAGGAAAAATAGAAATTGAGTGAGGGGTATGGGGTAACAAGATAAAGTTAGGGTAGGGGTAGCAGGAGGGGGTAGGTGGGAGTAAGAGAGACTGGGAAATGGAAGACTAAAGGTAAGTGCAGGTAAGGTGACTGAGTGGTCAGACTAAGGAGAGCAGTAACTGCTTGCTGTTTGCTGCATCAGCAGCTGGAGTATGAGTTCTGTGGCAGTTTCTGTGCCACATCAGCTGGAGGAGAGGGTGAGCTGAGGTCCATATCAGTGGCCAAGAGAATGCCAGAAGGCATGGCTGCATCAGTGGCAGGAGGAGGTGATGAACGCTTTTGGCTCAGCCAAAGGGGAATAAGCCAATCATGATGTTCCAGGTGGGAGCCAATAGGAGGCACGAGAGACACAGTGTGAATTTCCAAATTGTTGCCAGGCTATAAATCTAAGCCCAGCTGCAAGGCCAGCAGACTAAGGAGATCTATAACTGCTTGCTGTTTGCCGCATCAGAGGCTGGAGGAGGGGTTCCATGGCAGTTTTCGTCCAACATCAGTGGTGGGAGAGGGACAGTAAAGGGCCCTATTGGTGGCCAGGAGAATGCCAGAAGGCATCACCACATTGGTGGCAGGAGGAGGTGATAGGCACTTTTGACCCGGCCAATGGGGAGCAAGCCAATTGTGAGGCTTCCGGCAGGAGCCAATAGGAGTGTGAAGTTTCAAAATTGCGGTCAGGCTATAAATCTAAGCCCAGTTGCAAGGCCAGAAGACTAAGGAGAGCTGTTACTGCTTGCTTTGTATTTTCTCCCACGACCCGGCCCCACACTGTCTCCTTATTAAATGGCCTTATTGGGCTCCTCCCAGTAAACTGAACTAATAAGGAGGGGGCAAGGGAAGGGTTTGGAGGGGATAGAGTCAGCAGGAGTGAGTGGAGCTTCAGGAGCTGAAGTGGGCATACAAGTGCAGCTGGAACTATAGCTGGAGACACACAACTACAGCTGGCACTACTACTTTTAAAGGTACTGTTGTTTTTTTCTTTGGCTGGGTTGTACTCAGGCATTGTGGATTGACTTTTGGTATAGCTTTGGGGATGTTGATCTGACCCTGGTCATCTGACTCTGTAAGAAGCATTGAAAAGATTGGTAAAGTCACATTATATGTAACTGATAGCATTCACATAGGCTGCAAATGGGGGGAGGCTTTAGCATCTGAAGGGATTGTCACTGTCTGCTGGATGAACGGTGGTAACTTGGTAGGGCTGTTTGGAGGGCAGCAAGGAGCAATTAAGAAGAGATGTTCTTAGGACTGTATCACTATAGTGAGGAAACTATAAAACAGAGGTGGGATCCACTGAAGAGGTGGAAGGGGTACACTCTAATGTCTAAGGAATTAGAGGACAGTAAGGGGTAGCATTAACCATTGTGGGTATTATGAGGGTTAGAGAGACATTGAAGTAGGCAAATGGAGAGTGCTAGGGAAGGACACACTAGGGGTGGAGGGGCATTAATGGGAGTGGGAGCGGACAACGCAACCGTGAGTGGTACAGAAGGCAGCAGAATGCTAGGGGGGCAAACATTGGTAGACTAGTGAGCTGTAATGGATGTGGGGTGGCAATCTGAATGAATATATTGTGGAAACTGGGAGGGTGTCCAATCTGTCACAGACTGAGGAGTCTGGAGGAAGAAGTGCTGAGACTTGGTAGAGTGTTGGCATGGATGGGGGGGGGCGGAATCCGGAACAGAAGGGCCTCTTCCACGGAGTAACATGAAGATGCAGCATGGGAGGAACACTGGTTCAATGGAGGGGAATGGGGAGGGGGTGCGGTAGCAAAGTGAACAAGAGGTCTAGCATTGGAGGGAAGGATCAAGTCAGGAGGAAGGAGGCAAAGCATATCAATGCAGAGGGGGCAGGTAATAGATTTGCGGTGCTAGTGACATTGGAGGAGGAAGGGGTGCAGGATCTTCAGGAAGGGTCAGGAGAGGGGAAGGGAGAAGAATGCACAAGAGACAACGGTCCGTCAGAGGAGTGTGGCAGAGGTAAAGGGGGGAGAAGCATAGCTGGAAGGGAAGATGAAAGAGAGCAGTGGTATAGGGAGAGAAGCAATGCTGATAGGTAGGATGTGGTGGTCAGAGCAGAGGAGGGAAGCCAAGGGTGAATGAGATGGATGGGGATGACAGTGGGAGAGCAGTGGGGGGGAGGGGACAGGTCAGGGGTGGAGGGGGGAGCCATAGGGAAGACGGGTAGAGTTAAAAATGTAGCAGACTCGAGAAATAAGTACCTAGGTAAAAGGGTGGGGATGAGGAATGAGGAGGGGGATGTACTAGTGCTGGAAGATTCCATACTAAAAAGGATCAGGTGGGGCAATAAGAGGGAAAGACATACCTGGGTTAACGGTGAGGAGGAGGGGCAGTCAATTCTTAAGTGCGCAAGGAAGGGTAGGAAGAAACTGATCTCATGGTGCATGTGGGCACAAATGACCTGGTGGGGGAGACGGTGCAGGTAGTGAGGGAGAAGTTTGAGGAACTCAGTAGGCTGTGTGAGGAGATGGGGGAATCGGTGGCCTACTCACAGGTGCTCCCAGTGCCCTGTGCGAGTACGGTGAGGAAAGGAAGTACTGGAGAGTTCAACATTTGGCTGGGGGAATGGTGTCAAGCCAAGAGGTATGGGTTAGTGGGTGGCTGGGGCAGAATCTGGGACAATAATGATCTATATGCAAAGGACAGACTACACCTGAGCAGGGAGGGGAAGTGGGTATTAAAGCAGAGGATAGAGGGGTACATAGCAACAATGGTGGATTTAAACTAGGTGAGGGATGCGTGGCAGAAATCCCACAGAGGGGAGCCAAACGAGCTCACCTGCCCAAGCTATCAGGGAGGGAATCGGGGTGGCACAAGAGAGAATTAAGAGGGTGGAAATCAGGGAAGGGTAGGAAATGGAACAGGTTGGAGGGTGGTCTCACTGAATGCAAGAACCCTAGGAAACAAATCAGCTCAGTTACAGGCTCTCTTGTCTGTAGGGAAGGTGGACATCGTGGTCATAAAGGAAACATGGGCCACACAGTACCAGGAATGGGATATGATGATCCCAGTGTATAGAATATTTAGGAAGGATAGGGCCAAGGGGAAAGGGGAGGGCATTGCAATTTATGTACTGGAGGGTATAAGGTGTACAAGGGAGGATGGCAGGACAAAGGCCCTATGGATGCTGTTTCAGGACTCGAAAAGTAGGACACTGGGGATGGGGGTAGTGTACAGGCCACCAGCATCAAGTGGATGACCTGGGCAGAGAGTTAGTTGAGCAAATTAGAAGGGTCTATAGGAAGGGGAACATGGTGATGTTGGGGGACTGCAACCTACCTGGGGTGGATTGGAGCACCCCAACCACCATGAGTGCAAAGGAGAAGTTCGTATCACAGGCATTTCAGAACAGCTTCCTGGTGCAGTTATTCCATAAGCTGAATAAGTTGGAAAAGACTCTAGACCTGGTACTATCAAATTGGAAGGCTGTAAGGGATCTGGGGGTGGAGGACCCTCTGGCCATTAGTGACTACCATTCAGTGTGGTTCATGCTCAATATGGGTAGAGAAGCAGGAGGCATGGGCACCACATTGATTGAATTTAAGGGGGAGGACTTTAAAAGGATGTGGGAAATTATGGGACGGCATCTGGCGGGAATTCAACCATGCATGGATGCTAGTCGGAAATGGGATACTATTAAACAAGAGCTGGCAGATGCTACTGGGTCATGTACTGGGATATACAGTAAGAAGGGAAGGGCAAAGACGCCCAGCTGGTTGACTCAGGAAGTCATGGAAAGGGTCAGAGCTAAGAGAAAAACATTTAAGAGACTCAAGAAATCGGCAGGGGAGATGACAAGGATGAGTATATGAAGAAGTCCAGGGAGGTTACCAAGCTAGTCAAAGCAGCCAAAACTTCTAGAGAGCTGAGACTGGCACAGGGTATTAAGGATAGAGAAAGGGACTTCTTCAGATACATCAGAGAGAGAGAAGGAAAAACAAGGACCAGATTGTGAGGATTAAGAAGGATGGGAGGTGGGTGGAGAAGGGGAGGATCAGGTACAGGCACTAAATGAATACTTCTGCTCTGTGGTCATGAAAGAGAAAGGGGGGCAGATACCTCATGGGAGGACTGGAGTGTGCACGGGGAAGGGGTGACTGATATAATGATTACAGTGGACAGGGTTCTGGAAGGATTATGGGCACTGAGGATGGACAAGGCACTGGCACCAGATGGCATTCACCCTAGGGTACTTAAGGAACTAGTGGAGATCCTGACAGGACCACTGGTTGACCTTTTCAATACATCCCTGGACACAGGATGCATACCACAAGACTGGAGGAAGGCCCATGTGGTGCCCATTCACAAAAGTGGCCCAAAGGATGAACCAGGCAACTACAGGCCAGTGAGCCTCACATCAAATGTGGGAAAGCTCATGGAGACAATCCTAAAAGAGAGGTTAGTGACCTTTTTGGAGGACAATGGACTCCAGGACAGTCAACAGCACAGGTTTGTCTCAAGTAGAGCCTACGAGACAAGCCTAATTGAGTACTTTGACTAGGTGACCAGGAAACTGGTCAAGAGCCATGCGGTGAATGTCCTGTATTTGGATTTCAGCAAGGCCTTTGATTCTGTGCTGCATGGGAGGCTGGGGGAGGAGCTAGAATATATATAGGGCTGGGAGCAAAGATGTTCAGCTGGATCACCAACTGGCTGAAGGGAAGGCAGTAAAGGGTGATAGTGCGGGGGGGGACTCTCATCACCGAGGCATGTAACAAGCGGTGTACCACAGGGATCAGTACTGGGACTGGTGCTGTTTGGGATATTCATAGCTGATATCTCACATGGGATCTGGAGTAAGGTCAGTCTGTTCGCAGACGATACAAAGATGTATGCTGTGGTAGATGACATCGAAGGGTGGAGGGGGCTGCAGGACGACCTGGCCAAACTACAGGAGTGGTCAGAATCATGGCAGTTTGGATTCAATGCCAAGACTTGCAAGGTGCTGCACTTCAGAGCTAGGAACGAGGGGAAGAGCTATCAGCTGGGAGAGGTACAGTTGGAAAGCACAGAGAAGGAAAAGGATCTTGGGGTTCTTATAAAGGGGAGAATGAACAACTCAGCTCAGTGCAGGAAGGCGGCAGCTAAAACCAAAAAGATGGGGTGTATAGCAAGGAGAATCTGCTCCAGAAATAGGGAGGTAATCTTACCCTGTACAGGTCATTGATCAGGCCACACCTGGAGTACTGTGTGCAATGCTGGCACCCATTCCTGAAGAAGGACATTGGATTGTTGGAAGGGGTACAGCATAGGGTGACTAAGATGATCCAGGGATTATAGGGAATATCCTATGATGATAGGCTGAGTGAGCTAAACAAGTATACCCTAGAGGAGAAATGGGATAGGTGGGGTATGATTGAAACCTTTAAATACTTAAACGGGAAAGACAAGACCAATACAGAAGATATTTTCCAGATTAGAAGAGGGAGGGACACAAGAGGGTATCAGCTGAAATTGGAGGGGGAAGATTCAAGAGGGAAATCAGGAGGCATTTTTTACAGAATGGGTGGTAGACAAGTGGAATACTCTGCCCGAGGAGGTGGTATCCAGTAGGATGGTGGGTGGTTTTAAGAGGGGTTGGGACAGAATGCGGGGGGGGGGATTAATTATGAAGTGGGGAAGGGAGTGTGGGGTAGCTGCCAGTTGAGGGGCTAGCTGCACAATAAAGCAGACTCAATAGATCGTGGGGCCTGTTTCTGTTGACATTTAGTATGTTTGTATGTGATAAGTGCATTGTGAAAGTTAAATTCCACAAGTGGAATTCTACTGGTATTACCTATTATGTGTTCATGAATTTTTTAGCACATTTTGCCTGTTAATAATTTCTAAAGTATCCACAATAATTTTTAACCTGCTAAACCACATTTATCCAACTTAATTAGATTACAATACATATTTACTTTGGTATGTATGCCAAATCTTGAGTGTATACCTGCAATAGCAGAGGAGCTATAAACATCCAAATATTTTAAACATTTTCACACAATTTAACAAATAATTACGTTGTGAAATTTTGAACTCCTGTAGCTTACAAGTCACAAAACCAACTAACCCTGTATTTAGTAGTTTCCAAAACTCTTCCAAGAAAGTATACCTTTTGGACCCTATGCACTAACTACATGCGAAACGCACATAACTCACCCATGCCAGTCCTCACCCGTGTGCAGATGTGCACAAGCCAGCATTCACATTTGTCAGACACTGGAACATGCCCCGCCCCTCAGCACTCAGCCGTGTGGTGGAGAAATGTGGCAGTATGGGGGTGGAGTTCAAGACACTGGTGGGCATCCAATGAGATGCCCCTCCCAGGTTCCATAGTTGATTCTATCTGTGCCTGTGCAGGGGATTCTAGGATGCAGCACACCATCCAGGGAGTAACAACAGGCGTTTGCCCAAATGGACACCCCTAACCCCCCCCCCAGAGAGCACAGTGTGCTGGTGCAGTTGTGTGCCATTGGATCCTGGTGCTGCTGTACCCCACTGGTAACCTATGGGGGGAAGCACCAAATATTTAAGACAGGCTTCCCCCTGGCACAGTCATGGCTGGTGCTATGCACCTTAGTGTGTAGCACAAGGCATGCCCCCAACACACTCTTGGCATGGCATGGCACTAGCCAGGGGATCCAGTGCACAGGGCACTTGCATACCTATGAATGAATGCCTTCACACTCTGATGGACTGGAGCAGTATGCTTTTGGCTAGACTGGACTCATGGGAAAGTGCAATGACTAGAGAGACCCCTCCTTGGCAAGGATCCTCCATAGTGTAACCTTGGTAACATAGAAACATAGAAACACAGAATTTGACGGCAGATAAGGACCGCTTGGCCCACCTAGTCTGCCCATTTTCCTACCTAACAGATAAGCTGCAGATCCTAGTTAACCAACAGCTTACTTCCTCCTACCCACCACTAGGACTGCCTTATGTCTGTCCCATGCATTCTTGAATTCCCCCACTGTTCTTGACTCCACAACCTCCTCAGGGAGGCTGTTCCATCAATACACAAACCTCTCCGTGAAAATATACTTCCTCACATTACCTCTGAGCTGTCCCCCCTCTATCTTCAAATTGTGCCCCCTTGTTCTTGCACATCTCTTTTTTTGAAAGATGCTACCCTCTTGGACTTTGTTGATTCCCTTGAGGTACTTGAAAGTTTTGATCATGTCCCCTCTCTCCCTTCTTTCCTCAAGGGTATAAATATTAAGCTCCTTTAGTCTTTCTTCATATGTCTTCTGGTGCAGACCCTGCACCATTTTGGTTGCCCTCCTCTGGACAGCCTCCACTCTGTCTATGTCTTTGCGGAGATGGGGTTTCCAGAACTGCACACAGTACTCCAGATGGGGTCTCACCAACTGTCTGTACAGAGGGTTAACAACTTCCTGTTTTCTACTATTGATGCCTCTTCCTGTGCATCCCAGTATCCCCCCAGCCTTCCTTACTGCCTTCTCACATTGCTTGCCCACCTTTAGGTCATCTGATATAATTACCCCCAGGTCCCTTTCCATTTTTAATGTTGTTAGTATATCACCCCCCATTGTGTACTCTTCCCCTGGGTTTTTGTTTCCCATGTGCATTACCTTGCACTTCTTTGCATTGAATCTGAGCTGCCATACATTTGACCATTCCTCCAACCTTGCCAAGTCCCTTCTCATCCTTTCCACTCCATCTTGTGTATCAACCCTGTTGCAGATCTTTGTGTCGTCTGCAAAGAGACATACTTTTCCTTCCAGTTCCTCTGCAATGTCACTTACAAAGACATTAAAAAGGACCAATCCCAGTATTGAACTCTACGGAAGCCCGCTAGTAACCCTCTTTCCTTCACTGTGCACTCCATTTACTACTACCCTTTGCGTCCTGTTGTCTAGGCAATTTTTTTATCCAGGCTACCATGTTGGGGCCCACTCCAAGGCTGGCTAACTTGAGTATTAATCTTTTGTGTGGGACTGTATCAAATGCCTTGCTAAAATCTAGGTAGGCCATATCCACAACCCCTCCCTGGTCTACTACTTTGGTCACCCAGTCAAAGAAATCTATTAGATTTGTCTAACACGACCTTCCCATCGTGAATCCATGCTGCCTTGGGTCCTGTGCCCCACTGGCCTCTAGGTACTCAACAATTCTTTCCTTCAGAAGTGATTCCATCATTTTTCCTACCACTGAGGTCAAGCTAACTGGTCTGTAGTTTCCTGCCTCTGTCCTGCTCCCACTTTTGTGAAGAGGAATCACATCTGCCCTCCTCCAGTCCTCAGGTACCAACCTATCCTCCCATGATTTGTTAAAGAGAGTAGTCATGAGTCACCAGTTCTACCTTTAGTTCTTTTAGAATTCTTGGGTGAATCCATCAGGCCCCATTGCTTTGTCCACCTTCAATTTTATTAGTTCTTTCAGAACCCTTTTTCTGTAAATGGACTGGTATTGCTCTCCCGTCTTCAGAGTGCTTCTTGTTTGGCTTAGGTACCTCCTCCTCTTCCTTTGTGAATACTGAGCAGAAATATTCATTCAATATCCCTGCTTTTCACTGTCCCCTCTACTCACATTCCCTTCCCTTTATTAAGCCTCAGTATCCCTCCTTGGTCTTTATTTGTCCCCTAATGTACCTATAAAAGGTATTATCCCCCTTCTTAACAGAATTGGCTATCCTTTCCTCGGTTTGGGCATTTGCTATTCTGACTGCCTTCCCAGCCTCTTTCTGCTTTAACTGATAAAGTTCTCTGTCCAGCTCCTTCTGTGTTTCCCTATATTTCCTGAATGCTATCCTTTTCTCCATAACCTTCCCTGCCACCTCTTTTGAGAACCATAGCGTTTTTTTCCTTCGTTGTGTTTTATTGATTTGCTTTACACAAAGGTTTGTTGCCTCTGTGATGGCTGTTTTGATCACTCCCCATTGTTCCTCCACCCCTCCTTCTTACCTGTTTGCTAGTGCTTTTCTAAGGCACTCTCTCATTTTCCCAAAGTCAACCATCCTAAAGTCCAATACTCTTGATTTTGTATGGCTTGATTGTATGGCTGTGTTTATCGTGAAACACACTGTTTGGTGGTCGCTTGTTCCCAGATGGCTACCCACCTCTAAATCTGAGATTCTTTCTCCGTCCCCTTTGAGAGTACCAGGTCTAAGATTGCTCCCTCCCGAGTGGGTTCCAATACTAGCTGTCTGAGGCATGTCCCCTGAAGAGCATCAAGAATAACCCTGCTCTTGGATGTGCCTGCAGCAAAGGTGCTCCAGTTAACATCTGGCATATTCTGGTTCCCCCATCAACAATATGTCCCCTTTTTCTGCCATTCTAAGGAAGCCTTCTATCATTTCATTGTCCATTCCCTCCCCCTGAGATGGAGGTCTGTATACAACCTCCGTGCTGATTGTGGTGCCATTTCCTGTCTCCAGGGTGACCCAGAGTGCCTCATCTGCTCCCTGTTTACTCTTTAGTTCTGATGCTTTGATCCCTTCCTTTACATAGAGGGCTACTCCTCCTCCTCTTTTACCCTCCCTGTCCCTCCTGTAGATTGTGCATCCTGGAATGTTGACATCCCAGTCATGGTTCTCTGTGTACCATGTTTCTGTGACTGCCGCAATATCCAGGCAACCCTCTTCCATCAAGGCCACTAGTTCAGAGAGCTTGTTACACAGACTATGGGCCTTGGTACTCATCACCCTCCACTTTTTGATAGCCTTACCCTTTTTGCCCCATTTCTGTCCTTACTGCCTTTGCCTTTTTTTACATTTACCTCTGTCCTGCTCCCTAATAACTTCTCTACCTTGGTGTTTACCTCACTAAGTGGGAAGCAATGCTCGGCACTTAGGCTTCACTGGTGGAGACAACAAAAAAAGACAGCCTCTGAAGTAGGCAGACCTGAAATAACTGATTTATTACTTGTATCTGTCAAAGTGTCTAAAGACTGCCAAAGCAAATGAATTGTACATCCTGATGACTTTTACCTAAATTCCTGCCTGCCGTGTCCTTCATCAGCAACCACACTTCCTGTTTCCAACTTGTCTCTTACTTCTATTCTGCTAGTTCTCCGAGGTATTTATCATCATTAGACATTTCCGTCAAACTGACTGACATTTAACACCTTCTTCATTTTATTTTGTTTTACTTTTGTGGCTTTCTATTTCTGGTGCTCTGTCAGATAAGGGCTGTGACTGCGTCACTTCAATGACAACAGTTTTATGTGTTTCATACCTCTCTCTCTCTCTCTCTCTCTCTCTCTGTGTCCTCCCCCCCCCCCCATCCTTCTCTCTCTGTTTTTGCAGTAAATACTTAGCTACATTTGGCATATTATTTCATTCAAACTCCTTGAGTGCAGTGGTTGTGTTTCTGCATATTCACAGGTGCCCCCTGTGCCATGCATAGTAAATAGTGTGATTCTGTTGAATACATCACTGTGCCCATGCAAATGAAGGAGCTGTCTTGCACACAAGGTGCAGTTGTACATTGAGCATGGTTTGGAACCACTAAAAGGCTGCTAAGGCAGTGCTATTTAATGCTGCCAAAACCCTGCTTTTATCATTGTTCATAATGCTACACCCCTAGCTGCAGTGATAATAATGACATCTCCCCTTCCTGCATGATCACCCAATTTAAATAAGGATATGAACTCCCCTGGTAGTGCAGCGGTACCACCACCAACCTGATCCCTGATTACAGTAAGAATATAAGTTACTCTAGTGGTCCAGTGGAACCCCGTCCCATCAGATCCCAAGATGTTGTAAAATATGCATGGCAATCTGGTGGCACCTCCCTCCCATCTGCCTGATCTCCAGAAAAATATGGGGAATTTCTTCCCAGTAGTCTACTTATAATCCCTTACCAGTCCACAAGTACATATGAAGAGGCTTTTCCCTGTTAGTCCTGTGGTACCCCCCCGCCCCTTCCCCAAGTAGAATATGAAAATGTTCTTCGCTGGTACTCTAGTGGTACTTGCCTGATCACAGTTATAACATTTATTACTCCCACCACCCTTGCCAACACACCACTCAGCATACCCACCCACATCCCCTGTCCATCCCCCTTTCCGTCCATTAGGGTACCGGCATTACAGTGCTGGGTCATTACACCATCAAATGCCAGATTCACCACCCCCTTCCTGGGTTCCCCCCCAGAGTTAGTATCATTAGAAAGGGTGTGTGTGGTGGGGGCACAGCCCCCTGCAAAAAGAGAAGATGGCGACTTTGCCACTTGGCACCTTAATGACTGGGTGCACTGCTGCCAGAGCTCTGAAGTGGTGGAACTGTCAATCCCTGATTCTTCCGTCTATTAATCAGACCTGATCTGCCCAGAAATCTGTGGATGGTGACCAGCACAGACCCTTCACTTAGGGCTACCACCTGTCCTGATTTTTGCAGGACAGTCCTGATTTGGGCAGCTGTGTCCTGCAAAAAAACAGGAGAAATACTAAATGTCCTGATTTTACAGTAGGAAAAATATTTTCTAACTTTCCACTAAATGTTCTGGAAAACTACAATAGCTTAACTAAAATCCCTTAAAATGATAAGAAACAATAGAAGCAACTAAGAAACTACAATACTTAGCCTTAATTCTGATTATATAGAGAAAACAAGTACTTTGCATCAGTCGAGGTTAGGTACTGTCCTGTAAAAAATCATGTTTCAGTAAGAAATGTCCCACTTTGGGCTTCTTAAAAGGTGGTAACCCTACCTTCACTCGCAATCTTTGCTAACTATCTGAATGACAGGGTGGGTGTACATACAAACTGTAGCAACACCTGCTCTGCAAGCCACTGTTGACAGTTCTGATTTGATACACATGAGGCAACCCACCCACTTGTTTTGTTGAATCAAGAAGCTCTACAAGGGAGTGAACAGGTTTTTATGGAGACGCCACTACTCTCTAGGTACCTCATCAGAAGAGTCACTGCTCCTGATCTGCTGCAAATGTGCTTTACCACAGGCACCCTGTTACACCGAATATTGTGTTTTCACAACTGTTAATTTACTGTACTTATTGCACCATATTTTATTGCCTACCCCCTGCCCAGTGCATATGGAAACAAGCTGTTACTAGCTCAGTATGTTGTTTCTGATAAAACGTTTGAAAGAAAGATGGGGCATAGTGTCCTTTTCTGCCAGCAAAGTTAAATGTTTCTATGTTCTATATTCAAGTAATACAGATACTGTATATGTTCAAACACAGAACTATGGGAAATGTATTTTGTTCTACACAGTCCACACAGCATATATAATGCATATTGTACAGTTCTGTTTGGGATACTGAGAGCAAGCAAGCAAGCAAACATTAAAGGAAAACTATCTGTTTCCATTCCAACAGACAACTTTTTTCATGTAGCTATTAGAGATATTTGTGATTGCTTTAGTTTATTTTCACTGTTTATACTAGCTCCTATAACTGCCCGGTTCACCCAAATCAGTGTTACAGTCATTTTGCTGACACTGGTATGGGTGCAGGCAATATGTCATCCAACATTGTTGTGCTTGGCATCGCAGCTCCTGGAATGGAAAGCGCCAAAGCTCTGTCCCGGGAAATAGTCATGTTGTTGGGGGGGGGCTCACCCACCACACCTGCCACAACTAACTGTAACCTTCTCTGGGGCATTCCTGCCCCAGAGGGGACAGAAATTGTGTGGTCACATAGGGTGGCATGACCAAGGGGTGATCTTAAATCAACATCGCCCCTGTCATCGTCACCCTTATTGCGGTGCCCTAATTGCAGCGACAAAATTCAGTCACCATTCTAATGGTATACCTAACTGTCCTTGGGGTCTCCATTTTCTGGTTGCTGTAATCTTACTGTCCTTGAAAGTTGCATTAGCATATGAGCACATGATGTGTTGGCACTCTTTAGACTCCAAAGCATTCATGTCTGCTTAATTATAGTACAACAAAACAAGTTGCAACAAATTGTAAAATGCCACATTTAACTTACCTTTGCAAACTGTCAGAGTTGTAATACAGGATTTTTCCTTTTAAACTGCATTCAGTTTGTGTGTTTGCAGAAGTTTTTTTCAGGATATTTGTACTTTCAGCATAGAGATACATGGTATAAATGGGTGATGTGACATTATGTTCTCATATGCTAATGCAGCTGTCATGGACAATGAGATTTCAACAACCATAAAATGGAGACCCCCAGTATAATGACAGGGGAATAGCAGCACTGCTGCTCAGATAGTGCCTCCATGCATCCAACTGTGCTCCATCAGATAGCAGCACTAGCCAAGCGGGATCCAGCTGTATTCAGAGGTTGGATCCCAGGTTGAATACCACATTATCCAACATCAGATCCAGGGATCTGACATCAGAGCCCTGTGTTGGATCCCAGTGGGATCCGGGCAGGGGGGACCTGGATCTGGGTGGATCAGATCCATGGTCAGATAGTGCTGTTGTCTGACTGGATCCACTATCCAGCCAAACAGCAGGTATTTGGTGGTATCCTAATTGCTAGGATACTGTCCAAGCAACACTACTAGCATGAACAGTGAGCACA
Organism: Neoceratodus forsteri; assembly: GCA_016271365.2. Taxonomy (NCBI): domain Eukaryota; kingdom Metazoa; phylum Chordata; order Ceratodontiformes; family Ceratodontidae; genus Neoceratodus; species Neoceratodus forsteri. The sequence goes on from CM028130.1 coordinate 1,133,883,698, forward strand.
AACTAGAGTAAACATGTATATTCCTAACAGCTACAGGAAAGGAGTTGCCTGCTGACATGGAAGTTATGAGGCTGTAGTTTTCCTATGAGCAAACAGACAACTGAGTAGTTTTGTGGCAATGTTGTGCACTGTATAAATAAACAAATGTGCATGCATATTTTGGGGGGGTACTTGAAAAAAGTTTTCATTTCACAGGTACACATGGGTTTGCACTTAAAAAGGTACATGCACCTTGCTAGTGCTGGCTCAATTAGCCCCATGAAAGAAAGTTGATGGACAGCCCATAAATCAAGAATGACAAACATTAAGTCAGCAGCACCCATCTCCATCCATGGCACACTGTGCCAGCATCTGCAAGGTGTGCCGTTAAGAGGGATTTGGCAAAAAAGAACAAGATGTGTGTCCAGAACTGCAGGTCTAAAAGTCTGTGCCAGATATTCAGAGAAGTGCAAAACAGAAAGCAAACATTTGCACTACATATTGCAATACTACCAGTGGGCAAAAATGTTATATTCAGGAGAATAATGCAGGATGCTAGTCATCTGAATATAGGTCCTGCTTTGCTCAGAGATAAGCCGCTTAACCCCACCCGATCACACCCCTGAAATAGGGCCCCAGCGATGTCTAGCACCAGAGCAAAAGTTGCAATATTCAAAAGTTCACACCCAAATGAGTCCATTGTGTATGCAAGATGCTAAGGGGTCATTTGCATGCCCATTATGGGATAACTGGCATGGGGAGGGAGGCCCTTTATCACAACAAATACCCCAGTCTAGCTAACAATCCATGGTACTAATGGCCTCCCTCACCCTCTGATCCCAGTTCCTATAGTAGTACTATGTCCCTGGTGTCTAGTAGTGCCCATCGCTCTCTGATCCCAATCCTGATAGTGTAAAGATATGTCCCTGGTGTCCAGTGGTCCCTCTCCCCTCCTTACACCTGTCTCCGTATCGGTACAATACATCTCTGGTGTCTAGTGGTCCCTCTACCCTCTCTTATTCTCTGAACACTGTATAAAATAATATATTCCCTGATAGTCCAGAGGTCTCCCTATTCTCCGATCACCAACTATGTATAAAATAATATATTCCCTGGTAGTCCAGTGGTCCCCCCACCCCTGTTCGCTGATCACTGTCCTGTTATTTAATTTCCTAACATTTTCTGGGTAGTCTAGTGGTCCCTTCCCATCCCCAATCACCATCCCATTAAATAGTAAGTAACACAACCCTGGTGGTTTAGTGCACCCCCACACCCAAGCCCTGGCAGGTAGTGACCCACTACCCCACTCCCCCATCCTGACACCCAGCCGGTGACTGGCACAGTCCTCCTCTCCCCACCATGGCTAGCTGTCTATTGAGCTGTCACTGTGTGTGTACTGTATAAAGTATGCACTCATTGATTGACAGCTGTCAATCAATGAGCACATACTTTATACAGTATGCACTCAGTAACAGCTCAGTTGGTGCTAGCCATGGTGGGGAGAGGAAGACTGTGCCCGGTCGATGGCTGGGGGTTAGGATGGGAGGGAGTAGGTGGTGTGTCACTACCTGCCAAGGTGGGGGGTACAGGTGCACTAGACCACCAGGGATATGTAACTTACTATGTGGAAGGGTGGAAGGGAGGGGCAGCTGCAGAATAAGGGGTGCTAGCTGCACATTCAAGCAGACTTGATAGACCTCGAGGCTTTTATCTGCGGGCAAGTTTCATATGTTCATAATGGGACAGCAATCAGAGACAGGGAAGGACCACTAGAACACCAAGGAAATGTTAGGAAATTAAATACCAGGATGGTGATTGGCAATCAAGGGGGACTACTAATCTACAAGGGAATGCTTTACTGTAGACAGGGATGTTGATCAGGGAATGGGAGAGGGGGGATGGACCACTAGACTACCAAGAAATATATTATTTTATACAGAGATGGTGAACAGAGAACAGAGGAGGGGGGAGGGACTACTGGAATACCAGGAAATATATTATTGAATATGGAGATAGAATTTGGAGAACGGGGGAGGAGGGAGGAGGGAGGGACTACTGGACACCAGGTTGTATAATACGATATGGTGATGGGTGTAGGGAGGGGACAGACCATTGGATACCAGGGACATATACTTACACTACCAGGATTGGGATCAGAGAGTGGGGGGGTGGGACTTCTAGACACCAGGGACATAATTATTACTATAGGAACTGGGATCAGAGATCGGTGGGAGGGGGCTCTACTAGGCACCTATGCCTACTGTTTTGGAGGGTTCTGTTGCACTACCTCCGGCAGTCACTAGGGTTGCACCAGGTTAAGACCTGGTTTTGTTTGGCAGTATTTGCTCCATGCAAGGGACAGTGCTAGGCATCCTAGCACAAGACAAATACTGTGAATAGTGGACTGCACCAATATTCAGGTCCCTGCTCCCCCCCCCCACATTTCCATAGTTTTGCCTTGTGCTCCCATCCACTCATTGCCATGGTGCAAGCCCAGTGCATCCACACTCTCTGGGCTTTTGAATATGGCACTTCCACACAAAACCTGGTTTGTGCGAGAAAACTGGGTTTTGCGCTGGGGCAATGTTTTGAATATCTGACCCTGAATCACTTTGATTTTAAATGTACATTTTTAAAACTTTTCAACATGCTTTTAATATGTTTATGAGTATAATTCTTGTATCTTTTAGGTTATAAGAGTTTGTTATCAAGTCCTTGGTTTGCCAGAACTATTCAGCTTTACTTTGCAGTTCCCTCACCTAAAGAACTTGAGAATGCACTCTTATAATGAGTTCTAATTCTTATAATTTAGGAGCCAATATAGCATAGTTGTTAAGAGCACTTAGCTGCAAACCTGAAGAACTGGGTTTGAATCCCACGGTCACCACCTGCATAGTGTGTGACCATGAGCAATTCACTTAACTTCCCTGTGCTCCCATGATGCACCTAGGAACAACCTTTGGCTTATTGTGTCTTTCCTGGCCAAAAATTGTATAATAAAAAATAAAGATGAAGATACACAGAAACTGTGCATGTTAACATACATAAAATAACTTTTGGGGTACCATTCCTATTCATAGTCGTAGTTGGTGGGATAGTCTCATCCCCAAGGAGGGTCATTAGTGGGGTCCCACAGGGATCAGTACTTGGGAGCCTCCTTTTCAATGCCTATGTCTCTGACATAAGGACCGGTATCAGGAGTGAGATGAGTCTCTTTGTGGATGACTCAAAACTGGGGGCGGTGGTGGATGGGGAGGAGGGAAGGGTGGCCCTACAGGGGGATCTGGAGGCTCTGGAAAGATGGTCTAGAAAGTGGAAGCTGAGATTCAATGCAGGGAAATGCAAGGTACTGCACCTGGGGGCCAGAAACCCGGGCCAAGTGTACACCCTGGGGGGTGGGGAATGCTACAAGTCTCGATGGCTGAGAGGCATCCGGAGGTGGTGGTGGTGGATGTCAAGATGAACAACTCCGAGACCTGTAGGAGGGCAGCAGCCAAGGCCAACAGGATGCTGAGATGCATCACTAGGGGGATCACCTCCAGAAGGAGGGAAATGATACTCCCTCTGTATAACTGCTTGGTGAGGCCACACCTCGAGTACTGCATGCAGTTTTGGAGGCAACACTTAAAGAGGGACATTAAACTCCTGGAGAGGGTCCAGAGGAGGGCAACCAACATGATCTGGGGCTTGGGGGATAGGACCTATGGGGAGAGGCTCGAAGAGCTAAATATGTACACATTGGAAGAGAGAAGGGACCAGGGGGACATGATAGAGGTCTTCAGGTACATGAAGGGGGTAAATAGGGGAGGAGCAGTCAGGGTGCTTCAAAGGAAGAAGGAGGAGGGGGCAACTAAAGGGCATGGGTGGAAGCTGGAGGGGGGGGAAGATTCAGGGGAGAAAGGAGGAGGTGCTACTTCACTGAGAGGGTGGTGGAGCCATGGAATGTGCTGTCCAGGGGGCTGGTGAAAGCTGAGACAGTACAGGGGAAGGGTTCTGGAAACAAAATCCAGTGCAGCGAGAACACCCGGAACTGGGAAGGGAGGAGACAGAGAAGGCAAAGGGGGCAGCAAGGTCCTCTCCCAGGGTGGGGACTGACCAAACAAGCAGACATGAAAGACCATTAGGCCTATTCTGCTGGCATTTTAGCATGTTAGTATACTGTAGTTGCCTGTATGTTATACTGTAAATGTTTGTAAGAGGGAGGAAGGTAGGGACTGAGGGTGGGAGTGGAATAGTTAGCATAATTTATAACACTAAGCACACTGATTATTAGTCTGAGTCTGCCTACCATTATTAATGACGCAGAGAGCTCTGCTAACACCTTTTCTGTTGAAGGGCACATATTCAGGAAAAGACTGTATGAATGGGAAAGGCACACCACATGTTGGGGGGTGCCTATTAGCTAGCCTGGTCATGGCTGACTACAATGTCTACCCCAAATCAAGGGGTAGGTGTCTGGATGTGTTCCAACATTTAGCAAATTGGACCCTGGAGCCTTGGGAAAAGGGAAGGGGGGGCTAGTGTAATGAAAATTACCCCCCTAATAATGATCCAGAGTCCCATTTGTCCTTCCACTAATCTGGTACTGTTTTATACCTCATTAACAACATCACCACTTGAGGATCCTGCCCTTTCAAGGCAGTGGTGGGCAACCTGTGGTCCATGGGATGCAGGAAGCCCCCAGTGGGATAACCTGCTGCCCCAAGCACATTTCACTCAAAACAAAAATCTGCAATAACTTTAATCTGCTATTCTGCTTCCCTTACCACAGGTTGCCATAATCCCCTGCCATTGTCCCATTCACACATCATTTCCAATCACTACTACACCTACAATAGTGTATTCATTTGGCATAGCTGGCATACTCAAAGGCCCCGATTTGTCTATAATGCTGAGAGGGAGTGGCGAAATGTTTCAGCAGTTTAATTTTAACTGCTGACAAGCCGTGGCAATTAGCAAGAACCAAAATTGCAAGGAAACAATACGATTCAAACCTGAGGTATGATTTTATGAAGTTGGATGCTATTTAACATCTTTTTGTTTGCAACAGGTGAGAGCTATATTCGCTATTGGGTGCATTTGTGGCAGAAATTAGTGATCACTGAGAGCTACAGAGCTCTGTGTTTGAATGTGTTTTGCTTTTGCTTGTCTTGTTTAGAGCTGTGCTCGCTATTGGGTGAGTTTGTGGGGAAACTAATGTTCATTGTGAGCTAAAGAGCTCATTGTTTGATAGTTGTTGCTCATTGTTTTGTGATCTGTACTCACTATTGGGGCGTTTGTGGTTCATGATACTGTACTTCCCACCAAAGAAATTCCATGTAATTAAACTAATTGACTGCATTGTGCTTGTGCTAAATGGGCAGCAAGAACATATTAAAATCTGACTAACTGCGGCACTATTAGTCAACTCCACTATCACAACAAGGGGTCTGCACTACACAGCACCAGAGAAAATAATGGATTTTTTCATTCAACTCTATCTTGTTTTAATCTTGCGTGGTCATGTGGCCCGTTAAGGCTGCACATGTTGCCCTCTGGTTATTTTAGGTTGCACACCACTGATTTAAGGGTACTTATTGCAGATAACATAAAGGATTACTCAGTTTCCAGAAAAAAAAATACAACTGATTTAAATTTCATAACAGTTCATAGTCCAAAGTTTTAGAGTATTCCTCTCTTCACATTGGTGGTAACAGTGACTATTGAAACAAAGAACACTCCCCCTTTTCCCCAACAGAAGGATAAGAGACAGGGAGAGAGGGAAAACGTAAGATAGAGGGGGGACAAGAGAGAGAGAAAATCAGAAACAAAAAAAAAATGTTATAAAATGTCAAATAAAGTGAAAGTGGAAAAGTTTAGCTTGAACTGCAGTGTAAACAGATGAGAATGAGGAAGTTGGCCCACAAAGACTAAGTTAAAAAAATTGTTCCAAAGGAAGGTGTTGAATTGAAAGAGATGAGGAAGAGTTTTAAAACTTTCTTTTAATTCAGAAATAGAGTAAAATAGATAAAGACAGGAACTGTATCTGACAGTTTAAGAAGACTCCTGTTTATTTATGAATTGGATATTTCAGACGTTTTCATATATTACATCAATTATTGCAAGCATGTCAGTAATAGATCAGCCATCTTTTACTGTTGTAACACATATCTAGATTCTGAGGATATGACAGAAGCTTGTAAAGTTTCCAGCAAGTCTCCATTTACATGAAAATGAAGCACTTGTAATACAATCCCTACCATTCTTTGATGTCACTAGAGCAGTAGCTTAACAGAAAGCATAATGTTTGTTTTTATTTTGATGTCTGGGTGAGCTACACTGGTGCCAAAGGTGCCTTTTACATATATGACCCAGTGTATAGTAGAACAATATCAACAGGATATCAAACACCGTGGAGCCATTGTATAAATATTGCCTGAACTGAAATCTGTATATAATTACTTGTTCCGTCTGTCATCCTTGTACTTTGTTCTCCCTCCACCCCCTGTAACCGACATGGAGCCTTTGCAAAAGAGTCTATGACTCAAAGGTTTCTAATTATGAATATACAGTAAATAAAATAAACAAATAAATAAACAGATGGATTACATTATGATCAGTACAACTTTGGGCATCCTGCCCTTGGAGCTGCATGGGGACAAGGATCCACATTGTAAAGCTCCAGATTCGATTCCTTTGGACATTCTGCCCTTGGACCTGTGTGGTGACAAAGATCCACATTGTGAAGCTCCTGATTAAATTCCTTTGGTCATCCTGCTCTTGGAGTTGCGTGGGGACAAGGATCCACATTGTGAAGCTCCAGATTCGATTCCTTTGGACATTCTGCTTTTGGAGTTGCGTGGGGACAAGGATCCACATTGTGAAGCTCCAGATTCGATTCCTTTGGGCATCCTGCTCTTGGAGTTGTGTGGGGACAAGGATCCACATTGTGAAGCTCCAGATTCGATTCCTTTGGGCATCCTGCTCTTGGAGTTGCGTGGGGACAAGGATCCACATTGTGAAGCTCCAGATTCGATTCCTTTGGTCATCCTGTCCTTGGAGCTGCATGGGGACAAAGATCCACATTGTAAAGGTACAAACTCATCGCTGATTATGGGAGCGCCTCTGCTCAGGACTGGAAACTTGGCGCAATTACTGACGTGCCTGCCGCCTATGATTTTAATCGCAGGAGCACTGCAGCCATATGCAGATGGAGAGCTGAATTTTCAGAGTGAATCAGCGGGCTTCTGAGCTCACTATGTATTATTGGGCTGATTTTCTGATTTTTAGGCACCAGTGTAATCTTTTGCTCCATGGCCCAGTGCTCGTATGAAAGTCATTAGTTCAAGCCACGCAGCCAGGACCAAGGTTCTGGTTTAGTTCAACTTGTGAGAAGGAGCTATGATTCTGGTGTTTTTTGTTATGTTAGCTGTGTAGTGCCTTTATTTGCACAGGACTCTCCTTCAATGTGAGGCAGACATAGTTTACAATATTATCTGTAATTCTAAATATCTCATTTTATTCTACTGTGTGATCAAGTGCTTCTATCACAGGAACCGATTGCTGTATGGATTGAATTGTAACAATTTTAGCTGATAGGATGATAGCAGTGTCAGTGGCTCAGTAGGTAGCACATTCTCCTCTGAGGCCAGGAGATCAGAGGGCTGTGGGTTCAGTTCCCACATCTGGTACTTGGGTTAATATCCCAGTACTAACACTGTAGTGCAGCATGAGAGGGGTGCTGCACTTCTGAGGTGCCGTCTTTTGGATGAGACGTTAACCTAGGTCCCATCTGCCTGGATTGGTGGTAGTTCAGGTGGATGTTAAAGATCCCATGGCACTTATGAAAAAGATTAGGGGAGTTTTTACTGTAAAAAAAAACATAGGTAAACAATTCAATAATTCATTTACAGAAACAAAAAATAAACATGAAAATAAGTCACAGTTTCTTGAATCACACCCAAATGCATAAGAAAAACAAATACATTCTCAAAACTTATTTAAATTTGATAAAATGAAGAAACTCTTTCCACCATTTGAAGACTGTCTGGGAAGAAAACTTCTGTGATTCTTGAAAATAAATTCTTGAAAGTTCAGTGGTAACTAAACATACATAACAATCATAGGGCATTTTACGTTGCTAGATTACCCATTGGCACCGGGCTTGCCATAAATAGTACCGTATACAACAGAAAAAAAGTAGTAAAGTGCTGTCCCAATAAATGGATAAACTAGGGGGATAAATCCCAAGGACCAACATATCATATGATGGATTCATTAGCCAATTTAATTTCCATATCTTCGCTAAATAAGGCCATAAACCCCTTACATAAGAACAGAAAAAAAAAAGAAATGTTCCATAGTTTCTTCTGCATTAATACAATCAGGATAAGGGCAGTTCCTTTCCTCCCTAGCTTTGCATTTAGTATTTCCCCTAACATTTAAACGACCATAAACAATAAGCCACTGTATGTCCCATTGAGAAACTACCAATCTAGGATTATTTAGCTGGGTAAAAACCCTGTAATTTAGAGCAGAAGGACAGTTTTTGAAACATGGCTCCTGAGAATAAAGTGAACTAATAATTAACTGGTACAAGGACTGAGTGGTGTTATCCAAAATCATGGCCTTAGTTAAATGCCATTTAAACAGTTTTTGCACTGCTGGTTTAAAATAAATAGGGATAACAATATATGGATTTAATTTTGGGGCCAAAACAAGCCATTTTGAAAAATAGCCACCTAGAACAGTGACTATCCAACCCTTACAAATGGTGTCTTTATGATGTAAACCAGAGCTAAGTGTAGTCGTAAAGAAAAGAGAGTGCACAAACACAACAGGGTCTAACATGCCCAATCCTCCAGAGGTTTTATCCAAATAGGTATAGTGTCGTCTAACAGGGTTAAGCCTATTTCCCCACAGCATCTGAAAAAATAAACTATATAACTGTGTTTCAAGCAGGGGAGGGAGGGGAAAAATCATGGCTAAATACTGTAAACGAGGAAGAATAAATTGCTTTAAAATATGAATTCATTTGAACTTTGAAAATTTCCACTGTTTCCATCTAGTAATCTTAGTTTCCACTTTCCCAAGAACTAGTTCCCAATTCAACTGAGGCAAATTCTGAGGCCCAAACAAGAGACCCAAAATTTTCAAAGGAGTATGAGAAATCCAAATCCTATTTTGATGAACATCAGGCAAAACTGATGCTCCAAAAAATAATCCCAGAGTCTTTGTGAAATTTAAATGTGCATTAGAAACGGCAGAAAAATATGAAAACATTTCTAGAAAAAAATTAAACTGAGTATAGTCAGCAAAATACACAATCAAATCATCAGCATAGGCTTGTACTAATAAAGGGGGTAGAATCCCAACCTGAACCCCCAGCCAACACTTAGATTGATCTATAAGCCGTTATAGGGGATCAAGAGAAAAAACATACAAAAGGGGGCTTAAAGGACACCCTTGCCTAACTCCAGTAGTTAAATGAAATGCTTCAGCAACTGTCCTGTGTAAAAAGGGATGAACTAAGTTATGTTCATAGAGGGAGACTAAAACTTGAATCATAGACTTAGGCACTCCATATTTTCCTAAAGTTGAAAAAAGGAAGGGAAGATGAACCCTATCAAAGGCTTTTTCAAAGTCTACTGAAAGCAAACAGCCTTCAATAGTATGTAGTGAGTAATACTCTATAGTGTCTCTAACCAGCATCAAAGCAGACTATATCCTTCTATCAGGTATGCCACAAAATTGATACGGAGCTACCACTAATTTGGCATATTGCTTAAACCTGTTATTTAGAATATTCGTAAATATTTTGTAATCTGTATTTAAAAGAGTTATAGGCCTCCAATTTTTAATATCATGCCTATCCCCTGATTTAAATAAAATGTAATAGTAATCCCTCAGGGAAAGTAGGAAACACAGTTTTAATATACAGAAAAGACTGGAAAAGTAAGAGAAGACACTGACTGAATTCTTCAATAAAAGTTTTATAAAGTTTGTGGGGTAAACCGTCCAAACCTGGTGAAACATTAGATTTTAAAGTTCGAATAAATGTAACTATTTCCTCTAGTGTAATTGGTCCTAATAGCTGATGAGTTTCAGTAGGTACAGTGGGTAATACAATAGTGTTTAAAAATGTATCAATATCTATGTCTGAGATTGGTAACTTAGGTTATAGAGTTTGAAAGTGCTGATGAATGACGTCCTAAGTTGGGGTACAGTGGTTTCTTTAGAGGCATTTGGTGTTATGATAAAATCAATGGTAGAGGAATCTGTAAGAGTTTTACAGGCCTCAAAAGGGTCCCCAATAGGGGCCTTTTGAGTGCCAGTAGTAAATATAGCTTGCAGTGTTTTAGCTCTATCATATTGGAAGGCTTTCATAGAATTTTTTAGTGTATTAATCTGAGCTGAATAATCATATCTAGAAACATATGACATTGAAATTAACCATTGTAATTGCTGTCTTAAAGATAAATACGTCATGAATTTAGAATCTCTAGTGACCACACCTTGATGCTTGAACCATTTCTGTAACAACAATTTAGTATCAAGCCACCAGTTTTCTACATCAGAGCATAAAAAACAATTGATAATCTGGCTTGCAAAAGCATTTTAACCCCAAATTTAGTTTGAGGAAGGTCTAAAGTGGAAACATTTAGTTTCCACTGTCCCTGACTGCCATGATCTAAATTCCCAGAATCAAAAGAACTAATTAATAATAAATGATCAAAGAACTCCAAAGGTTTCATCTGGAAATTTTGAACATGAAATGACGGAGAGACGAACATATAATCAATGAGTGAGAACAATTTTCCTTTGGAAAATGAAAAAGCTGGGCTTTTTGAATGAAAAGGAAGACAGTTACATAAACCTGCAGTTTTAATAATGGAAGCTAAAGTATGTGAATCACAATAGACTTTCTTTGTCTGCTGTGTTAAACCAGCAAGGCTTCAATTAAAATCACCTCCCCATAAAATGGGCAGAGAAGTAAACAAATAAGGTTGCATTGCCCTCATACATTGCACTCTTATCAGCTTTAGTTTGTGGGTTATAGATAATAATAAACCAGTAACAGGTATCATGCCATTTCCCATCAATTATTAAAACCCGTCTGGGGATAAGATCAATTCGTTTAAACAAAAGAAGATTAAAGGAAGAAAAAAGGATCCCGACCCCATCAGCACTATCTGTGCCAAAAGACCGATAGGAAGGTCCCCAAGGCCAATCCCTTTTGAAAGTATAGAGCTGTTCTATGGAAAACATCCAGGTCTCCTGTAGAAAACATACATTAATCTGAGAATCATGTAAGTATTGAAACAGGGATAGCCTTTTAACATTTTTTAAAAGGCTATGTGTGTTTAAGGAGCCCCAGACAAACATTAGCAAATGGAGAGAGGGGTGCAGCACCCCATACGTCGAATGGGAAGAACACCCCTCCCCCCTCAGCTAGTGGTCAAACAGGAATTCAGCGTGTTTGCCGTTCATTTGCATCACCAGGTAAGAAAAAAGGTTTGTCTCCCCATACGATGCACAGGGGTAATGCCAAACTTCACCCAACAACTAACACACCAAAATCTGGCCAATGGAAAATCATGTACACAAATGCTCACAGCCTGGGAAATAAGATCCCAGACCTGCAGGCAATAATGTCAGAGGCTAAACTGGACATAGTAGCAATTAGTGAGATGTGGTTTACCAGTAACCACACTTGGGAGACTTCAGTACCTGGCTATGTATTGTTCAGAAGAGACCGAGGTGCAAAAAGGGGGGGAGGAGTGGCCCTGTATGTTAATGAAAATATCAAAGCTACAGAAATTCAGAATACACATAAGGAGCCAGAAGAACTGTGGGTCACCCTGGAAACAGGAAATGGGACAGCCATAAGAACTGGGGTTGTCTACAGGCCCCCAGACCAGAGGGAGGACATAGACACATTACTGTTAGAAGATATACAAAACATGACAGCTAAAGGGGAGGTTCTGATAATGGGAGACTTCAACATGCCAGATACAGATTGGTCAATACCAGCAGGAACATCTGCCAGAACTAGACTCATAGTGGATTCCCTGCAGGGGAGGGCCTCAAACAACTGGTACAGCAACCCACAAGAGACAGGGCTATCCTAGATCTAGTACTGACTAACAAAGAAGGGATCACAGATCTCCAGGTAGAAGGTCACCTGGGGCCAGTGACCATCACATGGTATGGGTTCAATTTAGCTACTACATCTAAATCATCCCATTCCAAGGCAAAATATAGGGACTTCAGAGGAGCTGACTTTTATAAGATGGCCAACAGAGTTAAGCTAGCCCTGGCAAAAGAAACACAAGTGAGGAGGTACAGGCAAAGTGGGCAAGCATCAAGGATACAATACTTGAAGCAACATCCCATTGTGTTAGACAGAAAAGGAAGTGCAAAAGAAGAAGGAAACCACTTTGGTTCTCAAATACAGTAGCAGAAAAGGTCAGAGCCAAAAGGCTGGCCTTCAGGAAATATAAGGGAACACAGCGGGATAAAGATAGGGAGGCATACCAAACTGCCCTAAGGGAAGCAGGGAAGGCAGTAAGGCAGGCAAAGTCCCAAACTGAGGAAACACTAGCACGGACAGTAAAAGAAGGTGACAAGACTTTCTATAGATACATTAGTGAAAGGAGAAAGTCCAGAGGGGGTGCTAAGCTTAATGGAGAAAAGGGAGCATGTGAGAGGAGGACCCTGTAAAGGCATCTATCCTAAATAGATACTTTTGCTCAGTATTTACTGAAGAGAAGGTAGGGCAGGGCCCACAGCTCAGCATCATGGACACGGGGGGAGGAGGTGAGCACTACTCCCTTCACAAAAGAAAGGGTCCTACAAGAGCTTGCTAAGCTCAGGGTGGATAAGGCAATGGGACCTGATGGCATACATCCCAGGGTACTTAAGGAGCTAAAGGAGGAACTAGCAGAGCCATTAGCAGAATTGTTTAGTGAGTCTCTGAGCACAGGAGAGGTCCCAGAAGACTGGAGAAGGGCTCACGTGATCCCGCTCCACAAGAGTGGTAGCAGGGAGGAGGCAGGGAACTACAGACCAATCAGTCTTACCTCAGTAGTGGGCAAGATTATGGAGGCACTCCTTAAGGAAAGGATAGTGCAACACCTGGAATCCATAGGGGCACAGGATCCAAGACAGCATGGGTTTACAAAAGGAAGGTCCTGTCAAACTAATCTCATAGATTTCTTTGACTGGGTAACCAGAGTGGTGGACCAAGGGGGAGCAGTTGATGTTGCCTACCTTGACTTCAGCAAAGCTTTGACACTGTTCCACATAGAAGACTGATAAATAAGCTAGGTAGGCTCGGGTGGGTCGAAGTTGGTCAACTGGGTGGCAAACTGGTTGACTGGCAGAAAACAGAGTGGTGGTAAATGGTATACAGTCAGAAGAGATGCAAGTCACAAGTGGGTACCTCAGGCATCAGTCCTGGGGCCAGTCCTATTCAACATCTTCATTAGTGACCTCGCAGATGGACTAGAGGGTAAGGTTTGTCTGTTTGCAGATGACACCAAGATCTGCAACAGAGTAGATGATCCAGATGGGGTGGGCAGAATGAGAAGAGATCTGGATAAACTAGCAAAATGGTCAGAAGAGTGGCAACTGGGATTTAATGCAGAGAAGTGCAAAATCATGCACATAGGGAAGAGAAACCCTGAAGCCACTTATAGGCTGGGAGGAGAGTTGCTAGCAGTCACAAAGGAAGAAAGAGACTTGGGCATCATCATCACTGATGACCTAAAATCATCCAAGCAGACCTCTAAAGCAGTAGGTAAGGCTAGGGGGTGTTAGGGTGTATTAGTAGGGGTATCACAAGTCGTAAGAGGGAGGTAATAATCCCTCTGTACAAGACATTGGCTAGGCCCCATCTGGAGTACTGCGTGCAGTATTGGAGGCCACACCTTCACAAGGACATTAACCAAATTGAGGCAGTCCAGAGAAGGGCAACCAAAATGGTGCAGGGACTGCATCAGAAGACATATGAGGACAGATTAACTGAGCTCAATATGTATACCCTTGAGCAAAGGAGGGAGAGAGGTGATATGATCGAGACATTTAAACACCTTAAGGGCATAAACAAGGTGAAAGATTCTAACATGTTTAAATATAAGAAAAATAGCAGGACAAGAGGACACAGCATGAGATTAGAGGGAGGCCGATTAAGGGGAATGTGAGAAATTCTTTTTCACAGAAAGGGTGGTAGATGCATGGAATGGCTTACCACAAGAAGTGGTGGCTATGAATACAGTGCAGGGCTTCAAACAGGCATGGGATAGGCATAAGGAGCAATACAAATGACTATGAATAGATAGGTCACTGACAGAGCAAAGGCCGATGGCACATTTATAAGGCAGAAAAAGAAATGGGCAGACTGGATGGGCCTTGCGGTCCTTATCTGCCGTCAACTTCTATGTTTCTATGTTGCTATGTCTATTATGTGAAAAAGTTATTATTTTTTCCATTTTTTCTTTTTTTTTTCCTTGTAATTATCTCTAGTTTGCGAAAGGGTAGAAATAGAGGATTTCTGGGAATCTGAATCCTCAAACTCCATGTCTGTGTCCCCCCCAAGGTGAAAACAAAGCCGCATAAGAGTTGGTAGACTCAACAGGAACTGGGCAGGGGGAGATTTAACTGGCAGGTGCCTAGAAGATCTCCTCCAAGACAAGGGGTAAGAGGGAGCTACAAAAGCGTTATCCGAGTGTCCAGCAGCTGAATCAGTGTAGCTAACAGGTACCATCTCCTGAGGTACAACAGGAATCATGTCCATCCCTGTTGTGGAAATAACCTGAGAGGAAATAGCAGTGGGCTGACCTACAGAAGTAGGAGAGGAAAGTGCAGGGGGATGAAATTCTTGTGGAGATTGCACTGCTATCTTAGAAATAGTAGGAGGAGGGGGAGTGGGGGGGAAGACAAACTGAGTCTTGTGCTTTCTGGATCAGCAACTCAGGACTAATGCAGGATGCTTTGTTTTTTGCTGCCCATGGGCAATTCCTAAACACATGGCCAACTTCTTCATATAGGTCACACCGTGTGCGATTGACACACTGCACAGTTCCGTGACCCACTTCCCCACAATTATCGCACCTGGGCTGATCACACACGCTGGATAAGTGAGTTCGGGAACTGCACTTATAGCAGGCCCGAGGTTGACCCCCATAGAAACAAACCCCCCGATCCCTTCCTAATAAAAAGGAATTTGGAATATGCTCTTTACCTGAATCAGACTGATGAAGCTTAACTTTGTATTTCCACCCTCCAGTCCCAAAAAACTCTGAATCCAGAATAGGTTCAGCAGAACTCAGCAACTCACATTTTTGTAAGAGCCAGAAAGTAATATCATCCACATAGACCCCCTCATTTCGAAACATTACAGTTACATTTTTAATCAAGGGTTTAGTTAAAGGTATAACCAGAAAGAGGGTCCATATGGGTGAAAACTTAACCTGTGTTTACCTATCCCAAAATAAGTCTAAAAGGTGAGATGACCTAAAGCTAATATCAAAATTATCTTCACTAGATATATTAATAAAAGCATAAACATCTTTGGGAAAAAATGCAAAGAATCCTTAATTAATGTCCTTCCAACAAAATATCTGTCAGGTCTGGTATCCAAACCCCCCTTTATATCGAATCCGGACCGCATTTCTCCGGTGGGGGTTGCTTCCCATTTGGAAGTTGAAAAAAGTTCTGACATCAAAGGTTTCTCCTGAGATGGTTTAGAGGCCTCTAAACTTGAGGGAGGTATAATAGTGTTGCTCTGTAGAATAGGAGGTGTTGAGGAAACTGGAGGAGAAGATACAGATTTTGCAACAGTGGTAGAGGAACCTGGTTTCCACGTAGGTGGATTTTGAGATAATTTAAAGTCTGAATCCCATTCTGGGTCAGGCACCCAGATACCTGAAAGGGCCTTTTTCCCAACCTGCTCCAACTAGAGCTTTCCCTGTCATCCAGGGCCCGTCGCCGTGAGCAGAAGGTCGGGTGGTACTAGAGTCTGAAAGGGCAATGGAGGTTTTAACAGTTCTCTCGGTATTATGAAGTGCATCTTTTAAGAAAAATTCAGTAACACCAGGCTGGGGTGTCATTTTGGTTTGATAAGTGATGGTAGATAAATCCGATGTTTCCCCCATAGAAGGCTGCTTATAGACAAAACCAGCAGTTTTACTGAGTGGAGTAGGAAGGGGGAGAAGAAAATACCTCAGAAGGTGCAGAAAATGGTATAACTGCTGAAATATTAGGTGTCTCCAGCAATTCTAAATCTGGCTTTAGGCACTCGTCAATCCCAACGATATTACTGCCAGCCAATTGAGGAAGTTTGCAAAGTAGAGGAGATAGAGATTTTGAAGCTAAATCAGAAGAAACCAGGGTTTGAAAAATTCCTCTAATTAAAACAGAACTTTTCTGTTCTCCAAGAAACGGCTGTAGACACTCGGTAGACCCAATTCCACTGCCAGCCGATTGAGTTTGTAGACAGGGAACAGGAACCATAGACTTTAGAGGAGCCTTCATAACTTCAGTAAGAGTCCCCGGACAATATTTCCCCTCGCCCCTCCATACTCGGCTCTAGGCACTCGTCTGAACCGATGAAAGGATTGCCAGCCGGTTGAAAAGTATGACAAAGCGGGGGTAGTTTTACTTGCAGTAGAGTGTGCACCAACAGAAAATGAAAGAGACTCACTGAGCCTTGCAGAAGGACTAGAACGCTGTGTTTCAGCTGAGAAGCTGACAGGGATTAGCGCACTAATGACAGGATGTGACCCTGGAATCTGGAGCTCTGCAGAAACTGTAGGTAGCAAGTGTAGGGAGCTACTTAGTGTTGAATCAGATTGCAAAACAGCATTAGAAACTTCAGAAGTAGCAATAAAATCCAGATTCTCCGAATAAAACGGAGCTTCATGAAATTCGTCGTCTGACTCAATTTCCGATGTAACCAGACAGTGTGCCTCTCGGAAAAGCACAGCAGGAGTGGAGGCCAACTCTCCCCCTGCAGGAACATCCTCTCCCTCCGATGACTTGCACGAAGTGGCCATCATGCAGACAGCCTAACCCCCTACTAGCCACAAAGCAGCAGCAGAGTAGGGGAATTTCCCTGGTGTCCTTGCCAAATTTCCCTCTTTCACTAAAAATATCACCAACAGCTTAATCTGGTTCAAGGTCAGTTGGCATTCATCTGTATCCTCCTCCCCCCCCCGGGTCGTGCCTGAAAATAGGCAGAATTTGTCTAGTGCATTTACCCAGTCAACAAAAAATAAATAAAAATAAGACTGCAGTCAAGTTCACTATATACAAGAAATGAGTGATCTAAGTAATTCATTGTTAAAGTAAATTGCATACCTTGCTACCATCCTGTATTCCTTGCCCTCTGTACCTTTCCTGCAAGCTGTATCTCTCACTCATCTGTATCCTAACACTCGTTTAACCCTGCTCCGCTATTCTCTTCCTTTAATCCAGACATAGCTCTGTTTAAGCTGTGATCTGGTTTCCACCCCCACTCTGTCACTACGTTTACATGCACAGCTAGAGTTACTGGGTAAGTAGTTACCTGCTAACAACAGACTTACCCGGTAACTCTTAACTGTTTGTATACATGCCGCAGGTCTTTTTCGGGAGAATCCAAATCTTTGCACGTTCGCGTTACACTAGTCGGCTGGAGCAGTTCTGTTCCACTGAGCATGCGCTTACAAGCGGCTCAGCAGCGCCATTCTATAGAGTACTCCTCCTATGCAGTATTTCGCCATGGTTATTTTTATGTTTTTTTATTATCTATGTGAGACACTAAACTGAAAGCTTGTTTACAGCACAAGGAGGTTAAGTGACTTGCTCTGGGTCACACAGTATGCAAGTGGGGTCTATGGGATGGGATTCAAACCCAGGTCTTCAGGTTTAAACCACTGCGCTATACTGCCTCCTCCCCCTACTACTAGCTTTCCCTGTAAAACAGCAGAAAAAGCAGATATTGTGTATAGACAAAATTATGTTTATACAGATGCCCTCCGAAATTGAGAAATTGCTGTGGTATAGCACAGTGGTTTAAGGCTCTAAGCTGCAAAGCTGATTTGAATCCCACAGCCCCCACTTGTATACTATGTGACCCTGAGCAAGTCACAACTTTATTGTGCTCCCAGGTCGCACCTGGAAATGAGCCCCAGCTTAGTGTGCCTTTCCTGGTTAAACAATTCCCCCTCCCCATTTGTTAATGTAGGAACCACTTTAGCATCTGGTGTCAGGTGTGTTCTCAGGAGCCTTTCACCTGTCTGATCCAGAATGTTGTGAAGTATCTTCTCTTCATGTCCCCGTCAGGGTTGCAGTACTCCTCTGTGAAAGTACTTCTGCCAATCTCCTCAGCCTATCATGCCCCGATAGACAGGAAATCTGTAGCTCAACTGGAGATTTCCCTCAAATTTCTCAAGGGTATTCTGCACAGGAATCCCCTTGTCTGTAAGCCCTGGTTCTGGAATTTTTGATCAAGACTCTGTTCAAACCTGTTACCTCCTGTAATCTCAGATTTCTGCCCTGGAAACCCCTATTTTTGGTTGCAATCAAATTGGCACATCGGGAGTTTGAGCATCAAGCTATGGTAGTTGACCCCTTTATCTAACCTTTCATCTAGACAGACTACCCTTTAGGACTCATCGTAAAACTGTGCCTCAAGTGGTGTCTAAAGTCACTTTGAATCGAGCCCATCGACCTGCCTGTATTCTTTCAGAATCTGCAAAATCCACTTGAAGTGCACCTGTACTCCCTGCACATCCACAGGGCAAACCACTTTTTTAAATTTCAATTCTTTGTTCATCCCTTCCTTCACACCAGTCCCTGCCTGCCCCAGATTCCTTCCACCACCAGTTAACCCTCACCTTACCTCGGACTATGCTTTTGCCCCCATGGAGCCTTGGTTTGTCACCCCAAGTTATGTATGGGTTGGGGGCATATACCCTTTCTGAGCTATATATTGGACAGCAGGTCGCAAAGGTAGTGCTGGTCCAAGTGTAAGGGGCCTCATAGGGATCCAAGACCAGGTCCAGTTGCCTAGTTTTCTCCCCAGATCCCAGATTATGTCAGTGCACGTGGGGGACCAGTGTGCATACAGAAGTTATGCATGCACAATATGGGTCACTGGCCAAAATCATCCCCTCCCATATTACTTCCTCTGCTGCATTGCCACCTGTGGTCACCCAGCGAGCAGTAAACTAATGGGAAACGTTTGCCTCCCCAGAGGAAGAGAAGGGGAATGTCCCCTGGGATGCTTGATCCTCTTTACTCCGGCATGCCCCGATGATCCTGACTCATTCATGAACCAGTGTCACTGGCATCACCAGCGGCAGTACCACCGCTGCACTGATAGGCTGGGTTGGGCACTCCACTGTTATCTGAACTGCACCAAGTATGTCTGGCAGTCACCCTAGTTGATTGTGCCCTTTACCCAGTGTATGCTGGTAACTAAGTGCCTCTCCTGGTGGATAGCTTCTTGCATTTCACTCCGTTATCAGATGGCTGTCAAAACTATTCCTTATCAGCTGACTCACTGGTGCGGAGGCTGAAGCAGTGAGTGTCACACGACCCACCATATCGGCAATCCCGTTTCGAAACCAGGCCAGGATCACTGCAGGTCAGCTGAAGGAAGGAGGATTGAGCATCCACAGGCAGCTCTCCTCCTTTAGGGGAGGGGAACACAGCAATCTGCAACTTGTCTGCCACCCATTGGAGGCAAGAAATGCTTCCTGGAGGATCAAAAGGGCACACCCACGCAATGATATGCCATCAATGCCCAACCTTGGGGACGGGGTTAAAAAAGAAGAAACCCCGAGATCAGCAGGATGATGTCCAGTGACCCTGCTCTGCTCCACCCTCCCTATGGTACACAGTCACCCAATGAGGTAAGCAAGTAGTTGGGTTAAGGCCCAGGATAGTGAGAGATGGGGCCAGGGGGTTGTCATCAGAAGGGGGGGCTACTCAGTGAGAATGGGACAAATAAAGGATGGGGGGGGAAGCATTCCTGATGCAGTTACTGGGCACACCACTAGGGGCACTGTAGCCCTTATGATTTGTTTCAGGTCAGGCTCTGCATTCAAAATTTGCTTGGCTGCCTCCTGGAGTAAGAGCCATTTGTTCACTAAACATTAAACAGACCTGACCTTGGCCTGGCTGTACTGCAAAGCTGTCCTCCCTTGGGGGAGGGGGTAGTGTGACCCACTGCTTGCCTGCACCTGGAAGTGTCCGGATGGTAGCACAGGTTGTGCACACTAAGACAAGCCACACACAGGCACTTGAAGACTTCTCCATGGATGCAGAGTTCATTCATTATGCCACTGTATGTGGGAAACTACTGGAAGGGCAACAAAACAGGAGGAAAACCCCTCTGGCTGCAGAATGACATCCAGCCTCATAGGCCACCGCACTGGCAACCAGGCACCCTGCCACGCTGAGGCATTAATGGTGAGTTCTCGGGTGGTTGTGTGATGCGGTTGGGAGGACAGGGTAGAAGTGGTCCACCAGAGGTGTAGGAAGATAAAGTACATATGAAAAAAAAAGAAGCTATCTGCATGATTACTTTCCATGACCTACTAATGCACTCTGTGCCTGCGCTACACCATTTTGTGACATCTGTATAGGGAGAGCATGAGCTGCTTGCCATTGAAGTCTATAAAGTGTCATTTTCAAAGACTATTTTTGTCAGTTTAAGTGGAAATTTCTTAAAACTGGACCAAACAGTCAACTAACAAGAGCCCTGTTAGCTGACCAATGGCTCAGATTTTACGAAATGTTCATTTAGACAGCCAAAACAGTGTCTGAAACTGACACTCCCTGGACTTCGATGGACCACTTCCACTATTCAGAGATCATAAAACAGAGCGTGGAGGCAGTACCGTCTGGTATGAAGTAGAAAGGGATTGTGTGGCTAGCCCCTTAGGGGCAAATTATGATCCATTCCCTTCCTTGGGGGGCTGTTTTAAAAAATTAAGTGCCACAGAGGTACTCCAATTGAAGTAATCAAGCTTTAATTATTATTTTTTTTAGCATTTATAAAGTATATAACGAACAGAGAAAGGATCTTTGTTTTTATTTCCTTGTAGTCTGTTATTTGCAATTAAGTGTGTGTGTATTTTTTATCCCAACCTCAGGACGATCGTCTGATTCCCTGCCAGCCTCCTCGCCTTACTGTCTCCTCTGCCAGTTCATTGTCACACGCACACGCACACTCACAGTTGCTTAGGGGAAGGGCAGTGTGATGAAGTGGGTAGGGCTAGTGGGATGTTGGAAAGGTATCATCAGTGAGGGGAGAGAGGTGGTGTTGGCACTGTATTGCTCACTGGTAAGACTTCACCTGGAGTACTGGTATGCAATGGAGTCTGCCACCGGGTGGGGGTGGTCAGGAAGCATGCTGCTATGGCTGTGTGGGCCTCAGGATCCACCGCAGTCATTTGCTTAGAAACAATCAGAATTTGACAGCTGCTAGGGACTGCTCTACCAACCTAGTTTGCCAATTTCTCTACCTGGTTCATATACCACAGATCCTAAATGATCTGCGGCCTTACCCTCTCTTTCCTATCACTAGAGTTCCTTTATGTCTGTCCAATGCGTTTTTCAATTTCCCTACCATTTTTGCCCTTAATCCTCTGCTGGGAGGCTGTTCCATTGCACCCTTGCCATGAAAAAATACTTTCTCACATTACTGCTATGTATACCCCCTCTATTTTCATATCATGGCCCCTTGTTCTTGGAATACCCTTTTTTTTTTTAACGATACTACCTTCTTGTACCTTATTTACACCCTATAGGTATTTGAAAGTCTCTACCATATCCCCCCCTCTCTCCTCTCCTCCAGGGAAAATATATATAAAGATCCTCAAGTCTCCCCTCATATAACTTTTGATGCAGCCCCTGCACCATTTTTGTTGCCCTTCTCTGAACCGCTTCTACTCTGTCTGTGTCCTTCTGGAGATGTGACCTCCAGATATAGGACTAGACCTTTGAGTCAGATACTCTTTTACAGAGGTTTCACTTCAAAACAGATTACAGCAGACAAGAACAGTATTACAGTGATATAAAACAAAGATTAGATAATGGATAAAAGAGAGCCGGCCTGGTGGCGCTGAGGGGTTGAGGCACTGGATGTCACATCTCATGCCATGCCGGTAACCTGGGTTCAGGAACGAGCCTGGGCCACTGGGGATCAGCAGGGGGGAGAGAGGATTGAGCATCCAGAGGACTGTTCTCCTCTCTCGGGGGAAGGGGATCCAGGGTTAAGCCCAGCACCGCAGCGGCCCCCGGTGGAGACCAGGGGCACTGCAATGCTCAGGGCTCAAAGAAGTGGAACACAGAGCCATGACAGATGTCTCTGGCATCATTGCATGCTCAGGCTCTGCAGGAGAAGGAAGGAGGAGAAGGCGTAAAATCCAAGAAAAAACCCTGGCTTGCTGAGGAGGTGACAAGGGCCCCAGGGGACCTCCTTCACATCCCCAATTCCAAGCAGACCACACCAGAGATCCATGGCCGACTTCACGAGAGGGATTGACCTTCTAATTTCAGATAGATGCAGCCAACGGAGGGTGGTCCCTGCCCCAGGGGTGATCCGGGGCGCTCCGAAGTCAGAGTGAAGGAAGTAGCCTGTCACGGAGTGGAGTAGAAGGGCCAGTGTCGAGAGGACACCTCTGAGAGATGCCTCAGTAAGCTGGTGAATAAAGTTATAAAAAAAAATGGATAAAAGGGAGTACTTATTCAGAGATGTGTAAACACAATCCAATTAGCTTGTGCAGAGTTATGGACAGGACAAAAATAAAAACAGCTAGAACATGCAAAATAGTAACAGTTCTGTTGTCAAAGTGCAAGAAACAGAAGTGCTAGCTAAAATTAGATTAGCCTCTGGTACAAGCAGTGCTATGAGGTGAACATAAAACAGCAGTATATAGGTTGAGGGGAGGAACTGAAAGCCCAGCAGGTAGAAGGTAGGGAGGTGGCTATGAGAAGACTACTGGGAGAAGCAGAGATGGGGGGAAAGGAGGATAAAAGAAGGAAAATAGTAAGAGGTAGGAAGGGGCAAATGTAAGTAGGAGCAGAAAGTTCACAGGCAAGGACAGTGGCGTGTAGGGGAGGTGGTCTGTTAGGGGTTGACGAGTGAAGAAGGGTGGATAGGAGAGTAAGGGGTAGGATGAGAACGAGAATAATGGATAACAACTTCCAGAGGCATGCAGCTGCCAACTACTGAGTGGTAGTTAAAGTGCCTGAGAGGGGTGTAGGAGAAAGCAGGAAGGAGAACGGGGAAGGGCCCAAATACATACAAGTGAGGGGAAGACAGGGGTAAGTAAGTGAGGAGAGATAAAAAGAGTGGAAATCAAATATTGCTGAAGTGAGGAGGGGAGTTAGGAGTCAGGAGCTATGATGCAAAGGGGGCAACAGCATGTGCTCAGGGTACTGCTGCCAGGGCTGGGGGATGGCACAAGATACTACTTCTAAGGTGTTGGAGGGAGCTTCCTGAGGAGGTGATGTCAGGACAGAGGAAAGGGTTCAGGAGCCTGAGGACATGGCAAGTGGGGCTAAGGAGTAGTATGACATGGAAGTCCGGGTTTAGATGTCTGTGTGCAGGGCAGTGGAGCCCTGGAGTCTGCTGTCAGGGCTAAAGGAGTACCAATCACTGCTCCCGCTTCTCTTCTCGCTCCACCTTTCCCTTGCCAACATGTCGCCAGGCCCACTGAGCTGCCTTCATCAGCAAATACTGGTTTGAGAACTTCCCTATCTATCTCTCTTCCTTGCTATCCCCTGCTCCATGATCTTCTTATTTACTTTGCTACACAGATTTCCACACTTACATTCCCCTCCCTTACACATCTGCTGGCCATGTGGCCTTCTGCTATCACCTTGCATCCATCTGAAATCTGTTCCACTCCCCCTCCATCTTTCCCCTTCTTATGTCCCTAGAAACACAGGCTACTCACCTGTAACAGTAGTTCTAGCTGTGGTATATATTGTTCATCCACACAGACTGGATGCAGTACTCCTAGGTTGGGCCTCACCATCGATCTGTACAGTAGTAACACCACCTCTCTCTTTCTGTTTGTAGTACCCCTCCCCTTGCACTTCAGCATTCTGCTATCCTTACCCACTGCCTTATCGCACTACTTTGCTACTTTCAGGTTATCAGATATGAATACCCACAGGTCCCGTTCCTGTTTTGTGGTTGCCCACACCTCCACTCCCAACTGGTATATTGCCCTCGGGCTTCTGTGCATTATGAGCATAATTTTGAACTTTCTGGCATTGAGGCCCAATTGCCATACCATGGACCACTCTTCCAGCTTTTCATCAGGTCCTCCTCTATTATTTCCACCTCCCAAGTGTGTCCACTCTGTAGATTTGTGTGTTATCCAATCAGGCATACCTTCCCTTCCAGCCCCTCTGCTATGTTACCAGTAAAGGCATTGAAAAGGACCAGTCCTAGTACTGACACCTGTGGCAACCCACTGGTGACCCTGCCTTCTTCTGATTAAATTCCATTTACCACAACCCTCTGACTATTGTTACTCAGTCAACTTTGTGCCCAATTATATGACCTTTGGATCTACTCCCAGGCTGTCCAGCTTGTTTACCAGTCTTCTATGTGGAACTATGTCAAAGGCCTTACTGAAATCCAGGTAGGCCACATCCACGGCTCCACTCTAATCTAACTCCCTGGTCACCCAGATGAAGAACTCAATCAGGTATGTTTAGCAAGATGTCCCACCTGTTAACCCATGCTGCCTTGGATCTTGCAAGCCACTGGTTACAAGGTATTCCAAGATCCTTTCTTTTGGTAGTATTTCCATAACCTTGCCCACAAATAAAGTCAGAGTAACACGTCTGTAGTTTCCTACCTCCTCGTTGTTCCCACTTTTATGAAGTGGGACCACATCTGTACTCCTACAGTCTGCACCCTACAGTCCCCTGAATCTTCCCATTTCCAGTGCAGGCTGAACAGGGCCATCAGATGTGCTGTCAGCTCCTAAGTTCTCTCAATATCGTGGGGTCAACCCCATCTGACCCCGCTGCCCCGCCCATCTTTAGTTCTGCTGATTCCTTGAGGACTGTTCCCTCTGTAATTGGCTATTGTCCACCTCCCTTCCTTTGCTACCTTTATCTCCCATCTGTGGCCCACCTTCAGCCCAATCCTTTGTACATATTGAACAATAGAATGCTTAACCGTCCAAAGTTTTAAGATCAAATTAAAATCACACCTCTTTAGGCTAGGTTTTAATGATGATATTTAATATTATATAATTTTAGCCTTCATTTGTTATTGTTGAAATCTCTAGATTATGTATGTTGGATTTTATGAATGTTATGGTTTTTATGTGGTTTTATGTACAGGCGCCTTGAATTGTAGTAAGGTGCCTTTTATAAATAAAATTGAATTGAAAAGTATGTGTTCAATATGTCTGCTTTCTTCTGGTTGTCTTCCACACACTCCCCTTTTGTCTTACTGTCCCTGCCTTATTCTTTCTCTCTTCTGTCTTTATCCCTTTTTTACTGAGTTGGCAATGTTCTCCTCCATTTGTGCCTTGGCGCACACCAAGACAAGCCAAATACAGGCATTTGATGACATCCCAGAGGAGGAGCTTGTTCATTTTGCCACTGAATGTGGGTGGCTACTGAAGGGGCAACAAAAAAGCAGGAGAAATACCTCCTTTGGCTGCAGGATGACATCCAGTCTCATAACCCCTGCACCAGTGACCAGGCATCCTGCCATTCTAAGGCACAAACAGTAAGTCCGGGGTGGGGGGTGACAGGGCTGAGAGGATTGCCGGGTACAAACAGAGAAACTTTGTCAGCAGGTAAGGACCACTTGGCCCACCCAGTCTGTTCATTTTCCTACCTTTTGGATAAGCTGCAGGTCCTAGTTAACCAACAGCTTACTTCCTCCTACCCCCTACTAGAACTGCCTTATGTGTATCCTATACATTCTTAAATTCTTCCATTGTTTTTGAACGCACTACTTCCTCTGGAAGGCTGTTCCATACGTCCACTGCCCTTTCTGTGAAAAAATATTTCCTCACATAGCCCCTGAGCTGTGCCCCCTCTATCTTCAAATTGTGCCCCCTTGTTCTTGTACATCTGTTTTTCTGAAAGATGCTACCATCTTGGACTTTGTTGATTCCCTTGAGGTACTTGAATGTTTCTATCTTGTCCCCCCTTCCTCTCTGTATGAACTGGAGTACTGTGTGTAGTTCTGGAAACCCCATCTCTACAAGGACATGGACAGGATGGAGGCTGTCCAGAGGGAGGTAACTAAAATGGTGCAGAGTCTGCACCAGAAGATTCCATGAGAGAGATTAAAGGAGCTTCATATGTATACCTTCGAAGAGTGGAGGGAGGGGGGGGGACATGATAGAAACTTTCAAGTACATCAAGGGAATCAACAGAGTCCAAGAGGGCAGCATCTTTAAGAAAAAGAGATGTGCAAGAACAAGGGGGTACAATTGGAAGATGGAGGGGGGATGGCTCAGAGGTAATGTGAGGAAGTATTTTTTCACGGAGAGGGTTGTGGATACGTGGAGCAGCCTTGCTGAGGAGGTAGTGGAATCAAAAACAGTGGGGGAATTAAAGAATGCACGGGACAGACATAAGGCAATTCTAGTTGGGGGTAGGAGGAAGTAGGCTGTTGGTTAACTAGGATCTGCAGCTTATCCATTAGGTAGGGAAATGGGCAGACTAGGTGGGCCAGGCGGTCCTTATCTGCCGTCAAATTCTATGTTTCTATGTATACATATTAAGCTCCTTTAGTCTCTCTTCATATGATTTCTGGTGCAGACCCTGCACCATATTACTTGCCCTCCTCTGGACTGCCTCCTTCCTCTCTGTCCTTGAGGAGATGCAGTTTCCAGAACTGCATGCAGTACTCCAGATGGGGTGTACTCTTCCCTGGGTTTTTGTTTCCTAGGTGCATTACTTTGCACTTCTTTGCATTGAATCTAAGCTGTCATACTTTTGACCATTCCTCCAACCTTGCCAAGTTCCTTCTCATTTTATGTAGTTTTCCAGAAAATGTGCTAGTTCAACTTTAGATATGAATATACGAAGAAGCCAGCAGCAGAAGGCCATTTGGCCAATCTAGCCTGCTCGTATTGTAGGGTCCACAGCTTGAGCTACTACCCCTGCCCCCGTCCACACATCCTCCCTACCATTATCCTTACCTTCCTCCTATACCTGTCCCAGCCACTCTTAAATCTGTCCACTGTCTTCAATGAGATCACTTCTTCCAGCAGCACATTTCAGGTGTCTACCACTCTGTCTTTGAAGAAGTGCAGAAGTGCTTCCTGACCTCCCTCTTAAACCTCCCACACTCCAACTTAAGACTGTGCTCCCTCGTGTTATGGTTGCCACTCAGCTTAAGAGACCCTCCTTATCCACTTTATTTGTTCAAGTACTTGATGGTCCCAATCATGCCTCCTCCTCTCTCTCTCTCTCTCTCTCTCTCTCTTCCCCATTATCCTCCTTGGAGTACATGTTCAGTACCCTCAACCTCTCTTCATATGCCTTTACTCTGCTGACCCGCTATTATCTTTGTAGCCTTCCCTTGTACCTTCTCTAGCAGGCTAATGTCCTTTTTGTGGTTTGGGCACCAATACAGAACTCCATACCCTAGATGTGGCCTTACCTGTGACTTGTACAAGGGCAGTATAACCTCCTCTCTCCTACTACTGTCCCCCCCAGCTATGCATCCCAGCATCTTGTTTGCCCTTGTTGCTGCTTTCTTGCACCATGTGGAGTGCTTTGGGTCACTATTGATCATCACTCCCAGGTCCTTCTCCTCCTCTGATGCAGATACTCGGATTCCACCCTGGTAGAACTCTGTCCTGGGATTCTTGGCTCCAATATGCATAGAGTTGCATTTCCTGGCACTGAAGCCAAGCTGCCAGATCTTGACCCACTTCCCCAGCTTTTCCAGATCATCCTGTTGGTCCACTATCCCATCAGCTATGTTCACTGTTACATAGAGCTTAGTGTCATCTGCAAATAGGCACATTTTGCCCATAATGCCATCCCCAATGGCATTGATGAAGTCATTGAATAACACCAGCTCTAGCACCAAGCCCTGTGGGACCGCACTGGTTACCTCTCTGGTGCCAGATAACTCTCCCCCCACACAACCACATTCTCTGGTCTGTCCCTCAGCCAGTGTTCCACCTATCTGGTCATCTTATCTCCAACCCTTAAATCCACCAGCTTCCTGATCAACCTTTGTGGGCCACAGAGTCAAAGGCCTTGCTGAAATCCAGATAGGGGATGTCTACCGCTTAGCCCCTGGCAACTGTCTTAGTGACACAGTCAAAGAAGTCAAGCTGATTCGTTGGACACAATTCCCCCACCCCCCCAAATGAACACATGCTGCCTCGCATCCTAGAGACCATGCTCCTCTAGATATTCTACCAAACTTTTCTTTAGCATGGTCTCCATGAACTTGCCCAGAATTGAGGTCAGACTGACCGGTCTGTAATTCCCTGGGACTGCTTTTGTTTTCTTAACAATTATTTTCTGGCATTAACATAGTTTTCTAGAAAACACTATAGGCATATTACTTGAGAAAATGATATTGGGCTTGCACATATTTGAGAAATGGGGCATATCTGAAAATAGCATGCAAAATGTTTTAGGGTATTGTTGACACAGGCAGTAAATGAGATACTGTGGTGATAATGGGGTTTGATGGTACATTATTTGAAAAACCAAAGTTGAATGCTTTTTGGAAAAAATGACAGAAATATTGCTTAACTTAAAAAAATGCATATTTTTGGAGCACAGTGGCTGCATGTTCTTGTCAGTCTGGATATCACAAAGGAAAACTTATTTTATTTTTTTTAATAAGGGAGAAACGGTTTTGTGTGAAAGATAGCAAGCTCAACAAAGTGCAACATCAAATGACAAAATATTGAGGCAATGGTCCTTAGTAACTGATGAGGTACTGACATTTCAGTGTTGTGCTGTCTAAAGTGAGACCTCTGCTTCTGGGTTGTGACGTCACCACTCAAGCTGAAACCCGGGTACTACTGATTGTGTGTATACATGGCTGAAGTTACCAGCTAACCAAAGCGTTATCCAGGCAACTTTACTGGGTAAGTAGATGCCTGGATACTTCCTGATGTCGCGTTTACATGCAGCTAGTGTTAGCGAGTTACACTCGGAGATCTCCGCTCCGAGCTCAGTTACCCGGTAAACCAGCTGCATGTAAACTGCATGTAGTGTGTGTTAGCTGCATAGTGCCTTTATTTGCACAGGACTCTCCTTCAATGTGAGTCAGACATAGTTTACAATATTATCTGTAGTTCTAAAAATCTCATTTTATTCGACTGTGTGATCAAGTGCTTCTGTCACAGGAACCGATTGCTGTATGGATTGAAATGTAGCAATTTTAGCTTATAGGCTGATAAGTTTGATTGCAGTCAAGTTCACTATACACAGGAAATGAGTGATCTAAATAATTCATTGTTGAAGTAAATTGTATACCTTGCTACCATCCTGTATTTTTTTCCCCATCTGTACCTTTCCTGCAAGCTGTCTCTCTCTTCTCTCTCATCTGTATCCTAACACTCGTTTAACCCTGTTGCCTCTGTACTCTGCCTTTAATCCAGACTCAACTCTGTTTAAACTGTAATTTCACCCCCACTCTGCGGTGAACCCTTGTGTCTCTTGTTCCGTTCTCCCCTCTACTGCTCTATCTGTGCTTTCCCTCTGCTGTCGCCCCCATGCCCCTTATTCACCTTGTTTCTACCACTCTGGGTTTAAATCCTGTCCCACTGTTTGTCCGCTGACTGTACTCTAATTGCCGCCATCTTAAGAAAAGTAGATGATTTCCTCCCCCCACCCCACGCAGTTGTAGTCACCGATTGCCCATGTGTGGCTTTACCTGATAGCCTCCATTTTAGTAAATGGGAGATTGCATCCCCCCACCTCCCCCCCACGCAGTTTGTAGATGCGTCATATCCCACCACGGTCTCAATTTTCCTCACTGCCCTATTTATTCTTTCCACAGCTGCTGATTCGATTCCTTTGGGCATCCTGCCCTTGGAGCTGCGTGGGGACAAGGATCCACATTGTAAAGGTACAAATTCAATGCTGACTGCAGGAGTGTCTCTGCTCAGGACTGGTTTTTCAAACTTGGCGCCATTACTGAAGCGCCTGCCACCTATGATTTTAAAAGCAGGAGCACTGCAGCCATATGCAGATGGAGAGCTGAATTTTCGGGGTGAATCAGTGGGCTTCTGAGCTGACCACGTATTATTGGGTTGATTTTCTGCTTTTTAGGCAACAGGGTAATCTTTTGCTCCGTGGCACAGAACTCGTACGAAAGTCGGCAGTTCATGCTGTGCAGCCAGGACCAAGGTTCAATCTCCACAGCCGCTACATATCTGCTCCCCGCCTGCTCCCCAATACCCTCAGCTGCCATTAAATATGTAGGATGATTTTTGTCACGTGGTTGTTTCTTTTTTCTCACATGGTTGTTTCTTTTTTTCTCGTATCTGCTGTCTTTCCCATTTGCAGATTATATGGTTCCTCCACTAGAGGTCCTCCTACTGTCGTTCTACTTAGCTCTCTCTCTGGGCTTGACAAGCTCTGTTCTCTCTTTGGGAGTTTTTGTTTCACTGATTTTACTCCTGCAAGCTTTGATCTATCTCCTGGTTATTTTGGATTTCTGTTACAGGCTGAATCTACTCTCCTCCAGGGATATTTCCATCTCTCCCTCTCAAATTTGAATCCTGCATTCACTGCCTGCTCCTCCTAAACCCCTACCCATCAGACTGATCCACCCTGCTTAACTTCCCCCTGAGTTCTACTGCTATCAGTTTCATTGAACTTCATTACTTGGATCTTCCTAATTCTGGCTGGACTCATCAGGCTATCTACTCACTAAGATGTAGAGGGCAGCTTTGTACTACCTGTCCTGTGCACTATTTACCTTACTGGCTCTCAACTCCCTATCCCTTGGTTCTGTGAGCATCTCATACAGGACTGAGGGGGCTCTATACGATTTCACATTCTCCAACATTTTAGCCACGAGTTCCTCCACACCTGCGACTCAGTTCCCCCATTACCAATAACATCTTAATGCCTATCCTTAGGTTCCTTCTGAACAGTTAACTCCACTCGTCTAGGGGTCGATCCTGGCCCTACGCCCTGGCCTCTCTCTGGGCCATAGCCCTATCCCTCACCCTGGCTGGGAATATTGAGTACAACCCTGGTCCGGTAATAAAGCTGCACACATCTAATACACTTTCTGGCAATCTTCTGACCCAGGCCCTGAGTCTGACCTTTGTCCTGCTCAATGTCAGAAGTCTGGTACACAATTTCCCCTGAACTGGAGGCCTGGGTGCAGGTCAGTAATCCTGATATACTTGTCCTTTCTGAAACATGGCTGAAACCTTCTATCTCTGAGCTTGCCTACATGTTACCGGGCTATAATATGCACTGGGTTGACAGGCCTTCCTCCAAAAGAGGTAGCGGTTTGGCACTCTACTATAAGTCCCACCTGTGCATCTCACTTCTGCCTACACCAGCTCTAAATAATGGTGAGGTTTTATACTCCCTTCTTCTACTCGGGGCGGGGGTGCTAAAAAACTGCACATCTTTGGGGTATATATTCCTCCTCATAACAGTAAACTTGGCCTTGAAGAACTTATGGACTTTATTCCCTCTGTATTCAAGAAAAATTAGTTGATATGTCTGGGTGATTTTAACCTTGACTGACTTGGTCCCAACTCTTCCATCTTAGCCTTTACCATTAGTAAGGCTAACCTCTGGCAACTCATCTTAGCTTCTACTAGGGTGTTCCAAAACTGTTCAGCATGGGTTCAGGACTGGTCATAGCACCACCACTGCTCTCACCCTATTCACTAGTGAGGTTAAGTCAAACATGGACAAAGGTCTGCTCACTGGTTCAGTGTTCATTGACCTAACCAAGGCTTTCGACTTAGGCATACTGTTGTCTTAGATAAGCTGCATTCTCTCGGTGCATCTGAGCCCACTATAGCCTAGTTCTCAAGTTACTTCAATGACTGGTCCCAATTTGTCTCCTATTGCAAAACTCCTTCATCCCCTGCCCAATCTCAGTGGGTGTCACTCAAGGATCTATCCCCAGGCCACTGCTATTATCAGTCTTTGTTAATGATCTTCCTATTTCCATATCCCACTGTAGCTCCATTATGTATGCGGACAACCTCATACTTTTCTCTGCCTCTTGTTCAATGCCTGACCTCAATGATCATCTCACCACTGGGTTCCAACAACCTCAGTCCTGGTCGTCCCTTAACTCCCTTATCCTTAACCTCTCCGAAACCCAAGCTATGCTTTTTGTGTCTCCAAGAAAATTACAGGCCTTGCCCCCTGTGTTTTGTGTGTTCTGCCAGGACGGTGCTGCCGTCCTGACCACGTGCTCTTTCAAGTACCTTGGGGTGATGCTAGATACGGCTCTTGAGTTCTCAGCTCACATTAACGAAGTATGTCAATCCGTAAACATGAAAATCGGGGCAGCCTACCGTGTGCACCACTCATTGACACCTGCAGCCAGGGTTTCGGTAGCTAGATGTGTCCTCCTTCCAAGGCTTCTTTACGTTCTTCCTATCCTTTCTCAAGCTGCTGCTGTTAATCTCCAGAAGTGGGACACCACCTACAATAATATTTGCAGATTTGCTCTATCCGCCCCTCGCCTCACCCACCATTGTCTTCTCTACTTGGCCCTACACTGGCTATCACCTGAATCACGTTGCCTTTTCTCACTGGGTTACTTCATTGATTCTATGACTAGAACTTCCTGTCTTCAGCAATAGCGGCCATTTTTAACCCTGTACTGCACTCCCGCCCCTTAAGGTCCTCCCATCTGCCATTGCTCGCTGTCCCACGTTGCACTGCAAAAATGGGTGAACAAGCATTCGCCCACTTTGCTCCCAAAACCTGGAATACTGTCCTCCACTTCTTAAAGGACAACTTGTCCCACTCCTCCTTTAAAACAGCACTCCTTTCTCACCTCTTAGCACTTGACACATGTGACTGTCCTCTTCCTGCCTTATCCAAGCTGACTTGATTACTGTTTTCACCTTACACTGTATGTCTATGAATTGTGCCTGACCTCCTAAAACATCCCTATGTGGATGGTCCTGTTTGCTGTAAAATTGTATGTCTATCCCTGTGAGGATATCTGATGCAATTGATTTGAATGACTGTATTTTCCAGTGTTTGTTTCCTATACTGTATCTTGTAGTCTCACGGATCATGTCTGGAAATAGGCAGGTATATTGCTTAATGCACTTACCTGGTCATAAAAAGCTAATAAATAAACAATACATATTTGTGGCATGGTTGTGCCGCAGGATAGAAGAGTTACAATGTGAACAGGTGCTATAAGATAAGGATGTACACAGTACAATGAATGAGTTAAAGAAAGAATTCTTCAGCACACAAATAAAAAGGCAGTAACAGAGGAAAGAGAGAGAGAGAGTAGTGTAATACAAAAGATATCAGCCAGAAAACATGCAGTTCACTATTAAGTCATAAGTTTTCTGTTCTTTAGAAAATGATGCAACATTGGTTAATGTTCTAATGGGGGCAGGGATGGTGTTCCACATAGACGGAGTATGGAAACTAAATGATTTCTGACCTATGCTTGAGGATATTTGTGGAACTAGTAGGCAGAGATTTGGGTTTGGTCTTGAGTTGAAGTTTTGTGCAACAAGTTTAAGCAGGCCTGCAAGGCTCGCTGGCTCTTGTTTGTTTAATAGTTTGAAACTGAAGTTTGCCAGAGCTAGTTCGGATTTCATTTTGAAAGTGGGCCTTCCTAACCCTTCAAAACTGAGGCAGCAGGAGTGCCAGCCTTTATGAACCTTTATGGGTGCTCACTGCCAGTAGGTTGTATTTTTCCTATGGCCAGGTTCCCTAGTAATCATTTTTTGCAGGCTTCCCTCAAAATATTGAGGGTGCTTAAGTCAACTTTGTGGGTGCTTGAGCACTACTGCACTCATGGAGTCGGCTCCTATGTGAGGCAGTGATGTGCCCTGTTATCCTACTGGCCAGCAAACTTTGAAATGTTATGGTAAAGGGCTCTTTTATCATTGAGACTTGACTTTTGGTGCTGCGTCAGCAACCAAGGAGGCATAATCTAACAGTGAAAGTAAGTGGTGTCTGCAATATTAAGCCTAGCATCATGTATCAGGATTTTGTTAATATGGTAGAGCTGACCAACTTTTTGAGGAATTTTGCAAATTGGGGCGGAAAGTCAGGTTTGAGTCTAAAATAATACAGAGGTATTTAAAAATATTAACCGGTTCAAGGAGTTCACCCTTGTAAGTTGATACTGATAATTTGTCAGACTGACTCAAGAAGTATTGATTATGTTTTAGTAACATTAATGTTCGCTCTGTTTTCCTTGAACCACCTCTGTAGAGAGCCTATATCAATGTTACAATTTTTATTGCTGGTCGCAACCTCTCTTGCTCTAGTGAACAGTACAGCATCATCTACATAAAGCACCCATACTAGTATTGGAGCAGACTGAGGGGGGCATCATTTATGAAAGTGAGAAAGGCAGAGGTCCAAGTATGGACAACTGTGGCACCCTGTACATGACGAGCTTTGTATCTGACAATACTGATCCTGTTTTGATACATTACCTCCTGTTATATAGGTAGTTAATGAACCAGCCAGCTAAAGGGGGCACAAACCCATTTTTTTTGGTTTGTAATTAATGGATTATGGTCTACCAGGTCAAATGCTTTTGTGAGGTCCACAAACACTGCTCCTGTCATCAAACCTTTATCCACAGCTCTGCAAACAGTTTCCATGAACCCCACTAGTGCAGAGTCTATTCCATGATTATGCCGAAATCCGTGCTGCTGTTCGCTCATTAAGTGGTACTGCTCAAGGTAGTTAGTCATTTGGGTGTGAATGATCCTCCCCTGTATCTTTGACAGCACTAACAGAACAGATATGGGGCTATACTTCTCCACTAGTTTCATATTACCCTTATTGAATAGTGGTACTACCTGTACACACACTTCCAGAGGTCAGGTACTTGCTGAAATTCAAAAGAGAAGTTGATTAACCTTGTTACTGGATAGGCTATGGCTGGGTCAGCTAGACATAAGAACTTCAGGAGCAGACCATCAGTCCCAGCTGATTTGTCTAGTTTAATGTCTCTTAGTAGTTTAATATACAGTATCTTTGCACTGGTGACCGCCTTAAAATAAAATGGTGGCAGGTTGGTAATGGGTAGTTCTAACGATTGTGTCGCATGTGAGGGGCTGTAGTTAAGGCAAGAGCAGTGTTTCACAAAGTTGCAAAATAATTCATTATAGATATTGACTATGTCCAGTGAATCAGTTATGTTATTTCTGTTTTGTTCCAGGCTCAGCTGAGACTGCTTTTTAGCTATATTGAGTAAGTTATTTAAGCATTTCCAGAAACTCTTAGGGTCAGATAGGATAGCGGTCT
This sequence comes from Neoceratodus forsteri, assembly GCA_016271365.2. Lineage (NCBI taxonomy): Eukaryota > Metazoa > Chordata > Ceratodontiformes > Ceratodontidae > Neoceratodus > Neoceratodus forsteri. Next base: position 1,133,919,128 of record CM028130.1, read on the forward strand.
GCTGCTCCCCGAGGAGTTTTATTTATTATTTTTTTTTTGCTAACTTTATCATTTTTTGCATGTGTTCTGCAGCAATCTGTGATGCTTCCAGTCAGACTTCAGGCTAGTGCTTTTGAATTTGGTCCAGGCCCTATCTCTGTCTTTCATAGTCTTAAATAAATCTTTAATTAACCATCTAGGTTTTAAACCCTTAAATCTCCTTCTTGTTAAATGTGTCCTAGTTATATTTTATTTTAAGTTTGCAATGGCTTAAGTCAGTCCTGCGATGTCACTCTAGTATTGCTACCTGTCAGGTGTCTTACCTGGTACCTCAAACTGGGGAAAGATTTGCTCAGTTAGTGAGGAAAGGGGACAAGGCATTCTGCAGGTGCATTAGTGAGGGAAGAAAGTGCAGGGGAGGAATCACTAAACTCAGAGGGAAATAAGGAGAGACCACAGAGGGAGATCAAGACAATGCATCAATTCTAACAAATATTTCTGCTCAGTCTTCACAGTGCAAAGGAGAGGGACAGGTACTATGATTAGACAACAAAGGCACAGAGGGGAAGGAGGTATACACCAGTCTTTTTAGAGAGGAGGAGAAGGTACTAAAAGAGCTTACAAAGCTAAAAGTGGACAAAGCCATGGGTCAGGATCAATGTTGCCTCTAATTTTTAGTCTCTGTGGGTGAGTGACTGATATGTGTGTGCAGCACTTTGTGCAAAAAAATTGATTCATGTGCGCAAATTGGGTGGCCCAAACAAGTGATATATTTTATTGTCAGTAAACAGTAGAAAATATAACCAAACACTCAAATACTCAATGCAAAGTATAAATATACATTCTGACACAGTCCAAAGCTTGGCTGTGCATTGTGCGCCATAACAGTATGAACTGGAAACATGTGTAAACTATGTTCATTTTAAAGAGTCTTGCATGCATCTAAAAGGGGTGCTGCTGACGTGCATTGCTAAATCAACATTTACTGTTTTTCTCTCCTGTCTTTCCCATTCTTCCAGTGGACTTATATTTTATTAAGATCCATTTTTCCACCAGATGTTAAAAACAATTTTGTTCATATCAGCATATCTAAATGGCTTTCTTCCAAACGGTTTCTTTGTTTGCTCTTAATGCAGTTCATGAGGCTGAAGCCTCTTTCACAGTCAGTACTAGAAGCTTGGAATGTAGTAGTAGTAGTACAATTTATTGTTCAACATAAAGCAGTTATAATATACTAAAATCAGGACAAAATAAATAGTAAATATAAATAGACAATAAATAAATCAACAAGGAACTTAAATATCTTTACAGTGCAATTCAATTTAACAGAGTACCTTTTCACATAAAAAACCTCCCCAGGACTTCAAGTCCCACTAATAAACTTTACAAATGAGTTGAGATTAAAAATCTTGCAAAGATCTCTTCCATGTTCTTCTCTTTCATAGTAAACAAATATTCCAAAAGATCCTCCAGGGGGAGGCCGAGATCCCCCCCAGCAGTTTTTTCCTAGTTGCTTCGTACCTAAGACATAAGAGTACCACATGTTTGATATCATCTATAGTCCCCACTCCACATTTACAATATGGAAAAAGCACCCTCTTTCTTTTGTCTGAAAAGAATGCATTGAGCATTATAGTTTTCAGTTCCGAATCTTGTATAGATTCTTCTTTGTGTAGGACAGGTTAAAAAAGAGAGATATGGCTCATATCCCCATGAAATCTTTACTTTTTATAAAATCCATATAGCTTAAGCTTGGAGAGTTGAACATAGAAAGAATTTATGTCATAAGTCAATAAGCCTCAATTTGACATCCTGTCTAATCTCCTCAAATGGTCATGTGTACATTTTATATAGGAGGTGGCCCAATTTGGCCGGCATTATTGTTGCCTTAATAAGTTGAATAAAGGGATGTACATATCCCATGCTGGCCAATTTGATGGCTTCCACTACACACATTCTGGGATATCTTTGGGGCAAAAGAAAAAGTTTCAACAGAAAGAGAATCTGTCATTCACAGACGAGAAAATTCAAGGAACGTTGTCCTATCTCCAAGGCAAGAATACAGCCTGGAGTTCCACTTAAAAATATTAAGATGTATCTATAGAGTTTATTCAGAATTATTTCTAATTCAAACGACATGAAGTCTTGCTGTATTCTGACAGTAGCAGTGAGTCCAAACCTTCGAACTACCCCGGAGATGATAGAGTTAACTTTCCATTCCAGGCATGGAACGCTGAGCTCGAGCTCGGTTGAGGCTCTGTCTGTTGCTGTTTAAACTCAAACCATCAGATTCTTTACTCTGCCTCACTGAACAGTCGCTCCAGAGATTTCTCCTTTTGCTTGGTTCAATTTGTCAGTTAAAGTACCGCTTTTCTCGGTTTTCGACCAAATTTAAACTGTAACCTGTCGGTTCAGTCTCTGTCTGTGGTATTTGTGAGTACTAGATAGGTTATATTTTATTCTGTTCTGTGTGGAACTTGTAAATGGTTCATCGGTTTGGTTTGAACCGATCAAGTTGTTAAAAAATCTTAAATTGTACTTTTAGAGTGTGGTTACCGGTTCTTATCGGTTCTAAAAAAACGGATTTTATTATGTTTTTTTCCATGACCCGTGACACGGTCAGGAACCGATAAGAGGGTCTTGCCTGGTGGATTGCCATAAAAGGGTAAGTTTGGTTAGGACTGGCACAATGTCTGAGAAACCCAAAAGAAAAACCAGACCCACTGGGTTTCAACACTGCAGTGTGTGTGGGGAAGTCTTTGCCAAGGCTGACCCCCACACCACCTGTGTTTATTGTCTGGGGTTTGACCACCTCAATGCAGACTGCCAGATTTGTAAAAATTTACCTGCAGCTACCCTAGAAGAGAGTTGGTAGGCTCAGGGAAAGGGAGGCCAAAAAGTCCGCTGAACCGGATGGCCAGCCTGGTTCGGTTCAAACCGAACCAGAAGGAGTGCCCTCTGACCAGGGCAAGACTTCTTCCGGCAAAAGGAGAGCCGATTCTGAGGAGTCGGTTCCGGCTAAAAGAACTAGAAAAGAAAAATCAGCTGGTGTGGAGCTAAAACTTTCCTCACCAGCCACTGAAGAAATAGCCAAAGCGATCAAAATTGTTCAGTCGCTTTCCCTGGTTCCGACCAAACTGGCACCAACAGGCAGGCGCTCGGTTCGGCTGGTTCCACCGGTTTAAGAGTATGATTTAGAGGAATTTTATGAACCGGAGGAGAAGGAGGAAGAGGAGTGTGAGGAAAGTGAATGTGGTTTTGAAAGTCTGGATGTGCCTATTGACCCGGACATCTCCCCAGACAGACCTTCAGGAATGTCTCCTCCTAGGCTTTCTGAGTCCCCCTCCATTTCATGTTTTATAAAAAAGTGGCTGAAACCCTCCAGCTTCCTATGGAAGAAGCTGTGGATGACCAGGAGGAGCCTGACTATGTAGAAATGATGGATATCCCAGAGTCTAGGAGGCTGTCTATTCCCTTGCACAAATCTTTTTTGGAAACAGACATTTAAGATTTTAAAGACTCTTAACACTATACCTCCTGTGGATAAAAGAATGGACAAGAGGTATACATTGTCAGGCTCAGACATGGAGTTCCTTACACAACAATGCAGCCATGCTGGGGTAGTGCAGGCTGCAGCCTGTGATAAGGCAAACATTCCCTTGGCTTCACATCCCCCGGACAAGGACTCCAGGAGGATTGATGCCATGACAAAGAAACAGTACATGGCAGCATCCTTGGGACTCAGACAGGCCAATTATATGGCCTATACTGCTAGGTATCAAAAATCCAGATGGGGCACTGTTATGGCTTTAGCAAAACAGGTCCCTGGCCAGCTTGCTAAGGAGCTGGAGCAGGTGGCTGCTGATGGTATTGAGGCATCCAAGGTGCAATTCCATGCTGCAGTAGACTCCAATGATGTGTCATCTAGAGTCATGGCTACATCTGTGGCACTTTGAAGAATGGCTTGGCTCAGATGTACTAGCCTGTCACAGGATACCCAGACTAAGGCCATGGATTTTTATGTTGAGGGTAATTCTCTGTTTGGGGAGCAAACAGAGAATTACATGAAGAAAATGGATGAGTATGGGACCACCTATAGGAGTGCACAGGCCAAGGAAAGGCAGGTCACTCCTCAAAGGCAGCTTCCCAGGGGCAGGGGCAAGCCTTTTCATAGGCCTTTTTACCAAGCCCAGGCCTCCCCTTCTGCTTATGCCTAGAGGGGGTTCTTTAGAGGGAGAGGCAGACGGGGTACAAGCAGGCCTGCTTCCACCCCTCAGCCCAAAGCCCCTGCCAAACAGGCACCCTGATGGGGTTGCCAGGGCCGATTCTCAGCTACCTGTAGGGGGCAGGCTGGCTTACTTTGTCCAGGACTGGGAGTCTCTGACGTCAGACAAATGGGTCCTGGAAGTAGTAAGCCAGGGACTGGTTCTCAGCTTCAAAAAGTTTCCAAAGATGATAACCAGATCCTTTCCACCTGCAAATCCATCAGAGACACTTGCCTTAGAGGCAGAGGCCTCTTCCCTCCTAGCTCTCAGAGCTGTGGAAAGGTTTTCACCCCTACACCTGGGCAAAGGGTTGTACTCCAGGTACTTCCTTACCCCAAAAAAGACAGGGGAATGGCGGCCCATCCTGGATCTCAGATACTTAAACAAGCACCTTTTAAAACCAAAATTCAGAATGGTGACTCTGGGAATTATTCTACCCTCTCTAAGGCCAGGGGACTGGCTAGTGTCCCTGGACCTCAAGTAAGCCTACTTCCATATTCTCATCAGAAGCTCCCATTGAAAGTACCTCAGGTTCGAGCTGCCCTCAGGCCATTACCAGTTCAGAGCAATGCCCTTTGGCTTCACCTGCTCCAAGGGTATTCACAAAATGCCTGGCAGTGGTAGTTGCTTCTCTAAGAAGGCAAAAGATTGCCATCTTCCCTTACCTGGATGACTGGCTTATAGTAGGCCAGTCCCCACACCAAGTCAAGTTACACTTACAGATAACTCAGCAACTGCTCACTTCTTTGGGTTTCCTTCTAAATCTTCCAAAGTCAGTTCTAGAGCCTGTCCAGCTCCTCACCTTCATAGGCGCAGAGCTAGACACAGAAAAGGCCAGAGCCTTCCTTCCCCTGGACAGGACAAGGACCCTGGTCTCTCTGGTCTCCTCATTCACCCTGCAGGTGTCTCAACCAGCAAGGCATTTTGTACAGCTCCTGGGGCACATGGCTGCTTCTACAGCAGTAGTGCAGGGAGCAAAATTTCAGATGAGGGACATTCAGTTCCACTTGAGAGCCTTCTGGTCTCAAAGGAAGGACCCTCTGACCAAATTGATCCCAGTAATTCGAACCCTGATCCAGGCCCTACAGTGGTGGCAGGATCAGAACAATCTGAGACAAGGGGTTCCCTTTGTCACTCAGTCTCACTCTTTAATCCTTACTACAGATGCCTCCCTCTTGGGGTGGGAGGCTCACATGGGTGACCTGACCACTCAGGGGTTGTGGTCCCCTCAGGAATCTCTGCTCCACATCAATCTGTTGGAACTCAGAGCAGTATTTCTAGCACTTCAAGCTTTTTCCAAATCCATTCAGAACAAAGTTATACAGGTCAGAACAGACAACACCACCACAGTTTGGTACATCAACAAGCAAGGAGGCACTCGGTCTATGGTCTTGTGCACCGAAGCAATGAAGTTGTGGTCTCTGGCTTACTCCCTGAACACCTCCCTCATGGCAGTTCACCTCCCAGGCAAGGACAATGTCCTGGCAGATGCTCTCAGCAGGATTTCCCAGGGCCATCACGAATGGTCACTGGACCCCCTGGTCTTGGAGGTGATATTTTCCAGATGGGGCACCCCACAGATAGATCTTTTTGCAGCCCCAGACAATCACCAACTTCCCCTTTTCTGTTGCAGACCCCCAGTGTTGGGCTCAGTCCCCCTGGATGCCTTAGTTCTCAATTGGGAAGAAAAGTTTCTCTATGCTTTTCTCCCCTTCCCTCTCCTGTTCAAAGTGCTAGTCAAAATCAGATCTCAACCCTGCAAGATGAGCCTGATTGCTCCAGACTGGGCCAGACAGCCCTGGTATCCACTCCTACTGTCCTTAGCAGTCCATTTTCCCCTTTGTCTTCCCAAGAATTACAAACTGTTAACCTGTGCTCAGGGGAGGGTTTGGTACCCGAACCTCAAATCTCTCAATCTCTAGGCCTGGCTCTTGAAGAGTTAGAGTTTGCTGATTTACACCTCTCCCAAGGTGTAATGGATATTCTGAAGGCTTCCAGAAAACATTCCACAAGGGCTACTTATAATTCCAAATGGAAAAGATTTTCCATATGGTGCTCTGGGAAGCATATTTCCCCAGAATCTGCTGATCTGCCCACAGTCCTTGATTATATGGTCCATTTAAATAGCTTGGGGCTGAGACCAGCTACACTGAAAGTGCATCTAGCAGCTGTGTCTGCTTTTATTTTAGCAGTGAGCCCTCTTCTTTTCAGCTCACCCTGTATTCTCCAAGTTTTTTCAAGGGATTGCTTCACACAACCCTCCATTCAGGGACCCTGCCCCTGCTTGGGACCTTAATGTTTGCATTACTCAGCTTATGCAACCCCCTTTTGAGCCTTTGTCTTCAGCAGAGCTTAAGTACTTGACTTGGAAAACTGTGTTTCTGGTAGCCATCACTTCTGCCAGATACATAAGTGAATTACAAGCTTTGTCAGTGGAGCCTGATTTTATCTCCTTTCATAGAAATGAGGTGGTCCTCAGGACTAACAGGAAGTTCTTGCCTAAGGTGGTTTCAGATTTCCACCTTAATCAATCTATGTATCTTCCAGTGTACTTCACTGACCATTCCTCCTCTGGTGAGAAGAGGCTGCACAGTTTAGATGTGAAAAGAGCCCTTAGCTACTATATAGAGCATACCAAGGGTCACAGATTTGACTCCCTCCAACTGTTCCTCACTTATGGTGAGGTTGGTAAAGGGAAACCTGCCACTAAAAGATCCATTGCCAGGTGGATTGTCTCTTGTATCCAATTTTGTTGTGAAAAACTGGGTAAGGTTCCTCCCTCAGGTCTGAGGGCTCACTCTACCAGAGGTACAGCTGCTTCCCTGACTGCTGCCAGGGACATCCCTATTCTAGAGATTTGTCAAGCAGCTACCTGGAAAACAGTTCACACTTTTACCAAGCATTACTCCCTGGACAGCCAGGCTGGGGGTGATGCTCGGTTTAACACAGCTGTGCTTCACAGCCTATTTCTAAGTAGGTTCTGTCCCTCCTCCATGGAGGTACTGCTTGTAGTCTGCGTTATCTCAGAATACAGCAAGACTTCATGTTGCTTGAAGAAAAAATTACTCACCTTAGTAATGTTGTTTCTTCTAATGGAGTCTTGCTGTATTCTAACCTCCCCCCTGCCTGCCCCTCTCAGAACCTCTGTTTTTGGGATGTGGGTGGGCAGTGCTGTGTTGGCACTCAGTAGGTGCCCACCTTTTTGTGTTCACCCCCTTCTTTTCTTGGGGTGAGTTGGTGTTGTGTTTTTCATTTTTTGGGTCTCCTGACTTGAGTCTTTGTTTTGGGACCAAAAAATGTGTTTTATGTTTAGTAGCCAGTTGGCTAGTGTAGGTTTACAGCTTCCACACAGGACCTTAGTGAGTTTAGCTCATAAAGATCTGACAGTTTGAGTTTAAACAGCAACAGACAGAGTCTCAACCAAGCTCGAGCTCAGCGTTCCATGCCTGGCATGGAAAATTAACTCGTTCATCTCTGGGGCAGTTCAAAGGTTGGGACTCACTGCTACTGTCAGAATACAGTAAGACTCCATTAGAAGAAACAACATTACTAAGGTGAGTAATTTTTTCTTCTCTAACCTTAGTATAACCCCAGATTTCAGAGGCATGTAACATGCTTGTTCTTATTTTGGCATTAACAACTCTTAATACCCCGCTCACCGATGACTTACCCATCTTGCTGTTAAATATTTTTAGGGCATTTACAGAAGATCCCATTTTAAATTGAATAGCCTCCAAATGTTTGGTCCAAGATAGGCTATAGGCAAAACAAGCACCTAAATAGTCATAACATTTAACAGTGTTTATATGGTTACCGTTTAGCCTAAAGCCTACCATATTTTTGGTTTGAAAGCCAAAAACTACAATGTTGGTCTTGCCAAGATTAACTTTTAGTTTCCTTTGAGAACAGAGAGATTCAAGGTGAGCCAATTTTATTTTAAGACCTAGGACTGAAGTAGAGAGCAAGACTAAATCGTCTGCATATGCTAAACATTCAATCCTTTGAGCATTAATTTTTGGAGTATGAAAATCTGGGTTACCTAGCTGATCCAAGACTGTATTAATGTAGATGTTCCATAGAGTGGGGGCCAAAATACATCCCTGTCTGCCCCCCACATTTGTCTCAAATCTATCAGTTAGGTGACCATATTGATTATACTGGACCCTTGCCCACATATTTTCATAGAGTCTATTAATAACATCAAGAAGTGAGGCCTCCAACTTCAGATCCCTTAATGTAGCCCAAAGGATTTTTCTACTAATGCTGTCGAAGGCCGAGGAGAGGTCCACAAAACAGCAATATAATCTGTTTTTCTCACTTTAGTATGCCTCCAGATCAGGTGCTGAAGCACATAATAGTGTTGTACTGTAGAACAGTCCTTCTGGAAACCGTTCGGTGCCTCATTCAATACTGAGTTCTCCTTGACCCATGACAGCAATCTGCCCAAAATGACCCTAGAGAAAATCTTCTGTGAAACATCTATCAAACTAATAGGCCTATACATCCTTGGGTCATTAGGATCCTCTTTTTTTAAAAATTGGGAAGATAACACTACCTGCCCAACTGGCAGGGTAAGAGTACCACTGAACCAGGCCATTAAACAGCAAAAGAAGAAAAGGAATCCATCAGTTGGTAAAAACCTTATAGAGATCACCTAGGACCCCATCCGGCCCTGGTGCTTTTATTTGCTCTTAAGGCCAATCAGTGCCATCCGTATTTTGTCCTCTGTGATCAAGACAGGTCTTGGAAAATTTCATCCTCCTGTATTTTGAAAGCATCAGGTGTCTCCTTCTCTTCATGAGAATAATAGAGCTTGGAGAAATGAGATGCCCAAACTTCAGGTGTAATATAGGCTTCAATCCTATTGGCATATCTGTTATATCCCTGGGCAACAGTATTCCAAAATCGCCTTCCATCCCTATCCAAAACAGCTTGCCTCAGTTTTTCCCAAAGTCCTGAGTATGTTTATGTCTCTCCTGTTAGAAATTTTCCTACATTTTCTCTTTCAGTCTTTAGCAATTTAAAATCTGCTGCAGACTTATTTCTTTTCTTCTTATGCTGTCTTAGTTTTCCTCCAAACTTTTCTTTGCCTGTATACCAAATTAAACTAAGACTTTTATAAAGGGACCTAGGATGATACGTTGTTTTACATCTAGGTTCAAGTAAAGAATGAATAGTTTCCCAATTCTCCAAAATATTAAAGGCCTTACTTTTGTCCAGGACCAACTCGTGAATATCACCTAAGACTCCTGTACTAAGAATTTCTTTGAAACTAGCTTGATGAATCGACTCCCATCCAATCCTTCTCTTGTTTATGACTTCCAGACTTTCTTCCTGTTGTGCCTCACTCCCTAAAATTCCAAAAGGGCATTTGATGTTAATTACAATATCACAGTGTGCTGATTCCAATCTATCCATGACCTCTAACTTTTGGATCAGCTTTACTGCTTCCCAATTGGTCCAAACCTGATCAAGAGTTGAAGAGCTAGTAGATCATCTACACATAAATGATCTGACTAGATCGTCCTGAGTTCTACCATTTAAAATACATAAATTTCTACTGGCCAAGCCCGCTAGCAATTCCCTACCTCTAAGGTTAGATTTTAGATCCTGAGCAGTCATCCTAGTATATGAGATATTTGGATTAATTATAAATATTGTATGGATCATATCTGAATATACATCCTCCAAGAAATAAGAAGGAATTCTGGCATTAAAGTTTCCCAAAATAATGATAGGACAAGGTATACTCTTATTTGACATTTCGTCAAGTGCCATTGTCAGATCCTGCATGAAAAGGTCAGCGGGATCAGTAGCTCTATTGCAAGGGGGAAAGCATATATTGCAGAGAATGATCTTCTCTTGTCCCTTGCTAATCATTAGAGCCAAAATACCCTCTAACTTAGTAGAACTGTTAGTGATCTGAAAATTTAGCAAAGGTTTGATAAAAAAAGGAAATACCCCCTTTAAACCATCTAAACTTTTTATCTTTAGTTGCTGGCAGAGTAAAGACAGAATATCCAGCCAATGTGGGAGTTACATTTTCTGTACACCATGTTTCTTTCAGTCCAATAATATCAAAATTATCCAGAAATCTCACTACTTCATGGTCAATTGTTTTAAGATGGATGCCCTCAATATTCCATGAAAGTATAGAAAGGGCATCCACATCTCGATCCCCCAGCTCCCTTATCTAAATCCAGCTGGTATTCAAAGTTCATTTGTTTGATATTATCTACAGGCTGCATTTGTCAGGCTTAATCAATAACTGTCAGTGGCGAGTAGGTAATAGGGTCAATTAGGTTTCCAAAGTCAATCAGGTGGTTATCTGCCTCTAAGATTGATTCTGGACTATCCTTAGTCTGTTTAAACCATGAAAAGACTTCACCCAAGTCTAACGTGTTAACTAAATGTATTCCCAAACAATCCAGCTTGCTGGTCAAAGAAAGCAAGCTGCTAGCTGTATGAGGATTTTTAAATGTAATATCAATCTGTGTTGTGGGCTCAGGATCTCCTTATAACTTTATGGACTCCACCATGTTTCTGGAGATATAAATCCTAATGCTCTTTCCAAGAGCAGCAACAAATCTTCCTAACTTTCCTATGAGAATCCTTGAGGGAAACTTCCACCCAAAGATAGTTATGGTCCCACTCAGCCACTTTTTTTGCTTCAGCACGCGATCATCTATCACTCCCAAGATTTTCTCTGTGCTATCGTGAGCTTTCTCACTATGCACCTTCCTATGGAGAATCTCTTCTGGGGAAGGATAAGACTGTGTAGGAACATCTATATATGATAGCTTCATGTTTAGCTTGGAATGTAGCACATACATCAATAAGTTTAGCCACCATGCTGTACTGCAAGTTAGTCAAAGCAAAGTGGATCATGTCAGTAAGGGATTTTAATGATCCTCCCTTTATTTTTTCAGCAACTATAAATCTGAAGTCATTGTACTGGCTAATAATTTCTGCCTGGTCCACTGATGAAAATGAATAGTCCTGATATTTGCTGTACAGTCTCTCAATATTTGATAAGCCAAACTCAAAGCTGCAATGTGGCATTGCTGCAAAATCAAAGATAGATCAGTCAGAAAGTTCACCTGCAGGAAATCAGCTGTCCAGATGGTCACATAACAGGCCAATGAATTGCAAAATTGCTGTTGTGTTGTGCTTACTTCTGCTGTGCAATTAGTCAAAAGCAGTTTTACTGGTTGGCTCCAGTAGACAGTTTCACCCAAGTACTGGCTTCTGATCTTTTTTTATTTTTGCCCTAGCAATCTGTACAGCTTCAACTGTTGTTACACCACTTTCTGAAACATCTTAGACAACTGTGCCAACTCCAAAAGTACATCATTTAATACTGTTATGGCAATGTGGTATTCAGCGTTGGACAGCTTCTTAAAACAGTACTTAGCAATGGGATCTTTGATGGACGCATACATAATTGTATATGATGTCATTTACCCTAGGCATGGTTTACAATTACTATGCTGGGTATTGTCAAGCTCAGTGGGGGGTTTTAAAATGTATTTTTGCAATGTAGTGAGTGAATCAGTGTGATGTGAGAGAGGAGATGCATTTAGGAGACTGTATTTCTCTTCCATCCCGGATCCATACTAAGCACAGTCTGAATTTATGAAATTAAATGAAAAGGACATTTTTTGCACTGCTATTTCTTGTTGTCCATTTTAGAATTACTAACCCCATGTAGCCAACATGGGCAACCTTTTACAAGCACTGATTCACTGAATCTCAAATGTGTATATAATATGAGACCCTGTTTTAAAGAGAAGCGCAATCTCATCTCTCTAGACATATGTACAGTTAGTGTCTCAGCCTGCTAAGTGAGAAGGTTATACCCATTCTGGCCCCCAACAAATACATAAAAAAATGGCACAAACAAACAGTAGGTTGCTTTGATGCTTTTATTGTAAAAAACAAAAACTATAGTTTTCCCATTTTCTTGTGCTGAAAAAAACAAGCATTTGTCAATGCCAAACGTTCGCTTGCAGGTATTTGCAGTGGTGTTTGGCATGTATGGTGCTTTACCCTAATGCCCTGTGCGATTGCTGGTATTTGCACAATAAATTTTCAGCATGACCTTTTTGTTGCCCCCATTGTGCGCTACATAGGTGGAAACACATTTTGGGCAGGATGTGAAAAATGACAGCTGTACTGCTCATAAGGAAGTGTGGTAAAATGGCAATGTTGAATATCTGGAGTGGAAATATTGAAAATTCGCAAACCTACGAGCGTGCATGGGAACTGTGCAATGCACGCTCGTAAAACAGTCATTGTCAGGAATTTTTTCACCAAATTGTCAACATTGGCATTTTAAAACCTCTGCTAATGAACAGTGTCGCTGTGATTGTCTTACTGTGTACAACACATTGATTTTGCACACCAACTGCGCCATTGTGCACTACATGGGCGGAAACATGTTTTGGGCAGGATGTGAAAAATGACAGCTGCACTGCTCATAAGGAGGTGTGGTAAAATGGCAATGTTGAAAATCTGGAGTGAAAATATTGAAAATTTGCAAACTTACGAGCGTGTGTAGGAACTGCACAACGAACGCTAGAAAAAGAGTTATTTTAAGAATTTGTTCATCAAATTTTCAACATAGCCATTTTTAGATCTCTGCTCATGAACAGTGACACTGTGATTTTCTTAATGTGTCCCATACACTGAGTTCACACAGCGACTGTGCCATTGTGCGCTACATGGGCGGAAACACATTTTGGGCAGGATGTGAAAAATGACAGCTGTACTGCTCATAAGAAGGTGTCGTAAAATGGCAATGTTGAAAATCTGGAGTGGAAATATTGAAAATTCACAAACTTAGGAGCGTGCATAGGAACTGCACAATGAACACTCATGAAACAGTCATTTTTAGAAATGTTGTCACCAAATTTTCAACACAGCCATTTTATGACCTCTGCTCATGAACAGTGTCACTGTGAGTTTCTTAATGTGTCCCATACATTGAGTTCACACACGGACTGCGCCATTGTGCGCTACATGGGCGGAAACATGTTTTGGGTAGGATGTGAAAAATGACAGCTGTACTGCTCATGAGGAGGTGTGGTAAAATGGCAATGTTGAAAATCTGGAGTAGAAATATTGAAAATTCGCAAACTTACGGCGTGTGTAGGAACTGCGCAACGCAGGCTCATAAAACAGTCATTTTAGGGATTTTTCACAAATTTTCAACACAGCCATTTAAGACCTCTGCTCCAGAACAGTGTCACTGTGATTTTTCTTATGTGCCCCATACATTGAGTTCGCACACCGACTGCGCCATTGTGCGCTACATGGGTGGAAACATGTTTTGGGCAGGATGTGAAAAATAACAGCTGTACTAGTCATAAGAAGGTGTGGTAAAATGGCAATGTTGAAAATCTGGGTGGAAATATTGAAAATTCACAAACCTATGAGCGTCGTAGGAACTGCATAGCATAGCGCTTCATCAAAACAGTCATTTTGGAATTTTGCACCATTTTTCAACATGGGGTATTTGGGACCCCTTCTCATGAATGATGTCACTGTCATGGTGCTATTCAGGCCTGAAGGGTGATTTCATGCAGAGACTGTGCAGTGACTGCGAAATCACCCTTCGGGCCTGAATAACGCCATGACAGTGACATCATTCATGAGAAGGGGTCCAAAAACCCTATGTTGAAAATTTGGTGCAGAAATTTCAAAAAATGCCTGAGATATGCAATAAAGTTGAAACCCCCCTATCTAGTCCATTATACAGCTTACCAGCATTTCCTCAGTTCGCGGTCGGCTTTAAAGAGTGCAGACGTGTTCCCAGTCCACCGAAGATCATCGCGCCGAGCTCCAGAGGTAAGTATGGGGTGGGGGTGTAGGGAGGCTGGGTGTGCAGTGGGTGGGTGCGGGTTGTGGGAGGGGGGACTGGGAGACTACGTGGGACCATTTTTTCTTTACAGGTGTAAAACAAAAAACAGGACTACGTGGGACATTTGCCACACTGGGGTGGGCTCCCAGTGTGGCAGAAGATGGCTGGGGGGGCCGAGGAGCTGACGGGGGATTGGGCACCCCCATCAGCAAACTACGCGGGGGGCACCGAGGAGCCAACGGGGGATTGGGCACCCCCGTCGGCAAAAAAACAGGATGTTTGCCACGCTGGGGTGGGCTCCCAGCATGGTAGAAGGATGGCTTGGGGGGCTGTGGAGCCGACGGGAGATTGGGCACCCGTCCTGCAAACAACGCTTGCCACGCTGGGGTGGGCTCAGCATGGCACCAAAGCTTTGGGGGGGTGGCGTGATGCGCGGGGGGGAGCGCTTGACGCGAGGGGGGAGGCGTGACGCGGTGCTCGTATGACAGCGGTGGTTTTCTTTGAAGCAGAAGACCACCGCTGTCATACAGAGCTCCTGCACCCATTGGTGTAAGACTGCCATGCCTGCTCAAGGGAGCACTGGATTGCAAGGGAGAGGCACACCTCCAAGTGTGCTAATCTCCCAAAACGTTCCTTGCGCATGTGCGCAAGTGAATGTAAAAATGAACACGCTTCCAACGGTGAGGCTTTAAATCCATTATAAACACATTTTGTATGTGAGATGCTGCTTGGGGAGGAGGCAGATTACACTGAAGTTGTGCAACTTTAAAACTGAAATAATATAATATACACCCTATATCAGAGAATCTCTGGCATTGCTTTGTTGGGGGGGGGGATTCTACCAAACAAATAAAACGTGCCATTTCTGTGAACAGCAGGGGAATACTGTTCATTATCAGGTGCTGTCTTACTGAAAAGAGGTGTCAAGCTGAAAACATTGCTGTAACTGCAAAGCCGATTGGTTGGAATTTTGCAGATCGGTTCCATTGTTCAATAAGTGGAGCAAGAGTGAGATGTCTGGCTTGTTAAAGTTAATGGGTTGTGGCCTCAGGGGTGGGCATACAATGTTTCTTTCTCATTCACTTTCATGTCCTGCTGTCTGAGTCTAAAATCTGAGTGACTATAGTCACTACTTCATCAACATGAGGATCCCTGTCAGCTGCTCTGTGCGCTATTACTGAAGCCGTGTGCGGGTTATTTCTGACTGCCTTGCAGGCGCACTTGCGCACACCTTAGGGGGAACATAGGTCAGGATGGCATACAACCCAGAATCCTGGAAGAACTAAGTAGGGAGCCGGCAGCCTCACTGGTGGTACTCTTCACTGAGTCCCTAAACATTGACGTAGTCCCTGAGGACTAGAGAAGGGCACATGTAATCCCTCTTTACAAGATTGGCAGCATGGAGGAGGAAGGGAATTACTGGCCAGTAAGTCCCATGTCAGTGGTGGGTAAGATCATGGTGACACTCCCTTAAGGAATGAATTTTGGAACACCTGGAATCCATTGGGGTGCAGGATATGAGGAAACATGGATTCACAGTAGGAAGTTTTTGTCAAACAAATCTAATTGATTTCTTTGACTGGGCTACAAAGGTAGTGGACTAAGGGGGAGCAGTGGATGTCACCTACCTAGATTTGAGAAAATCCTTCGATACAGTTCCACATAGAAGATTGATCAATAAGCTAGTTAATGTGGGGTTGGGCCACAAGGTGGTGAGCTGGGTTAGCAACTGGCTGAGGGACAGGAAGCAGAGGGTAGCAGTAAATGGAACCCAGTCAGAGGAAATGGAGGTGACCAATGGAGTGCCTCAGGGTCCAGTTCTGGGGCCAGTCATCTTCAACGTCTTCATCAGCGACATTGCAGAAGAGCTGGAGGTGAAGGTTTGCCTGTTTGCAGAGGACACCAAGATCTGCAACAGAAATGACATGTCAGAGGGTGTGGCAAGAATGAGGAAAGACCTAGAGAAGTTGGAAAGATGTTCTGAGGAGTGTCAACTGAGGTTTAAAGCATAGAAGTGCAAAATCATGCATGTAAGGACTAGAAACCAGGGGGAGAGCTACAAAATTGGGGGATGCTGCTGTCAGTCACCGAAGAGGAATGAGATCTGGGGGTTATTATCACAGTTGACCTGAAGGTCACCAAGCAGGCAGTAAAGGTGGTGGGAAATGCCAGTGGGATGTTGGGTTGCATAGAAAGGGGTATCATGAGCCGAAGAAGTGAGGTACTGGTTCCACTGTACAAAATGTTGGTGAGGCCTCATCTGGAGTACTGCATGCAGTTCTGGAGGCCACACCTTCATAAGGACATAGGCAGGTTGGAGACGGTGCAGAGGAGGGCAAATAAGATGGTGTAGGTATTATAGTATAGGTCGCACAAGGATAGGTTAAAGGACCTCAGTATATATTCACAGGTAGAGAGGAGGGAGCAAGGGGACATGATCGAAACATTCAAGTACCTCAAGGGCATAAATAAGGTGAGGGGGGAAGACATACAGTATTCCGGTATAAGAAGAGTACTAGAACAAGAGGTCATGACATGAGATTGGAAGGGGGAGCCATATAAGGGGAAATGAGATAAAGTTATTTTTACAGAAAGTGTAGTGGATGCATGGAATGGCCTGCCCCAGGGGGTGATGGGAACAAGCACTGTAGCAGGATTCAAACATGCATGGGATAAGAATAAGGGGACCATAGAGAGAAGGAATATCTCAAAGAACAAGTGTACACTTCTGATTTTCTAGACCCCCTCCCAACATACAGTATTTGATACCTCACCTGCTCCAGAGTAGATGGGCATCAATATTTCCATTTATTCGCTTCATGTAAAAAAGTTATAGCACTCGTAATTTTGCCCAGTGCAAAAACGGAGCCACTTCCTAAACCTATGGAGACGCCCCCACACAGGTACACACAGCCCTGTTTTGTGATGTCAGAAAACGAAGACTGCATGTGCACACTCCATCGACTTGAATGGGGTGATTTTTCTATAGATATTACTATTTACAGCTGTGATTGTAATAAATCAAAGTGACCACTTAACCAACAGGGTCTCCGTCAGTCGATCATTCACTCTTTCGGCTGCATGTCTAGGTTACAAAGAAGTTCTGATGTCACAGGTCTTTGTTTGTAAAACCAGTCAGTCTGGAAGGTGTTAAAGTATGGCCATTAAGACCATTAGTAGCAAATCAACCTAACCTTTCCATTTGAAATTTTAAGTATGGTATTTTACTGCTGTGACAGTTTTTATACCTTATGCTCTCTTGTGTTCATTTTTGCATGTCTTATATTCTGATGTGTTTTAGCCCCATTTTGTTAAATTCATTATCTAATTTTTATTGATTGTATCACTACTTTCATTCCCTCTCTCCTGAGTCTTCATTAGCTACTGCTCTCATTTTTCATACTACCTGAACATTCGGTGATGTTAGTTTCATCATTACAGGCTATTCAGATAAATAGCATGGAATGGTGTTTCTACAATTGTGGAATACTTAAGAATTATGAAAAGAAATACAAGACAGAAGATTGATTAACAAGCTGGGTAGGCTTGGGGTGGGTCAGAAGTTCATCACCTGGGTGGCAAACTGGTTGGGGGGCAGAAAACAGAGAGTGGTGATAAACAGTATCCAGTCAGAAGAGATGCAAGTCACAAGTGGGGTACCTCAGAGATCAGTCCTGGGGCCAGTCCTTTTCAATATTTTCATTAGTGACATTGTAGATGGACTGGATGGTAAGGTTTGTCTGTTTGCAGATGGCATCAAGATCTGCAACGGAGTAAATGATCCAGATGGGGTGGGCAGAATGAGAAGAGATCTGGATAAACTGGCAAAATGATCGGAAGAGTGACAAATAGGGTTTAATGCAAAGAAGTGCAAGATCATGCACATAGGGAAGAGAAACCCTGAAGTCACCCATAGGTTGCTAGGGGAGTTGCTGCCAATCACAAAGGAAGAAAGAGACTTGGGCATCATCATCACAGGTGACCTGAAATCATCCAAACAGACCACTAAAGCAGCAGGTTAGGCTAGAAGAGTGTTGTGGTTTATTAGTTGGGGTATCACAAGTCAAAAGAGGGAGGTAATAATCCCTCTTTACAAGACACTGCTTAGGCCCCATCTGGAGTACTGCATGCAGTACTGGAGGCTGCACCTGCACAAGGACATTAACAAAATGGAGGCAATCCAGAGAAGGGCAACCAAAATGGTGCAGGGACTGCATCAGAAAACATATGAGGACAGATTAACAGAGCTCAATATGTATACCCTAGAGCAAAGGAGGGAGAGAGGTGATATGATCGAAACATTCAAACATCTTAAGGACATTAACAAGGTGAAAGTCTAACGTGTTTCAATATAAGAACAAGCATTTATCAATGCCAAATGTTGATTGCCTTGGTCCATTGTGCTCGCTCACTCTCCCTCTGCCACTTGTTCATTCTGTTTCTTCCGGTGCTGCAGGCTGCCCTTTCGTACTAGGCTCCTGCCTTCACTGGCACCCTTTTCTGTCCACAAAGCAATCTGCAGCTGGCCCGACAGAGCTCCGTTGAGGTGGGTCACTCCCCCTCTCTGATTCTCTCATTCTGTTTCTCCTGGAGCTGCAGACTGGCCTTTTGTGCTGGGCTCCAGCCTCTGTTGATGGCTTTTTCTGCCCACAAAGAAATCTGCAATAGTACCGACACAGGTCCGTTGAGCTTGCTCACTCCCCCTCTGTCACTGGCTCGTTCTGTTTCTGCTGGCGCTGCAGGCTGGCCTTTTATACTGGGCTCCTGGCTGCATTGCCACCTTTTTCTGCACACAAAGAAATCTGCAGCAGTCACGCTAGAGCTCCATCGAGTTCGCTCACTCCCCCTCTCTCACTTGCTCATTCTGTTTCTCCCGCCACTGCAGGCTGCCCTTTTGTACTGGGCTCCCTGGGTGCATTGCTGCCTTTTTCTGCCAACAAAGATTTCTGCAACAGTCCCAACAGAGCTCCATTGAGCTCACTCACTCCCCCTCCATCACTCGTTCATTCTGTGTCTTCTGCTGGTGCAGGCTGTCCTTTTGTACTGGGCTCTTGTCTGCGTTAGTGGCTTATTCTGCCCACAACGAAATCTGCAGCAGTCCCGACAGCTCTGTTGAGCTCGCTCAGTGCCCCTCTCTCACTTGCTTGTTCCATTTCTGCCGGCGCTGCTGGCTAGCCTTTTGTACTGGGATTCTGCTTGCATTGCCGCATTTTTCTGCCCACTAAGAAATCTGAAGCAGTCACGACAGGGCTCCGTTGAGGTCGCTTACTCCCCCAAACTCACTCACTCATTCTGTTTCTCCTGGCACTGCAGGCTGCCGTTTTATAGTTTGCTCCTGCCTCTGTTGGTGCCTTTTTCTGCCCACAAAGAAATCTGCAGCAGTCCCAACAGAGGTCCATTGAGCTTGCTCACTCCCCTTCTTTCACTCGCTCATTCTGTTTCTGCCAGTGCTGCAGGCTGTCCTTTTGTACTGGGCTCCTGCTTGCATTGCTACCACCTTCTGCCCACAAAGAAATCTGCAGCAGTCATGATAGAACTCCGTTGAGCTCACTCCCTCCCCCTCTCTCACTCACTCATTCATTCTGTTTATCCCACTGCTGCAGGTTGCCCTTTTGTACTGGGCCCCTGCGTGCATTGTTGTCTTTTTCTGCCAACAAAGAAATTAGCAGCAGTCCCAACAGAGCTCCGTTGAGCTCACTCGCCCCCCCCCCCCACTCACTCATTCTGTGTCTCACGCTGCTGCAGGCTGCCCTTTTGTACTGGGCTTCTGCCTGCATTGGCACTTTTTTTTACCCACAAAGAAATCCACAGCTGTCCCGACAGAGCTCCATTGAGATTGCTCACTCTGCCTGTCTCACTCGCTCATTCTGTTCCTCCTAGAGCTGCAGGCTGCCATTTTGTAGTTGGCTCCTGCCTCTGTTGGTGCCTTTTTCTGCCCACAAAGAAATCTGCAGCAGTCCTGACAGAGCTCGGTTGAGCTCTCACTCACTCCCCCTCTCTCACTCTTTCATTCTGTTTCTCCTGCCGCTGCAGGCTACCTTTTTTTACTGGGTCCCTGCTTGCATTGCTGCCTTTTTCTGCCCACAAAGAAATCTGCAGCACTTCCGACAGAGTTCTGTCAACCTTACTCACTCACCCTCTCTCACTCCCTCATTCCATTTATGCTGGTGCTGCAGGCTGCCCTTTTGTACGGGGCTCCTGCATGCATTGCCGCCCTTTTCTGCCCACAAAGAAATCTGCAACAGTCACAATATAAAGCTCCATTGGGCTCGCTCACTCCCCCTCTCTCAGTCACTCATTCTGTTTCTTCCAACGCTGCAGGCAGCCCTTTTGTACTGGGCTCCTGTGTGCATTGCTGCCTTTTCTGCCCACAAAGAAACCTGCAGCAGTGCCAACAGAGCTCCATTGAGCTCTCTCTCTCTCACGCCCCCTCCCTCACTCAATTATTCTATGTCTCCCGGCGCTGCAGGCTGCCCTTTTGTACTGGGCTCCTACCTGCCTTGGTGCCTTTTCCTGCCCACAAAGAAATCCGCAGCAGTCTTGACAGAGCTCAGTTGAGCTTTGTCACTCCCCCCTCTCTCACTCACTCAGTCCTAATCTGTCCCAAACACTGATTTCCGACAGTGACTGTGGTATACTGCGCCAGAAGTACGAAAACACATTTCAGCCAGGATGTGAAAAATGACAGCTGTACTGTTCATAAGGAGGTGTGGAAAAATGGCAATGCTGAAATCTGGAGTGAAAATATTGCAGAGTTGCGAAGGTACAGAGTGTGCGTGAGAGCTGCGCATTGCGCGCTTGTACACCGCCATTTTATGGATTTCCATCACCAAATTTTCAACCTAGGCATTTTAGGACCTCTGCTAATGAACGGTGTCACTGTCATTTTCATAATGTGTCCCGAACATGGATTTCCCACAGAGACCGCGCTATAAAATTGCTCACCTTAACACTCGCAGTCTACTACCCAATCTTGACAAACTATCTGCCTGGGTCATCCACTATAAACCTGAAATACTAGGCATTACAGAGTCCTGGCTGAAACCCTCAATACCAGGCTCGGCCTGTGTACTTCCTGGCTATGACTTCATTAGACAATATCGGCCGGGAAAAAAGCGAGTGGGTAGTACCCAAATTTACTATAAGTCATCTTAGAGTATCTGTGATAATCCATCAGCAGTTCTCCCTGTCTTCCTGTGAGCTGCTACACACTATATTGTTACTTGGAAATACAAAGTCTGCCTGGACTTACCCACCTCCTGGATACCATTGGTCTTGATGTTGGGGATAATGAACTTTTGATGCTGGGAGATGTGAACTTAAACTGGACAGCAAGTAACTCCAAGCAGTTTGAAACTCTGTTGGTGAGTCTTGTCCTGACTCAGCTTATCCAGGAGCCCGCTAGATGGTCTGCTAAAGGTGTAACTATCTCCGTACTGGACTGGGTCCTATCGAACCGTACAGATAGGATCAGCTCCACTGGAACCCTACCTGACTCCATCTCAGATCACACCCAGTGTTTTGTGTGTGGAAAGTCCCCTCACCAAAAATTCCCCACAAAATCATTCATTTTAGGGATTTGTCTAAGTTTGATCTGGGGTCATTTCATGAAGATCCGAGGATCACTGACTGGTCAGGAGTGCTTAGTGCTCATGACCTCTCTACAGCTGTCTCCCAGTTTCTCACTGTTTTTGGTGCCCTGCAGGACAAGCATGCCCCCTTATTAGTCGGAGAGTTTTGGGGTCTGCCATAAAATGGCTGCACAGGAGCCTCTTAGCCCTTAAGCATGCAAGGGACAAATGCTGGGCTCACTTCAAAAACACTTTGGATCAGTCCATCTTCCAACAGTATAGGAAGCTCAGAAGTGAGTGCAAAAAAGTCATCAGGGTGGCAGAAAGTGAATACTGTAAATCTGCCCTGCTTAGCTCTGCTAAGGACCCACAAAGGTTCTGGAGGAACATAAAAAATGTAATCAGCAGCTCCTCCAACTCTGGGGTATCTCATATGATCATTGGTGGGTCAAGTTATAATAATCCACTTATGATTGCTAATGCTTTAAATTCCCACTTTTCTGACTTGTCTGCACTTACCTCCTTTTTCCCTGCTGTAGAGCATATCAGTGGCCCCTCGGCCTATGTCCCTCAGGAGGTTCACTCCTCTAGCCCATTATTTTATCTCAGGGCTGTGTTTGTCATGGAAATGCAGAGACTTCTCTCTGGTCTCTCCCCACATTCCAGCGCTGGCCGTGATAACATGGATCCCAAGCTTCTGAACCTGGGTGCTCCCCACATTGCCTTCCCAGTGGCACATATCTTCAACCTGTCCTTTGCCACTGGTGTTATCCCAGGTATTTGGAAAGTAGCGAGGATTGTCCCCATTCTGAAGCAAGGTAACCCCAAAGTCCTGTTCAACTATCGTCCAATTGCCATCCTATCAGCCATTAGTAAACTCCTAGAGAAAGCTGTGACAGAACAGCTCACAGAGTACATTCAGGCTCATAAGTTGCTGTCCCATGCACAGCATGGCTATCATAAAGAGTCTGGCACATCCACGGCCTTTGTCTCTGTCTCTACTGGCATCAGGGTGCCCATGGACCTGGGCAAACTCTCTGGGGCCATATTCATTGACTTATCCAAGGCCTTTGACCTTGTGGACCATGCATTACTTTGTTCACAGATGCAGTCCCTTGGCCTGTCCCCCACTGCCTTAAGTTGGCTTAGAAACTATCTCCAGGGCAGAACATAGCCGACTAATTTCAGCAAGGTCCTCTTTTATCCCACTCCGGTGACCTCTAATGTCCCACAGGGATCAGTTTTGGATCCCCTTCTCTTTTCTGCATTTGTTAACAACCTCCTTGCTGCGGCTACCAACTGTAACATCACCCTTTGTGCTGATGATCTTGTCATCCTTGCACATTCCCAGGACTTTGTGGTTCTCAACCTTCATCTGAGTGAGACCTTTAAGAATATTCAGTCCTGAGTAACGTCTCACAAGCTGCTCCTCAACCTAAAAACGATTCAGGCCATGCTTTTTAAGTCAGTAGCCAAGATCAAGGCCTCCCCGTCCCTCTATGTGTCAGTGGTGTGGATGGCTCTCCCCTCCTAATCAAGGTTTCTATAAAATACCTTGGGGTGACACTTGACCCCCAACTTGACCTGGGATGTCACATCCTAAATGTTTGCAGAGCCATAAACTGAGTCTTGCCTACAGGGCAAAGAAAAATTTGATGTCTGCAGCTCGCCTGGCATTGGCCAGAGGTGTGCTGCTCCCTTCACTAGGCTATGGCCTTCTACTGTTCACTAGCACCTCTAAGGTCCACCTTGCTTGGTGGTACATGACATACAACAACATCTGTCACTTTGCCCTGGCAGTCCCATGTCTCACCCATCACTGTAAATTATACGACAAACTGGGCTGGCTTTCCCCGGCCAATCACTTGAAATATGGGTTGGGCTGCTTCATAGGAAAGGTGTTCAGAACCGGCACCCCTCGCACCCCTCCGGGGCTGGCACGGCTTCTCAAGCCTGCTGAATCCTCCTCCTACTCCCTCAGGTCTCAGGGTCCAGGGGTGCTTAAAGTTCCTTATACTCAAACCCTAATGGGGGATAGGGACTTTGCTACATGTGCTCCAAGGCTGTGGAACTCCCTTCCTGACCACATACGTTCCTCCTCCTCCTCCCACCTGAGTCATTGGAATTCACTGTGGGAGCACTTGAAACTGTCCTCTGTGTGCGGTTGTCCCAAGCCACCTTAACCAGGTCTCCAAATTGGTCTCATCCAACCCACTACCCACTGTCCTTTAACTCTGAGAAGCATGTGATTGCTTGCTATCTGCTTATGAATTATGTGGCCCTGGTAAAAGGGTCACTCATATAATGTAATTGCCATTGAATGTCTTAGTCTATCTGTAACCCCTAGGTAGCGTTATCCCAAGGGCTACTACCCCTGCCTGTTTGACTACGGACAGGTTGAGGGGCCTAGGTCCTAGAGTACACCAGAGTTACAGCCCCAATACCCCACATATACACACTGTTCACTCATATAGATACCACTTACCCTCAAGACTGATTCTGCAGCACGTCTCTGAGGACCCCCTGTAAAGTAAGGCTAAACAACATACACAGCAAAACACAATGCTGTTTCCATAAGTACTAACACCACAGACTGTATATAGTATAACAACAACAAATCTGATTTATTTAGGGGACAGTAACACGGGAAGGGCAATCAGGTTAATTTGTGGCATTAAATCACAGTACTGTGCACACATACAGGGTCTGAAAAGTCACACTTTGGGTACCCAGGTTGGGAGGAGGGCTAGCCAGGTCCATTGCCTGGGGTTGGCCGGTAGGTGCAGATGAATAGGGCCCTGTAGAAAAAAAGATATGCACAACACCCAACTGTAATCCGGAGCCAGAGGGCTCAGCCCATGAAGCAGTGAAACAACAAGAATTAGATGACACACTTGTGATTGGAAAACAAGCTGCAGGGGAATACCCTGATTTGTACTCGCAATACCCAAGCTGAAGATCGGATGGAAAATGTCCTTCTGGATTGGAAGAAGAACAGGGCATGGGGACAAGGTTCTCGTGACTGGACCCCACTGCAGTTGATAGCAAATGGATGTAGTCTGAATTAAGCTGGGGTTTACTTCCGGCTTCAGTACACAGTTCACTGTACAGGGGATTTGAAAATAATGACTCCCCAAAAACACTACGCACATTTATATATAAAAGTAAAGTACTATATCAGGCAGGTTGCTCCTCGATCCTGACTGCAATTGCTGCAAGATACCCAGGAGAACACTCAGCAGCTTCAGTTCCTGACAGACCGAACGCAATTCAGCAATTTATCCAGTCTTCTACAGGGTGAATCTGGTTTCTACTCTTCAGATCTCCTTTCTTCTCACAAGTCAGATTCAGACTGATCTGGCACTTGCAACGGCTGCAGGCCGAACCTCAGGGCCTCACACGCACTTCCTGCGTGAAACTATACACCGCAGAAGCACAGAGTTCCTTCTCTCTTCACTGTCACAACTCATCTGATCTTTCCAGTCACAGACCAGGGCATTTCCTTTAGCTTCACACTATTCTGTTGGCTGGTTCAGCTGTCACTCACAATAAGACTCCCTCTGTTGGTGGAAAAAGGCGCCAAAGTCAAAACTACATTTACCAGAGTCACTGCCCATACAATCCCCTTGTGGCCGGCTCAAATTAAGAGTCCAAGTTCTGATTCATCCAAAGGCTCCATTTTAGGGCTCCCTTAACCCAATTGGCCCAGCACAGCAGTTTAGGTCCAAAAGGGAAGGGTAACACACACAGAGTCCCAGCTGCAATAAAGTCAGTTTTGACAAGCTACAATTTTGCTAATGCTTTAAATGATTACAGGCAAACAGTTACAGCTTTCAGATGGGCTCCCTTTGCACCTTCAGTGACCGCTAAATGGAGCGATTACTTCCCAGCTCGGGTGGGATTTAAGCATTAAATGCACAGTCCCCCCATACAAACTAATTAAGTCTACAAGCTGACAGCTCTTAAAGAGACAGTTCGTGGAGGATCAAATAGAACTCACTTGCAAACACATTTAAGCAACTTAGATGCCGAACACCACCTAGGCTTGGAGCATTCAGGCAAGCTCCTGGAAGACTTTTGGGAACCCCCATTTGTAGGGGGGGTTACATATCTATTCCGTATGTATATTTTACCTATTATTGCTCACTGTAGACTATTTATGGTCATCTTGCGCTTTTGTAACTCTGTACATTGTCCCTCTTGTTGTCATGTACCTTGTCTGAACCTGTATTTTCATTGTACTCTCCCAGTTCGTACATGAAAATAGGCATACAGCTTGTCTAGTGTACTTACTGTACCTGGTCAACAAAAGCTAAATAAATAATTAAATTCTGCTCTGGAAGTGCGAAAACATATTTCAGCCACGATTTGAAAAATGACAGCTGTACTGTGTATAAGGAGGTGCAGAACAATGGTAATGTTGAAAATCTGGAGTGAAAATGTTATACATTTGCAAACTTACGAGTGTGCAGGCAAAATGCGCAATGCATGCTCGTAATGTAGTCATTTTATGGAGTATCAGCACCAAATTTTCAACATAGGCATTTTAGGACATCTGCTCATGAACAGTGTGATTGCCATTTTTGTAATCTGTCCCACACACTGATTTCCCACAGCAACCGCACTATGCTGTGCCAGAAGTGCGAAAACGCATTTCGGCCAGCATGTGAAAA
Source organism: Neoceratodus forsteri (assembly GCA_016271365.2). Lineage (NCBI taxonomy): Eukaryota > Metazoa > Chordata > Ceratodontiformes > Ceratodontidae > Neoceratodus > Neoceratodus forsteri. The sequence goes on from CM028130.1 coordinate 1,133,945,478, forward strand.
ATGACAGCTGTACTGTTCACAAGCGAGGTGTGGAAAATGGCAATGTTGAAAAATCTGGTGTGAAAATATTGCAACCGTAAAGGTATGAGTGTGCGAAAGTTCCGGCAACGCTAGCGAAAAACAGTAATTTTGATGCCCACCAAATTTGCAACATAGGCTTTTGACCCACCACCTCATGAACACTGGCACTGTTTCATTAATCAGTCCCAAAAGATGATTCCGCCGCAGTGACCGTGAAATCACCTTTCGGGGTCGATTAACACCATGACAGTAGCAGAATTCATGAGGAGGGTCCCAAATACCCCATGCTGAAAATTTGGTGCCAAAATTCAACAAAAATGACTGAGATATGCATCAAAGTTGAAAAAACCCTGTTTATTCCATTATACAGCTTACCGGCATTTCCTCAGTTTGTATTCACCTTTGAAGAGTGCAGACATGTTCCGGTCCACCGAAAATCGTCGTGCCGGACTCCAGAAGCAAGTATGGGGTAAAGGGGGGATGTGAGGAGGCAGGGTGCACTGTGGGTGAGCGGTTCTTGGGATAGGGGCAGGGAGACCTGCAGGGACTGTTTCCTTTTTTACAGGGAATAAAATAAGAAACATCTCAGGACCATTTTTCAGGGATGTGGCATGCTGGGGTGAGATCCCAGCATGCCAATGGACTTTTTGGGGCTAGCTGGCCAGAAGGACGGTTGATTGGGCACCCCGCTGCTAACACAACAAAGGGGGCCACATCATGCCAATGGGGGATTGGGCACCCTGTCCAGCACACAACAAAAGCAGGGAGTGACATTATGCCAATGGGGATTGGGCACCTCAGTCACACATACTGGTATGGGGCCTCGGAGCCAAGGAGGATTGGCACCCTCGGCACACAAGAATCCCTGTGGGACATGCCGGATGGGGATTGACACCCCATCGGCAAAAAAAAACAGGGAGGGACATGATGCTGAGGGGGATTGGGTACCTTCTCAGCAAACAGGCGGGGAATGCAAGGGAGCCCTGCAATGATGGATCACTCCCTCATTGCAGCTGATGACACTGCAATGACGAGGTGGCCCCTGATTGCAGGTGCTAAAACTTCTCAAGGTTGTGGCATGCTGGCTGAACTAGTGTCAGCAGCAGCGTGCCATGCCATTGGGGAAAGTGGGCCAAGCCTTTAAAGGCTGAGGGGGCACTGGCCACAACAGTGCCGTGCCTCCACAACCTGCTTCTGGTAACCTGCTGCAATTTGTTTCTTGTGCATGTGCGCAATCAACATAAAAATAGGACAAGAGGACACAGCATGCGATTAGAGGGAGGCTGATTTAGGGCTACTGTGAGGAAGTTCTTTTTCACAGAAAGGGTGGTGGATGCATGGAATGGCCTACTTCAGGAAGTGGTGGATATGAATACAGTGCAGGGCTTCAAACAGGCATGAGATAGGCATAAGGGAGCAATACAGATGAGTATGACTAGATCTTTTTCTGATATTGCAAATGGCTTTGGGGAAGGAGCAATAAACTCTTGTGTCATAAAAAAGGGGTGGCACCAGAGGCAGAGTTTGGTGAGTGGCTTAGTATCCGGTTTTCAGCTCATCCAAAGGTGGTAACCCTAAAGTAGTCCATCAATAAAAATGAATATGCGCAAGGTCCATTTGACAATTCATTGGGCAAAGTTGAAGGGACAGAGTATATTTTCTGTTCCCCCTTTCCAGGAGCCACTGCAACAATCCTTAGAGCTCCTTGAAAGCTAATTTGGTTAAACTGAGTCTGGGGTTACCAAGATGGCATCCATGTAAACAGTTTAGACCAAGTTGTAAATTTAAAGTACAATTGCACACAAAAGACATAGTTTTAATGTTTACTGCCCTAGGGCTCAAAAGCTGCTTCTCTGCCCTTTTACCTGACTGTGGCAATGTCTTTGTACAAGTCCTCCTGGGACTGTCACTAGAGCTGTAGTACTATTTCCATAGGTGACAGCAGAAATACATTCTCACAGCCCTGTCTTTGGCTAGACTGAAAGTAACAGTACACATTAAACATTTAACATATTTACAAAAGTCATTATCTTCATCCCAAAAGTGTGTTGAACCTTTGCTAGTGTTTAAAGGACTTGGAATGCATCATGGGACTTGAGGATGTGTTAGTGCTCAAGTGTCTGCATTTCTGCTTCTCTGATGTTCACTTGATTAACTGCAATATCTTTGTTTTGTACCTGTTTCATGCTGTTGAACAAACTTCATGGAAGGTACACTGATTTTTTCAGTGATTGACAAGTGTTGCAGTAAAAAAAGCACTTTATTTGGGAAGCTGTTGTTATACATGAGGTGCTAAGGGTCATGACAGAAGAACTGTGGGTCACCCTGGAAACAGGAAATGGGACAGCCTGGGAAATAAGATCTCAGACCTGCAGGCAATAATGTCAGAGGCTAAACTGGACATAGTAGCAATTAGTGAGATGTGGTTTACCAGTAACTACATTTGGGAGACTTCAGTACCTGGCTATGTACTGTTCAGAAGAGACCGAGGTACAAAGGGGGGGGGGGTGGAGTGGCCCTGTATGTCAATGAAAATATCAAAGCTACAGAAATTCAGAATGCACATAAGGAGAAGAAGAACTGTGGGCCACCCTGGAAACAGGAAATGAGACAGCCATAAGAACTGGTGTTGTCTACAGGCCCCCAGACCAGGGGGAGGACATAGTCACATTACTGTTAGAAGATATACAAAACATGACAGCTAAGGGGGAGGTTCTGATAATGGGAGACTTCAAAATGCCAGATACAGATTGGTCAATACCAGCAGGAACATCTGCCAGAACTAGACACATGGTGGATTCCCTGCAGGGGGAGGGCCTCAAACAAATGGTACAACAATCCACAAGAGACAGGGCTATCCTACACCTAATACTGACTAACAGGGAAGGGATCACATATCTCCAGGTAGAAGGTCACCTGGGGGCCAGTGACCATCACATGGTATGGTTCAATTTGGCCACTACATCTAAATTATCCACTTCCAAGGGAAAAATATGGGACTTCTGATGAGCTGACTTTGATAAGATGGCCAATAGAGTTAAGCTAGCCCTGGCAAAAAGAAACACAGGTGAGGGGTACAGGCAAAGTGGTCAAGCATTAAGGATGCAATACTTGAAGCAACATCCCATTGTGTTAGACAGAAAAGGAAGTGCAAAAGAAGAAGGACACAACTTTGGTTCTCAAATACAGTAGCAGAAAAGGTCAGAGCCAAAAGGATGGCCTTCAGGAAATATAAGGGAACACAGTGGGATGAAGATAGGGAGGCGTACCAAACTGTTCTAAGGGAAGCAGGGAAGGCAGTAAGGCAGGCAAAGTCCCAAACTGAGGAAACATTAGCACGAACAGTAAAAGAAGGTGACAAGACTTTCTATAGATACATTAGTGAAAGGAGAAAGCCAGAGGGGGTATGCTAAGCTCAAAGAAGAAAAGGGGGCATGTGAGGAGGAGGACCCTGTAAAAGCATCTATCTTAAATAGATACTTTTGCTCAGTATTTACTGAAGAGGAGGTTAGGCAGGGTCCACAGCTCAGCACCATGGACACGGGGGGAGGGAGGTGAGCACTTCTCCCTTCACAAAAGAAAGGGTCCTACAAGAGCTGTCTAAGCAATGAGACCTGATGGCATACATCCCAGGGTACTTAAGGAGCTAAGGGTGAAACTAGCAGAGCCATTAGCAGAACTGTTTAATAAGTCTCTGAGCACAGGAGAGGTCCCAGAAGACTGGAGAAGGGCTCATGTGATCCCGCAGCACAAGAGAGGTAGCAGGGAAGAGGCAGGGAACTACAGACCAGTCAGTCTTACCTCGGCAGTGGGCAAGATTATGGAGGCACTACTTAAGGAAAGGATAGTGCAACACCTGGAATCCATAGGGGCATAGGGTCCAAGACAGCATGGGTTTACAACAGGAAGGTCCTGTCAAACTAATCTCATAGATTTCTTTGACGGGGTAACCAGACTGGTGGACCAAGGGGGAGCAGTTGATGTCATCTACCTTGACTTCAGCAAAGCTTTTGGCACTGTTCCACATAGAAGATTGATAAATAAGCTGGGTAGACTCGGGGTGGGTCAGAAGTTGGTCAGCTTGGTGGCAAACTGGTTGATGGGCAGAAAACAGAGAGTGGTGGTAAATGGTATATAGTCAGAACAGATGAAAGTCACAAGTGGGGTACCTCAGGGATCAGTCCTGGGGCAAGTCCTCTTCAATATCTTCATTAGTGACACTGCAGATGGACTAGAGGGTAAGGCTTGTCTGTTTGCAGATGACACCAAGATGTGCAACAGAGTAGATGATCCAGATGGGGTGGGCAGAATGAGAAGAGATCTGGGTAAACAAGCAAAATGGTCATAAAAGTGGCAACTGGGATTTAATGCAAATAAGTGCTATATTATGCACATAGGGAAGAGAAACCCTGAAGCCACCTATAGGCTGGGAGAGGAGTTGCTGGCAGTCACAAAGGAAGAAAGTGACTTGGGCATCATCATCACCGATGACTTGAAATCATACAAGCAGACCTCCAAAGCAGTAGGTAAGGGTAGGGGGATGTTAGGGTGCATTAGTTGGGGTATCACAAGTCGTAAGAGGGAGGTAATAATCCCTCTTTACAAGACACTGGTTAGGCCCCATCTGGAGTACTGCAAGCAGTATTGGAGGCCACACCTTCACAAGGACATTAACCAAATTGAGGCAGTCCAGAGAAGAACAACCAAAATGATTCAGGGACTGCATCAGAAGACATTTGAGGACAGATTAATGGAGCTCAACATGTATACCATTGAGCAAAGGAGGGAGAGAGGTGATATGATCGAGACATTAAAACATCTTAAGGGCATTAACAAGGTGAAAGAGTCTAACATGTTTAAGTATAAGAAAAATAGCTGGACAAGAGGACATAGCATGAGATTAGAGGGAGGCCGATTAAGGGGGAATGTGAAGAAATTATTTTTCACTGAAAGGGTGGTGGATGCATGGAATGGTCTACCTCAGGAATTGGTGGCTATGAATACAGTGCAGGGCTTCAAACAGGCATGGGATAGGCATAAGGGAGCAGTACAAATGAGTATGAATAGATAGGCCACTGACAGAGCAAAGGCCGATGGCACATTTATAAGGAAGAAAAAGAAATGGGCAGACTGGATGGGCCTTGCGGTCCTTATCTGCCGTCAACTTCTATGTTTCTATGAAACCAGTTCTAATGGTGATAGATTCATTTTAGTTATTTGCGACTATGCTACCAGATACCCACAGGTGATCCCTATGAGGACAGTAACAGCTCAAAGGGTAGCGGAGGAACTAGCCAAAGTGTTCAGCAGAATGGGCATCCTGAAGGTAGTAGTAACAGACAGAAGTACCAGTTTTACTTCAGTGATGCTAACGGAGCTATATGGACTGCTGGGGATCCAAGCTGTAAGAACCTCCCCATACCATCCTCAAATGGATGGGCTGGTGGAATGGTTCAATCAGACACTTAAGAAGATGCTCCAGAACTTTATCAATGAGGAAGGAATGAATTGGGACATCTTTCTGCCATACCTTCTGTTCTCCTATAGAGAGGTGCCCCAAGCCTCAACAGGATTCTCCCCCCTTCTCCCTCTTGTATGGCCAAAACCCCTGATGGCCATTAGATGTTATTAAAGAACACTGGGAGGAAAATACCCAAATAGGAAAACAGGGAGTATTGGAATATATGACGGTGTTAAGGAAACACCTCAGAAGGTATGTCACATTGGACCACCAATCATTAGTGTACAAACAGGCCCAACAGAAGGCCGAATATGATAAAGGGGTTGGGCATAAACAATTTTCCATAGGAGATCAGGTACTACTCCTCTGACCTGCCAATGAAAATAAGCTCCTTTTGAAATGGCAAGGCCCTTACAGAATTATTAGACAGGTAGGGCCTGTAACATACGAAGTCCACGTGCCTAATAAGAGGTGTAGCAAACAGATATACCATGCAAATTACCTGAAGTTGTAGCATGAGAGACCAGAATCCCCTAACTTAAGCTGTTACATCCAGACAGTGTCTCAGGACTCTGAGATTGATGTGGCATACAGGAGACTAGAACAAACTAGTCAGATAAAAGAGGTCCATGTTAATCCTGCTCTAACTCCTTCCAACACATCCAAATCCTACAGCTGCTGACTACAATTTCAGAAACCTTTACCAATGTACCTGGCTGAACCATAGAACACGACATTAGAACTACACAGAGTACTCCAATACATCAGAAACCTTATCGATTATCTGTACACATCAGGGATGAGGTAATAAAAGAAGTCAGAAACATGGAACAGTTGGGAATAATTCAACCTTCTCATAGTGCCTGGTCATCACCTATTGTAATTGTCAATAAGAAAGAAGGAGGTATTCGCCTTTGTCTGGACTTTTGGAGGGTGAATGCTGCTTCTGTTCTGGACAGATACCCCATGCCAAGGATAGATGATATCGTTGATCGTCTGGGGAATGCTACATATATATCTACACTTGACCTCATGAAAGGATATTGACAGATACCCCTTACCCCTCAGTCTAGGGAGAAAATGGTGTTTAGTATGCCTGTAGAGTTATTTGAGTTTGTCACCATGCCCTTTGGCCTTCATGGAGCGCCTGCCACTTTCCAGTGCTTCATGGACCAAATGCTCCAACCTCATGCTGATTTCTGTGCTGCATATCTAGATGACGTAGTGGTGTTTAGCCCTGATTGGGAGACCAATCTGCATCATCTAGAGCAAGTCCTATGGACAATCCAAAAGCCAGGGATTTCCATAAACCCCGAAAAATGTTGCATGGGACAGACTGAAACTAAATATCTTGGTTTTATTATAGGAAATGGGGTTATACGCCCAGAAATAAGCAAGGTAGAAACAGTCTCTGCATGTGGCATACCTCAGACCAAGAAACAGGTCCGTGTCTTCTTGGGACTGGCTGGGTACTATAGACACTTCATTCCCAGATTTTCAGGAATAGCAGGCCCTGTTATAGAACTAACCAAAAAGAGGTATGCTAACAGGGTGGAGTGGACTGCAGAATGTGATGTAACCTTTAGACAGATAAAGGCCTCTCTTTGCTCATATCCTGTCTTGAGAAGCCCTGATTTTACTAAACCTTTTATTGTGCAGGCGGATATGTCAGGGGTTGGGTTGGGAGCAGTAGTGACTCAGGTTATAGAGAATGAAGAATATCCCATTATCTACAATAGTAGAAAGCTACATGAAACAAAGCGTAGGTATGCAACAATAGAGAAAGAATGTCTTGCCCTCAAATGGGCAATTGAATCATTTAAGTATTATCTTTGGGGGTCAGAGCTTAAAGTTGTGACAGATCACAATCTCCTCTGTTGGTTGCATCAGATGCGAGAGAACCTCCCTCCCAGTATAATGAGATGGTATCTGGCCTTGCGGCCATCACAGTTACTGTATCTCATAAAAAGGGGTGTGAACATGCTAATGCAGATTTCCTGTCAAGGAATGGGGCAGGAACTGAAGAATCACATGCTGATGTTGAAACATAAATTGAGTAACTGTTTTAGTTACTTGACTTAGAATCAAATGGTCAGTGTAAAAAGCTAATTGTTAAAGATCCCAGGATAATGCAGTCTGATAGATTTATATTATGTAGGCACTATTGTGCTAGATGTTATGGGACCCTGAGATGGAGCTTCACGGAGCGGGTGGACTGGAACTCCTCCAACCCTCGTATGGCAGGGGGTTGGACTTTAGATTTACAGTCATATAGGCTAGAAATGATGTGCTTCAAATACTTGTTATAACCTATGTATTCACCATATTAGTATTTGACATCTCAGGGTATGTCAGGATCTGGCATGTAGATTGTCAGTGTGTTTAGTTGTGGGATCCTGGGATGGAACTCCTGAGAGTGGGTGGGCAGGAGTTCCACCCCCTCCGGGGTATCTGGAGGGGGAGTCTGTTAAACGCCTTCCCTCTTAAGAAGGGGGTGTAAATGTGACAGGGTCAGTCCCTGCCACTGAAGAAATTGACCCATATTCTGTCTCTACTTGGTTGCAGCTACTATATTTTTCTCTCCTATGGCTATCCCTGTTTTTATGTTGGCTTGCCGCGCTTGCGCGCAAGTCAACATATTGGGAGAGTGCAGCTTTGGGTGGCCAAGCAGCGTTGTGGTGAGTGCAGAGCACTCATCAGTAGGTATGCTCATTCCCATATAAGCCAGCATGCTATCACTGACACCAACATTATGTAAAGTGGACATAACTTCTAAACAAGGTGCCGCTGTCATCAGAGGCAAGCCTGTCATGCAGCGGCACAGATGACACACCTCCTGTATGTGGTGTCCCCCCCCCGCCGAGTACAGGGTGCCATGCTGGGAGCCCACCCCAGCGTGGCAACTGATGCCATGGCTGACGGGGGTGCCCAATCCCCCGTCGGCTCCACGCCACCCCAGCCATCCTTCTGCCATGCTTGCAGCCCACCCCAGCGTGGCAAACATCCCGCGTTGTCTTTGTTTTTTTTAAACCTGTAAATTAAAAACAGTCCCATGGTGCTTCACCCTGCCCCCCTCCCACAACCCACACCCACCCACTGTGCACCCTGCCTCCCCACACCCCCCTCACCCCATACTCACCTCCGGACTCTGGCATGACGATCTTCTGTGGATCGAGAACACGTCTGCATTCTTCAAAGCTGACCGCGAACTGAGGAAATGCCGCTAAGCTGTATAATGGGCTAGATAGGTTTTTTCAACTTTGTTGCATATCTCAGGCATTTTTGGAATTTTTCACCAAATTTTCAACATGGGGTTTTGGGGCCCTCCTCATGAATTCTGTCACTGTCATGGCGTTTATCGGCTTTAAAGGTGATTTCGCAGTCACTGTGCAAAATCACCTTTCGGGGCCCATTAACGAAATGACAGTGGTGGTGTTCATGAGGTGCCCTCTTAAAAAGCCTAAGTTCCAAATTTGGTGGAAAAAATCTAACAAATGCCTGTTTTACGAGTGTGCGTTGCGCAGTTCCTACTCAGGCTCGTAACTTCGCCCATTCACAATATTTTACTGCCAGATTTTCAGCATTGTCATTTTTGTACACCTCCTTGTGAACAGTACAGCTGTCATTTTCCACATCCTGCCCAAAATGTGTTTCCTTACTTCCGGCGCACAATAGCGCAGTCGCTGTGGGAAATCAGTGTTTGGGCCAGATTATGAAAATGACAGTGACACAGTTCATGAGCAGAATATCTAAAATGCCTATGTTGAAAATTTGGTGATGATACTCCATAAAATAACTGTGTTACGAGCATGCGTTGGCAGATTGCAAGCACGCTCGTTCCGTCATGCATTTGTGATATTTTCAGTCTGGATTTTTACCATTGCCATTTTTCCACACCTCTTGATGAACAGTACAGCTGTCATTTGACATATCATGCCCAAACTGTGTTTTCCCACTTCCGGCGCAGAATAGCATGGTCGCTGTGCGAAATCACTTCTTGGGACACTTTGAGGAAATAACAGTGACACTGTACATGAGCAGAGGTGTTAAAATGCCTATGTTGAAAAATTGGTGCCGAACGCCCATAAAATGGCAGTGTTGCAAGCGTGCATTGCATATTTCCCACACACCCTAGTAGCTTCGCAAATTTGGTATATTTACATGCCACATTTTCAACACTGGCATTTTTTTACACCTCCTTATGAACTGTGCAGCTGTCATTTCTCACATCCTGCCCGACATGTTTTCCCGCACTGCACTACCAAACACCCAAAGGGACACCCTAATGCTTGTCACTCTCTGCAGGGTGGGGGTGGGTTGGCATCAGTTCAATACTTCACTGCCATTCCTATGATGCATCTGTCTAACTCCTGCACTACCAATACCAGTGCAAGCAAGCCAACATTCGGCATTGACAAATGCTTGTTTTATGTGTGGAGGCAGGCCACCTCCTTACAACTCCCCCCATTCCTTAAATTCCTTCTATGTTCTTTTCACTATGTTCTATGGGTCCACATTTAATAATTGGATACAGTGGTATGGCAGAATAGCTACCTGTATTATAGGATGTTTACAAACCTCAACCCTTTTACCTCTTTGCATTATGTATCTTGTGCTGTATTTGCCTAGAGAAAAGAGTGAAGGCTCATTAGTATCACACATCTTGAGTATGAATAAATAGCCGTATTAAGCCTGCTTAGGATTGTTTAGTAAAGAGGTTGTTTTCCTCATTTTACCCCTTGCTGTAGTAAAGAGAAAGAGAGCTCTGGTCAAATGGACTCTAGATACTAGGTATGATCCTGATAGTAGGGCTAATGAAAAGCCACGCAACCATTCGCACGATCGCGAGAGCTGTGCAACTGTGTGCACTGTTGTGTAGCGCTAAGCACTCAGAGATTCCCTGAAACAAAAGACCTTGGTAAAACCATTAACAATGCAGGCATATTATTTTCAGGAAAGCGCTGAGCTAGACAGACTAGTTTTTGCTGGGCAGCTGTTTCAAGTTCCCCTTGCAGTTGCTGAAAACGGCAGCCGTCGGCTTGTAAATTTCAGCCAATGGCTTGACATTGCAGTCCATGGCACTGCTTTCTTTCAGTCCTCCAGTGCTGGAACCTTTATTATTTTCTTTTCCTGATTTCTTTTAAATAAAGAAGCCTTAAAGAAATAATTATATAACCCTGATTGATCTGGAAAGAGTGCTATTGCACTCATATTGTTCTGTAGGCATAGTAAAGGATAAGTTAATGTTCCATTCAAGGAAATAAGGACAAGCCCTTATAAAAAGCATCAAATACCTTATATGGCTCTGTGCAGCTGGTGTTAGAGCCCTTGTAGCAATGGAAGTCCTGTTCTCTGGGAGTGCTAGCTGTGTACTAAGAGTTGCTATAGGAAATCAACGGCCCCTTGTGGGCTATATTTATAACACTAACCTGTCAATCAATGTCAGGAGAACATTCGATTGAATAGAAAATTATTAGTAATGATTATTTACAATTTCTTGACCTTCAGACAGTTTGTACTTATCAGGTTGTACTCTGTTAAATGTTCATAAAATTATTTTGGAAGCCACAAAGACGTGTTTTTGTATTGATGATGCTGTGTCACCCGATTCAGTTAGGCGTGTATTTAAGTCCTACCTGAACAGGCACTAGTTAGATAGGGTCAGTTTCTTCTGACCAGTGGAGAGAGCGGTTCTGTGCTATGGAATATACTTGCTTTCTTTGTTTATTTGAAGAAGTTATTTTGTTTATGTTATTTTTTGTTATGGTGCAGAAAAAAGAGTTTACGAAGAAATAAACATTCCACAAAGCTGAAGTGGGTTGCACCTTAATTTCTGGCTCATTGTGTCGATCTGTAGAACCCACACCGTAACAGTGCTGCATTTTGAGGTGAAGAACCCAAGGAGGAGTTACCTGCTGGGGAGATTGCAGATAGCCCAGACAGAGGAGGAGGAGGAGAAGTATCTGGGGGCACTCATTATATGGTCAATGAACAACTTGGCACAGTGTATGAAGGCAGCTGCAAAGGCCAACAAAATGATGGGTTGCATTGCAAGGGGTATATCGTCGAGGAGGGGGAGGTGATTCTGCCACTATAGAGATCATAAGTTAGACTGCACTTGGGGTACTGCATGCAATACTGGCACCTGTATCTGAAGTGGGACATTAAGTTACTGGATGGGGTGCAGAGCAGGGCAACAAAGATGATCAAGGGGCTGGGGGACTATCATACGAGAGGAGGTTGAGGGAGTTGAAAGTGTACTTACTGGAGGAGGGGAGAGACGGGGGGACCTGATTAAAACCTTTAAATACATTAAAAGAATATACAAGACATGTACAGAGGGGCTTTTCAAAGTAAGGGAGAGGAGGGACACCCGAGGCCATGATATGAGACTTGAGGGAAGAAGGTTCAGGAGGGAGATGAGGAGATACTATTTTACAGAGATGTTGGTAGCTGGGTAGAATGCATTACCAGCAGAAGTGGTATCCAGTAGAACAGTGGACTGCTTCCAAAGGGACTGGGATAGGGCAAGGAGAAGGGTCAATAGAGGGGAAGGGTGGAAGGGAGGGGCAGCTGCAGAATAAGGGGTGCTAGCTGCACATTGAAGCAGTCTTGATAGACCTCTAGGCCTTTATCTGCTGGCAAATTTTGTATGTTCATACTAACCCAAGGTCTCATTCCTGCTTAATGACTGTCAGTAGCCCTGCCTCCCACTTCCTATACTCAGCTACTGGGTGTCTGTACCCTAGGAGTGCGGCTTTGCATTTTTTGGCATTAAATCCCAGCTGCCATGCTCTTGGCCACTCTTTAAGTTTTCCGAGGTCCATATGAATACTCTCCACCCCTCCTGAGTATCCGCCATATTACAGATTTTGGTGTTGTCTGCAAAGTGGGATACCTTCCCTTCCAATCCTTCTGCAGTGTCTCTCATGAAGATGGTAAAGAGGACCAGACCCAGTACTGAGCCCTGCTGCACCCCTGCTGGTCACTCTCCCCTTCTTAGAGTGAGTGCTGTTTACCATCACCATCTGTCACCAGTCCAGTAGCTGGTAACTTATCCAATTCACTACACCTTCTGGTGTTCTCTAAGGATGAACTAATTAGCTATGTGAGACATTGGAACATGTACAGTATACACTGAAAATTAGGAGCGTAACTGTACTTCTACTTTACATTTTTTTTCTGGAGACTGCAGTTTAATTATTTTTTTGCTTATATAAGTGTATTGTGCCATTGTTTTATTTTGATTTATCTTTTGTTAATTTTATCAAAACACCCTTTCAGCTGATCAAAAGGCCTAAAGCTGACATGTCACAAGGTACAGTGCTCTGCTGACCTTTTGAGACTGAGTCTGAAAAAGACTGAATATAGAAGTTTTGCTTCCAGGTGGTGGATATTTAGTAACCACAACAAAGTGACTGATTGATTGCTGCTGTTTAAAAACAAGACAGTTGCACGTAAGTTTTCCATAAAAAGGCATGGCTAGCAGTGTCATTTCACTTCCTTAGTCACAAAGCTTAAGAAGTGTTTCATGCAGCTCACGATGGATGTCACTGTACTGAAGAGCCCTGGTCACTGAACTCACCAGACTAGAAAATACATTTCTCCGTGTACTTAAGACATTTCCAGCCTATGTAAAGGAACACAGCAGAAGATTTTCTGGTAAATTCTGTATTTCTGTTCCTAAAATGTCCTGCTTCAACCAATGCTTCTCATTATTTTCCAGACTTTCTACATGCTGAGGTAAGTGTGTGTGTGTGCGTGCGTCTCTGTGTGTGTGTGTGTGTGTGTGTGTATGCTCATGTGTGCTTGCAGATTTATTTGATCATATTTTTTGAATGGGACTGGTGTTTAAAAATAGTTAAATAGTAACTTATTGACCACATTGCTTCCAGTCTACTGAAGTTGTGATGATGAACATGAGTCCAATATTATTTCTACTGTTGATCAAGAAATATTCTTTTAAAATATTTGGGGTTATTTCCAGTAGCTATGTATCCCATTAAGCCTGGATGACTCATGTAGGATATTACTAATCTGCAGATCATATGTCTTTAGGATTTCCCTTGAATTATTTTTATGACTATGTCAAAATTATAATTATTAAATTCAGTTTATGTTCATTGCTGATTTCCTCACCGGTAATCTCTTGCAGTGACAGCCAGAGAAAACTTGTGGTATCTCTAGATACAGTGGGCAGGATTTTTAAAAGAATCTGTCCAAGTTGTGTCTACTACTGTTTTCTAAAGAAAAATGCATATAAACCTGGCAGACATCTATTAGATGGCCTAAAGGCATCCAAGAACAGACACAAGTGTGTCCAAACAAGACATGATTTACAACTGTATTCTGTGTTCTGCCGCAGTTGTGACTTTTTATTGTAAATGATTGTAACTTCTGAAAACAGCAGCAGTGCTGCTTGAACACAAGTAGATGGATGCAGGTAGAGCATTAATATTTACCCCCACGACCAACTCTTTGAAAACACCCCCCCCCCAGTATATTTATGAAGAGCATGGTGAAATCTCACTTCAGTTCAATGGAATTTGCTGTTTTTATAATAAGATATTTACTTCTACCACTGCCCACAACAGTATATGGAAATCTTTCTTCAGGTCTATCAAATTTATATGATAGATTTTTATGAGGTTTAACCAGTTTTCTATGTTCCCTGCCTTTACTGAAAAGGGCACAAGTCTCTCCCTGGGAAGTTGTTTGTTATAGTGGTTTGCACATACAACTGTGAAACTTGAGATCTAGGTTTGAATTTCACAAGCTGCACTAAGAAATATGGCGGATGCTCTCCACACAATACAATCCAGTTTTCTTCTATTTTATTCAAGATTTTATGGCACCACCATTTCGTCAGGTCCACTATGTTATTGATAAGCTTTGCCAGGGGGAAAAACCCAACAAGACAGATTCAGAGATTTAACATACAGAACTTGTGAGAGTGACAGCTCAGTGGGCCTGAAGAAATGATGATGTCATAAAACTGTCATAAAGCATCAGCCACTATTTGATTGTATGTCTAGAACAAAAACAAAGCATAGAAAAACATGGACTTTATTGTGTGGAACTCATCCACCTATATTATTTAGTACAGTCTGATTTTTTTGATGACCCAAAGCTAAAATATTAATTCTTGCTTTATTTAAAAGACAGGCAAACTGGTCCCCAACCCAGATAGATTGAATCCCACAAGCCCCACTTATCCACTGTGTGACCATGAACCAGTCACTAAATCACCCTGTAACTCCATTCTAATCATTGTTTATATCTCCCTGCACAAATGAAACTGTCACTGCATTTTCTCTCATTTTCTGAATTGTAACGCTTTATCATATGGCTTGCAGAGAAGGCACTTTACTGTATAAAACCAAAATCCTTCTCCATATTTTGGGTAAAATATGTCATGTCTCCCATGTATTTAAAGTGTAGCCTCCCTGTAAAGCCTTTTTTAACAACCTTGCGGGGAATATGAGCTAAATTCACTGTCTCCATTATTCAGCAGAGCTACTTACTTTGATTAATTGATGCCCCTCCTCCTCACAGTATTTAAATCTTCTCTCTCTCTCTCTCTCTCTCTCTCTCTCTCTCTCTGTCCTTCACAGCACAGAGGGATCACAATGGCAAGGAGAAGCAGCCCTCCTCCCCTCCCCAAACACTACCGGAGCAATGAACCCCCCCCCCGAAGCAAGGTACAATTCAGGCAAACACTCTCAGCACCAGCTGCAGTCAGAGAGAGCATTGCCCTGCTGGTGCTGCATGCCAGCTACCCCTCCACTGCCCTTGGTGAGCATTTCACTATATAGTGAGGGCAGTGAGCCTCACGTGACATTATAAAACCTATCAGCCCACTTTTCCATTTGAGGCTTATCTGCTGCAACCACTAGTGGCCGCTAAACCTATTTTCTATCACCTCAGTCACAATGCTAAATTATAGTCTAACATTATTTTTCCTGATGCTTCCACTAGTCTCCCTCACACCAGCTATCTACCCGGAACAGCAACCCACTACTCCCCCTGCTGTCCCACCCAACACAACACTCCTGACCCTTTGTACAGCCGACTCCACTCAACAGATGCCCTATGACTACTTGCACGACTGGGGTATTATTGCTACCATCCTGCCCCCCTCCTATCACTCGGGGCAATTGGTCCTTTGCTTCACAGCACCATGCGGCACTCCACCATCCCCTCATTTACCCAACTCCATCACTAGACCCAAATCCTACTGGCAAAAGTCCAAACAATTTATTGTGCTACTGCTCCTCCTGGCAGGGGACATCAAAGCCAACTCAGGACCCACCACCCCCAACACCTCCGCTCCACTCCATCTCCCCAGAGGCCTCAGACTCCTGCACCTCAACATCTGAAACATCCTAAACAAAATTATCGGACTTCAACCCATTGTCCTATCACTATGTCCAGATGTCCTAATCATAACAGAAACCTGGCTAAAGCCCCATCACACAGACTCTGAGATATCCATTCCTGGCTACTCAATTATTAGGCATGACTGCCTGGGCAAGAAAAGGGGTGGTGGCATTGCCATGTTTATCTCCACCAGGCTACAGTTCACCATGGAACAAATCCCCATACTCAAGCTAGAAATAGACTCTTTATTGATAAAACTAGCACTTCCTTACTCTAGCCCAGTATATGTTGCCAGCTTCTATTGTGCCCCTGGCACCCCCCCAAACAAATGTCCTAGACCATCTGGATATCTTAAAGTCATCAGCTTCCACTGGTGAGCTCCACATCCATGGTGATTTTAATTTCAACTGGCTTGCTATAGACAATGCCAAACTGAGAACAAAAATAAATGCTCTAAACCTCACCCAGCTACTTGCTTACCCCATCCATCTAAACCACAAAATGCAGAACCACTCCCTCCTGGACTGGGCACTCACCACCCATCCACACAGGATTATAAGCACCGGTCTCCTCCCAGATTTTCTAAGTGACCACCACATGACCTACATGGTCAGGAAAGTACACAGGCCCTCAGCACTCCCCCCAGGACCCTGCTCACAAGGTCATATAAGTCCCTAGACCTATCCTCTCTACTGCATGACCTAGTTCACACAGACTGGTCCTTCATCCCGAAGGCCCTCTCCATTGACTCTGCACTCGAATCTTTCAAGGCCAAATTCCTAACAATATGGGACTCTATGCCCCCCATAGAAATAAAAGAGTCCATGGTGCCCACCTCCCTTGGGTCTCTGGAGCCATGATTAGCCACTGCCAGTCCAGAGACCAGGCATGGAAAACTCACAAGAAATCCGGCACCAATTCGTCCCTCCAATATTACCGTGCCCTCCGCAACTCCTGCACCAAACTTATATGCCAGGCCAGAAAGAACTACTTTTTGATGGCTTTCAATTCAAATCAGAACCACCCAACAAATTTCTGGAAAACAATCAGTTCTCTCCTTTCTCCCCAGCCCAGCCACTGACTCTGACCCTAACCATCCAGGATGCTACTGTCACTGACCCTTGTGAGGTCGCTTCTGCTTTCAATACCTTCTTCACCAGCTGCGTGGACTCTCTTCTAGCTGCTCTCCAGCACCATTCCACATTGAGTACCCCCTGGATCCGGAGCCCCCCTGCCAAGCTCCCAGCTTCTCTTTTCATCCAGTCTCCCCAGCTGAAGTCACTGCGCACCCTCAACCCACACAAAGGTAGTTTCCCCACCGGCATGGATGAAAAAATGCTATACTTGTCTGCCCCCACCATAGCCACCCTGCTGGCAGACCTTTCAACCTCTCCTTCTCACTAGCCAAGATACCAGCTGACTGGAAGCAGGCAACCATCATCCCCCTCCCCAAAGGCAGTGACCCCTCATCGCCAGGTAGCAATCACCCGATATCCTTCCTCCCTATCTTGGCCAAACTGCAGGAGTGTCTTGTCCTTTCCCAACTCACCTCCTATCTAGATGCATCCTCCTTCTTCACCCCCTACAAATCAGGCTTTCTCAAATCACATTCAACTATCACCTCCCTACTAAGGCTCACCAATGAGATACTCACCGGCATGGACAAAGGGCTCATCACCTCAGCCATTTTTATAGATTTGGCCATGGCGTTCGACACTGTCTCCCACCCACCCACTGCTCCTATCCAAGCTAAAAGACACCGGCCTCTACAGCATGGCCTCCAGCTGGTTTCATGCATACCTAGTAGGTAGATACCAGTCAGTAAAAATTGCCAACCACAGCTCTATTCCCCTGCCAGTCACTGCAGGTGTCCCCCAAGGTTCCGTCCTGGGACCGCTGCTCTTCTCCATATTCCTAAACAATCTCCCATCGGTCTGCTGACACTCATCTATCCACATGTATGCAGACGACACAGTTCTGTATTCTACAGGCCCCTCCCCCAGTGAAGTAGCCAATGTACTCCAGCAAGATTTCAGCGCTGTCCAGCACTGGTTCCGCTCCAACCTGCTGTGCCTAAACTCCAAGAAAACTGTCTTTCTAACCTCTGGCTCACAGGCAAGACTCTTCCACCTAGCCGCCCGTCCCTCTTTCCAATCCTTGGATGGGACTCCCCCTCCCCCCCCGGAAGGGTACACCTCTTTCGGATACCTCAGTATCTGACTGGACCAGCACCTTGATTTCTCCATACACATTGACTTCATCCACAAGAAATTGCTCCCATATTCGGAGCCTTATACTGCAACAAGGGTAGTATCCCCACACCAGCCCGGAAGAAAATAGTTCACAAAATGACTCTCCCACTAATTGACTATGGCAACGTAGTCTATGGTATTGCTCCCCCCACCTCCCTTGCCAGCTTGGATACTCTTTTCCACTCCTTCTGCCACTTCACTCTGGAATGCCCACAATTGACTCATCACTGCAACCTTTACTGCTCCCTTGCCTTGCCCTCTCTTCATGCACGCAAACAGATTCACTGCGCAAGGACTGCTGCCAAATTCTGGTCTCAATCCCTTCCCACATACCTCGCTTTTGCTCTCTCAACTCAGCCTACACCTACCTACTCTCTCAGAAGCATGGACTCCAGGCTCCTCTTTGTCCCTTTCATGGGCATGACCAAAGGTCAGTCTGCCTTCCAATGCCGCATGCCCAAACTCTGGAATGTGCTGCCTGCTAGCATTAGACACACCACTAACCCCCAGTGTGTCAGCCTCCTCCTCAGTGCCCATTTCACCACCAGCTGCATGTGCTTCTTGCTGCAAGCACCTGTGGCTAAAAAAACCCTACCAGTGGGAATGAGTGCGCTCGCCAGTTTATTAGTGGAGCCAATCCAGTTCTTGCTCATCTGAGCACTAACACCATTGAGCCACTGTACTCTCTCAGCCTAATAATTTGTAGTTTATTATATTATCTCTTAGGACTGTATCTATGTCAATTTGTTCTAATGTAATGCACTTTTGCCTGTCTATTTGCTTTTATTGTACCTGTAAAAACAATACTGTTGGTACTTGTCCCCCAAGACGCATCTGGAATCGAGCTGCTACCTGCTCAGTATGCTTTCCTGGTTAAACTCTTAAATAAATAAATAAATATCTCTTTAGGGCCAAAATTTGGATAGAATCCTATAGATTGAAGCTAAACTGTTTTATCTCCCAGTTAAGAATGCATCTTTATTCTCCACAAATGTTCAGCATATTTTAAATCCCAGGAAGTAAAGGTATAATCTAAAGTTTTAGGCTATGCTTTCTTCCCCTTCACTTTTCCAAGAGACAGTGAGCGATAAGAAAGAACTGGAAGGGGACAGGATCAGTTGTGTTCCAGGACAGTAGCTGCTGCTGTTGTTTTCACAGGGTTCTTGTGGATTTTACTTGGTAGGTTAGTTCTTTTCTTTCTTACTTCTAAGGGGCTAGCAGGGTATTGTTTTGGGGGATGCTGGATGTTTGTAAACTGATTTGGTGGCTGTAAGTGGGGCTCTTTTTGTGGATGTTTCACTGTGTAACAGGCTGCGCTGGTAGAGGCCTATTTCTTCTGATTTAAAACCTATTTGGTGGGATTTGCTTGGAGATGGTTATTTGAATTGGAGACCTATATCTGTTAATTTCAAGCCTATTTTGATGTGGTGTTAGTGAAGCTGATTAAATTGGAGACCTGTTTCCTTTGGCAGCAAACATATTTTGGGGCTTTGACTTGAATTTTGATTCCTTGTGCTGACTCCATTAGCTGTAAAGGTTAGTTTATAGTGGGGGAGGGGTGTTAATGGTCTGGCCAGGTCTCACTCAGCCAATTGACTGGAGGCAGGGCTGAATCAGGTTGAGGTGCTAGCTGCTTTGTCTTCTCAGAAAGAACTGGAAGGGGACAGGATCAGTTGTGTTCCAGGACAGTAGCTGCTGCTGTTGTTTTCACAGGATTCTTGTGGATTTTACTTGGTATGTTAGTTATTTTCTTTCTCACTTCTAAGGGGCTAGCAAGGTATTGTTTTGGGGGATGCTGGATGTTTGTAAACTGATTTGGTGGCTGTAAGTGGGGCTCTTTTTGTGGATGTTTCACTGTGTAACAGGCTGCGCTGGTAGAGGCCTATTTCTTCTGATTTAAAACCTATTTGGTGGGATTTGCTTGGGCCTGGTTCTTTAGCTGCAGGGCTTGGAGGGGAGACACAGGGCTGATACACTCTCTCTTGTCAGGTGTCTGCCCAAAACCCACCCTCCCCACCTCCCTCCCCAGAAGTCTGCAAATTTATGGGGAGCACCTGCCCTGCAATTGGAGGAAAGGCTGCTGGTGCAGCTCATGTAGTTCTAGCCACTGGGGGTTGGATTTAAAGGCTGGGAGAGAGGAGCTTAGGGAGTTGTTCATTTCCTTATAAGTTTAATGTGTTGTACTGCACCTAGTAACAGGGTTAGTGGTGTACAGTGGGACTGTCTCTAAGATTAGTGGGTGACCTGATTATGAGCAGTAGGGGTATCTAGGACTGGGGGAACCTGGTGGCTCACCCAAGAAACCTATTTGGAAGGGGATGGAACCACACATCATTAGGGCTGGCATCTTTGGGAGGGTGGTGGGGTGCACGGGTGTGGAGCAGCCATGATACTGGACTGGGCTTGGAAGTTTGGTGGTTGCCCAGTGTGCTACCAGCTAGAACAGCTTAGGGAGGAGCTTGCGGGGATGAGAAGAAAGCTGGGGGAAGGGGGGTGGTATGGTTGGGGAAGGGGGCTGGAAATCTCCCACAGGGTTGCACCAAGCACTGGGGGTGGGGGTATAGGGAAAGGAGTGCAGCCGAATACTCAGGGGTCACATAGGGACCCTGGCAGAGGGGGTCCAAAAGGACACTACCAAGGAAGCAGGCAGGTAAATGGGGGCCCTCACAAAGGGGGGACAGTGGGACAACATTATCAGGGAAGTAGGCAGATGGCCAGTGCTGGACAGAAGGAAGAAAGGTGGGGAGGTGGATCAGACCTTACACGCAGTAACCGCTTCAATTCTCTTCTTCTGCTCAAGGATGGGGGGTGATGTAGCCACGACAGAGGTGGTTAGAGATGGAAAGGGAGTGAGAGGCAGGAGGCAAGGGCCAGATAGCAGGAAGAACAGGGGGACCTGGAATGCAGGAGAATGGGGGAGCAGTGAATCGGAGCAGGATGGGCAGGGAGGAGGGAGGAAAGCGCAAGGAGAAGGACCAGTTGGGAGGAAGGTAAGGAGAAGGACCAGAAGTACAAGGAGGATTCAGTAAAAGCTGAGGGTTTAGGCCAGAGACACGACGAGCAAGGAGGAACTAAATGGAGACAGGAAGAAAGGGAGGATGAGCCAGGCTAGTTTAGCAGATGGGGAGAAGGACCAGTTGCAAGCAGTGAGGGGAATTAGCAAGGTACAGAAGGATAATCAGGAGGAGGAGAGGCATAGGATTGGAGGAGGGTGGCCATGGTAAATAAGGAGGGGTGGCATGTGCCCCCAGATGAGAGGAGGAACAAGGAGCCAGCTGGGTGGAGGGCCAGTAGAAAGGATGAGGACATGGAAGGGGGAATGGAGGAAAGGGTGGTCAGAGTGCTCCTGCTGGGGATTCTATGATCAGGGGTATCAAATGGGATAGGGAAGGAGAAGCCTGGCCAGTTGGAACAAGATGCTTCCCTGGACTAACAGTGCACAGGGCTAAGCACGAGGTATATCAGCTGGCAAAGGACTGTGAGGGTTCCCCAGACATACTGGTCCACCTGGGTACAAATGATATTGAGGGAAATAGCGAGCTAGAGATACAGACAAGATTCAGGGAGCTTGCCAGGGTCTGTCATGACATAGGATGCACAGTTTCCTTCTCAGAAATCCTGCCAGTGCCAAGGGCTAGTGGGGAACACAAAAGGAAAATTAGGGAGATAAACCAGTGGCTCAGGGAGTGGTGTGAGGCCAGAGGGTATGGGTTGATGGGGGATTGGGGGGAGACCTGGGAGGATAAGGAGCTGTATGCTAAGATAGACTACATCTCAATTTGGAGGAGGGAATCCTTAAGTTGAAAATAGAGGAGTTCATTGGTGAAAAGTGGGGTTTAAACTTGTGAAGGGGGGTGGGATGGGAGAAAAGGCTGTCAAGGGGGTGCCGATAAAGGAGGGACTCTGTCTCCACCCCCCTGGGGACCAGGAGGATTGCAGAAAAAGGCCAACTGGCAAAGTGCAGACCAGGAGAAAACAGAATCCCCATGGGAACACGAGCAGGGTAAATGGAACTATAGGGAAAAGGTGGAAGGTAGTCCTGCTAAATGCCAGGAGCTTGGGCAATAAAATGCCTGAGCTCCAGGCGATGTTAACTGAGGGAGCAGTGGATGTGGCAGCGGTCACTGAGACTTGGGCCACTGCAAGACATGACTGGGACCTGAACCTGGAGGGTTACACTATGTTCAGGAAGGACAGGGGGGAGGGAAGGGGAGGAGGGGTAGCAATGATAGTCAAAAACTGCATTGGCATAGGGGAAGTAGAGGAGGCAGAGGGAACCGTGGAGGCGATTTGGGTCACCTTGATAACAGGGGGCAAGAGAGTAAAAATAGGAGTGGTGTATAGACCCCCTGCCCTGGCGGAGGAGCTGGAGGACAGTCTGGTGGCAGATGTTAGGAGACACTGCAGACTGGGCAGAGGAACGGTGGTGGTGTTACGGGACTTAAACATTCCAGGAACAGACTGGGAGACTATGACATCCTCTGTGACCAGGGAACAGAGGTTGTTGGATGTCTTTCAAGACGCGTTCCTAACTCAGCAGGTGAGGGAACCGACCAGGGAGGCATGGGTACTGGATGTGGTCCTGGCAGACAGTGACCAGATTGGGGGCCTGGAGTAAAGGGACCCATTGGCGGGAGTGACCATGCCACGGTCTGGTTCTGCCTGGACCTAGGAGGGGTGAGAAGGCTGCACAAAGCCAGGTAACCGACTTCAGGGGCGGATTTTAAGGAAATGGGAAGGATCCTTAAGGAGCATTTGGATGGGATTGGGTGAGACATGGACGCTGATAGTAGGTGGAAATCATCAGGAGGGGTGCAGGATGCTACCAGCACCTGTGCAAGAGTAAGACGAAAATGCGGTAGAACTCAAAAACCTGTTGGTGGACCAGGGAGGTCCAGGAGGTGGTGTGAGGGAGAAAAGCAGCCTATAAGAAATTCAGGTGCTCAAAGAGTGAAAGGGATCGAGGGAGTATGAGCTGATGGCTAGAAGAGCCACTAGAGTGGTGAGGGTGGCTAAGGCAAGGAAGGAGCAGAACCTGGCCAGGGAAATTGGAGAGAGGAGAAAGGGGTTCTTTAGATACATTGGGGAAAGACGAAGGGTGAAGGGAAGATTAGCAGGATTAAATCAGGAGAGATGGGCACAAGACAGGGGGCAGGCTGAGGTACTAAATGAGTACTTCACCTCCAGTTTTCACCAGGAAAATGGGTGCTGCATCATACATGGGAGAGACAGAGATAATGAGGAGGGGACCCTACCGATCGCAGGTCTGGGGAGAGTGGGAGGCATCACTGGCAGGTGGGGGGAGGACTAAGCAGGGAGAAGAGGTACCAGAAGTGGAAATCACAGCAGAGAGAGTGAGGGAAGCCCTCAGCTCCCTTAAGACGGAGAAAGCACCGGGGCCGGATAAAGTACATCCTAGAGTGCTGAAGGAACTTGCAGATGTCCTGGCGAAACCCCTGGCAGAGCTTTTCACCATCTCTCTGAGGACAGGGTGGGTGCCCCAAGACAGGAAGGTGGCACATGTAGTGCCTATCCACAAGGGGGGATCAAGGGAGGTGGCAGGGAACTACAGGCCTGTCAGCCTGACATCGGTGGTGGGCAAGGTGATGGAGGGCATTGTCAAGGAGAGGCTGGGGGACCTGGATAAGTCAGGATGCCTGGACGATGAGACAGCATGGATTCATCCGGGGAAATCGTGTCAGACAAACCTGGTGGAGTTCTATGACTGGGTGACAAGTGCCTTGGACCTGGGTAGAACCAATGGATGTCCTCTTTCTAGACTTCAGCAAGGCATTTGACTCTGTTCCTCACGTGGGCCTGTTGGATAAGCTAGGAGAAATGGGGGTGGGAAACCAGATGATCAGATGGATAGGCAATTGGCTCCAGGACCGGACCCAGAGGGTCGTAGTTGGTGGGATAGTCTCATCCCCAAGGAGGGTCATTAGTGGGGTCCCACAGGGATCAGTCCTTGGGCCCCTTCTGTTCAACGCCTACGTATCTGACATAAGGACAGGGATCAGGAGTGAGATGAGTCTCTTTGCAGATGACTCAAAACTGGGGGCGGTGGTGGATGGGGAGGAGGGGAGGGTGGCCCTGCAGGGGGACCTGGAGGCTCTGGAAAGATGGTCTAGAAAGTGGAAGCTGAGGTTCAATGCAGGGAAATGCAAGGTACTCCACCTGGGGGCCAGAAACCCAGGCCAAGTGTACACCCTAAGGGGGGAAAATACTACAAGTCTCAATGGCTGAGAGGGACCTGGGGGTGGTGGTGGTTGTCGAGATGAACAACTCTGAGACTTGTAGAAGGGCAGCAGCCAAGGCCAACAGGATGCTGGGATGCATCGCTAGGGGGATCACCTCCAGAAGGAGGGAAGTGATACTCCCTCTGTATAACTGCTTGGTGAGGCCGCACCTGGAGTACTGCGTGCAGTTTTGGAGGCCACACTTAAAGAGGGACATTAACCTCCTGGAGAAGGTACAGAGGAGGGCAACCAAAATGATTTGGGGCTTTCGGGATGGGACCTATGAAGAGAGGCTCGAAGAGCTAAATATGTACACATTGGAAGAGAGAAGGGACCGGGGGGACATGATAGAGGTCTTCAGGTACATGAAGAGGGTAAATAGGGGAGGAACAGTCAGGGTGCTTCGAAGGAAGGAGGAAGGGGCAACTAGAGGGCATGGGTGGAAGCTGGAGGGGGGAAGATTCAGGGGAGAAAGGAGGAGGTGCTACTTCACTGAGAGGGTGGAGCCATGGAATACACTACCTAGGGGCTGGTGGAGGCAGAGACAGTGGAGGGTTCAGAGGGGTGGGACAGGTACAGGGGAAGGGTTCTGGAAGCAAAATCCAATGCAGCAAGAATATCCGGAACTGGGAAGGGAGAAGCCAGAGAAGGCGAGGGGGACAGCGAGGTCAGCACCCAGGGTGGGGGCTGACCAAACGAGCAGACACGAAAGACCGTTAGGCCTATTCTGCTGGCATTTTAGTATGTTAGTATGATAAAGCAGTTTATGCGAAGCACATTTACATTTGTGGAGGGTGAATAATTGCTTAAGAAAAGTAAAATCATGTTGGTAGGAACAGTGTGTTCTGCTGCTCCCCTTTGTGATTTGTTTGTAAAATATAGCTGTAGAAACTGTAATCAGGACAATTCTCTTGTTTTATGGTTCTGTAGGTAACCTCCACCTGCAAGAATTGTCTACAGAATGTCTAGGCTTGCAGTTGTATTAAAGTGTAATGGGTTTTACCTTCAGAAAGATGACCCCAGGTCTGATGATGTCCTTTAGTTTGTACGAACATATGAAACATGTCAGCAGAAAAAGGCCTAGCAGTCTATCTAGTCTGCTCATATTGCAGAGACCCAAGCAGTAACTAAGTACTCCAACCCTGCCTTACTGCTGCCTTCCCTTTCTGCCCCTTCCCTTGTGGCCCTGACCTTATCCTTTACCGTATCCCACCCCCTTTTGGTACCTTCCACTGTTTCCAGTGAGACCACCTCCTCAGGGAGCTCATTCCACCCAGCAACCTCTTCTCTGTAAAGTAGTAATTCTGGAACTCTCTCCTGAACTCCCCCAGCTTGAGGCAATGTTCTCTTATAATTGTATTGCCACGGAGACTAAAGATACACTTTCTGATCACCTTTTTAATGTCTTTCATGTACTTATAGGTCTTAGTCAAGTCTCTCCTCTTCCTACTTTTTTCCAGGGAGTACATATTCTGATCAACTAGCCTTTCCTCGTATGTCCTGCCCTGCTGCCCTGAACCATGTTAATCACCCTCTCTGGACCATCTCTAGATGGTTAATGTCCTTCCTCAGGTAGAGACACCAGTACTGCACACTATATTCCAAGTGTGACATCACCAGTAATCTGTATAATGGTAATATAACTTCTTCCCTCCTGCTGCAGATCCCCTGGCAATGCATCCCAGCATTCTGTTGGCTTTTGCCACTGCCTTCTTGCATTGTGAAGAGTGTTTCAGGTCACTAGTGATCATCATACCCAGGTCTTTCTCTTCCTCTGAGTTGATTATCAGGCCCTTCCCAGTCTGCACTCCATCCTCAGATTCTTGGCTCCGTTGTGCATAATTTTGTACTTCTTCGCATTGAACCCAAGGTGTCATATTCTAGACCACTTCTGAAGCCTGGTCAGATCATCATTTATTTAATTTTGTAAATCTGTTTTTGTGCCACAGTGCAACTGAACCCATCCCTGGTGTGGCACTGGTACCAGGGACAGTCTCAGTTTCCAAGCTTCCCACACAGCTTACTCCCATGGCAGGGTAGATGGAGATTGCCCCTACCACCAATGACACAGATCCAGAGTACCCCCCATGACTTGCCACCAGGGTAGGATTTGACAGCAGGGACCACCCAAAAAGAACAGATCTAGTGTGGAAGAGGGGTCATGTGGTCCTGTGTGGAGCCTGCATGAGAGTTAGCATCATTCAGGTTGCACCCGGACATTTTTTTCCTTTTAGTGGCACTGCAGAGAGACAGACATGCAATGCCATCTAATGTGTACCATGCATGTTACTGTGCATGGAGCATTGACTGTTGCTTTCTCTTCATCTCAAAGCTGCACTAAGCACACCTAGCCTCAGCCTCAGGGACAGACCAGTGCTGAGAGCCTACAACCCTCCCTCCCAGAGGAGGAAAGCAGTCCCCTCCTTTTCCCCAGCCAGCCTCAACAAACTGAGTTCATCATTGAACCCAGTTTGCTGGTACAGTGGCAGGTGAGGCATGGTTGCCTCAGTCTTTCAGACTACCAGGCTGGTTAGATAATCCTATAGGTCCTGTATCCTGTTTGCTGTATCCACCTTCCACAGAGCTTGGTGTCATCCATGAACAGGCAAATTGTGCGCTTTATGCCTTTTCAAGTGTCATTAATGAAGATATTAAACAACACTGGTCCAAGCACCAAGACCTGTGGGACCCAGCTGGTAACTTCCCTAGATCCTGAGAGCTCTGAAACCACCCTCTGGGTAATGCCTTTCAGCAAATTGGATACCCACCATGGGAATCTTGCACCTAGCCCCAGATCCTCCAGTTTACTGCTCAGTCTCCTATGGGGCACAGAGTCAAAAGCCTTGCTGAAATCCAAGTACTGTATATGATAGCAACTGCATGGTCTTTGCTTACTGTTTTTGTGACCTAGTCAAAGAAATCAATCAGGTTTGTCTGACAGTATCTCCCAGACATGAACCTGTGCTGTCACTCATCCTGGTGACCATTTCTCTCCAGGTAACCTTGAAGGATGGCTTCCATGAGCTTACACACAATTGAGGTTAGGCTGACTGACCTGTAGTTGCCCAGGTCATCCATGGATCCTCTTTTATGGAGTGATACCACATGCATCGTTCTCCAGTCCAGTAATATAACTCCTAATTCAAGCAAATTACAGTATTTAACAGGTCTACCAGGAGCCTGTTAGTTACTCTGCTAGTTCCCTTAATACTCTGAGATGGATGCCATCCAGGCCTAGAGATTTATGTACCTTGAGGGATAACAAACCTGTATTCACTCTGTCCTTACTTATCTTTTAATCTTGCCCCACTCCACTCACTCCTCCCCCACCTCACCTTGCAGTGCTTGGCCATTTCATTCTTTCATGAAGACAGAAGTACTCATTCAATACCTCTGCCTTGTCCCCACTATCTTCCACCCATCCCTCCCCTCTCTTTAGCCATACTATGCCATCTTTCTTATCTCTTTTTCCCTAGTATACTTAAAAGAAGACTTTTCCCCTTTACTAATCACTTCCACTATTTGCAAATCCATCTAAGCTGTGGCCAACTGGGCTACTTTCCCTACTTAGTTTGCTTTACTTTGGTATTCCTCCCTGTCTACATCCCTCTGGATCCTCAGGAACTTCCTGTAAGTTGTCCTCTTATCCCTCACTACCTGGACTACCTCTCAGCTAAACCGGCTGCATGCCTTGGCACTCAAGCTGTTCCCCTTTATCCTGATACTCTCATTTGTGGCTGTAGTTAATCCCTCCTTGATGATGGGCCATTTTTTATCCACACCCATCCCTTTGCTGAGGTCAGTTAGGCAACCCCATGGCAGCTCTCCCATTTTCTGAAGTCTGTCCTTTTAAAGTCTAGATCGAGGATCATCATCTTTGTGCATACCTTCTCCTTCCCCATATCTAGCCCAGACCAAACAATGCAGTGGTCACTTCCTCCCAAGGGATCTTCAGCCTGGATGACTTGGACAGTTCCACTATGCCATGGCGACAAGAAATTTGCTGACCATCGGCACAGCAACAGCACAACACCACCTACTGATGTTGTGCCATCGCTGGGGGAACAAGTGTTTTTTTGTGGGGGGCCTCACATCCCCATGTGGAGGGCTGTGCTCCCTGCACCTCCCTCAGCTAAGATTGCTAACTCCAGTCAGAGTTAGTTCGGGGAGGGGGGCAAACACCTCAGTGGTAACAGTGTTGGGAAACGTGGAGACTATCACAATGAACTGCTGAAAATGTCACTGTGATGGTCTTTGCAGTATTCCCGTCACTGTGCCATTGGTATACAGCTTGATTATAGTCCCCATTAATTAGCACCAGATCAAACATTGCTCCCTCACTAATGGGTACCATGACGCCTTGGGTCACCTTGCTGAAACTGCTCTGTACGACATCCAGAATTACATTAATCCTGATGCCGGTTGTGGCTGGAATTTTCCAATTTACAATTGGCAGCTTAAAGTCACCTACAATTACCACCTCAACTTTGCCCGCAGCTGCCCTAATTAAGGATCCCAACTTTCTGTCCCTTTCCTCCTCCTAGTTAGAAGCTCTCTGAACCACCCCCAATTTTAGATTCTTTCTCATATGTTTGTGTTTCAACATGGTGCATCCAGATAGGAGGCTTTTCCAGCAAGATTAGTACCGCTGGTGCTGCCCCCAGACAATAAAATGTGTTCAAAAAAAACTCCAGCAACTGTAACATGTTGTGCACAGGATCCTGAAATATTTACCACAAGAAGTAAAATATGAACTAGGCAAGTTACCTTGGGAATGACTTAACCTATACCTTGATGTTGAATCAGCATGGGGATTCTTTGCTACTGAACTCAAGGCGGCATGTGACAGTTCCAGATTGCTATCATCCAAGCTAGCAAAGTCAGGGGACTTTGCAATATGATCACACCAAACCATCTGGAGTGTTGGCACCAGAGAAATGCTGTCTGCTCCAGGTACATTTCCCACCAAGATAGTAGCAGTGTCAGTGGCTCAGTAGGTAGCATGCTTACCTCATAGGCCGGAAGAGCAGCAGGTCTGTGGTTTTAGCCTCACACCAGATAATTGGGGTAATATCCATAACTGACACTACACTGCAGTATGAGGGGTTGCTGCATTGTTGAGGTGACAGTCTTCAGATGAGATGTTAAACCAAGGTCCCTTCTGCCGATCACTGGTCACTGCCTAGATGGAAGTAAAAGATACCATAGCACTTTTTCAAAAAAGAGTGAATGAGTATCCCCTGGTGTCATGGACAACATTCCCCCTGTTAATAAAACAAGTCTGTGTAAACCTGCCCCCCCCCACACCCAGGATGCACATAAAAACAAACTAGCACAGCTTACTATGTCTCTATGTCTTTCCTGGTCAAACATTACAAATAAATTAATAAAGATCACCAAGACTAAGAAAAACATAATTTACTTAAAAATAAGTCTGTAACTCTGACAAAGAAGGTCAAGGGGAATCATTATTCCAACCACTGGGAAACACTTGGTAACTCTTCAAAAAACATTGAGCTGACATCAGCTCGATACTGGATAAAATCTTATCAGCTAACAATTACTACCTGTTACGCAGCAGTAACCTAATCACTGACAGTTCTAAAATAGCTACCTCCATAAATACCTACTTCAGAAACATGAACAGTTCCCAGATCCCCGGTTAAACTCATAACCACATATCCTCCTTTCATGTCCAGGACATTCCCCATACAGAGGTCCTACAGCAATTGCAAAGCCAGGGCACTACAAAAGGAGTTGGCTTGGATGGTTTGGCAAAGCATTCTTAAAAACTCATGGCAACACACTTAGTGCAGCCAATAGCCACTCTCTACAACCTGTCTTTATGAACCCAACACATCCCTTTTATTTTTATTTATTTAAACTTTGGTAACCAGGTAGCCCAAGAGCCTTAGATGCCCATTTTCAAGCAGGACAGAACAGTACAACTATACATAGTATACATATATCAATCATACACAGTGTTAATAAATGCAATGGGAGCATTCAGATGAACAATGACATTTTGAGTTAACAAGTGAGCATTGGTTTAACCACTGTTTGAAAATATTGCACAAGGTAATACACTGCATGGAACTAGATAAAGCATTCCAATATTTAATGACCCTGAAAACAAAAGAATGTTGCAACAAGGAAGTGTTATACAATGGGGGTTGATAGATCAACCATGAGACAGCCGTGCTGAGTAACTAAAGAGATGAAAACCATGAAATTAAATTCAGAAAAGATGAAGTAACTGCATTATGTAAGAACCAATGGAAACTTAATAATGCATAATAAAGGCAGTGCTGCTGAACAAAAGGGCAACCAGCCAGTAGCCTGTGACGTGGGCACCTGAATCAAGGTGCTGTCCAAAACAGTGATGCAATGTGGGTGAAAGCTCGAAAGGCGAGAGGGCAGGGAGGGTGACCGGATGTGGTGGGGTGGGCAACCCTAGTGACAGGATGTCACTGTATGTACATGCACACGGGGGGGGGGGGAGAGAGCATGGCGAACGTGGCCTGGAAGAGGACAGAGAGGATGTAGGGGGTGGCACTGTGGTCAGATGTCAAGCTGCACTGTGGCATCAGGAGTTGGCCTTCGCTTGCAGTGTGTGGGGTTCGGGTCTGGGTCCAGGTGCTATTGCGTTTTTGTTGCGCCCAGCCCCAAACTTGTTTTTTTTGCTTTCACTCCCCCAACATGCACCCCTCTGGGGTTGAGGATCCTTAAGTAGGGATGCAGGGGGCAAAGCCCCCTGTGTGGGGGCGTGGGGTGTGAACCACCCCACAGAAAGCAAATGCATTGAATTTCTGGCCCTGTTCCTCCATGTACTGAGGTTGTCAGGATGGAAAAATTGTTTTCACCGCCCTGACTTTGTGATAATGTGGGTCGCCATTCAGCACTTGTCATTATCACATAGAACCAACCAGCCAGGGTATACCGTGTACCATGGTGTATATTCCTCACTCCTCCAGCAACAACATGGCACATTGCATTGTACAGTATATTATTCCTTTCCAGAGAAGAGTCTGATAGAGATGAAAACAGGAGCAAACCATAATTTAAACTGACAAAATAATTAATTGTGAAGGGTCTTTTTGGAAAATTTTGGTATACTGTACAGCCTTTGACGCAATAAAGAAGGCCCAATTATTTGTGGATATGTTTAATCATGACAACAATATGTGTATTGTAAGAAACAGTTTGGTATAACCAAAAATTTAAATATTTAAAACTATCAGCAGTCTCCATTATTGAACCATCAGTTCCAATTTTTTGACAATCAGATCAATTCTGCAACAACCTTTTGTTTCGATCCAAATTTCTAATACCTAAGGACCAAATTTTAGAAGCTCCAGGAATGCCGCAAGTTCCTGGTGTGCCGAAGATATGATGCACAGAGCTTGTTGCATTCCCCAGTCAGTGATCAGGATTTTCTATCCTTTGTGCTGATCGCCGCACCTTAGACCACAGTTTTGTGGTCTAGCCTGTGCCTCCCCAGAAGTCACAGCAATGGTGCTTGCATCAGAGCATTGGCGCAAGCTGCTGTAAATCATGGAAATTGTAGCAACTGCACCCGAGAATGGAAATTCAGGTGCAGTTGCAGCAAATGGTGTTAGAGCACCACAGATTTCCAAGTTCTGTGGTGCAGGGTTTGATGCAAGCCCTGTGCCTCCTTTCAAAACTCCAATCCTTGGTCTTGGAGGAATTATTAACAAACCATTTAATAAAAAAAATCTTTGAGTTTTTCAAAATCCTGTTGTATATCCCTGGCCACATCATCAAAGCAAGGTCGAAAGCTAAAAAGGGCAATGCGATCAGTGTATAGTGACACCTTTGCTGACAATACTACAGTTGGTAAATCATTTAAAAAACATTGGCTCAAGAATGGAGCCCTGAGAAACTCCAATACTAACTTCCAGTAGGGGGGAAGAGATACAATCAATCATAACTCTTTGATATGTGTTGGAAAGTTACCATCTCAAATGGGATGCATATTTTCACTCTCATATCTGCATGGTTGCACCCCTCCCTTTGCAAAATCCCCCTGTTGGGTAAATATGGGTTGTGATAATAGATAGGGTCATCCCCTCTCTGAAGGTAGCTCATGCTTTTGTTTCCCACGACTGTGATCTGTCTTTTCTGGTTATCTCCTACCTCTCTGATTACTCCCTGGATATTTCTTGACCTGGTTTGCTATTTCATTGGCCAACTCCACCTATAAAAGGTTCATCTGGCCCACTTTAACGATCTGTTCTTTACTTATTACCCTAAATGTGCATCTGTGGCTGCTTACAGTATGATGTAGACAGATAATGTAAGGTACAGAGGGTTTGGAATTCATCATGCAATTTCAGATGTATTAAGATAAGCTGTTTCTTTCCCAAGTCAGGTATATTGATACATGATGTATAGTCTAACAGAGAATATACGTTTGACTGGAACTGTTAATGTTGTTATAGATAGCACTGTAATGTGCATCCTATCAATGTTGTGCTAAGCTTGGAAAATCAATAAAATTTTACATGACAAAAAGAAATGTGTTGGAAAGATAACTTGTAAACCAAACTAATGTGTCAGAAAAAACAGTACATTACCTCTAAGCTTAGAGAGCAGGTGACCATGGTTCACCAAGTCAAAGGCCTTGGATAGATCTAAAAAAAAGACAGCACCAACTACTGTCCAACACTCTATGGAGAAAACTAGTAAGTTAAATCTGGAAAAGGGACATTCCAGCTTGACTCCAGAAGTCTGGCATACCATCTGACCCAAATAACTATTGGCTAATCTAAGTACCTTCAACATATAATGAAGTACTGGAGAAACGAGTTCACAAACAGCTAACAGTTCTCATCTTGGGAAATCAACTGCTTACAGAAGGGAACTCTGATTTCTGGTTTGGGCATTTCACAGGGATAGCATTATTAAAGGTCCCCAGTGATATTGCATTAGCCATGAACTCTGGATATGTAAATAGATACCATATTCATTGACCTCACTATGGCATCTGACAGTCAGTCATAGCATACTCCTCCATAAACTCCAACATCTAGGATTTACTAATGCAGTATGCTACTGGATTGAAGACTAACTCTCTGGAAGATCACATGTGGTCAATGTCAATGGCTCAAAATCTGAACCTCTCCCACTCAGCCTTCTGATTCCCCAAGGCCCCATTCCCAGGTCCAATGTTTTCCAGTTTGCTTGCTTGTTAACACCTGCACTCAGTGCAAATATTAGTTCCTACATACACCTCTACAGCAATGATATTATCATTTACATCAGAGCTAAAACTATACCTCAACAGCACCCTCCAAGCAATTTTCAATAAAGTACAGGGTTGGATGATTACAAATGGCCTACACTTCAATAGCTCCAAAACAAAACATGTGTTTTCTAGTTAATTTCAAGAACATACTATGCTCCAAATTTAAATGGTCACCTGAACCCCTCCTCAGAGAAGTACTTCAAAGACTATGGCCTTTGGCTAAACCCACAGCTTTCATAAAATGATCACATCACAAAGATTATGAGGTACTCCAACCAAAGGATGAGACTTCTCTGCCGAAACAGAAACTGCTTTGAATTCAAAATAAGACATCTTTTACTAACTCATGCTCTCCTTTCCGTCCCTGAATTTAGAAGTGAGGTACAGAGTCTAAAATGGCAATTGGCACATCTCTACAAAAAACTCTCAGTTGCCTTCAACAGCTTGTTCTGGCTAACACCTGGTTGTGATAGTCAGACTCATCACTGCACATTGTGTAAACTACTTGATCTTATCCCAAGGGAAAAAAGAAGGGAACAGAGATGGTGTATGGCAGTCTACTAAAAACATATTTATGGTCTCTGTCATACTACCTCACGTATCTCCTGAACAGGACAATGGGGTTTACCAACTAAGACAGCAGGTCAAAGACCTATGGTATCAATATGTGTTTTAAATGCTGTGTTAAACTAGCCACATAAATTGTAAATAATGTTAAAACATCTATTGTAAAGATTCATCCTATTGTTGTCAAGTCCCTCCAGGACTTGAGGATGCCACTCGGGAGTGAGCAAGTCCTAAATAAAAAGAAATATAAATATATATATTATTAACAAAATCCCCTGGCACAAACACCAGATGTACATGTTTATTTTTTTGTCAACTTTCTTTCTGCCACTGCCCCCTGGAAGTCTCTTAAGCAGACCCTTCACATCAACAACCACACTACCACCCTGCCTGAAGCTGACCCTCTGGGAAATCAGGGACAGACACTACCCCACCTACCTAGCCCAACAAGCCTTCCCCTATTTGCCTGTACCGAGGTGGGTAGAAGATTGGGAGAGCCAGTGAATCGTGCCCAGCATTGGGATACCAGAGGTTGCCATCACCTATCCGGAGACCAGTGTATTTTACCTTTATGTTTCCCCTGGAGCACTGATGTGCAATGACATCAGCGCACTAACGTGCAGATGTCCACTGATACTCCACCCCCATTGTAAGGTGTCTCTCTTGCCATGCCCTCGATCTCTTTCTGGGGCTGCTGCAGAGTGACATGAGCCCACAACCCACCCTGGGAGATGAGAGCAGTCCTCTGGATGCTCAATCCTCTCCCTCCCCTGCTGACCCCCAGTGACCCAAGTCTGTTCCTAAACCTGGGTAACCAGCATGGCTCTACATGTGGCATCTAGCGCCTCAACCCTCAGCTCCTCCAGGCAAGCCAGTACATGTTAATTGGGGAGGGAAATGGGTAGAAATAATAAAAACAAGCAGTAATATTAGATTCAAAATAGCCAAGATGACAAATGCAATCTCTATTGTCACCATCTGTGGGGGCCATGCTGTCTGATGGCTCCACCCAGAGGGGTAAGCCTGGAAAGCTTGCCTCTCCACATAAGTCTCAGGGGTGGGTGAGGTTGAGGGAGTCAGGGAAGAGCCCTCGGATGTCTGTCACCATGTCAAATAAGTATACTACAATAAAAATGGTAAATGACAATACGGTGGCATTTCAACTAGCTGCATCCATGTTTTGGACACAGCTATGCAACATCCATCCAGAATTTTGACGCATGTGTCATTTTTTTGCCAGAAAACAGGTAAACTGTTGAAAATTGTTGTGTTGGATAAGGCTGGCTATCTTGTGTAACTCGTTCTTCAATTTTCATAGCAAACTGTATGGATTGAATATAATAAAATGTAATTGTGCTGATGATGATATCAAGATTGTGCACATACTAACTGAATATGAAATATTGCAAGACAAAAGAAGGAAATGGCTAATTCCTCTATTTGGGAGGCAATGTATTTATGTTAGGGTAATGCTAAAAATGTTTGAGATTAAACATATGTATGGGCTTGCAAGATTTTTTATGTGACTGAATGACAACAAGTTTTATACTGTAAGATTGTAATCTGTTAATCAAATAAGGTGTAAGGTGTTAATATTTATATGTCATATTTATGATATGTTCTTTATGGCTGTAACAAACATGTATTTTATACAACCTTTTCATCAATAAATAAATCTAAAATCTAAATCTAATCTATCGGGATGCTTGCAAATAGGTCATAAGCATCCTGATGCATTTGCAAGAACACAGCACGTGTCAGAGATACGGATGCCAATGCTGAGATCACACTTTTAAAAATTTTATTTATTTAGTTTTTGTTAACCGGGTAAGTGCTCTAGCCAACAGGTAACTATTTTCAGGTACTCCATATTGTGTGATTTTTATTTATTTTTGCTTTTTGGGTGTTAGTCTAACAAAAGGACTCCTCATTAAATAAAATCTGTATTTCCATTTTCCTTTTTCAGTTGTTTTGACCAAGATAAAGTGGGATGCAATATCTCATTTTCCACGGAACCTACAATTCCCCGTTTTTACAGCTTAGTGACTGAGACACTGAGATGAGAGGTTAAGTTATTTGCTCAGCGTTACTCAGTGAGTAAGTGGCCCTGCTGGAATTAGAACCTGGGTCTCCTGGTTCAGAAACGTGTGCTCCAACCAATAGACTAGACTGTCCAGCCTCCTTAATGTTGGCATGTGCCACTAGATTGTACATTTTTCTTCACTGTTATCTCCTCCCTGAGTTCTCCATGCCACAGTGTTTTGCGAGAAGCAGTATGATGTAAATTTAACCATGGGGAAAAGAACTTCCTTCTGAAAAGTGAAACATAAACAACCTGATATTAATAACATTAATGCACCATTTTATCACAATGCTTACCGATGTCATTGCTCACCATGGTTTTAATTTATATCCCAGTCTTCCAACTCCTACAGCTCACCATCAGGATCTGCCCCCAGTCCAGACTCTCTCTCTCTTACACACCCCATCCATCTTAACCACTTTTTGATGCTGTTACAGGTCATTCCCTCACACCCTTACTTACCCTCAACAAGACTATAAAATATTAATCACAGATTCAAATTTTTGATGCCTTTCCTGGTCATGCCCTGACACCCTTACCCACCTTCAACAAGATTAATATAATAATAATAGCAGTTTCATTCACTCTAAAAAGGAATGTCAATCAAGAAGACTGTGAGCAGCAGACTTATGAGGACCTTCCCCACGTCTGCTGATACAGTACCTGCAGGAGTTCAAACAGTTGAAACTTATGGTCTTTATTTTTTATTTATGCTCGTATTTTTGGCCCTTGGATGCTACCAGGGAGAGGAGATCCACCCCCCATATTTTTCTTTGTGTATCACCCCTCTGCACCTGTCTGATGCAGGGTCAGTCATGCAATGACCTCAGCGGATGATCAGGCATGCTCCCGCACCTGACATGTGGAGGTCCACCAATCGTCATCCTGAAGGCTTTCAGTATGATCCTGGATTGCCACTCCCCCTACCAATGCTAGGGTCCAGTAGGCACTGTTTATCAAGTTCTCTAACTCCACGGAGAAGGCAATCAGTCCCTGGGACACTCTGCCTCCTCCCCCCAGCCAACCCTCCGATGTCTGAGGTCTGCTCCCTAACCTCAGTCAGCAGCACTGCAGACAGAAGCACTTCCACTGTGCCAGCAGACTGGCTGAAACTCATTATCTGTTTTTTAACACACTAGTTTTTCATGTAGGGCTAGAAGTATAGTTATCACCTTTAACACTCCAAAATTTGGCAAGCAAATTGGTGCTATCTGGGTACTTTCTCCCCCTGAACAAAATGCTTGCATTTTTCTTGCAAAATGGTGTGTTTGGGAACAATTGAATTTATTGCTAAAATGTATTTCAGTTGATAAAAAAAAAATAACT
Organism: Neoceratodus forsteri; assembly: GCA_016271365.2. NCBI lineage: Eukaryota > Metazoa > Chordata > Ceratodontiformes > Ceratodontidae > Neoceratodus > Neoceratodus forsteri. The sequence continues at coordinate 1,133,983,075 of CM028130.1, forward strand.
GCTGAGATTCTCCTACTAGCACACCACGGCTGCATAATGAACTTAGTGAAGTTGTGTGGAATCATTAAGGAGGTATGGAAAAAAAAAAGCATAATGACTTGTAAGTAGTACGATTTGTTTTAGTTTCTGTTCTATGGAAGGCATGCACATTATTAGGAAAATATATGGAGTTGTACATTTTAATGGAAGGAATAGGAAGCATTAATGGTTGCAAAAGAACCCCAGAGCAAATTCTACTGAGGTATATGTTATCCTGGATGATATTGGCCAGACAGCCGCATTTTAAAGAAAACACAATTGCACATAGCCCAATAATTCAAAGCATCATGGGAAACATATGCAAATCCCCCATAATGGTAGAGAAGTTGGTAGTGCATGAAAAGTAATGGCCAGCATATGTTGAGCTTTCGTATTATTTACACAGATTTTTTTTTTTGTAAACAGAGTTTTTGTCCATGAGGTGATGTAAGTTGTATTTGAGCAATGTGTTCATGTCAGGAAGTCATGTGTAATAATGGACAGCAGGGAAAATGTGATAGTAACTGTCAGAAGAGGTTGCTTTCGATAAGGGTAAGGTAGTTATGCTTGTGATAATGGGAATATTAGGAAAGTATGAGGTCTATGCAGAAGTGGAGTACAAATATGCAGTTTCAGAAGTATATGCTCAGAGTGCAGGAAAATGTGATATGCAGGTTTGTTTTAGAAATAGGTAAAAAATAGCAATACATGCAATTGATAGAAAGATAGGTAATTACAAAGGCATAAAGGCATATAGACAGAGAGAGAGAGAGACCCACACAGACAGACAGACAGGCAGGCAGAATAGGAATGGCAGTGAAGTACTGAAGTGACGTCAACCCCACCCCCACCATTCAGAGATGGACAGGCATTGAGGTGTGCGTTGGGTCATTGCCTGTAATGCTCATGCCATTTCACCTCACCCTACACTGCAGACACATACAAGTGTTGAGGTGTGCCTTGGATGTTCAAGCTTTACACTCACCCTATTCCATAAGGAAATACACTGAAATGGGTACACTGATGTATAAGAAAATGGAGTGAACTTTAAGGCTGAAGAGTCAAAGACACATCTTAATACCTGTCACTGGATACAGGGTGGGGATGGGGGTGGAATGGCATGAGCATTACTGTTGGAAATCCCAAATCGCACCCCTGATGCCTGTTAGTCCCTACGGGGCTGGGTGTTATGGTCAGAAACCCTAATGCCCTGGGCATTGTTATGTGACTTCTTGACCTAGCAACAGCATTTAATGTATTACATTATTAGGACAAGTAAATGTTTTAATACATTTACAGACAGTTACATAAACTTAATTTTCTTCATAGAATAATTAAAATGTTTTAACAGTGGTAATACAAAGCAATTACCCAGACAACATGAAAAGTATAACTACTTTATATTGTACATTGACACCCCATAAGGACTTCATTGAAATTGAGATGCAAATGTCACACATTTCTCAGTTTTCTAACAAGAATATTTTACTATCCTAAATACATTTTTTGCTTCAGTAGCTGCTCAGCACATCTATTGCATGAACTACATATTGCCATTTTACACCTGCTATGCAATGTACTGCTGCTTACTACACCAACATCATGAACCAGAAAACAGATGACTGCCATAACTAGGGAGGCAGTATAGCACAGTGGTTTAAGGTTCTGAGCTGCAAATCTAGAGATCTGGGTTTGAATCCCACAGACCCCACTTGCACACTGGGTGACTGAAAAAAATCACTTATCTTCCATGTGTTCCCAGGTTGCCTCTGTTAACAAGCTCTCAGCTTAGTGTGCCACTCCTGGTTAAACCATTGAAAGGAAAAAAACACAATATATTATTTTTCTTGCTGTATTTTGCTACTACAAGCTGTGACTAATACATCCACCCTTGAATGTACTTTTTATAGCTTATGTGTCTGTGACCTAGGCAGAACTACATTTAAAATCTTACATATATATAAATACATTATCAGAATAACATTTATTTCAGTAGTATCGCCTTCCTTTTCAAGTGCCCATGTATATATATATATATATATCTTTTAAATTCAAAGCACTAAATCTATTCAAATGCACAAAACACAAGACTTTATTCTCATCCCACATTACTGCTAAACTTCAGCTCCCAGAGAGATAAAAATGTAGAGCTTTCCCTAGCTATTTGGGTGTGTGCTTCTGCTGTGTGTGTATGTGTGTGTGGGAAGGGGTGTTTATAAAGCTTTTACAAAACAGACACGCTAGTATCCAATAGGGGATAGTCTTCTTTGGGTAACATATTTTACTCCTTTGCTGGCTTAAGCCTTAATTGTCATTTTTGTGTTGCAAGTGCTTGCTTTCCTCACATACTGTAATTTCAGGATGCAGTTTCACAAGTGTTGTATAAGGATACAGTTTCAGACACTTCTTAATTATTTTTTCTTTCCTTCTGAACCTTAATCTGCGATGCCCCAGGCAGCTCTGATAGTCAGTCATTCCAACATGATAGAGCCACCTCATGCTCCTCCCACATGAACCAAAAAAAAGATGGGGGTTGATCTTTAGGAGCTTCTCAGGTGGAGGTGGGGTTGGGTCTTACCCCCTTAACTAAAAACCAATGCTGCCTCCCACTACTCAGGTTCCAATTCTTGTACCTCCCATTTAAGAAAAAAAATAGTGCCCTGCAACCATTGACTAACATGAGAGTGGATTCATTTGAGGGTGGAAAGCATTTCTTGGAGGAGGGTAAGGCAGAGGAGAGTATTTACTCCTTCAGCCAGTTCCATAGATAGAAAACATGACATCTGCCATTTTGTACATACAAAAAGTCTGCAGGCTCTGCCCACTGCAGCCCTAAAAACCAGCTCAACTTGTCAGAAACTGGCTATGTTCCTGAGGCAGAGTCAAAATGCTTACTATCCTGAGGTCACATCAGTGGAATGATGAAAGTCTGAGAGAAAGTCTGGTGTTGGGGGTAGAGGTTACAAATATAAAAATCTCGGTAGATCTGAACAGCATTTTTTGCAGTTAATCTTTTCACTGAATGTTTTACAGATAACATACCAAAAATTATACATTTATATGTTCACTTGCAGTGTTTGTTGTGGTTATTAGAGTGCATTCCAAGTTCTTTGGGTGAGAAAACAGTAAAGTGAAGCTGACCAGTTCTGGCACACAAAGGATTTGAGAAGAAACTCTTGTAATCATAAGAGATCATAACTGTATATATAAACATATTATAAATCAATGAAGACTTCTGTTTTGAAAATATGGAACTTGTATTCAAAATCAAAATGTTTTACTATGTGGAAACTTATAGAAACCCCTGCGAATGGAAGCGGACTATGTCAACTGAACTTAGAACTTTAGATTATAGAACTATGTGCATGGGATACCCTTTTAGTGCATGTTAATACTACCACTGAGACCATGGTTATGGCTGTAATAGTGGTTTCATGGTCATCCTTAGGATGTGAGAACCGCAAACCAAAGATGAAAGGTTTTGATACCTTAAAATTAGTAAGACCACTCTTACAACCATAAGAGTGGTCTTAGTGGTGGTATTAACATATTATTGAGTAACCTTCATCAAAAATAGGTTAATTAAAAAAAAAAAAGCCTTACCTGAACACACCCATTTCCAGGGCAGTTCACATCATAAGATTGTCTCATGCGCAGGGGAAAGAAGTGCTCCATTGGTCGGGAGTGTTCCCTTGCTCTCTAATGGTTATAACAGTACCTGAAATGTCTAGAAAAGAACAATCTTGACTGGCTAAGAGCAATGTTATGACTTATAAAAGAAAAACAAATGCAATCAGCACAACATCGATCTGTATAAAACCCAACAAGACAGAGCTGGTAGGATGTCTTAGCACAACAGCAAATCATTTGTATGATACAAGTATACAAGATGAGCCATTCAGCTAAACTGAACACATAGTCTGGGCATAGCTAAAAATAACTTGGTATTTTATTTTTTATTTATTTCGAAAATGTTTCACCAGAAAAGACAATATAAGCTGTAAACAGCATGTTTCCAAAAGAGTCCGGGGTGGGGTTGGGGAGTACAAGAATTGGGAGAACAGGCAAACACATAGCAATACAAGTACAATTATTAAAACAAAATAGTGTAGAACAATTACAGAGCAAAAATAATTTAGACCAACTGGCTAAGGTAAACAAAACCATGTTTAGATATAACGTACATTGCAACAACCCAAGAGAGGTGATCCAGTAGGATAAAGATTAGAGGATGGATAACACACTTGAAGTGCTAGAAGTAGCAGGCTGAGCACGTGATTGGAAATGCTATTGTATACCCAAGGAAGAGTAGTTACAAGACAAGTGGGGAAGTGGACAGATGAGTGGTAGAAGGTGGAGGATGGAAGAGGGAGGGGGGAGAGAGAGAGAGAGAGAGAGAGAGAGACAGCCAAGATCTAACCCCTTCTGGATGCTGAGAACCCTGCAAGGGGGACAGGACCAGGCAGAAAGGGAGGGGAGAAAAAGGAAGTGGGAAGTAGAGAAGAGAGCAGTGGAGGAACAGTAGGGGAGGAGAGGGATAGGGAAGTAGGGAGGTGGGCCGGTGATGGATTTGAAAGAGTGTGGAAAGGGAGAGAGGAAAAGAGAGAGAGAGAGAGAGAATCTATACCTCTTCAGGATGCACAGAAACCAGCAAGGGGTCAGGATTAAAAAATGGGGGGTTGGTAGGGAGGCAGAAGGTATAAACTACCAGGGTACACCTCAGGGTGGATACATTACATCCTTGCTATCCTTCACTGTGAATCTGGGATCCACCTGGCACAGAGGGGAGGGGGTACCCTGCCTTGGTTCATAAAAGAAGGACAGGGTACCTTTAATGATATTTATTTTTTTTTATTTAGTTTTTGTTAACCAGGTTAAGTGTACTAGCCAAAAAAATTTACTATTTTCAGACATTACCCGGGAGGTTACACAGTAAAAAGGCACAACAGAAGTACAAAAAATACAAAGCATTTATATATTGTACTTGGAACATGTAAAATGAAATGTCTGAAAAAACAGTAGGGATATGCAACATCAAAGCTTGGCCACTAGGTGGTTTTCCACCTACCTCCATTCCTAGATATAGGGCATCTCATGTGACATCCAGCAGTGAAGAATGAGGCATTTAGCCTCCATCCCAAATACTACCACCCAATGAAATGAGGGGTGGAGCAGAGCTGCACCAATTGAGGGGAAACTTACCAAGTACAGAGAGGAACAGATGGGAAGAGATGAACCCAAACCCTTACACAGTCTGGTTCCAATAACGCTGAAGCACAGAACAGGCCCAGAAGATAAACAATAGTTCACCTCTTGGGCTGTCAGAGCACCAGCAATGATGATGGGGTAAAACATCTATCAAATGTAATTGAGCTGGAGTGTGATACCAGCAGTGGAGAGTCTTACTGTGTATCAGAAGCTATGGCTATCTGGGCAGGCAGTGTGTGACACTGCCCAGTAGTGGTCCCAATCCCAGCTCTGGACTGGGTGACCCAAAGCTCTTTCTTATTTCTGGCAGGCCTTGATAGACTGATCCATTATGGCATTTCTGATGTATTTTTATATTATTGCTGCTCATCCCTAAAATGTATTTACACCAGGAGACACTGGACATGGAGTAGGGCCTATGGTTACCTGTCTGTAAACCTGATTTACTGGTCTGTGTGTTTGGAAAAATTTCCAAAAGTCAGTCTGGAGTATACTTAAGCATGATCAAAGTCCCTCAAAGGATTCCAGGTGGGAGATACCCTGGCAAAAGAGATCGCATAGCAACAAAATCCCACAGTCGTTCCAGCCCTCCAATGAATTAGTTGATCCTCAGTCTTCAGGGTAGGATTTCTCTAGGGCAGTAACAAGGAGAACACCAGAAGGAAGGAGCTGCTGGTATAACTAAACTTCTCTACTGGGACTAAGAACTAGAACGCTTGTACTGGGACCTTCAATTTAAACAAAAACAAAAAATAAATAAATAAAGTTAGTGTTTTTATTTATTTATTTATTAAATTTTAGGATTACAAATACCTTTGAGCAGAAACTGCTCGTTTACAAAGGTTCCACGTCACAGGATGAGGGGCAACATACGTACACAGGTTGTCAAAGAATGCACAATAATCCAAAAATTATACAGTTACAACACACGTTGAGGTAATATGCATAGAGCGAGCAGCTCAAGTAGGCAGCTGGCTGAGGTAACAGTAAGAGATAGCGTGCTTAAGAAGCACATAAGAATTTATGCATGAGATGGGGTGGGGGAGAAGAAGTAGGCAGGCTAATGGGCCACTGTCAGTGGGTGGGAGGGGGAAGATGTCTTGTACTGGTGGAGAAGGGGAGCAGGAAAGGGGTCATGAAGAAGGGCAGGTACCAGAGAGAGAATGTAACTAGGAAAAGGATGGGCTGCAGGATAAGAGTGAGCTGAGTGGTGTTTAGAGCAAACTCTATTCGGAGAAACAGTCTTATTGAGTGGAAGAGGTGAGGTAAAGTCTGAGATTCCTTTTAAAGGGTCCAAGTGTAGTAGAGGAAAGTGCATCTTTATTGAGGAATTGAACCATAGAGGAGCTCTATGGGTAAAGGGCCACTGAGCCATGGAGGTACGACATCTGGGAACCTGAAAGGTTAGAGACTGGGCACCGTGCATATGCTGAGTGCCACTGAAGGCAGTAATGAGTGTGCTAACACCAGGGGGCAAGAGTCCAAGCAGAACCTTTTTGATAAGTAAGCAGGTCTGGTGTTGTATTCTGCTGAGGAGGGGTAGTCAGCTGGTTTGTGCATAGAGGTCACAGGTGTGTGTTTGTTGGGCCACACCCATTAATGGTCCGCAGACATTGTTGAGTGAAACTGAGATCCTGCAGCGGGCAGTTGTTGAGGCAGAGTCATAGATGGCAAGACCGTAGTCAATGATGGATGTGACAGAGCTGTAGATGGCTAGTTTAAGGGCATCCACAGACATATAGTGCTTATGTTTGTGTAACAGACCAATCCGTATATTGGCAGCCTTGGCAACAGTGTCAATATGCTGAGTGTAGGAGAGGGTACTATCCAGCGTGATACCAAGGTACTTGAACTCCTTGACATGTTCAAGTGGGTTCCCAGCATGGTTCTTGATGGTTAGGGACAGAGAATTGCGCCTGCTCCGTGGGTTACAGAAGGGCATGGCTTTGGTCTTGCTGTGGTTTAGGACAAATTTATGAGAGCTGAACCAGTCTTCAAAGTGCTTGAAGTCGAGCTGTAGCTGGGATTCAAGGACTGCAATGTCATGATGGCTGGAAAACAGGACTGCATCATCCGCGTATAGTAATATTTTTCAGTGGCAGACACTAGGGAGACTGATGATAAAGAATGACAAGAGTAAAGGGCCTAGAATAGACCCCTGGGGGACTGGCTTTTCATTCGATGAGATGTCTGCTATCCTCACATGTTGTACCCGATTATCAAGGTAGCTGGTAAACTATGGAAGGGCATCACTGGAGATCCCAATGGAAGACAGTTGCCTGAGCAGTAGAGGGTGATTAACAGTGTCGAAGGCCTTAGTCAGGTCTATAAGTACTGTCCTCCCTGCAGTTATCTTTGTCAAGCATGGTGTGGATGAAAGTTGTAAATTCCAGTAGTGCAGTGGTGGTGCTGTGCCCTTTTCTGAAGCCATGCTGTTCTGGGCACTAGACATCGTACTTATCCAGGAATTCAACTAGCTGGTCCAAAACTTATGCTCCAGAGCCTAAGATAATGGCGGGAGGAGTGAGATAGGTCTGAAGTTGGTGTGAAATGTCATATCACCCCTTTTGTGAATCGGTGTGACAGTGGTTTTCTTCCAGAGGGAGGAGAATTGACCCAATCTGAGTGAGAGATTGAAGATCTTTGTCAGTGGTTCAAGGATTTCGGGAACTTGTGCCAGCAGTTTAAGATCTATGGAGTCTCCACTGTACCCTTGTTTGCAGATGGCCTTTTGAATATAGTTTCTAGATACTTTTGGTGGAACCTCTTTAAAGAAAAACTGTGGAGTTGTATGATCATGTAGGGGGGTCATGTAGGAGGTGCTGGAGGGAAGGTTGTCGAAGAAATTAGGAGGAAGGACACTGTCAAGGTTTGAAAATGCATTATTAAAAGTGCTGGTGATGGTACCTAGGTCAAGCGTAGGAGTACCTTGGAGGTTGAGCATAGTGGGTGGGGCTTTAGGATCCTTGCCTGTGAGTTCTTTCAGGTTGTTCCAGAAGTTTTTCCCCTGGCCCCAAGAGTTGGTCAGAGCCTCTTTGTAATAGATGAGTTTCGCATTCCATATCTTTCGAGCGCAATCATTTCTGGCTGCTTTGTATTTTTGTATGTTTACTTGCATCAGAGTTGCATGAGCACGATGCCAGAGGTGGTCTCTGTGCTTGAGTTAGTTAAAAGGTCAGTAGTAACCCAAGGGTTGGTCTGTCCTTTGACCTTCATCTTTTTCACCGGTGCATAGATGTCACAGGCTTTGTTGAAACGTTTGATAAATAGGTCCAAGGCTTTGTTAGTGTCACTGAGGGTATCAAGCACTGCCCAATTCAGTCTGGTTAGATAGGATTTTAGCAACTGAAGTTGCCCCTGTTTAATAACCCTTGCATAGATTAGCTTGGGAGGGGGCTTGTGGAATTTGTTAGACCAGGAGCAGATGACAGGCTAGTGGTCACTTATTGTATCCAGGAGTACAGAAACATTGGAAATACATTCAGGGTTGTTAGACAGAATCCAATCTAGGAACATAAGGGAACCTGTCTTATAGTTACACCTGGTGGGGACAATGACAAGCTGAGTGAGGTGCTGCACCGTGACTGCATCCTTGTAGAAGCCTCAGGTGAGAGTCAGTCAATTTTAAAATCACCCATAATCATGGTTTCAGAGTTATGATGCTGGACCTTTAGATATTCCACGAAGCTATGGAATCCAGAGGCCTGGTCTGTTGGGGGCAGGTAAACTGAGACAGCAGTAAGCTCCTTGTTGTGTGCACCAAGGAGGATTTTGAGGGCAAGGACTTGAGAGGAGTTGCCCAGGCTAGATATTGGGATGATGTGACCCATGAGGGTATCCCTAAGCTAGATGGCACAGCCCCTGCAATCCTGTCTTGCCTGAATATGCAGTAGCCAGGGATTAAAACAGAGGTGTTGGGGATTTTAGGGTTTAGCCACATTTCAACAACTGAGAGGACATCAGGGTTGTGTTGTAGCATCCATGTTTGGAGGGAATCAAGCTTGTTGAGGATGCTGCAGGCATGTATAGATGCCAGGGTGAGTGTCCCTGCTTTCCTTCTTGGTGCCTCTGCTGGCTGCTCAGGTGGTCCTGGGTTGGGGTAAACATTTCCTGAGAGCAGTAGCAGCATAAGGAGAATTTGTAGGAGAAGGGATTTCAGCATATTGTAGGCTTGCCAGATTGTTTTGCTCCTATGCCTTTTGGCGTAACAGTGCCACTGCTGTTTGGATAGGTTGTGGTATACCAACATGGTCTGGGGGATCATCGGTGGGCAGTGCGCATTTAGTATCAGAAGGTAGCCAAAGTGCCATAGAGGGAAGCAGGGGTTGAAGTTATCAATGCTATATACCCCCGTGGCCATGCCAAGGTTACAGTGCAGGGCATTGAGGAGTGCATGATGAGGATGAGAATGGTTTGGGTTGCACCCCAGGGGATAGAACAGGGGATAAAGCACATAGCCAGTAGAAACACCTGAGTAAGCATTATTAGGTCAGGGGAAGGATCAGAGTCCGAGAGAGATCAAGTATGGGAGTGGAAGTTTGCTAAGAAGGCTTAAGATAAGAAGATAAAGAAGCAGATAGGAGGGCAGATAGACGGGTGGGGTTGGAAGATGAGACTGGGAGGTGAAAGGCAGCAATTAGCACCGCAAGGGTCGAGCATTGGGGGGATGGTGGAGGTGGTGAGAATTTGGAGGAGTCAAGCCAGAGAAAGAAGAAAAAAAAGAAAATCTAAATGAAAGAGATGGGGGGAGTGCCAGCCGTTCAAGCTGTGGAAGGGAACTATGCCATCCCAGGTTAGTGGAATGAGGGGTATTAGGGGAAAGAGAAGGAAAGTTAATTCACAATACCAGTGGAACAAACAGCTTAACTAATTAGCAAAACCAGTAGGGGACAAACAGCAAAATCAGCAGTATCTGAACTTAGACAGCAAAATCAGCAATATCAGAACTTAAGCAGATAAGCAGTGCATCATTAACTGTTGAAAACAAGCATTCAGGCTATAGCACAGGAGGCTTAGTGTCTCTTTCAAAATATGACCAAGTATCCAGCTGGAGAGATGTTGAGAGACAAGGCAGCAGATCAGGAGAATAGGACAAAAATGCTCACCAATGGCCGTGCTGCCAGAATCCGTCCCAACCAACCACAGACCTCTGGTATTGGTGGTAACCTATCAGGAGGCAGTGTCAGAGAACCAGGCTCCGAGACAAGCTTGCGGTTGTACCTGGTGCAGGGATCTGGCTGTGGGCTCCAGGAGGGTGGTCTTGAGGAAGCAGTGGGTCCGGCGCACCAGCTGAAATTATGGTCATTGGGCACCACTAACGGCGGTCATGCCATATGTGCAGGTGGGCTCCCTGGTGCAGGGATCCGGCTGTGGGCTCCAGGAGGGTAGTCTTGAGGAAGCGGTGGGTCCAGTGCGGTGGCTGAAGTTCTGGCCATTGGGCACTGCTAATGGCAGTCAAGCTGTATGTGCATGCAGAAGACTCCTTGGTGCAGGGATCCAGCCATAGGCTCCAGGAGGGTGGTCTTGAGGAAGCGGTGGGTCCAGCATGATGGCCGAAGTTGTGGCCATTGGGTGCCACTAACAGTGGTCGTGCCGTATGTTCAGGTGGGATCCCTGGTACAGGGATCCAGCTATGGGCTCCAGGAAGGCGGTCTTGAGGAAGCAGTTGGTCCATACAAGGCCAAGTTACGGCCGTTGGGCACCACTAATGGCGGTTGTGCCATATGTGCAGGTGGGCTGTGTTTGTCACAGTTAGTTGAAGTGAATTGTTATCTGTGTAGTTATCTAGGTGCTTGTCACAGGCAGCTGAAGGGAATTATCTGTGAAATTAACTAAGTGTAGAAAGATTTGCAAAGTAGGGGTAGCGGCTTAGCTAGAAGGAGCCAGGTTAAAACCAGATTTAAACAGTGCCCTAGATAGCTTCTGCCAGAGAACAAGCAGAGCACCAGGAGGAAGTACCTGCTGGTATAACTAAACTTCTCTACTGGGACTATATTGCCCTCCTTCCCTCCCCTCCACCCCACCACCCAAAGGCAGTTCTACTTTTATAGACACAGGATTTAACTGACAACAGGAACTTCCTGTTTGGGAGCAGGAAGTGAGTGATCACACAGCTACCAAAGACTCACCATTCTAAAAGGGCAAGAGTAGCTCTCCATCCACCCCAGCTGCTGGAGGTCTGACTCTGAGCAGGTAAGGAGTCTACTGAGAAAAATAGGAACTTCTTGTCTCAAAACAGAAAAATCAGGAGCTAAAAGGGCACACAGGTGTAAGAAGGGACAGAAAAAAAAAAAAATAGAGGAAAGAGTAAGTATTCCAAACAACAATTAGGGGCCAGAAAAAAGACATGATGGGAGTGGTGCAGTGCAGTGGCTGTGGTGCAGCAGTCTTCTGGTAGATGTTCTGGAGGATGCAGTGTTGTCCCATCTGTATGCACCTCTCTGGGCTGAGGGTGGTGGTTGCTCATCTCCAGGCTGAGTTGGCCAGGATTTGTGGAACCTCCTCTCCCACCCAGGGACCACCAGGGTCACTGCTGTTGCCTCAGAGGATGCCAAGAAAGGGGAGTGGTTGGACAACAGTGGGCTCGGGGAGGGTGAGGGTGGTGGAACAGAGGCACAGTCCTCCAGTTGTACCTCTCCAAAATTTCTATGCCATTCTGGAAAAATGTGGTTCCTCTATGGAGGCACCCACAGTGGAGACCAAGGAGGATGCTGGGAACCTCCAAAAAGGAGACCCACAGGACGGTGGTATGGGACCCCACAGGGGAAGGAAACAACTCCTGGTGGGGGACTCCATTGTTAGGAAGGTAAAATTTGGTGAGGAAGGGGAGAAGGAGGTAAGATGCCTGCCTGGCGCCATGGCTTGGAGAGACAGGGAGCAACATAGAAACATAGAAACATAGAATTTGATGGCAGATAAGGACCGCTTGGCCCACCCAGTCTGCCCATTTCCCTACCTGATGGATAAGCTGCAGATCCTAGTTAACCAGCAGCCTACTTCTTCCTACCCCCACCCTCTAGAATTGCCTTATGACTGTCCCATGCATGCTTGAATTCCACCACTGTTTGTGACTCCACAACCTCCTCTGGAAGGCCGTTCCATACATCCTCCACCCTCTCTGTGAAAAAATACTTCCTTAAATTACCTCTGACCCGTCCCCCTTCTATCTTCAAATTGTGCCCCCTTGTTCTTGCACACCTCTTTTTTTGAAAGATGTTACCCTCTTGGACTTTGTTGATTCCCTTGAGGTACTTGAAAGTTTCTATCATGTCCCCCATCTCCTCCTTTCCTTGAGGCTATACATATTAAGCTCCTTAAGTCTCTCTTCATATGTCTTCTGTGCAGACCCTGCACCATTTTAGTTGCCCTCCTCTGGTCAGCTTCCATCCTGTCTATGTCTTTGTGGAGATTGGGTCTCCAGAACTGCACTCAGTACTCAGATGGGGTCTCACTAGCTGTCTTGCAAAGGGATAATAACCTTGTTTTCTACTGGTGATGCCTCTTCCTATGCATCCCAGTATCCCCCAGCCCTCCTTGCTGCCCTCTCACATTGCTTGCCCACCTTTAGGTCATCTGATATGACTACCCCAGGTCCCTTTCCATTTTGTTGTTGCTAGTATCTCACCCCATTGTGTACTCTTCCCTGGGTTTTGTTTCCCATGTGCATTACCTTGCACTTCTTAGCATTGAATCTAAGCTGCCATACATTTGACCATTCCTCTAACCTTGCCAAGTCCCTCTCATCCTTTCCACTCACCTTGTGCATCAACTCTGTTGCAGATCTTTGTGTCATCTGCAAAGAGACATACTTTTCTTCCAGTCCCTCTGCAATGTCACTTATAAAGACATTGAAGAGGACTGGTCCTAATTCTGAACCCTGTGGTACACTACCACTAGCTCCCCTTTTTTCAGAGTGGACTCCATTTACTATTACTCTCTGTGTCCTATTCTCCAGCCAATTCTTTACCCAGGCTGTCATCTTGGGACCCATTCCCAGGCTGGCTAACTTGTATATTAATCTTTTGTGTGGGACTGTGTCAAATGCCTTGCTAAAGTCTAGGTAGGACATGTCCACAGCCCCTCTCTGATCAACTACTTTGGTCACCCAGTCAAAGAAATCTATCAGATTTGTCTGGCATGACCTTCCCACTGTGAATCCATGCTGCCTTGGGTCCTGTGCCCCTCTGGCCTCTAGATATTTAACAATTCTTTCCTTCAGAAGTGATTCCATCATTTTCCCTGCCACTGAGGTTAAACTAATAGGTCTGTTTTGGGGGAAGGGGCTAGGATTCTCCTGCTCCTCTCCAGTGCCCCCCCAGCTAGTTTAAATTCTTACCAATGAAGCATTTAAACCTATCATCTAGGATTTTGTTTCTCCTCCTGGACAGAGCATCTCACCCCCCATTGTGACAAGTCCTCAGGATTGCAGCAGCAGCTGCACAGGGGAGGGAGCTGGATGTCATTGTCCACTTAGGAACAAATGACCTGGCTAAGAAAGGGATCAGAGCAGTGCAAGAAGTGTTTGTGGAGATAGGGAGGGGTCTTAGACAAATTGCACGCACGGTAACCTTCTTGGAGGTGCTGCCTGTCTATGGCACAGGTGAGGCAAGGGTGCTCCACACCATGGGATTCAATCAGTGACTGAAAAACTGGTGCAGAGCTCAGGGATTTGGCTTCACTGGGGCCTGGAGGACCACCTAGAGGGATGCAGGCCTATACAGGCATGATGGCCTGCTCTGTCCAGGAGGAGAAACAAAATCCTAGATGATAGGTTTAAGTGCTTCATTGGCAAGAATTTAAACTAGCCGGGTGGGGAGGCACTGGAGAGGAGCAGGAGAATCCTAGCCCCTTCCCCCAAAACATAAGGGTACTAAGTGAGGTAGACACCAACATAGAGATGTCAATAGGGGGAAGCACTGGGGTAAATGGAGAAATTGACAAATGCAGTAGGGACAGGGATAGAGCAAAAAGGGGTAAGGCCATCAAGAAATGGAGGGTAATTAGTACCAATGCCAGTAGTCTGGACAACAAGCTCCCTGAACTGGTGGCCTTGATGGAAGAGGGATGCCTGGATATTGTAGCAGTCACAGAAACATGGTACACAGAGAACCCTGACTAGGATGTTAACATACCAGGGTACACAACCTACAGAAGAGACAGGGAAGGGAGAAGAGTGGGTGGAGTAGCTCTCTATTTAAGGGAAGGGATAAAAGCAGCTGAACAAAAAAGTAAACAGGGAGGAGAAGAGGCACTGTGGGTCACCTTAGAGACTGGAAATGGCACCACAATCTGCATGGGGTTTGTATACAGACCCCCATGTCAAGAGGAGGAAATGGACAAGGATATGACAGAAGGCATACTTAGGATGGCAGAGAAAGAGGAGATACTGTTGATGGGAGACCTTAATATGCCAGATGTCAACTGGAGCACCTTTGCTGCAGCCACATCCAAAAGCGGGACCATTCTTGATGCCCTTCAGGTGGCATGCCTCAGACAGCTAGTTTTGGAACTACTCATGAGGGAGCAATCTTACACCTCATACTCTCAAATGGGGACAGTTAGAGGATCTCAGATCTAGAAGTAGGTAGGCATTTGGGAACAAGTGACCACCAAACAGTGTGGTTCATGATAAACTCAGCTACAGAGTCAAGCCATACAAAAGTGAGGGTTCTGGACTTCAGTAGGGCTGACTTTGGCAGGATGGGAGAGTGCCTTAGAAAAGAATTAGCAAACAGGCTAGAAGGAGAGGTAGAGCAACAATGGGGAAATATCAAAACTGCCATCATAGAGGCAACTAGCCTTTGTGTGAAGCAAATAAACAAATCAAAATGAAAGAAAAAGCCACTATGGTTCTCAAAAGAGGTAGCGGTGAAGGTTAGGGAGAAAAAGATAGCATTTAGGAAGTATAAGGAAACACAGAAGGAGCAGGACAGAGAACTGTACCAGTTAAGGAGGAAGGAAGTAGGGAGGGTAGTCAGAATAGCAAAGGCCCAAACTGAGGAAAAGATTGCCAACTCGGTTAAGAAGGGGGATAAAACCTGTTGTAGGTATATCAGGGAACATAGAAAGACAAAGGGAGGGAGAGAAAGTGAGGCTGAATATAATGGACGGTGGCTGGGCAGAGAGTGACAATGAATAAGTAGGGATACTGAATGAGTACTTCTGTTCAGTATTCACAAAAGAGGAGGTGGGGGAGGTGCCTATTCCAATTAACAGAAGCACCCTGGATAGGGGGGTTGATCCCAGTCCTTTCACAGAAGAAAGGGTTCTGAAAGAACTTCTAAAACTGAAGGTGGACAAAGCAGTGGGTCCAGATAGAATTCACCCCAGAATTCTAAAACAATTAAGCAGAGAACTAGTGCCACCACTGACTACCCTTTCTAACAAATCATGTGAGGATGGTGTGGTACCTGAAGACTGGAGGAAGGCATATGTGATTTCCCTTCACAAAAGTGGGACCATGACAGAAGCAGGAAACTACAGACTTATCAGTTTGACCTCTGTGGTAGGGAAAGTGATGGAATCACTTCTGATGGAAAGAATTGTTGAGTACCTAGAGGCCAGTGGGACACAGGACCAAAGGCAGCATGGGTTCATAGAGGGAAGGTCATGTCAGATGAATCTAATTGATTTCTTTTACTGGGTGACCAAAGTAGTAGACCAGGGAGGGGCTGTGGACATGGCCTATCTAGACTTTAGCAAGGCATTTGACACAGTCCCACACAAAATATTAATAGTCAAATTAACAAGCCTGGGAGTTGGTCCCAGGGTGGTAGCCTGAGTAAAACATTGGCTGGACAACAGGACACAGAAAGTAATTGTAAATGGTGTCAACGCATAAGAAAAAGGGGTTACTAATGGGGTACCGCAGGGTTAGTCCTTTTTATTGTCTTTATAAGTGACATTGCAAAGGGACTGGAAGGAAAAATATGCCTCTTTGCAGATGACACAAAGATCTGCAACAGGGTTGATACACTAGGAGTCATGGAAAGGATGAGAAGGGACTTGACAAGGCTGGAGGAATGTTCAGAAGTATGGCAGCTTGGATTCAGTGCAAAGAAGTACAAAATAATGCACCTGGGAAACAGAAACCCAGGGGAAGATGGGGGGGAGGCAGTAACAACAACAAAAATGGAAAGGAATCTGGGGGTAATCATATCAGGTGACCTAAAGTTTGGCAAGCAATGTGAGAAGGCAGTAGAGAGGACTGGGGGGATACTGGGATGTATGGGGAGAGACATCACCAGCAGAAAACAGAAAGTTGTTATCCCTGTACAGACAGTTGGTGAGACCCCATCTGGAGTACTGCGTCCAGTTCTGGAGACCCCATCTCTGTAAAAACATAGGCAGGATGGAGGCAGTTCAGAGGAGGGCAACTAAAATGGTGCAGGGTCTGCAAGAGAAGCCATACGAGGAGAGACTAAAGGAACTTAATATGTATACCCTTGAGGAAAGAAGGGAGAGAGGGGACATAATAGAAATGTTTAAGTACCTCAGTGGAATCAACAATGTCCAAGAGGGTAGCATCTTTTAGAAAAAGAGATGTGCAAGAACAAGGGGCACAATTTGAAGATAGAAAGGCGAAGGCTCAGAGACAATGTGAGGAAGTATTTTTTCACCGAGAGGGTGGTGGATGCATGGAACAGCCTTCCTGAGGAGGTTGTGGGGTCTAAAACTGAGAGAATTCAAGAATGTATGGGACAGTCATAAGGCAGTTTCTGCTAGGGGTAGGAAGAAGTAGTCTGTTGGTTAAATAGGATCAGCAGCTTATCATCTAGGTAGGGAAATGGGCAGACTAAGTGGGCCAAGCCGACCTTATCTGCCATCAAAGTCTATGTTTCTACAGTATGTCCATGGTGGTAACTGGAGCCCCATCAGTCTAGCCAGTCTGTACCGCATAATGCAGGAGTCAATCAGTTCAGGTGAAGATCTCAGGCATTGTAGAAGGGGGTGAATAAACGTAGAGCACCAGGAAAAGAGAGAGAGCCACAGGGAGTGGACTCCATTTGGAACCATAAAGGAGAAGTGGGGGGAGACATCTTCAAACCATCTGGCAGTCTGTATTCCCAAAAAAGATGGATAGTGCCTATAAAACCAGGGAAGTTTCCATCCCCCTTTCCACCAGTGTGACCATAGTTTGGTACCACTATATCAGGAAGGTGTTCCCTTACTACAGGAAGTTGTCCAGTAGCATGCATATTTTGGCAAATTGTGTTTTATGAATCACCATTGGCAGGTGTGAGAGACAGTTCATCAGTTTCAAGGATCTGACCATCTTTATTGCTGTGATCTTCCCGCCCAGAGAGAAGTTAAGCTTCTTCCATTGCTCACTCACTTGATGCAAGTTTTTAAGGAGAGGAGTAAGGCTGGCTGCACATAGCTTATTAAGGTAGGGGGTAGTGTGTATCACTAGGTATTTCAGAGAATGGGGGGTCCATCTGAGACTCAGTGTGGCAAAGGGAACCAGGGACCAACTGACATTTAGCGAGAGTATCTTAATTTAGCAGTTGTTAACCTTCAACCATGAGAGTTCAGCAAAGTTGTGCAAAAGATCCAGGAGTTAGTGCATTGCACTCAGGGCATGTGCAAGAAGGATAAGGAAATCATCTGTGTATAACTTTGTGTTATACTCAGAGGAACCCATGTTCATGCCTAGCATAATTCATTGTTTGCAAATTGCAATTGCCAGGGGCTCTATCGGCATGATGAACTACATGGAGGATATGGAGTATCCTTGTCTCATTGCCTTATGAAGCTTGAAGGGCAAGGAGAGTAAATTATTAGTAAGGGCCTTCACCACAGGGAATGAATATGGGGTATGGATCCATCCCAAAAATGCCCATGCTCTGCTACACATGTAGAAGGTACCTGAACTCAATCGAAGCAAAGTCCTTTTCAAAATCAAGTGTTACTGCTTCAGCTGGATTGGTAGTAGTTTGGAAGCATGGAGGACATTCATCCAGGAGTAGAGGTGGTCCACACTGAGCCTGCTCTGAGCAAAACCCACCTGTAAGGGGGAATAAGCAAAGGGAGAAAAGAATCCAGATGCTGGGCCATTGCTTTTGCTAGAATACTGACAGTGGTGTAAATCATAGCGATATGGCGATAACTTGCTAGGAACGTGGGGTCTTTGCCCTCTTTTGTAAGGATGTGATCATTGCTTGTGTAAGGGTAGATGCCCCACAGGGCTAGCACCCCCACCACGTCTGATCCCCATGTATGATACTGGCCGCTCAGGGCTAGCACTCCCACACCCCAAACCCCAAACTTGCGATATGTGCAGTAATGTAATTTCATTGCCCCCGAACTCCCTGGTAGTCTAGTGGCCCCCTGACCACAGTGCCAGTCCACCCCACCCTCCTTGACCCATAGCTAGCTGGTGACTGACACAGCCCACCTCTCATCACCATGGCCAGCCACTGACTGAGCTCCATATGATCGCATATGATCGCACACTAATGTAAATAGTATGTGCTGAATGAATGAACTCTCATTCATTGAGGGCATACTAGTTATAGTAGAACATGCTCATATAGAGCGCAGATGGTGGCTGGCTGAGGTGGTGAGAGGTGGGCTGTGCCAGTTGCCAGTTGGCTACGGGTCTGAAAGGGGGGGTATGGCATTGGCTAGCACTGTGGGCAGGGGCGAGTAGACTACCAAGGATATGGGATCGGGTCAGATGGGGGGTTGTGACATGTGGGGGTTCTGGGAGGTAGCAAGCCCTATGGGGCACATGTGCAGGGACAGGTCGAGGGCTATTGGGTTGGTACTGGGGGTCTTATGTCTGGTACATTTTAAAATTATCTCTACAGCAAGCAGTTGATAAGCATGCTTCATTTACATGCAAATCAATTTGGCAGAAACACAGTCCCTGATATGATGATATTTCATATTCCGTTCTTACAAGGAAAAAAACATGGTAATTAACCAGGACATTGAAACTTGATTCTGATTGGATTCAGTTTTATACACTTGCATATACTGTAGCTGTACTCTTAATAGAAATACTAACTGTA
The DNA here is from genome assembly GCA_016271365.2 of Neoceratodus forsteri. NCBI lineage: Eukaryota > Metazoa > Chordata > Ceratodontiformes > Ceratodontidae > Neoceratodus > Neoceratodus forsteri. The sequence continues at coordinate 1,134,002,316 of CM028130.1, forward strand.
CTGTTTTATTGTGATTCATTGTCGTCTGCAATTCACAACCTTCATGAAACTTGGCAACTAATTAAATGTTTACAATTAGGCACTCCACAGAATAGTCTCCCAAGTCCCAACTTCGCAAATGTTGTCCGACTTCAGTTTGACAGTGGGCACAATTCAGATATTTTTTGCCCAGCAATGCTGGTGAAAACAACCCAAATTGCAGCTGTCCAGCAGCAGCGCTTGCTTAAACAAGCTCAAAAGCCTACACTCCCTATCCCATCAACTGCAGAATATGTTTTCACCCCTGAGCACCTACCAGATACTTTTTATTGATGCATTTAACTCCTATCACCCAGCTAGTACTCCTCCCCACCCCCGCCCTGGTAAATTTTACATAAGGATTTTCATCCCTCCTGCATGCGAAAACACACTCCCCAGCTCCTGTCACTGTCTCTTCACCTGCCTTGGGGTTTTTCCTCTCCTCCATGCCAATGGTCATAATATTAGTTAGCATTAGTGCTTTCTTAGGTTAATTAGCTAGGTTCAGTTAATTAGTTAGGTTCCACTGCTGGATGGCGGCAGGTGGTGGCCCCAGCTTTCCCCTGTCTCTTTAGGAAGTTTGCCCTTAATCATCTGCTCAGAATTCATTCATTCATCATCCTCACCTCTTCGATGCTCAGCACCCAATTGGTATTCTTTTTGGGCTTCTTCCTAAGTTAAATTTAGCTGATGGAATCATTCCTGTGGCACCTATGGGGGGGACCCTCCTCTAGGATTCCTTGTGTCGTACTCCTAATAGGGGATCCCCTTGTAAAGATTGTTGCAGACCATTCACTAGTCGAGACTGTTGAATATATCCTGACTGGGCTCGAGTGTACACTCAAAGTCCTGGGAAAACTGATTCCAAGTGTCCAGTACATACCACTGAGGTGGACGCATGTGCAGTCGTACCCAAGGCACCATGATTATTATTGAAGCCATGAGACCCAACAACTGAATAAATGTATGGACAGGCTGATGGGGCTGGAACTGCATTTACTGGTGCAGGCTGAGTAAATGTGCCACCTTGTCTTCTGTTGGGAAGCCCCTGCCAACAAGGGTGTTGATCCAGGCTCCCAGGTGGGTGATTTCTTGTGTAGGGGTGTCCTAGTTCATTATCCAGAAGTGTTGTTGGAGGCACAGCATGACAGTCTCCATGTCCTTCTGGGCTTGTGTTGGTGACCTGGCTCATATAAGCCAGTCGTCTAGATGTGGTATGACATGTTCCCTCTGTTTGCGGAGCAACGCAGCCAGCACCACTAGTGTTTTTGTGAAGATTCTTGGGGCTGAGACCAGGCCAAATGAAAGGCAGGTGTACTGAAAATGACCCCCATTGATGAGGAACCGAAAGAAGCGACGGTGACTGGGGTATATGGCAATGTGCAGATATGCATCCTTTAGGGCGATCGATGTCAGAAAGTCTCTTGGCTGAATTGCCATCAGAGTGGAATGGATTGCTTCCATTTTTAATTTCATGTAATCCACAAACTTGTTGATGATCGAGGACTGGATGGATGTCCCCTGTTTTCTTGGGGACCATGAATAACATAGCGTACACCTCAGTGTCCAGTTCTTGCTGGGCACTGGAACAATGGCCCTGCTCTTGAGGAGGTTGTGGAGGACCTTCTGTATGGCTGTCATTTTGTGTGGGTCACATGGCATTGGAGATATCATCAGTCTGTGTGGAATTGTCTTTTGTGTGAGTTCAGTGGCATAGCCTTGAGAAACCCATTCCCACAACCCCTTGTCTTTTGTAGTTGAGGCCCATTGCTCAGCGAACAGCTGTAGGTGACCCCTCACTGAAGGACTGTCTGCTGGGGCACCCCTCAATTTTATTGGGATTTTCCCATGGTGCCTCCTCCAGACTTGTTGCTTTGGAAGCCCCGACATTTTCCAGGGTGCCCTCTAAACTTGGATTGGGTGGACCTGGCCTGGAAATGGGACTTTTCTGCTCCACCCTTCTGGGAATAATTCTGTGCCAACCTATTGTAGCCCCTGGTGTCTTTAAATTTTGGATGAAAAGGGTGGGCTGAAGGAAGGTACAAGTCCTTCTTTTCCACCATCTTTTAAGCCCCTGCTGTTTCTCTCAGATACAGGGTCAGGGCTTTGCTGAAGAGATGTTCCACCTTACAGGAGAGCTTCAGCAGCATTGCCTTGTCCTCTGTGTTGGCATGCCACAGTTTGAGCCAGAGGGCTATCTGGTGTGGTCGGTTAGGACATTGGCCCTAATGCTGAACCTCATAATGTCCGAGGAGGTGTATGACAAGTACCTGGCTGCCTGCACTGCACAGTTAGCTTGCAGTGCCAGTGGTGACTCCTCAGGAAGTTCATCAGTCATTGGAGCAGGGCTCTGCTGATATACCAAGCAGCCGTACTTCCCGATAGGGCCATCCCTTTCACTTCATGAATTTTCTTCAGCAACTCTTCTGCTGTTTTGTCCATGGGATCATTTAGGGTGGCAGTGCTCTCAACCAAAATGACTGTGCACCTGGCCAGTGTCGACACAGGAGTGTCCCCCTTTGGGGCTGTATGCCATACTGCTTTATGTGACTGGGATAATGAGTACAGTCTTTCCATGGCTCACTTCTCTGGTAGCATGGATGGCTCCAATGCCTCCAGTGCCTCTAATTCTTTGTCCAGAATGGAGCTGAGTGTGGGCAGGTGGGAAAGACCTTTCCCATGTGCTTTGACTGAGACAACAGGAGTGGGTCTGTTAAGGTATGCAGTGCTTCCAGGTCTTCTGGGACTTGCAGGACCTCCCAGATTAACTTAACTTAATCTGCCACATCTTCCTGTGGACATAGCCTGCCTGTAGTATGGGCAGTGTCTGTTCCAACTCCTCTGCCTCTGAAGACTCCTCTGCATCTTCCACCTGCCTGCATTACTTCTTAGGTGGTTGTTGGGTCTAATCTGCCCCTCTGTGCTTAGTGTGCATTTCCTGCATCTGCTCCCGTGGTGGCTTGTCTTGCAGCTTTTCTAGCCACTGGACCAGGAGATTAGCCTGTTCTGCATTCAAGGTCAGTGACGCTGTAGGCGGTGACAACTCTGTCCATGTTGACATGACCTCCATCCTGGGGCTCTGTAGTGCCTCTGCCTCCAACACTGTACAGACTGTGCACAGGGCCTCTCCCACATGGGTCTCCAGGAACATGGAGCCATATTCTGTGCAGGCAGGCATGGCTGGTAGGCGATGCAGGCTGGATGATCTGGAAAAAGGAGACAGAAGAAACTGCATCAGGGCTCTCTTTTAAATCTAAAATGCTGTTTTAGACTTTTTGCACACAGCAAACTTGTGATGCTGATCTGGCCTTAGCTCGGGAGTCTCGTTCTAGCTGTCTGAGAGCATTTATTTGTTTATGATTTTAAAGTTTGCATCTGACTGACTCCACTGGGGTTTCTTTCTGTGTTGCTAGAGGATCAGGTCTAAATCCTCTCACTGTTGGAAGTGTCAGCATGATGTAGCATAGGAAAATAAACTAACCAAGACCAGCAACAACAGATTAACCTGGCTCAGTATCAGTCGATATACATCTGTATCCAAGTCCCCCTGGACAAGGCTGAAAAGTGATAATATTCCTAGCCTCCATTCCCAGTAAACAAAAGCTAACTAAACTAAATTAACATTCTTACCAACACTGCTATCCCATTTTATGTTGTCTTGCGTGCACAGCACAGACAACATATTGTGGTAGCATGGCATGGAGAAGCAGATTTTGGAGGTGCAGTCCTGCTGCTGCCAATGGCACTACTACTTTTTCCGGCCGGGCTCTGTGTCACCAATGGCATAGCACGATGTCTATGATAGCAGTTAAGAAGCCTACAACCAACTTAAAATAAATTTGACGCTGCAATCAGGGAGTGCCACTTAATTGAAGAATCAGCTTTCATTGCTGCTGGAGCAGCTCCTGATTGCAGCAGCAAATAGCAACTTGCTTTTGACGATGGGGATGGGGAGGTGTGGAGACATCCATCAATGAAAGTAGGCACACGATATTGACAGCCGTTTCTGTTTTTTTTTTCTCCTTCTTTCTTCCTTTCCAGCCTTTAGTGATCCGATTGGACAAGATGGCAGTGATGGGGCTGAACAAGCCTGCCTCTTCTCGATCCAACTGTGTAATTTCCAAATAGTTGTAGCAGCTGAAAGGGGTTTTCTTATTGCTGGGGATAGACTGTGGTCCTACGTCTGTCCAAGGATTCAATTACCAAACTGCTGCAGACTGAGTATGATCATTCCTACGACATGACTACAGCTGATCTTTTCTGTTAAACATGAACTGTTTTGATACAAGGTGAACTTATCTGATGTCAGCTTATAAAAAGTGAATGAGAATTAGCAAGCTCCACCGTCCCCGTCCCCCATGGGTCAATCAGCTCCTACTATGCAAAGCCTATGGCCCCGCCCATAATGTCATTAGCTCCAACCCCAGCATTTGTAATTACCTTTGCTGACTAACCAAAATTACCTGCTTCTAACATGCCATGACTGTGCTATGTATTGGTGCTACATCCCCCTTATGGTTACAAATACTGAGTGCTGTGGTAAAAGAACACGGGGTGCCCCCCCAAACCGGTGACAGTCACCTTGCTCTTTCCAGCTTGCCTGGGATTATGCACTTTGAATGTTTTATTGCTGAAACATGCATATTTGTGGTCGATTTGGTATTTGACCTCTCTGCTTATGCAGTTTGCTGCCATCTTCTGAACTATTTTTTGGCCCCTGTCTTATATTGTATTTTGGGGCTTTTTGTGTGCTGTCCCCAATGAATGAGCTGTGTTCTCCAATTTGCTATCTTCACCTGGCGACTTGACCAGTATGATTCCAATATGCAGTACAAGTCAGGAGGCAGTGATGCTACCCTTATCAGGCTGGACTGAACCTAGGTAGTAGCCATGTACCGACAGTGGGGGAAAAACAGTGTAGCAGATGGTGGTCTAGTAATGCACTTACCCCGCTACCCATTTTTCTATTCTCTCTTGTGTTTCCTGTGTCCTCCTTTACTTTCCTCCTGATGATGGCTGCTTGTCCAGCCTGTTCTGAGTCTGCCTTCATGCTAGTATACAACTGCAAAGTGGCACTGGTTCACTCTCAAATGGTCTCAATTGGCATTTCCATTGCTCAGCAGTGCCAGGCTTAAAAGCATGGGGCATTGTGTGCGGCTAATTAAATCAACTATTTCACTTATGAATATGCCATGTGTGTTGTATTTTCTATTGGCCTTTCCACAGTGAATCAGAATCCATTGGTTTGACATTTTTCAGAATGGAGAGAGCACTTGAAAAATTTGGATTGACCACAGTTGGTGACCCTCCACCAAGAGGTGAGTCTTTGATGGAGGGTCACATACCATGGACAATTCCATTTTGGTTAGCGCTGTCTCTGATCTGAAAAAAATCACAAACTCTGTATACTGATTAGTTTTCAAAGTACAATAGGAAAATAAAATATAAGTGGCATATGCAAAATTCAAATGCTTGATTTTATTCGACAATGCCATGTTTCAGTGCCAAAGGTGGATTGCCATCTTTCCACAAAGCACTACTGAAGGGTTTTCATTGTTGCAGTAACAGATAGTATAGTACAATAAATATGCCAATGCTGGGAAATAGTGACCAGAACTTATGCCATTCGAAATTATACATTCAATAGAATGTGACAGTAATTCATGATCAAGGCTACTGATTTACGGTGATTAAAATAATGAAATTCCATTTCCAAAACTTCAGATTCCAGAATTGCAACAGTAATTGTTACTCTAATTTCTGGATTTTACCAGGATTCTGCGATCATTCTTTCAGCATGTGCATAAATCATCAGTCTTAAAGAAGGCTTAATATACAGATCATTAAATAAAGCAAATTGAAAATAGTACAGGAAAGCATTAAAAGAAAAAACACATTTTGTTGATTTACTGATCTGATATAAAATGTTTTTACTGGTCTTCAGGCAGCCCTAATCTGGAATTTTACCAGATTTTCGAGTAAAAAATGAAAAACAGTGGCCTTGTTCATGATGAACCTTGTAACGGTGCTCGGTTTCAAGTGCACAATAATGACACAAGATCAAATAATACAGCATCCATGTGTTAGTGAAGCATGTCTGTCTATGTGTATTTTTAACTGTGCACTGCCCTGGTATGTGTGGAAAACATGTTCACATTCATTATGTGTATAGTTATTATTGATTATACAATTGCAAGAAAAAATCCTGCACTCTGATTGGTCAGTCTTGGACCCGTGATGTTACCCCAGCACAACATCACGGGTCTAGTCTCAGCCTTACTGTGAACCTGTAGATGAGCTCGAGCATCTCCTGGAGCATCTTGACCATTTGCTTGATTGTTTTATCAGCTCTTAAAAACAAAAATATTTTTCCACACAAAAACATCTTTAAAATTATTTTTTTAATTCTGTATAACAACGAGCCATTGTATAATAGCAATAATGCCCTCCAGGGTGTGTGTCATTTAGCATAACGTCACGCCTCAGTTGTTGGACGCACTCGGCCTGTGGCCTCGTGCCCAACCACTTGAGGCGTGTTGCTATCCCAGCAGGATACATGCCCTGTCAGGCATTATTGCTTAAATATTATGGTCTTTACTGCATCATATTGGAAAAATGGAGTTCCCCCTAGGAGCTGTAGTAGTTTGAGGTTTAAGTGCCATCTATGAACATACGTATATGAATAACTATAATAATAAAAACAGTGTTTCTTCTTTTCATCCAAACATCATTAGGTCTATTTATTCTGATGCAGTTCGTATAAATGCTTATTTTGAATAAGACATGCATCATTCATGTGACAGTCAACCCTCAAACTATACAAGCTTCAGTATTGGTGCAACTTCCCAGTCAGTACAGTAGGTGTGAGTGGGTGTGCGTGGTTGTTGTGGGTATGTGTGTGGGTATGTATGAGTGTGTGAGTGTGTGTGTGCGTGTTGTCATGTGCATTGGGGTGTGTGAGTAGGTGTGTGTGGGGTTGGGATCGATGTGGGTTGGGTGGTGGGAGTCCATAATATTATCAGAATTTACAGTACTTTCCTGTCTTGGATAATGTTGAAGGTACTACTCTCACTTTCTAAGCTGTGTTTGGAATCAGTGATGCCCTCTTACCCTGACATAAACAAAGCCTAGACATTGCAGGTGCTGACTCCCAATATGCAGGCAGATGCCATCTGAAATCAATGGGAGTTCAATTAAAGTCATGCCCTCTCTAAACATAAATAGCATTGGGATTACCTGTGACTTCTTTTGAAAAGATACTTCAGCTTTTTCTAGTACCATTCCAAAACATGCAGCTCCACAGCTGGCATCCATACAGCTTCTGAAGTTAGGTGGTGAGGCACAAATGCATACCATTCATGCCTTCATTTGCTCTTTGGGTTCTGACATCTGTAACTGCCAAGCCAGCTCCCTACACCCATTGTTAACTAGAATGTAGTACAAAATAATTACAACTGTATAGACACTGACTGCAAAGTGATGACTTGTTGAATCTCCCTGCCATTACTTTCTCTCTCTAGGCTGACAATGGATGTGTCCACCCCCCTGCCAGAACTATTTCTTACATGTGGTCCCTCCCTTTCACCTTTTTTTTTAACTGAGCAAAAATATATCTATTCATGATTGTTCCTTCTTCCATGGCTCCTTGTTTTATTTTTTATCCAAAAATGTTTTTATTGGAGTAAAAACTCACACATTAAATATATGCATAATATGTACACATCAAATGTATAGTAAGTACATGAAGTAACACAAAATTCAGGTTTCTGCAAACTTTTCATAAAACTCATTCCATATGACAACAAAATATGATTTACATATGATGGCATCTTGTTAGATAGATTAGTTAGTGAACTTGAGATATTTCATTCTAAATTCCACGGTTAACTAATTTCAAAAATAATCAGTTTAATTAAAGATGAAGACATTTAAAGATCATGGTTGAAACTTATCTTTCTATTAACTTTACCTTATTTCTATTTAAGCACTAATAAATAACAACGGTTCCCCTTTCCACAATAAGCTATTTGCACTAAGATAGCTCCTTATTTGCTACAGTATCTGCTTCCTCCACTTTTGCATCCCCCCACCCACACCATTCTCATTATGCTACTGTGCCTGTTGCAATGATTCTATCCCTATTCATGCAGTGCATGAAAGGATTGGTAAGGGGAAAACAGATGCTAGGATACATAGCTATGGAAATAAATTAGATGTGCGATGTTATACTGCTCTTGTGCAAGTCACTAATCATTTAATAGTGGCATTGAGATTATGGCTTTCTGTGTTGGTGCTCACACCTCAGAAAGGACATTAACCTTAGGGAGAATGTGGAGGATATAGTTACAAACAGCAAAGTCTACATTAGGGAACAAACATAGTATTGCATGTGTTTCACTGCCCCTGTCACGGTACTGGTATTGTACCACACAGTGAAGTGGTAGTGAGATGGTCACAGGACACCAGGTGTTACCCCTCTTTAAATTCCATGATTGTTACCACTGATAATTCCCCAATCAAAAAATCACTCTACCACTCACTGGTTGTCTCGAGCAAATGCTTATGAAGGCATGCACCTTAGAAACTATACTCTGCACCCCCCCTTCATTCCCTGTGTGCCTTTAATCCACTCCCAGTTGACCCTAACTGGTCTTTTCTACTATTTTTTTTTGTTGTCTTGTGCATGTACAAGCAACATATTGTGGTAGCTTGCAATAGCAGGTTGTGGAGACGTGGTCGTCTTGTTGCCAAGGCCACCACTGTTTTGGGGGGCTTGTCTCTCTGGCACCAGTAAATGCACACACTATCTATGACAGCAGTTTTTTTTATGCTTAATTTTTTTATTAAGGTATTTTCACCATCAACCATCATATGACATACATTGTCCATAATATATCTTACAATCATTCCTCAATAATCAAAATATCCAATTTAACATACATAATTCAGTAATATTTTACCCTCCCACTCATCTCTTGACCTGGACAATCAATTTTACATACAGTGATTAATGTTACCATAAAATGGGACATACCATATATATATATATATATATCTGTATCTATATCTATATTTATTTATATATATATATATATATATATATATATATATATATATATATATATATATATATATATATATATATATACTTTATAGAACTACATATTGAGAGTGGACCATACAGATAATAATGAATATATTAATAAAGTGAAGGTATATTGTCCATAATTTCTTTCCAAGATTTCCCAGTCAGATCATCAATATTAGAGCCCACTGTGTAAATAATCTCTTTGTATTGTAGATTCCTCTTAAATATATAACCCCATTTAGAATGCTGGAAGGTAGACATCGTGTCACTTTTCCTATTTTCCAAAATTAATCTTTTAAGGGCCATAGTGGCCAATGAAAAGATTTTTTTTCTACCCTCCCCCAAAAAATGTTTTTATTAACATTATTAAACAGAAAAATATTCATTGTCAAAGGAATCTCAGTCTTCAATAATGTCTGTAAAATGTTTTGTAAACTTATCCGCCAAGGTCGAATTTTAGGGCATAACCATAAACAATGAGTCATGATAGCACACTGTGAATAGCCATGCCAACATAATTCTGAATAGTTCAGATTAATCTTAGCCACGCATGTAGGGGTCAGATAGGCTCTATTCATAATATTATATTGACTAGTCTTATTTCTTGGAGATACATATATATTGTTATTAAATAGTCTTAAATAATTCCATTCTTCTTAAGTAATTCTAATATTATTCTCTTTATTCCATTTATTTTGAATATTATAGAAATTCCCTTGAGGTGACTCTAATATTTTCAGTAGGTAATTTGGATAAGCACATAATAACTGATATACTCTCATTTAATTAATATCCTGATATACTAGGAAACAAAGAAGTTAAAGATAGAAATGCTTCTAAAGAAGTATTTAAATTTTTAAGTATGAAAGGATATCATTGGAGAAGATACTGGCTGGCAGTATAGCCTAGAGGCTAGAGGAATGAGATGTGAATGAGCTTGGTAAATCCAGCAGACCAAACCTGAATTTGATTCTCACAACCTCCACTTGCATACTGTGTAACTCTGAGCAAGTCTCTTAACCACCCAATGCTCCCAGGTCACCCCTGAAAACAGGAACTTGTGCCTAGTGGGCCTTACCCGGTTACCGAAGACTAAAAAAAAAAAAAGTAACATACAATCTTGAGAATACCTTTTCCACTGTTATATTTATTTGGGCAGTCTGAAGATCTAAAGCTCTGAAAAGACCATCCTTTTGTATCTTACATATTTTCAGAAATCTTCTACATTTGGCCATAATTGTATAATGAAAAAGCATATGCCATCCTTTTTCTTTCCATTTAGTGGATGTCTGATTAAAAGAGGCCAATTTGCCCTTGATCAAAAGATCTGCCCAAACTTTCACTTTGTTCCTGCTCAATACCTGAAAATTAAAGCCTCTATAATTACCCCAAATCCTTTGATTATATTGTATGGGAATTAATAAAAAAGGAGTGGATATAGTTGCTGGACAATCTATATGTTTCTTAATAAAAGGGAACCAGAAAGTCAACATATGAGTGGAATTCTTGTAAAATTCTTGAGCAAACCAAATTTGATATGTTGTTATATTCTGCTTATTTCCAAATATAATTTTATGATACAGGTATAAATCTGTATCAGGAAAAAAGTCCATGAAAAGTAATTGGAAAGTATATTGGTTTCCATATACTTAATCGGATTTGGGTAACCCATCCTCCCCCTCCACTTTCTAGGAGCACATAATACCCTCCATGCTATCTGTGGATTCCCTTCTCTCCATAAAAATCTACTAAATATTCCTTTTACATCCAGAAATCAATTATGATTAGGGCAGCCTATAATATTTTTCATAACAAATATTAAGTATGGCAATGCCATCATTTTCAACGTACCCACTTTACCCCATAAAGAAATAGTTAATTTTTTTCCAATTACTTAATAAATTGCCTACTTTTTTCTTTGTCATTATTGTAGTTAATTTTAATATTTAGTTGTTGATTATTGATAAAGTGGATACCCAAATACTTAATATAATCTTGTTGCTTAAAATCCTGATTGACAATAGTCTCCTGGACAGTATGTCATTTGGATAAGCACATAATTACTGATTTACTCTTATTCAATTGATATCCTGATATACTTGAAAAAAAAAAGAAGTTAAAGATAGAAATGCTTCTAAAGAAGTATTTATATGTTTAAGTATCAAAAGGATATCATCGGCGAATACACTTATTTTTGAATGTATATCAATACTTACAAAACCCTGAATTTTAGAATAATTTCTTATAGCTGATAGATAAGGATCTAAAGCCAAAATAAAAAGAGTTTGGGAAAGGGGTCAACCTTGTCTAATTCCATTTCGCATTTCAAAATTATCTGTCAAATATCCATTTATTTGAATTGTTACTAAAGTATTGGCATATAGTTTTTTAATTAGAATAATTGAGGATTCTGGTATGCCATATGCTGTAAGGACTTCATAAACATACTGTCTATTTATTAGATCAAAAGCTTTACTAGAATCTAAACCAGTGACATAATAATTATCTTTTTTTTATAACTTAGATCATAATTTATTATGTGGTTCATTATTTTAAGTGTTTTATTAGCTTGAAAAATATTTCTATTTTTCATAAACCCATATTGATCAGCTTCTATAACATTTTCCAAATGTGGGAGAATTCTATTTATAATCAATTTGGCAATTATCTTGTAGTCAGTATTTAACAATGCAATAGGTCTGTAACTCTCAATAGATTTAGCAGTTTTACCTTCTTTATGGCTCAGAATAATCTTGGCCAAGTACATTGAGTCTGGAATTAAGCTTTCCCCTTTATTCGCTAATAATTCTTCTAACATCTGTCTTATCCAGGGAGCAAGTTCTGATATAAATGTTTGGAAAAATGTTATTTATATACCCATCCAAACCAGGAGCTTTACCTCCAGGTAATTGTTTAATTGTGATTTATACTTCCTTTGTAGAGACCTGTGAAAACTCAAAAGATCTAGGAATCAATTTAGCCCTTTGAAAAAGCTGTTCTATATTTTTATTATTTGGTATGAAATCATTATGATATATTTTCTGATAAGTTTAAAAAAATAATTTTGCCATATCTGTATCAGAAGTAAGAGATTCTCCATTATCATTAAATATCTTAGTAATCAAGTTCTTTTGTTTTTAATATTTTAATAAGTTTGCTAACAACTTCCCTGACTTGTCCATATGATAATATTTATATTGTTTTGTATATGTCATTGCCCTAATAGTTTCTTGATTAATTAAGTCTACTTTCTTTAACTTTAGTTCTTGCCACTCTTTAAAATATCTATCATAATCAGTCAGTATCAAATTATCTAATTTACTCAATCTGTTATTCATTAGTGTGCTTTCCCTATTCTTAATTTTGTTAATTTTTATTTGATAAGATATGATACCACCACAAATAGTTGCCTTAAAAGCATCCCATATTGAAAGAACAGTTTTGGCTCCCAAACAATTATAATACTAGAATTAATTCTTAGAATTCTTACTCAATGCCACAAACTGGGGATCCTTTAATAAGGCATTATTAAAAGACCATGATTTGGTCCTCTTTCTTTCATCATCACTTAACACCAATTCTAATGAAATCATTGCATGATCTGTCAAACAGATTGAGTCAATTACAGAACTTTTAACTCTATCCACTAATGATGTGGATATAAAAAAAATCCAGTCTAGTAATAATTCTCTGTTTGCTGTCATAATGAGTAATTTTTTTTTTCAATCCATTACTCTGCCTCCAAACATCTACAAGATTTTCTTGCTTCAAATGACTATTTCATTTGTTGGATATTGCTATATTCTATATAGTAGGAGGATTAGATTTATCCATGACAGGGGAGTACACAGCATTATAGTCACCAGCTAAAATAATATCCTGACATTGACTAAGTTGTAATCCTTCAGTAATTTTAGCCAAAAAATCACCATAATGTATAAAAGGGGAGTATACTGAACCAATACCTAACTCCTGCCTATGGGTTTGAGTTTTTAGGAGTTAAACTCTACCTGATGTATCTTTATAATAATTAGTAACAGAAATATCCTGTCTCTTTTTGAGCATAATGGTAACACCCTTGCTTTTCCTAGTCCCCGCCAAATGATATATTGATTTTATCCAATTCCTTTTTAATTTATCAACATCCTTATCTTGTAAATGTGATTTCTGAATACAAATTATATCTGCTTTACTTTTTTAAAATAAACCAATATAAGTGCTCTTTTCATTGGAGAGTTCAAGCCATTAACATTCATGGATATTATTTTAATATTTACTCAATTAGACATAATATAGCTTTAAAAATTAGTAACTATCTCCACATGGTCTCTCATGAAAATAAACCAATAAAACTGTTTAATATTCTTACCCCAGGTAAATACACAGAAAACACTGCCCAAGCAAACTTTGTTTTTCTTTAATAATTCACATAACAATATAAAATACACTAGCCATTGTATATCTACAGACATCCCATTCCTCTAGAATTACTGAATCTTAAATTCACCCCTTCCCCTACACTGATTATTCCATTTCCTCAGGCCCTACAAAAACAATTCTCTTTAAAGACAGGCTCACTTGACTTTAATCAAGACCAATTATCAGTTATCTCAGGTAATTCTTCCCAAGCCTTCTTGACATCCTCAAAAACATATCTAATCCCCTTAATAACACTTTTCAATTTAGAAGGGTAAACCATTGTAGCTTTATGACCCAAATACCATACTTTCCTCCTTATCTCATCAAATTGTTTCCTTTGGAGGATAATGTCATATGGTAAACCATTGTAGACAGAAATAGCAGCCACCATTATAGACAATTTCTTTTTTTCATAAACTTTTGACACAAGCAGTTCTTTTTCTGCATAGTTTAACAACTTTAGCATAACAGGTCTGGGATAGTTATTCTTGTTGGTATTATTTCTGGCCCCTCTATGAATCCCCTCCACAATCCAGTTTATTTCAGGCACCTCGAAGTCCATCTATGCAGCAGCAATAATTTTGAAAGAGTCTCTCAATGATCTGGAAGAATCCCACGTTTCAGGCAGTCCATAAATTTTGACATTATTCCTCCTATACCAAGCTTCTTGGTCTAGAATCTTTTCATTCAGAGAAGCATTAGACATTTCTAGTTTCTTCAGCAGTTTAGCATTGGGTGCTATGCCATCAGCCAACTTGGCCAAGTGTTTGTTAATATCTATTAAATGTTGTTTAATCACTTTTTTCTTCCAGTAAATTCTGAGTTGTAACAAAGTACTGCTCCAATTTCTCCTGATGTTTACACATGGACTCTAAAGTCAAAGATATGGAACTGACTTTTTGAAATGAAAGCTTTGTCCATGGGGGGGGTCAGATTCCTCAGTTCCTTTGGATTCTTGGTCAGAAAAACAAAAATCTTCCTCGGATGAAACGTTTACCCCACTAACATCTGCATCCCCAATCTTATTATCTGGCAGATTTTGTGCAGCATTATTTACAGGACAAAGATTTTGCACAGATTTAGAATGAAGATCAAAGAAAGAATCTCTTACCCCTGAACCGACTTGCTCACTGTCCTGCTGCTTCCCCAGTTCGCAGGTGTCTCTGGAAAATTTTGTTACAGGCTCAGCGTTGGCCTTCTCCTACAACATGTCCTGGTTAAACTCTAAAGAAAATGATATTCTCTGTGGCTCCAAAATGACATCTGCCACCCTTGTAGTTCCTTGTTCTTGTAAAATTAAAGTAGGATAGACAGTTCTGTTTCTACCATCCTTCTCAGATGGAACATCCACATATAAAGTCATGGGTTCACTAATTGACAATCTCTCTACTTGCTTGTCTGCCAACTCTGAAGGCTGAACTGGGGTAATTAGGGATTCAGTAGGTATCCCATCAATCTTTTTTGAATTGCTCCCAGCTAAGATTTTAATTTCAGTCATACCCTCTTTTTGTAGGGATGCCAGTAGAAACAATGGAAATAATTTAGAAGCTCCTTCCTGTTGCATAACTTCTTTTACTTTAGCACCACTTTGTGAAGGCAAATTTCAGTTTATTTGGCTCTCCTGTAGTCTACGAGCTTCTAAATTCAGCTGCCATTTGGTTTTTACATGGCCTGATGTTACCAACCCTGCAGGCATCTTTATCCTTTGACAAGTCAAATTCAGACCATAAGCTTTGAGTAGTTTAGAATTCTTTCTTGAAGCAGAATTCATTTTTTCAAAAGGAGCCTTGTTCATACCTTAAAATTATACTACATTTTCAGCATGGGGTCAGTTGGGTGAGCGTTGTTGTCAGCTTGCACTCACATAGTGTTTTAAGATGCCATGTAGCCTCTCTCATCCTCCATGGGCATGGTCTTCTATGACAGCAGTTGAAAAGTGTGTCACAAACTTGAAACATTTTCACTGCTGCAATGAGAGACTCCCCTCATTGCAGGGTGTGCCTTGACTAGTGTAACATTTCAATAAACATGGTGGTGGCTGTCATGTCCGCCTCTCATAGTCCCAAAGGAAGCTGATGTTGGGGTGCCCAATCCCCCTTTTGGCATGCCCCCTTCCCAGTTCATTTGCCAACTGGGTTTTATGTTGTCTTGCACATGCACATGCACAAGCAACATACTGTGGTAGTTGGAGTAGCAGGTTGTGGAGTTGCGGTCATGCTGTGGCCATGCAGCCACTGCTTTTGGTCAGCTTGTCTCTGTAGCACCAGAAAATACGCATGCTGTCTATGACAGCAGTTGAACAGCATGCCACCAACTTGAAACATTTTTGCGACTGTAATGAGGGTACTCCCTCTCATTGCAAGGTGTGCCTTATCTGGTGTAGCATTTCAATAAACATGGCAGCTGTCGCCGTCTGACTCTCACCATCCCCAAGAAGCTGATTTTGGGGGTGTCCATCTACCCTGTCAGCATGCCCCCTCCCCAGTTCATTTGCTGATGGAGGAGCCCAATCTCCATCACCATAATGTCCCCCCCCGAATAAATCATTTGTCTGCCAAGGGGGGTGCCCAGTCCCCCTCGGCATCATGCCCCTCCAAACACAGATCCTTTTTTCTTTGCCTAAGGGGTGACTAATCCCTGTCAGCTCCAGTCCACCCCAAAAACCCAGGTGGCATTCTGGGAGCCCACCCCAACATGCCAAACTACCAGTAAAGAAAGAAAACCTTTCCAAGACATTTTTTATTTTTAATTTTTTGTAACCTGTAAACAAGAAAACAATCCCTTGCTGTCTCCAGTGCCCCTTCCCCAACCTGCACCCACCCTCTGTGCATCCCACCTCCCCACATCCCCATCACTCCATACTTACCTCTAAAGCCTGGCGTGATGATCTTCGGTGGACCAGGAACATGTCTGCACTCTTCAAAGCTAACCACAAACTGAAGAAATGCTGCTAAGCTATATAATGACATAAATTTTTTTTTTCAACTTAGAAGCATATTGTGGCCATTTTTTGTGACTTTTGGCACCAAATTTTCAACATGGGTGCTTTGGGAAGCCACCTCATGAATTCAGTCCAGTCACTGTCATGTCGTTATTCGGTCTCAAAAGGTGATTTTGAGGTCACTGCATGGAATCACCTTTCAAGACCAATAAACAAAACAACAGTGTCACTGTTCATGAGGTGGGCTCTCAAAAAGCCTATGTTGCAAATTTGGTGAAAAAAAATGACTGTTACCAGCGTGCGTTGCGCAGTTTACATGCACGCTCATAACTTCGATAATTTTAAATATTTTAACTCCAGATTTTCAACATTGCCATTTTTACATACCTCCTTGTCAACAGTACAGCTGTCATTGTTCACATCTTGTCCAAAATGTGTTTTCTCACATCCGGAGCACAATGGTGCAGTCGCTGCAGGAAATCTATGTTCAGACAGATTAAGAAAATCGTAGTGAGACTGTTCATGAGCAGAGGTCCCAAAATACCTATGTTGAAAATTTGTTGACAAAATTCCACAAAGTAACTATGTTATGAGCATGCATTGTGCAGTTTCCATGCACAATTGTAACTTCGAGAACTTTTTATATTTGCACTCCAGATTTTCAACATTGCCATTTTTGCACACCTCCTTATGAACAGTACAGCTGTCATTTTTCACATCCTTTGTGAAATGTGGTTTCGCACATCCGGCACACAATGGATAGGTCACTATGAGAAATCAACATTTGGGACAGATTAAGAAAGTCGTAGTGACACTATTCATGACCAGAGGTCCCAAAATGCCTATGTTGAAAATTTGGTGAAAGAATTAAAAAAAAAAGCTGTGTTATGAGCGTGTGTTTCACAGTTTTCATGCACTCTTGTAAAGTCAAGAATTTGTAATATTTTCACTCCAGATTTTCAACATTGCATCTCTTCACACCTCCTTGTGAATGGTGCAGCTGTCATTTTTCACATCCTGCCCAAACTGTGTTTTCACACATGTGGCACAGAATGGCACTGTTGCTGTGGGAAATCAATGTCCGGGATAGATTAACAAAATCACAGTGCCACTGTGCATGAGCAGAAGTCCCAAATGCTTTCGTGAGGTGGAGTCACAAAAAGGCCATGTTGAAAATTTGGAGTTCAAATATCAACAAACACCTAGGGTGTTAGGGTTTCTAACCATAACGTCCTGCCCTGTACAGACTAACAGATGTCAGGGGTCTGCCTTTGGATTGTCAGCTGTAATGCTCATGCCATTCTACCCCCACCTCCACTCTGCAGCCACTGACAGGCATCAAGGTGTGCCTTGGACTCTTCGGCCCCAAAGTTCACCCCATTCACCTACACTGCACCCATCTCAACATACTTCCTTATGGAATGGGGTGAGTGTAAAGGCCAATGACCCCAAAGCACAACTCAACACTTGTCAGAGTCTTCAGGATAGGGTGAGGTGAAATGGCATGAGTGTTATGGCCGATGATCCAAAGGCACACCTCAATGCCTGTCAGTCTCTGCAGGGTGGGGTGGGGTTGATGTCAATTCCATACTTCACTGGCATCACCATTATGCATCTCTCTAACTCCTGCACTATCAATGCCAACACCAGCAAGATAACATCTGCCATTGACAAATGCTTGTCTGACATTGCAATGTGTTAATTATACTTAAGCTATGGGGATCCTTATCTAAGCACTTTAAGTTCAAATCCCCTAAATACGTTTGTTTGTTATATAGTGTGTCCTGCACTGTTCTGAAGTACAAAGCTTGTACATGAAAAACAGGATCAGAAAAAAAGGGTCATGGGATTTCTTACTACATCATTTCTTAATATACTATCATAGATGATGTGACTTCAAGGTTAATTATAAAGCAGGGCCCATAGGTCTCAACTGTCTGACATTAAGAGAGATGCCCTCATGCTATCCCTCAGAGTTGTTCCATCCCACATTTATCTCTCATGGAAAGAGGAGTGTAGCCAGAGAATTTTGTTTTGCACATATACTATCCAGCTGCTGCCCTACTCAGTAGTGTAGGGTCCAGTAAATTGCTCTCAGTAGAAAGGCTGCATAGGATTAAAAAAAAAAAACACAAGATTATTACCAGATTATATGCTCATTTTTTTAGGAATATGTGTGTGTGTGTGTGTGTGTGTGTGTGTGTGTATAAGTATGTGTGAGACTTGAAAAGACTAGAAAAGTCCAGTAATCGGATTTGCTGAGGACTACATTCTTGCATCTAGTTATTTCCACATAATTGGGATTATGGTTTATTGTTTTTAGTCTTTCATGACTGTTATACAGATACTGTAAAACCATCATAGGTATCCCGTCATGCAAAAATATAAGGACCACTTGGGTGTTAAAGGCAGTCAGCTTTGCCTTGTGCCTCACAACACACACAGAATGACCTCATATTTCAGCTACAGGACACCTCAATTGGTGATATTCCTAACTTCAATTGCTAGAAAGGCAGTGTAATCTAATGGCTGGTGCATAGCAACTGGAAATGTAGAAACACATGCTCAAATCTCACCAGAGCTACTGGATCACTTTGTGATTTTGATGAAGTCCATTGACTTCTCCATACTCCTTTTGATGCAACTGTTAGATTGGACAGAAACAGAACCCAGCTGAAAGTGAAGTGTTGAGGTTTTGTGGCTGAGCTGAGCTAAGAGTCCAGACTTAATTAATTGTAAATTAAATACTGTAAACAAAATAGCAACCATTTAATGTTTCTGCATATAATAAACTAAAATGCGTATTTGTCCATTAAAAGCCTCAGTTTATATGTGAGAGGTGTAGATATCAATTAATGTGACATGACCCCCAGAAGACAGCCTGTTTAATTAAAGCAAGAATCCTTTCCATGCTATTAGAGAAATTCAGCTGGGCATCTCAGAATGTATCAGGGAAATCAAATGAGAAAAGGCTTGGTCCTTCCCATCAAGACACGTGATAGTGGTAGTGGTACTGTCAGTGGCTTAGCAGGTAGCACACTCGCCTCTGAGGCCAGGATATCAGAAAGCTGTGGGTTCTTTCCCCACACCAGGCATTTGGGTTAATATCCCAATACTGACACTGCAGTGCAACATGAAGGGGATGCTGCACTGCTGAGGTGCCGTCTTTTGGATAAACCTTAAACCGAGGTCCCATCTGCCTGTTCTGGTGGTAGTTCAGGTGGATGTTAAAGATCCCAAGGCTCTTCTTGAAATGAGTAGGGGAGTTTTTATTGAAATAATAAACATAAAGTACAACACAGAAAAAAATGATACAACTCACAATAAAGGAATATAACAAATTCCATATAAAAAAACCAAAAAGATAAGGGAAAAATGAAGTCATTTAAAAAATGTAAATTAGGTCATATGCAGTTGATCATTTATACTTAATAAAGCAAGAGAAACCTTTCCACCATTTAACTTTTTCTGAGTTAAATAACTGTTCTTCATTTAAATACATTTTTAACAATTCATGGGACACTAATTGACTATAACACTCACATGACACTTTTTTTTTTGATAAAGGACCCACTGACATCTCACCTGCCATAAAAAAAACCTAACACAACATTAAAAAAAATGGTTAATGTACTCTGATGAAAAGAGCTAAACTGGGGGAATAAAGGCCCAATACCAAGATGTCATAAGTGAGAGTAGTGAACTATTTCAATTTCTATTTCTCCGCTAAGTAATTCCATAAAGAACTAGCATAAGAGCAATACAAAAAAAGTTCCTTAGATTCCTCCATATTAATGCAATCTGAGTATGGGCAATTCCTCTCTTCTTTAACCTTATATTTAGCATTGCCCCTAACATTTAATCTTCCGTACATGATTAACCATTGTGTCTCCCACATATGAGTGGGAATTCTAGTATTATTAAGTTGTGCTGAGATAAATGAGTTCTGAGCTGTAGGGCAATTCTTAAAACAAGGTTCATCTGGGTAAATGCTGTTCATTATAATTCTGTATAAAGTTTGCACATTATTTGTTTGTATTATTTCCTTAGTGCTCTGCCATCCATATAACTTCTGTACTGCAGGTCGAAAGTATATGAGGATATAAACATAAGGATTCAATTTAGGGGCCATATTATGCCAGACTTTAAAATATTGTCCTAAAACTAGACTGAACCAAAACCATCCCCCACCATCAGAAGAGTACAAACCACTTTTAACTGTTTGAGAAACAAACAGGGTGTGAAAAAAATACTGTTGGATCTATCATTCCAAGCCCCCCCCCCTTCTTTTTATCTAAATAAGTATAGCACCTTTTCACCGGATTCAAACTATTTCCCCATAACAACTAAAAAAAATACTGTATAGTCTAGTTTCTGAGTGGGGTGGTAAAGGGTAAATCATAACAATATATTCTAAGCAAGGCATGATAAACTGTTTTAATATATGTATGCGCTTTTGCTTAGAAAGTTTCTACAGCTTCCATCTTCTTACCTTTCTCTCAACTTTAATAATTGCAGCATCCCAATACTCTGCAGGAGGATTCTGTGAGCCAAAAAGAAGTCCTAAAATTTTAAGAGGTTCTGTCGAAATGTGAATCTCATTCTGACATATGTCCAGTGAATTTCCTGCCCCTATAAATGGTCCTCTAGTTTTCCTAATATTTAATTTAGCATTCGAGACAGCTGAAAATGTCTTAAATTCAGAAAGAAACCCATTTAATTACTTACAATCTGAAAAAAAAACAGGCATACATCATCTGCATAGGCTTGTAAATGTAACTGTTGCTGTGGTTCAACACCAGAAATGCCAGTCCATCTGGGTGTGGCAGTGAGCGAGTATAAAAGAGAATCTAAAGAAAATATATATAAGAGGGGACTCAGGGGACACCCTTGGTGAACACCAGCGTGTATTAGAAAACTCCTTGATGTTTCACCTTTCAGGAAGGGGTAAACTAAATTAGATTTATATAAAAGCTGTATATGCAGCACCTGCATGGGAATCCCAAAGCTATCCAATACTGTAAGTAAATAAGGGAAATAAACTCTATCAAAAGCTTTTTCAAAGTCAGCCGGTATAATACAACCATTCTTACCCTCCAATGATAAATGCTCTATCACATCCCTTATAATCACGATAGCCAACTGAATTCTTCTGTCTGGGAGACTGCAACATTGATGGGGTGAAATTACCTGTATAGCATTTTTTTAAGCGATTATTTAATATCATGGTGAATATTTTACAGTCTGAGTTGAAAAGCGTAATTGGCCTCCAGTTTTTTATATTATGTTTATCCCCAGCTTTGAACAAATGAATAAGAAGTCCATCTGTAAAGGAAGGGGGCATAGAGTCTGCTTCCATAAAATAATGAAATATCAGCTGTAAACAGACAGCTAATTCCTTTATAAAATATTTGTAAAACTGATTTAGGAGCCTGTCTAAGCCTGGTGAAATATAATTTTTTAAGTGTTGGATTACATTTTCTATTTCAGAAATAGAAATTGGAACTTACATTTTGACTGCCTCTTGTGGTAAAGTGTGGACATTTATTGAATTCAAATATTTTTTCAATATTGAATTGTGAGATGGGAAAATTTGGTATCAATGATTGGTAATGTTTTTCAATTACACATCCTATGTCTTCTGCTGAATCCTCTCTAGTACCTTCTGGCCCGATATTCAAACTGCACCACAAAAGTGCACAACAGCAGGAGCAAGTGCAAGTCCACTGCGCCCATGCACAATACGCGCAATATTCAAACACTGCACAGGTCAAGATGCACTAGCAGCACATGACTGAATATCATGCCAACTGTGCCATAGCACAACCAGGGATGTGCAATGGCACAGGTCAGATGCACAATAGCTAAACCAGGGATGCTCAGTGGAGCAGGGCAGCAGCCCAACAGCACAACCAGGGATGCTCAGGGACAGGATGCAGGGGTCCACCACCCATGGTAGGGATGGGCAGAGGGACACACAGCAGAACAGACCTCACCACCCACACCCCATCCACCTCACAATCTGAGGAGAGCTGGAAGAACCACTGGCCCATGGACACCAGCAACAATCTCACAGCCAGGGCATGGTGCCCCAGCACACCCCCTGACAAACTGTGACTGGCACACAAGGATGTCCAGCCACCCCTTGCCACACCATCCCACCAATGCAGAGCACACCCTGCACAGTGTTCCCCAGACACCCTTCCCAGGAGTAGCGCCCAACAGTGCAGGACACCCCATGCATGCCACCACCCCCACTGTGACAATGCAACCCTGTGCACCACAGAGCCATGCAAGGCAGCCCCACTGTGAGCACACTGCAGTGGGTGCTAGCAGACACCGATGCAACAACTGCATACACAGTATTGCCCTGCACATCCCCCCCGAGGTACAACTGAGAGACCAACCATGCATCAGCACATGAGGTACCCCACATGCGACAGGGCCTACCCCGGACCTCACCACCAGCAGTACAGCACCCTGCACACCCTCCCAAGGACACACCCTGTCCCAGCACTGGTCATAACAGCAAGCACAGAGACCCACAGTGGTGCATGGAAGCATGCGCCACACAGGATGCAACACAGTGCATGGACAAACACCCACCCATGCCCAAGGGCACACCAACACAGGGACACAGTAGTGGGTCAACACAGCCACTGGTGTGTGGCCATGGCAGCCGTGTACACATGGCCAGCACCCCTCCATGGCACAGGTGTACCAGCCACCCTGCACATGCACCACGAAGCCGTACGCCACCAGCATGCGGCTGGAGCACAAGTGACAGACATTGAAGCACATCCCCTGCAACAGACACAAGCTACAGCATGGAGGGGGAACAACAACAGCGGAGGCCACAGTGTCACCCGAGGCAGATGTGCACCATACCAGTGACAGGAGGCAACCCGGCATTGTGCTGGGTACAGTGGTTGTCCAGCATGGATAGCCACCACTGACATGCCAGCAGACCGTGAAGATCACAGACATGCAAGTGTGTCAGCTGCACAGGCCATGGACAGTCTGACAGGGGTGCCAAGGACACAGTGCATGCACCATGGACCACTGCACACAGGCATCCAGTGCACAGGGGACAACACACAAACAACAGATAGTGACTGATTCCCATGCCCACACCACAGGTCGTTCCCCTCAGGACATACACACACATGCCCATGCCTGCACCACCCCCGACGCCATGCACACCACTGCAGCTGAACACCATTAACCCACTGCAAATCAGAGACCACCACAGTAGGCATAACAAAACAAATGTATTATTGAAAGGTAAACCAAACTATTTACAAATATGTACATAATGGGGGGAAGGGCCACATACCAGGTGGGGTGGGTAAGGGGCAGGGGTGAACAAATGGGAGAGGGAAGAAGGAGTGTGAGGGTGGGTCCAGGTGGATAGGGTGAATCTGGGGGCATGGAGGGCTAGCATCTGCCCTGCTCTCCACCCCCTGTGGCACCTCCTTGACCTTCACCTCCGTACATCATGCTGCTCCATGTGCTGAAGTATTTCCAAGGACACCCGTGCAATTTGCAGGAGCTCCTGCATGGCCCTCTCAAGCTGCATCATCCACTGTCCACCTAGAACAAGGAAGCAGAGTCAATATGTGTGAATTTCCATCCCCCTGCAGCCCACCCATTGTGCATTACATACAGCCATGGACCATGCCCCTGTGATGGTGTGCGACCACCCACAGTGATCGTGTCCACTAGACCTGCCTACCCAGGTGCACACAGCCATGCGGACTGCTGCATACACCCACTGCTCAAGTCCCGCACAGCACCACTGTGGCTGTATAGTGACATGGCTATGCAGTGTGAAGGCAGTGGCACAGCCATGTACCCGGGTGCACACATGGACCACCAGCAATGCACACCCACACATGCAGTGCCACAGGACAGTGCTGAGTGTACCGTGAGGCATGCTCATCAGTGGTGTAAATGGATGGTGGCCACGCCCCTCCTCCTACCCCACAACACAGCATGCACAGAACATCCTGGAAGAAAAGCACTCACCTGCAGCGGCTGGATCCGGGTGCTGATGCTGGATGGGCCCGGCAACCCATGCATGTCATCCTGCATTCACTGCCTCTCAGCGTTCCCATGCCTCTCTTGCTCATCTCTGCTCCTCAGGGCCTAGGGTGCAAACATGGAGAGGGAAGCATCAGTACAAACCAGTAGCAAAGGCCCCCCCAGGGTGTGTGCAATTCCCCACAGCCCAGCCATGCCACAACCCCAACACTACCATCACCCACACTGGACGCCCCCCCATGTGGTGGACACATGCCCACCGTGATACCAGTACAGACGATACCAGTGTATGGATGGAGCACCTACCTGGATGTCACACTCGCCTCACCTGGTGCATGCCTGTAGATGGGCAAGCCTGTCTGGGACCCTCTGCCGGAGGTCCCCGTAGCGGTGGCGACACTGCTCAGCTGTTCGGCGGATCCCTGTGGCCTCCTTAAGTGCCACTGCCACCTCCTCCCAAACTGCAATCCTTGCCCTGTCCAGGGGGTCATCCCCAAACAGGGCCCCAGCATGGGGCTCTACAATGGCTATCAAATTGGCCAGCTCCAGTGGGCTCCATGAAGCAGCTCTCCTTCTTGCCATTACTGCTTCAGGTAGGATATAAAATGGCACTCTGTAGCGCACATCCGCCATGTGCAGATGCTGCGCGGTACAGTGTTGCCATTCCCCATTGCACTGTCACTGAACAGCATGATAGGGGTGCACCCATGTGGACACATGGTGCCTAGGGGGCAAAGGTCGACCACAGGGTCAAGGGTCTGTCACACATGGACCGCCTCAGTGTGATTGGGACTCCCAGCATGTAGCATGGTTGGGTGCCTGTGTGAGATGCCCTGCAGTGGCCTACCATGCTATGGCACAATGGTGCTTACAGCGCTCCAGGGCATGAGCGCCATACATGTGAACAGCACACTAGCACCACTGGCACAGTGGTGGCTGAGCCCTGCACTGCTTTCCGCACTCAGCACGTCAGCAGCCCGGCAGGTGTTGGCATCAGCACCCTGGGCATGCGCCGTATGGTGCCTACTGCGCACTTCACCGAGCTGCGCCATTGCCTGAGCACACTCAACACAATTGTGGAAGGCGTAACAGTGCAATATTCAGCCAGCATATGCAAATCAGCTCATCAGCAATTTCATGACACAGCTACTGCATTAGCATCCACTTAAAGTTGTGCCTCACCTCATTTGCATGCATAGCGCTATATAAATGTGACATGGGGCTGCAGAGGCCATAGTCTGGAATTGCAGTCTATTGTGGTGAGTTGCATGCTTTTTGCCAGTGTAGACTGTTGTGTGTGGGAGATGCATGGGACTGCACAATCAGAGGTAACACCTGTCATTCCCACAGGATCAATAATGACCGAAGGTGAGGAGGACGAGGTGGAACAGAGACATAGGAGACAGAGGAGGCCCAACTTTACCAAGGCAGAATCAGATGCCCTTTTTGAGGCCTACCTTGACCAGGAACTGCTGCTCAGTGGACAGCGGGGGACACCACAGGCCCATGCTGTGGCATGGGATGAGGTGGCACGTGCCGTTAACCAGCATAGCAGCCACCTGTGGTCCATGTAGGAGTGCAAGAAGAAGGTGGGCACAGACAGGAGGAGGATTAAAGATAAGGGGGCTGCCATCAGGGCAGCATGGGCTGTGAGTGGTGGGGGACAGCCGGCAATGCCATGCCTGATGCCACAGGAAGAGCAGGTTGCTGGCAGCATGCAGCGTTGTGCCCTCAAGGGTGTTCCAGGTGGTGACTTCCAGATGAGTGGTAGCCCATCACTGCATGGTAGGTCCTGATCTGTCACTGTGGGGGGGGGTGGAATGCCACAGGGTAGGGCAGATACATTAATGCTACTGTGTTCCCTTACAGCTCCTGAGCGTCTACATGGGTCAGCGGTGGTGGGCTCGTCCACTGAGGGCGATACCCTTGACATAGAGGAGGGCCCATCCACCTACATAAGAAGACAGTGGGCCCACCCAGCTGTCTGGACTGAGGTTGGTGGAGCTGGTGCAGAGGAGGCCCTGCCCGTGTCCCAGCGTGACAGCGTCCATGGATGCCAGCATGCTGAGACTCAGACTGGTGCTGGATCTGTCACTGATGATGATGATGATGGAGCTCACATCATGAACAGTGATGCGTGTGGGCCGCAGGATGGCCACACATCAGGTAACAGCACGGGCATAGCCGTGGGTGGTGCCGCCGTGGAGGCCTGTGTGACATCACAGTCCCAGCCTGTGCCTGTCTGCACCAGTGGGGCAGCACTGGTGTGCATCCAAGACAGTGGGACTGTTGCAGGCACTGTTGCAGCACCATTGAGCCCTGGAGAGTGGCGGCCAGAGGGGCAGTGTCAACAGTCAGCCAATGGCGATGGGGGGGACAGTGTCGGGATGCAGCGTCAGTGCACTGCCCATGGACATGCCCAGGCCTGGGCCTGGTGTGCAGGGCTCAACCTCAAGGGGTGCTGCCCAGCACAGCTGCGAACTCCATAAGGGACAGCATGCTGATCAGGCAGATGACCTCTTAGATGAGCACACCTGCATACTCCATGAATCAGTGGATCAGCAGTTGCAGCTTGTGACAGTGGTGGATACACTCAGTGCAGTCCTGCACCAGGCAGAGGAGCAGTGCAGCAGGGACATTGGACTGCTCCTGGCAGGGATGGACCGGCTGTGGAAGGATGTGACCACCACCATTGACAGGCAGACACAGGCATTCACAGCTGTCATGGCCACAATGGGCACACAGTTATTTGCCCATGAGCAAGAGACATCATGCAGTGCCATGTCCACCACCTGTTCCCAGCATCATGCAACACCCTCCTTGTTGACACCAGGTTCAGCTGTGGGCATCTTGAGCATGCCTGGCGCAGGCATGTTCGGCGAGCTGAAGACCCCTGCTTGAGAACGGTCGCGTTCCTGAAGAATCACCCCTAGGGGACCGTCAGTGCCACCCCATGAGGCCAATGGTCAGCCTGTCACAGCTGGCGGGTCTTGGCGGGGCCACCCATGCATCTGTGGTGGCCGTAGCACTATGCCGCGTGACTGGCCTGTCTCCCACCATGGCTACTGTCTGACACCACCTTGTGTGCAGTGTGTTGTTCAACGTGCAATGCACGGGTGGGGTCCCCAGTCCTGCGCACACACACACACACACACACACTCATTCCATGTACACACCCTCTCGGCTGCTGGCCGCTGTGGCGTGTGCATGATGATTCCTGCATTGCACTTTCTGCCACTGTGGAAAGGTGCCCAGCATCTGAGACACGCACAATGACAGGCACTGGGTGTGGTGGTTTGTGGATGTGTGTGTGGCTAGGGGTGGCGGTTGGGGTCAGTGTGCCTTCTAACCTTTGTGTATGTCTTGTGTGTGTGTGTGTGTGTGTGTGTGTGTGTGTGTGTGTGTGTGTGTGTGTGTGTGTGAGACCACGTGCCGTGTTAGGCCTTGCCCATCCCTGACAGCGTGTGTGGTTCCATGCTCAGCTAATTCCCTTTATGACATGCACCCCTGAGGTTTGTCCATGCGTGTTTGTGGGTTGTGCCCTTGCCATTGGTGGTTGCACATGGGCCCATGACTTACCTGGGTTGGTGGAAGTGCTGCTCTGTGATGGTGTCCCACTGCAGCTGCACCATCCAGATCAGTCAGGGGTCCCTTCGACCAAGGGGGGGCTGCCCATCACCATCTGCACCAGCGTCCTCATGGTCCCCATCGCTGTCCCCCTCTTCGACCTCTACAGCTATTCCCACAGTCGTTGGCCATGTTGTGCAGGATGCAACAGGGCAAGAATAGCCTGCAGGCCTTTGAGGGGCTATAATGTATGGCACCGCCAGATGTGTCCAAGCAATGGAAATGTGTCTTCAGCATCCCGAACACCCACTCTATGACATTGCGTGTGGTGGCATGTGCCTCATTGTACCATTGCTGCGATGGGGTCGTGGGCCGCTGGTATGATGTGAGCAGCCAGGGATGGAGTGGATATCCACTGTCACCTGTGTGTAGAGGGTGGACATTAGTTTGGTGATCAGCGTTGCCCTGCCATAGGCCATCTAGGCCAGTACCCATGTCACCTCTGACTGTGCCCCTTCCAAGATCTATGTCTTTCTGCGTGATTTGCATACTCACCCACTAGGTGGCCAGTGGGGATGTCCCCACTCTTGAACCTGTAGCACAGCACAGACTGGTGCCAGATGAAGGCATCATGTGCTCCCCCAGGGTGCATGGCACAGACATTGGTTATGCGCCCCCTAGCATCGCACACTACCTGGCAGTTGATGCTGGCATAGCCCTTCTGATTAATGTACGCAGCACCTTCCAGGCCAGGTGGTGTGCAGATGGCCACATGGGTGCAGTCAATGGCCCAGAGCATGCCAGGCATACGTGCCACCCTGTGGAACACTTGTATGTGTGCTATGCACTCCGCCAGTGTACTGGGGAAATGGATGTACTCTGCAGCATGTGGCAGCAGTGCGCTGAGGAATTGTGTGGGTAGGCATGATGCGGCCGACTGGGTTATGCCTGTTGTGTTCCCTCTTGGTCTCTGGAAGGTGCCCATGGCAAGCAGGCACATTACAGCTGTTACCTTTGTCTCCACTGACAGAGCATGGCTCCCGTCGTGTGGGTGGCTGCATCTCATCACTGCACAGGTCACAGAGCTGCCGCAGGATTGCCTGGTTCAGGTGGTACCTGCCCATGATCTCAGTGTCACTATAGTGTTTGAAGCTGGTGTGGGCTCGGTACCACCTGTTGGGGGCATACCACCGACCGGCCCTTCCACAGCCACGGCCCCCTGCTGCCTGCCTTCTCACACCCCTCATTACTGCCTCCATCTGAATGGTGGCACTGGCCATGTCCCTGGCTTGTGTCCCCCCCCCCAGCAGTTGTAATCCTGTTACCCCTGCTGTCCTTTGTGTTACTCCCCCTGCACTGGGAACTCCTCCAAGATTTGGCTGTCCTGCCCACAGCCACTGCCCTCAGTCCACTGTGGCATAGGCTCCCTACTACTTTCCTGTTGCCCTATGTTCCCAGGTGTGCCCTGTCCTGCTCTTTTCCAGTCCCACTCACTGCTTCCCTGTCTTCTGTGGCTGTCACCTTTCTCCCACCTCTGGCTTCCCTCTAGCATTCTTGTGCCTTTCTCTTGTTTCTTTTTATTTTGGATCATTTCCCGCTATCGCGCAACTTCCACTTGCTCCCCTATTGTGCATGGCGCATGCTGTTGAATGTCACACTGCACCATTTATTCATGGTTCCTCCCTCTTCAGTTGCGCATGCATGCATTCATTACCATTGCAGTCTTGTGCATTACGATTTGGGGGGGCGCAGCTGCCTCCCGCTGCATATCCCACAATGGTGCATTTTTGGACTTGCGCTGGTGCATCCCTTTTGAATATCTGGGCCTCTGTATCCAATAAAAAATCAATAGTCATAGAATCTTTGATTGCTTTGCAGGCCTCGAAACAGTCACCTATTGGGGATGATTTATGTGTGCTCTTGGAGAGCATAGCCTGAACAGTCTGTGCCCTATCATAATGAAATTTTCTCATTTCCATTTTAATGCACTTAATCTGTTTAGTACAATCCAATTGAGAGGTATAGAAGAAAGTAATGAGTCTCTGTAACTGATTCCTCAGTGACAAATATTTGAAAAATGTGAAATTTCTCAAAGTTATCCCATATTTTTTAAACCAACTACATATGTCTGTTTTAGTGTCTATCCACCATTCACCTAAATCTGAATACAAAAAAAAGCCACTGAAAGACAGGCCCTAAGGATGTTGAGGATTGTAATTTGAATTTGAGTATTGATCAGAATTGAAGTATTCAGTTTCCATCTTTTCTGTTTTCTAGACGATGGTGCTGTTGACTTAAGTGAGCAAAGCAAAAGAAAATGGTCTGAAAATTCAACTGGTTTTACCTGTAAGGAACCAACCGGTACCAAAGGGGAAACCAGCATATAATCAATGGTGGTCTGAAATTGACCTCTCATATAAGTAAAACTAGGCCCATGCGTAAGATAATTAAAGCAATCAATAAGCCCAGCTAATTTGATTATGGACTCCAATGCATTCAAATCACAGTAATTTTTTTTTTATTAGGTTGAGATTTCTTAAATAGACTGCAGTTAAAGTCGCCTCCCCCCAAAAATCTTAGCAGACGTCTCTAAATATGGCTGTACTACTTTCATGTAGGCTACTCTGTCAGCCTTTGTTTGAGGATTGTAAATATTAATAAATCTACAGTTCATACTGTTCCATTTCACAACTAGAATCAATAGCCATCCTGGTAAAAGGTCTATTTATTTATGTATATATAAATCAAAGGGATTAAATAAGATATCCACCTCATCTGCACTATAAACTCCAAAAGACCAAAACAAGGGACCCCAGGGCCAATCCCTTTTAAATGTTGATATTTGCTCCAGAGAATACATTCATGTCTCTTGTAAAAAGCAAACAGAAATGATTTTCTCATGAACATATTGAAATAGGGCCTGCCTTTTAGCAGTATTCAATTAGCTGTGTGTGTTTAATGATCCCCATTTACTGTCTGCCATAAGCTTTTTTTTTAAGAAGTAAAAATCATCTTTATCTAACTACTTTTTTCCTTTTTCTATTTCTTTCCTTTATAGTCCTCCTATTGGGAATCTGAGTCACCAAGTTCCATTTCAGAATCTCCCCATGTAGTGAATAAGGCAGCATAGGAGTTATTTGATTCAAATGTGTTTGAAGAAGGAGAAGATTTGGGCTGTAGATTTCTAGAGGATCTTCTACAGGGTAAAGGGGAGGTGGGTGTAAAAGCAGCTACATCCTTGTCAGTAGCAACAGGGTCTACATAACATAGAGGAGTCAAAACCGGGGAATCAGAGGGAACCATCTGAATTAGTTCTTCCTCTGGAGGGTTTGGTGCCGTGATCATTACTTCAGTCTTCAAAGGAGCAGGGGAAGGAGGAAGGTCAGTAGAAGAAGAAGAAGAAGTCTGAAGAAGAGTCGCCACAGGCTCAGAAGGGTGGGTCTTAACTGCATCCTGTGCTTGTTGTATCAGGCGGTCAGGACTTACACAAGAGGACTTATTCTTAGCTGCCCAAGGACATTCACTAAACACATGGCCAAACTCTTCAAAAAGATCACATTCAGTATGATTAGCATATTGCATCATAACATGCCCTATTTCCCTGCAGTTGTCAAAATGGGGCTGATCACAAACACCAGAGAGGTGGGTCCTTGAGCCGCACTTGTAATAGGCCCTAGTTTGACCACCATAAAAACAAACCCCTCAATCTTTACCCCAAAAAAAGGAATTAGGAACCTGCTCAATTCCCATTTCTGTTTGTCTTAACTTAACTTTATATTTCCATTCACCCATCCAGAACTGTTTTGAATCTAATATGGGTTCTGGTACACTCAAAACATCACAATTCTGTGACAACTAATAGGTAATATCCTCTACATGGACCCCCTCATTTCTAAACATGATTATGACATACTTTATCAAAGGTTTAGTAAGAGGAATAACCAAGAAAGGGGTCCATGTAGGGAAAAATTTTACCTGCCCATACCTTTCCCAAAAGAGGTCCAAAGTATAAGCAGTTGTGAAGCTTATGTCAAAATTACCTTCTCATGATATGTTTATAAATGCAAAAACATCCTTAGGGGAAAAATGTAAAGAGTCTTTCAATAAACATTTTCCAAGATAATTTCTGTCCGGTCTTTCCTCCAGGCCTCCCTGATATCGAATGCATTTCTTCTAGGGGCTGCTTCTCTTTTTGCTTTAGAGAAAAGTTCAGACATGAGGGGCTTCTGTTTTGGTGGAGATGGAAGGTCACAATCTGGAGGAATAGTAACTGCCTGTAACTTTGGAATAGATTTAGCTTTAGAACCATCATTAGAATAAATAATAATGTCTACTGGGGTTAATGTGGGTTGTTTTGAAACAGTTACTGGCAGTGCATTAATAACTTCCTCCACTTTTCTTTCAGATTCAATTCTGATTTCTGCCCCTGGTTTCCAATTAGGAGAAGACTGAGAAAAATTCAAGTCTGAATCCCAGGTAGGATCAGGAGTCCATATACCTGTTGATGCTAATTTCCATTCTACACCTACTAATGCCTTCTGCAGAGACCAAGCCCCGAAAGGCAGAGTAGGAGAAGTAACTGGATGATTTACATTCCCTAAGGGTGAAAGTCCAGTAGATTTAGAGGAAGGATTTATAGGTTTTTGATCAATCACCAGCATGGCATTATCTCTTACAGTATGGTCTGAAGCAGATTTTGTGAACAAAAATTCAGTGATGCCTTTTTGTGAAGCTGCTCTGGTCTGATAAATTATTGAGGGAGACGTAACTTCAGTAACAGCAGATCTGGCTGGAATTTTAAACACAAAACCAGCCATTTTTGTCAATGGTATGCTAGCGTCAGAGACCAAGCCTGAAACTGCAACTGATTTGGCCGCTTCACGTCTTTCATGCAGGACTTTAGCACACAGTAGCTCTGTGACATTTTCTGCCCTTTTCAGGATAACTACAGGCTTAAGGCACTCGTTGTCCTCAATGATTTCACTGCCAGCCTTACATAGTACATCATCCTGATGTGAAGGGGTAGAAACTTTAGTAGTGACAGAAACTGACTCACCCAATGCCGTTGGGGCCTTTGAAGTTGCTGCATCATTCAAAGAACTGACAGGCCAGTCTGAGCCTTTGACAGAGAGTGCAGCTGTGCTAAGCTTGGTCTGAAAGGAAGAATGTCCTGTATCTCCTTTTTTTGCTCAAAACTTTCTTTTTAGAATGCTCTTTTGAACCTTTGGGTAAATTGCCAGCACACCCCTTTTGTTGGATAATGCCTGGCTCTGGACAATCGGTAAGTTTACTTAGGTCTTCCATGGAAATGAAAATATTGTGGAGATCCTCTTCAGAATCAAACTCTAGACAGGAATCCTGATTAGCCTCAAGCATTGATGCAGTGGGAAAGGAGGCTGGCTCTCCCACCAAACAGATGTCCACCTCCACTGGTGTCTCGCTCTGAGTGGCCATCATACAGTCAGACAGCCTGTCCCCCTACAGTCGAGTAGGAGAATTTCCCCGGTGTCCTGGCCAAATTTCCGCCATTCACTAAAAATACCACCAACAGCTTAATCTGGTTCAGTTTCAGTTGGTTGCCATCTGTATCCCCCCTCCCCCCAGTCACCCCTGAAAAGGGACTTGTAGTCGCAGTGGGCCTACCAAGTCAACAAAATTCAATAAATAAATAAATAAATAGACATAATCCTGTGAACTTGATAGTCCCTCTGACACTTGAACTGCAGTGACAATAATGTGAGAGATATGCCGCTGGTAGAGGAATTTGCACCAACCCACCAGGAGGTACTGTGTATACTGGGAATGTGATAAACATTAGATCTCCAGTGGAAAGAATCTTCAGACTACTCCACAGCTAGATCAGTTACACAGTATATTCATGGAAATAAATTTGTGAAGATACAGTTGACACTTCAACCTGCAATGCAAGTAATGTGGCACAAGCAGGGCAAGTTCATACCAAAAGTACTTCATGGCATCCTTTTTGAATGCCCCCTTCCCCAATAAGTTTTAGGAAGTTACCTCTGGTACTTATGTTGCTATTCATTCTGATCAGCTCACTGCTGTCCATGGAGGTACTTGGACGTCTCAGTCATTTTGCCTCTCTTGTCCTCCAGTGTGTGCATGTTTAGAGCCTCCACATTCTTTTCATAGGACCTACCTTGTTGCCCATATCACTTTGATGGATCATCTATGCCCTCCTCCAAGCTGCCCCTGTCCTTCCTCAAGGGCGGGCTCCAATCTTTCACACAATACTCCAAATACAGTAGTAAAAAACTAGGGACTAAACGGGGTCTGTATAACCTCTCTACTTCTGCTTGTGATCCTGCTCCCTATGCACTCCAGCATCTCATTTGCCTTGCCAACAGCCATGCTACATTGTGTCTTTAGGGTTTCCATTAGTGGCACCACAGGCCCCTGTCCTCTGTTGTGCCCATCACTCCCACTCCATTCATCCTATACTCCATTCTTGGATTCATGGCCCCCTATGTGCATTAACCTTGCACTTTTCTACATTAAAATTCAGCTGTCACACCATCTTTCAACTTTCCAGCTTTCCTAGGTCTTTCCTCATGGCACATAGCCCCTCCTCAGTGTTCACTCTTCCAGAGACTGTGGTATCATCTACAAAGGGGCATATATTTCTCTGAACCCTCTTTCCTATTTCACAAGTAAGTATGATAAAGAGAAAAAGTCTTGAAACTTATCCCTGGGCCCTACTTGTGGCTTTCCTTTATCCTGAAGGTTCTCTATTTAGTACCAGCCTCTGGGCCCTCCCACACAGCCAGCTTTTCACCAACTCCATAATCTTGTCCCCAACCTTTAGGTCGCACAAATAATTTATCAATCTCCCATGTAGGACTGAATCCAAAGCTTTGCTGAAGTCAAGGTACAAGACATTACCTGCCTGACCCCTGTCCATGCCTTTCTAACCCAGTTGAAAAATCCAGTCAGGTTCATTTGACACAGTCTCTCACTGGTAAATCAGTGCTGTCTGGAATCTGGCAGGCCACTGATCTCCGGGAACTCTCCGATTCTTTCCTTAATTATAGAATTCAGTAGTTCCTCACTATAGACATCATGCTGACTGGTCTACAGTTGGTAGATGCCTCTTGACTTCAACATTTATGTAAGGGACCACACTTGCTGTCCTCCAGCATTTTCCCCTATCTCTAAACAGCAGGTAAAGCAGCAGTGCAATGAAAATGGGTTAAAATTTGACCCCACCCTTTCTTCTTCCTAATTGATGCCAGATGTCTTTTTTATCTCTATTTATACACTGGCTTTATGGAACTCTCTCTGGCATCCTACAGTGTCCCCAACTCTACCTCTATGCCTGAGAGACCTCCTGCTTCCTGGCAACAGCCCGGCTATCCCCCCAGCTCTAAGCCCCCTGAGGTGGGGCTGCCCTATCCGACCAGGGCACTCTATCGGAAGTTTGGTGCAGACTGGGCTCAGCCCAGGAGAGAAAAGGAAGAAGGGCTATGAGTTTTGATATCCCCTTAACAAACTCCTTTACCCCCATAATATACTTAACAATGGATGGTGAGGATGGAACTGCATCTCTAGGAAACACACAAATAGAAAAAGATGGACAGGATATTCATGACCTAGGAAATACTACACAAACTAATATAATAGAAGGTGAAGGAGGGTTGGGTATGAAAACAAATAATACACATACATTAAAAAGTGAGGGTCAAAATGACAATAAGGAAATTGAAACAAGTAGTAACCAATATACAAAAAGAATTTACATAATAGGTGATTCCATGATAAAATACACAGATGCTTATACAACAAAAAAATTAAAGGAAATGGTAACTAGTTCATATCTGCCAGGTGCAACTTTGGAGGATATGGTGACAATTGTTTCTAAGATGGTAAAAAAAGGAGAGGATAAGCCAACAGTCTTGATTCACGTGGGAACTAATGATATGAAGTATGCTAGGGGAAGACCAATTATACCTATATTATCTGACTATAGGTAAAATAGTCAAGGAATTAAATGGCACATTAATTGTCTCCGAAATCCTTCCAGTTCTCAGGCAGGAGTAAAAATAAATAAGAAGGCTAAAAGAATAAATAACTGGCTAAGAAGATGGGCAACAATTGAAGGTTATGACTGTGTGAGGTCTTGGGATATGTTCGAAAACAGAAATGAACTGTTTGGTAAAGATGGGCTACACCCAAGTAGGAAGGGAAGTAAAGAACTGGGACACTTTTTTAGGGAAAAAATAGAAAGTGATTTAAACTGATAAACATGGGGAGAGAGGGTACAGGGATAATTAAAAAATATCTTAATCCCTGAATCTAGGGAACAAAAACAGAAAGAATTGGGAAGAGAAAGAACTAGTGAATTGAAGAATATAGAACTTAAAATATTACTACTAAATGCAAGAAGTATAAGAAATAAAATGGATGAATGAAAGTATATTGTTGTAAGAGATGAGATAGATATATGTGGAATCATGGAGACATGGAGTAAAGAGGGAGACTGAGGAGCCAATCTTGTAGGGTATGACTACTTCCAAAGAGCAAGAACAAACCAGAGAGGCGGAGGTGTTGGTTTATATATTTCAAGTGAGTTGAAAGCATATTACTATGATAATAATGTGGTTGACCAAGAACAGCTATGGGTGAGGTTTCAAATAAGAAATGGAACCTACACATTAGGACTATGCTATAGAGCTCCTGGATTGTCTGATGTTGAGAATGACAGTTTCCTGAACATCATAGAAGAAAGGACACAAAAATAAAACACCTTGTTGATGGGAAACTTTAATATGCCTTCTGTTGATTGGACAATAAATCTAGGTAAAAGTAGCCTAGACAAGAGATTTTTAGAAATTTGTTCTACAAATGGTTTAAATCAATTTGTACATGAGCCAACAAGAGGAAACCACACGCTGGATCTTGTTTTTGGAAGTAGTGATATACTGTTGCAAGACATTACGATAGTCCCTTCCCTAGTAAATAGTGACCACAATATGATTTTTTTTAAGACTAATAATAAGGTAGACAAAATAAGAGGAAAAACAAAGTTCCTGAATTATTCAAAAGCAGATTACTCAAGAATAAAGCAGACATTACAGGCATGGACCTGGGAGACAGACTTAGAATATAAGCATTTGCACACCACTTGGGACATAATAAATACAAAACTCCAAGACTGTATACACAGTGACCTATCAGAAGTAGAAAAATATAATGATGAGGGTCGTATACCAGCATGGTTTAATATAAAAATACGGAAACTGGTAAAACAAAAGGAGAAAGCTTACAAAATATTTAGGGCTATTCCAACAGATATTTGAAAAAAAAAACAATTTGTAAAAATATCAAAGAAGTGTAAACAAAGTATTAGGAGAGTTGGGGCAAAAGCAAAACAAAGATTGGCACAATGTAATAAACATAACTATAAAAGTTTTTATAGTTATATTGGGGGTTTAAAAAATAGAAATCAAATAACAAATATAGTTGTAGGTGACAGCACACTAACAAAGGAAGATGAAATTGTGGAGGCATTCAATGAACACTTCTTGCGAGTGTTTAATTCAGATATATCAAGTAAAGAGCTAGATATACGATTACAGGTGAGATGTAAAAATTATATAGGGTGGCAAATTACTGAAAAACAGATCAAGGAGAAGCTAAGAAACCTAAAACGTTCCAAATCAAGTGGACCAGATGGATATCACCCCCTGTTTCTTAAGACCTTAGAAAATGAATTGGCTAGACCACTGAGTGTGTGTTATTCAATAGGTCTTTCAGAGCAGATTTGGTGCTCAATGAGTGGAGAGTGGCATACGTAACACCTGTATGCAAAAGCTGGTAATAAAACACACTTAGACAATTATAGGCCTATTAGTATTACTTCTATTGTGGGCAAAGTAATGGAAGTCGTATTAAAGATCTATTAGAGCAAAATATAAAGACTCTTCGGGTACTGGATAATAGTCAACATGGATCTGAAGTGGGTAGATCCTTTACAAGCAACTTAATTCATTTTTTTGAGACGGTAAGCCAGGCGTTGGATGGTGGATTACTGGTGGATGTCCTGTATTTGGACTACGCCAAGGCATTTGACTCAGTCTCCCACAGAACACTAATTCAGACCTTGATGGAGTTGTGAGTTCGTTGGCAGTTGGGTTCATAGATAAAGACTTGACTTACCAATAGAACCCAGAGGTTTCAACTTCCGGGGTTTCTTTTGAAATGGGGAAAGTGATGAGTGGGGTCCCCCAGGGCTCTGTCCTGGGTCCCCTACTATTCAAATTGTTTGTTGGGTACATGCAGATTATGGATGATGCATGCATCTGCAAATCTGCAGATGACACAAAGGTGGGAACTGTAGTAAATAATCAAGAGGCAATAGACAGTCTCCAGGAACAATTGTCTAAATTGGAACTCTGAGCTGAAAGACATTATCTGAGATTTAATGTAAATAAGTGTAAGGTCATGCACCTTGGAATGAACAATATGGGGCAGACTATAAACTAAATAATGTAATAATAGCAAGTACAAAGTTTGAAAAAGTACTGGGAGTGGTAATAACAGATACATTAATCACAATACAGAAATGGTTAAAAAGGCAAACAGAGTAATGCCCAGACTTGTGCACATCCTCCAGTCTCCACCAGGTGATGCTGTTGTACTGGGCAATCCCTGGATCCCTTCCCAGAGAGAGGAGAGCAGTCTACAGATGCTTAATCCTCTCTCTCCTCTGCAGACCCCTGACGACCCAGTTCATTCCTGAACCCTGGTCACAGGCATGGTGTGAGGTGTGGTGTCCAGTGCCTCAGCCCTCAGCACCACCAGGCCAGACCCAGTTTTCATTATTATTTAGGAATTTTATGAATGCTTTAAAGTAATTATTTCTCAAGAAAAAAAGTTGGCTGCCTCGTTTTTGCATAGAAATACAGTAATACTGAGAACCTGAGGAGGATAAGAGCCCAGACAAAAATGCAAATGTACAGTACACAGCATAGGAAGCATCCAGAATCCCAAATCAAAAGTTCTGCCAATATTTTTTCATAACCATAGCAGAAAATTAGCTTTTTGGAATAACTTTCTTCATTGCACTGCTGCTTTAAATAGATCCATTAGCAGATCTGTCAGAACCTTTTCCATTTCTAATAACATGCTCAGGTGCAACCCATCTGGGCCCAATCATTTATTTACATTTAGTACATGAAGTCCCTTCAGCATTCTCTCCTTCATTATGAGCACTTAATTGGCACCTGCTAGTTATCCCCTGCTGGCTGCCATGCTACCGTCTGGCAGAGGGCTCCTGTTCTTCACCATGAATACCAAACAGAAAATGTAGTTAAGTAGATTAACCTTACCTTTCTCATCTCTTGTTATGTTATATCTTACCCTTCTTGTCAGATATTTATTGATTACTATAATCACAATAAGGCCCCCCTGCTGGTTACATTTAATGTCAGTTAACTACCCCCTAAAGGCATATGACATGAGACATAGCCTCATGCTATATTACACCCCTAGTGGGGTGATTAACAGAGGGGTAATGCAACCCCTGGGAGGGCTTTATTTCTTAATTACACCTTGTAGTCTTTGTATAGTCTACAGGGTACAGTTATATAAATTAAGCAATAAGGCAAGCTTAAAGCGCTACTGACGCCTCAAAGAAAAACTAAAAAAAAGCACATTAAAATTAGGTACAATTCTGCTTGTATTCCATTTATATTCTGTATATTTCTCCTCACCATTATTTATTACTGAGGAAATTTGCATGGATATCTTTATCCCTTCGGGTTCCTTTAGAGTTCATCTGCCTCAATAGCTTACTCCCTACTTTAAATCAAACTTCTCTGTTGTGACACCACAATCTGTTGCTATGAGAGTGACTGTGATGTCATAAGCAGTACATTATGGTTTCAAGCAGGGAGAAAGCAAAAGGAATAGATGAACTCTTCAGGGGCAAAGAGGGTCCTGTTTTCATGCAGATGACCTCAGTAATAAATAATAGAGAGGAGAAATACAGAAGAAATGTGAAATAA
Source organism: Neoceratodus forsteri (assembly GCA_016271365.2). Taxonomy (NCBI): domain Eukaryota; kingdom Metazoa; phylum Chordata; order Ceratodontiformes; family Ceratodontidae; genus Neoceratodus; species Neoceratodus forsteri. The sequence goes on from CM028130.1 coordinate 1,134,042,418, forward strand.
AAGATGGATTGTGTCTAAATATTATGTTTTATTAAAGTTCTCCTGCAGGTGTCAGCTGCTCTTTAATGTCATGTTAATCTTCTCTTAGTCACTTTCTAGGGGTGTAATGTTGCATGATGTATACCAATAGTGGGTTCCACTAAGTCTCTTCAACAACAAAGTTGTTGAAATCCATTAAATCAACAGGCACAATGCCAAAAGTTGGCATTACGCCATTAGAAAAACACTATTTTTTTTTGCAGAGGGATCTGCCCTCCACAGCACACAATTTCTAAAATAACCAACTCAAGTCAAAGTAGATTTGTAGAGTGGTAGAAACAACCACCCACCCTAAGCCAGTTCTACTTTTATAGCCACTGGATCGGACTGTCAACATGAACTTCCTGTTTGGCAGTAGGAAGGGAAGGATCATAGAGAAACATAGGTTTTGTCAACCCTAAAGGAAAAAAGTAGCTCACTCTCCCCCCTCCCCAGCTGCTGGTGGTCTGACATTGAGCAAGGAAGAAGGAGGCTACTAAAGAAGATAGGAAGTTGCTGTCCCAGAACAGGAAGGGTGAGAGCTGTAAGGAGAGGAGAGAGTAAGCATACAGAGAAACAGGAGAGGGGACACAAAATAAGACATGATAGGAGTGGTGCAGTGCAAATGGCTGTGGGGCGGCAGTGTTCTGGGAGACATTCTGGAGGCTGCGATGCTGCCCTAATTGCAAGCATCTCTCTGGTCTGAGAGAGGAGGTTGCCCGTCTCCAGGCTGACATGGCTAGGATTTGTGAAACCTCCTCCCCCCCCCAGGGACCACCAGCGCCAATGCCACTACCTCAGAGGTTGCCAAGAAAGAGAGGCTGGACCAGGGTGGGCTCAAGGAGGGAGAGGGTGGTGGAACAGAGTTGAATCCCTCCAGCTGTACCTCTCCACAATTCATTCACTCTTCTGGTGGATAGTGGTTCCTCTGTGGAGGCACCTGTAGTGGAGACCAAGGATGATGCTGGGAACCTTCACTAAGGAGATCCACTGGAGAGTGGCATGGGACCCCACAGGGGAAGGAAACAACTCCTGGTGAGGGACTCGATCATTAGGGGGGTAGAAATGGGGGAGGAAGGGGAGAGGGAGGTAAGGTGCCTTCCTGGCTCAACGGCTTGGAGGGACAGGAAGCGAATCCTCAGGATTGTGGGAGCAGCTGCTCAAGGGAGAGAGCTGGATGTAATTGTCCACCTAGGGACAAATGACCTGGCTAGGAATGGGATCAGAGCAGTGCAAGAGGAGTTTGTAGAGTTGGCAAGGGGCCTTAGTCAAGTAGCGCATACAGTAACCTTCTCCGGAGGTGCTACCTGTCTATGGCAAGGTTGATGCTAGGGCACTCCTCACCAGGGAATTCAATGAGTGGTTGAAAAACTGGTGTTGAGCTCAGGGTTTTGGCTTCCTTGGGGACTGGGGAGCCACCTGGAGGGATGCAGACCTATACTGGTGCGATGGTCTGCATCTGTCCGGGGGGGGGGGAACCAGGATCCTAGGTGAGAGGTTTAAATGATTCATTGGCAAGCATTTAAATTAGCCAAGGGGGGTGGCACTGAAAAGGAGTAGGGAACTCCCAGCTTCCCCCCACAAAACACGGTAATTAGTGAGGTAAACACCAAGGTAGAGAAGTTATTAGGGAGCAGAACAGAGGTAAATGTAAAAAAAGGCAAAGGCAGTAAGGACAGGAATGGGGCTAAGAGTGGTAAGGCTATCAAAAAGTGGAGGGTGATGAGTACCAATGCCTGAAGTCTGTGTAATGAGCTCCCTGAACTAGTGGCCTTGATAGAAGAGGGTTGCCTGGATAATGTGGCAGTCACAGAAGCATGGTACACAGAGAACCATGACTGGAATGTCAACATACCAGGATGCACAATCTACAGGAGGGGCAGGGAGGGTAAAAGAGGAAGAGAAGTAGCACTCTCTATGTAAAGGAAGGGATCAAAGCAACGTAACTAAAGATTAAACAGGGAGCAGATGAGGCACTCTGGGTCACCCTGGAGACAGGAAATGGCACCACAATCCACATGGGAGTTGTAAACAGACCCCCATCTCAGGGGGAGGGAATGGACAAGGAAATGATAAAATGCTTCCTTAGAATGCCAGAAAAAGGGGAGGTATTGTTGATGGGGGACCTGAATGTGCCAGATGTTAACTGAAGCACCTTTGCTGCAGGCACATCCAAGAGCAGGGTCATTCTTGATGCCCTACAGGGAGCATGCCTCAGATAGCTAGTATTGGAACCCACTCAGGAGGGAGAAATCTTAGCTCTGGTACTCTCAAATGGGGACGGAGAAAGAATCTCAGATTTAGAGGTGGGTAGCCATCTGGGAACAAGTGACCACCAAACAGTGTGGTTCACGATGAACACAGCCATACAAAGGCAAGAGAATTGGACTTTAGGAGGGCTGACTTTGGGAAAATGAGAGAGTGCCTTAGAAAAGCACTAGTAAACAGGCAAGAAGGAAGGGTGGAGGAACAATGGGGAGTAATCAAAACTGCCTTCACAGAGGTAGCAAGCCTTTGTGTAAAGCAAATCAATAGAACACAACAATGAAAAAAACCGCTATGGTTCTCAAAAGAGGTGGCAGGGAAGGTTAAGGAGAAAAGGATAGCATTCAGGAAATATAAGGAAACACAGAAGGAGCAGGAAAGAGAACTTTATCAGTTAAAGCAGAAAGAGGCTGGGAAGGCAGTCAGAATAGCAAGGGCCCAAACCAAGGAGAGGATAGCCAGTTCTGTTAAGAAGGGGGATAAGACCTTTTATAGGTACATTAGGGAGTGAAGAAAGACCAATGGAGGGATACTGAGGCTTAATAAAGGGGAGGGAATGTGGGTAGAGGGGGGACAGTGAAAAAGCAGTGATACTGAATGAATATTTCTGCTCAGTATTCACAAAGGAAGAGGAGGGGGAGGTACCTAAACCAAACAGGAGAAACACTCTGAAGATGGGGTCGATACCAGTCCATTTACAGAAGAAAGGGTTCTGAAAGAACTAATAAAATTGAAGGTGGACAAAGCAATGGGGCCTGATGGGATTCACCAAAGAATTCTAAAAGAACTAAGGGTAGAACTAGTGACACCGCTGACTACTCTCTTTAACAAATCATGGGAGGATGGGTTGGTACCTGAGGACTGGAGGAGGGCAGATGTGATTCCTCTTCACAAAAATGGGAGCAGGACAGAGGTAGAAAACTACAGACCAGTTAGTTTGACCTCAATGGTAGGAAAAATGATGGAATCACTTCTGAAGGAAAGTATTGTTGAGTACCTAGAGGCCAGTGGGGCACAGGACCCAAGGCAACATGGATTCACAATGGGAAGGTCATGTCAGATGAATCTAATAGATTTCTTTGACTGGGTGACCAAAGTAGTAGACTAGGGAGGGGCTGTGGACATGGCCTACCTAGATTTTAGCAAGGCATTTGATACAGTCCCACACAAAAGATTAATCAACAAGTTAGCCAGCCTTGGAGTGGGCCCCAGAGTGGTAGCCTGGATAAAAAATTGGATAGACAACAGAACGCAAATTGTAGTAGTAAATGGAGTACACAGTGAAGAAAGGAGGGTTACTAGCGGGGTACCACAGGGTTCAGAACTGGGACCGATCCTTTTTAATGTCTTTATAAGTGACATTGCAGAGGAACTGGAAGGAAAAGTATGTCTCTTTGCAGACGACACAAAGATCTGCAACAGGGTTGATACACAATATGGAGGGGAAAGGATGAGAAGGGGCTTGGCAAGGTTGGAGGAATGGTCAAATGTATGGCAGCTCAGATTCAATGCAAAGATGTGCAAGGTAATGCACATGGGAAACAAAAACCCAGGGGAAGAGTACACAATGGGTTGTGAGATACTAACAACAGTAAAAATGGAAATAGATCTGGGGGTAATTATATCAGATGACCTAAAGGTGGGCAAGCAATGTGAGAAGGCAGTAATGAAGGCTGGGTGGATACTGGGATGCATAGAAAGAGGCATCAAAGGTAGAAAACAGGAAGTTGTTATCCCTCTGTACAGACAGTTGGTGAGACCGCATCTGGAGTACTGTGTGCAGTTCTGGAGACCCCGTCTCTGCAAAGACATAGACAGAGTGGAGGCTGTCCAGAGGAGGGCAACCAAAATGGTGTATGGTCTGCACCAGAAGACATACAAAGAAAGACTAAATTAACTTAATATGTATACCTTTGAGGAAAGAAGGGAGAGAGGGGACATGATACAAACTATCAAGTACCTCAAGAGAATCAACAAAGTCCAAGAGGGTAGCATCTTTCAGAAAAAGAGATGTGCAAGAATAAGGGGGCACAATCTGAAGATAGAGGGGAGATGGCTCAGAGGTAATGTGAGGAAGTATTTTTTCATGGAGATGGTTATGGATGCATGGAACAGCCTCCCTGAAGAGGTTGTGGAGTCAAGAACAGTGGGAGAGTTCAAGAATGCATGGCACAGACATAAGGCAGTCCTAGTGGGGGTAGGAGGAAGTAAGCTGTTGGTTAACTAGGATCTGCAGCTTATCTGTTAGGTAGGAAAATGGGCAGACTAGGTGGGCCAAGCGGTCCTTATCTGCCGTCAAATTCTATGTTTCTATGTAATGGGCAAAGCAGCATCGATGTACAGCTGGACCATAACAGTGACTATGCCAATTTTGTCACTGTAATGGTCTTCACTGTATTGTTTTTGCTGTTTCAACAGTACACCCCCCTGGTGGGCGATTAACATAACTCTGGGAGTACCTTCTTACAATTATTTATTTATTTATTTCTTAGAGTCTTGGATTAAAACCTTTGAGCTAGAAGTTCATTTACAAAGGTTCCACGTTGACTTGAAAGACAACACAGATAAGAACAGCCCTAATTCCAGAAATAACATTAAGACAAGACAGACATAAAATTAAGCAGCACATCAAATAGAAGCAATTATCTTAGCCACAGTTTGTAACTGTGTTGAGTTAAACATAGTTTTAAGATAGAGCAGTCGAGAAAATGGGTAGCAGTTCAGAAATTACAGTATGTACACAAATCATCAGGGTTGCAAAACAACTTGATAAGTAGTGGCATAAGTAGTATGCTTATTAGTAGTATGATTATAATAAAGAGAGTTTTTAAACAGAGTCATGCTCTGTGTAGTATTTTATTAGACTACATATATTTCTTCATTTAAATTTTGATGATCAGGTGGGCCTTCTGAAACTGTCAAGTCCCTTTTTCAGGGCGACCCAGGGAATCAAATGTTCCAAGCATAAGATAACAGTACAGATACAGATAACTATGTACAAATATCATTGCACAGTTACATATATGTTTACATAAGATTAACATAAGCCTAATGGAATGTTTAAGGCCAGTCAGAAAACTCTTATTTCGCTAACCTTTTTTACAATAGGAAACCACAAGTTCCTTCCCCACATCTGCCAATATAGTACCTGCAGGAGTTCAAAACAGATAAAATGTATCACCTACTTTTTACATATTAGTTTATAGTGCAAGGATAAAAGTAGAGAACACACCTTTGTCACCCCCAACAAATTGACAAGCATATTGGTGCTGTGTGGAGGCATTCTCCCCGTGGACAAAATGTTCACATTTTCCTTGCAAAACTGTGCATTTGGGAGCTTTTGGGGTAATAACTACAGTGTATTTCCGTCTTTGTAAAAATTGGCTGCTGAGGTCCATATCTGCTACCAGCAGTTAGCAGCAGACTTGAAAAACCAGCTAAGCTTGTCCGAAACTGGCTATGTGATAGCCTCAGGCAAAAAGTCAAAATTCTGACTGTACTGAGGTTGCATCAAAGGAATGACATGAGTCTGAGGGAAGGTTTGGTGGGGGTGGTGGTGGTGGGAGGAGGAGGAGGAGGAGGGGCTGGAGATTACTAACACAAAAACAATGTAGATCTGAACAGCTGTTTTTGCAGTTTATCTTTTTACTAAAAGTTTTTCAGGTAACACACCAAAAATTACATTTATATGTACAGTTACAGTGTCTCTTGTGGTTATAGGAGTGCATTTCATGAGTTCTCCGAGTGAGAGAACTGCAAAGCAAAGCTGAGTAGTTCTAGCACACAAAGGACTTGAGAAGAAGCTCTTGTAGCCACAAGAGACAGGCACTGTATACATAAACATATTATTTCAATTTTATTTATTTTGTATTCTGGAAGGCATGTGAGCATTTGTCCATTTTCACAAGTGTCCAGTGACAAACAAGACTTATGAATAGATAGCAAAACCAAGGGTAACAAAACACAGAGGTGATAGCATAGCGTCAAGAGCATTTCCAAGCATAATTATCAGAGAAGTTAAAATGTAGAACGTTTTTAAATAAAACCATGGGTTTTAAATAAAATCATGGGTAACATAACACAAAGGTAATAGCATAGGGTAAAAAGCATTTACATGCATATCTATCAGAAAGATAGCACTTTAGCCTGTTTTTACATAAAGTCAATGTCGGATGCTGAACCAGAGGCAGTGGTAGGCTATTGAAGAGTTTGACTCTCATGTATGATAGGGCACATTGTTCTTAGTTAGTGTGACAGAAAAGAATTGAAAAGGAGTGACCTGAAGTAAATCTGATAGTCCTAGCATTTTATATTGTATTTGTATATTACAGTGCAACCCACTTAAATGCATACCTGATAAATGCATAGTCCACATAAAGGCATAGAATTTCCAAGTCTTGAATTTTTTGCAGTACTTCCTATGTAAAAAAGAACTGTTAAACACATACAAGGCTCCCTTTTAAATGTACATTTTTCCCTCAGTTTTGCTGTTCAAGTTTGGATTGCCTGGCCCAGTTTTAATGACACTGCCTGCAAATGCCTTACTAATTAGCAATTACTCAGCATAATGGAGGGGTCAGGCCCCAGCAGACCTCTCTTTTTCATCTTCCTTCCCCTCCTCATCCATTGCCTGCCTCGACACCTGTTGGGAGCTCTCAGCTCCACCAGAATGTTAGTTCTTTGAAAGCCCTACCTCTTCACCTCCTTTTTTTATTACCTCTTTTCCTAATTCCCTCCACTACTACACTCAAAGCTAGGCTTGTACCACCCCATGGCAGTGTTCCCCAATCGTCCCTCTTTTCCACCTTACTCTACTCTGCTCCCTTTACATCCCCTACCCAGCCCATAATCTTCCCCGGTTGGATTCTTATTATCCTAAATGATTGTATCTGGATATTCCACTTACCTCCCTATCCCTGCCTCACCTCCCTCTCCCCTCCACTCTTCCTCCTTCCCTTCCACCACTCTCTACTCATTGAATCTGACCATACCTCTCACTTCCCTCTCCCCTCCTCACTCCCCCCCCCCCTTCCCCTCCTTCCATTACTTAGCCCCAGTTCTGGCTAACCTCAATCTACTGCACTTGTAGTCAAATGTTGCATTTTTGTTACACCTTAGCTAACTTGAGCTGTCTGTGTTCCCCCCACTAGCCTCCCCTAGATTATAACTATGTGCCACTTGGGGTTTACCTTTAAAAGTTAATTGTGCAATTGTATTTATCTAGTTCAAAACTGTTATCATTGTACCTCTCTAGTGAAAAACTGTTTGCATTGTACCTATCTAGTTCTAAACTGTTAGCATGCCACTATTTCATGGCTTCTTTACAGTTTACTCACTTTTATTTGAATGTAATCAATGTACATCTTTGTTAGTGTTTCAGATCTCTGTACCAGAAGCCAGAAGGGGAAGGAAACTTATTCATTTCAGTGCTTTACAGTAACTGATAATTGCTATTTTTGTTATTAAACTTAGATTGTGGGTTTTTAGTGACACTGTCATTTCTTTTCTGTCTTTACTTATAATCATTTTTGGGCTGTTGAAAATTTAAAACATAGTGGTGGTGTATTTCTTTGCTGTCTTTAATTGCTGCAAATGTTCACCTCCCCCCCTTCCCTCAACTCATATTTATATACCCTGTTAAATCTGATTGACAGGAGCTAAACACAGGGGGTAGTAGGGTGTGTGGAGTAGGAGGGGCATAAGGGGAAGAAGCCCACCCTCAGCACAAGTGTATTGACTCATTTATTTATCCATTTATTTTCTTTTTTTAAAAGAAAAGTATATAAGGATCAATGGCAGGATTTTTAGGATGGTAAATTAATAAAAAGGGAACTAGGAGAGCTTCAGTAACGGACAAGTAGTGGAATAGCAGTATAATTGCAGTATAATGTGGGGTGTGGTATAATGCAGTGGCTGCCCTATCTGTATGCATCTCTCTGGACTGCAGAATGAGGTAACCAGACTCAGAATGGAAGTAAACTGGGTCAGGAGTACCATCACCCCTATCCAGAGACCACCCAGTCCAATGCAACAGCCTCAAAGGATGCCAAGAAAGAGGAGCACTTGGATGACAGTGGGCTCAGGGTGGGTTAAGGCGGTCAGGCAGAGGCACATCCCAGATTCTATTCCACTCAAGAGCTCATATGCCACACTGGCAAACAGGGGTAACCAAATAGAGGTACCCAGAGAAGTGGAAAGAAAGGATGTGGAGGTTAGTCAAGGAGGTGACCTCAGCAGGGGGAGCAGTGGACCTCAGAGGAGGAGGAGGAAGTGAATCCTGGTAGGGGACTCCATCATAAGAGAAATCCAGCTAGGCACACAGGAGGGGGAGGACAGGGAGGTGAGCTGCCTATCAGGTGCCACGGCATGGAGGGATGGAAGGAAGATCCTGGGGATAGCTGGGAAGACAAGATGGGAGGGTGAGCTGGATGTTATTATCCACCTGGGTACTAACGAACTGGTAAATGGGGAGCCAAAGGAAGTTGAAGGAAGAGTTTAGGAAATTGGGGAGGGGTCTCAAGCAAGTAGCTACTTCTGTCAGCTTCTCAGAAGTACTACCTGTGAGAGGCATGGGAGAGCATAGGGGTGCATGCACCAGGAACTTTAACTCATGGTTGAAGAACTGGTGCTGTGAGGAAGGGTTTGGATTCATTGGTAACTGAAAACCCACCTGGAGGGATGGAGGTTTGTTCAAGCCTGATGGCCTGCATCCATCCTGGAGGGGAATACAAGCACTCAATGATAAGTTTAAATGCTACATTGACAAGCATTTAAACTAGCCAAGGGGAGTGGCAGGCCAGCAAGGAGGGTACCTACTTGCTTACCCCCCACAGTTAGCAGTGGAACCAGTGAACTGAAGGAGTGGCTATCTCAACAATGCAGTGTGCAAAAGATGGAGACTAGTGCCCGAGAGGTGGATAGGCAGAAAAGGGGCAAACATCAGCAGAAGGGCAGACAGGAAGGAGATCCAGGGATAAAGGACAACCAGGGAAGGGGATGGAGCAGAACAGCTAAACAGTCTAGGGAGGTCAAATCATGGAAAGCCATGTGTGCCAATGCCAGGATCCTTAGCAACAATATGGAAGATCTGGAGGCTGTCATGGTGCAGTCAGACCTGGACATTGTGGCCATCAGAGAAATCTAGTGTATTGATAACCATGACAGGGAGATGGCCATTCCTGGCTACAACATATTCAGAAGAGACCGGGCAGGTAGGAAGGGAGGAGGAGTGGCACTGTATGTGAAAAATGACATAAGGGCCACAGAGATCCAAGAGGAACATAATGGGGGCGAGATACTGTGGGTTAAGCTGGAAAGGAAAATGGGGCCAGCCATCTGCTCAGGTGTGGTCTATAGACCACCAGCCCAGGAGGAAGAAACAGATAGGGAGCTGATGCTAGCCATCCAAAGCATGGTAGACAAGGGTGAGGAAGTACTGGTTAGAGACTTCAATATTCCAGACGTGGACTGGAGCATCTCAGCAGCAGCATCAACTAGGAGATTTATCCTGGATTCCCTTCAGGGTGCCTTCCTCAAGTAATTGGTCATGGAACCAACTCGGCAGAAGGCAATACTGGACCTTGTGCTTACAAATAGGGACAGTGTGATGGAGTAACAGTGGGAAAACACCTGTGGAACAGTGACCACCAGTCATTGTGGTTTGAAATCATAGAAGGAGCAGAACCAAACCACACAAAAACATGTATCCTGGATATTAGGGGGGCAGACTTTGGGAAAATGGAGAGATACTTGAAAGAGGCATTAAGGGGAATGGGGCAGGAATCAGTGGTTGAGGAACAGTGGGCAGTATTTAAAATGGGGAATGCAAGAGCAACAGAATTATGCACTAAGCAGGTTAGCAAGAGGAAAAGGAAGAGGAGGCCATTATGGTTTTCCAAAGATGTAGCAAAGAAAGTGAAAGCCAAAAAGATTGCATTCAGGCAATACAAAAATATACAGGCAGAAGGGGATGGGGGAAGTACCAGGAGAAGCAAAGGGAGGCAGGGAGGTCACTAAGAGAAGCCAAAGCTCAGACAGAAGAGCACATTGCAAAATCAGTTGGTAGAGGGGACAAAACCTTTTACAGGTACATAAGTGAAAAAAAGAAAGGCAAAGTGGGGGATAGTGAGACTGAAGGGGGAGGATGGGGGCCACGTGGAGAATGACAACAGTAAAGCTGACATATTGAACAGGTATTTCTGCTCAGTCTTTACTGAGGAAGAGGAGGGCAATGGGTCTGAAGGGAGTACAAGAAACATAGAAACATAGAATTTGATGGCAGATAAGGACCGCTTGACCCACCTAGTCTGCCCATTTTCCTACCTATCAGATAAGCTGCAGATCCTAGTTAACCAACAGCTTACTTCCTCCTACCCCACCACTAGGACTGTCTTATGTCTGTCCCATGCATTATTGAGTTCCCCCACTGTTCTTGACTCCACAACCTCTTCAGGGAGGCTGTTCCATGCATCCACACACCTCTCTGTGAAAAAATACTTCCTCACATTACCTCTGAGCCATCCCCCCTCTATCTTCAAATTGTGCCCCCTTGTTCTTGCACATCTCTTTTTCTGAAATATGACTCCCTCTTGGACTTTGCCGATTCCCTTGAGGTACTTAAAAGTTTCTATCATGTCCCCTTTCTCCCTCCTTTCCTCAAGGGTATACATATTAAGCTCCTTTAGTCTTTCTCCGTATGTCTTCTGGTCCAGACCCTCCACCATTTTGGTTGCCCTGCTCTAGACAGCCTCCACTCTGTCTATATCTTTGCGGAGATGGGGTCTCCAGAACTGCACACAGCACTCCAGGGGTGAGAATGGTGCAGAAATGGACACAAGTCCCTTTACACAAGAAAGGGTTCTGAAGGAACTGCAAGTAATAAGAGCTGATAAAGCAAAGGGGCCCAATGGGGTGCACCCCAGGGTCCTTAAAGAATTAAGAAAGGTGGTGGCTGAACCTCTGGCTATCCTGTTTAGCCTATCACTTGAAACAGGGGAGGTACCCAAAGACTGGAGGACAGCAGATGTAGTCCCCATATACAAAAGTAGGAACAAAGAGGAAGCGGGGAACTACAGACCAGTCAGCCTCACCTCGGTAGTGGGGAAGATCATGGAAGCACCACTGAAGGAGAGATTGGTGGAACATCTGGTTGTCAATGGACTGCAGGACCCAAGGCAGCATGGTTTCACCAGGGGGAGGCATGTCAGACCAACCTAGTTGAATTTTTTGACTGGGTGACTAGGGAGGTGGATCAGGGTAGGGCAGTGGACATGGTGGACATGGTCTATCTGACTTCAGCAAGGCCTTTGACACTGTGCCACATAGAAGACTATTACACAAACTAAGGAATATGGTTGTGGGCAGGACAGTAGTGTGGTGGGTAGGTAACTGGCTGGGCGGCAGGACACAGAGGGTGGTGGTAAATGGCTGTCACTCCACAGAGGGAAGAGTGACCAGTTGGGTACCACAGGGATCAGTGCTAGGACCGGTCGTATTCAACATCTTCATCAGTGACATTGTGCGGGACCTAGAAGGCAGAATTTCAGTGTTTGCTGATGAAACAAAGCTTTGTAACAGAGTAGACACACCAGAGGATGTAGACAGAATGAGAAGGGACCTGAAGAAACTTGAAGAATGGTCAGGGGTTTGGCAGTTGAAATTCAATGCAAAGAAGTGCAAGATAATGCATATGGGGCTCAAACCCCCTGGCACAATATATCAGTTGGGGGAGTGAGGATATAGCATGCACCAAGCAGGAAAGGGATCTTGGGGTTATCATCTTTGATGACCTCAAGGTAGGGAAACAGTGTGACAAGGCAGCAGGTAAAGCAAATAGGAAGCTGGGATGCATAGGCAGGTGCATCACCAGCAGGAAAAGGGAAGTCATAATTCCCACTATACAAGACACTAGTGAGGCCCCACCTGGAGTACAGTGTACAGTTCTGGAGACCTTACCTCAGTAACAGGGACACTGGTTTACAGGGATTGAGAAAGGGCATATTCCATTTTGCACATTGTAAAAAACGGTATTGTCACCGGTGTCTACTAACCCAAAATCCAGTTTTACCGTGTTTGGTTTTGTGTACTTTATTTAGCAATTTGTAACTCTGCTAACATGCATTTTGGCAATTTTGACCTCCACTATTACACATCCTTCCATCATTGTACCAATTTAAAGTTATTTTAGGTACAAGATGTGATGGCAGCAGCAACACTATGGTCTCCATCCCTAAGGTGTGATGGAAGCAGCACTATGGTCCCATCCCTCAGGTGTGATGGCAGCACCAACAGCACTATGGCCCCCATCCCTCTGGTGTGATGGCAGCAGCAACAGCACTACGACCTCTCTCCCTCATGTGTGACAGAAGCAGCAGCACTGTGGCCCTCATCCCTTAGGTGTGATGGCAGTATTACTACATTCACAATTCCTGATGTGTGATGGAAGTATCAGCACTATGGCCCCCATCCCTCAGATAGGATGGCAGCAGTACTACATTCTCCATCCACCAGTGGTGATGGCACAAGCACTACAGTCCCCACCCCTTCAGTGTGTTGGCAGTAGTAACAATGCAGTCCACATCTCTCTGGGGTGATGGCAGTAGTGACAGCACTATGATCCCCTTTCTTCAACACCCACATGCCACATGCACAAGTTACAAATGGCTTGGTCTCTTTGCTTGTTAGAACTCAGATGTGAATTAATCTGAACCATCACCACTGAGGTGAACTACCTTTATTTTTTCCCATCTATAATTTAACTGCCTGAATTGGATTTCTGCCTGTGACACCGCTGACCATAGTTAGGGAACAGACTTGGATGTTTGAGGGCCAGCTGGTGGGTGAAGGCTTGAGTGTCCAATGACCATTCACCTTCTCCTGGGAGGAGGGTGAGTTCATGGCTCAGCATTTGTGAGGCCCTGGTGGAGGCCAGAGGCACCACAGCATGTCAGCCCTTACTGCAGGAGGGAGCATGACAGACATCGGCTTGTGCCTTGACATCATGTGGCCTGTCACGCTCCCAAGAAAATGGGAAAACGCTCGCTGACCAACTGAAGGATGGCTGTTCATCCCTCCATAAGCTGGAAGCCCCAGACATGTGTCCGTTCTGACCACTGCCATGCCCAGGATACACAGGAAGCTCTTTGGGGGCAATTCTTCTCCCCTGGTAGCCTCCCACAGGGGTAGGGGCCCACTCAATGAAGGGTTACTTTGGGTTACCTGGTAGTACAACAGTAAGGGGCAGTGGATGGTGGTCAGAACTCAGTAGTGGTGGTAGGGGGCCTTGGCAGGCCGCCTGAAGGAGTTGAAGGCCAGGGGGTAGGAGGAGCAAAAAAAAACCTGCTTGAATTTGCTGCTTTGAAATAAAGTGTCTTCACCTAAAAAATCCACAGGTGATTAGTGGAGGACCTTCAAATGGATTCATGCATCTCCCAGACATGTAGATGCTTTTTTTTTTTACTTGGTGTCCACAAAAAGGGTGTCTCCCAGTTTTCATGTCTTTGTTCAGATGTGAATTGTGCACCACTCTGCCCACCAGCATCATACAGCCCCTGGGGTCGTACCTTCTGTATGTCATTGACTGTGCTTTCAAAATCCACTAGCCAAACATAATTACACTTAAATACATAACATTTGCTTTTTGTTGAAGCAGTCTATCAGAAAACTTTTTGTTGTCACAGAGACTGAAACAGCAGGTGGGAGAAAAGGTGCAAATGATCCAATTCACCTAAATGGGGTGCTAACTGTGAAATCTTTTCATAAGTAGTAAGGCAGTTTCTTCTTCTTTGTGAACATACTTTCATTCAGACTAGTTTTCATTCAAACAACTGAGGATTTTGGATGGCCCTACTGATTATAAACTTGAATAAGCTAGTTGGTAACAGTGTTCCTGCATTTAGCAATCTACAACCTAGATGCTTATATGCAAAGAATACAATAAAAAACAGACTAAAATCTAAAAAACAAGCTTATAAAACACAGAAAATGTATTTGAACATTTATCTTTACCTATACAAAATCATTGCAGCCCAAGTAAAACTCAGGCAAATTATATGGTACCCTGACTACTAGTCTATGATGTAGTAAACATATATTGGTATTTTTTTTATATATATTCTTTATAAAGCAGGTAAGGCCCACTAGGCAGAACTATCTGTTTTCAGGAGTAACCTAGAAGCACTGGGGAGGTTAAGTGACTTGCTTGGAGTCACACAGCATGCAAGTGGAGATTGTGGGAATCAAACCCAAGTCTGTTGGATGTACCCAGTTCAATCACTGTTTGTTACTCTAACCATTAGTCATGGGTGCTTAAACTGAATGGCTGATTACAACAAAGCAGTGCGGGTAATTTTCTTACTAACTCTATATGCAGCAAAGCAGAAAGAATGTAAAGTACAGCAGCATTCATTTTAAGATGCTGCAATCTGTTCAGCCCACTGGTGCTGCAATAGCACTATTGCTTGCAATGCCAGCGACCCAGGGTCAGAAACGAACTCGGGTTGCTGGAGGTCTGGCCAGGGGAGTTGGATCGAGTACCTGGGGGACTGCTCTCTTCCTCCGGAGAGGGTGGGCTGCAGGTCCTGCTGCTTTACCACCACCTGTGTGACCATGGGTGGTGATGCAATGGTGCTGCAGAGTGATCAGGAGGGGAGGACGCTAGCCAGGATCTGGAGCAGTTGCATGCCTCTATGTGACCTACCTCCTTGGATCTCCTGTAGTGCCAGTGCCCTCGGGGACAGAGATCAGAAAACCAGCAACAATCACCCCACATTGGCCACTGGCAGAAGGGACCCAGGTGCCCCAGACTTCATAACCAGGCTCCATGAGGGACCCACTGAGCTGACCAACACTCACTAAGAGAGTGTGGAGGGGTGACCTGGGATCCCCTTCCTTCCCACTTGGGGGGTACAATCCAGGCAGGATAGGGGCAGGCCCACAGGAGCTCCTGAGCATTACCTGGGGGTGAAGCTAGGGGATACCCAGCCTAGGGATCTCTGAAAAGTGGAGGCTGATGCTGTGAGAAGGGGACATAGAAAAAGAAAATAAAAAAAAATGTAAAAAGATGATGAAATCTTAGAGATTCTGTGCAGTGACATGCAATTTCCATGAGGCACCGGTACAAGAATTCAAAATCCGCAAACCAAGCAGGATTCTGTGATTGTTACCAGTGTTACTGGTAAAAATGGAAAACCAGGGTCCCTGCTCAGTAAGGACATAGACAGGGTACAGAAGGTTCAGAGGAGAGCAACAAAGATGGTACATGGATTGCATCACAAGTCCTATGAGGACAGGTTGAAGGAATTAAATATGTACTCTCTGGAGGAGAGGAGAGAAGGGAGAGAGGGGGCATGATAGAGACATACAAGTATCTTACAGGGAGGAACAGGGTGCAGGAATACGCTATTTTTAAGTGAAAAAGATGTTCCAGGACTACAGGGCATGGAGTGAAGTTGGAGGGAGGACGAGTCAGAAGAAATGTGAGGAAGAATTTCTTCACAGAACAGGTGGTGGACAAGTGGAACACCCTGCCAGAGGAAGTGGTGGGGGCTGAAACAATCACGGGATTTAAGAATGCATGGGATAGACAATAAGGAATTCTGGAGGTCAGATGTAAGGGGCAACAGAGTTCTAGGAAAACAGAAACTAAAGTTACAAACTCAAATGGACAGACTAGGTGGGCCATAGGCTCTTATCTGCCGACACTGTCTATGTATCTATGTATCTATGTACACTATCTTCATGTTCCCCTACCTTCCCCCCAGGTCACACCTGGAGATGATCAACCTGTTGCTCAGTGTGCCTTCCTGGTGAAACATTTCAATAAATAAATAAAATTAATTGTCTCTTAATGGGTTGCTCTATTTAAAACGAGGTGTTAAACACCTACTTCTACCTTTTAACCATCAAACCCAAGTCACAGAAGTACTCTGCCTCACACTGAGATCAAAACAAAGAATCCCAAAGAATATCACAACCAGTTTACATGAGTTGTTGAAGCACACTCCCTTGAGGTACTTGAAAGTTTCTATCATGTCCCCTCTTTCCCTTCTTTCCTCAAGGGTATACATATTAAGCTCCTTTAGTCTTTCTTCGTATGTCCTCCGGTGCAGATCCTGCACAATTTTGGTTGCCCTCCTCTGGACAGCCTCCACGCTGTCTATGTCTTTGTGGAGATGGGGTCTCCAGAACTGCACACAGTACTCCAACTGGGGTCTCACCAACTGTCTGTGCAGAGGGATAACAACTTCCTGTTTTGTACAATTGATGCCTCTCCCTATGCATCCCAGTATCCCCCCAGCCTTCCTTACTGCCTTCTCACATTGCTTACCCACCTTTAGGTAATCTGATATAATTACCCCCAGGTCCCTTTCCACTTTTACTGTTATCTGTATCTCACCCTCCATTGTGTACTCTTCCCTTGGGTTTTTGTTTCCCATGTGTATTACCTTGCACTTCTTTGCATTGAATCTGAGCTGCCATACATCTGACCATTCCTCCAACTTTGCCAAGTCCCTTCTCATCCTTTCCACTCCATCTTGTGCATCAACCCTGTTGCAGATCTTTGTGTCATCTGCAAAGAGACATACTTTTCCTTCCAGTTCCTCTGCAATGTCACTTATAAAGACATTAAAAAGGACCGGTCCTAGTACTGAACCCTGTGGTACCCTGCTAGTAACCCTCCTTTCTTCACTATGGACTCCATTTACTACTACTCTTTGAGTCCCTTCGTCTAGCCAATTTTTTAATCCAGGCTACCACATTGGGACCCACTCCAAGGCTGGTTAACTTGTGTACTAATCTTTTGTGTGGGACTGTATCAGATGCCTTGTTAAAATCTAGGTAGGCCATGTCCACAGCCCCTTCCTGATCTACTACTTTGGGCACCCAGTCAAAGAAATCTATTAGATTCGTCTGACACAACCTTCCCATCGTGAATCCATGCTGCCTTGGAACCTGTGCCCCACTGGCCTCCAGGTACTCAACAATTCTTTCCTTCAGAAGTGATTCCATCATTTTCCCTACCACTGAGGTCAAACTAACTGGTCTGTAGTTTCCTGCCTCTGTCCAGCTCCCACTTTTGTGAAGAGGAATCACATCTGCCCTCCTCCAGTCCTCAGGTACCACCCCATCCTCCCATGATTTGTTAAAAAGAGTAGTCAGCGGTGTCACTAGTTCTACCCTTAGTTCTTTTACAATTCTTAGGTGAATCCCATCAGGCCCCATTGCTTTGTCCACCTTTAGTTTTATTAGTTCTTTCAGAACCCTTTGTTCTGTAAATGGACTGGTATTGACCCCCCCCCCATCTTCAGAGTGTTTCTCTTGTTTGGTTTAGGTACCTCCCCTCCTCTTCCTTTGTGAATACTGAGCAGAAATATTCATTCAATATCCCTGCTTTTTCACTGTCACCTTCTACTCACATTCCCTCCCCTTTATTAAGCCTCAGTATCCTTCCTTTGGTCTTTCTTTGCTCCCTGATGTACCTATACAAGGTCTTATCGCCCTTCTTAACAGAGTTGGCTATCCTTTCCTCAGTTTGGGCCTTTGCTATTCTGACTGCCTTCCCAGCCTCTTTCTGCTTTAACTGATAAAGTTCTCTGTCCTGCTCCTTCTGTGTTTCCTTATATTTCCTGAATGCTATCCTTTTGTCTTTAACCTTCCCTTCCACCTCTATTGAGAACCATAGCAGTTTTTTCCTTTGTTGTGTTTTGTTGATTTGCTTTACACAAAGGCTTGTTGCCTCTGTGGTGGCTGTTTGATTATTCCCCATAGTTCATCCACCCCTCTTTCTTGCCTGTTTGCTTGTGCTTTTCTGAGACACTCTGTCATTTTCCCAAAGTCAGCCCTCCTAAAGTCCAATACTCTTGCTTTTGTATGGCTTGACTATATGGATGTGTTTATCGTGAACCACACTGTTTGGTGGTCGCTTGTTCTCAGATGGCTACCCACTTCTAAATCTGAGATTCTTTCTCCATCCCCATTTGAGAGTACCAGGTCCAAGATTGCTCCCTTCTGAGTGGATTCCAATACTAGCTGTCTGAGGCATGCCCCCTGTAGGGCATCAAGAATGACCATGCTCTTGGATGTGCCTGCAGCAAAGGTGCTCCAGTTAACATCTGGCATATTCAGGTCCCCCATCAACAATATCTCCCCTTTTTCTGCCATTCTGAGGAAGCCTTCTATCATTTCCTTGTCCATTCCCTCCCCCTGAGATGGGGGTCTGTATGCAACCCCCATGCGGATTGTGGTGCCATTTCCTGTCTCCAGGGTGACCCAGAGTACCTCATCTGCTCCCTGTTTACTCTTTAATTATGTTCCTTTGATCCCTTCCTTTATATAGAGAGCTACTCCTCCACCTCTTTTACTCTCCCTGTCCCTCCAGTAGATTGTGTATCATGGTATGTTGACATCCCAGTCATGGTTCTCTGTGTACCATGTTTCTGTGACTGCCACAATATCCAGGCAACCCTCTTCCATCAAGACCACTAGTTTAAGGAGCTTGTTACATAGACTATGGGCATTGGTACTCATCACCCTCCACTTTTTTATGGCCTTACCCATTTTAGCCCCATTCCTGTCCTTACTGCCTTTGCCTTTTTTTACATTTACCTCTGTCCTTCTCCCTAATGACTTCTCTACCTTGGTGTTTTCCTCACTAATTACAATGTTTTGTGGGGGGAGGCTGGGATTTCTCTGCTCCTTTTCAGTGCTTCTTCTCTTGGCTAATTTAAATGCTTGCCAATGAATCATTTAAACCTCTCACCTAGGATCCTGGTTCACCCCCCGGACAGATGCAGACCATCGCACCAGTATAGGTCTGCATCCCTCCAGGTGGCTCCCCAGTCCCCAATGAAGCCAAAATCCTGAGCTCCACACCAGTTTTTCAATCATTTATTGAATTCCCTGGTGACGAGTACCCTAGCATCACCCTTGCCATAGACAGGCAGCACCTCTGAGAAGGTTACCCATATGCGCTACTTGTCTAAGGCCCCTCCCCAACTCTACAAACTCTTCTTGCACTGCTCTGATCCCATTCCTAGCCAGGTCATTTGTCCCTAGGTGGACAATGACATCCAGCTCCCTCCTTCGTGCAGCTGCTCCCACGATCCTGAGGATCCGCTTCCTGTCCCTCCAAGCTGTGGTGCCAGGCAGGTACCTTACCTCCCTCTCCCTTTCCTCCCCCATTTCTACCCCTTAATGATTGAGTCCTCCACCAGGAGTTGTTTCCTTCCCCTGTGGGGTCCCATGCCACCCTCCTGTGGGTCTCCTTTGTGAAGGTTCCCAGCATCCTCCTTGGTCTCCACTGCAGGTACCTCAATAGAGGAACCACTATCCACCAGAAGAGTGAATGAATTGTGGAGAGGTGCAGCTGGAGGTATGCAACTGTGTTCCACCACCCTCTCCCCTCCCTGAGCCCACCCTGGTCCAGCCTTTCCTCTTTCTTGGCAACCTCTGAGGTAGTGGCATTGGCTCTGGTGGTCCTTAGGTGTGGGAGGAGGTTTCACGAGTCCTAGCCAGGTCAGCCTGGAGATGGGCAGCCTCCTCCCTCAGACCAGAGAGATGCCTGCAAATAGGGCAGCATCACAGCCTCCAGAATGTATCCCAGAACACTGCTGCCCCACAGCCATTGCACTGCAAGACTCCTATCATGTCTTATTTTGTGTCCCCTCTCCTGTTCTGGGACAGCAACTTCCTATATTCTTCAGTAGCCTCCTTCTTCCTTGCTCATGGTCAGACCACCACCAGCTAGGGGGGGAGAGTGAGCTACTTTTTTCCTTCAGGGTTGACAAAACCAATGTTTCTCTGTGATCCTTTCCTTCCTACTGCCAAACAGGAAGTTCCTGTTGACAGTTAAATCCATTGGCTATAAAAGCAGAACTGGCTTAGGGTGGGTGGATGGAGGGGTGGGATGGATGGCAATTAGTAAGAAACTAGCAACAGGAAGTTGTAATTTGAGTCACCTGCTTTTATAGTTTCTAAGCCACACCTCCAATTAAGTTCTCTCTCCTCCTACTGGTTTAGCAAAGTAAGATGATACAGTATCTTTCACAGCACAGAACACAAACTGACTTTCTTTCTTTTCTTTCTTTTTTTAACCCTAAATAAGACCCCTTCTACTTCTAATAAAGTATCTGCTGCTTAATCTCAACAGACACTGACTCCAACTGAGATATAAGTGTTAAATTAATAAGAAAATATAGCTTCTTTTAGCTAGCTGCTTTCTGCTGTACAAGCAAGGCTGTTCAGCCTCTTCCTCAACCCTCTACCTCTTGCATGTGCTGGTGACCTTCTCCTATATGCAATGGTGCAGTATTATTCACCAGCCCCCAGGACCCCCTGGCATTAACCATTAGTGTGCAAGATAAATTTTCTGCAGTTGAAAACTGGTTCTTGTGGCACAAACTGGTCCTGAACTATAAAAAAATGAAGACCATGCTCTTTGCAGACCCTCACAACACACACATAGTACAGCCTCAATTGATATTAGGAACAATCTCCGCACTCCACTAGAACAAGTGCAGACCATGAAGAACCTTGGCGTCACCCTTGACAGTGCCTTGTCCTTTTCAGAACATATCAACATGGTCATCAAAACAGTCAACTGTAGGCAAAAGGTGTTATATAGGTATAAACACTGTATGCCAAAAGAGTCCCTCAGAATGGCAGTCACGTGATCCATCCTCTCAAAAGTGGATGATGGTCTTATCATATATGGCGTTGCTACTGACACTGCACTTCAGAAAATTTGCTTAGCCCTAAATAAAGCCTGCAGGATGGTTTCAGGCATGCACAATGGGATGCATACATGTGACCTCTACAGCATGACTCAGTGGTTCAACCTTAGTGACAGGATAAAGCACCACACTTGCCTATATGGGAAAAAGATTAGCTTAGTCCTTACCCCACAACTCCCAGCACTTGCTGACCCAGTTTTCCTGCTCTTGTACCACAAGAAGTGAACCAAGTCTTGCAGACCAGGTCCTCTTTTGTTGCACAAGTCAGGCCCAACGGTCCTTTAGTATTAGGGCTCCCAGTTGGCTGAACAGTCTTCCAGCAGGCACAGTTGACTAACCCATGTTGAGCCCCTTTAAACAACTCTTGAGATTGCACCTCATCTCCCACAGCCTCTGTGACTCCCCCAGCCCCCACATACCCTCTAACTCTCCCCAACCCCATTTATGATGGCTCCCACTCCCTCCACACCACGTGGATAAAGCCTCATTTTTAGGCAGACTAGCTCACATCATCAAAGCCATTTCTGTCTGCCTCCAGCTGTTTGTTGTTCCTGTATGGGTCAACATTATCTTTTTTTAACTATTATGTGCAGTATATGTTTCTGTTACTCGGTTTACTCAAGTAACCTTTGCTCTGTATGACTATGATACACTAATCATAACTAATGCAGTGTCAGTGGCTTAGTAGGTAGCACACTCGTCTCTGAGGCCAGGAGATCAGAGGGCTGTGGGTTCAGTTCCCACATTTGGCACTTGAGTTAATATCCCAGTACTGACACTGTAGTGCAGCATGAGAGGGGTGCTGCACTTCTGAGGTGCTGTCTTTCAGATGAGACATTAAACCAAGGTCCCATCTGCCTGGATTGGTGGTAGTTCAGGTGGATGTTAAAGATCCCATGGCACTTCTCGAAAAGAGTAGGGGAAGTTTTTATTGAACATCAACTGAACACAAAAAGAAAAACAAAAATGATACAGAGAAAAATATAAAACACAAAATAATTAAGTAACAGTAAAATCAGAATCCGTTATCCGAGGTAATAGTGTCCATAATTCCAACAAAGAGTCAGACGGCAAATGCTCTGCCTCTGAAAAATATATGGCCTTCAAATCATGTTCGATCCTTCGAATAATGGTAAGAAGAGGCACATCCTGATTCTGTAAATTAAACAGACAACGAGCATTCCACACATGCCATTTGATTATTACAAAAATCAGATTTAACGTATTAATATTCCAATGAGACCAAATGAGGGGGAAAAAGCCATACATCAAATTGTCACAAGTAATGAGAGCAAACAAGGGTTCACTCCATCTGGCAGCTAATAGAGTCCAAAAAGAAACAATAAACATACATGAAAAAAGGTGTGCAATAGTTTCTTCTTGTTGCTGACATTCAGGTCTGGAACAAAATCTGTCCTGTAGTGATTTGTGTTTATGGTTACATTTGACATTGATACATTCATGGCAGCTAAGTCAATGTAAGTCTCTCATCTTTTGGGGAACCCTAGAATTACAAAGTAAAGTGTGCAAAGCAGGGAGATGTTGCATAGGACATTTGGGATAAACAACAATCTCCAAACATACACGGTCCACTAAATACTTTTACAATGATTTTCTGAAGACAGTTATTAGCATATGGCTAGTAATCTGCCAGTATTTCAAACAAAAAAAACCTATCCCTAACATAAGCAGAAATCTGGGGGGAATGTGTTAAAACTGTCAATTTGTTAAGTTCCCATTTATGAAACCAAGGACCACAGGATTCAAGAAACCAAGGTTCCCAACCTCGATCTTGGTTAACCAGCAGGGGTCTAATATTATAAAACAAGAAAAAACTAGTATAAAAAAACACAGGTTGGACCATAACTAGGCCTCCATCCCAAATAGGGAGATAGGTGATCTGGCATTTAATGGGGTTCAGGCAGTTACCCCATAGCGCTTGAAAAAAAAGACTAAGCAATCTGGTTTCAAATTGCCAGGAAGGGGGGAAAATATAAGCCAGAAAGAGAAAAATGGGAAGCAGAAAGGTTTTAATAATGTAAATCCTTTTTTTCTTACTCATCTGCCATGAATTCCAATGTGCAACCATAGTCTGAGCATAATCTAATTTGGGAGTCCAGTTGAGGACATCTAAAGGACCAGTACCGTATAAAATGCCCAAAATCCTAATAGGGTCATCACAAAGTCTAATGCCAGCAGAAGACTCATCTACAAAAGGGGAACCTAATCTACGGCCTACACATTTATCAAGATTAAGGGCCACGCCAGAAACAGCCCCAAACTTGAAACAATGCCATAATGCAGAATGCACGCAGGCAACATTAGCCACCATGAGACTCATATCATCTGCATAGGCCAACACTGAATATGGGGCTGAGGGAAGTGGCATAATTGTTGGGGCCGAATTAATAGGACGAAGTAAGGGATAAAAAAAAAACATATAAAAGTGGACTAAGGGGACAGCCCTGTCTAACCCCTCTGTTTAGAGGAAGCATAGGGCCCTTCCATCCATTGACCAGTGGGACAACAGTTGCAGACCGATATAGCAACCGGAGTCTAGTCAGGGTATAATCAGGTACTTTATAATATCGAAGAGTAGACCATAAAAAATCATGATGTACAGAATCAAAAGCCTGCCGTTGGTCCAGTGAGAATATGAAACCATGTAAAATAGTAGAATTTCCACGTTCAATCATTTCTCTAAGTA
This sequence comes from Neoceratodus forsteri, assembly GCA_016271365.2. Taxonomy (NCBI): domain Eukaryota; kingdom Metazoa; phylum Chordata; order Ceratodontiformes; family Ceratodontidae; genus Neoceratodus; species Neoceratodus forsteri. Next base: position 1,134,066,139 of record CM028130.1, read on the forward strand.
AAATTAGATGGTCCTGAATACATCTCCCAGGGACACTGCAAGATTGTGTGGTAGAAATCACATATATGGCCAATTTAGAAAGTCTGAGGGCCAAAATGTTGGTCAATATTTTAAAATCAGTATTTAAGAGGCATAAAGGTCTCCAACTGGAGAGCAATCTTCTATCCCCTTTTTTAAGTAAGTAAAATAAACAACCCAATTTAAAGGCTAAAGGAAGATGTTCGCACTGTAGAATAGAATTATAAACTGTAGCCAATTCAGAACTCAGGTCAGCAGAAAACAATTTATACAGCTCACTGGAGAGACCATCCAGGCCCGGTGTCACTCTTGGACGTAAAGACTTGATTACTGCTTCAATTTCATGTGCTTGTATCTCAGTATCTAACATATCTACAACAAAAGAAGGTACATCAGGAAGTTGTAAAGAGGAAAGTAGTCCATTATGGATGCAGATGGGTGGGGGCATGGGACCAAATAGGTTTGTGTATAACAGGTAACACGGTGCCTGATATCCAAAATATCAGTGAGCTTGGTGAAACTGTCATCAAACAGCGTAGCAAAGGTTTTACTCTCTACCGTTTGCCAAATAGAAGCATATGGACATATTGCATCATGGGTACCAGAGGTCCCAAAATGCTGTTGATGCTGAACAGAAGTAGCCTTCAGAAGGTGATAATCCATCATGAGCTCCTTAAGAGTACTTATTTGGGTGGAAAAATCATGGCCAGTTTCATGAGATAAAGTAAGTAATTTTTGAAGTTGTTGTCTGTTAGTGTGATAAAGGAAATACAATGAATCATGATGATGTTTACTAAAATTTTTAAATAAAGTTCGGAGTCCAGATTTCGTATCCCGCCACCAATCCCAGGGGGCATCATATAAAAAAAAATACAGTCTTTCGATTATGAATATACTCAGTTAAGTGACTTAACAAATGTGAATCAGATAACAGGGAAGCATTCAGTTTCCAAATGCCAGCGCCAAAACGAGATGTCAAGGAAGGGCCTAAAGAAATAGATAATAAATTATGATCTGAAAATTCCGCAACTTGAATTACAGCATCAGAAAGTTGAAGGTGGGAAGAAATAAAAAAAAATCAATACGGGTTGCAAGGGGCCTTTGTGAAAAGTAGGAGTATGTCAATTTAAAAGATGAATATGCATCCTGTAAACCTGTGGAATGGAGCAATTGTTTCAGAAAATTTGTGTCACAAAACAACTTAGTAGTCTTTTAAGTAGAAGACTTATCTTTAGTGGATAACCCACAATTGAAATCTCCCCCAAAAATCACTTGCATTGATGTGTATAAATAGGGTTGAATCAGTTTCAGTAGTTCAATTCTGTGGGATTTCAAGTGAGGGGCGTAAATATTAATAATCCGGAAAGGGACAGAAGAAATCAAAATATCCAACAACAGAAGCCGACCCAGGTAGACATCCAACAGTTTAACAACAGTAACATCAGGTATACTAAATAAAATACCCAAACCAGAACAAGAGTCCTGTCCAAAGGACCAAAAAGAGAGCCCAGAGGTCCAGGCACGAGTGGCCCTGGAAATTTCTGGAAGAGCATGGAAACATACAGTACATCTTGCAAAAAGATGAGACCAGCTGTCAAGCCAGATAAAAAGGAAAAAACTGCATCTCTTTTAGCATGCTGCTTTATACTGTTAACATTAACAGTATGCACTGAGAAAGCAGAAGACATGAAATGGGAAAGTGAAAACAAAAACACAAAAGTCACCTTAACCTACCTTTCCTAGTGGTACCTTCCCTATGTTTCAGTTTTGCCTTAGCTTTCCTTTTTTGAGACTCAATATTATCAATGGGTACTTCAGTGTCCGTAGTCACATCAGGGTGGGAGGAAAGAACAGAGGATGTATCAGAGTCCGTGTTGTCCTGAGGGTGGCGTAAAACCTCAAATTTATTCATATGAGTCACAGTAGAGGATTTTAGGGCCTTAGAAGAGGGAGAAGTCCCCTTCTTAGATCCTTGTGTAACTCTAACAAAAGGTTTGGGGGGGGTCCATGGAAGACCCAGAAATACTAGGCAAGACAGGAATAGGGACCTCTTCCGAGGTAGAAATAGCAAGATCAGAGGAAGGGGGAGGGAGAGTTGTAGTAAAGGTCTGTGGTTCCAAAACAGGAGCAGACCGTTCGTGTAAAGTAGAAGAGGGGTCAACAGGAGGTACAACAGGGTGAGGGAGGGGTACACATTGAGGTCTAGAAAGAGTGTCAGATAAATGAGAACGTTGTGCGACAGTAATAATCAAATGTTGTTCTTCCCCATCAGCAAGAGTTGAGGAGTTGTGAGCTGCCCAAGTACAAGTCTGGAAAGTGTGCCCCAATTCATCACAAAGGACGCAAAGAGGTTCATCCACACATTGGGAACCTGCATAGCCAATGTTACCACAAACTGAGCATTTAATCTTGTCACAGACACTACTGATATGATTCTGAGAGCCACATCTGTAGCAAGCTTTAGGCTGGCCGGGGTAAAAAAGAACTCCCCTGTCTTTCCCAAGCATAAAGCTGTTCAGGAGATGCTGTATTCCAACCTCCGAAGTGTGAAGCATAACCCTCGCTCTCCACCCACCTGTCCAGATATTCTCAGAATCAAAGATAGCCTCTGTGTCAGAAAGGACAGTACATCTTTGCTTTAACCAGACAGTAGTATCATTAAGACTGACACCTTCTTTACGAAACAATATAGTAACAGTTTTCTGAGTAGGTTTAGTTAAGGGAATGTCATTAAATGGTGACCATAAAGGAGAAGTTTTAAGCTCCTGATATTTTCTCCAAAACTTTTCTAAACCAGTGATAGTTTTAAAACTAATATCAAAATGAGACTTTTTGATGAAATGAAACATGAATTAAGGCATGAATCTCAAAAGCAGCAAATTGCATAGAATCCTTCAAAAGAGTGCAACCTACAACAAATCGGTCAGGAAAGTCAGGTAAGCCCCCCAAATAATGCAGCCGACCAGCGTTGTGTCTTTTAGCTTGATGTACAGGGGGTTGAAAGCATGCAGCATAAGTTTTAGGGGACGAAGCAGTAGAAGTAGCAGGAACTGGACGAGACACAGGATCCCGAAGAGTCCGTTGTTCTTGAGGCGTCGAGGAAGCAGGACCAAATTGCAAAGTCGGGTTCTGAGTCAGAAGAAGTTCAGTTGGCAAAGAAAGATCAAGAGAAGCAGCAGAGTCTTTCAAAACAGGAGAGGCCAGCAGTTTGTCAGGTGGCCTAGTACAGATCGGGAAAGAACCAGAACACCAAGTCCCAATGGTAGGATCCTTCTCCCACCCAGCCGCTTCCAGGGCCGACTCAACAGACCAGTCCGTCATGTGCAAGGCATCAGGGAGAGCAGAAGCAGGCACCTATACAGAAGAAATTTCTGGAGAAAGCTAAGCAAGAGGCGCAGTCAGTACAGGCGGTAGGGAGTGAGGAGGGTCCGTAGCAACAGGCAAAGAATGCGGAGGTGTCAGAATCAATGAAGAGACAGTAAAACAATCTTTCCCAGATGGTGAGTCAGTAGCAGCAGGTACAAAGCCAGACTGAGGCTTAAGGGCTAACAAACGCTGTCTAGCAGTGAAATAACGCTGTTCCTTGATTTTAAGTAACATATCTACATCCATAGAAACAGGAGGAGAAGACTCACAGATATCCATAGTAGCAGGGCTAGAAGACGTTGTAAGCACAGTTTGAGGAATAAATGAAGGATCCACAGGCAAACACTGCACACAAGTATCCACAACAGCAGAAGGGGAAGTATCCAAAGGCACAGAAGAACCATATTCAGTAGATTGCAGCACAATAGGCATAGAAGATGGGGTCTCTCTCAGAACAGAGACAGGGGAAGAGACCAGCTCCACTGCCTCCAACACCTCCATGTCCTCCACAGCATGTCCAGTGGCAGCCATCTTGGTCCCACATGAAAATGGGGCCCCTCTGCTTACAGGAAGCAGAGAAGGGGAATTTCCCTGGTGTCCTGGCCAAATTTCCCTCATTCACTCAAAATACTACCAACAGCTTAATCTGGTTCAAGGTCAGTTGGCATTCATTTGTATCCCCACCCCCCGGATCGGATCTGAAAATAGGCAGGATTTGTCTAGTGCACTTACCCGGTCAACAAAAACTAAAATAAAAAAAATAAATAAATAAATACATTTGTCTACTGAAATTGTATTTATCCATATGATTATGTTTTTAGTAATTTGTTTGCCTGTATTGTTACTTGTCATTGTATGACATGGAACCTATGCCAGAGAGTCTTCTGACTGATAGGTAATTGTAATCCAAGAATTAAAGAGCTGCTGACACCATCTAGCAAAAAGTGCTACATTGCAAAATTAGAATAAACATAAGGCGCTTTTACACACAGGTTTATGTAATGGAATAACTGTTACAGAAACAGTATTCCGTTACATCCCTTGTGTGCAAATTGCATCTGTTTTGGTCCCTAGGCAAATGTTCATCCAAACCGCAATCTCTGCTTATTGCGGTTTGCACCGTTGTGTACCGTTTTGTTGTGCTGTGTAAAACAGCCATTCTGGTACAACGGCAAAAAACAACATTTGTACAGCAGCAAACTCTGGGGGAGCCGAAACAAATGGAGACAAATGTTGCCGGAATACTCGCAGTGTGTAGAAAGGAACCTGAACGCGACAGAGTACAATGGTGCCACACAGGTAACGCTGATTCTGTTTTAAAAACCTGTGTGTAAAAGTGCCTGTAGAGACAATAAATCTCATACCAAAAAGCAGATTTCTATATTACTTCATTTTAAAGTTATTAGCCATTCTGTACTCCTGATTTCACTACCTGTTCAAAGACGGCCTGTTCTAGTGAAGAGCTGCTGCTAATGTCATCTAGGGACCTTACAGTTTATTCTTCCATGTCAGCAAGCTTATAGGACCTGTTTCTCTAAAGCAGTAAAGATCATGTGTAATGGTTTCCATAAGTAAAACAGGCAGCATGAGTAAGTAAACATTGCTTTAAAAACTTTGTTTCAGGCTTTGTAACAAAACTGACAATATTTTGTCTGGATGCCTTTTTATTCAGGTCCTCTTTCTGAATGCTGGATCATAGCACACTGTGAGGTTTGCAGACTGAATAAGTTTCTGATGAAAGGCTGAGCTCATTCACACCTATAAGTCAATTGAGGCAACTTTTGAGAATAGCAATTTAAAACAATTATCCCATCTACTTGTTAATGGGGGTGGGGCAGACTCATCTATGTTCTACTCTAAATTATATTGATCATTTTACCTAGGATTACCACCTGTCCCTATTTTCGCAGGACAGTCCTGATTTAGGCAGCTGTGTCCTGCATAAAAACATGAAAAATACTACATGTCCTGACTTTGTAGTTGTAAAAATATTTTCTAATTTTCCACTAAATGTTGCAGAAAACTATCATATCTTAACTAAAATACCTTAAAATGATAAGAAACAATAAAAGCAACTAAGAAACTACAATACTTAGCCTTAATTCTGATTATATAGAGAAAACACGTCTGTTGTATTGGTCGAGGTTAGGTACTGTCCTGCGAAAAATCTTGTTTTGGTAAGAAATGTCCCACTTTGGGCTTCTTAAAAGGTGGTAACCCTAATTTTATCAGAGCTAACACTTCCATCCCTAGTAGGAATTAACACATATAAGGCCCCTATTAAAACATATTATAAAGCAGACAATGACAAACAGCACTAAAATTAATAGCATTCTTAACTGGCTTTAGCATTCTGGAGGCATGCTGACTTAGTATCCAGCAACCCTGGTGAAATGGACCACACAAAAAACAGCATTAAATAATACAATTTTATCAACTTTGTTACACAACCTGGAACATGTGTAGTATTTATAGCATAGTTTACTGACTGGTGCTGTCTGTTTACTTGTGAAAACCATCACACATGTTCTTTACAACTTTGGAGAAATGGGTCTTATAAGTTTGCTGACAGTCATTACTAGACTTTGAGCTCCCTTCATAATATCAGCAGCTCTTTACTGACACCTGCTTTTATTGCACAGGTAGTGCAATCGAAGTTACAAAATGGCTAATAACTTTAAAACAAAGTAACGTAAAAATCTAGTTTTTGGTATGAGATTTACTGGAAGTATGCTTATTTAAATTATGCAGTGTAGCACTTTTGGCATCAGTGGCTCTTTAAATTAAAAAAAAATTAAAAAATAAAACATCACACATTCGGTAGATATTTTTGTACTGAACAACTTTTGTGCTGAAAGTGCCAAGCTATCATTTTTGTTTAAAAGCTATTTGCATTTGCTTGTTGCAAAATGGGAAAAACTATGTGCTGTTTTTTTTTCTGCTAATTATAGAAAAAACTAAAAGACATCTATAAATGAAACACCACTCATTTTGTAGATTTTTTTTTAGCTGAACAAATGTTGAGCCCACAGTATCATGTTATTGGTTTTTGTTTTAAGGTTATTTGCATTTGTTTCTTGAAAAAGTGACACAAACTTGAATTTTCTGCTGCTTTTTTGCTTAATAAAAAAATGAAAATGTATCTATAACTGAAACACCACTCATTTTGTAGATTCCTTTGTGCTGAACAAATGGCATGCTCACAGTACCATGCTACCATTTTTGTTTTAAAGTTATTTGCATTTATTTGTTGAAAAAGTGACAGACAACTGAATTTTCTGCTGCACTTTTTTGCTGATTTAAAAAAAAAATGAAAGTATGTGTAAATGAACCACCACTCATTTTGTAGATATTTTTGTGCTGAACAACATTCATGTTCACAGTACCAGGCTACCGGTTTTCATTTTAAAGTTAGTCACATTTGAACATAGTTAGAAGAATTAGAACACAGCTGTCAGCTCAGTCATGAGTGACATCATCATGGAAGCCATTTTAGAATTCTGAAAGCAGGATTTTTGAATCAGAAGAGGCTTTGTTTACAATTTTCAAATTCTATGAAACTGCATTTTTCCTACTTTAATAAATGCAGTTTCAGTATAAATGTAAACAGCAGCCTCTCCTCTACAAGCCTATTGAGTAATTTACATAAATAAATACTGTAAATAAAAATTGTGAAAAAGGATGGTTTAGGTATCCATTGAAGTCCTCCATTTAAAAAACATGGAACTTGAATTCAAAATCAAAATGTTATAGAAAGTTATAGAAACCCCTGTTACTAGAAATGGACATTTTAGAACTTTGTGAATGAGACACCCTCTTATGTATGTTAGTATTGCCAAAGAGACCACTATTATATTTATAAGAATGGTCTCATGCTCATTCTTAGAGTATGAATTACGGTGTATCTCTACTTCCCTTACGAAGCCCGATACGGGGTGAAATGTTGGACATAGAGGATTCCTGTTTGATATTTGAATAAATTAAGCTTGATAGAAAGAGAAGATCGCCTTGTTCAGCTGATTTTTATTTATTTTTTGTTTTCTGATTGGAAACTGTATTTATTGCCCTGTAATTAAGAATACAGACACATTTGGAGTTCCAGGATTCAATCAGACTTTTGGTATAACAATGTTATTAACTGCTTTGCTGTGGGATTTTACATGATTGAATGTAGATGTAGTACACATTGTACTGAGAAAATGTCCAGGAAGTTCAAAGTTCAAGTTGCAGGACATATGGAGTGGGAGTACAGAAAAAGAGAACACAGATAGTGTTTTCTTCTTTGTGGACATGGGAACAAATGAAGTTCAGAGAGTATTTCAGGATGCAAAAACTCAGTATCAAATTTATTTATCCAGCAGGCAAACTAAGTGGACTGAGAATGGAAAAATAAGGACATAAAGCAAAAACAAAATAAATTCAAGTATAAAGTCAAATTCCAATAATAAGTCCTACATCCACCTAGTATCAGGCTAGGAGACTGGTAGGGTATGACTCCTACCAACCAACTGACTTGCAACACATTCTGCAGTACTTTTATACAAAAGTTCAGTCACATGGTTATATTAGCTCTTCCCACTAACCTTCTTTACACAAAAATAAACCTCAGAGATTCTAAATTTGTAATTTGTTGAAATAATAATACTAAAAAACAGCATTTTTAATTGCTTGGGGTACACAGTACAAATAATAATGCTTTAAACCTAAAAAAGATTACACCAGAGGTTCAGGCACCTCCCACATGCTAACATCATAAAAGTGAAGGAGACATGGCCAGATGGCCCTAAGAAAAACATCCAAGCAGCAGGGGGTTCTAGAAACTCTGCAGCAGGAAGTTCCAAGCATGCCTGAAAGGTAAAAGAAAATTCCACGGCTTTTAAGACACTACAGAGTGTTTAAAATTTACCCAAGTTGTTTATACAACATTTTTGTTGTTTTATTAATTGTCAGCAACTGTATATTTATTTGTAATATATGGATTCTTAAAATAATACCCCCAAAAAGCATATAAAAAAATCCTTGTAATAGATTAGTTAGTCCCATAATAGTATACTTCTGGTCCTCGTAATACTATACTTCCAGGCCAATATTACTATACTTCCGGTCCTCGTAATACTATCATTGGGATTACAGGACATGACTACTGTATGAACCATGTGTTTTTTTGTTGTTTTTTTTTCTCTGAAAGAAGCGGGAACAGATCAGGAGCTGGGGGGGTGCAAATGAGAAGCGAGGAACACTCGGAGTCTGACGAACTCTGCAGACCTCAGCAGCACAAGTCAGAACTTGGAAATTCCTCACATCCATATATTACAAAAAATAACATATAGGTTCTGGTGTATTACAAGGCAGTAATTCCATCAAGAGGTTCTGGGGACACAAGAAACCTCGAGCTTCGCTCTCGAGATTTCTTGTGTCCCCAGAACCTCTTGATGGAATTACTGCCTTGTAATACACCAGAACCTATCTATTATTCTATTTATCTACAATTCTGGTACAACACAGTAACCCACTGAAAACGAGAGCCGAGTTTAAATAGAGAGGTTTCACTGGCTTCAAAGAGGACTGCATTTTAACATGCTGACATTCCCATTCTTTTCTTTCAGTGGGGTTATAACCAACAGAAAGATTAATTTATGCCTTTAAATACAGGAGCTTTGCAAATGTTGCAAGCAAGTTTAAAAACAAGCAAGTCACTAGTGCTCGTATTCATGGAGCATTCGCACATTCGCAAAGCTCCGGGTGCACATTCTAGCAGTGCACTAGTGTGCACGATCGCAAAGGTCCATTTTGTTTGGCAAAGCTACAATTGGACATACAGGCTGTTATTAGGACATTTTAGGGAGACAAAAACGGAAGGATAGGGACAGCAGGATACCTACATGTGGCCAATATGTAGATAGGGAAAGTGCAAAGCTAAGGGACAGTAAAGAAAAAAAAGTGCACTGTTGCAATAGTTTCTTTTCATTTTGAACAGGAAAAGAAAGAATATATCTCTAAAGGGTCCAAATAAATATACAGTATAACAATTTCCCAAAAAAGGCAATCAGTGGAAATTCCAAAAACCCCATAATGCTACTGGCTTATTCAATTGGAGTCTTATCTTAAAGAAAATAAAACATGGAAAATGAGGGAGGGGGTTAACAAGCCCCTATTACATCCTTGCACATTAAACAAAATGGATATGATCACCATTTTAAATTCCATGGTACAGAAAGGGTGCAATTGGGTCCAAGAGGGAGTGACCGTAACAACATGTTGCTTTGTAGGGAATCCTTTTGGAATCACTGATTAAAAGCAATGCAACCCCAGATCTAAATGAAAAAGTTGAACTAGCCCCTTCCCTGGTCAGTTAAAAATTAATATATATTCTAAGGCACTGTGCTTACAGTATTTGCTGTTCCTAATTATTTTTTGAGCTCTATATAGTGACGTAGTAGTTGACAGCAGATAAGGACCACTAGGCCCACCTAGTTATCCATATTCCTTGCCAGCATCAGCAGCCGCTGACCCTACTTGGTCACTGGCTTTTGCATCTCTTCCCCACATCTAGGGTTTCCTTATGTCTAGCCCATACATGTTTGAATCCCCCCACTGTGTTAGCACCCATTACTTTCTGGGGTAGACTATTCCAAGCATCCATCACACTCTCTGTTAAAAAAACTTCCTCACATTTCCCCTTATACTGTCCCCCTCTCATATTGTGCCCCCTCATCCTCGTACAACTCTTGAACTAAAAGATGTCACCCCATGCACTTTGTTCAAGCCTTTAAGATACATGAAGGTCTCTATCATATCCCCCCATTCCCTCCTCTCTTCAAGTATATAGATATTGAGGTCTTTTAATCTGTCCTCATATGTTTTCTGATGCAAGCCCTGCACCATCTTGGATGCTCTTCTCTGGACCGCCTTTATCCCGTCTATGTCTTTGTGAAAATGCGGCCTCCAGAACTGAACACAGTATTCTAGATGAGGCCTCACCTGTGTTTTGTACAGTGGTATCACTGCCTCCCTTCTTCTGCTAGTGATACCCCTTCTAATGCACCCCAACATCCTACTGGCCCTTGCCATAGCTTTGTTACACTGTTTGGCCACTCTTGGGTCATCTGAGATGATTATCCCTAAATCCCTCTCTTCCCTGGTGACTGTCAACAGTTCCTCCCCCATTCTGTAGCTCTCCACAGGGTTTCTTCACCCAAGGTGCATGATTTTGCACTTTTTTGCATTAAATTTCTACTGCCACACCTTTTACCATTATTCCAGCTTTCCCAGATCCCTCTTCAGTCTTTCAACCCACTCTAAATTGTTTACTCTGTTGCAGATCTTGATATCATCTGCAAATAGGCAAACCTTCCCTTTCAGACCCCCCAGCAATGTCACTGATGATGACAATGAAAAGGGCATGGGGTCAAAATGCTGCAGTTAAAAACAGCGTGGCAACATACCATTCTGTCAATACAGTGGACACATTTACTATACGTCGCTCAGTTAAAACACCGAGATGTAACAGTAGTGCACACAAAACATAAAACATTGCTTTTTGTGGGGGAACTCTGCCCCATGCACCCACAATTACAGGGGCTGTGCCCCCCCGAATCCATTAACCTACCCATATTAAAATAACCTCCTCTAGAGGGGAGGCAACTCCAGGATGGGGAGAAACATGGGCAGGGAGGAATCATGAACTGTTCAACACTTTAAAAAACAAAAAACACTCAGGTAATCTGGGACCAAGACTCAAACCCCAGTCCACAGATGCTCCACTGCCAGCGGCTCTGCCCTCTGAACCACAGCAGCTGCTCAAACGACTGCCATCCAGAAGAGATTTATCCTCTGCATCACTGCCTCCTAGCCAACAGCTATAGGGGTACGTTACCACTCTTTCATCATTTTGTCCATGCAGTATCTTGTACTCTGTAGCTGTTTTACTGCATGCAGTTTTTGCTGCACAGTTTTTCCTGTAGCATTATTTAAAAGACTTTTTGACCTGGTACCATTGAAAAGGATTGGGCCCCAGGACTGATCCGTGAGGCACACCACCAGTCACTCTCTTTTCTTTGGATTTAATCCCATTTACTACCACCCTCTGCTTCCTGCCCCTCAATCAGTTTCTAACCAAGTTTTTCACTTTGTGGACCATTCCCAGTCTCCCTAGCTTGTTCACCAGTTTTCCATGCGGTACGATGTCAAAGAGCTTACTCAATCTGAGGTAAGCAATCAGAGATGCAGCGAATTTAAAGTCCTCTGGTGAAGTGCATGCGAAGTGGCTACTTTGCATTGGCACTTCTCTACGTGGAGTGCCCATAGGAAAGGCTCACTTCGCCTTGTTATTATTACTTCACATTGTCATTCCACCTTAAATGCGAAGTAAGGCAGAGTGACAACAATATTGGTAGCACCCCATCCACACAGTCACCAGAATTAATGTGCATCCTCAAAGTGCTACTGTCTTGTTTCCAGAAAACTCCCTGTGCTGACGAAAGTGAAATGAGAGCATAGCAAGAAATGCAAAGTCTCCCAGAATTAATGGTACAGTCAGTCATGTGCACAGTGGTCAACACAGAGTCACCAGAATTAATGTGCATCCCAAAATGCTATTGTCTTGTGTCCAGAAAATTCCCCAGGGCTGACGAGGTGAAATGAAAGCGTAACAAGATATGCATTCTCCCAGAATTAATGGTGTACTGCAAATGCACAGACAGATTAAGATTGCGCTGCACACTCAAGGAATGCATAGGAAAAGGCACAACAACACCTAACCAGTGCTCACAAGTCATAAATCCAAATCTGGAAATAAATACCCTTTGTCAGTTGGGGGATTAGTGCATGACAGTAACAATCAACTACCAGTAAAGATACCAAAAAGCAGTATGAAAAATTCATGCAGGTGAGGGGGACAGCAGGTTCACACTGCTGCAATTACTCTATGGCACAATAAAAGGTGTCTGATTTAATGGCATGCAGCACACACAGACACTACAAGTAATACATAGCAAATTGAAAACCTTTAGTAATATAACCAAATGTTTTAAACAGACAAATTATACACCGCTGCACCACAACAATTAGCAAAGCAATGTCAAGAATTACTTAAAATACTACTGTGTGTACATTTATTTATTTATTAGCTTTTGATGACCGGGTTAGTGCACTAGGCAAGAAACCTGCCTATGTTCAGGCACGACCCGGGAGAGTTCAGTTACAGTAATGCAGCAGAGATAACAATGACAACATAGAGGTACAAAGGCAAAGATAACTGTCAGGACAATCTTCACAATTAGCATTAACAAAAAAACAGCATAAGAATAACAGTAAGAATACTACAAGTATTAACACACTTATACAAGAAAAATATAACCAAAACAGAGAGACTGCCTTTTTCTCCCAGTTAATGTACCTACACCACAAATACACCACTCCCCCAAAGCACACTTCACAGTACACAGACTGACTGTTCTCAATTAACATTCAAAATCCACACACGATAAACACTCAATGATATGAGCACAGAAGGATTTCCTGCTATCGATGTACTAAATTTTAAGCAAACAAAAATGAATCAAAAAAGCATTTTAAACAGCTTTTAGAGTTTTTGAATCGCAGAGCTCTGAGAGCAAACTGTTTCCAGCTACTACTACACACACACTACCCAGGCCAGAACGAGGCTGAGCAGAACAATCTAGAGCCCATGTGACCTGAAATCCCATGAATCACTGCAGGATTTCATTTGGAGCTCAATTACAAGGCAAAGTGAGGTGAATTACATTGATGTACTTTGCCTTAAAATTGGTGGAGAAGTGGTTTGGGGAAAGCGGAATAATGCAAAGTCATTGGTTTCAATGGACTTCGCATTCCTCATTATGAAGTGAAGTACTCCGCTTCACATTGTGGAATTCTCTGTGGATTCTGCATTATTCCATGAATTACTTCATGGAGCAAATTGGGGCCACATTCGCCCACCACAGTATTGTAACTCACATGCTGTACAGGAAGGAACGTGAATGCCTATGGCTCTACTTCCTCGATGAGCTGTAGCACAAAACTCCCTGACTTAAAAGCTCTTATTAATGAGTACAATGGTGAGGTGGTGAAGCCTGGAGGGATACTATAAAACAGGCTTACAGTACTTTCAAGTAACTAGCAAACAAATTAATGTTGTGATTCGTGACGTGATCATGAATCGTGATTTGTGACTGCATTTGTGACTGTGAAGATGAAGAACATGATTTGTATCATGAATGACTCCTGATGATGGTCCTAACATAAAAACACATATTAATGAGTACAATATTCATGCAGAACTTATTTATTTATTTTTATTTATTTAATTTTTTTGACCGGGTAGGCCCACTGGGCCTCAGAGGTCCCTTTTTCAGGGGCGACCCGGGGGTCAAAAAATAAGATACAGGTAACAGAACAGTACAAGTTGATAGATGACATATTGTGTTACAGTGAAAGATTTCATAGGGTTACAATCAGATAGGTGGTGTGGAAACATACAGTCAGAGAAACCTCCAGATTAGGATATATAAAAAAACATGTTACATGCACAAAACATGAAGATCAAGGGAGAGCAAGAATTATGCACCACACCAGTCCACTACTCTGAAGGGAAGCCAAAGAAGCAACTGTGACTTAAGTTACAGATGGAGATTGGGCTCTAAAGAGATGCAAATGCACAGACAGATTAAGATTGCGCTGTGCACTGAAAAAATGCAGACACAAAGGCACAACACTCAATCAATGCTCACCATCAGAAATTCAAATCTGGAAAACAATACCTTTACCGGTTGGGGCAGGCCACGGGGTGTTGGGTGGGGCAGTGTACTGCAATGCTGCAGTAACAGTCACTAGTACTAGTACCAGTAAAGATACCACAAAGAAGTACAAAAATCACACAGCTGCAGTGGATAGCAGGTTCACATTGCTGAAATTACTATGTGGCACAATAAAAGGTGTCTGATTTCATGAGACGAATCACACACATACTCACACACACTAAGTAATGCATAGCAAATTGAAAACTTCAGTAATATAACCATGTATTTTAAACAAACTAAAATTATGCACTGCTGCACAAAATTCTAAGAATTATTGAGAATATTACTGTGTACCTTAACACAGTTATACAAGAAAATATCACAAAAACAGAAAGCACTGTCTTTTTCTCCAAGTTAATCTACCGACACCACAGACACGCCCCTCCCCCAAAGCACACTTCCACTGTCTCTCAGTACACAGACTGAATGTCGTACATTAACATGCAAAATCCTTACACAAACAATAAACGCTTGATGATATGAGCGCAGGAGGGTTTTCTACAATCGATGAACTAAAGGTTCAGCAAAGAAAATGACTCAAAAAGGCTTTTTTAATAGCTTTTAGAAGGTTTGAATCACAGAGAGCTCTCAGGTCAGACTGTCTTCTACAGCTTCCTACACACACTACCTCAAACTGAGGCTCTGCAGAACAATCTAGAGCCCATGTGACCTGAAATCCCATGAATCACTACAAAAATTTGCCTTTGGAGCTTAAAAACAAGGTGAAGTGAGGCAAAGTACATTGTTTTAAATGTGCTTTGCCTTCAGAATTGGTGGAGTAGTGGTTTGGGAAGGCAGAGTAACGCAAAGTCATAGTTTTCAGTGGACTTCGCATTACCCATCATAACGTGAAGTACTCCACATCACGTTGAGAAGCACTCCGTGAATTTGCTTTCACTTTGCAATTCACTTCGTGGAGCGAATTAAGGCCACTTCATCCATCTCTATAGGGAATGTCCACCGCTTCTCCCTGATCCACCTCCTTCATAACCAAGTCCAAAAGTTCAATCAGATTTGTTTGACGTGACTTTCCTGCTATGAAACCATGCTGCCTTGGATCCTTTTCTTTCATGGTTTCCAAGTGTTCCACAATCCATTCCTTAAGCAGTGCCTCCATAATCTGGACCACTACTGAGGTGAGGCTGTCTGGCCTATAGTGTCCTGCCTCCTCCCTACTACCACTCTTGTTGTGAGGTACAACATCTGCCCACTTCCAGTCCTCTGGAACCACCCCTGTATTGAGCAACTCACTTAACGAGGCCACCAGTGGTGCTGCTAGCGTCATCCATAATTCCTTTAATATTCTTTTAGGTGTGCCCACTGCTCCTCAACCTCATGTTCTGAGTTTCAAGAATTTACCTCTTGAAGCCATTTTTAAAATGACGTTATTTGCATGAAATTTGGATCAGCAAACTGTGATCAAAATGTTGAAACTTAAAGAATTAACTTGTGTATTGCATTTATTTTGCTATACACTACACAGTTTTGCACTGTCACTGTAAATCACATGTATAAATCGTTTTCAGCAACAGATAAGAGTATCCGTAAAAATATACATGAATATGGGCAAAACCTTCAGTTACTAGGCCCTTGATTCCATGTCTGCCTGCTGTGTCTGCACTTTTACTAATATTTGTGTCAGCATGAGATTTCTTTGTCTGGTAAGACTGCTATGCCCAGTTTGTTCTTTTCTTGCTGCTGTGTATTTATAGAGAACCACGTCACTCCTGAGCATTAATTCTTTCATTTAAAAGACTATGTTCACTTCCCCTCAGTCCAGGAACATTTTGTCTATTGAAAGTGACTCATTGAATGCATTTGCTAAGTTTGCTGTCAATGCCTGTTTCATCTCCTTTAGTAATCTTGGTGCAACCTATCTGGCCCTGGTGACGTGTTCATGATGAGATCCTGTTGAACCAGTGGAATGCTTTCCTTAGGTATACAGCTACATTCCATCTCTAATCAGTGGCTATTGGTACCCTTAAATCTGATTTTGCTGGAAATCCCTCCCACTTTACAGTCAGCTAAACCACCGGCCCACCAGCGCAGTGGCAAGGCATCCATCTGTGGTGCTGACATCCTGAGTTTGGGGATTGACTCAAGAGTCAAAGGGTCAGTCTAGGGGAGAAGGATGGAGCATCCTAGGGACTGCTTTCCTTCTCAGGGAGGGGGAGGAGTTCCAGTGCAAGATGGACTCTCTGGCAGAGGCTGGGGATACCATTGCAGCTGGCACCACACATCAGGAGGGTGGGGCAGACATAGGTGTCATCGCAGGTCCCAGCCCCATGGAAAATAGCAATAAAAAATGCCAGCTGCTAATGATGGCCCACTTCTGCTGCCATTCCTGCTCAGACAATGGTCAGCAGGAGGGTCCCACTCCCACAATCCTGCCCTGGGGGGCAAGCCAGGGCTAGAGATGCGTGTTTCCTGGGAGAGGACACCCACCCAGTGGCTTCACCCAGGGAGGTAATCCTGGGGATGGGGGGCAGTGAGCAGAGAAGAGGACCAGAACCCCCCCCCCGTGTAGAGGGGAAGCTGGACAAAAAACATAAAATCAGCTAAACCACCAGACTGGTTCTCCCTAGCCATGCCCTGAAAGCCTAAGAATCATAAACCCCACATCTTCTCTGTGAGATGGCTTAGTGAAATCTGTTGGAGTAGGGCTGGGGACTCTGCAGAATCACCATGGAATCTAACCAGTTGTCATCACTCACTGACAGTCAGATAGCAGCCAGCTGCGGAATTGAGTGGAGGGCTGTGCCAGTCATTTTTGTTTGTGGTAGAACTGGTGACAAGGGTGAGGGGTAGTATGGGGTTGGGGTCTTAAGTAGGTGGGGATGTGACAATTGTTCAGGGTGGTTTGGGTCCACTATACTCCAGGGATACAATATGGGTACTGACAATCGGGGGAAGGGGTGGAACTACTAGACGCCAGGAATATTACAAATAACTACAATATGGATAATCATGAGGTGTGAGAACCACTAGATGCCATTGCTACTGCAAAAAATTACAGCATGGGTGATTGGTGGGTGGAGGAATAACTAGACAACAGGGACATTAAATACAACTGCAGCTTGGGTCATGCAGGGACCACTAGACACCACGAGTATTGAATATAACTACAGTAAAGGTGATAGGCACAGGGGGGACCACTAGGCACCAGAGGTTGAATGATACAGCATCCTAGCATGGGTGATTACAGGGGACCACTAGAGGAATGGGATATTACATATGAGTGTAGCATGGGTGATGGGGTGGTGCAGCCATTGCACACAGTTAAGGGCAGGGTTTTGGCAGCTGTAAATATCACTTTTTTTTCCATTTATATTTTATGAGCCCTGCCTACTGCCAGGCTTCCACCTGGTCACGAACCCTCATGGCTGTGGCTCCCCCACATTAGCCACTCTTCTGGAACCCCTGGGATTGCCCCCCAGAGCAGGGTCATGGCATCTGGCCCTAAGGTTCCACAATGACAGGATAGGGTGGGAGTTGGCCGGGGGCTGAGCCAGGGAAGGGGCTTCATAGAGCAGCAGGTGGGCAGGTTTTCCCCTGTTTGTGGGGGTGGGAATGTTCAATGATGTCAGCATCCATCCCTTTCCCTGTGTTCTTTGTTGGTGCTATCTGCTGTGGAGCCCCTGGTCTCCACCAGGGGTCCCCTGTGCACCAGCGACATCCCACACCCTCCCTCCGGAGAAGGAGAGCAGTCCATGGGAGGCACAATCCAACTTCACCCGGCAGGCCCTCCAATGATCAGGTCCATTCCTAAACCCAGGTCACCGGTGTTGCAAGTGGAAATCCAACTGTTGTGCTGAGTAGCTGGCCCTTGTAAACATCACTTTAATGATGGCTGCTTAATGCTGTCAAAACCTATGACTATACCACTGTGCCCTTTATGCATGATGGATCCCTCATTTACATATGTGCAGCAGTATATTCTGTGCAGTCATGCTGCCAAGTTAGCACAGTGCTCCAGGGGCTCTAAAAATGGCCCCTACCCATCCACTAGCACTACTCATGGTTAGCATGTTGCTGTTCCTGATAGCGCTGCATTGACTATTCGAGTATTGGGGCTCAATATCCTAAAGTTCTATTATTTAACTAATTTGAAAAGGAAAAACATTTAGCAAAAAATATAACAGAATTCCATATCTTGTATAAAGCTTCAGACATTCAAAGGTAAAATCTAAACTCTCTTTAGTGCAAATGGAATACCTTGGCAGATCGTAAATGAATTAGAGCTTTGTATCTTCATACAGTTCATTTTATCTACAGTAGTGCTGAAATGTATTTTTCCTTGAAACATATTCAGATATCCTATAAGCAATAATGCTTTTTCATGGAAGTCTACTTTTGGGTATTTTAGAAGCACCTGCTCATAAAACATGTGGACCTGATACATGTTACTGTTATAGCTTTGGAGATAATGGTTCTTATCTATAATTTTGAATACTGTGCATATGTATACCTCAGTTCACCAGAAGTATTAAACATTCTTCTTTAAAATAATACATTGCAGGTAAATACAGCATTTGCAGTTTTTAAGCAGTTTTAAAAAAATTAGTTACTCAAAGGTCTTTCATTGTCCTGTAGGCAAGAGCCCCATATTCAAAGGAGGGGGGGGGGTCTGCAGTTCATATGGATGCACCACCCAAATAATTGTGCTGCCACAACTGAATACTATATTCAGACATGATACATGATTCCAATGGATCACAAATCCTGTTGGAATATAGCAATCTGGATGTGCATGCAAATGGGGTTGCAGCTGGCACTGTGTGCATATAGGCTATATGGCTGTGCCAGCACATCCTAGATATGTTATGTCCCCAAGGGACATATTCAGCCAGATTATGCAAATGAGTCCATTAGGCATACATAGAGAAAACAGACGCCATGTATGCTCATTATGGGTCCGTTTGCATGTATGCATGGGCCAGAATGTGCCAGGACTGTGCTGCCCCCCCTGCCCGATCCCTGTCACTGTGCAGTCCACCATCTGCCCTGCAAGGCCATCCCCTCCCAGCCCCTATCCCAAAGTGATGCAGATGCCTGCACTGTACTTCCCTGGTAGTCTATTGGGCCCCCCTGCTCCAGACCCAGTTGCAGTTCCCGGTGGAAACACACAACATCCCCTGGTAGTCTAGTGGACCCCCTGTCCCAGCCATGATCCACAAGAGTAGACAAATGGATGCTTACACCTATATCATAGTGAAGAAGACACACACCCCACACTACCTGTGCTGGTGAGTGGCACAGTCCACCATTCCCATCCATAGCCAGACACCAACTGACAGGCACCATGGAGCAGTCATAATATAGAATAATGCTCATTGGTTGCTAGAAACAACCAATGAGTGTTGTCCTGTATTATGACAGCTCCCAAGTGCCTGTCAGTTGGTAGCTGGCCATGGATGGGGGTTGAGGTCTGTGCTGCTGACCAGCACAGGTAGAGTGGGTGAGTGTCATCTTCACTATGGAACGGGGGTAAGACTCCATTTATCTACTGTCAGGGATTGTGGCTGGATTGGGGGGTCCACTGGACTACCAGGGGATGTGGTGGGTTTCCACCACAAACTGCAATTGAGTCTGGGGTGGGAGTCCACTAGACTGCCAGGAATTGTGGTGGGTTTCCATTGGAAACTGGATTTGAGGCTGAGGTGGAGGGGGGTTGACTAGACTACCAGGAACTATGGTGGGTTTCCTCCAGGAACTGCAATTGAGTCTAGGGTGGGGGTCCACTAGACTTCCAGGAAGGTATGGTGCAAGCAACAGCACTGATTTGTGATAAGGGCTGGGGGGGTGTTAGCACTTGACTTCCGGGACTGGCAGGCTGCTGTGCACTTTTGTGCACTTCTTATGCCTGCCTGTGGGTTGCTGGCTGGGTTAGGCCAGCTTTTCAAGGCCTATCTGTGGGCCGTGCAGTTCTGGCCTTTGAGGGATGCATTCTCACTAAATATGCCACAGCGCGGCATATGCAAGGGAACGCCTCCTTCACTTGTGCGCCACACATTATTTTGTGCACCAGCACATTCCCTTGTGGGCAGCACATCTTGCCCCTTTGAATATCACGCTTTGGTGCATTGTTGGAGGTGCGCTACACATCTTCCTTTTCTACCAGGGTGTGCCATGCATCTCCTGTGAATATGAAGATCCAGCTGTTAAAGGGCTGTACCTGTCTTGAGTTAAATGAATGTTACCTCAGCTCTTGTAATGTTTAGTGCCCTGGCATTTAAGGAGCCACTGGCACCTCAAGAAGAAATTTGAGAAACAAAATATTTGGGCACAAAACAGTTTATATTTCTTGTTAGAGCTGTACGTTTCATCCTCATTAATTATTATTGAGGTCATATGCATGACAATTGGATAGCTGTTCCTTAAGAGTTAATTAGCTCCCATTGCGTCTTCCCAACCTGATGTCATAATACTTTGGTTGTTACATCACCATTTTTCCAGTGGCAACATACTGTGATGTCATAACATGGCATTATAATTAGGAAATAAGCTATAGAGGTGGATGAACTTTATGGGATAAAGATCTTGTTCTTGTGTGAATTTCTTAACTATTAAATAATGGAGAGCAGAAATCTATAGAAAATATATGAAATACAAGTTGAATTGTGTTCAGATACTGTATTATGTTTTTCCAAAAATGCCAGCTGCCTTTAATGACTCTGACAGATTCAGAAAAAAGCAGAGGTGTTTTTCACATTGGTTATTAATAATCTATAGTATGAATAAGTGTTTCACAATGTAGTTCTTTTCTTCAGGATTATTAGTAAATAAAGCCACTTAATTCCTTAAAAGTATTCCTCTTTTTTGCTGACACAGAATACAGTGGCAGGATTCTCAAAGTTCTCAAAAGGCGCAGAACCTTTCCTAAGTCCCCAAAACTCCCTCAGCTATGGAAAAAAAGGGGAGTTTGCTCCAAGTGCCTTTCACAAAAACCCACGCAGCTGCAGGAAAAACCACTATGGACTGTGGAAAAAAGTGCAGCTGTGAAAGTCCCACAGGACAAAAAGGTGTGAGATCAATGGAGCACAGCCCCTAAAAGGCTATTCACAGCCAGATTTTTCCTGCAGCTGAGGAAAAAATGTTACACACACTGGAAAGAGGTGTAACTCTCCCTCAGCACACTGTAGTAGTGCCTCAGCAATTGGAATCAATTAAGGTGGAGGTGTACCACAGGTAATAGCATCTCAGACAGTATGGCAGTGGCTGATGTTACAGCACTGAAAGCACACATTACCATGCTATAGCAACAGGCATCAACCACTAGACCCAGTGCAGCCCATGACAGAGCCCCACAAGCAGTAGAGCCTGACCAGCCAGCAGTGAGTGCTACTCCCCCACAGGCTACAGGAAGACTCCAGGGAGAGATGACAAGCAGGGACAGTCAGCCACTGTGATGCCAGAGTTTCACAGGTACCTGCAGTGCTGCTGTGATCCCAGTTGGGGACTGGTTGCTGGTCTCTGTGTGTGCTGTCAGCCTCATATTATAGCAGCACTGTTACAGTCTGCTGCTTCAGCTAGGGGTTCCCTATTGCTGTGCCTTCACAGCCTCCGCAGCTGCAGATTCGTAGCACTTGTGCAAGTTCTGCAGCAGCTAAATTGCTGCACCTGCAGCACATTTTATGGAAATCTGCAGCTGTGCTGGTTTTCTTTAAGAATACAGCACAGTGGCATTTCTGCACTGCAGCAAGCCTTTTTCCCATAACTGCGGGAATTTCGTCTTTCTTTGAGAATCCTGCCCAATATCTTTCTCCAGTCAACAAAACAAAAATGACCAAAACACCTAAAATAAAAAATTAAAAAATTATACATGCAAAAATGATTCAGTATGTCACACTGTTCTAATCCGCTACAGCAAAAGCTAGGCAGTTATTATTTTAAATGTACTGATGACAATGGCAAAACATTTTACACAGTATTTTTTCTCTACTTTGTCTTCTTTTTTCCAAAGGTCCTTGGTTGCTTCGCCTGTCACCATGTTCCTGATATACTTAAGTAGAAAAAGAGTAGCCATATTCCTTATAATTCAGATGACAGCAATAGCAATCTTCTATCTGAAGCAGGACAGCAACACACCCCTGCTTGAGGAGAAGCCACAGAAAGTCCATGTCCTGATTCTTTCCACTTGGAGGTCAGGGTCCTCTATTGTCGGCCAAGTCTTCAGCCAACACCCAGATGTATTCTACTTGATGGAGCCAGGCTGGCATGTGTGGGCGAACATAAAAGAAAGCAATTACAAAGTCTTACAAGCACCCATCCGAGACTTGCTACGGTCCATTTTCCAATGTGATATGTCTGCTTATGACTTTTACTTGCCTGAGAACAAAAATAAATCAAGCTTGTTCATGTGGAAATTTAGCCGAGCTCTGTGTACTCCCCCTGCTTGTGATATGTTTCAACGATCAGACATCACTATTGCTAGTGACTGCAAATTACATTGTGAGCATGGAGAGTTCAGCAAAGTGGAGAAGACCTGCAGGACCTACAGTCATGTTGCCTTGAAAGAAGTCCGGTTGTTCAACTTAAAGTCACTTTATCCACTTCTTACTGACCCAAATCTGAACCTCAGGATAATCCACCTCATTCGGGATCCCAGAGCTGTCTTTAACTCACGGGAGATAGGCTGGGCAAGTCTACATTCAGACACTCAGATCATTTGGAATGCGTTTGAGAATCGCACAAAATTTGATCAATACAAAGTGATAGGAGACATTTGTAGAAGCCAAGCCCAAATTTATAGGAAAGCAGCCAAAGAAGCTCCTGCTTTCCTAAAGGATCATTACCTAATGGTCCGATACGAAGACTTTGCCAGGAATCCTTTGACAAAAGTAAAAGAGATGTACAAATTTAGCAATCTGACTTTGACCCCAAAACTTGTGGACTGGATTAATAAAATAACACATGGAAGTGGGGTGGGGAGTCTAAACCAAGCCTTTGACATAACTTCCCGTAATGCACTGAATGTATCCCAAGCATGGAGGAATAAACTTACTTTCCAAGCTGTAGCAAAAGTACAGGAAGTCTGTAAGGAAATGATGGATGTGGTTGGCTATCGGCTTCTCAAATCTGAGAAGGAACAAAAATCTCTGACATATGATTTACTAGTCCATAATGTTGCTAATTTGGACCAAACGATGCACAATTTTTGGTAACTCCCCCATTTCACAGGGTGTAGAGCTGGAACCATGTGCTTTTGAACCACCTAAATTATTACAATTTGTAACATAACTAAATATCTTGCCTATCTCTGTTTCTGTGTAATTTATGTCCATAAAAATGGGAGAAGACAATGCTTGTGTTTATGTTAGTCAAAGGGTTACTTCTATAAACAGAAAAGTGATAGTTTTTATTTTTCTTAAGACAACAAATGTTGCACCGGGACATAATCAAAAGCCTGCTGCAGGTTCAGCACAACATAAGAAGTGGTGGGTAGGGTTGTCTGACATCAATGCATGGCAATTATCTTGCTCATAAGGTATGATGGACAACAATGGGGTTTATCATTCTACAGTAGACCAGGAAGCCTGGTTACAACCAAACAATTTATGGATGGGAAAATCTCCAATATAAAAAAAAAAGGAAGTTGCACACTCACCATTACAGTAGCATTCCAAACATCTCAAGAAGTCACAGAATCATAGATTCTCAACAGGAACAAAGGTAAAGGAAAACCCAAAGAAATATGTATCACCATCCTGAGAAAATAGGGATGGTCATACAAAATATCAATAATAATTATATGGTGAGTAATGCTTGCTTGATAAATTAACAGTGACAAATATAATTATGCAATGGCAAAAAAAAATTCACGAGTTCTGAATGGTCAGTGTATGTCTAGAGCACTAATGTTCTCTCAGCACAATATCACTATGAGCTATCCTACCACATGTTACCAACAAAGTTCAATGTTTTATACCTAAATTAGAAAACAGTTTCATATAAAAACCTTATTTACTAATATTGTGGGGACTAACATATTTGTCATGATAAAGACATTTCATAGTTAGGCAGAGAACATTTGCTTTGTACTATGGGAACATCTGTTTTATAGTATTTGTTTTGCAGTTTTATATTTTTATGAGGAAGCACACCACATTTGAATGCACTGCATCATGGGCATGCAAATACCTAATGAATAACACACTACATCAATACCAGACAATTGCTTATTTGCATACCCATGATGCAGTGCTTTCACATGGGGAGTGTTTCCTCAAAAAAAAATACAAGAAAAAAAAATTGTGAAACTAATACTATAAAATAGATTTTCCCACAGTATAAAGGAGATGTGACACTTGCTCTCTGCCTAACTATGAAATATTTTTTAGCCTTGTATTTGTGCTCATTTCCCCCCAACCCCTCACTATTAATAAATAAGAGCCATAGCATAATAGCAATAATGCCCTCCAGGGTGTGTGTTATGGTGGAATACTATCACTGTTTAGTTATTGGGTGTACATGGGTTTGTGTCTAATCATCTGAGTTGTGATGTTAATCTTGCAACTTTCTCTCTCTGTTGGACATTATTGTTTAAGGGGTATATATATGCATCTATTTTTTCTAAAGTGTTTTGGAGATGTTTCACTTTACAATATCATGGAGAATGTTAATAACAATGGAGAATTTTATAGTTTTTAGCAAAATTGTTACAGCTGGTATTAGCAGGATTCATTATCTTCTAACACTGCCCTGAAGATTTGGATTACAGGATATTCTATGCTTTATTATTCATGACATTTGTATGAAAACATGCCAGCATTTTATTACATGTGAGGAAAGTGGTCATAGGATGTCATGCAGATTGCCAGCCATTCTCAAAAACATGGTAGACCTCAAAAACCCAGTTAAAGGTTCATGTTTTCTCTCCAGGTTACTGCCTGGTAAACCCAGGTGCAGCCGCAGACCTCACTGACAGGTTACAATTTGGGGGTGGCACTGGTCAACCAGTTATAGGCTCAAACTGTGGTTCCAAAGCATGTGATCTACCCACTAGTGCACATTACCTCCACTTAATTATGCAGTATTTATTATTTAGTCTCAAGTGCAGCTAGTGATAGTAACCCTTCCGTATGTGTCTGTACCTAACTGAATTTTCACTGATCTTATATTAAAAAGGGGCATACAGCATATAACAGGTGAAAATGGTCTCTTCACCAATCATCCATTAAAGAACGGTGTTTTATATAGCAGCTTAAAAACAGTGTTTATCCCAAAGCACTACTATACAGAAGAGGGATTTTGTAGAGAATATTACTGCCATTTGTAGCACATAAGGAGATGCAAGAAGCACAGAGAGACTGCAGAAAGGTTAAACTTAAACATGAAAGTACAGTATTTGAAAAGGGTCAGACATGGATAGAGTTACTAGAGATGTAGCAAATTTAAACTCTGACGGAGAAGTGAACGTGAAGTGGGCACTTCAAATTGTCGCTCCGCTACGTGGAGAGGGAAGTGCAAAGTACTCACTCCATCTTGTCATTACCACTTCGTGTTAAGGTGGAATGGCAACGCGAAGTAAGGCGAAGTCATTGTTTTTAATGGACTTCATGTTCCTCATTATGATTCTAAGTGATCCACTTGGTATTTCAGATTAGGTAGACCCCCCACACATCACAAGGCTTACAGTACTGTATGTCACATGCTCTTTAGGCAGGCAAGAAGGAAGTGAGTCATACAAGCAGACAGTTTCATTTTCTTCTGTGCAGACTGAGAGAGAGGAATGTGGAGTGTGTTGACTGCTGATACTTTGAGGTCTGAGTAAGGAGGAGAGTTAAACTTTGATTGTAACTCAACAGCTTTTTTAAAAGCTAGATTTTTTTGTCTTTTCTGTACTCTTTTTACTTAATTTGTTCTTTCTGTAAATTTTATTTTTCTTACCTTTATAACTTAGTTAGTTGTTTGTCTGTCTGTGTGACTGTGTGTGTGTGTAATGCTTGTGTGACAGTGATTGTTTGGACTGAGGGAGCACAGCAGGAGAGATGGAGCAGGGTGAGGGAATGTCTGGGGGGGCAGCTCAGGGAAAATGTAGTGGTACGCGTCGTACTATGCGCATGTGTGGGGGGCATGGACACCCATTCCTGTTGGACCACTCAAAACTTGTGAGTGTCCAACATCTGGAAGCAGGACCACCACCTTCTCCTGACACTGAGGCAGTTCAATCACCCCCACCACCACCACCACTATCACCAAGTACAGCACAAGGTCCTCTGGAGCAGGCTGTGCCTGTTCCCCCAGGCCCAGGTGTGGATCCCATCTGTGTTCAGCAGTGTGACCAGCCGGCTGCCAATTCATCTGGCCCTCCTCTGCCTGTGCTTGGTCCTCCCTTTACCTCCATTGTTTGGCAGTTTTTGACTGTGTTGGGGGACAGCAGTGTGGTCAAGTGTTGCCTATGTGAGGCGGAGGTACGCCGTGGCCCCTGGGAGAGTCACCTGGGGACTGGGGGCCATGCACCCATATGCTTAATCACCACCAGTTGGAGTGGCAGGCTGCCACAGAATGGACCATGTCTGCACCTGCCGGCCATTCTGTGGCAGAGGGTGCAGCTGTGCATAGTGACATCCCTAAGAAGAGGAGGGCCACAGCAGCACCTGTTGCTCCACCAGCACCCCCAACCCCCACCACCACAACCAGCAGGTCAACCTTTAGAATGTGTGGACCCCAGAGAACTGCGTAACACAGGCTGACTTAGTAGTTCTCTGGAGTGCTGTTGAGGAGAACAGAGAGAGGATGAATGCTGTGGAGCAGTGACTGGATCACATACAGGGACATCAGTTGCAAATTATCTCCATGCTGGAACTGCTGCTGGATTACTATGGGATCCCACATTAGTTTTGTTTCCTCACACCAGGTGCCCCCATACCTTCCTTGCTGTGTCATAAAATGTATTCCTCCACCATCCCTGACCCTTGTATGTAATTATACCCTTTTTTGTTGTCTTCCATATGCGTGACACTTTGTATTCTGTTCCCCCTTCCTTCTGTTAAGTGCCTGTGTGTGTGTGTGTGCACTGTTTTGGTGCCTCATTTTTCTGCATCCACAAAAGGCATCTGTCTTGTGTCCAGAAAATAATTGACAAGTGGTAACAAATTGAAATGAGAGTGTTTCAGCACATACAAAGTCCCCCAGAATTAATGGCACACTCACAGTCATGCATGCAGTGGTCCCATAGGGTCCCCATATTTTTTATGTCGGCCCAAAATGCATCCTCCTTGTGTGCAGAGAATTGACAAGTGGTAACACAGTGAAATGAGAGTGCTTCACCGCATACAAAGTCCCTCAGAAATAATGGCACACTCAGTCATGTGCACAGTGATGGCACAAAGTCCCATATTTTTTCTGTTGGCCCAAAATGCATCCTCCTTGTGCGCAGAAAATTGACAAGTGGTAACACAGTGAAATGAGAGTGTTTCAGCACATACAAAGTCCCCCAGAATTAATGGCGCACTCAGTCATACATGTGTTCCTCCTTTTTGCTGACACAGAATACAGTGGACAGGATTCTCAAAGTTCTCAGAAGGCACAAAACCTTCCCTAAGTCCCCAAAACTCCTTCTGCTATGAAAAAAAGGGGAGTTTGCTCCAAGTGCTATTCACAAAAACCCACGCAGCTGCAGGAAAAACAACTATGGACTGTGGAAAAAAGTGCAGCTGTGGAAGTCCCACAGGACAAACAGGTGTGAGATCAGTGGAGCACAGCCCGTAAAAGGCTATTTACAGTCAGGTTTTTCCCGCAGCTGAGGAAAAAATGTTACACACAGTGGAAATAAGCGTAACTCTCCCTCAGCACACTGCAGTAGTACCTCAGCAATTGTAATCAATTAAGGTGGAGGCGTACCACAGGTAATGGCATCTCAGACAGTATAGCAGTGGCTGATGTTACAGCACTGAAAGCACACATTGCCGTGCTATGGCAACAGGCATCAACCACTAGACCCAGTGCAGCCCATGACAGAGCCCCACAAGCAGTAAAGCCTGACCAGCCAGCAGTGAGTGCTACACCCCCAGGCTACAGGAAGACCCCAGGGAGGGATGACAAGCAGGGACAGTCAGCCACTGTGGTACCAGGAGTTCACAGGTACCTGCAGTGCTGCTGTGATCCCAGTTGGGGACTGGTTGCTGGTCTCTGTGTTGCTGTCAGCCTCATATTATAGCAGCACTGTTACAGTCTGCTGCTTCAGCTAGGGGTTCCCTATTGCTGTGCCTTCACAGCCTCCACAGCTGCAGATTCATAGCACTTGTGCAAGTCCTGCAGCAGCTAAATTGCTGCACCTGCAGCACATTTTACAGAAATCCGCAGCTGCACTGGTTTTCTTTGAGAATACAGTATAGCGCAGCTGCATTTCCGCACTGCAGCAAGCCTTTTTCCTGTAGCTGCAGGAATTTTGGCTTTCTTTGAGAATCCTGCCCAGTATCTTTCTCCAGTCAGCAAAATAAAAATAACAAAAACACTTAAAATAACAAAAAAAAACATTATCCGTACAAAAATTTGTTTTAGTATGTCAAACTGTTCTAATTTGCTACAGCAAAAGCAAGAGTTATTATTTTCAATGCACTGATGACAATGACAAGACTCCTTACACAGTATGTTTTCTCTTTGTCTTCTTTTTTCCATAGATTCTTGGTTGCTTTGCCTGTCACCATGTTCCAGATATACTCAAGTAGAAATATATCAGCAATATTCCTTATAATTCAGATGACAGCATTAGCAATCTTCTATCTGAAGCAGAACAGCAACACACCCCTGCCTGAGGAGAAGCCACAGAAAGTCCATCTCCTGATTCTTTCCACTTGGAGGTCAGGGTCCTCTATTGTCAGCCAAGTCTTCAGCCAACACCCAGATGTATTCTACTTGATGGAGCCAGGCTGGCATGTGTGGGTGGGCATGAAAGAAAGCAATTATAAAGTCTTACAAGCACCCATCCGAGACTTGCTACGGTCCATTTTCCAATGTGATATGTCTGCTTATGACTTTTACTTGCCTGAGAACAGGAAATTTAGCCAAGCCCTTTGTACTCCCCCTGCTTGTGATATGTTTCAGCGATCAGACATCACTTTTGCTAGTGACTGCAAATTACATTGTAAGTGTGGAGAGTTCATCAAGGTGGAGAAGACCTGCAGGACCTACAGTCATATTGCCTTGATAGAAGTCCAGTTGTTCAACTTAAAGTCACTTTATCCACTTCTTACTGACCCAAATCTGAACCTCAGGATAATCCACCTCATTCATGATCCCAGAGCTGTCTTTAACTCACTGGAGATAGGCTGGGCAAGTCTATATTCAGACACTCGGATCATTTGGAATGCATATGACAATAGCACAAAATTTGATCAATACAAAGTGATAGGAGACATTTGTAGAAGCCAAGATCAGATTTATAGAAAAGCAGCCAAAGAGAAGCTCCTGCTTTCCTAAAGGATCATTACCTAATGGTCCGATATGAAGACTCGGTCAGGGACCCATTGACAAAAGTAAAAGAGATGTACAAATTTAGCAATCTGAGTTTGACCCCAAAACTTGTGGACTGGATTAATAAAATAACACATGGAAGTGGGGTGGGGAGTCTAAACCAAGCCTTTGACATAACTTCCCGTAATGCACTGAATGTATCCCAAGCATGGAGGAATAAACTTACTTTCCAAGCTGTAGCAAAAGTACAGGAAGTCTGTAAAGAAATGATGGATGTGGTTGGCTATCGGCTTCTCAAATCTGAGAAGGAACAAAAATCTCTGACATATGATTTACTAGTCCATAATGTTGCTAATTTGGACCAAACGAAGCACAATTTTTGGTAACTCACCCATTTCACAGGGTGTAGAGCTGGAACGATGTGCTTTTGAACCACCTAAATTATTGGAATTTGTAACATAACTAAATATCTTACCTATCTCTGTTTCTGTGTAATTTATGTTCATAAAAATGGGAGAAGGCAATGCTTGTGCTTGTGTTAGTCAAAAGGTTACTTCTATGAACAGAAAAGTGATAGTTTTCATTTATTTTATTTATTGAAAATGTTTCACTAGGACAGGCACACTGAGCAAAAAGATGCTTGTCTCATGGTGCAACCTGGGGGGGTACAAGAGAGGAGGGTATACATACAACAATCAATAGGTTGAACTTGGAATTGAGCAATACAAGCAATTGTTACATAGTTAAGTGTGGTTAATTACAACTTGTTACATGAGGAGACTGTACATACATGTGCCACAAGGAGGGCGGCATAGCATATTTGATTACACATTTAGAACTATACGTGATTACATAAGTGCCTAAATTAAAGATTGAAATTGAAGTATGAAGCACCAAGTTTACAGATAGAAATGATGGTTGGGACCAGGGAGAGGTGATAGTCTGGATAGTAAACACTCGGAAAGATGAGGGGGTAGACTTAGGGAAGACGTTGGCAGGAATAAGAAGGGAGATAGCAGAAGTGTCATGAGAGGGTAAGTGCATGGGTTGTTTAGGGCAATGTATAAGCCAGTCATTTGGTCGAAGGCTGAGCCACTGGTCAGGCACATAAAGGAGGAGGGGGTTGGGAGGAGAATCAGTCAGGGGGGGAGGTCAGGGGCAGGTAGAATTAGGTGCGAGGAAGTTAGTGAGGGCAGAGGATAGAGAGTGTTTGGTGGAAGAATGGCAGATTTGGGCTGGCAGGCCATTCCAGAGCTTAGGGAGGAGGTAAGAAAAAGCTGACTGGCCTGTGGAGGTCCTTCAGTGATTTTTCTTCAGACAAGAAATGTTGCACTGGGGTGTAATCAAAAGCCTGTTGCAGGTTCAGCACAACACAAGAAGTGGTGGGTAGGGTTGTCTGACATCAATGCAAGACATTTATCTTGCTCATAATGTATGATGGACAACAGTGGGGTTTTCATTCTATAGTAGACTAGGAAGCCTGGTTACAACTAAATGATTTATAGATGGGAAAACCTCCAATATAAAAAAAGAAAGTTGCACACTTGCCATTACAGTAGCATTCCTAACATCTCAAGAAGTCACAGAATCATAGATTCTCAACAGGAACAAAGGTAAAGGAAAACCCAGAGAAATATGTCCCACCATCCTGAGAAAGTAGGGATGGTTAGACAACATATCATTAATAGTTATATGGTGAGTAATTCTTGAATAATAAATTGACAGTGAGATAAATATAATTATACGATGGCAAAAAAAAATATCCCTGAGTTCTGAACAACCAGTGTTTATCTGGAACACTAAAGTTTTCTCAGCATAATATCACTACATGCTATCCTACTACATATTACTAACAGAGTTTGATATTTTACAGTTAAATTAGAAAACACTTAGATTGAAATAAAAACCTTATTTACTAAAATTATGGGGACTAACATATTTGTCATGATAAAAACATTTCATAGTTAGGCAGAGAACAAACGTCAAAACATCTCCTTTGTTCTTTGGGGAAATCTGTTTTATAGTATTTGTTTCACAGTTTTATATTTTTATGAGGAAACACACCACATGTGAATGCACTGCATCATTGGCATGCAAATACCTAATGCATAATACACTACATTAATACCAGACAATTGCTTATTTGCATATCATGATGCAGTGCTTTCACATGTGGAGTGTTTCCTCAAAAACAAAAACAAAAAAAAAACTGTTAAACCAATACTATAAAATAGATGTTCCCACTATATAAAGGAGATGTGACACTTGATCTCTGCCAAACTATAAAATATTTTAGCCATGTATTTGTGCTCATTTTCCCCCACCACCACACTATTAATGAATAAGAGCCATTGCATAATAGCAATAATGCCCCCCAGGGTGTGTGTTATGGAGGGATGATAGTATTGTTTAGTTATTAGGTGCATATGGGTTTGTGTTTAATCATCTGAGGTGTGATGTTATTCTTGAAACTCTCTTTCTTGCTCTGTTGGGCATTATTGCTTAAGGGTATATATGTGTCTCTTTTTCTGAAGTGCTTAGGAGATTTTTCATTTTACAGTGTCATGGAGGATGTTAATAACAATGGAGAATTTTATAGTTTTTAGCAAAATTGTTATAGCTGGCATTAGCAGGATTCATTACCTTCTAACACTGCCCTGAAGGTTTGGATCACAGGATAGTCTTGACATTTGTCTGAAAACATGCCAGCATCTTTATTACATGTGAGGAAAGTGGTCATAAGATGTCATGCAAATTGCCAATCATTCTCGAAAACATGTCAGACCTCTAAAACCCAGTTAAAGGTTCACGTTCTCTCTTCAGGTTACTTGTCTGGTAAACCCAGGTGCAGTCACTGACAGGTTAGAATTTGGGGGTGGCACTGGTCAACCAGGTATAGGCTCAATCTGTGGTTCCCAAGGCTGTGATGTACCCACTAGTGCACACTACCCCCACTTAATTATGCAGTATTTACTATTTAGTCTCAAGTGCAGCTAGTGATAGTAACCCTTCCGTATGTGTCTGTACCTAACTGAATTTTCACTGATCTTATATTAAAAAGGGGCATACAGCATATAACAGGTGAAAATTAGCTCTTCACTAATGATCCATTAAAGAACAATGTTTTATATAGCAGCTTAAATACAGTGTTTATCCCAAAGCGCTACAATTCAGAAGAGGGAGTTTGTAAAGAACGTTGTTGCCATTTGTAGTATGTAAGGAGATGCAAGCAGCACAGAGAGACTGCAGAAAGGTTAAACTTAAACATGGAAGTATTTGAAAAGGGTCAGACATGGATAGAGTTACTAGAGGTGCAGCAAATTTAAATTCTGCCGGAGAAGTGATCATGAAGTGGGCACTTCGCGTTGTCACTCCGCTACGTGGAGTGGGCAATGCAAAGTGCTCACTCCGCCTTGTCATTACCACTTCACGTTAAGGTGGAATGGCAATGCAAAATAAGGCAAAGTCATTATTTTTAATGGACTTTGCATTTCTCATTATAATTCTAAGTCTATAGTTCTTAGACTTTGTCACAGTGAGCCTCCCCAAATCCATGGAAAAGATTTTGAGCCTCCCCTAAAAGCTGAAATAATCTTGGGCCTCTCCAAAGAAAAATAACATACTGTTCTTTGCACAGTACACCATGAATATATTGAAACCCCGTTGAGTAATTGGCTCACATTCAGTTCTTTGTCTTCTACTGATGTGAAACCTTTGAAAAAGAGCTCCTGTGCTCAAAGGTGTTATCTGAATAACAAATAAAATAAAGAAATATTGTTATTCAGCTTATTACTTTGAACTTTGCTGCTTACTGCTACTGCTCTTAGCACTTCTATGCTCAACCCTTGTATTTGGACTGTTCTGCCATCAGGCTACAAATTGATCAATTGCCACCACTCATTGGTTTATTGTTCGTATTTGTTTGCACTATTGTTCATTGTGTATTTCTTGATTGTTTTGCAGTTACCTTTTGAAATGTATTCACTCCCTACCCTTCCCTGGGTACACCTGAGATGAGCCTTGGCTCATTCACCTTCCCTTGTGACCTATTAGTAAATAAATACATTAAATTCACATACTATTATTATCCTCTTTCAGTTTGCTTCATCTCGTCACACAAAATATATAAAACTCAAAATTTAAATACAGTACTTTTTCAGACTTGCTTGAGCCTCACCTGGAACAGGTTGGGGCCTCCCCAGGGAGGCTGGCCTCGCCATTTGAGAACCCCTGTTCTAAGTGATCCACATGGTGTTTCAGATTAGACATTCCCCCCACAGATCACATGATTTACAGTACTGTAAGTCACATGCTCTTTAACCAGGCAGGAAGGAAGTGAGTCATACAAGCAGACAGTTTCACTTTCTTCTGTGCAGATTGACAGAGAGTAGTGTGGAGAGAGAGGAGTGTGTTGACTGCTGATAACTTTGAGATCTGAGTGAGGAGGAGAGTTAAACTATGATTGTAACCCAACAGTTTTTTTAAAAGCTACATTTTTTTGTCTTTTCTGTACTCTTTTTTACTTAATTTGTTATTTCTGTAAATTTTATTTTTCTTACCTTTATAACTTAGTTAGTTGTTTGTCTGTGTGACTGTGTGTTGTACTTGTGTGACAGTGATTGTTTGGACTGAGGGAGCGCAGTAGGAGAGATGGAGCAGGGTGAGGGAATGTCTGGGGTTGGGGCAGCTCTGGCAGAGCGTGGTAGTACGCGTTGTACTGTGCGCATGCATGGGGGGCATGGGCACCCACTCCTGTTGGACCACTCTAAACTTGTGAGTGTCCAACACCTGGAAGCAGGACCAGCACCACCTCCTGACTCTGAGGCAGTTCAATCACCACCACCACCATCACTAAGTCCAGCACTAGGTCCTCTGGAGCAGGATGTGTCTGTTCCCCCAGGCCCAAGTGTGGATCCCATCTGTGTTCAGCAGTGTGACCAGCTGGCTGCCAGTTCATCTGGCCCTCCCCTGCCTGTGCCTGGTCCTCCCTGCACCGCCATTGTTTGGCAGTTTTTTGACTGTGTTGGGGAGGACAGCAGTGTGGTCAAGTGTCGCCTATGTGAGGCGGAGGTATGCTGTGGCCCCTGGGGGAGTCACCTCGGGACTGGGAGCCAGTGCACCCAGTGCTTAATCACCACCAGTTGTAGTGGCAGGCTGCCACAGAACAAACCACATCTGCACCTGCTGGCCATTCCATGGCAGAGGGTGCAGCTGTGCATAGTGACATCCCCAAGAAGAGGAGAGCCTCAGCAGCACCTGTTACTCCACCAGCACCCCCACTCCCCCCCACCACCAGCAGATCAGCCTTTAGAATGTGTGGACCCCAGAGAAGTGTGTGTAATGCAGGCTGACTTGGCAGTTCTCTGTAGTGCTGTTGAGGAGAATAGAGAGAGGATAAAGTGCTGTGGAGCAGCGGCTGGATCACATAGAGGGACATCAGCTGCAAATGATGTTCCTGCTGGAACTGCTGCTGGATCACCAAGGGATCCCACATTAGTTTTGTTTCGTCACACCAGGTGCTCCCCCACACCTTCCTTGCTGTGTCACAAAATGTATTCCTCCACCATCACTGACCCTTGTATGTAATAATGTCATCTTTTTGTTGTCTTCGGTATGCGTGACACTTTGTATTCTGGGCCCCCTTCCTTCTGTTAAGTGTCTGTGTATGTGCGCACTGTTTTGGTGCCTCATTTTTCTACATCCGCAAAAGGCATATGTTTTGTGTCCAGAAAATTGTCAAGTGGTAACAACTTGAAATGTTTGTGTTACAGCACATACAAAGTCCCCCAGAATTAATGGCACACTCAGTCATGCGCACAGTGGTCACACAGTCCCCATATTTTTTCTGCATGCCCAAAATACATTTGTCTTGTGTGCAGAAAATTGACAAGTGGTAACACAGTGAAATGAGAGTGTTTTAGCACATACAAAGTCCCCCAGAATTAATGGCGCACTCAGTCATTCACGCAATGGTCCCACAGAGTCCCCATATTTTTTCTGTTGGCCCAAAATGCATCCTCCTTGTGTGCAGAAAATTGATAAGTGGTAACACAGTGAAATGAGAGTGTTTCAGCACATACAAATTACCCCAGAATTAATGGCGCACTCAGTCATGCACACAATGATGGCACAGAGCCCCAGATTTTTTCTGTCAGCCCAAATTGCATCCTCCTTGTGTGCAGAAAATTGACCAGTGGTAACACAGTGAAATGAGAGTGTTTCAGCACATACAAAGTCCTCCCCCAGAATTAATGGTGCACTCAGTCATGTGCGCAGTGGTCACACAGAGTACCCATATTTTTTCTGCATCCCCAAAATGCATCCTCCTTGTGTGCAGAAAATTGACAAGTGGTAACACAGTTAAATGAGACTGTTTCAGCACATACAAAGTCCCCCAGAATTAATGGCACACTCAGTCATGCGCGCAGTGGTGGCACAGAGTCCCAGATTTTTTCTGTTGGCCCAAAATGCATCCTCCTTGTGTGCAGAAAACTGACAAGTGGTAACACAGTGAAATGAGAGTGTTTCAGCACATACCCCAGTATAAAATAATGACTGTGAATAGCGTGTTGCTTGTCCAATGTGTTCTGCAAGATGATTCGAGCAAATGCAGTGTGATCATCTCAACTGGATTGAAGGGTGCCCTTTGGCTGTACACTAATAGTTGCCTTGATGAGTGTATATATATATATATATAGTGTGTGTTTTGTAGGTGAGGAGGGGGGTTGACATGGACATGTACTCAGGGTATTATTCTGCATCACAGGTCACACAGAAACTGTTGGTGTGGACATTCCAGAGCTCAATGAGAATTTTTTTGCACTGCAATTGGAAATGGATAACTCTCAAGCACATGAAGGTCATTTTTTTTTTTAAGGGGGTTGGGGGAATCATATTTGCAGGTTTGTCTCTAATAGTTTCTTATTTTGTTACTTCTTCACAGATTTCATCAGCATCCTTCTGGAGTCCGGTTAGGATGGTCATGTAATGAAATGACTTCTGCATGTTGCATATGCCCAAACTGGGGGGGAGATGCCTGATGTTGAAGAACTTTTTTTGATAAGACCACTTTGATAGAACAACAGAGTATCTGGAAGTGTCCTAAAAAAAGAAATGAATGACTTCTTACAACTTAATTGTTATGTGTCCCTCCCTGGTTCTCAAATCTCAATCTAAAGTTAAGTTACATTTCAAACCCACATCCTGTCAACTAACACAACGTGTGTGCAATATTTGCTGCAGTTTTTCCAAAACAATGAAATGGATGAAATAAAATCTTCACACTTACCAGAATGGATATCACATTGATATTGCATCACTTCCTCTCTGTACGGTACAGCTACAGTACCATTCCCAGCAAGTTTTAGCGATGGAGCCTTTTTTTGTTACCCTGTAAAAGAAACAAAAGAAGTGTACCATATGTGTTTTATCATTGCAGCTCTGAAAAGCTACAGAAAACAAAACATACAACTACAGGAA
Source organism: Neoceratodus forsteri (assembly GCA_016271365.2). Taxonomy (NCBI): domain Eukaryota; kingdom Metazoa; phylum Chordata; order Ceratodontiformes; family Ceratodontidae; genus Neoceratodus; species Neoceratodus forsteri. Next base: position 1,134,103,239 of record CM028130.1, read on the forward strand.
GTGAAGCAGCATAACAAACATGAGTACACATACTCACTTTATTGTTTAAATATTAAGAAGCTTTGTGTCTGTGGCTGATGGATGTGGTGGTCTGGACAGACTCAGGCTCAGTGGTGGCAATGTCTAACATCAGTCCCAGTGGTGGTGGTGGTAAGGGGGGGAAGACAGACTCAGGCTCAGTGGTGGCAGTGGCTAACATCTGTCCCAGTAGTGGTGGTGGTGGTGGTGGTGGTCCGGGGGGCAGATAGACTCAAGGTGACAGTGGCTAACATCATTCCCAGTGATGGTGGTTCAGGGGGCAGACAGACTTATGGTGGCAGTGGCTAACATCAGTCCCGGTGCTGGTGGTGTTCCGGGGGGCAGCCAGACTCAGGATCAGTGGTGGCAGTGGCTAACATCTGTCCCGGTGGTGGTGGTGGTGGTTCAGGGGGCAGACAGACTCATGGTGGCAGTGGCTAACATCAGTCCCAGTGGTGGTGGTGGCAGTCTGGGGGGGCAGACAGACTCATGGTGGCAGTGACTAACATCAGTCCCGGTGGTGGTGGTGGTGGTGGTGGTCCAGGGGCAGACAGACTCACTGTGGCAGTGGCTAACATCAGTCCCAATGGTGGTGGTCCAGGGGGCACACTGCTTTTTAAAACTTCAGTTAAAATCTGCCAAAATTAACCACATCATCATCCTCATAAAGAAAGCTGCCCTCACAGTCATCGATGTCTGAAGTCTGACCACTGGGAAATTTTTACTCTATTGTGTCATCATCTACATCAGTGGCAGGCTGTTTCAGGCAGCCACTGCCAGTGCCACCAGGATGCTCCATTTCCACATTAGCAAGACCACCATGACTAGGCCGGAGTATGAACACCGAGGCCGCAGTCTGTGCTGGTATGTGCCTCTCATTCATTTTAATGAATGTTAGCAAACTAACATTTGCAGGAGACAGGTTTGTCCACCAGTCTCTGACTATTGCACCTGCTGAGCTGAATACCCTCTCAACACTTACACTGGAGGGTGGGCATGTGAGGTACTTCAATGCCACTGCAGTCAGCTCTGGCCATTCACTGACCTTTCCTCTCCAGTACAAAAGAGGATCTTCAGTTATTGTCAGATACCTGTTTTCCGACAAATATGACTCAACCATTCTCTGTGCTGGACTAAGTCGAGTTGTTGATGCATCATCCTGTTCTCCCGAATCATTTATTTCACAAAAACCCACTTGGGACAAAGCCTCCTTAAGTGGGTTGGTGACAGCCACTTTGGATGACAGACTACCTGGAACTGCAGTCCCCTTCCCCTTGCAAGATATGCTTGATGGTCCTCCAGGTACACTTTCAGCCTGATTGTGCTGCTGAGGTTTGCTGACCTTGGCATGTGACTTCTGGTCAAATACTCTCAGCATGTGTGGCAGCAATATACTGCTACCACCATCTCCGGCAACATCAAGGCTATGCTGTACATTCACCAATGCCTGCCTCAGCACCTGCAGCAATGGAATTGATTGGCTAATGGAGGCAGATTCACCACTCACTGCCTGGTGTGGCATATTCAAAAGGCCACAAAATTGTTATCACAGAGTCCATGAGGTGCCACTGTTCAGTCGTCATAGACATGGAGGCCCCCAGAAGTGTCATGGCTAGTGTACATAGCAAGATATTCTGAGATAGCATTGTATTATTCATACAACCTCTCTGCCATGTATAAAGTGGAGTTCCATTGGGTGACAACTTCCAGCTTAAAGCGGTGCTGAGGCAGGCTGTTTTGTGTCTGCAACTGCTGCAGTTGGTCACGGGCCTTTCCAGATCTTGAAAAGTGAGAGCAGATACGTCCTGCAACAGTCAGCATTTCCTTTATATCAGGGTGCTGCAGAAACTTCTACACCACAAGATTTAAACAGTGGGCCTTACATGGAACATGAAAAAAACACAATTTGTGATGAATTTCACTGCATTTGACCCATTGTCATTTGCTATGAACCCAACTCTCAGGGACAGAGGATTTAGCCATCTGTCAATTTCAGTCAGTACCACATCCAGCATGTTCTCACTAGTGTGTGAACAGGTCACATTGCACATAGCAATCATTTTATGCTGTTGAATTCCTGGAAGATTGCTACTGTGACAATCCACCTTACTGCACTGATTATTCACACTACCAACATCACAAACAACCCCCGGCTTCTGTGCCTAGTGTGCAGTTATACACAAATATGAACTCCCCGCTGTTTTGCCACTTGTCCACATATCCATACTTAAATGGATGAATGGAGAGGAGTAATGCTGAAGGGCATGTCTTACTGAGTCGGACACAGTGCGGAACAACTCAGAGACATCACGGATAGAAAAGTATGTCCTGGATGGGAATTTACATTTTGGACAGACACGTGCAGCAAACCACCGGAACCCAGAATTCTCCACAAAGGAGAAGGGCAAAAGATCAATTGCCAGCATTCCCGCTACAGCAGTATTAAGTTCTTGTGACACTGTATGATTGGGTGGGTACTTCAGCTTATGTGCAAAAACACTCTGTAACATGGGCTGACTTAAACATTTTACATGGGGTGTGTTAATCACAAATGGTTGTGCTCTGTGATGAATGGCATTGTCAGGGGGTGGAGTGTGGACATTTTATGAAGACGGTTGCACAGGTGATGATGACAAACCCAGAAATGCTGTTATTTTGCTAGATTTGCCAACCAGTGTTGATGTACCACTTGCACTAGACACACTGCATTCACCACCACCACCACCACCAAAACTGCTACTCTCACCAGCACTGGATAACATTTCAAAGTTATTATGGTCCTCCACCTCATCATGCTTGTAGTAATCCTCTGCTCTTATTACCGCACTACTGCACACACTTAATTTCCTACTGGGCTTAACAGTCATGGAAAGGGATAACATGGTGGCTGTGGATGCAAGTAGTGCAGGTGAATGCCCCCACTGTGGTATTAGCTGCCAGCTTGGGCTGGGTCCACAGTGCCAAATGCCTATTCTGAAGATGTGTATGCTGTTCTCCTGTGATGGCTACCCTTTTTTCATCAACTCGCATGCACATGGCAAACTTGGCAGATTACAACTGAATCATCATTTGCATCTTAAACAAAAAAATCCCAAACATGGGATTGTGATGCTCTGCTTTTAACATCTCCATGATGTGGCTTATTTAAGTCCATTATTTTAAACACTGAAGTGGGGGGGAGGGCACGTGATGTTTCGGGCACTGCACACCTGGACTTCAGTTGACCACCATGATTTCCTATCATATTGATTACTGGGTTGTCATCATCATCAACTAATACTGGCAGATCACAAGTTTTTACAGGGCAGGGATTCCTGCAAACAGACACAGACACAGCCACTTTGAATTTCTTTTTCTCTGGTTCCCAACTGGGGTCAATTACATCACATTCATATTCATCAACATCACACATATCCACATCTTCTATTTGAATGCTAACATGTGGACTGCATGTTGCAACAACAGCGACATCATCATCATCACATTCATCATCATCATCTACACCACCATCACCTAATATTTTTTCACCACACTGTGAATCACTGCATGGAAAATGCGTGACAGTAAGTGCCACGGTGGATGGAATATCACATTGTATACTACCATTGACATGATTATCAGAATCCTCAGGTTCAGTTACTGGGATGTTACTGGGAAGTATGACATCATCTACGCTGCCACTCACTAGCACTGCTTCACACTCAATATGTTTGGATACGGTACACTGGTTGGAATTAGAATTAATGCAACAATACTAATACTACCTCCACCACCACCACTAACACCAGTAACACTAACACCACCAGCTGGGAAAACATCATCTCCTCCAACTATGAGTGAAGCTACTGACTGGGCTGTAAAAAACATTGCAGGAGAAAAACCTTTCTTCACATCAGCAATGCACTTCTGCATCTGCGTACTACTACCAAGCTCACAGACCATCTTACTGCCAACATTGCCATTGCGAGAAACAGCTTTGCTTGCATGTCTCTTTGCAGACATTTTGGGGGATCAATCACAATATTATAACCAAATTCAGATTTTGATACGTTCACTCTCTGATTGGAGGGATGCTGTATGTGAAGCCAAATAAACAACTGTGGCTTCAGCAACAGATAAGAGACTACTCTGAGACTGTCACAGAATTAAAACGACTTCAGTCAGTTACCAGTAGTGCTGATGAGGTCACAAAAACAATCCAATCTGGTAAAAAATACCTTTTGAACATGAAGGTGGGGGGACCACTGAATGCAGACAGAGCAGATTTTTACGGCACTACAAGCAGCAAAACTAAGAACAGATACCACGATCGCAGTACAAAAACAGGCAGCTGCAGTGGACAGCAGATTCACACTGCTGTGCCTGCAATTACTCTAGTCTGTGGCACAATAAAAGGTGTATTATTTGATGCAAGCAACACTGCACACATACTCACACACAGAACAGTCTGTGTACAATACTGAATGAGGAATGCATAGCAAATGCAAAAGTTCAGTACTATGCTACGTTACATATTGTAAATTTGTAATGTAAAAACCTGAACTTATGAACTGTTGCACCACATCCACACAACAAACAGCAAGAAAATGTCTACTATTACTGACAATATTACTGTATGTACATTAACAGTCAGTTATATAACAAAAATTTAACCAAAAAACAAAGAAACCACTATTTCACCAACTTAAATCTACCTACACCACAGATATGCCCCTCCCCCAAAGTACACTTTCGCTGTCTTTCACCACACAGACTCAATGTTGTAAATTAGCATTCAGAATCCACACAAAAATGCTAGATGATATCAGCACAGGAGGGTTTCCTACAGTCGATGAACTAAATACCCTGGATACCCTGTACCATAGAGCTCTAAGGTTCATCACTGACCTTCCTTTCAGTACCCACCACTGTTCTCTCTATGCTGCAGTTGGCTGGACATCCCTACATCACAGAAGGAACAAAAATGCTGCTCTTTGGATATACAAAGCTCTGACAAATAAACTACCATCCTACATTTCTGATTGCTTCTCTCTTGTTACTCCAAGGCCATATGCCCTAAGAAGCAATAACCTCATCTTGATGAATCTACCTAAGGCATGTACTCGTCATGGAAGGGCTGCAATCAATTACTTTCTAGCACACATCTGGAACTCTCTACAAAAGACCCTGAAGTTGAACACCTTCATTCCTGTAGTCTCCTTCAAAAAGCTATACCTAAACCTTTTCCCAGAGATATGCAATTGCTTCCACAATTCCTAGCCTCTTCAGTCCCCTTTTCACCCTGCCCCATTAGATTTCCCTCCTATCTGTCCATGCATTTACCCATTGACTTCTATATTATCTACCTCATAAACCCTAACCATTACTTTTTTCCCACATTTGATCTGGTGCCCAATACCACTGTTTACTTGCCTTGTATATATGTGTTTATTATTGCATTTGTTCATTCTTTGTTGTTTATTCTTAAAAGTCTTTGTTACTGTACTTATTCTATATTTGTATATTTGTGAGTTTAAACCATTTTGTTGTTTATGACCAATCAGGTCCATCTTGTAAATGAGCTATGCTCAATGATGTTCGCCTGAATAAATAAAGATTTTGATTGATTGATTGATTGAAAGTTGGATCCCCAAAAATAACGCAAAAATGCTTTTTGAACAACTTTTACAAGATTCCTATCACAGACAACTTTCAGAGCACACTGTCTCCTACTCCTTCCTACTCATACTATCCTGCACTGAGGCTGTACAGATCAATATAGAGCTGATGTGACCTGAAATCCCATGAATCACTGCATAATTCACATTTGGAGCTCAAAAACAAGGCGAAGTGAGGTGAAGTACATTGTTTTCAATGCACTTCGCCTGAAATTTCAGTGGAGTAGTGGTCTGGGGAAGGGGAGGAATGCAAAGTCATTGGTTGCGGATCACTCCTCGAATCCGCCTTTGCTCTGTGAATAGCTTCATGGAGCGGATTGAGCCCACTTTGCCCACCACTAATAGTTACATGTTGTGCACTTGCATCTCCGTCCAACTGCTTGTATATATGCAGACCTGTTGCTAAAGATGAATCCATTTATGACATATAGTCATAACTTCAAAATAAATTTGTCATTTTTTTCCCAAATTATTTCTTTTTTAGACTCAAAATTCAAGCATTGCTACAGTATACCTTCTAAGAGCTCAAACGGATGTTCATATTGCAAACAGTGGCAGGCAGATACTTATTGGAACCATTTGACCCCCCTCCCACTCCCCAGGAGTTTAAGTGACTTCTTCTAGGTCACTGAGTGAGTGAGTGAGTGATTGAGTGATTGTTGTGGGATTCAAATCAGTGTGCCCAGGTTCATGGATATGTGTTCCTAGCAAAGGTCAAAATGAGGCTGATGTAATGGGCCCTGATAGGATGAGAGCTGGCCTTGCACTCCAGGCTGTGTCCTATCTATATCATTTTGTTGAGAACCTTTTTAGCATCTATGTTCTATTAATGTAGCAAAGTGTTTGGGTTAGGAAAATGTTAACCCTGTTCTATCAGACAGGAAGGGATATCTGCCACTTGAAGGATCCTGGAAGGCTGTGCTAGGTTATGTACACTTATTGCATGCTTTTTACATTGTGTTTTTTTTTTCTTTTTTTGGAATTTATTACCTGTGCCTTGTTTTTAGTGTTCACACACGTGCATCGTTGTCACTTTATTTGTTATTACTATTTAACTCCCTGCTGTATCCTGGGTCAAACCTGAAAGGAGCACTGGCTTAGTGTGCCTGCCTTGGGCATCATATTTTCACTAACTAGCTTGCTAGCTAACTAACTAGCTAACCAAATAAATTAAAGTAGAAGTCTAAGCATTAGAATGGCAATTGCACATCTCAGTAAATGCAATGTCATTGATGATTTTAGGGCGGCATGTCTGTTTCTGCTGTTTAAACAGCATATGTTATGGAACTGTAATCTCAACTGTCATGAGGTTGCCATGATTGGAAAGGAGGAGGCTTTCAGAAAAATGGCCTGTAGGTCAGCCTTTGAAGCTGCATATGTTTACGTGTGCAGTTCCAGCTTCTTATGATTCGAAGAGAATTTTCCTGAGTTCTTTGGGTGAGAAAACCATTGTTATGGCACACAAAGCACTGGGGAAGGCACTCTTATTTTAATTTGACTGAATTTTTTTTGTAACTTTTTTGTTATAAAAGAAGGGTAAAAACAGTTACTACAGTTGACAGTGCTACATTAAGTACGCCTGCATAGACTGTATTCACAAAATGATCATGGCCTTAAAGACTCATTTGTTTTATCTTGCCTTCGGGGATCTTATATGATATAACTGTTCTTGTAAATTGATGTGAAAGCTGGATTCACTGTGTTTTTACTGTTTATCTTTGAATGTTTTATTGTTTCATCTGTACAGCACTTTGATAATTTCGAATTGCGCTTTAGAAAGAAAGAATATTATTATTATTACAGAATGATTAAGGTGAAGGTTGAGGCAGGCATACAGTGTATTCAAGTTGCAAATGATAATACTCCAAGTAATGAATTAATGTAATGGCACTTTGCTTGTGTGCTGCCCGATACCTGCCCATTAGTAGTGTGAATAGCCCTATACCTGAAATATTCCAACTTTAGTGGTCCTAGCAAGGGCATCCCAAACAGAGGCAAATTTATCTACTTCCCTGCTGGTTTTAAATTGTGTATGCTCTATTTTAAGAAAGCATCTCACATTATTGCTCCACATTACAATACTAGGTGATTCCTTCCCCAGCCATACCTGTGAAATTGATTTGCACACATTGCTTAGTGCAATGTGCCATAGCTTCCTGAGGCCTTATGTTAATCAGAATTCAGGCTCTGTTCACAGGAGTAACTCCACTGATGTGACAAGTAAAGGACAATTAATCACTGTTTGCATTACTCCAGCACTTCAGCCCCAAAGCAACTTATGTTGGGACAGGTGAGTGTCATGTGAAGAAAGTCACCTTCCTCCAAAGGCATAACTAGCAATATGCCTGGCATGCCATGGCATGCTGCAGACCAGTGTGGGGGGTAGCAGGAGCCAGCTGACGTGTCTGTGTCCATAAATTTCCTTTGTCTTCTTTTTTTTTTTGTGTGCTTTTCCTGGGCATATACCAGACCAGTTGCAAAGTTTAGGTGGGGGGTATGGTCTCACCAATGACTTGCATGCCTGCACCCAGCTGACCTAATTGAGACATATATGCTTCGTTCTCAATCAGGTCCACTTGTGAGAAAAAGGAGGCATGGCTAATAAGGGGCTTTAAAGGAAAACTACACCCAAAACTTGAAAAAATATATGTTATGCAGAGTGTTTTAATTTGTATGTGAAGTTCTAGTGTTTCCTTCCCTCTGACTGGTATTAGGAGTTTTTCCCAAATTAGCCTGCTAGCTTTATGCTAGTTTTACGACCCCTGGGGATCTTCTTACCTGATAGCTTTATTGTATTTCTGGTTCCCACAGTGCATCTTGTCTCATGTGACTGTGATGTAAGAGAGACCCAACATTCAGCACACACATGCCAAACAAACTAAATATCTTGGAAGCTTTACAAGCTGCACAAAAATTACCAGCAGCAAAGTTTTTCAGGACAGTAGAACCTTTAGGATGAGGGTGGTCACCAAGCTGAATTCTACAGATTTTAAAATATAGCCATCTCTATTGTAGTGAACTGATTGTAATGCAATGTTTTCTGCTGGATTTATGGGCTCTGCTACATCACCATTGCATGAAACAAGGTGCATTGTAGGACAAAGAAATACAGTAAAGCTATTTGATATGGAGATCTCCAGGAGTCGTAAAACTACCCTAAAGCTAGCAGGCTAACTTAGGAAAAACTCCTAATACCAGTCAGAGGGAAGGAAACACTAGAACTTCACATACAAATTAAAACACTCTGCACAACATATATTTTTTCAAGTTTTGGGTGTAGTTTTCCTTTAAATTCCCGGGAAACTATTACTTTTTCTGAGTGTTTGGAATGAAAGAACTGTGGAGTAGTTGTCGGGATTAAAGAGATTGCTGAGCTTTTTTAGACTGAGCTACCATGAAAGCCATAAATTCAAGCTGGGAAAGGAATTGGGTGACTGACTCGAGGAACGGAGGAGTTGCTGCAGACTGGAACCATCTGGGGGAGAGATTGGAGTGAGGAGTTGGGGGAAGTCAGGGAATGAAGGAACTGAATGGGAGTAGAGCCAGAGGAGACCGCTTTGCTGCTTGCCTGCTTTCGATGCAGTTAGGATGCAAAGATCTGTGGAGAGCTGAGCTGCTAATCCAACAAAGGGAGCCTTAAGCAGAGCACAGATAAATATAAAGAAGCTGGTTAGACATTCTAGGACTATCTTCTACAGAGAAAGGAGTGGTCCCTCTCTCTGTAGAAGACGGTCCTAGAATGGCATTCTAGCCAGCATATAACTGTAACAAAACGGGAGGCAAAGAAGCTATAAAAGAAGCAGGGGCTTTCAATATAATTTAAGCTCTAGATGAATATTTTGGGAACAAACTGGAATACCATTATTTAACCAATACACATCTGAATTTTAAGATGACACAAACACAGTAAATTGAAGCTGAACTTTGAATGCACAAAGTGAACCCAAAAGTGAAATGGAAATATCAAAAACAGAATCAGCACTGTATTATAAATCTGGCCTGAAGAAGTGGTGTGAAACTATGAAACTGTAGCCGGTTGAATATGCATGGTGCAAACTTATCAGAAGAATAAAAGAGCATTCAAGATTTTTTATGGACAATTGGACTGTAGTCTTACTTATTTATGATTGAGTTTTACATCTTTACCAATAGTAAGATGATCCAGATGTACAGATTACTAAACAGGGCAACCCATACCAAGTGAAAATAGAACATACTTGCTCAGGGTCACTTAGTAAGCAGGGGGGGCCTGGTGGGATTTGAACATCTCTTTTTTTCCTCAAGACTGTGCTCTAAGCACTGTACCGCAAATTTCTGTTTTACAGTTTGAACAGCACATGCTGCATCTTTAAACTGATTTTAATAGCATGAGCTACATAATTGACTATTCCTGCTTAATCTGATGCATCATTAAACTGATTTACCCTAATTCCACCAAAAAAGCTATAATGTCACAGTGGCGAATCTAGGGTAGCAAAGTGAACGGGTGCATATCCCCCCCCATTGTTGCTCACTTGGTGCTGCTGCATTTCACTTTAAAAAATCGTATTTAATAGTTAATAATTTTTATTAAGTTTGAAAAATAACATCAGACATAGCCAGGTACATAGATAAGATACAGCATGACATACAGGTATATGCATACACATTGACTGCAGTATAAAAAATCTTATTTGAGTGTAAGAAAATATACATTTAAAAGTGTAGATTGCATGTCAATTTTCACCAATAAAGGATTTAAAAAATGCATATTAGGTATGCATGCCACCACAGCATTCTCCTGGACCCCCACTGTAAAGTCATCAGTTACAACATGTCTGCGTGTGTGTGTGTGTGTGTGTGTGTGTGTGTGTGTAGAACTGCTAACATATTTAAATTCTCTGCTTGTAATTATTTTCTTGTAAACAGATAAACTTAGAGGTAGAGCTCTGCATTGTAACAAGGATACGTAGGAGCCAGTCAATGGAGTCTGTCACTTGATGATATCAGTTGGTGCTTGACTCCGAGAACAACTGAAAATCACAGCTCCATGGCAGAACAAATAGCAGCACTCAACCAACCACAAATTAACCAAGAAATGTGCTTTAATTCTAGCAGATTTACTTGTTCCACTAAGGTAATGTGCAGACTTAGTCAAGATTCAGGGTGGCTTTATTTCACTCCAACCAGTCCAGAGTTCCTCTGGTCGGCAACACCTAGTGTGCAAGTTTTACATACTGATATGTGTGTGTGTGTGTGTGTGTGTGTGTGTGTGTGTGTGTGTGTGTGTGTGTGTCTGTGTGTGTGTGTGTGTGTGTGTGTGTGTCTGTGTGTGTGTGTGTGTGTGTGTGTGTGTGTGTGTGTGTGTGTCTGTGTGTCTGTGTGTCTGTGTGTGTGTGTGTGAGTCTGTGTGTGTGTGTGTGTGTGTGTGTCTGTGTGTCTGTGTGTGTGTGTGTGTGTGTGTCTGTGTGTCAGCAGCAAGCAAGCAACCTAGGGGCTGCATGAGCTGATCAGGATGACAGGGTGGCCATGAACTCAGAGGGCTGTAAATTATACACTTGGAACTTTAAATGTAGTTCCCAACCACACATTTCTGCTGAATTCATTTAAAACTGTATTGCCCAATGAGTTGTATTAATTATAGCCTGGAGATAATACATGGTTCAGCTGAAATGTGTGCTTTGGGAAACCTAGAAATTGATGGCAGATAAGGACAGTGAGGCCCATCCAGTCTGCTCATTATTGTACCTTATGAATATGCCATAGGCCTTTACTCTGTCAATGGCCTATCTATTCATACTCATTTGTATTGTTCCCTTATGCTTATCCCATGTCTGTTTTGAAGCCCTGCACTATCCATCACCTCCTGAGGTAAGCTGGTCCATGCATCAACCATCCTTTCTGTGAAAAAGAACTTCCCTACATTACCCCTTAATCTGCCTCCCCTCTAATCTCATGCTGTGTCCTCTTGTCCTGCTATTTTTCTTATATTTAAACATGTTAGACTCTTTCACTTTGTTATGTCCTTAGGATTGAATGTTTCCATCATATCACCTTTTTCCCTCCTTTGCTCTAGGGTATACATATTGAGCTCTTTTAATCTGTCATTTGTTTTCTGATGCAGTCCCTGCACCATTCTGGGTACCCTTCTCTGGACTACCTCCATTTTGTTAATGTCCTTGTGCTGGTGCGGCCTCCAGTACTGCATGCAGTACTCTACTCCAGATGGGGCCTAATCAGTATCTTGTATAGAGGGATGGTGATAGTGGAGGATCCCTTTTCAAGGCAGACAGTCAAGACAGAAGAAAGGGAGGAATCTGGAGACAGTTGATGGAGAAGCTGGTTAAAAGTCCTTTTCAGGGTTAAGTAGGGGGATACTTTTAGTGGCTGAGCTATACACAGAACAGAGGAAGCTGACTGGTTTGTCAGAACAGAGCAGAAAGGGGTTATTTAGGGTCTTTGTCAGTGCTATTACTGAGCAGGAGGGGGAAGTAAATAAAAAGCCCTTATCAGGACAGAGAAATGGGGGCACATTTGTGAAGTCCTTGTCAGGTCCATGTAGCAGCCAGTGGATAATATTTAATAGCTCTTTTTACAATAGCCACCATCAGTTATTAAACCCATTTCAGGGCACTGTATGAACCATGGTGGCACACTAGTTGTTAGCTTGTATGAAGAAACAGAAATGTAAAAGCAGTAAGGAAAATCAACAGGACAGGTACAATTTCTGCTGGACAGTTAGATTCAGTATTACACCTGTCCCTTGGACAGTCATCTACAAAAAATTATTTCTAACCCTGGGTGGCTTGAGAGTTTCTCTTCCCTATGTGCATGATCTTGCACTTTGCATTAAACCGCAGTTGCCACTCTTCTAACCTGCTGCTAAAGCTACTCTCTCTTTTTACGGCTGCATGGGTGAAGCCCTGCAGACGTTTTGCATGTAGAAAAGTGCTGACGTCATGTTTTCCATCCCTGGAACTGTTTTTCCTCTGCCTGATCCTACCCCAAGCAGCAATCTGCCCTTGTTGTCCCTATGGACTATAGCACTGCACTATATCACAGTGGGCATTTTTTTTTAATGGGCGTTTCTGTCCCCTTCCCTTAGAATAAGCATTGCAAATGGTGACTGAAAAGGGTTTCAGCAAACAGCTGGAGGATATTGGAGCCACTGAAAAGGCTGCTGTCTTGGTCTGCCAATTGGACACAAGCACTTCCTTCAACTCGCCTTAGCAGTGGTACTCGAACGAGATGCCCTCCTCCTCCACCTACTGACCGACAAACTACTCCCCGGAGCTGGGGAAAGCCTAGCCCAGTGTTAGTAGCGCTGCCCCACAAGCAGACAGCAGCAGCGACTGTGACCAATTATCTCCTGTCCTCCTTCCCATGCTGCTGGTGGTGCATCCTGCTCACAGGCATTGTTGGTGAGTTCTGCTTTGGACTTGGGGCACTCGGCTGTTCAAGGCATTGTCAAGGTGGCTTGCTTGACTCAAGATGCGGTCCTGAAATTTCTGCTGGACGGAGGGGGAAAAGTCAGAAACTCAGAACTGTTGGCCGAGTTTAAACCCTTGATTGACAGCTAGGATCCCGAGGTGTAAACAGCCAAACAGAATCCTTTTAAAATGTTTGTGAAGAGTGTTGCAGAGGTGAAAGATGAAGATGGGATTAAGTATGTGGTGCTCAGGAAGAAATATCAGCCTTTGATTAAAGAGGCTTCTGTAACCCAAGAAGATAGTGGCAGCATGCAAAGGAATGTGGAACACCTTTATGGCTTTGCAGCGGACGCTGCAGGTGAGGCTCACACTGACATTGGTGGACAGGGGGCAGATCCGACTGAACTCTGTGAAGATTGCAAAGAATCTGACAAACGTTTTTCATTAGATGATTTCAGCAACTTGGCAAAAAAAGATGACCCTCTCGTCCATGGAGATAAATCTTTGCCATTACCGGAAAAAGAGGAGCACAGAAGGCTAGAGCTGGCAGAGGTACAACCCGAAAATAGCATGTTGCAGCACAATACTGAAAGGAGGAATGACGCTACTGGTAGACTTTTAGTTCCAGTTGTATGCATAGAAGACACTCCCCCTCCTTCGGAACCGTGTATTTTGATGAAACAATATAAGAAGGATATCCGTGAAGCCTCTTCTGAAGTGACAAAGAAATCAGTTCAGAAGCCTCACATGTTGCCTATTAGGTGCCCCATGCCCTTACCTAGCTGTGTTAAAGCACTGGAAACACACAAACTGGCAGCCTCAAACAGGGAAACACAGAAGACAAAACCAGGAAGCCTGATCTTGTAAGTATTCCAGAGGTACCCTTTGCAGTGAAGTCTCCATGAATGAGAAGGAAACAACTGGATGATGTGCCTGGCTTTCCATATTCAAAGAAAGTGTCTAAAACTTTTAAAGTGAGTGATGACAATAGCTATTCTGAAATCCCTCTAGAGGCTGATGAGCATCAGTGGCTGGTGAATGCCGCAGCTGGTCACTGGATGCAACTTTATGGACTCCTCCTTAAAGATACTAATCTTGCAGGGGTGAGAGATTTCATGTCTGGTTTTACTGCCCTACTCTTGGCTGCCAAGAGTGGCAACTGGGACATAGTGTGCAAAATTATTGATGCATCAGATAACGTAAACATAAATATTGACGTGAATGCTAGATCTCATGGTGGCTACACTCCCCTTCATATTGCTGCTATATATGGTCACGAAGAAGTGATTTTTGGACTGGTTAGATGTTATAATGCAAAAACTGATATCCGGGACAAGAGTGGGAAAAAGCCTTGCCTATACCTTAAGAAGAGAGCATATTTAAATGTTCGTCATATGTTGGGTGCCCCAGGGTCTTTTCACACTGCTGAGAATATGTTACCAAAAAGGGTCTCTAAGGTGGCAAGCTCCTTCCTAGCTACCACCACCACCTTGCTTGGGGTAATGGCTGATGGTCTCACCATTCATGATCTGGCCAAAGGCTTCAAGAAGCCTCATTTTAAGTTGTTTAAAGCTGCATCAACCACAAGAAAGAAACCTACAGTTCGAGGGACCTTCACCTCCCTCTATGAAAGAGGCAGAGGAAGGGCCTGAATAGATCACGGTGAAACCTAGGCCTGTTAGTGCAGTTTATCAGTGATCAGTCTGTACCTTTATTCAAAACTACCCATCTTCAATTGGATTTATACACTAGAACTTAGCAGGGTTTTTTTCCTTTTGTTGCATTTTGATGGAGGTAAGATTTAAAGGAGAGATGTTGCTCCTGCAACATTTATTTTATTTTTATTTTATTTCAGAAGAATCAGAAATACCTTTGAGTCATAGACTCCTTTACTAAGGTTCCACGTCACATATAACAAATCAGTTACACAAATACAGTTACTACAGGTACAGATACAAATACAGTGATTATTGCAGAGTAAGGTAAAGTTACAACAGGAATGTTAGGCTAGTATTCAGGATCTTAGCGCAGTTTGAGACAGTTAAAAGAGACTGGAAACTTAACATCCCTGAGTAAGTGGAGCAGAGAGGAGTATGCAGAGGCAAGCCAGAGGCCATTGTCAGAATAGAGGGACAGGGGCACTAGTTCATATGCAGTCGCAGACACTTGAGGAGCAAAGATGAGCCCAGAGGTGCATTTTGAAATGACTAATTCTTTGATCTAGATGCAAGGAGGAGGGTAGGTTATTCATCCACAAGGGTGTCCTGTAGCAAAAGGATCTCTGAAATTGAGTAGTGTGACAGGGAGGGATGGAGAAACAAAGGGTATCAGAGCTACGGGTATGTTTAACTTTAGAGTCCAAGGTGATTAAGGAGGTGAGGGATGCAGGGGAGAGGCCAAGGGTAATTTTTTTAGCTAAGACACAAGTGTGGAATTTGATTCTGTTATCAAGGTTAAGACAATTTGTGTCCTTATATAGCACACTAGTATGGGTGAGTCTGTCACACCCTAATATCAGATGACAAGCCTTGTTTAGCACAAGTCTAAGACTATCAAAGGCTGAGGGGCTTGCCCCTCCAAAAGTCAGAAGGCCATAGTCAAGTAGGGAGAGAACCAAGGAGGAGATAGCAAGTTTAAGGGCCTCCGGGGTAAGGCAATGTTTATAGCGGTGCAAGAGCCCTAACCTGATGTTTAGGGCCTTGGATAATTGATGTATATGCTCTTGATAGATGAGGCCAGTGTCCAAAGTGATGCCCAGGTATTTAAAGGTGTGCACAAATTCCAGGGGGGGTCAAGGATGCTGATAGTATTTGGGGAAAAAGCACTTTCCTGGAGTTTTGCGAATGTGCGAAGAGCATACCTTTAGTTTTTTTATAGTTAATAATAAGGCATTGTGAGGTGAACCAGCTTTCAACAGCGTTGAAGGAGGACTGGAGGGAGTGGTGGAGTTGAGAGGGGTCTGGGCCGGAAGAGAAGATGACCGCATCATCTGCATATAATAATATGTTGGAGGTGCAGGATGTGGGGAGGGAGTTAAGAAAGAGACTGAAAAGGAGGGGACCCAAAATGGACCCTTGTGGGACCCCTGAGAGGACTGGAGATTTGGAGGATAGTGTATTGCCAATTTTAACTTGAAAGGTCTGGTTGGTAAGATAGTCCGAAAACCATCCCACAGCATCCTGTGAGAGACACAGGTTGGGCAAGGAGGTTAGGAGTAGAGAGTGGTGGACAGTATCAAAGGCCTTAGTGAGGTCAATGAAGACCACACCTGTGATGTAGCCTTTATCCAAAGCAGAATGGATGTGTGATGTTAACTCAAGCAAGGTCGTAGTTGTGCTGTGACCTTTATGGAAACCATGCTGTTGTTTGCAGAGTAGGTCATATTTATTGAGGTGGTCGGTGAGCTGATCCAAAACTATCCTCTCTAATGCCTTGGAGAGGGTGGGGACCATGGAGATAGGGTGGTAATTGTTAGCAGAGGAGTGGTCACCCCCTTTAAATATAGGTGTGATAAAGGCGGATTTCCAAATGGTAGGGAATTTACCTAGCGATAGGGAGAGGTTTAGAATGTGGGTGAGAGGAACAAGGACTTCCTTAAGGGAGAGCCGAAGAATTCTGAGATCAAGGGGATCGGTGTTGGGAGAGGCATGACTAAGGGCAGTGGTAAGTTATGGTTCAGCTGACTTGGGAGAGATGTGGCGGAAGTAAAATGGGGGGGCACAGAGATGAGGTGAGGGTGTGCTAGGAGTTGGTGGATCATGAAAGTTAGGGGGAGAACACGGCTAAGGTTGGAGAAGGCATCACTGAAAACTGCAGCAATGTATGTAGGGTCAGAGGTCAAGAACTCATTTGACATGACTTGGGAGGGGACCAGGTTGGGGACCTTACCACAAATTTCCTTGATGTTGTTCCAAACTTGCGCCTGAACCCCAGGATGAGGTTAGGTGGATTTATAGTAATCCGCTTTGTCCTCTGCGAATGGCCCAAGTGCACTTGTTCTGAGCCATTCTATAATTCTGTCTATCAAGGGGAGGCCAGATTCAATGGGGAGCTGCCATAGTGAGTCTCTGGTTCGCATTAAAGTCTTGAGCCGTTCGGTGAACCAGGGTCCGTGATTGCCTTTAACCATTCTTTTCATGAAAGGTGCATAGAGGTCACGTATATTATTGAAGGCCTGGGTAAATAGGTCCAGGGCACTGTCAACGCTAACCGTGTTTAAAATGAGAGACCAGTCCATGACTTTGAGGTGCGCTTTTAGTTGTGCCAATTTACCAGGACCAAGTTTACGCTGCACAATAAGTTTGCAAGAGGACCTAAGGATTTTGCAGGACCAGGATCAGCTAACTGGGGAGTAGTCACTGAGGGCATTTGGCAGGATGAAAACATTGGTGATCTTGCCCAGGCGATTGGAGAAGATGAGGTTCAATAGGGAGGAGGAGCCAGTATGCGGATCCAAATGAGTGGGGGAAGTGACCAGTTGAGTTAGGTCTTGGGCTGTGGCGAGATCAATGTGTGGGGTGGCATCCTTACTTAGCCAGTTGATATTAAAATCACCAAGTACTAATAGTTCTGATTGTGATGGTAGAGTGTCCAGTTGTGACAGTAATGCTTGGAAAGCTGATTTTTGGTCCCTTGGGGAAATGTATACTGTTGTTATGTATAAAGGGTTTTGGGCTCTTCCCAGTGCCAATTTGACTGTTAGGACCTGAATGCCTGCCCCCAGTTGAGGACAGTGGAGTAGGTGCCCTTGTAAGGTATCCTTAGTGTAGAGGGCACAGCCACCCCCTCACTTACCATGCCGATCAGCACGGTAAAGGATAAACCCGGGCAGTGATACTGCAGAGTCCAGGGTCTGAGGGGTGAGCCAGGTTTCACACACTGCTATGACATCCGGTTGGTGCTGTAGTACCCAACCCTGGAAGGAGTCCCACTTTTTTAGGATGCTACAGATATTGAGAGAAGCAATGTGCAGCTGACCCTGGGTATGTTGGGGAGGTGTCAGGCCAACTGGTGGTCCAGGATTAGGATGAATATTTCCCAATAGGAGGAGGAGGAACAGCAGGAACCTTGAGGAGGGGTACCAATAACCCTTCCTCTTAACAGTGAATGTTAACAGGGTATGTGGTATAGTGGTGCTGAGGGTCAGGATGGGTAGGGCATGGGCCTTAAGTTAGGCCTGAAGGAAGTAGCCAAAGTCTAGGGATGCCGACGGTGTTACAAGTTGAGGTTTCTGAGCCAGGACACCTAAGGAGGGGGCAGCCAGTGTACAGTGACTAGACAGGCAGTCATAGTGAGAAAGTGGACTGTAAGTAGTCTACCAATCTCCTATAACAGGGTCATGGGGGCCCAGGATTACCAAAGTATTACTAGCTGCAAGCATTCAGACTGCTGCCAACTGCAGAGGAGGGGGGTGGGGGTGACTGGGTATGACAGGGAAGGGAATTGGGCCGGGGGAGCAAATGGCAAAGCAGCAAGATTGAAGTAAACATCCTGTCACTATGATGAAACAGGAGTACAAGCAGTAGTGCAGCCTCTAGTGGTAGAACAATATAAGCTGCTAATTGAGAACTTGGCTGATTGGTTAAAGATCCCTATAAAAGAGAGTGCTCACCAAGGGTGGTGGTTGGGGTGGTGGGGAGCCGACGCCCTGTGTTGGCAGGGCCAAGCTGCACAGCACAGTCAGTTTTAGCTGGGTCTTAAACTGCAGAGCAAAGTCCTAACTAGAGGCAGCACAACACATGCAGAGCAAAGTCCTAACTGGAGGCAGCACAGCACATCGCGGTGGTTCCCAAGTATTATACTCCATACCTGGATTCTGGGGTGGGGGTGGGGGAGGGCGCAGTTGTAGCCCCTACGCACCCTGGTCTGCCTTCTGTGGAGAAAGCAAGACAGGTAGGGGTTATATGCGCTCATTAGTTGGGAAGCCAAAAGGGGGGGGGGGGTACAGCAGGGGAGCATTCAATTTTGCAAGCTTAAAGTGAGGTCTTTACAAGATCTAGGGTGATATGGCTCAGAAAAGCACAGAAATAAAATTGGATTAGCCACTAGCAATTGCTCTCATACACAGGTACTGCTGCTATGGCGCTTCACAAGTGCTCCGTATTTAAATAGCGTAGCACTTAAAGTACCCCTCTGTTTCTGTAGAAATCACAGGAAATATTTCTAAATGTGCCAGGGCAGGTCTTAAGGTAGCACACAGTTCTTTATTGTTACTGTATATTACTCACATCCTTTCCAAATTAATGTTCGGGCACCCAGTGATTAACTGAGTTATTCTCCCATTTAAGATAGGGAGGGCTGACTCATTAACATATAGAATCTGCAGTGATCAGAAGAATTGCCATTACAATTAGTGTACCTTTAAGGGAGAGAAGCCATACATATACACATGCCCTCTGCTTCCATCTAATCATTTTGTGGCAGTTTTTCCCCTTCTGTAGTTCTCATGACCAGTTCTTATTTTAGTTAGAGGGATACAGAGGCATTGAATACAGACTTGAGAAGCAGCTATTACAGTATATCAATCTCCATTTGAGTAGAAGAGATCTCAGTACCTAAAAACTGCTATCGGTTGATAGCCACTGGGTGGCCACTGTCATGTTAACCTCAGGTTTGGGACCTGTGTTTACTTTGCACAGTTGATGTTTTTTTCCCCCCAGAAAACATATGACTATGTTATTTGTTTCTCTCCCTCCTTTCAGGCCCCCCCCCCCCCACCATGGTACTGATACCAGTTGATGATCCCGATGGACTTTGCCTTAGTTATATATTTTATCACTTTGGGTATACCTACAGTATCTCAGTTTTGCCCCCCTGAAGGGGTCAGCAATTTCAACTCACAGGACACAATTGTGAAGTCTGCAGTTAGGCATGCACCATTTTATAAACTACTGTACTGTAAATTACGGATTGGTAAGGCAGAGGTGGAGTGTTTAGATTTAGGTCCTGTGTGATTTCCTGAGCGGGGGGTAACTTTGAACAGGAAAGAGAGCTTATTAGCTGTGCTATCTGTACAGCGAAGTGTGAAATATGATGCATATCATGTTTCACAATTTTTACGGCTGCATGGGCAGAGCCTTGCCGACGTTTTGCATGCAGAAGAGGGCTGACATTATGTTTTCTGTCCGTGGAACTATTTTTCCTCCACCTAACCCTCCCCCAAGAAGCAACCCACCCATGTTGTCCCCTGCAGCACTGCACTATATCACAGTGGGCACATTTTTTTAATGGGCATTTCTGTCCCCTTCCCTTAGAATAAGCGTCGCAAATGGCGACTGAAAAGGGTTTTGGCGAAACAGCTGGAGGATATTGGAGCTGCTGAAAAGTGGGGATGCGAGTGCTTGAGTGGGGGAAATATTAATAAAAATGTAAAGCAACAAACCCGTAATAAAAAGAATGGCTGATGTTTTGCCCTCAACATGCCCTATTTCGTCCCTATTTTCGTCCCGTCGCCTGTTTTTTGACTAACCGTACGGCAGTGGGCGGTGACACAGCAGTAGCTGTGGGTGGTGACACAAGCAAGGTGAGCAAGCAACTGCATAATTATGCCTGTGTGCAGGAGGGGTCCTTAATCATCTGGTATCTCCCCTACAAGCAGGTAAGAGGTTAAAAAAGAATATTAAAACTATACAAAAATCCAAAATTTATAAAAATCCATGTCCTTTACTCTCTCCGTCTGGTGTCCCACACTTTATAGTTCTGTGTTTCTCTCACCCCTCAGAGCTTTATTTCCTGATTGCTTGTTATGTATCAACAGGCCCATGTCGAAAACCGGCCGAAGTAAGTATGAATTGGCTTGTTTGCCCCATTGGCCCAAAATGGGATGCTTTATTTTGAATACTGCCATGTCCCATATTATGTGGCCATATTTAATCCTGGCTGTTTCTTGTCTTGCCACAGGTGCTTGTGCAGGAACTGTAAGAATACCAGCTCTGTGTGTGATCGCCTGTCATCTCTCTTCAATTCTGCTATTACTAGCAACTGCATGCAGTATATACAGTACATACAAGCCTTTACTCCACACACTTCCCACATCACTTTTGTTGGCTGACTTAGGTCACCGAACCCATTAATTTGACATCATTTTATACACTTTATACTGTTTCATACATAAATAAAAGGATAAAAGGCAGAAACGCCAAACTCTGAATTTAAACAATTTTTATTATTTAGCTGCTCCGTAAAAGGTTGGATTGGGAAGGCAATGAACATAACAGAAGCTATACAGATTTGGTAAGTTTGTTTATATTTTGTTTTGTTTAAATTAAAAGGCAGACGTTTTTACTAAAGCATTGCAGCCATTACCTTTTTTTATTAGGATCTGAGTAGGAAATCTGCTTCCAGAGAAGAGGGGTGCATCAAATCTGAAATTCAAGCAAAATAGTGTTAAGGCTGTCCAATTTATTGAGAGATAACCATTTGTTTTCAGAGTAGCAGGAGTTTTGAGCATTGCCACACTGCCCACTTTAGGCTGGCTCCCTTCAGCAGCCAGCCATTCAGAAAACTGCTTTCATTCTGTAGTTAGGTATGGGGCGACAAGTGACTGTTAGGGGTCTCAGTCTCAGTGGTTAGGTAGAGCAGACTGGATAGACCAGTTGGCCTTCTCATGCGCATTTTCTTTGTTTCTATGAAATCTGATTCATCTGTGTTGAACCCGTATTTATTTACCCTCCACATCTGTGGCTGGATTTTTCACTCCTGTTCTTGCTGATAAATGTTCTACACATGGAACATGATTGCCCTGCTCCTGCAAAAGGGCAGTAAATTGAAAACTTTGTTCATAAAAGGCAAACTGAACTTTACTACAGTTAGTGCTGAGCCCTTATTTTTGTTCATAAAAACTCTCTTAACTTCAATAATTTGGGTAACATGAGACATCCTCCTTTAGATCCTTCTGTATTGATTTTTTTATGCAATTAACTACATTACCCTCATAAACATACAATTTGACACTAGGTAAGGACCGTAGGGGCCATCCTAGCCTGCCCATTTTCTTCACAAACTTCATTATGCAGCTGTGGTGGATCTGACAATAATTTGTTTAGTGAGAAATGTGTTCTTTCTCTGCTGTTGTTTGTTTAGCTTCTAAGAGGGCCATAATTCATGGAAGTCATCGGTGAATGTTGAAAATGAACTCCTCAGAAATGTGTGCTTTGGGAACTGTTTTTAGAGAGGTGTTTTCTTGCTCTACTGGTTTGTTTTTTTATCACCTAATAAAGGTTTGTCAGTGGTTGTATGGGTTTTTTATTTAGTATGACTGCTCCTTGGTCCTGAATGAGCACTTAAGTAAGCGTTAATCTCCGAGACAGGAGGCATTTCCTAAGAATTAATGCATGGTTGGGGGTTGGGTGGGTGCATGAGGCTGAAGGCTGAGTGCTCCCCACCACCCAGCCATGCATTAATTCCTAGGAAATGCCTCCTGTCTCAAGGATTAATGCACTTGTAACATGGCTTTGTAAGTAGGTTCCATTGCTGCAACATATTGTTAATTAAACAAGCATTTGTCAATGCCAAATGTTGTCTAGCTGGCATTGGCATTGGTAGTGCAGGAGTTAGAGACACATAATAGGAATGGCAGTGTAGTACTGAGGTGATGCCAACCCCACCTCCACCCTGCAGAGGCCAACAGGCATTGAGGTGTGCTTTGGGTAATCAGCTATAATGCTTAATCCATTTTACCTCACCCTGCCCTGTAGACACTGACATGTGTCATGGTGTGCTTTGGAGTCTTTGAGCAATATACTTACTTCATTCCATAAGAAAATACACTGAGATGGGTGCAGTATAGTAGAATTGGGTGAACTTTGTGGCCGAACACTGCAAGGTACACCACGATGCCTGTCACTGGCTGCAGGGTGAGGGTGGAGGTGGAATGGCATGAGCATTACAGCCGATGATCCCAAGTCACACCCTTGATGCCTGTCAGTCTGTACAGGGTGGGGTGTTACAGTTGGAAACCCTAATGCTGTAGGCGTGTGTTGGTATTTTCCCTCCAAATTTTCAACATGGGCTTTCTGTGACCCCAACTCATGAAGAGCCGCACTATCAGTTTGTTAGCTGAAAGGTGGTTTTGCACAGTGGCTATGCCATTTGGCGACAAAGAGATGAAAACACATTTTGGGCAGTATGTGAAAAATGACAACTATATTGTTCAGGAGGAGGTGTAAAAAATGGCAATGTTCAAAATCTGGAATGAAAATATTAAAATTGGAGAAGTCATGAGTATGCATAGAAAGTGTGCAACACACGTCCGTAACCCAATTACTTTGGGGATTTTTTTAACCACATTTTCAACATATGCATTTTGGGACCTACCCTCATGAATAGTTGCACTGTGATTTTGTTGATTTGTCCCAAACGTTGATTTCCCACAGCAACCACACCACTGTGCGCCACAGGCGCAAAAACACATTTTGGGCAGGATGTGAAAAATTAAAGTTGCACTGTTCATATTGGGGTGTGAAAAAATGCCAGTGTTGTAAATGTGGCATGAAAATATTGTAAATTTGTAAAGTTACAAGGGTGCGTGGAAACTGCGCAATGCACGCTTGTAACACAGTAATTTTATGGACTTCCATCACCAAATTTTCAACATAGGCATTTTAGGACCTCTGCTCATGAACAGTGGCACAGTCATTTCTGAAAACTGTCCCAAAAACTGATTTTGCACAGTGACTGTGCTATTCTGCCGCGGACGTGCAGAAACACATTTTAGCCAGGATATGTAAAATGACAGCTGAAGTGTTCATGATGTGGTGTGGAAAAATGCCAATTTTGAAAACCTGGAGTGGAAATATTACAAATTCATGAAGTTACAAGCGTGCATGGAAACTGCGCAATGCACGCTCATAAAACAGCCATTTTGGGGATTTTTCCCACCAGGTTTGCAACATAGGCTTTTTGAAAGCCCCCTCATGAACAGTGGCACTGTCATTTTGTTAATCTGTCCTGAAAGTGGATTCCACGCAGTGACCACAAAATCACCTTTCGGGACTGAATAACTCCATGACAGTGACTGAATTCATGAGGAAGGATCCCAATAACCCCATGTTAAAAAGTTGGTGTCACAATTCCCAAAAATGCCCGAGATATGTGTCAAAGTTGAACAAATCCTATTTATGCCATTGTACAGCTTCCTGCAATTTCTTCAGTTCGCGGTCGGCTTTGAAGAGTGCAGACGTGTTCCCGGTCCACCAAAGATCGTCGCTCCAGACTCCAGAGGTAAGAATAGGGTGGGGGTGGGGAGGCAGGGAGCGCAGAGGGTGGACATGGGTTGTGGGAAGGGCAGGAGACCACGAGGACTGTTTTCTTTTTTACAGGGTAAAAAAAAAGGGAACATCGCAGGATGGTTTTTGGTTTTTCAGGCACATTTGGCATGCTGGGGTGCGCTCCCAGCATGTCACCTGATTGTTTTGGGGGGGCTATAGCTGATGGGGGATTGGACACCCCTATTGGCACATGGAGGCAAGAGCTGAGGGGGGTTGGGTGTCCCTCCTCAGCACACAACAGATTGGGGGGACACATTATGCTGACGGGGAGTGAGCTCCTCCATCAACTAAATAAACAGGGATGGAGGGACTGTAGCCGATGAGGATTGGTCCCCCCATTGTCAAAGGAAGACTGTTGGGGGAGGTACATGATGCTGAGGGGGATTGTGCACCTCCTCGGCACACACTTGGGGGGTCATTATGCAGACAGGTGGTGGGCTCTCCCATCGGCAAATGAAGTGGGTCGGGGAAAGCAACAGGGGGATGGTGCACTCCTGTCGCCATGTTTACGTGGGGAGGCTGTGCCACTGAAATTAGAAGCTTGCTTCTCATTGCAGTGGATGTTTTCTTAGATGTGGTCACCACATTACATGACATCTTGCTGTGTGGCACCTGCATGCTGTCTTATTGGGGAATGAGGGACGCACCTCCTGATGCATGCCCTGCATTCACCCACAGTGACTGCACCTCCAAATCTGCTTCTAATGCAATATGTTAGCTGGCATGCAAGTGCGAGCCAACATAAAAACACAACTGTGTTACCTTTAGTATGTCTTTATATGACAACATTTTTGGTTTGACTATCACACACGTTTTTCAAACACTACTTGTTTACATAGTTATTAATACAGTTTGGATTTATGAAAAACATTGTGGTTCAATTTTTAACTTGGTTATAAGGTATAACTGGTTATTGCAATGTTTTACATGGTAGAAAACTTTTTATTTAACTCGTTTTCACATGTGTAATGATTTGGTAATAATACACATTATGGGATCTGATGCTCTTTTGCATAATGGTACAGATTATCAACTGTGCGTGATTAACAATCATTTGTTTTAAAACCTTACATTAACAGTAACAGTTATCAAGTGTTGGTTATTTACTATGATTGCTCTTTATCTAGCACAGCTTAAGTATTTCATGCTTATCTGTTCTGGTGTCAGATAGCGCTGCTACACATTTGTTGAATCTAGTTTTGGAGACTGAAGTTGTGCCCCAAAATTAGTCAGTTGGAGATTCATGCTGGTGCAAATGTTTCACCCACTTCATTGTGACGATGGACATCTGAAAGGGTCTGGAACAAATCTCATGGGCTGGATTGACTACTGTACTACTTGAGCTGTGGTCAGTGTTGCTCTGTTTGTTGTCTACAGTACGCTCCTGTGTGGTTTGCGTCTCCTCGTTTATTCTGCTGCTTTCTTTATGTGCTGATCCTGCCGGCTCTTGCACTGTGGATTTACTCACTACAGGTGGTGGTGTTGTCCTGTGACAAGGTTCTTGTGGTAATATCTGTTTGTCAGTGGCAGTCATAGCATTGTGAGGCTATGACTGTGCCGCTATATTGTGAGGGATAGGTTGAATGCTTGTGATCTCTTGACTTGTGTGGCGCTTGCCTATTACTGCACAGTAGGTTGCTGTGTGGTTAGCACTAAACTGTTTTGTGGCTGATGTTGGTACTGTTCCACTGTGCATATCTAAGGAATTAATGCACAGTTGAAAACGGAGCATGTGGTGTATTTGGTCCAAATACTTGTCTCCCTTACTGTCAGTTTATTTATGCCATGTTACAAAGCATAATAAAAGTAATGCTTACAGTAGCTGCTGCTGTTAATGCTGTCCATGAAAACTGGTAATTTGCCTAACTGTGATAAAGTATTACATTTATTATTATGAGAAACAGTTGCACTGAATTTTGAGATAGCAGTATCCAGGTGCTAACAACTGCAAAGTTAGGCAGCCAAAATGTTAATCACATTATGATTTTGAAAACTTGAGAGTGAGAGAAATGTTATTTCTGTACTGTTCCTTTTAAAGCAGCAGGACTACCCAACCAGAAAGTAGGCCATTATGAGCATTGTAGAGCCACAGTAAATGTCAGCTGCTATCTGTTCAATGGAGCTGGTGGCAGAAATGTAAACTACGGATAACTGAGCAAATTTCAGGGTGATAGTACACTGCCAGCAGGAAATAGTACCAGGGACATGCTCAGCAAAACACTGAATAAACTGTTGAAAAAGTGCAGATATTGTTACATTGTACTGCTGCTTTAACTCCTAATAAAAGGCTTGTCAGTGCTAGCATGGAACCTTTTATTTAGCATAACCTTAGGGCCTTGGCAGTGTTCTGTGTTCCTTCTTCCTCCCAGCTGTTTCTCATATGGCTTTGGCTTAGTAGTACTGCTGCCAAAATGGATAATTAGAGGAGCTACTCTTGCCTACTTTTTATGTTGCTTGCACGCATGTGCAAGAAACATAGTGCCATCATTGACATTTCGGAGGTGTGTCACCTCCTCCTCCAATTCAGTCAGTGTGCTGGCAGGCACGGCCCCTGTAAGCCAATGCATTTTGGAGCTGTCTATGACACGCTCCAAAATGCAGTGGCAGCAGTTGAAAGGGGAGCCATGCTTGAGTGAGCACCATAAGAGGCTGCCTACGCCAGCTCCCCCACTCCTGCAGGCTGCGGCGCTACCTGACGCGACTGTGGCAGCCAACGGGTGCTCAACCCCGGCCGGCTGAGCTGCGCCCTCCCCCAGTAGTAGTTGCCACCCTGGGATTCACCCCAGCGTGGCAGTGAAAACTTTGCTGACGGGGTGCCCAACTCGTCGGCTGAACGCCCCTCCACAAATTCCAGGCCGACGGGGTGCCCAATCGCGCCGGCTGAACGCCCCTCCTTTGCCATGCTGGAGCCCACCCCAGCGTGGCAACAAATTTATGTGCCGACGGGGTGCCTAATCTCGCTTTGCTGAACGCCCCCAACATCCTTTGTGCCACGCTTGGAGCTTCTCCACCTCAGCGGCAAAGGTCCACGTCGCTTTTTTTAAATACCTGAAACCGAAAACGGTCCAGCGCGCATCTCCCAACTCCCTCCCACAATCCGCAACCACCCACTGCGCACCCAGCCTTCCCACACCCCCACCCCATACTTACCTCCAGACTATGGCGCGACGATCTTCGTGGACCGGGAACACGTCTGCACTCTTCAAAGCCGAATCGCGAACTGAGGAAATGCCGTAAGCTGTATAATGGGCTAGATGGGGGTTCAACTTTGTTGCATATCTCAGGCATTTTGGGAATTTTTGCACCAATTAACATGGTTTTTGGGACTTTCCTCATAAATGATGTCACTGTCATGGTGGTATTCGTCCAAGGGTGATTTCACGCAGTGACTTCAAAATCACCCTTTGGGCCTGAATACCACCATGACAGTGACATCATTCATGAGAAGGGGTCCCAAAAACCCCATGTTGAAGATTTGGTCCCAAAATTCCAAACAATGACTGTTTTACGAGCGTGCATTGCGCAGTTCTTACACAGGCTCGTAAGTTCACGAAATTTCAATATTTTCACTCCAGATTTTCAACATTGCCATTTTACCAGACCTTCTTATGAGTAGTACAGCTGTCATTTTTTACATCTCACCCAAAATGTGTTTCCGCCCATGTAGCGCAGAATGCCGCAGTCGATGTGCGAAATCAATGTACGGGACAAATTAAGAAAATCACAGTGACACTGTTCATGAGCAGAGGTCTTAAAATGGCTATGTTGAAAATTTGGTGAAAAAATTCCAAAAAATGACTGTTTTACGAGCGTGCGTTGCGCAGTTCCTACGCACGCTCGTAAGTTTGTGAATTTTCAATATTTTCACTCCAGATTTTCAACATTGGCATTTTATCACACCTCCTCATGAGCAGTACAGCTGTCATTTTCACATCCTGCCCAAAACATGTTTCCGCCCATGTAGCGCATAATGGCGCAGTCGGTGCGCAACTCAATGTATGGGACACATTGAGAAAATACAGTGACACTGATCATGAGCAGAGGTCTTAAAATGCCTGTGTTGAAAATTTGGTGAAAAATTCCTAAAATGACTGTTTTACGAAAAAGCAGCACTGTTCCCACGCACGTCAGAGAGTTTGCAAATTTTCAATATTTCCACCCAGATTTTCAACATTGCCATTTTACCACACCTCCTTATGAGCAGTACAGCTGTCATTTTCACATTCTGCCCAAAATGTGTTTCGACCATGAGCGTGCAATGGCGATCGGTGTGCAAACTTAATGTATGGACACATTAACAAAATCACAGTGACACTGTTGATTAGCAGAGGTCTTAAAATGGCTATGTTGAAAATTTGGTGAAAAAATTCCTAAAAATGACTGTTTTACGAGCGTGCATTGAGCAGTTCCTACGCACACTTGTAAGCACAAATTTTCAATATTTGCACTCCAATGACTTACAAATACCTAAACAGCACATAGAAGCAAGCAACATTCAGCATTGACAAATGCTTGTTTCTATTAGGCCAGTGCGTAGGCATGCCATTTACATAGCAGCAGCAATTTAGTACCATTCCTGGCAGTAGGATGCATGCCAGGCTCATTATCTAGAGGCAGAGTGGCGGAGGTATAAGTTGCCAAAAATGAAAATTTCTAAACTACAACTAGGTCCCCAGAGAAGAGGATGCTGGTGGTGTTCTAGGCCTAACATGCTGAAGGAGGCATCAGTAATCCACATGCATGCAAACATAGGAATATCCAAGAACTGATAATGCATTTATTGAACTTTTGGAATTACGACCTTTGAGTATCTTAGTATTCAGTTTATTTTTGCAGCACACTTGCTTCAGGACAGGCTGGGGCACTGACTGGAGTTTATTTGGTTTCAGTTGTTTAACCAGGAGAGATGCACTATGATGAAAGGTTGTTTACAAGTGTGTGTGTGTGTGTGTGTGTGTGTGTGATGTAGGAGCACAAGGAAGTTAATTGCCTTGCTCAAGGTCACACAGTATGCAAGTGGTGGCTGTGGGATTCAAACCCATGTCTCCAGATTTGCAGCTCAGAGCCATAAACCACTGTGCTATACTGCCTCCCATGTTTGGAGTTTTGGAATTTGGATGATACGAGTTGCATTGTGCAAGGCTGTCCCAGAGGCAGCAATGCTAATTTTATTTGTATTTTTTGATAATAAAGTCTTAGTGGCTCATTACCAGTAGATGGTTTTGCAGCATACTCGCATAGGATACCTGAATAATGCAGTTAAGTGAGAATTGGCTTGCTATTCAGGATTAAGGTTTCATCAGTCGGAAGACTAAGACTTTAATATGTACTTGCTGGTGGAGGAGGGACCTTGTGGCAGCATTAAAGTACATCAAGGGTATAAACCAGGTGCAGGGTTGGCATGAGTCTTATAACTGAGAGATGTGAGTAAGGCTTTGTACAGCAGGTGGTCTAGTAGCACCCTTACCCCCACCTCAACAGGCAGTGCCCCACCACTATGCTCTCCTGAGCTGGCATCCAGTGCAGCCCCCCAATCTCCTCCACAGCTGACAGACAACTGAGCTGTCAGTGAGCATGCACTGTAAACCTATTACATATGTACATAATATTGAGCATACTGTGAGGTAAACCGAAGAGAAGCACATAAATAAGCTTAAATTAAGCTTTCTAACAGTCACTTTACAGGGCATGAAACTGGAATTTCTTTAGGGTAAACCTAAGCATGTAATGTAGTACATTGGTTGCTAAAATTTACGTAAGAAATGCTGTCCCGTGTGAGTGGTGGAGCAGAGGTCAGATATTTCATTGCTAATCTGCTCACTACAAGGACTTACATTGCCTTATTACCCAGCTATTTATCTGCACCGTGCATTGCTGCTGCTGGACAGACAAGTCTGGGCTCTTGAGATTAATTGGATGGACAGCAACAGGGGTGACTCGAGTGCTGAGGACATGCCGGTCATGCTGCTGCATTGAATAGTACAGCTGTTACACATCAGAGTGCAGGCAGTAGCTGTCCCATTTGGAAAAAAAGAACAGTTGTGATCCTGCAGTAACCATCCATGTAGAAGGAACTAGATGGACTCTAACAGTGGAGCTGTGTGTTCTGTTACAGAGCAGTTCCTTGCACAGGTCTGGGCCATCTAAGTGTTCTCAGATTTAAATGGAAATGTTTCTTTATGCTACTTGAAATCAAAGACAGCCCTAGAAATGTTTCTGTTCCTTTATGCTACTTTGGACAGCCCTGTCAACTTTATCTGTACAGGGAAGCAGTTTTTTCAATTTCAAAATGGCACATTCCAATTCTAATTTCTATTTTTAAATTACGGGTGCCATCCGAGGTTGGGTACACAACGTGTTAGGTGCAAGGGGCATAAGCTGTGGCAGTGTCTGGGGAAAGTGTTTTCTACACAGCAAACAAGGGAGTCCATTAAGAGAAAACAGCCATCTGGGTCACAGGTATGAAAGGTCAAATGGGCCAGAATGGAAGAAAGTGCACAAATGTCTTGGCTGATGCTGTTCTTCATCATCCGACCCACATCTACTTCAGAGTAAGCGTTTCTGGTGGTACTAATCCATCCACTTGTGTGTAAACAAATACTTTATTACATTCTCAGTTTACCAATGTATTCACTTGTATTGTTTTAGTGATAACAATGCAGCTACACCACAGATGCAGGAAGACTTAACACAAAAACCTGTGCAGATTCCAAATGAATCTGCCACTGAAACTGAAGCAATCAGGGAATCCCAGACCTCACAACCTGCACTCCAAGAACCTGATGAGTCTGACCTGCACTCTGTGATGGAGCCTGTCGAGACTGCCATTGTGCCACTGACAGACGTGCAGATACCTACTTTTGTTGAAGAGTTGGACTTGAACCAGCCAGACACTGAAGACTTTGGCTGTTTGGATCACAGTCACCTCACTGATGCACAGAAGAAACACATCCTTGAAATACAGTGGCAACCACCATCTGGATTTCAGTTTCCTTCCTGGCTAATGGGTTCTGAAATAGCCAATCAATGCTTAAGGAGATTCAATCCACAATACCTGCATACATACACATTTGCAAGATATTCAAAGTCTTTAGATGGTGTGTTTTGTGCCCATTACTTTGTGTTTAGTACTACAAGTTCACTGTGTTGACATCTACACCAATGAGGGACTGGTCAATCAGCAAAAAACATTGAGAAGCACAGCAAATGTAAAGAACACTTGAATGCCACTGCTAAAACAGATGTTTTTCTTTCTATCTGTGATGGCAAGCTGGTGACTGCCTACCAGCCTCTAACTGACCAAAATAGAAGGGTGTCTCAGCAGGCCAACCACTTTCTGTGCAGGACTGTGAAAACAATATTGTTCTGTGGAAGAAACAATGTTGCCCTGTGAGAAAAATATACAGATGGAGGAAACTTCCAGGAACTATTATAGTACACAGCCGAACTGGACCAAGAATTACAAGATCACCTGAGACTAGCCCCCAGAAATGCAGTCTACACATCTCTTCAAATCTAGAATGAGCTGATCAGCTTATGTGCCTGCAATTGCAGTGAAACATTTTGCAAAAAGTAAAACAAGCAAAATGGTTCAGCCTAATTGCAGATGGTATGACTGATGTATCAACCAAGGAACAGATATCCTTATGCATTCGCTATGTCCATCACAACACCATAGGTGACACTGAGATATGTGAAGATGTTGTAGAGTTCATGGAAGGCTTCGACAACACAGGTCATGGACTGGCAGATCTCTTTATGCGATGCCTGTCTGCCTGGGGCATTGACATCAACAAGATGAGAGGGCAAGGATATGACAAGGGCAGTAATATGAGTGGCAGATTTAATGGGGTCCAAGCCAACATTAAGGCAGTAGTGCCAGAAGTCTTATATACAATCTGCAAACACACAGCCTCAATACTGCAATTGCTCACTCCTGCTACATGAGGCAAGTATCTAACATGTTTGACACTATGAAAAAAATGATTGCCTCATTAAAAGCATCAGCCAAATGGAATAATATTTTCCTTTCGGAAATGAAGGAATTTCTCAACATCCCCAAATATTATGATGAACCTGCAGGTCACATCAGATCTATTCCTGTAGCAGGCAGCACAAGATGGATGAGCCAGGCTGATTCTCTGTCAAGGTTTAAGGATAAATACTTGATGATTTGTAGTGCACTGGAGAAGATATCGGAATTTGAGGATGATGCTGAACGGTTTCTTTATTCCATCACCAAATTTGATTTTATTGTGATCCTGAGCTGTGTTGATCACATTCTGGCCTTGACAAAACCCTTACACTTTTATTTACAGCGTGTGGACATAGACCTCATTCAAGCTTCTGAGGAGGCTACTACTTTGTGGGAAGTATTGAGAGGCATGAGGGAGTCCTCTGAAATTCATTTTGGGGAACTGTACACAGACATCCTTTTACTGGCAGCCTCAGTGTGTACTGAGGAATCTGTTTCCTGAACCTGTGGAAGACAAGTGCAATGCAGCAACATTGGTACCAGTAACCCTAAGGAATATTACAGGCTCAACATCTTTATTCCATTTCTGGACCATGTCATTTCAGAGCTGCAAGAGCAGCTTACTGAGTGTCAGCCTTGCTTTCTTGCTCAGTACCTTGTCCAACAAAAGTTACATTTGCTAAAACATGAGAAATAGGTGTTGGAGCTTTATAATGCTTACAAGGTGGATTTGGGCATCCTGGCAGCATTTAGGATGGCGCTTGTAAGATGGTGTGCAAAGTGGGTGAATGTTACAGTGAAACAGAGGCCAGAATCTCTAATTATGACATTGCAGCACCTAAATTTGGCACTGTATGTGAACATCAGTGCCGTGCTATCCATCTTGGCAACCATGCCAGTAAGTGTAGCAACTGTAGAGAGGTCTTTTAGTGCACTGCAATGGTTGAAGACATGGCTGAGAAGCACTATTGGGGAGTCACGTCTCACAGGATTAGCTCTGCTGCACATCCACGGGGATATGGAAATGGATGTGGAACAATTGTTGAAGGACTTTGACCCATGCCAGGACAGGTGCTTTTCTAAAAGATGACCCATGCTGTGTCTGCTTGTAATGCAATACATGAGTGTCTGCTTTGGGCATGTGAG
This sequence comes from Neoceratodus forsteri, assembly GCA_016271365.2. NCBI lineage: Eukaryota > Metazoa > Chordata > Ceratodontiformes > Ceratodontidae > Neoceratodus > Neoceratodus forsteri. The sequence continues at coordinate 1,134,136,711 of CM028130.1, forward strand.
GGCATGAATGACTTTGTGTGTATGTGTGTGTGTGAGTTGTTAGTGTGGGAACAAAGCTTTACTGCAATGAGTTGTGTGGTATGCAAAGTGGGTAAATGTTCAGTAAAGCAGATCAAACTCCCAAGTCAGAGCATGAAAGGTCCTCTGTGGGACTGACTACCTTGTCTTATAAAATGGGCTTGTAAATCCCAAAGCACTGATTGGCTACAACATCATCTGAGCCGTGTCCTTATCAGATGATATTGTAGCCAACAGGCACTACCACCCAGCAACATGCCTGATGACATCAACAAATCAGTGAGCTCTGCCAACTGAAAACAACAATGCTGACTGGCAGAGCTCACTGCTACCACACCGCGAAAATTAGTCTCCTCAGACTGCGAACTCAAACGCCGGTAAAAACGACACACCGCAACGATATTCCTGTTCAAAACCTAATCGAAGCAACTGATCACAGAACCCGTCAGAAGATGTGTCACACTAATCCCGCTAATTTCCACATAGATTTTCAACAAATACTTACCAGTTTCGAAGAATATGAAGAACAGCAGCGTCCTGAAATGATAGCGCCTCTGACCGCTCCACTGCAAGCATCCACCTTGACGACTGGCACAGCTGGCGATTCCGTCACCCCCGCAGCCCAAACTCCCACCACAGAATCTTCACTGGCCGAGACAACATCAAACAGCACAGAAGAAATGATTGGGACCCAAAATCCTGCAAAAAGAAAACGAAAAGAAAAAAATGTCACACATTACAAAGAAATGACAGAGGAAGAACTACAACAACTTGAAAAGAAAAGGATGAGCAGAATACTCAAAAAGCAACACAATGGGCACTCTGTTTTCAAACCTGGGCTCAATCAAAAGCGTTACCAATAGATCTTCAAACAATAACACCTACTGACCTCTGTCAAATACTTAGAAAATTCTATCAGAATCCGCCAAACAGATGGCACAGAATACAGCTTATCAAGCCTCATACAGCTACGAGCCGGCCTTAACAGACACCTGAACAATCCACCTCTAAGCAGAAACATAAACCTTCACAACCATCCTGACATGAACCCAGCAAACAACATTTTTTCAGCAGTACTCAAAAAGTATAGAAGAGAGGGCAAAGATCGAGCACAACACCACCCTGCCATATCAGAAAAGGACTTACAAATACTAAAAACCTCTCCTGCTCTATCCCCAGATACACCTAGAGGACTACTCAATAAAGTATGGCTGGACATACAACTTTGCATGGCGCGGAGAGGCAGAGAAGGCTTACGACAACTAAAGCCAGAGCACTTCGAAATAAAAACAGATGAACAAGGTGCAGAATACATAACTGTAACATTCAATGAATACACAAAGAACCACAAAAAAAATGAACCCTCAAAGCAACAATATTGTGGCTATATATACACCTTGCCAAATAATCCTCTATGCCCTGTAAAATCCTTCAAAATACCTAAAACTTCCTCCTAACCTCCAGCTTTTACTGCCACCCAAGAAAAATATCTGACAGCATTGCACAAACGGTAAACACTTGGTACACTAGAGAACCTCTGGGTATCAACTACCTGTCTAACTTAATGCCACAAATCAGTCAATAAGCCTCCCTGTCATGCAGATACACCAATCATTCTGTAAGAGCCACAGCTGTCCAACTCCTTTCACTAGCAGGCCTAGAAGCCCGACAGATCATGTCTGTTACCGGGCACAAATCGGAATCAAGCCTCCGCTCCTATTGGGCTGCCACCCCCAAAGACCGTCAACGTTGGAGCCACATACTGTCCCAAAAAAGCAAACCACACAGCAATAAACCCAACTCATCAACCGAAAATGAAATCTTCCTAGAAGAAAACGATCTACCTTGCTCCAGCTCCAAAATTGCTGCCATAACCGGAAACATAGCAACTTCCGCTCCCGACGAGAATCAAACCCCTGAAGAAACCTTCCCAGGAACAAGCCTAATACAGCAATTCAATGCAACAACTAAAATGTCAGCATTTAACGTGCGAAACTGCGTGATGCACAACGTAAAGTTCATCACCCTATCCAAGTAAAACGCAGCATGATGTAACAGGAAGCACCACCACCTCAACGAGCAGATTCCATAAAATTAAAAAACAAAGGTATTTTTAGACCACAGTTTCTCCAGTTAAATTTTAAATGTTAAAAACTTGTTGACTTCAGTTTAACTACTTAAAATCGGATGAAAAAAATCGCATCGGACGTAAAAAATCGCAACAAACCTGAAGAATGCACCCAAATGAACTGCAAGCAAAACAAAGCAAGTGAACGTCTCTCCACCACACATCTACAATAAAATGGACTACAATATGTACAGTAAGACACTCTTTCCTGTTTCTTTCCATAATTGAAACCCAAATAAAATTGTTAAAATGTTTAAAATCCATGTTAAAACGTTCAATGATACTATCCTAGTGGCAATGTAACTATACTAATGGTAATAATACAATAACAAAAAGGGACTATTTTTTTCCCTAGAATGTGTTCTTCTATTATTAATTAAAATATCAATAAAAAAAAACTTTAAAAACTACAAATGTTTATTCACTTTACTGTTGCCCAGTTTATAAGCGCAATAACACACTCCGGTGTGGGTTACGTGCTGATAAGAACACGCTGGGCAAGGCACCGCGCAAGCGCCCGTGCCTTAGTACACCCCTAGGCATGCTCTTATCAGCACGTAACCCACACCTCATCGTGTGTTATTGCTTACATAGTACAGAGGCTTGACACAATTGAGAAATTGTAACTACAAGCCAGTCTTGGTCTGAATGTGAGTGCATTTTATCTTTACATTATCATATAGAGATGCTGCAAATGACGTGTCGGAGGGGCGGGGCATGGACAAGTGTCTGAGTGTGGCAGAAAGGCAGTATGGACAACAGTGGTCTGGGGTAGCAAAGGGGCAGCTTGGTGTACAAACCTGAAATGTCTGGCTATTCCCCTACCTCCCTCAATTTCATACGTAGAACACACAAGCAATTTGGAGGGATCAAACATGTAATTTTTGAAGGGTCAGGTAAGTCCAGTAAAAAAATATATTTTGGACTTTTTTTAAGGCAATTGCTTCTGGCCACATGCTGAAAACATGCTGCTGAGGCTGTCCATGTTTCATGGGTAATTTCCATGTCTAATGGATTACTCCATTTGTTTATTATTATTGTCATGGGTGCGGAGCATGCCCCACTTACCAGGCCATGAGAGCAGTGAGTGGCTAACAGTTGTGGGTATAAATAATTTTCTTCACTGGTGAGAGCTCTCCCACACCATGAGACTGTCCATCGTCATTTGGGAGCCAGTGTCTAAGTCTAAGATATGTGAAGAGGTTTCCTGTTAGAATACCATATAAACATTTAAGGTCTGTAAAGTAGTTTAAAGTCCCTCCATCATAAATGGACTCCCGCTAGGTCAATGCCCTATTGTGCTTATCTTAGTGGGGACTGGTGCACAAACACAACATAGTCATGTTCAGTTTTAACAACAACTAGCAGTTTTTCCTTAGGGAGCAGAATGACAGGATGATTAATGTGCTTATGAACCATTAGTCACACTTTCAGCATATTAGCTACAAAGGGGTTAGTGACCAGTTTGTGTGTACTTCTGAGCAACGATGGAGTAGTGTTCCATGGCAACGTTTCTCTTCAAGGTCCTCCTCCTCTAACTCCGACCATACTTGTTAAGGCTTGTGAGGATCTCTGGGAAGAAATGCAAGCTGCGCAGCTTAGTAGAAAAATGTAAAATTTGGAAGGGCACAGCCTCCAGCTCCCATTGGTTGCTGTAAGCCATCATGCTATATATGGCCAGGTTTATTGTTTCATGTAAGGTGATATATGAGGGAGTTGATGGCTTTAAAGAACCCTGCTGGCACTTTACCAAGTAGATTTTGAAATAAATACAGACATTTTGGTAAAGTACACATTTTATTACATTAATTCTGCCCAGCAAAGAGAGTAGTAATGGTTACCATTTACATACTAACATACTAAGAATCCAGCAAAGTAGGCCTTATGGGGTTCCATGTCATAACAGCTATCACAAAATAGCGATTGCTATTAAGGTGAGTGTATACTGCCGAAAAGCAAATTGGTGATATACACTCATAGGCGACCCACCATTCGGAAACAGAAAACAGTGTTTGGGGCTTTATCCCCCTCACCTTCCTGAATAATGATTCTCCACTCCAGGGGGGTGCATGTCAGGGAAGGGGCAAAATCCCTGTATCGGGGAAAAATTAAGTGTCGCAGCCACAAGTAGTGGCAAAGATTTCCCTCACCCAGTCCCAAACCCTGTACCTGAGCTAGCCACCCATACCACCACACTACATGGCTAGCTCAGCAGCAGCAGACACACCAGTCCCCAAAACCCCTTCCCTGTCCCTCTCCTTCCCCTCACTATCCTCCCCTTCCTGTCTCTCTGTAGTATCCTTGCATTCGTGTAGGGTTGCTATCCTTCCATGGTAACCCAGGACAGAACTTTTCAATTTGCTATGCATTACTTGTAGACAAACTGTGTGTGTGTGTGTGGTGTGTGACATCAAATAATACACCTTTTATTGTGCCACAGTGCAACTGCAGGCACAGCATTGTGAACCTGCTATCCACTGCAGCTGCATAATTTTGTACTGCCATTGTGGTATCTTTTCTTTGTTTTCCTACTTGCACTGCCATAAAAATCTGCAGTCAGTAACGCGCCCCCACCCCCACCGGCAAAAGGAATTGTTTTCCAGATTGGCTTGTTTGTGACTTCAGCACCACTGGTTAACTAAGGTGTTGTTTTCACTTGTGAATTTGCGTCTGTATCTGTTGCTGAAGCCATAGTTGTTTTTTTTGGCTTCACATCCAGCATTCCCCCACCCAGAGTTAATGTTCCAAAATCTAAATTTATTTAGAATATTGTTGTTGATCCCCCAAAATGCCCACAAAGAGATGTGCAAGCAAAGCTGGTTCTTGCCATGGCACTGCTGCCAGTGGTAAGATTGTCTGTGGGTGTGGTAGTATGCAGATGCAGAAGTGCATTGCTGATGTGAGGAAAGGTTCTTCTCCTGCAATGTTTTTTACAGCTCAATCAGTAGCTTCACTCATAGCTGGAGGAAATGATGTCCCAGCTGGTGGTGTTAGTACAGTTACTGGTGGTGGTATGAGTATTGCTGCCTCAAGTTCCACTTCTGATCAGTGTACCATGTCAAAATATATAGTGGAGTGTGAAGCAGTGTGAGTGAGTGACAATGTAGATGATGTCATACTTCTCAGTAACATCCCAGTAACTGAACATAAGGACTCTGATCATCATTTCAACAATAGCATACAATGTGGCATTTCTTCCACCGCGGTTCAGGTCGTGCATTTTCCATGCAGTGATTCACAGTGTGGTGAAAAAATGTTAGGTGATGATGATGATGAATCTGATGATCATGATGTCGCTGTGGTTGCAACATGCAGTCCACATGCCAGCATACAAGCAGAAGATGTAGATGTGGGTGATGCTGATAAATATGATGATGATGTAATTGACCCCAGTTGGGAACCAGAAAAAAAAAAATTCAAGGTGGCTGTGTCTGGGTCTGTTTGCATTAATCCCCCCCACCCCGTAAAAACTTGTGATTTACCAGTTTCAGTTGATGGTGATGATGACCCAGTAATAATGATAGGTAGTCATGGTGGTCAGTTGCAGTTCAAGTGTGTTCTGCCCGAAAAATCACATAGTACACCCCCAACTTCATGGCTTAAAAGAATGGAGTCCAATAAGCAGCATCAGGAACATGTTAAAAGTAGAGCACCACAATCCCTTGTTTGGGATTTTTTTGTGCAAGATGCAAATAATGAGTCAGTTACAATCTGTCAGGTTTGCCATGTGCGTGTGAGTTGAGGTAAAAAGGAGAGCCATCTAGGCACAGAAGGACAGCATACACATCTTAAGTATAGGCACATGGCACTGTGGACCCAGCACAAGATGGCAGCTAATACCACAGTGGGGCATTCACCCTCATCACTGGCAACCACAGCAAGCATGTTATCCCCTTCCATGACTGTTAAGTCCAGTAGTAAATTAAACATGTGCAGTAGTGAGGAAATAAGAGCAGAGGATTACTACAGGCATGATGAGGTGGAGGAGCATAATGATTTTGAAATGTTGTCCAGCGGTGATGAGAGTAGCAGTTTTGGTAGTGGTGGTGAATTCAGTATGTCTAGTGCAAGTGGTACATCAACCCCGGTTGGTAAATGTGACAAAATAACTGCATTTGTGGGTTTGTCATCATCACCTGTGCAACCATCTTCATCAAATGACTACACTTCACTACCTGCCATTTACAGAGCAAAACCATTTGTCATCACACCCTATGTAAAATGTTTATGTCAGCCCACGTTACAGAGTGTTTTTACACATAAGCTGAGGTACCCACCCAATCATACAGTGTCACTTTAACTTAATGCTGCTGTAGCTGAAATGCTGGCAATTGATCTTTTGCCCTTTTCCTTTGTGGAGAATTCTGGGTTCCAGTGGTTTGCTGCACATGCCTGTCCAAAATGGAAAGTCCCATCCAGGACATACTTTTCGACCTGAGCTGTCCCTGAGTCAGAAAACAAAATGATGTCAGAAACCACTATGATTCTCAAAGGAGGTGACAGTGAAAGTTCAAGAGAAAAAGAAAGCACTCAGAAAGTACAAGGAATCACAGAAGGAGCAGGACTTAGAATTGTATCAGTTAAAGCAAAAGGAAGCTGGGAAGGCAGTCAGAACAGCAAAGGCCCAAACCGAGGAAAAGATAGCCAACTCAGTTAAGAAGGGGGATAAAACATTTTTTAGGTACATCAGGGAGCGAAGGAAGACCAAGGGAGGGATAGTGAGGCTTAATAAAGGGGAAGGGGGTGGAAAGAGGGTGACGGTGAAAAGGCAGATATACTAAACAAATATTTTTGCTCAGTATTTACAAATGAAGAGGGGGAGGTACCTAAAACAAACAATAGACACACTCTGGATACAGAAGTTGATACCAGCCATTTACAGAAGAAAGAGTTCTGAAAGAACTCTTAAAACTGAAGGTGGACAACGCAATGGGGCCTGATGGGATTCATCCCAGAATTCTAAAAGAACTAAGGGGAGAACTAGTGACACCACTGACTACCCTCTTTAATAAATCATGGGAGGATGAGGTGGTACCTGAGGACTGCAGGAGGGCAGATGTGATTCCCCTTCACAAAAGTGGGAGCAAGGCAGAAGCAGGAAACTACAGACCTGTTAGTTTAACCTCAGTGATAGGGAAAATGATGGAATCACTCTGAAGGAAAGAATTGTCGAGTACCTAGAGGCCAGAGAGCACAGGACCCAAGGCAGCATGGATTCACAGTGGGACGGTCATGCCAGACGAATCTAATAGATTTCTTTGACTGGGTGACCAAAGTAGTAGATCAGGAAGGGCTGTGGACATGGCCTACCTAGACTTTAGCAAGGCATTTGACACAGTTCCACAAAAGATTAATATACAAGTTAGCCAGCCTGGGAGTGGGTCCCAAGATGATAGCCTGGGTAAAGAATTGGCTGGAGAATAGGACACAGAGGGTAATAGTAAATGGAGTCCACTCTGAATAAAGGGGGGTAACTAGTGGGGTACCACAGGGTTCAGTAATAGGACCGGTCCTCTTCAATGTCTTTATAAGCTACTCTGAGGAGGGACTGGAAGGAAAAGTATGTCTCTTTGCAGATGACACAAAGATCTGCAACAGAGTTGATGCACAAGGTGGAGTGGAAAGTGGATGAGAAGGGGTTTGGCAAGGTTAGAGGAATGGTCAAATGTATGGCAGCTTAGATTCAGTGCTAAGAAGTGCAAGATAATGCATCTGGGAAACAAAAACCCAGGGGAAAGAGTACACAATGGGGGGGTGAGATACTAACAACAACAAAAATGGAAAGGGACCTGGGGGTAGTCATATCAGATGACTTAAAGGTGGGCAAGCAACGTGAAAGGGCAGCAAGGAGGGTTGGGGGGATACTGGGATGCATAGGGAGAGGCATCACCAGTAGAAAACAGGAAGTTGTTATCCCTCTGTACAAACAGCTGATGAGACCCCATCTGGAATACTGTGTGCAGTTCTGGAGACCCAGTCTCCGCAAGGACATAGAAAGGATGGAAGCTGTCCAGAGGAGGGCAACTAAAATGGTGCAGGGTCTGCACCGGAAGACATATGAAGATAGACTAAAGGAGCTTAATATGTATAGCCTCGAGGAAAGGAGGGAGAGGGAGGACATGATAGAAACTTTTAAGTACCTGAAGGGAATCAACCAAGTCCAAGAGGGTTGCATCTTTCAAAAAAAGAGATGTGCAAGAACAAGGGGGCACAATTTGAAGATGGAGGGGTGGCTCAGAGGTAATGTAAGGAAGTATTTTTCACAGAGAGGGTTGTGGATGCATGGAACAGCCTTCCGGAGGAGGTTGTGGAGTCAAAAACAGTGGTTGAATTCAAGCATGCATGGGACAGTCATAAGGTAATTCTAGGGGGTTGGGGTAGAAAGAAGTAGGCTGCTGGTTAACTAGGATCTGCAGCTTATCCATTAGGTAGGGAAATGAGCAGACTGGGTGGGCTAAGCGGTCCTTATCTGCCATCAATTTCTATGTTTCTATGTTGTACGGTACTGTGTCTGACTCTGTAAGACATGCCCTTCAACATTCCTCCTCTCCATTCATCCATTTAAGTATGGATATGTGGACAAGTGGCAAAACAGTGGGGAGTTCATATTTGTGTATAACTGCACACTGGGCACAGGTGTCGGGGGTTGTTTGTGCTGTTGGTAGTGTGAATAATCAGTGTAGTAAGGTGTAGTGTCATGGTAGCAATCTTCCTGGAATTCGACAGCATGCAATGATTGCTATGTGCAATGTGACCTGTTCACACACTGGTGAAAACATGTTGGACATGATACTGACTGAAATTGACAAGTGGCTGAACCCCTGTCCCTGAAAGCTGGGTTCATAGCAAGTGACAATGAGTCAAATGTGGTGAAATGCATCATGAATGATGGCTTTTTTCATGTTCCATGCATGGCCCATTGTTTAAATCTTGAGGTGCAGGAGTTTCTGCAGTACCGATGTAAAAGAAATGCTGACAGCTGCATGCGGTATCTGTTCTTACTTTTCATGATCTGCAAAGGCCTGTGACCAACTTCAGCAATTGCAGATGCAAAACAGTCTCCCTCAGCACTGCTTGAAGCTGGAAGTTGTCACCCAGTGGAACTCCACTTTATACATGGCAGAGAGGCTGTTTGAACAATACAAAGCCATCTCAGAATATCTTGTGATGCACACTAGCCATGACAGTTCCAAGGCCTACATGTCTATGATGACTGAACAGTGGAACCTCATGGACTCTGTAATAACAATTTGGTGGCATTTTGAACATGCCACACAGGCAGTGAATGGCAAGTCTGCCTCCAATAGCCAATCAATTCCATTGCTGTGGGTCCTGAGGCAGACATTGGTGAATGTGCAGCATGGCCTTGATGTTGCCAGAGACAGTGATAGCAGTATGTTGCTGAAACACATGCTGACAGTATTCGACCAGAATTGTCACATTTTGAGCATTCAGCGTAGTGACAGCTTTGCCATAGCAACAATGCTGGACTCATGATACAAACGTGGAATTACCTTAGTACTGGAGGGAGGGCCTGAACAGGTAAAAAATGTCAGTGGGCAACTGGTGCGCTTGGTTCACGGGGCACAGAAGTCATGTGCAAAGGTCAGCAAACCTCAGCAGCATAATGAGGCTAAAGATGCACTTAGAGGATTATCAAGCATATCCTGTAAGGGGAAGGGGACTGCAGTTCCAGGTGGCTGTCATCCAAAGTGATTGGTGTCAACCCACTTTGGGAGGCTTTGTCCCAAGTGGGGATCTGTAAAATAAATGATTCCGGAGAATATGATGATGCATCAACCACTGGACTTAGTGCAGCACAGAGAATGGTTGAGTCATATTTGTCTGAAAACAGGCATCTATCAATAACTGATGATGCTCTTTTGTACTGGAGTGGAAAGGTCAGCGAATGGCCAAAAGTGACTGGAGTGGCACTGAAGTACCTCACATGCCCAACCTCCAGTGTAAGTGTTGAGAGGGTATTCAGCTCAGCAGCTGCTATAGTTAGAGATCATCGGACAAACCTCTCTCCTGCAAATTTTAGTTTGCTAACATTCATAAAAATGAATGAGAAGCACATGCAAGCACAGACTACAACCTGAGTATTCATACCCTGGCCTAGTCATGGTGGTTTTGGTGATGTAGAAATGAACCGTCCTAGTGGCACTGGCAGTGGCAACACGAAACATCCTACCACTGGCATAGATGATGACACAGTGGAGAAAGAATTTCACACTGGTCAGACTTCAGACATAGATGATTGTGAGGGTAGCTTTCTTTATGATGATGATGTGGTTAATGTTGGCAGGTTTTAAATGAAGTTGTTAAAAGGTGGTGACATTTGCTGTATGATGCATGTTTTCTTTTTCATGACTTTGTGTGGCCCTCCCAGACCGCCACCACCAGGACTGATGTAAGCCACTGCCACCACAGAGAGAATGACTTTTTGTGCCCCCCTGGACCACCACCAACAGGAACAATGTTAGCCTCTGCCACCACAGAGAATGACTTTGTGTGCCCCCCTGACCTCCACCACCAGGACTGATGTTAGCCACTGCCACCACAGAGAATGACTTTGTGTGCCCCTTTGGACCTCCACCACCAGGACTGATGTTAGCCACTGTCACCACAAAGAATGACTTTGTGCACCCCCTGGACCACCACCACCAGGAACGATGTTAGCCACTGCCACCAGAGAGAATTAATTTGTGTTCCCTCCCTGGACCACCACCACCAGGACTGATGTTAGCCACTGCCACCAGAGAGAATAACTTTGTGCACCCCCCTTGACCACACCACCAGGAACAATGTTAGCCACTGCCACCACAGAGAGAATGGCTTTGTGCACCCCCCTGGACCACCATCACTAGGACAGATATTAGCCTCTGCCAACACAGAGAAAATGATTTTGTGCATCCCTCTGGACCACCACCACCAGGACTGATGTTAGCCATTGCCACCACAAAGAATGACTTTGTGCGCCCCCCTGGACCACCACCACCACCACCAGGACCGATGTTAGCCACTTCCACCACAGAGAATGACTTTATGTGCCCCATGGACCACCACCACCAGAACCGATGTTAGCCACTGCCACCACGGAGAATGACTTTGTGCGGCCCCCGGACCACCACCACCAGGACTGATGTTAGCCACTGCCACCACAGAGAATGACTTTGTGTCCCCCCCCGACCACCACCACCAGGACTGATGTTAGCCACTGCCATCACAGAGAATGACTTTGTGCATCCCTCTGGACCACCACCACCGGGACCGATGTTAGCCACTGCCACCACAGAGAATGACTATGTGCGCAACACTGGACCAGCACCACCACCACGGCTATTAGCCACTGCCACCACCACCAGAAGCAGGAAGATGTCACAGGGAATGTCAGCATGTGCCACAGTTATCACCAGCATTACCCACCACCAGTGTCATTCTGACAATGTTTTGCCATTGACCATGCCAAGGCAGAGGGAGTCGAACAGGAGACCACATCCATCAGCCACAGGCACAAGGCTTCTTAATATTAAAACTACAAAGAGAGTATGTGTACTAATGTTTTTTATGCTATTCAACTTCCTTTAGCTGTATGTTTTGTTTTCTGTTGCTTTTTTGAGCTACAATGGTCAAACACATATGGTAAACTTATTTTGTTTTTTTACAGGTTAACAAAAAATTACTCTCCTTCACTGACAGTCAGTATCAATGGTACTGCAGCGGTACCGTACATAGGAATCTATGCAATATCCATTTCCAATCCATACTGGTAAGTATATATATTTTATTTCATCTGTTCATTTTTTTTTAAAAGAGTGCAACAAATCCAACTGAGGAGGATTCATAAACTAGGTGACATGTAAATGTCGCTAAAACTATTTTTGCAAGCTATATCATGCACTCTTTTCTGAACTTGCAGCTGTGCAGCCATGACATGGTTGAAAAAGTTGCACACAAGTTGTGTTACTTGACAGGATGTGATTTTGAAATGTAACTTGAGTTGAGATTGAGAACCAGGGACACTGGCACCGTGTATTTGTTACACAGCCCAGTACTAAATTAAGTTGTGATTGATCTGCTGATTGCAGTGTGACAGCTTACTATCTGTTTTAATATTCCAGATACTAGTGGAACAGCCAAGGCTTAAACATAATGGCCTGGATATTCAAACTGCGCTACAAAGTAGCGGAATAGCAGGAGCAGGTGCAAGTACAGTGTGCCTATGGGCTAAATGCGTGATATTTAAACACTGCACAGGACTAGATGCGCTTGCACCACACAACTGAATATCATGCCAACTGCACCATGGTGCAACCAGGGATGCGCAGTGGTGCAGGCCTGATGCACATCAGTACAACCAGGGATGCGCAGTAGAGCAGGGTAGCAGCACATCAGCACAACCAGGGATGCTCAGGGACAGCATGCAGGGGTTCCCCACATTTGGAAGATATGGGCTGAGGAGCACACAGCAGAACAGACATCGCCCCCCACACCCCATGAATTGCACAACCAGAGGAGAGCTGGAAGAACCACTGGCCCATGGAAACCAACCACAGTCCCACAGCTAGGACATGGTGCTCCAGCACACCCCCTGGCAAGCCAACAAACAAAGAGGTCCAGCCACCCCATGCTACACCATCCCACCTATACAGAGCACACCCTGCACAATGTTCCCCAGACACCCTGCCCAGGAGCAGCACAAAACACTGCAGGACACCTCATGCATGCCATGACCCCCACTGTGACAATGCATCCCTGTGCACCACTGAGACATGCAAGGCAGCCCCACTGAGAGCACTCTGCAGTGGGTGGCAGCAGACACAGATGCAGAAACTGCAGACACAGTGCTGCCCTGCATAGTCCCCCTGAGATACAGCTGAGAGACTGACCATATGTCAGCACATGAGGTACTACGCATGTGACAGGGCATGCCCCGGACACCACCACCACCACCAGAGGTACAGCACCCTGCACACCCTCCCAAGGACACACCCCATCCCAGCACTGGCCACGACAGCCAGTAAAGAAACCCACAGTGGTGCATGGAAGCATGCACCACACGGGATGTAACACATTGCATGGACAAACACCAACCCATACCCAAGTGCACACCAACACAGAGACACAGTAGTGGGTTGACAAACCCGCTGGCATGTGGCCACAGCAGCTGTGTACCCATGGCTAGCACCCCTCCATGGCACAGGTGTACCAGCCACACTGAGCATGCACCATGAAGCCGTATGCCACCAGCACATGGCTGGAGCACAAGTGACAGACAGTGGAGCACATCCCCTACAAAAGACACAAGCGACAGCATGGAGAGGGGACAAAAACAGCGGAGGCCACAGTGCCACCCGAGGCATTCGTGCACCACATCAGTGACAGGAGGCAACCTGTACAGTGGTTGTCCAGCATGGACAGCCACCACTGACATGCCAGCAGATGGTGCATATCACAGACATGCAAGGGTGTCAGCTGCACAGGCCATGGATGGTCTGACAGGGGCACCATGGACACAGAGCATGCATCATGGACCACTGCACACAGGCAACCAGCGCACAGAGAACAACACACAACCCACAGACAGTGACTGATTCCCCCACTCACACCACAGGCGGTCCCCTTCCAGACACACACACACACGCCCATGCCTGCACCAACCCTGACGCCATGCACACCACTGCAGTTGAGCACCTGTAGCCCGCTGCAAATCATAGATCATCACAGTTGTCATAACAAAAATAATGTATTAAAGAAAAGCAATAAATAAAACTATATACAAATATATACAATGGGGGGAAGGCCACAAACCAGGTGGGGGTGGGTAACAGGCAGGGGTAAACAACTGGGAGATGGAAGAAGGGGTGTGAGGGTGGGTCCAGGGATGTAAGGTTCTTCCAGGGGCATGGAGGGCCTAACGTCCGCCCCACTCATCATGTCTGTGTCGCCTATGCGACCGCCGTCCGGGGACACCGTGCCTCTCTAGTCGCTGGAGGATCTCCAATGATGCCCTCACCAGCTGCAGTAACTCCTGAAAGGCCCTCTCAATGGCTCTCCAATGCCGACCACCTAGGACAAGGGATCAGAGTCAATAGGCGTGAATGTCCATCCCCCTGCAGCCCACCCATTGTGCATAGCTTACAGCCATGTGCCACACTCCTGTGATGGTGTGTAACCATCCACAGTGATCGTGTCCACAAGATCTGCCCACCCAAGTGCACACAGCCATGCAGACCACTGCACACACCCGCTGCCCAAATCCCGCACAGCACCATTGTGGCTGTACAGTGAAATGGATATGCAGTGTGAAGGCAGTGGCATGGCCATGTACCCAGTGCATGCCTGAACCACCAGTGACACACACTCACACATGCAGTGTCACAGGACAGTGCTGAGTGTACCATGTGGCGTGCACCGCCACCTACTCCACAACACAGCATGCACAGAATATCCAGGAAGAAAGGTACTCACCTGCATCTGCTAGATCTGGGTGCTGCTGTTGAACGGTTCTGCCATCACATGGCTGTTGCTGGGCAGCCTCCTGGTCAAGGCATGCCCATGCCTCTTGGGCTCTTTGCCTCTTCTCAGGGCCTAGGGTGCAAAACATGGAGAGGGGAACATCAGTACAAAACAGTAACAAAGGCGCCCCCCAGTGTGTGCTATCCCACTCAGCCCAGCCATGCCGTAATCCTACCATGACCACCACTACCCACACTGGATGGCCCCCACTGTGGTGGACACATGCCCACCGTGAAACCCGGATGAATGCTACCAGTGTATAGATGAAGCACTTACCTGGACATGGCACTGCGCCTTGCCTGGCGCATGCCTGTAAATGGGCAAGCCTGTCTGGGTCCCTCCACCGGGGGTCCCCATAGCGGTAGCAACACTGCTCCGCACTTCTGGTGATACCAGTGGCCTCCTCCAGTGACACTGCCATCTCATCCCACACTGCACTCCTTGCCCTATCTAAGAGCACATCTCCAAACAGGGTCCCAGCATGGGGACCTACAATGGCCACCAAATTGGCCAGCTCCAGAGGATTCCACATGGCTACTCTCCCGTGTGCCATGGCTACTGCAGCTAGGATCACAAAATGGCACTCTGTAGTGCACGTCCACCACGTGCAGATGCTGCACAGTACAGCGCTGCCACTCCCCATTGCACTGTCACTAAACAGCGCAATAGGAGTGCACCCATATGGACGCATGGCACCTAGGGGCAATGGTTGACTGCAGAGTCAAGGCTCCATCATGCACGGACCGCAACAGCATGATAGGGACTCCCTGTGTGTAGCGCAGTTGGGTGCCTGTGTGTGATGCCCTGCAGTGGCCTTCCATGCTTTGGCACCATGGGACCTATTGTGCTCCAGGGCACGAGCGCTATACGTGTGAACAGTGCACTAGCACCGCTGGCACAGTGGTGACTGTGCCCTGCACTGCATCCCGTGCTCAGCACATCATCAGCATGGCAGGCTTCGGCGTCAGCACCCCGGGCATACGCCATGTGGTGCCTACTACACACATCACAGAGCTGCGCCTTTGTCTGAGCAAACTCACCACAATCGCGCAAGGCGCAACAGCTCAGTATTCAGCCAGCATATGCAAATCAGCTCATCAGCAATTCCATGGTGCAGCCACTGCATTAGCATCCACTTAAAGTTGCACCTTGCCTCATTTGCATGCCTTGCACTATATAAATGTGACATGGGGCTTCAGAGGTCATTGTTTGATATTGTAGTCTATTGTGGTGGGTTGCTTGCTGTTTGGAAGTGTGGACTGTGGTGTGTGGGAGATGCATAGGACTGCACATTCAGAGGTAACACCTGTCATTCCCACAGGATCGATAATGACTGAATGTGAGGAGGAGGAGGAGGAGGAACAGAGACGTGGGAGATGGAAGAGGCCAAACTTCACCCGGGCAGAATCAGATGCTCTGTTTGAGGCCTACCTCGACAGGGAACTGCTGCTCAGCGGACAGTGGGGAACACCACAGGCCTGTGCTGTGGCATGGGATGAGGTAGCTCATGCCATCAACCAGCATGGCAGCCACCAGCAGTCCATGCAGGAGTGCAAGAAGAAGGTGGGCATGGACAAGAGGAGGATAAAAGATAAGGTGGCTGCCATCAGGGCAGCATGTGCTGCAACTGGTGGTGGACAGCCGGATGTGCCACGCCTGATGCCATAGGAGGAGCAGGTGGATGGCAGTATGTGGCATTCCAGGTGGTGACTTCCAGATGGGTGGCAGCCCGTCATAGCATGGTAGGTCCTGTGCTGTCACTGTGTTGGGGTGGGGTGAATGCCACAGGGTAGGGCAGAGACATTAATGCTACTGTGTTCCTTTACAGCTCCTGAGCATTAACATGGGTCAGTGGTGGTGAATGTGTCCACTGAGGGCGATACCCTGGACATGGAGGAGTGCCCATCCACCTCCACAGGTGTCCGAGGGTCAGGACCACAGTATACCCGCCTGTCTGTCTGGACTGAAGTTGGTGGTGCTGGTGCAGAGGAGGCCCTGCCTGTGTCCCACTGTGACATCGTCCATGGATGCCAGCGTGCTATGGAACGGACTGGTGCAGGATCCGGCACCGATGATGATGGGTCACACATCATGGACAGTGATACATGTGGGCCGCAGGATGGCCCCACAGCAAGTAACAACATTGGTTGTGGAGGCCTGCATGACATCACAGTCCCAGTCTGTGCCTGTATACACCAGTGGGGCAGCACTGGTGTGCATCCAGGCTGGTGGGGCTGTTGTAGCTAATGCGGTGGCACCGGTGAGCCCAGGCAAGCCATGGCTGGAGGGGCAGTGTCAGCAGTTGGCCAATGGCGACTGGGGGACAGTGGCGGGGGGCAGCATCAGTGCATTGTGTGTGGACGTGCCCTGGCATGGCTCTGGTGTGCAGCACCCATCATCAAGGGGTGATGCCCAGTACGGCTGGGACACCAGGAGGGACAGCATGCCAATCAGGCGGATGACCTCTTTGATAAGCACAGCCACCTACTCCAGGCTTAAATGGATCAGCAGTCGTGGCTTGTTAGGGCAGTAGATGCACTTAGTGCAGTTCTGCACCAGGCAGAGGAGCAGCGCAGCAGAAATCATGCCCTGTTCCTGGCAGAGATGACCCAGCAGCGGGAGGATGTGACCGCTCCCCATTGACAGGTAGACACGTGCATTCAAAGCTGTCATGGCCACATTGGGCAACCAGTTTGTTGCCTATATGCTGCAGACACCACACAGTGTCATGTCCACCCCCCATTCCCAGCATCATGCAACACCTTCCATGTCAACTCCGGGTTCAGCTGTGGGCATACTGAGCACGCCTGGCGCAGGCATGTTCAGTGAGCTGCAGACCCCTGCTCAAACACCGTCGTGTTCCCACAGCGTCACCCCTGGGGGACCGTCGGTGCCACCCCATGAGGTCAATGGTTAGCCTGTCACAGCTGGCAGGTCTTGGTGGGGATGCCCATGCATCCGTGGTGGCCGTGGCACTTTGCTGCATGACTGGCCTGTCTCCCACCATGGCTACTCTCTGGCACTGCCCTGTGTGCAGTGTGTTGTGCAATGTGTGCCCGCATGGGTGGGGTACCCGACCCTGCACACACACACACAGTCCATGTGCACACCCTTTCAGCTGCTGGCCACTGTGGCGTGTGCATGATGATGCTTGCGTTGCACTGTCCACCAGTGTGCAGTGGTGCCCAGCGTCTGAGACATGCACAGTGACGGGCACTGAGCATGGTTGTCTGTGAACCTGTGTGTGACTAAGGGTTGCAGTCAGGGTCAGTGTGCCTTCCACCCCTTGTGCATGTCTTGTGGGGTGTGTGTGTGCGTGTGTGTGTGCATGTGTGACCATGTGTCATGTTAGGCCTTGTCCATCCCTGACAGTGTGTGCGGCTCCACACTCAGCCAATTCCCTTGCTGCCGTCCACTCCAGGGTTCATCCATATGTGTCTGTGGGTTGGGCCCCTTGCCATTGGTGGTTGCACATGGCCCCATGTCCTACCCGTGGTGGTCAAAGTGCTCCTCTGTGATGGTGTCCCAGTGCAGCTGTGACATCTGAATCAGGTGGGGGACCCTTCACTCAAGGGGTGGATGCCCATCACCGTCTGGACCGGCATCCTCATCGTCTCCATCGCTGTCCTCCTCTTCGACCTCTACAGCTATCCCACAGCCGTTGGCTATGTTGTGCAGGATGCAACAGGCCAGGAATAGCCCAGAGGCCTTCAAGGGACTGTACTGCAGGGCACTGCCAAATGTGTCCAGGCAACAGAAACGTGCCTTCAGTATCCCGAACACCCGCTTTATGACATTACGCATGGTGGCATGTTCCTCACTGTACCATTGCTGTGATGGGGTCGCAGGGCACCGATATGATGTGAGCAGCCAGGGATGGAGTGGCTAGCCACTGTCACCTGTGTGTAGAGGGCGGACATTAGTATGGTGGTCAGCATCGCTCTGCCATGGGCCGTCAAGGCTGGTACCCATGGCACCTCTGACTATGCATCCTCCCCCAGCTGCCCATGTCATCCTGCGTGATGTGCATACTCACCCACTAGGTGGCCAGTGGGGATGTCCCCACTCTTGAACCTGTGGCAGAATGCAGACTGATGCCAGATGAAGGCATCATGTGCTCCCCCAGGGTGCGTGGCACAGACATTGGTTATGCACCACCTGGCATCGCACACCACCTGGCAGTTGATGCTGGCATAACCCTTCCGGTTGATGTATGCTACACCATCCGGGCCAGATGGCATGTGGATGGCCACATGGGTGCAGTCAATGGCCCCGAGCATGTGTGCTACCCTGTGGAACTCTTGTATGTGTGCTGTTCACTCCACCTGTGTGCTGGGGAAATGGATGTACTCTGCAGCATGTGGCAGCAGTGCGCTGAGGAATTGTGTGAGTAGGCATGAAGCGGCCAACTGGGTTATGCCTGTTGTGTCCCCTGTTAGTCTCTGGAAGGTGCCCATGGTGAGCAGGCATATGACAGCTGTCACCTTTGTCTCCACTGACAGAGCATGTCTCCGTCATGTGGGTGCCTGCATCTCATCACTGCACAGCTCACAGAGCTGCCTCAGGATCGCCCAGTTCAGGCAGTACCGGCCCACAATCTGTGTGTCAGTGTAGTGCCCGAAGGTGGTGCAGGCTTGGTACTGCCTGTTGAGGGCATACCATTGACGTGCCCTTCCACGGCCATGCCCCCCTGCTGCCTGCTTTCTCACACCCCTCATTACCACCTCCATCTGGAAGGTGGCATTGGACATGTCCCTGGCTGGTGTTCCCCCCCGGCAGCTGTTATCCTGTTCTCCTGCTGTCCTTTGTGATGCTCCCCCTTCACCAGGTACACCTCCAGCCTTTGGCTGTCCTGCCTACTGCCACAGCCCTCAGTCCACTGTGGCACTTCCCTGTCTCTCCTGCACAGTGGCAAAGGCTCCCCACTCCTGTCCTGTTCCTGTTTGTTCCTAGGTGTGCCTTGTCCTGCTCCTGCACAGTCCCACTCACTGCTACCCTCTTTCCAGTTGCTGTCACCTTGCTCCCACCTCTGGCTTCCCTGTAGCATTCTTATGCCTCTCTCTTGTTCCTTTTTATTTTGGATCATTTCCCCTATCATGCAACTTCCACTTGCTCCCCTATTGTGCATGGTGCATGCTGTTGCATATCGCACTGTGCTGTTTATTCAAGGTTCCTCCCCCTATGGTTGCTCATGCATTCATTACCATTGTGCTCTTGCGGATTGCGACTTGTGTGGCGCAACTGCCTCCCGCTGAATATCGCAGAATGGTGCATTTTTGTACTTGTTCTGGCACATCTTTATTGCTCATGGCGCATCCCTTTTGAATATCTGGGCCAATGTGTTACTGCTGCAATCAAGTTGTAATAAGTCCTTCGTTTCTTTTTGTAGTAAAGTTCCAGATGCTTTGTTGTGGCATAATTGTCTTATCCAAAGAAGTTCTTCAATGTCAGGCCCCCCCACCCCCCGGGCTGAGGCAGACATGCAACACGCACAAGCTGTTTCAGTTGATGACCATGACCATCATTACCAACCAGACTCGAGAAGGATGCAGATGAAATCTGTAAAGAAGTAACCAAATAAGAAACCATTAATGAAACCTACCTACAAATATGATCCCCCGCCAAAAAAAAAAAATACTTACCTTCATTGGCTTGAGAGGTATTCATTTCCAATTTCAATGCAAAAAGCTCTTATCAAGTACTGGAATGTGTGCACCAACAGTATCTGTAACCTATCATACAAAACAATACAATGAGTACATGTTTATATATGTCAACCCCCCACCTACAAAATACAAATATATATATATATATATATGTGTGTGTGCGTGTGTATCAACTCACCAAGGCTACTATTAGTGTACAGACAAAGGGCACCCTTCCATCCAGTTGAGATGATCACATCACATTTGCTGGAATAGCAGCACACATTGGACCAGCAACAGTTTGCTCACGGTCATCATTTCTGACAGGATTTTGTATATGGTATAACGTTCAAATTTCACTTCATTACTACTTGTCAATTTTCTTGACACAAGGCAGATGCATTTTGGGGATGCAGAAAAAATCTGGGGACTCTGTGTGAGCACTGTGCGCATGACTGACTGTACAATAAATTCTGGGGGACTTTGCATGTGGTGTGACGCTCCCATTTCACTTCATCACCAGTTGTCAATTTTCAGGACATAAGACAGATGCATTTTGGTGATGCAGAAAAAATCTGGGAACTCTGTGTGACCACTGTGCACATGACTGATTGTGCAATAAATTATGGGGAGTGGACACTCTTTGGACCTGATTTTCCTCCTGGGGATCGAGGCATCCAATGTGGGAGTGGAACCCATCAGGTGGTCAGACCATCACACCATGCGGTTTAGTTTTTGGACCCCTTCTAGAAGGCCTGCCCCTGTGGAGTTGGTCAGGTACCACCCTTTGCAGGATATATATATATTCCCAAGGCCTAGTGGCAGTGCTTGACCTCTCTTCCCTCATGTTGGCAAGCAGTGATCCAGAGAATCTTGTGTCGGCTTATAATACTGCTGTGATGGGGGCTCTGGATTCTATTGCTCCATTTCATGTTCGCCCCCTCTCCCTTTGCCCAAAGTCCCCTTGGTTTGATGGGACGTTGAGGGAGATGAGGAGACAGGGGCGAAGATTAGAGCATTGCTGGTGAAGGTCTGCCTTTGATGCTGACCACCTTAAACTGATGGATCATTATTCTGTCTATCAATCTGCTATCACCCATAAGAAGGCAGAATTCCTGTCCAGGGAGTTCGCGGTTCGCAGAATCGACTAGCTCAGCTGTTTTGAACTGTGGACATACTGTGCAACCCAGCCTGTCTGCAAGTTCAGAAAGCTTTTTTGCAATTGGAGTGTGATAGATTTGCTTGGTTCTTTGCAAATAAGGTGGCTGGCATTAGGGCAGAACTGTTGCCATCACTCTCTAAAGGAGCAGCTGTGGACCGATGTGAGATCACGGTACCTCGGTTTTCCTGGAGTTCCTTTGGCCAACTGGAGTTCATGGATGTCATGAGGATTGTCCAATCTGCATGCTCTATGTGCTGTAGTTTGGATCCTGGACCGATTTCCCTAATTTTGGGTTGTATTGATATCATCGATCCTGTCCTTGTACAGATAGTCAGGTGCTCCTTGGAATTTGGCAAGTTTCCTAGCCCCCAGAAAGAGGCGGTGGTGAAACCCCTCTTGAAGAAAACTACCTTGGACCCTGACTGTCTGGAAAACTACAGACCCATCTCTAACCCCCCCTTTATTGGGAAGGTGATTGAGAAAGTAGTGGCTGCACAATTGGAGGACCATTTGATCATCCATGACATCTATGAACCCCTCCAGTCCAGTTTTCGTAAAAGACAGCTGTCTAAAAGAAATTCAGGAGTGGATGACTTCCAGTTGGCTGAGGTTGAACTCGGATAAGACTGAGGTACTGGTTGTGGACTTGGGCCGACAGATGGGGGGGTTGGGTAGTGTTGTGTCATCAGGAATTTTTCTGGGTGGCGTTTCACTCCTGACCTCCTAACAGGTGCAGAACCTGGGGGTTGTTCTTGCCGATAGGTTGACACTACATTCACAGGTGTCGGCAGTCATCAAGACTTCCTTTTATCATCTGAGGAATATCACCAGGATTAGGCATCTTGTTCTGTCTGCCGACCTGCCTACCTTAGTTTATGCCTTTGTGTCCTCATGCCTGGATTATTGCAACTCCCTATATCTAGGGCTTTCAAGAGTTGAAATCCATTGCCTGCAGCTAGAGCAGAATGCTGTAGCCCAGCTTTTGACGGGTTCTAGAAGATCCATGTCATATCACCCCGGTACTGCACGAACTGCACTGGCTGCCAATTCGGTGGCGGATCACCTTTAAAGTTGGCTTGCTGACTTTTAAAGCCCTACATGATCTGGGCCCAGCCTGTCTGAAAGAATTTCTGGTTCCCTATCACCCTGATCGATCTCTCTGCTCAGCCGACGAGGGGTAGCTAGAGGTTTCAAGGGTGAATTTGAAATCTTCTGCTGCTCGGGCATTTTTGTATGTTGCTCCCCACCCTTTGGAACTCTCATCCCCGTCGGTTGCGAGAGCGCACTTCTGTGGAGGGTTTTAAGAGGGGTTTAAAGACCTTTCTATGGGAATCAGAATTCCCTGAATACTGAATGTTTTATTTGGTTTACTATGACAAATATTGAATGTTTTAATTGGTCTGTCTGTATTTTTATTATGCTTGTTTTAATTGTTATTATGTACAGCGCCTTGACATCTGAAAGGCACCTTATAATAAAAAATTATTATTATTATTAATTTCGTTAGAGCGGGTCATGGAGGACTTCCCATTCTGAAGAGCCACTCAAGTTCTGCCCGCCAAGCTCAGCAATGTTATGACGTGATGCCAGGGAGAGCGCGGGGGTGTGATACATTATACTGAATGGCCAGCAGTTTCTGAATGTTTCTTTATGTTATAATGGTCAGTTTGTGGTGAAATGTGAGTACGGTTCTACTAAGAAGGCTCTTGTTAGTGGAAACGTGCCCATGTTTCACCACAAACTGACCATTATTACATAAAGAAACATTCAGAAAGCTGCCTGCCATTCAGTATAATGGAGCTCGCCCCCTTGCTCTTTCTGTCATCACGTTATAATGTTGCTGAGCACAGTGGGCAGAACTTGGGTGGCTCTTCAGAACGGGAAGTTCTCCATAACCCGCTCTAATGAAATTACCAGCATTTCTGCCGGAAAACCATTGCACTATGTAAGAACACGTGGAGAAAGAAAGATTTCCCCAGAAGTAAGGTGCCCATATATCGGGTGCAAATAATGCTGTAACTTGGTGAATCTTTTTAATGTCTGTTTCACAAATGAAATATTTATGGAGCTGCAGTAATGTTTACTTTGTGTTGGGACTCATGATTTGAAGTGTTTCCCAAAAAACATGACTGAGCAGTGCAAGTGTGTTGTGCAAACTGCATGTGTGCTGTCAATGTTCTTTCCTGTGTGTGCATACATTGTCCAGCTTTGTGCAAACATATATATGGTGTGACTTGTTATAGTTTCTCAAGAATAAAGATAACACAAATACATGACATATATTTTATTTCTACCATCAGCACCAGCACAGTAAGTGATATGATATTTTTTCAGAGGTATTGGATCACTGTGCACCTTAATCACTCACAGTGCACACATGTCTTAGTGGAGATCATAGCACAAAATGCACATGCTCTCTTAAAAATCATGTGTGTAGTATGTGACTAAGGTGCACTCAGGCCAGACACCTCTGAAAAAGTATAGTATCACTTAGTCCGCTGATGATGATGGTGACAACAAAATATACGCTATTCTGCTCACTATTCTTTATACCATAAACACTACAAGTCAGCAATATATGTTTGCAAGAAGCTGCACAATGTCTGATGTAACACACACACACACACACACACACACACACACGAAACAACACTGACTGCACACATGCAATTTAGCACATCATACTTGCGCTGCTCACACCAGCTTTTCCACAACCACTCCACAACAGAAAGTAAACATTACTGAGACACTGGATTATAATAACAGGGCAATAGGAGCATGTATGACTGTCTATTATTGAACATAAAAAAAAATATAATCACAAAACACTACAGTGGGGGGGGGGGGAGAGGTGTCCAGAAAAAATAAGTTAATGGGGGAATTCATAGTGTTCCAGCAGCAGGTGGAGTATTGACACTATCTGCAGCTGCTGTTACTGGATCTGCTCCACCTGCTGCTGCACAGCACCCACTCTCTCATTGCTTTCCTCAAGGGCTGCTCACACCAGTGCAATGTCTGCCAGTGTTGCAGGCATTGTAGCAGGGTCCACTACAGGGGGAAAGCCAGGTAGTGGTAGTGGTGGTGGTGAGGGTGGTGCTGGTGGCTGTGGGAGTGGTAGTGAAACACCTGCTGCTGTTGCCCTCCTCCTGCTGTGGCAGTGAGGCACAACACCCCCAGCACTCTCTGCCACTGCCACAGAAGGGCCAGCAGGTGGAAGCCTGGCCTGTTCACTGGCAGCCTGTCACTCCTCCTCGTAGTGGTTTGTCATGTGTGTGCACTGGCCATCGGTCCCCAAATGTATCCCCCGGAGGCCACGACACACCTGCACACCACATAAACTACAAACCACAATGGTGGTGCCCCCCCACACAGTTAAAAACTGCCATACTGGGGAGCTGCGGGGGACCAGGCACAGGAGGGGCAGATGTACTGCTGGCAGCACTGTCACGCAGCTGCTACTGGTGGTGGTGGTGGTGGAAGACTTGGTGGATGTGCCACCGCCAGTGGCACTGGTGGTGCTGTTGCTGCTTACAGAGTGGGAGAGGCAACACCAAACATTTGAGAACAGTCCAACGAAACCTGACAACCCCCCCCCCATGTGCACACTCCCCTCTGCCCATGCCCACGGGCTACTGACTGGCCTCCTGGGTCCATCGTGTGCAACCCACTAAACTAATTCCCTCTCCAAGTGACACCGCAAACAAAGACTGCTTCACACACTCTCACAGTCTCACACAGTCACACACACAAAAAAACAAAACTTATAAAACAAACAAGTCAGTAGCAAAAAGGAACTGAAAAAAACTTCAAAAAAACTAAAGATTTAGGGCAGATTCACAAAGCTTTCTGAAGGTGCAAAACTGTCCCTAAGTCCCCCAAACTTCTGTTGATATGGAAACAAATGGGAATTTGCACTGAGTGCTATTCGCAAAACCCTGTGCAGCTGCAGAAAAAAACACTACGGAATATGCAAAAAAAAATGCAGCTGCAGAAGTCCCTGAGGGAAAAAAAGGTGTGAGATAAGTAAGGCACATCCCCTGAAAGGCTATTCACAGACAGTTTTTTTCCGCAGTTGTGGAAAAAATGTTACACACAGTGGAATGAGGTGTAACTCTCCTTCAGCAAACTGCAGTAGTGCCCCAACAATTGGAATCGATTAAGGTGGAGGTGAGGCACAGGTAATAGCATCCCAGATAGTATAGCAGTGGTTGAAGTTACAGCAACAAGAGCACACATTGCCATGATATGGCAACAGACAACAACCACCAGACCCAGTGCAGCCCATGACAGAGCCCCACAAGCAGTGGAGCCTGACCAGCCTGCAGTGAATGCTACCCCCTGCAGGAAACAGGAACACCCCAGAGAGGGAGGACCAGCAGTGGCAGTCAGCCACAGTGGTGCCATGATATTGCTGGTACCTGTGGTGCTGCAGTGGTGCCAGTTGAGAGACTGGTTGCTGGTCTCTTTGTGGGTGCTTTCAACTTCATGCCATGGCTGCAATGTTAAAGTCTGCTGCTCTAGCTAGTTAGGTTCACTGTTGCTGTGCCTCTTAAGCTATTTCTGCATCTGCGGATCCACAGTTGTGGATTTTCAGCACTTGTTCAATTTCCGCAGCTGTGGGGATTTTAAGGAATTCCACCTGCTCAACATTTTTTAATGAATATCACGCAGCTGCGTTTCCGCAGTGCTGCAGGCCTTTTTCCCGCAGCTATAGGAATTTTGGCTTTCTTTGTGAATCCTGCCTTTAGCTTTTAAAAAAGCAGTTTGTTTTTAGGCAAGGAGCAAATATACCACCAAACTCTCCTCTACACACAAAATGCTTCCTCCTTCTACCACTGAAAAGGAGAAAGTGAAACTAACTGCTTTTATGACTCACTTCCTTCCTACCTGGCTAAAGCATGGGACTTACACTACTGTAAGCCATGTGATGTGTGGGGGGCTGCCTATATTGTTGTCACTTTGCCTTACTTCACGTTAAGGTGGAATGGCAACAGGAAGTCATAATGACAAGGTGAAGTGAGCACTTCTCAATGCCCACTTCGTGTAACGTTGGGCTAATGCAAAGTGCCCACTTTTGTGGCCACTTTGCTGGCAGATTTTAAATTCACTGTATCTATGGTTATTAGGGGGCATGGGATAAGTATCACATGTGTACTTTAAGGGCAATATGTGCATGTTTAAAATGGAGTATCTGACAGATGTGATGTCAGTATGATTTACAGCAGCAGGATACGACAATACTGGAGCTACTTGGAAAAGTGTCACTGGAGTGTAAATCCATTTATGAAAAAGAACTGACAACACTATCTCCAGGAATGGTGAAAGATTATTGGAAACATATGGATCGGATAATACACTGATAAAGAGTAGGCATAAACCAGTTCTTTTTTTTTCTGAATGTGTGGTATATTTCATTTTTCTTGTTTGACTTGAGATGGTTTATACTATAATTTTGTGTATGATGTTTTCTCTTAATTTTTTTTTCAGCTCCACTTTCTGGCATCGGAGGATCTGAACTCCCCACACTGCTCGCCACCCCCACCATCCCCAGGCTTAGCCCCTGGGTCGGTTGCCACGCAGGCAACCCTTACCCAAGAAACTTTCACATAGCTCTAGCTTGCCCTCCAGGGCTGGCCCATGGGAGCTGGACACCCCTCCCGGCAGACCTTAGTCTGCAGTGGGATCAGTGGCAGAGATGGGAGTCATCATTAGCAGGTAGGCATTTTTTGTGCATGTTTTTTCCTAGGGGTTGGGATGTGCAATGACACCAGCATCTACCCTGCCCCCCTAATGTGTAGAGCCAACTGTGACTGTACCCCCAGCCTCCGCCTGAGGTCCTCCTCATAGCGTTGGATACTTCCCCACCCACTGGAAAAGGAGAGCAGTCCCAGGTATGCTCAATCCTTCTCCCCCCGGCCAGCCCTCAAACTCCTGAGTCTGTCTCCGAACCTGTGATGTCAGTGCCACAAGTGGGTCAACTTGTTTTCTTTTAATTTTTATGAATTCATTTGCAAAGTTTCTGTTACATTTACTTTCACTAAAAATTCCCCCTATTCTTAAAAGGGGGCACTGTTGGCTTGCTTGCTGTCCTGCATTATAGCTGCCTGGGAGGGTAAAGAAGAAGGTGGAAAGCAGCATGCTTATGCAGATAAGGCAATTTCTATGGATATTAGCATTATGAATGCACCAATATTTGAAGAAATTGACTTGTTTGATAGTGCACAGAGCCAAGAACCTTTGCATAGCAACCCACCAAGAGAAATTGAGTTACCTGAGAAAGTGTGCTTACATGATTGAAGAGCTTCTGAATGCAGAGATTTCTGAGAGATGTGCCTTATGCCACAATTACTTGAAGAAGAGGATCTGCTTTCATCACCATTTCAAGAAAATCCACCAGCTAACCCAAGACTTGATGTGTAGGTGCCAGTGTTGCCAAGGACCAGTTTGAAGAAACACCAGCATCTAATGTAAAATAACCAGCTACAGGGACTGACATCTCACCTTAACAACAGCAAAGAGACAGAGAAAGGGATGACAGAGATGATGCAGCTTTAGGACTGAGACAGGACCATTGAGCCCCAATACAGAGAGCAGCTTCTTTCAGAGCAGGCTGGTTGGTGGCATCTACGTCTTTACCAAGTGGGTGGAGGAAGGCAGAGGATGGATCACCCTGGCTTCCATGGCTGACACCAGCTGCTGCAGACATCCTGGCACTGGATCCAAAGGTAAGCCATGGTGGGTGGTGGTCCGACTCATGCTCTGGGCATTCTCTATGCAGATGTCTGGGGTGCAGCTGAGTGTGCTGCAAATAACTGAAGGAACAGTAATTCCTTAGAAATGGGGAGCACAGGAAAACAAGGAAGTACCACGAGTAAAAGAAGTGCCACTGACCGATGTAAACCCCCTCCCAAACCAAACTATGAACCTTCAGGCAAGACATTTCTGTGTGAAAAGATTACTGCTGTTTTAGATGGATACACAGTATTGCTGGTGTCCACCCTGCAAAGACTGGAAAGTGAAACAATATGACACCTGTCCCAACAGGAAAAGAATTACCTCAAAATATGGATTTGCAAGCAAATCAGCAGGCTTCCCACTCTGGGGTTACCAAGGTGAACATAAACCCCAAAGTCACTGCGCAGATCCCACTAGTGATGTCCCAGGTGCCTGTTGAAGGTAACCCTGTACCTCTTTAGGCACCTGATAAAACTATCTCTGACAATACATCTTCTGAAATCCCAGATCCCAAAAGCCCCAAACCAGGCCCTTCAGTAGTGAATTGACTTCCTCACCAAACCAGGAACTTGGGTCTCATTACCTCCTTAACTTCCACACCTTCAAAACAGACAATCGAGGCTACAGAATTTAACTACAGCAAATACCCCTGCACCAAGCACAGAGGATCACATCCATCTTCAGAGTAATTAGATTAATTCTCTGCCTGTCTTGAGATGGCCCAATGGCAGGACATGGTTCACCTAAGATGTGTTGCAGGCATGGAAGACACCAGACAGGACAAATGTGATTAGAAAACTGTTGAAACACTGCAGTTTTGACATCTTACCTACAGCATGTTTTTATTCATGCTATTGTGGAGGAAACCTCTGATGTGAGTTTTAAGCAGATGAATACCCTACACAAATTTTGATGGACACCCTTTATGGCAGAACCCGTAGGAAAACCTGCTGTAAAGACCATTACTATTTTATTTTGTGATGAAGTTGTAAGTGTAATATCCTTTGGGCTATACCAAAAACGTGAAGTGTTAGATATTCCTGCCCTAATTCTTGATTCAGAGTAGCTATGGTTGGGGGGCTGAAAAATCAGAGTGGAACTGTAATACAGTGGTACATGCCTCCAGAATCTATCCAGCAGCTTTTTCTTGGGCTGGGACAAAGTCCTGTGTGTCTATCAGAGGCATCCTCATTCATGCCTCAGTGTAGGTCTCTGGCATACATAACAAGCATTTGTCAATGCCTAATGTTTGCTTGCTGGCATTGGCAGTGGTAGTGTAGGAGTTACAGAGCTGCGTAATAGGAATTGCAGTGAAGTATTGAACTGAAGCCAACCCCACCACCACCCTGCAGAGAGTGACAGGCATTGGAGTGTGCTTTGGGTCGTCAGGCATAACGGCCACGCATTTCTCACCTCACACCCCACCCTGCAGACACTGACAAGTGTCATGGTGTTCCTTGGGGTCTTTGTCTCTTATGGCACCCCATTCTATCAGGAAATACGGTGAGATGGGTGGGTATAGGAGAATGGGGTGAACTTTGGTCGAAGAGTCCAAGGCATACTTATGCCTCTCACTGGCTGCAGGTGTGGAATGGTATGAGCATTACAGGCAAGAATCCCAAGTCACACCCTTGATGCCTGTCATTCTCTACAGGGTTGAGCGTTATGGTTGGAAACCCTAATACCTCAGGCATTTGTTGGTATTTTCACTCCAAATTTTCAACATGGTATTTTTGTGACCCCACCTCATGAACAGTGGTAATATCAGTTTGTTAGCCGAAAACTGCTTATGCACAACGACTACGGCATTTAGCACCACAGATGCAAACACATTCCGAACAGGATGTAAAAAATGACAGCTGTACTGTTCATAAGGAAGTGTAATAAAATGGCAATGTTGAAAATCTGGAGTGAAAATATTAAATTCGCAAACTAACGAGCATGCATAGGAACTGAGCAGCGCACGCTCGTAAAACAGTCATTTTTAAGAGTTTTTTCACCAAATTTTCAACATAGCCATTTTAAGACCTCTGCTCATGAACAGTGTCACTGTGATTTTCTTAATGTCTCCCATACATTGATTTCGCACATCGACTGTGCCATTGTGCGCTACATAGGTGAAACACATTTTGGGCAAGATGTGAAAAATGACAGCTGTACTGCTCATAAGAAGGTGTGGTTAAATGGCAATGTTGAAAATCTGGAGTGAAAATGTTGAAAATTCATGAACTTACGAGTGTGCGTAGGAACTGTGCAACGCACGCTTGTAAAACAGTCATTTTTTGGAATTTTTCCACCAAATTTTCAAAATAGGCTTCTTGAGGGCCCACCTTATGAACACTGGCAGTGTTGTTTCATTAATTGGGCCTGAATAACACCATGACAGTCACAGCATACATGAGAAGGGGTTCCAAAAACCCCATGTTGAAAATTTGGTGCAAAAATTCCAAAAAATGCCTGAGATATGCAACATAGTTGAAAAACCCCTATCTATCCCATTATACAGCTTACTGGCATTTCCTCAGTTCACGATCAGCTTTGAAGAGTGCAGACGTGTTCCCGGTCCACCAAAGATCGTCGCGCTGGACTCGGATGTAAGTATGGGTGGGGGTGTGGGGGAGGCAGGGTGCGCAGTGGGTGGGTGTGGGTTGTGGGGGCAGGCAGACTGCGTGGGACTGTTTTCTTTACAGGTTTTTTTTTTTAAAGATGACGCAGGACGTTTGCCACACTGGGTGGGACCCCAGCGTGGCACAAGGACAGCTGGTTGGGACGGAGCGACGGGTCAGAAATTTTCACGGGCTACAGTGATCTATTGCCACACTGGGGTGGCTCCAGCATGGCACCCTGTACTTGATGGGGAGGACAGTGGAGCCGACGGGACTGGGGCAACCCTGGGTCATTATGTTTCATGAGTTGCCACGCTGGGGTGAGCACCCAGCATGGCATGGGAAGGCTTTGGGGGAGAGCAGCACAGCCGATGGGGGATTGGGCACCCCCGTCGGCTATACAGTGTGTGCGTGAGGGGGCAGCATGCAGTATGCGTGCGTGTGTTTGTGTGTGTGTGTGTGTGTGTCTGTGTGTGTGTGTGTGTGTGTGTGTGTGTGTGTGTGTGTGTGTAGGGGGAGTTGCGCATGAGCAGGCGATATCTGATCACTACTCACTGAAGCGTAGCTCCCCCTTTCAACTGTACGCCACTGCATTTTGGAGCTGTCATAGACAGCTCGAGCAGGCATTGGAGGACTGTGGCCATGCCTGCCAACACACTGACTGAATTGGAAGAGGGGGTGACACACCTCCGAAAACTCGGATGATGGCACTATGTTTCTTGCACGTTCGTGCAAGCAAACATAAAAAGTGTTTGCAAACAGCAGAGGCATGGGTCATGTTTGCAATATAGACATGTGAACACCCAATGCCCTAGTCCATTCCGATATAGTCTTTGTGAAGAAAAGTGTCATTCACACACCAACTGCCCTGGGCCCTTCCATAATAAACAGTCAGCATGGATTAGATCAAGACCATTTAATTCCAAAGGCCCAGATCTCTTGCTCTGTGAAGCAGTCAGCAGAAGCATCAGCTAAAATCCTTTCTGCAAGTTCACAGCCCATCACCAGGCCCCTGTTTTTGCTGAAAGTTGAGAAATCCAAATAAGTTATTTCTACCCTAGACTCTGCCAAAATGGTGCCAAGTACTACCCGGCTGCCATGCCTTTGGATTCTGAGCATCCAGATCAGCTGGTAAATGAAGCTTTTAAGGTCTCTGCAGTGTTGTCTGTTCCAGGTAACAATCCAGAGATGCCTGAGGCCAGAGTGGAAATGCCCCCACTCCCTTCCCCCTGCCCCCTTCGAATCTTCTCCAGAGCTTGAGGAGATGCATCAGGTATCCAGGGAAAAAATGAACTGGAGCCATAAACTCAAAACCACAACCATAACAGTAAAAAACAGGTTTACAGTTCTCCAATGGAAAATAAAAATGTGGGGAGAGACAAAGGAGGAAGATAAAGACTCAGAGGTCCCATCTATCACATCCCGAAAAGATCTTTCCTTTAATCCAGAAGATTCTCAGACACAGGCATCCTCCTCCAAAAAGAAAAGGGGCAGAACCAGTTCTCAATCCCTGAGGCTTTGAGAAATTCTTTTTGAGGGCTATGATGTTGCTTTATTTTTCTTTTGTGTAATGACTCCATTTGCTATCGTCACACTAAATGCCAGTAGCATAAAGTTGCAAGAAAAGTGCATCACCACTTTATTTACCCTACAGCAAGACCAAACAGACCAGTAATAAAAAATACCGTGATGCACATTTTCTGTCAGACACCATAAATACAGCTGGTCTAAATGATGTATATCATCTGGTTCATAATACAGGGGGTTTCTCACTGACAAAGGGAAAATGGGAAACCCATATTGATTATGTTTTTTTGGCGAAGGCACGTAAGGTCTCCAGGGCACCTACTATGTCCACTGAACATCAGACCATGCTATGTTAAGCATTTCTTTTATATTGGATCCTACTCCAGTGAAAGAGAAATGGGTTTGGCACCTTAACACGTGCATATTAGAGGACAAAAAAGCTAGGGTGTACCATCAACACAGCAACAGTTTCACTGCGAACACCACCACAGCGCTGAATCTCACCAGGTAGCTGTGGTGGTGTACTGTACAACGGTAACGTGACTCTTATTGTTCCACCCCCAACCCTAAAACAACTTTGACTCAGAGTTGTATATTTAGAGATGGGGGGAATGCAGGGGGGTGGAGAATACTCCATAGAAAAAGACTTTCTCCCGACAGAAGCAATGTCGACAGTCGGCATTGTTCCTGTCACTGTCAGGGATGTTGTCAGCATTGCTGATGATGTAAAGTGGTGGAACCAAAAGCTAGAGTAAAATGGGAATGTTTATGGCAGTCCAGATTATAGGTGTGCTTATGATTCCTTGGCCACAGAAACACAGACAATGCTGGCAGAAAAGTATGATGGTCTGTCCAGTCTGCCTGTAGTTCCCTATCAGTCTCAGAGACCTAATTGTCATCCAGGGTAATATCCCTCACTATTCAAGATTATGGAGGTACTCCTTAAGGAAAGGATAGTGCAACACCTGTAATCCATAGGCACACAGGATCCAAGACAGCATGGGTTTACAAAAGGAAGGTCCTGTCAAACTAATCTCATAGATTTCTTTGACTGGGTAACCAGAGTGGTGTTCCAAGGGGGAGCAGTTGATGTTGCCTACCTTGACTTCAGCAAAGCTTTCGATACTGTTCCACATAGAAGATTGATTAATAAGCTGGGTAGGCTCAGGGTTGGTCAGAAGTTGGTCAACTGGGTAGCAAACTGGTTGATGGACAGAAAACAGAGAGTGGTGGTAAATGGTAAGAGATGCAAGTCACAAGTGGGGTACTTCAGGGATCAGTCCTGGGGCCAGTCCTCTTCAGTATCTTCATCGGTGACATTGCAGATGGACTGGAGGGTAAAGTTTGTCTGTTTGCAGATGACACCAAGATCTGCAACAGAGTAGATGATCCAGATGGGTTGGGCAGAATGAGAAGAGATCTGGATAAACTAGCAAAATGGTCAGAAGAGAGGCAACTGTGATTTAATGCAAAGCAGTGCAAGATCATGCACATAGGGAAGAGAAACCCTGAAACCACATATAGGCTGGAAGGGGAGATACTGACAGTCACAAAGGAAGAAAGAGACTTGGGCATCATCAACGATGACCTGAAATAATCCAAGTAGACCACTAAAGCAGTAGGCAAGGCTAGGGGGATGTGGGGTATATTAGCAGGGGTATCACAAGTCGGAAGAGGGAGGTAATAATCCCTCTTTACAAGACACTGGTTAGGCCCATCTGGAGTACTGCGTGCAGTACTGGAGGCCACACCTTCACAAGGACATTAACCAAATTGAGGCAGTCCAGAGAAGGGCAACCAAAATGGTGCATGGACTGCAGCAGAAAACATATGAAGACAGATTAACGGAATTCAATATGCATACCCTAGAGCAAACAAGGGAGAGAGGTGATATGATCGAAACATTCAAACACCTTAAGGGCATTAACAAGGTGAAAGAGTGTAACAAGTTTCAATATAAGAAAAATAGCAGGCAAGAGGACACAGCATGAGATTAGAGGGAGGCCGATTAAGAGGCAATGTGAGGAAGTTCTTTTTCACAGAAAGGGTGGTGGATGCATGGAATGGCCTACCTCAGGAAGTGTTGGATATGAATACAGTGCAGGGCTTCAAACAGGCATGGGATAGGCATAAGGGAGCAATACAGATGAGTATGAATAGATAGGCCATTGACAGATCAAAAGCCGATGGCACATTCATAAGGTAGAAAAAGGAATGGGCCGACTGGATGGGTCTTACAGTCCTTATCTGCAATCAACTTCTATGTTTCTATGTTTCTATCACTCTCTCTGCTACTCTTGCCCTGAGTAGCCACTATATTCTTCACTCTGTCCCACCTGTACTTGAAATCATTTATGGTTTTGGTGCCTATCACCTTGGCTGGCTGAGTGTCCCACAGTTCCACCACCCTCTCTGTAAAGTAATGCTTCCTCACATCTCTCTTGAACCTTCCACCTGCCAGTTTCCACTAATGCCCTCATGACCTCAGACTGGTGCTTATGCAAAATAACTGCTTGCAGTTCACCTTATTTATTCCTCTCAGGAATCTGAAGGTCTATATCACATCACCCCTCTCTCATCTGGTCTCCTGCCAGTGCATGTTTAGTTTCTTGAGTCAGTGCTCATAAGATCTGCCCTGCTGGCCCTGTATCATCCTGGTAGCCCTTTGCTGCACCTACCCTAGCCTGTTCTTATCTCTCTTGAGGTGAGGACTCCAGAACTGGGCACAGTACTCCAGGTGCAGCCTTACCATTGATTTATGAAGAGGTACTATTACCTATTTTCTTCTGCTATCTTATATTTGCTGTATGTAAATGATTTACCTAATTGTTGTTCTGACAGTGTGAAAATACAACTATATGCAGATGATACAATTTCATATACTTATGCCCACTTGGAAGCATCTATTCCGAGACGGCAACATGAGTTTAACAAAATACAGGAAGCCCTTTTACAACTACAGTTACTGCTTAATGATAAAAAAATGCATGTAATTTACAAGGAAAAGCAGTCATTTTTAGAACCTTAAATAATCACAGTTAAAGGTAGTGCCATATTAAAAGAACATGAATACAAATACCTGGGCGTGATTTTAGATGAGCAGCTGAACTTTAAAGCCCATATCTGCTATCTTTCAAATAAGTAGAAAAAATTGTTAGCTTTTTTTATAGATATAAAAAACGATCTTAATTATCCTGTTAGAAAAATATTGGTTAGACAAGGGGTCTGTATTTATAAAAACACTACATTATCAGTTTTAAGTGCCTTAGACTCCCTATATCACAGAGTAATTAGATTTATTAATATACTTCCTTATTCTACACATCACTGTCAGCTATATGAACAAGTACAATGGACCTCACTAACCACCCGGAGAGACATGCATTGGTATTTGTACATATATAGATTTGTTATCAAACAATTGCCAAAGTTTCTGCTACAAATACTCAAAAGCAAAAATATATTAAAACACTCCCTTCATCATCTGAAAGATTGACATCATGTGCCTGTGCACAAAACAAAGATGGGAAATTTTGCCCTACCTGTATCTGTCCTTAAAAGTTGGAAGTATTTGCAAAGAAAACTTAAGATAATTACCCTCTCTTCCTTTGCTTGATTTAGAGCTTCATTAGGTAGCTTGGCAGACAATCATTGTGATTGTTTTGTGTGATAGGTAAGTGATTTGAGGATAAATATACAACAAAAATTATTTTATTGTCTATATGTAACTAATATGTTTAGTGTTGACTGTATGTATATGCTTTTGTATTTTATGCATTTTTATGTCTGCTCTCACTGAACGCAATTGTAAACGAGAGATTTGTCTCAATTTGCTTTCAGTAAAATGATGATGATGATGATGATATCATGATATGCTATTTACTTCATTAAAGTTCTTATTGCCTTGACTTGAGCATTTGAGAGTCTCTCTAATGATGACTCCCAGGTCCCTCTCCTCTGTTGTAGTGCTCAGCCCAACTGCCATTATCCAGTGCTCTGGCCTGGGGTTCTCGCTCCCTAGGTAAATCACCTTGCATTTTTGGCATAGAATTTCAACTGTTAGAACTTACTTTACCTTTCCAGTCTATGCAGGTCTCTCTTCATCTCCCTAATTCCCACGTCATTGTCCACCTTTCCTCCGAGCTTTGTGTCATCTATGAAGAAACACAGCCCGCCTTGGATTCCTTCTCCAGTGTCACTGATGAACATAACGAAGAGGACCAGCCCCAGAACCGATCCCTGTGGTACCCCACTTGTGACCTCCCTCTTTTCTGATTTGACCCTATTTACCACAACCCTCTGCTTCCGCCCCAGCCAACTTCCCACTCATCTTAGTATGTTGCTTGCCATCCATAGATACTCCCTCTTTCTCAGCAGTCACCTGTGAGGCATTGTGTCAAAGGCCCGACTGAAACTGAAATAGATTAACTCCATAGCATGGCCCCTATCCAATGTCCTCACCACCCAGTCAAAAAAACTCCCTGTCATGAACTCATGCTGTATATGATTCCGGAGGCCACTGCTCTCTAAGTAGTCTACTAGGTCCTCTTTGACAAGTAATTCCATTAGCTTTCCCACAACTGAGGTAAGACTGACATGTCTGTAGTTCCCCACTTGCTCACTGTCTCCCTCCCCTTGTGGAGCAGAACTATGTCATCCCCCCCTCCTGTCCTTTGGAACCACCCCATCTGTAACAAGCTATTGAAGAGCCCTAGGGGTTGGTCTAGTTCTGCTGCCAGTTCCCTGAGCGATCGTGAGTGCATCTCGTCCAGCCCTGGGGCCTTATATATCTTAAAGGCTGCTAACCCATTCTAAAGCCTTTTGCTAGTGAATACTGGTTGCCTCATCTACATGTCCCTCTTAGTGGTCACCTTGATGCCACTCTCTTGTTAGAGCCCACTGCTTTCCTGTTGAAGACTGAGAAAAGTAGCCATTAAAGATGGCTGCATTTTGTCTGTCCCCCTCTAGTTCACTGCCTCCCTCCAATAGACTAATAATTCCCCCTCCTTTTTTCTTTGATATACCTGCATAATTGCTTTTCCCTGCTCCTGACCCCATCATAAATACACAATTCTGTGTCCACTTTAGGTTTCCTAACTGCTGTCCTTGCTTCCCTAGTTCCTAATTGCCATTCTCACCATTTTTCCTCCCCCTGCTTTCTTTTGCACCTAAGGAAGGCCCTTTTCTTGACCCTCACTGTTTTCCTGACCTTTTC
This sequence comes from Neoceratodus forsteri, assembly GCA_016271365.2. Classification (NCBI taxonomy): domain Eukaryota; kingdom Metazoa; phylum Chordata; order Ceratodontiformes; family Ceratodontidae; genus Neoceratodus; species Neoceratodus forsteri. The sequence continues at coordinate 1,134,174,269 of CM028130.1, forward strand.
CAAGAACCATACTGGTCTCTTGTACCTGTTACTTTTGGATCCTGTTCTCAGACATACCTCTGATATCTCAAACATGGCCTTCATCATTACCCTATCCTTCCTACCCCCCTGATGCTGTTTACCCCAACTATGTTGTCCCACACCAACTCTCTCATCCTGTTGAAGTCCACCCTTTTCAAATCAAGGACCTCAGCTCTCAGTTGGGGTTTACAGATCCCCAGGGCCAGCTCAAACCATATGGAGTTATAGTCACTGTTTGCTAGTGTCTCCCCTACCCGCATTGCTCCTACCATCTCTGAGTTGGTGAGTGCTACATTAAGGATAGCATCATGCTTGGTGGATTCTCCAACTAGCTGTACCAACAGACAATCCTGGAATGTATCCAGCAAGGCCTGATTTCTGCTGCTCCTGACACCTGGAAAACCCCAGTCGATGTCTGGAACATTAAGATCACCCACTATTACAACCTCCCTTTGCAACTTCCCTGACTAGTTCTCCCCCGGGGTTATCTGTCTCCTCCACCTGTGCTTCTGGTCAATAGATCACCACCATCCATATTGTCTTGCCTGAGACAGCTGCAAACTGCATCTGCACTGACTCTGTCTCCCCATTACTTCCCCTGAAGTGTCCATCTTCCATAGCATCAGTGTTATCCCTGACATAAAGAGCTACACCTCTCCCTTTACATTTTCCTCTATCCCTCCTTATCATGGTGTAGCCTGAGACTGTCAGGTTCAAGACATTAATTTGTGAGGCCCATATCTCAGTGATGGCTGCAAGGTCCACCTCAGCATCTGCCATTGTCACCTGTAGCTCACTGACTTTATTACGAAGACTCCTGGCATTGTGGCAAACCCCCATCCAATTAATGCTTGATTCCCTTTGGCTATTAACTAGTTCTTTTTCTTTATGCCTCCCTGGTCTCCTTCCTTTAATGTACATTTGCAGGATCTATGATTCACCCATGTCTGGATCCTTTCCCCCCCAGTCCAGTTTGGACCTCAACCCTATTTTCACATGCTGTGTCTCAACAAGCCCCTAGAGTAGGGGGAGTACTAATAGGCTTACCTTCCTCTCTCCTACCACCATGGTTTCTCTAGACTCAGTCTCACCCACAGTCAGTTTAACTTTCTGATAAAGACATTAAACTTCTGCCCCAGCACACTGGCCTCCTCTTTAATTAGGTAAAGGCCATCACCCTTGAAGAGAGTCTTCTGTCCTGGAAGTCCCCCAGTCCTCCATTAAGTAGTACCCCATCTCCTGACATCATCCCTTTAGCCACCCATGAAATTTCTTTCTCCTTCCTCCTTCTTCTGTCTTTCCCTCTCCTTCTGTCCCACACAGAGAGGACTTCGGAAATGGTCTTAGAGGTGGATTGTGCTTTCAGTCTGTTCTCTAGTCTGTGAAACTTCCACTTCCTTTGTCTCTACAGTCTGTCTAGTTGGGGTGAGCTTTGAGCTTAGGTTGCTGAGGTCATTGAGGTTGCTTCCAAGTTGAAGCACACATATTGTGAACTGGACCTGGTGCCGACATGGTTCTTCTGGAATGTGTCGACTATGAAGGTTCAGTGTTTGCCTTGATTGTCCAGTGGTCTTTGTCTGAAGGGATCTTCCCAGATGCCTTGAAGGAGGCACTGGTAAGACCCCTTCTGAAGAAACCATCTTTAGACACTGACGTCATGGCAAATTACCATCCTATCTCCAACCTTCTGTTTTTAGGTAAGGTTGTTGAGAAGATCGTGGTGCTTCAGTTTAAGGAGCACCTCATAGCCAATGATCTGTATGAGCCACTCCAGTCTGTTTTTTGTGTGAGGTATAGCACAGAAACTGTATTAGTTAGGGTGCACAATGACCTCCTCAGGGTGAGATATCTTGAAGAGGGGACAGTTCATATTCTCTTCGATCTCTCCTCAGCCTTTAATGCAGTGGAGCATTGTGTGTTACTCGACTGCCTGAGGAAATTTTGTGGACTCACCAGCACTGTCATCTGCTGGTTTGAATCTTATCTTATGAACAGGTGGCAAAGGATAGTGTTAAAGAATTTATCCTCCACCCCTAGACTTCTGTCCTGTGAAGTATCTCAGGTGTTGGTCTTGTCACCAATGTTGTTTGCCATGTACCTGCTGCCCCTGAGAGAGCTCATCAGGAAGTACAATCTGCTTTTTCATTGCTATGCCGATGATGCCCAGCTGTACCTTTCCTTTGCCCCCAGGACATCCAATGTGGTGGACGTGCTAAACAATTGCCTTGCAGAAATCAATGACTGGATGGCCTCCAGCTGGTTGTGACTGAACCCTGATAAGACAGAGGCACTGGCAGTTGAGTCAAACAGAGAGCATGTTAGGATGGCCTCTGGCACAGAGACAGGACTTTTTCTGGGTTCTGTGCCTTTGAAGGCCTCCTCTAGGGTGTGTGACCATGGTGTTATCCTTGACAGCAGACTGATACTTAAGTCTCGGTTGTCATCCATACCAGCTTTTACCATCTAAGGAATATCACCAGGATCAGGCCCCTAGTTCCACCCCTGGACCTCCCTACCCTGGTGCACACCTTCATGAAGTCAAGGCTTGACTACTATAATGCGCTCTACCTGTGGATCTAGAGAAGTTCCCTCCACTGGCTATAGCTGGTGCAGAACACAACTACTAGGCTGTTGATGGGGTAGTCTAAGTACTGCCACATCACCCTAATGCTGCGTGAACTGCACTGGCTGCCAGTCAGGTGCAGGATCCTCTTTAAGGTGGGCTTATTCACCTTTAAGGCCCTACACTGCCATGGCCCTGGTTACCTGGCAGACCTTCTGACACCTGCATCCTTAGTCTGCTCGCTCTGTTCCTCCTCTAGGGGTCTGCTTGTGATTCCCAGGATAAGGCTAAAAATGGCCGGTGACAGAGTTTTTAGTGTCTCCAGCTCCATCCTGTGGAATTCGCTACCTCCAGCTGTAATGGCGGTCCCTTCAGTAGAGGAAATCAAGGTCCACCTTAAGGCCTTCCTGTTCAATCAAGCTTTCCTGGACCCTGTCCTTTAATTATGCCTAGGTAGTGATATACTGTGCAATAGCTTCTGTCCCAGACTACTTATTTATTTACTGATCTATTCTGAGTTGATTTTAGTGTAACTGTTTTTAAATATTGTCCTATTTATGGTGTGTTGTTTTATTTATTCTTTGATTGTACAGAGCCCCTGAGACTGGGCATCTTTTAAATTATTTTTTTCTTGCCTTACCTTGACTTGGTTTGCTAGATCATTGGTACTCAAGGGTAGCAGCACCCCCAACTCTCCCTTCTCTCGCCACCATTTTCCCTATTCCATCTATATCCTGAATGGCCATTGCACCAGAAAGGCAACTGGCCATCCATCTCCCTTTCAGTCCTACTTCCACCACCTTCTCTACCCCCCCGATTATGGAATCCCCAACAACCAAGACTCTCCTAATTGATTTCTTCCTGTTTGTTGCCCCTGGTGCCATCAAGTTATCCTGCCCCTTTCCTCTGACTGACTCAGAGTCCCTCCTGTGGAGTCAAGAACCAGAGGATCCTCTATGGGTGCAAAGCAATTTGCTGTCTGGATGGTGTGGGGCCGCACAACCTCCTTGTGGCAAGCCTTGGCTCCCTTTCCCAAGCACTATCCATCCCCTTGGATCAGTGGGCCTTTGAGGAAGGAGGTGTTGGCTCCATCTGAACTGGCGATGCAGCAGAGCTATCTCATGTCTCATTGCTGCCAGCTGTGCATGAAAAACTGCAAGGGTCTTGTTGATGAGGTAGTTACCCCTCCTCCAGAACATACCCTTGGAGTACAGCACCCCACAGTCACCACAATTCTCTCTCCCTGTTGTACCCTATCCTTATTCTAAACCTAGGAATAGGGCTACACCCAGAAAGGGTGTTTCTAGGATACTAGTTAACTTATCTTAGCGATTAGTTGTAGCACTTGACAAGTTATTATAAGTAGACACAACAATCAAAGTTGATACTTAATTGTTAGCTGCATCAGCAGTTAACCACTACTATAATTAATGCAATATGATTTGGTCATATGGTGGGAGGACTCCAAAAATGATTTCAAAAAACTATCTCAAAAACTTTCATACCTCAAGACCACAGATTATTTTAAAAACAATCTTATCTATCAGTAAATACTTATCTATTAGTAGGATCTTAGCAGATACTTAAGTGTTCCATAACCCCCTCCCCCAACTCCTCAAGAAGTGTTAGAAGCCATCAAGTCTTTAATATTGAACACTGCTCCAGGTGAGGATGTCCTTCCTGCAAAATTGTATAGAACTTTTCAAACTCTGTTAAGCCCTAAGTAATACAATGATATACTAACAAAATAGTACATGCCACAGTCTATGTCTGTGTATTTATTTATGTGTATATACGTACGTATGTATGTGTTTATTGATTGATTGATTGACTGATTTTAATGACTGGGTATGCTAACACTGAAGTGTCTTTTTCAGGCATAACCCAGGTACAGAAGAGTACACAAGACTGTGGAACATGTCCAGGCACATAAGTATCATATTACAAAATGATAAGCATACAAAGAGTGTAGATATTGATTTTGGCACCTTTTCAGGTAGAAAAGGTACTTTAATTAAGAAACCAATTCAATACGCCTCTATAACCTTTTAAAAGGCACATTCTCGGAAGGGAAACTTAGCACGCTAAAATTAGGAGTGTCTTATACAAACAATACTGCAGCAGGTGCAGCATTGGAAGGCCTGGAGACTCTTAAAGAAATAACACTTTGTTTTTTAAATCAATTCCCTTCTGGTGCCTACATTTCTGTAGATAAGTTATGTGTCCCCTCCCCGTTTGCTTTTGAGACAAAGTTATGCAGCCTATTCTTTATGTTTTTATTGGGCAGTCATCTTAACCCCATCCAGAAAGGAGTAACCACTTAAAACCTAAAAATAATGATTTAGACATGTTGAACCCTTTCTTATTTATACATAGATACATACTGTATGTACATAGACAGTGTCGGCAGATAAGGGCCTATGGCCCACCCAGTCTTCCCATTTGAGCTTGTAAGTTCAGTTTATGTTTTCCTAGAAGTCTGTTACCCCTTACCCCTGACCTCCAGAATTCCTTTATGTCTATCTCATGCATTCTTAAATCCCATGATAGTTTCAGCCCCCACCACTTCTTCTGGCAGGGTGTCCCACTTGTCCACCACCGTTCTGTGAAGAAATTCTTCCCTCGTTTCTCTGAATCATCCTCCTCCAACTTCATCCTGCACTCTAGTCCTGGAACATCTTTTCACTTAAAAATAGTGTATTCCTGCACCCTGTTCCTCCCTGTAAGATACTTGTATGTCTCTATCATATCCCCTCTCTCCCTCCTTTCCTCCAGGGAGTACATTTTCAGTTCCTTCAACCTGTCCTCATAGGACTTGTGATGCAATCCATGCACCATTTTTGTTGCCCTCCTCTGAATCTTCTCTACCCTGTCTATGTCCTTACGTAGGTAAGGTCTCCAGAACTGTACACTGTACTCCAGGTGGGGCCTCACTAGTGTCTTGTATAGTGGAATTGTGACCTCCCTTTTCCTGCTGGTGATGCCACTGCCTAGGCATCCCAGCATCCTATTTGCTTTACCTGCTGCCTTGTCACACTGTTTCCCTACCTTGAGGTCATCAGAGATGATAACCCCAAGTAGAGGCATTTCCCTGGTGTCCTGGCCAGGTTCCCCCATTCACTAAAATACCACCAACAGCTTCATTGGGTTCAATTTCAGTTGGTTACCATCTGTACCAATCCCCAGTCACCCCTGAAAAAGGGACTTCTAGTTTCAGTGGTACTATCTGGTCAACAAGTAAATAAATTAATTTTACAGGGGTTAAGAGCAATCTATAGGGACATTTTATATAAATATGTACACAGTGAAGCCCACCAGGATGAAACAAAGCACTGCAGAATTCTGCAGTAGAGTTAACACAGCAAACAATGCAGTTCCAATGGGAGTTAATCCCTTTTGTTGTGCAGTAAACCTGTGACACCGCTTCATCCTGGCGGGCTTTACTGTCTATAACCTGGAGCAGCTCAATATTTTGATTAAAACTGGCAGCACATAACAGTATCCACCTGTGATTGCTGGCCCTGTTAAAGTTAACACATCCTCTGATGTCCACGGGTTCAACCCACCCTCTTAACACTATGCCTGTTAAGAAACAAATCATTCACTGGTGTGCAGTGGCAACATTGTTGTTCAATCACCTGTCCCAATAGTGAAAAATAATTATTTTGCTGCAGTATAAGGCTTGTCTTGTCCAGTGGTATTGAGGGATGAGGCATTGTGTGCCTTATTGCCCACTACATCACTAACCCGAGTTCAAGAACATGTCAGGTTTCCAGAGGTCGGAAAGCAGACCGAACATTCATCACATACTGTTGCTGTCCTGTCCCTGCATGGGGAAGCATCCTGACTTGACCTTTGGTTTCCCTCAGGAGAAGGCAGGAACTCATGAGGGGAAAATGCAGAAATGGCTAGTGCAGGCTCCATAAAGCCCTACCCAGCTACCTCTGTCCCACATGATCACCTGGATGACTGGCTCAGCTGTGGATGTAAGTGAGTGGCTAGGGGGAAGGATGGATCTCCCCTTTCCGGCCACTCTATCATGGAAGAGAGAGGCAATCCATGGGAACTTTGGGCTCTGTGATTTGGGTTGTGGTTTGGTTGTGCTCTACTATACCATATGTTGAAGCCTGTCTGTTATATGCTTCATCTGGAAGGGGGATCACTATAATGAAGTCATCAGCAATTCCCACTTGTCTTGTGCTACTAGTACATTCTAGTCACAGTACTACTGTCAATCCACCCAATACTATGTTATTTCTCTGGTTTCCTATGTTAGTCCTCTCTTCTGCAACACTGCATTTTGTTCCCTCCCTCCCTCACCATGCAGTGATGTCTCTCAGTTTTCTTCTAACCCTCCTCATTTCCTCAACTCTTCCCCTCCTCATAACAACTCTCACCCCTCCTCCTCACTAACACTCCCCCCCCATCCTCCCACACTTCTCCACTTGGTCCCTAACAATGCTGTTTACTCCTCTTCCCCTTCTCTTCCTTGGAATTACTTCCCTCTTTGCCCCTGTGCCTCTCTCATGTTCATCCCTCTCTACTGTTCACTTGTACACACACTTAGTTTTCTTCCTCCTACTGACAGCCCTCCTCCCTCCTTCCTACTAGGCAAGTCTCTAAGATACCCTGCTGTAAGAGTGCAAAACTCCATTATCTAATAATTACACTCCTGCTCCCATCATCTGAAAACATAAATCCTAATCCTGGGCCTTGCACCCTAAATGGCACAATGCCTCCATCTGGTGCCCCTGTAGCCCCACTACCTCAACCCTCTGCCTTGCTCTGAGGTTTGAAAACTCTGCACCTCAACATACGTGGCCTTCTCCCTAAAATTAACTTACTCCAGCCCCTTGTTGCTTTGCTAGGCCCTGACATAATTATTCTGACTGAAACATGGCTAAATAATAAAACTGTTGACCCCCCACTCACCAATCCAGGCTTTTCTATTTCATAACAAGACCAATCCTGGAGGGGGTGGAGGTGTGGCAATATACTGTATGTCTCCTTGGTTATCCACTTCACTACCATTTATTTCGCCTCTGTCCTTAAAGTGTATGAAGTACTCATCTTACAATTATCTCTCCCATTCTCAATCTCTATTTTTATTGCAGGGGCCTACTGCCACCCAGACCTCAACACCTACCTAGTTACTGACCTCATCTCTACCATAGTTTAGCACACCTCCTTGGGTGAAGTCTATATTATGGGTGATTTTAACCTAAACTAGTTACCTCCTTCCCTACTCAAGGTAAAAAACAACATTGCTGCCCATGATTTAACCCAACTCATCCTTGAATCTACTAGGATATATTCCAAAACAAGCAATCGTTCCTTAATTGACTGGATGCTCACTTCCCACCTACACAGAGTCACCAAATCTGGAGTGTTATCAGATGCTCTGAGTGACCATCACATGACCTTCCTAGTACACAAAATCCACCATTCCAAAGTTCCCCACAAAACCTTAATGACTCATTCATTCAAATCCATGCACCTTGGGCCACTCCCACTTGATCTATCATGCACAAACTGGTCCCCTGTAACCTTAGCGAACATGATCGATGCAGCCGCAGAATATTTCATAGGTAAATTTCTTGGAGTTTGGAATCGGCACGCCCCTCTATACAAAGTTAGAGTCTGCAGGAACCACCTTCCTTCTGTCACACTGGAACTCATAGGAGCCAAGGAGCAAAGGACCAAGCCTGGAAGCATCACAAAATCTCCAAGCTCCAGGGAGACTACATCTATCATAAGCTTTGCAACAAATGCACCAAAGCCACTCATTTGGCTAAAGCTGACTACTTTGCCTCAACCTTTCAATCGAACATAAACAGACCCTCAAAATTTTGGAAAGCCATTCACTCTCTCCCCCTTCTTTTATTCCTACCCCACTTCTCACTATAAACAACACTATTACCTCTGACCACTTGAGTGTCACCTCTGAATTTAATTATTTTTTCACATCCTGTGCCTCTGCTCTTCTATCCTTCTTACCATCTCCTCAGTCTGATCCTCCCTCTTACTCACCACACATCTATCCCCAGCCCCTTCCTTTCTCATTCACTAACATAACACCCTCTGACACCCTGGATGCCCTGCTTACCCTAAACCCTTCTAAAGGCAGTTCACCTGATGGGCTGGACCCCAAGCTGCTTTTCTTTTTTGTTATAGCTCTCTCCCCCACTGATGGAGCTACTCAACCTCTAATTCACATTGGAAGCTATCCCCTCTGTCTGGAAACATGCCATTGTTCTTCCCCTCCGTAAGGGTGGTGACCCATCCTTCCCTGGAAACTATCACCCCATGTCCATACTTTCCACCCTTGCTAAGCTGCAAGAACACCTAGTTTTTATTCCTTCAATGTTGGTATAGGTTGCTTTTTATTTTAGTTACTAAATATTCCTGGATCATCTCAGTTGGCACTCTTATACAATATACATTAATACTGTAAGACTGAAATCCAGTAGTTTATATATTCTTTTAAAAAGTCTTTATTTTCTCTTGACCTCACACCATATATTTTAAGCAAGCAACAGTTTCATAGCTTGACGCCACTTCTTCCGGCCAAAAATACTAACAGTGTTGTTTTTTTATTTTTTTATACTGTTTCCACTCCGTTTTCATGTATTTAATCAATTACTTATTGTCACATTGACAGAAAAATCTCCAGTTCTCCAGTCTTCTTTTCAATCAACTCTTGTGATCAAGTTGCAATCTCTACTAGTTCCCTTCTTTGCGTTTAACCCTCCGTTTCTTACAACAGCTTTTACTGGCTAGATGCCATATACCGGCTGTCTTCCTGGAAGATGGCTGGTCCATGGCATCTAGACAGTAAAAACTATTGTAAGAAATGGAGTGTTAAATGCAAAGAAGGGAAGTAGTGGAGACTGCAACACGATCACAAGAGTTGATTGAAAAGAAGACTGGAGGACTGAAGATTTTCTGTCAATGTGACAATAAGTAATTGATCAAATGCATGAAAACAGAGTGGGAATAGAATATTAAAATTAAAAACAAACAATAGTTTGTATTTTTGGCCTGAAGAAGTGGTGTCAAGCTATGAAACTGTTGCCTGCTTTAAACACCTAGTTCTTACCCAGCTCTCTGCTTATCTCTCTCACGCTAACTTTTTCACCCCCTTTCAATCTGGCTTTCATAAAAACCACTCCACCACCACCTCCCTGATTAGGCTCACTGACTCCATCCTCACTGGGATGGACAGTGGTCAAATCACATCAAACATCTTAGACCTGTAGAATAAAACAGAGGAATGGGGTCACAAAGAATCTTCAGTTCTTAGAGAGTTACTAAGAAGGCTAAGACAGGTTAGACATATTGTAATACTTATCTGATGGGGAAGGAGTTCACATCATGTGAGACCTGTGAAAGTAAAAAGAAGAAGGTTAATATGCAGTAAATACAGAAGAGGTAACAATAGAGAGGCGAGAGATGAAATGGGTATAGTACAGTGTAAGAGGTAAGAAATATAGCTGGAAAAGGAAAGCTATACAATTAAATCAATCAATCAATCAAAATCTTTATTTATCCAGGCAGGCATCATTGAGCAAGATAATTTTCGAGATGGACCTGGTTTATACAAAGTTATTTACAATTTCATACAGACAATGACAAAGCATGTAGAAATAGGCATAAACATTTACAAAGTAAAGAGTTAATACATGGTGTGCATAGGATAAGACAAGGTAAGAAACATCGACTCTGGTGATGCAACAAAAAAACAAAACAAATGACAAAAACAAGTAGGTCGTGGATCCCATATATATGTATACATAGCAGCCAAGTATAATTGTACGGTGTATTTATAGAATATAGAAGTGGTTTAGAAAATTATTTAACCTGTAATCCTTTCCATCTTTCACAGATAAAACCGTAGGGGTGATGGGAAGGGGAAGGCTGGCAAATGTGGACCAAGCTGTGGAAGGAGAGTTGTGGAATGTTGGTTGTTAATATGGCATGGGAAAGACAGGTAATAGGGGCAAGAAGGTGAAGGTAAGAGCCATGTAAGAGTAGGGGTATGGGGTGAGGAGAATATTGCAATTCATTCAGGTAATTGGTCATGTAGGCTAATTTAGGAGCAGTGTTGGGAGAACCCCACAGAAAAGGGAGATGAGGATGATGGATGGAAGATAGAGTATTAGTGCATAGGGTTAGATGTGCTAGGCACACAAGGTGGCGGCGCAGGGTATGTGTGAAGTCTACCTAACGCTGCAGGAAGTGTTGGCAGTGTTCCTTTATGAGACATGAATAAAGTGACTTAAAGGAGGTAATGGTCATGGGGAAACTAATTTTCAATATTTTTTATAGTTTATTAAACAAAGAGGGTAGTGCAAAGCTAATGGCATTCCTTCCAATGCGAGTGTTAACTTTGGACAATTTCAATGTGATATAAGAGTAGCTTCTTAGTGCATATTTACTTATTATGTTTTGCTGGAGACAGTCTGATACAAATGAAGGTAGTTGGTTATTTAATGCTCTGAATGTCCATGCAGCAGCATTTCTGTCCCTTCTGAACTGAAGTCCATCCCACTGTTGCATATAGGGTGCAATGAAGTGTGGTAGGAGGGAGTCCTGTAATAAACCTCAAGGCTGTGTGATATAATGTATTAAGTTTTGCAAGGTAGGAGCTGTGACAGTGTTTACATAGAAAGTCTGCATAGTCAATGACAGAGAGAAAAGTTGCCTGTATTAGCCTTAATTTAGCGTCCATCATGAGAAGGTGGCTAATTCTAAAGTAAAGACCAAGCCTTTGGCGTAGTTTTTTTAGTAATTCCTCCATATGTTCTGTAAACGAAAACCTGTTGTCGAGCCATACTCCAGGTACTTCAATTTATTAACAAATTCTAAATTTTCCCCTAGAATTGTGGATAGCTGCAAGAGAGATTCTGGGATGATAGGGTTTACCGCATGCATGCCAGGAGAGATGAGCATGGCTTTTGTTTTCTTTGAGTTAAGCAGGAGTTTTTTTACATAGAGTTGATGTTGAAGTAAACTGAACTCGGTTTGAAGGTTGCTATATGCTGTTTCTGGTGTAGTGCTGTTCATGTAGAGCGCTATGTCATCTGCAAATAGATGAACTGTAGCCTTGGAAACATTTTCATCAATGTTGTTAATATAGATACTGTAGCAAAGAGAATAGGACCAAGAATGGATCCTTGAGGTGCGCCTCTTAGCAGTGGCTTAAGGGGTGAGAGTTCGCCTTATGCCTTGACTTGCTGAAGGTGCCCAGAGAGATAGTTAGAGAACCACTGTAGGGAGAGTGAATCCAGCCCTATGTTTTCCAGTAAAGAGACGAACAGATCATGCGTGACTGTGTCAAATGCCTTACTTAGGTCCAGAAACACAGCACATATGAAATTCCTATTGTCTAATTCTCTCTGCCAGTCATTTGTAACTTTTGCTAGTGCCATAATGGTACTATGCTTGGCTCTGAAACCAGATTGTACAGGGTTTAGAAGATTCGTAGTGTCAAGGTAAGATCTCAGTTGAGTGCTAACAATTTTTTCCAGCAGCTTAGAAAGGACTGGAAGAATGGAAATGGGCTAATAGTTGTTAAGGTAGGTGAGTATCCCCTGATTTAAATAATAGGATAACCTGAGTGTTTTTTAAGAATATGGGGATTGTTCCTTGGGACAAGTAGAGGTTGAACAAGTGAGTTATAGGTACCACCAGTACATAGTAGGCAATCTTCAGGAAGTATGGGTCGAGGGAGTTTGCACCGGCACTCTTCTTAGTATCCAGTTGGCAAAGCATTTCTTCAACCTGTTTCAGTGTGGCTAGTAGCAGAGAGAATATCGATTTTGTCGCTGTGTTGTCAGTATATAAGAAGCCAAGCTGTGAGCGCATTGAATTAGCAGGAGAGTTGTTGAAATTAAGGCCTGCAGTTGTGAAATGATTGTTGAATGAATCTAGGATTTCCAGTCTGTCAGAGATAGTCTCGTTTCCAGAGATGATCGTGCTTGGGAGTGAGTTTCCTGGAGTGTGGCCAGATTGGTCATTGATGGTGTTCCAGAACTTAGTTGGGTTCTTGATAGATGAGTCCAATTCAGTCCGATTGTACTCTGCTTTTTTGTTCCTAATTTTCCTTGTACATATGTTCCCTGCCATTCTGAACTGAGCCTAATCTGATTCTGACTTGATTTTCCATGTTTTTTTCCAAAGCTTATCCCTCTCTAACAGGGCGGTTTTAAGGTCTGATGTGAACCATTTGCATTGCTTGTTTCTTACACGTACTTTAATTAAGGGAACGTGTCGATTTAAAGATACAATTATTATTTCATTTAGGATTTCATATGTTGAGTGTACTGTTTTACACAGAAAGAAATCTTGCCATCATGTGTTTTAGATCATGTAGGTACGCATGAGGGTCAAAATTTCTCCTCAATCTTTTAATAGAGAACTTTAATGGTGCTAGTTGTTTATTGGTTGATCTTACAGTGGTGATGAAGCAGTGATCACTGACATCATTGAAGAACACACCAGGGTGTGAAAAAAGATGTGGTTTGCTCACAAGGATGACATCCAACAGTGAGCTATTTTTTGGGTTCTTTTTATTGGGTCTGGTCAGTTCGCTGATCAGTTGTGTCATACCAAGTTTATCACAGAACGATTGCAGGGGTGACAAAGTCATAGATAGTCAGTCTAAGTTGAGGTCCCCTAATATAATCATTTCCATAGACTATTTTCCCATGTTGTCACCTAGATGCGTTAGGAGTTGGAGAGCTGTGGATGGTGGTCTGTAGCATCCTATCACATGCAGTGATGCGGTGTTTGAGACCACCACCTTAAGGACTAGACATTCATATTCATTGACCACAGCTGATGCGTCAAGGCAGGTTACTGCGCAGATGTCTCTGATGTAGATGGCTACACCTCCACCTTTAGTTTTTCTATCTGCTCTGAATAATAGGTAATTAGGTAGGTTAATTTCTCTGTCAGTTGTGGCAGGTCTAAGCCAAGTTTCTGATATTACCAGAATGTCTGGTGATGTTTGATTTATCCATGTTTGAATCATAGAGATCTTTTTTTATAAACTGCACTCATTGACTTGAAGGAAGGTCATGCCTTTAAGTTTATCCAAGTCAGATGGAGAATGAATAGCCTCTGTGGGCCCAGGATTGATTTCTACATCATCAGAGCATAGTAGAATTAGGAGCAGGAGCTTTTTTATTGTAGTGATGGATGACTTATAGATCCTTATTTTTGTGTATCTACGTGGGTCCTCCAAAGTTTTCCCAGTGGTTCCCACCTTGATGTTATGCCTTTCTAACATGGCAATAACTATTAGTCTAGCTGAAAGTATCAGTGAGGGTTCCACATTGTAAGGCAAGGTTTGTGTGGCCTCTTTGTACAGCTCATCTTGTGTCATCTGGTTGTAATGACTGTAAATAATGCTGTAGCTGGGTAAGTGATAGGCACATATATAATGTCCTGAGCTTGTAATATACCCACAGCAGAGCAGTGGTGGTATACATTCATCCCCCGGGACATTTTTTTGTTTATTAAATTGCCCACATGGTTCCAGGCGTAGGAGGGACAAGAGGATCAGCCACACTTTTGTCCCCATGGTAGATCTTATACAGAGTGGGTCTACTCGAAGCTCTGAACTAAGCCTGTTTTAACAAGACCACGATTGCAGACAAGGAATGCATGTAATGCCGCTTATCCTTAGCTAGCATTTATTACAGGAAAAGCCTCGGGTACAAGTGAACCTTATAGAGATAGCGGCTTAGTGAGTGATAATAAATGTAACCTAGTAAGGTGTACAATAGAGGTATGCAGAGTGAATGAGAGAGATATTGAGGAGGGGATAATGCTAGTAAGGCTAGGTCAGCATAAATGTATCAAGACTGCTGTAGTGAAAAATGTATATGACAGCCACAATTACAGCTGTGGCAATAAGTTATTTGATAACCTAGCAGAATCCTGGCTTATAGAGAGGCTAGGATAGGAATAGATTTACAGAAGTCAGTTATCACTGGCTGGTACTCAATTCTAAGATAAAGTAGGGTGTTGTATGACCAATGATCGTGTTTTTTTAAAAATGGGGCATGGATAAACTCTATTTAATAAGGGAAGGAGGTGGAGGTGGGGGAGGGGGAGTGGGCGTATAAAAGTTATGGTGTTTGCCCTTCCTTGCTGGGCCAAGTGTCCACTCTGGAGCTCTTGGGCAGTGGCAGAGGAATGCCAACCACTCGCTGGCCGAGTCTTGCTCCGGCTCTAGGCAGGGAGCCTTGCAGAAGTGGTCCTCGGCTGGAGAAAAGGAGAGAGAAGTCCAAATTATATGCTGCTCGGGATAAAGGGTCTGCAAAGCAGCAGGGAGTCAGAGACAAAACAAATTAGCAAGATTTAAGTTTGTGGATTGGTTTTGGTGCCTAAACGTCTGGCGGTGCCTAAGAGTCACAAAAGGGCTGAAATCACTAACAATATCAACAGTTCCCCAGTTAAACAGCTTATTTCAGTCCCCACAATTTCAATAATTACAGCACTTTTTTGTACATTTTTCAGGGAAAGGAGGAGAAAACAACCAGAAAGTAGCCAAAAAAGCATCTAGTGTAAAGCTAAGTGTGAAGCATGGACCACTTGGAGTAGGGCCCAAGAAGGTGCTCGTGTTCCAACTGGCTGTGGGTGTTTGCCGTACCTTGCTGGGCCAACTGTTCACCCTGGAGCTCTCAGGCGGTGGCAGAGGAACACCTACCAACCGCTGGCCAAGTCTTGCTCCAGCTCTAGACAGAGAGGCTTGTAGGAGTGGTCCTCAGCCTGCTGGACCAAGTGTCCGCCCTGGAGTAATTGAAGTAAAAGATACAGTAAAAGATATAGAGACATGCCTAATTTAAGTAATATGCTAATATCAGTAACTGTTTATCATGAGTATCATACACAAGACACAAAAAATAGAGTAATGAAATGTTTGTTATCAATGGAAAAGCTGTTCCTGTGTTTTCACCTTGACTTGAATGTTGTTTTTAGTGTGTGGTGTGTATCACTTTGACATTTCTCTATAAGTGAGATGCAGGTTTGTATTCCTCAGACCTGCCCTCTGCAGAAGGCCCACTGAAGGCTTGAAGTGCTGGCCCATGTACAACTTCCTGCAAATGCTTCCATCCCTCAAAGTTGTAGAATTGCACAGAAGCAGACCTCCCAAAAGTCAGAGGAATGACCCTTGCCCTGATAGTCGCATAATTGACACCTTATCCCTGATAGTTACATAACAGACCCTCCTCCTGACAATCACTGGACTGTACCACCACTCCAACAGTTACAGTACTGACACCATCCACCATCAGTCACAGCAAAGACCACCCCCACAACAGTCATAGGATTGGACCTCCCCCAGTCAAAGGACTGTTCTACTCCCCCCTCCACAGTCGCAGGACTGTACCACCCTCCCCATAGTAACATGACTGTATCACCCGCTCCCCTACAGGCACGGGATTGGAACCCCACCGGTCACATGACTGTATCACCCACTGACAATCACAGGACCGACACCCTCCACTGACAGTCTTGTCAATGACTACCCACCTCTGGCAGTCACAGCACTGATACACACCCCTGAGAGTCCCAACACTTTCTCAGTATTTCTAACAGTCACATAACTGATCTCCTACCCCCTTCAATCTGGCAGTCACAACAAAGATCATACACCCCTGAGAGTCACAGCACTGCTCCCCATTACCCATAGTAACAGCACTAGTCACAGCACTGCACCACATCCCATCTTACAGCACTGATTATCAATCAACAACAGTCACAGGACAGCCACCTCACCCCCAAAAGTCACAGAATTGACACCCCCTACCATCAGTCGCAGCACTAATTCCCATCCTCTGACAATGACAGCACTGGCCTACTACTCCTAATGGTCACCACACTGACCCCCCAGTTCACAACAGCCACAGCACTGCCTCCTCACCCACAACAGTCACAGGACTGCCACCCCAGTTCCCAGCAGTCACAGAAGCGTACCACCTCTTCAGTAGTCACAGAACTAACACCTTCTACTGTCAGTCACAGTGGCCACCCACCCAACAGTCACAGTGCTGATCCCCATCCCCCAACAGTTACATCACTTACTTCTACCCCCAATGCTCACAGCACCACCAACCACCACAGTCAAAGTACTGTCCTCCTACATCCACAATAGTCACAGGGCTGATACCCTCTACCGATAGACACAGCAGCAATCCCCACCACCAGTCACAATGCTTCCTCCCTCTCACTCCCATAAGTTACAGCCCTGCCCCCCACCTGGCAGTCATGACACTGGCCACTCACCCCGTGACAGTAACTGCACTGGCTCCCCACCCTCAACCGTTAAAGCACCGACACCCTCAACCAAAACAGTCACAGTGCTGACCTCCACCATTCACACAACACTGCCTAAGAACCTGCTCGATGACACTGAGGGTTGAGGTACTGGATGCCACATCTTACGCCACGCTGGTGACCCAGGCTCGAGAATGAGCTTGGGCCATTGGGGGTTGGCAAGGGACTTTCCAAGGGAGGGGCCAGGGGATAGCACTGCTCTTGGATAGCTCCTAATGTTAGTTAGGGGCAGCACTGAAAGAATGTGGTGCTCACAATTATGAGTGGGGCTGAACTGAGGCAGACATTGGCATGCTGTGCCACCTGATGTCATTGCACATCCGAGTTCCGCACGGGAAACTGAAGCACCAGAAAATCCTCCACAGACCAAGGAGGCGATGTGGGCTTCAGTGGCTGACCCTTCACATCCACAATACCGGGCCATCTCTCTGACAGCACGGCCAACCCTCCCACTGGACAGACCCTCTAATTACAGAAAGGACACCAGATAAGCAGAGGTGGGCCCTCCCCTGGGAATGATCCAGGAGGCTGGAATGTCTGGATGGGGAGGGAGCTGGAAGAGAGAGGCTTCTGGTATGGAGTAGAGGAGTCATGCTGAGAGGGCACCTTTGAGAAATGACCTGGCTGGTGGGTGCCAAGAAAAATAGTATACAAAAAACACAACACTGCCTCTGAGCCTCCCTCAACAGTCAAAGGACTTACCCTCCCTCTTAAAGCAATGCACCTGACAGTCACAGCACTGACAACCAGCCACTGGCAGACCCGGAACTGACCACACCACAGTCATTACATTTTAAAAATACATTGTTTAAGTACTGGCAACCCATCCCAGAGAGTGCAGAGGTTAAAACTGGTACAGGCCAACTAGCCAAATTCTGGTAGATTTTGTGTTAGACTAGTAAAATTTTCCTTTAACTAGCCCTGTAGCTTTGCACTATTAAATGTAACCAAAAAGTTCTTCAGCTGGGTTAGTGGAAGAATCTGTGGGGCTAGTGAATTTTCCCAGTCACTTGACTTGCCGGCTATTGGCTGATAAACTTAATTTAGAGCCCTGGAGTGGGCCATAAGATTCACAAGATGGCCCTCCCCACTTACCCTCCTCTGGTTTTACTGATTTTATCTTATGAAAGTGATAATTTATAGACTAGACTTTTTATATTCCTTTGTCTTTTTATGATAGATATTTGTTGCTGTTGTGTGGCGCCCAGAGTTTCCGGAATTGGGCACCTGAAAAATTAAATTTCACTTGCCTTATCTCTAGACATTCATGCCCAGTGACAAGCACTAAAGCTGAGCACCCTGCTAGGAGTAGGAAAACCCACAACACTGCCACCTCCCCCCAACAGGACCACTCTTGCAGTATTTGTGCAGCTCTTTATATTAAAATTTCACATTGTTTGTTAACCGGGCTTTTGGAATGTATAATTTCACAGCTGCTTAAGTAAGGAATTCAAAGAAGAAGCATTTACATGTAACCCCTAGGTTGCGCTACTTCTACGGTTACAACCCCTGCTTGTATTATTATCCACAGGTTTAGGGGCCTGGGTTCATAATTAGCCAGTACCAGGGTTTGCCCACAAACGGCAAACACAGTGTTTTGGTGCCTCCACTCAGAGTAATGTTTGAGTGGGTAGTTATTAAATTTGTTACAGCCCTCTGGGGAACTATAATTACCCACTACCCCACTTAGTGACCCTATGCCTTGGAACAAGCGGTAATCTCTTGCAACATTCACAACACATTTGTCAACAGACATTAATGATATGCTCCTAGGTTTCCCACTTACCAAGGTCTGGGCTTTAGTGTGACCTCCTGGTACCCCTACAAACAATGGTTATCAGGCATGCACATTCAGGAATATTCAAAACACAGTAACAGACCACAAGTAAACATACTTGAAGCAATGTAACATTGCAACACCAATCAGGTTTATTTAGGGGGAGCACAGAAAGGAAGGGGCAAATCTGGTCAAATGATTTTATCCTTACTAGTTTGAACCAGGATACTGGCATGCATTTAGTCCCACTTTGCAGTCCCATAAATATACTGGGTACCCAGATGGAAAACAAGCTAGCCTAAATAGTGCCCGGAGTTGCAGCTGTTGTTGGGGCCCTTGATGAAGGAAGGCACAGCAATTTGGCATGCACAGTTTTATTTGTGTCCGGTGGCTGGATGACCCAGTCTCTTGAAACATTAAACTAGCAGTGAAGCAGAGATTAGGAGGTACCATAATGATTATTAAAGCATGTTGCAGGGAGCTACCCTGATTTCTACTCACTGTACCCAGACACTGGAGATGAGCCGACAAAATAAGATCTGTGGAGAATTAATGCTTCTTGAAGCAGAAGGGAGGGTTCCCTCATGGTCCTCGTCGAGCAGCTCGTCTGGTGATGCAGGAGCAAATGACTCAGGCTGATTTCGCATAGCCCTAGGCTGAACATCTTAGCTGAGTCAACGAGCTGAAATCGTGAACCGGATATCTTGAACCTGCCGGCTGTGCAAACACTTCAGCAACTTGTGCACATCTGTATGTATGAGTGCTGCTGATTCCTCTCTGGTCCTTTCAGTTGACTTGCAGACTGATCCACAATGCTGCCTTTTACTGCACAAATCCCATGTTGCTGCATGCCACAGCTTGCAATGACTGATGCAACTCGGACCCTGTGGACTGAGCTGCTGAAAAAAAATCAAGGCCCACCAGGCCTAACCTCTGAGAACTGTACGGCTCCCCTGAGGCTCACACTCTGAACTCTCGGGCAGATCTGATAAATCTCCACTGTTTCTGCAGTTACCAACTTTTGTATGGGGCTAAGGTCCAGGTATCTCATTGGCTGTCAAAACTGTCCCAAACTGTCCCAGTCTCTTCATTGGCTTGCTTTTTGGTGTGTAGAAAAGGTCCTCCTTTTTTCCCCACAAGTCTTTATTAATCCACATTAGTCTCTGGTCAAAGGTCCAGGCTCATGATTGGTTGTCTTGCTGCACAATTGTGGCTGCTGCATAGTCCCAAACACACATTTCACTACAGTCCCAACATACTGTAACTGTCCTTTTGCAACCAGAATAAACACTATTCTTGCATAAATTCCCCACAGTTGCATAACCCCAGCATTTCTCTCTTTTTTTTTAACCTTGTCTTTATCCGCCTGACCTGCCTCTTTCTTCCACTCACTCGGACATCCTCAGTGGACCCTCAAACCCCTGCCGTGGTCTGCCCCTAGAGTGCCACGACCACACACACACACACACTCCCTTGAAGATCCCCCGGTATACCCCCCGGGTAGGGGTAGAGAGGGGATGCCCCACGCTTCCCTCTCCAAACCAGCACTCTATGAGTGTGCGTGTGTAGGTCCAACACAGTGGAGTCTGCCTTGACGAGTGGTCGGAAGTCCTAGGAAGATGTCATCACCTAGGAGGGATAAGGCATTTTTCCTGTTTCTTTTTCCCCCTGACGTCAGTGTGCAATGAGGGGCTGTGAGCTGAGAGGCACACTGAGATGTACCTCTTGCTCTGCCCCTCTGCTGACAGTCACCCAGTCCCCTTACTGCTTCTCCACCTACTTTGCTATCCACCTGGGCTTCCCTGGGTGGTAACGTTGCAGCGGGAGCCTGCAGTCACCCTCCCTGGAGAAGGAGAGCTGCCGTCAGGTGCTCTATCCTTCTACTCCCCCGCCAACCCTCGTTGACCTGTGCTCATTCCCGAACCCGGGTTGCCGGCATGGTGCGAGGTGTGGCATCCAGCACCTCAACCCTCAGCACCACCGGGCCGGCCTAGCATTTCTCTTTTAAACACATTTATCTCTCCCTCATGTGCCTAGTTTCAGTCACTGCCTTGCAAATAGAGCACCAATCTAAAACCAGCAGCAGCTCATTAATATTCATGGTAGCCCATCGTAATGGTGACTGCGACTGAGTGCTTTCAAAAAGGGCGACTCAGTCACGTCACCTGTCCACAGCGCTACTGGGCAGGGAGGGTGACCGGATGGGGGGGTCCATGAATATAGTGACAGGATGTCCCTATATGTACACTCTCAAGGTAGGGGGGCACACCGAGCAATAGGCAGAAGGGAGGGAGGGAGGGAGGGTTTGTGAGGCACAGTGCAGCTGTGGGCTGCTGAGCTGGCACCATGGTATGGTGGGTGGCAGGCTAGGGTTGTGAAGGTGTCAGGGTCGGGTCCAGGCATCCATTCCTTTTGTTGCACCTGGCCATTTTATTTTGTCCAATTTGTACCCCCTAACATGCAGCCCCCTAGAGTTGAGAATCCAAATCCTTGGCACCCTTTTGATGTGCACTGGGAGTGTACATCACCGAAATTGATTTTTGGTGATGCACATTTGCCCTAACGGTGATCACCTTTCCTCGATCGCCATTATGGCATGAAATTATATTCATTAGGGCTTTACTGCCCTGACCTTTGACCTTTATTACTGGTGCCCCCAGAGGCAGTGCTTCAGGCACTTGCCTTATAGTTATTAAAAACACTCTCCCTGCCCTTGCTCTAGGTCCCCAGTGCCTTTTTAACGAAATACTGTGCACCAGGACCCACAAGAAAACCTTCCGATTTTTTACCACAACTGACGGTCTCAAACAGTGCACCTCTTGAAAGTGTGAGTGGCGGTTGCTTGGCTGAAATACCAGCTGCTCACAGAATGTGCTCTGGGAGCCCCGTGCAGGGCTCAAATGAGATATTGAGGCTTCCTTGGGAAACTGGGAGGGGGACACCGAACTTGGGCCAGGCGGTGACTCGGGTGATACATCGAGAGGATGCCTGAGAGGTATGGCAGACATATGGGAGGACTACCTGCTAAGCCCCCTGAAGGGGGTTACATATAGTCTGTCAATGCTGGTGCTGTGCGCCCACAAAGAACTAGCAGCTACAATCCATCAGGTCTGTGGCTGGAAGCTAAGAATTTGAAGTCTTCAGCTGAGCAGACTGATTGGAGTAGGAACATCTCAACCCCCACCCTCAACAAGACCACTCTTCCAGTACCAGTACAGCTCTAGATCAATGGCAAATGGCAGGAATAAAGAACTACACATGTTCTGTGTCCCATTCTGAAGGACAGCTCTTGGACAAAGATCCTTTTCCTACCATACCACACTGTGGCTAAATGAGATCCCAGCTAGCACTCTAAATTCTGCTAACCCTAGAACCTTCAGAGCTTAACTTGAGCAGTTTCTACTGCAAAAGAGTGTCTGTGAATGCTAAAATGTTCCGAGTGGGTCTCCAGTGCCTGCACCAATCTTGCCTTCTAGCAACTACTCATGGTCTCACTCACGCAGTCATCACCTCCCCACTCCCTACCCCTGTCCCCCAGATTCTGTTACATCTTGCTCCATAGCTCTTATTCTACTTTTTTGTTTGTCTCATGCATCACTGCCCCTCTCTCCCAGTCTCTGCTACCTCTCCTCCCCCTCACCCACCCTTCCTTTTCTCCATCAATCTCCACTCTCATGATACCATCCCCTCCACCACTTGGACTCTACCTCCTTCCCATCTCCCCCCTCTCTCTCCCTCCCTCCTCTCTCTATCTCTAACCACCTCCTCCCACCTTACCACACTACCTCACATGCACCATCCCCAGTTCCTCAGCTCCAAATCTGTAGTGCAATGTGACAAGACTCCTATTGGGCTGCTCTATCCCCACACCACTCTCTCCCTATCCTACATTTTCCTCTCTCTCATATACTTCCTTATACCACACAACACTTAATATTAATTTGTTGTGAAACTCATAAGAAACTCTTAGCTGTTTTCTATGCTTGTGTTACTTCCTGTTCTGATAATTGAACTATGCCTGTATTTTTACTGTAAATTCAGTTATGTACTGATAATTGAACTATGTCTGTATTTGTCCTGTATATTCAATTATGTCTGTCTTTGTATTGTTTCATGGACATGGACCCTTTGTAAAAGATTTCTTTCTCAAAGGTTGTTTCTGAAATTCCAATAAATAAAAAAATACAATGTCTGCAATTAGAAAAGAAGGCTTTTTTTTTAATCTGCTGCCTTGACCACCTAATTCCACATGGCACTTGTGCTGTTTAATTAAAATTGGTTTTGAAATAATAGTTTGTCACCCATTATTGTGAGTTTACCCAAAGCACTGTGTCAGGTCTTCTTGTTATGCTGCCTTCTAGCCTACTGAGTCAAGCCTACTGTATTAAAGATGTCAGTTGCTGTGTCAGTTCTAGGAGCCTGTATCTATCTGTACACAGTGTGGGAGGGTCTAGTAATTTATGAGGGGGCTAATAACTGTTTAACCTTTAGTGTGCTTGATTGGACACATGACAGTTACAGTATTGTTCAGCTCTGTACAAGCTGCAGTCATGCTTTGTTGTTTACTGGACTAAGGTGCTGGAATGCTACCCAGAGTTCGTGTGAGGGAAAAAATGGTCTCCATCAAGACAATTATGCAAATTAGCACCCTCATGACATCCTCACAGCACTGTTTGACCAGGCAGCTTAGAAAGACTTTGAACATAGAACAGACTTCTTTTGAGACACTTAAAACAGCTGCAGTACTGCTAGATAGCAGGAACAAAACTGAAAAAAGGCACACTACAGCAAAACACTACAGACCATTTACCATAGATCTTACATTGTTTGTTATACAGGCTTCTGGAATGGGGATTCAAAAAAGAAGTTAAGTTCCACTTAGTTTGCTGCTGTCTGACTTGGAACCACAAGCCTTCTTTCAACCTGTGAGACTCACATTCCTCAAGTTCCTAGTGCTTGCCTGATAAGAAACTGACAGCAGAATAGGTTTGGAAAGGGTGATCATATCCTGTGTTTTTAAAAACTGTACAGAACTATTTCTTTGGTGCACCAGCAGGAGGGTGAAGATAGAGGATTGTCAGGTCTGCAAATGGTTGGGCCAATGGAAAACCAATGCTCGGAACATGACTGTAGCACTGTGGAGGGACACTTGATAGCATTCCTGTCCCTTTTTCTCTTCTACTTCATAGCAATAAGACAGCATGGCTATACCCACGCTGCCTTAAAAATTGCCTGAAAAAAATCACATTTCTGATTTTCTAGTTAATCCACTTATTCCTGATTGCCACAGAGAATCTATACTAGTAGTACTGAAGCAATTCTCCAAAGAAAGAGTCCCCAACAAATGTGGGACATACTATGGCTCTGCATGCATGGGTGCCCAGGGGTCAAAGGCTTTTTGAAACATAAGGAGGACAGAAATTGTCCCTGACCTGATTGTACACATCTAATAGGATCTTTAAGAGCATTTATTTCTAGAATGCCCATTCATTAAAGGATGTTGGATTTTCATGGCTGCACAATGTCATTTACCCCAGGTCTTAGTTTTAAGTTACAGAACTTTAGCATTAAGAATACTTACTTCAGCATGGAAACATATTGGTACTCATACACTGTCTGTTTTCTTTGCAATATTGACATTTTCTTTTTATTTGTAATTTTTTTATTTCAGTTTTTCCCTGTATGCACCCCAGACCCAGGACCCCAGCAGGCACGTATGTGCATGTGCGTGGAGGCACACCTGCATTCCGGGTACCAGCTTAGCCCCTTCTGCCCCCTGGCATTTGTCACCACCCTCCTCACCTGTGCTTCCCACCAGAATTCCACCCGGTGGGAGTGGAACTATGGAGGAGCAGACAATAACTCCTGGGAGGGGAGAGTTACTTATAGCATCTCAATCCTGCTCTGTCCCTCCCCCCATGCTGGCTCCCTGGTGAACTGTGTTCATTCCTAAACCTGGGTTGCCAGCATAGTACGAGGTAAGGCATCCGGTGCCTCAGCCCTCAGTTCCACCGGGCAGGCCAATACTGAAGTCTTTCATCTGGCAAGAGAGATGTGCTTTTATTCTACAGTGAAAATTAGTGCACTATTTACATTTCTTTCAGACAATCAAATCAACATTACATAATGTTTATGTTGAGACTGCAGCTTTGGTTTCACAGAATGCAACATTTTCTTTGTGTAAAGGTTTCCCAAAATAATTATTTTGTAAATGAGCGAGTGACAGGGTCCAGCACATACTGGTCAGTTCTATATTCTTTTAGGAAAAAAAAATATTATACCTCTTTTTTGTTTTGTTTATACTGCTTTATTTCTGATGATTTTTTAAGTGATGGATTTCTGATTAAATAACTACATGATTGTATCTATTTCATTTTCTAAGGAAAAATCCCTACTCTTTTCAAGAAGTATGTGAACTTTAACATCCACGATCAGAAAGGACTGAGCACTTTGAAAAAGGAAAGTGACAGAGACAAAAAATATATCAAGAGTTTTTCTTGCTACACACACAGCAAATGCACAGGAAAGCGCCTGTCACTATTGAGCAAAGCTTCTTTGGGTTTTGATCAAGAGTGACTGGAACGTTCCTTAAAATGTGCTGTGTTTGTGGCAATAAAAACTCTTGACGTAGTTTTGTCTTTGCTATTTCTTCTTCACAGAATGTTTGATCTTTCCTTATTTTGATTGCTATGTTCTGGAGCTGGCAGCTCCCTTCTGAGTACCCAGGTTAAAGAGCCAGAGCACACTAGTCCTGGTATGATCATTAACATCCACCTGAATGACAACCAGCAAGGTAGACAGTACCTCAGTTTAATGTCTCATTCTAAGGACAACACTACCTTATAGTGCAGCAGCCCTATAGTACTGCACTCAGGTGCCTGTGTTTATGGTATGAACCTAACCCCAGTGAGGGACTAAAACTCACAACCTTCTGATTATAGGTTGTCACTGGTGCTGTAAATGGCCTCATCTGTTGGCTCTTGGTTTAAGATCTGTGTATTGCTGCTGTCTTTACTGCTACCTCACTGCTCTAACACTGTACTATACATTACTGTATGGCACATGCCATATCACTACTGCAGTGACTCAAGAGATCCAACACACAGAAGAGTTCATTAGTGATATGAAGCGAAATTACTGCTGATGCCCTTAGTCAATTGGCTGATGTATCACTGAAAGTAGCAGAGAGCATTGTCTCGGAGCTGCAGAGTGCCTTGCTCCTACCAAGAAATGTTGGTCCAATTGCTCAGCTTATGCACCTGAGATCAGATTTGAGGTGGGGAATTAGTCTGTAATAAATGGAGTTACAGGTGCTGTGTTATTTTACGCCAAAATGTATGACAGCCCTATGAATGAAAACACATTGGACAAGTTCAAGCAAAACTACTTTGTAAAGCTGAAGCTTGTTCCAGAAAGCTAACAACTCAGCTACCTACTAAACTTGAGGGGAGACCCCCCCCCCCGCTGCTGGCAGATGTGAAGACTGAAATTGTTAAACTCATTCACAGTATGAGGTCTGAAGCTGCCGTTGTGAACAGAAGGATGGTGATTGCAATAGCAAAGGGGACAGTGTATAATTCCCAGCAACTTTCTGAGTGTGGCAGTATTTTAATTTTTAGTAAAAAACGGTCATGGATACTTCTCAATAAAATGGGATATTGTAGATGCAAAGGCACAAAAGCCATCACAAATACACCTTCTGACTTTAATGTGCTAAAAACACAGTTTCTGGACAGAAGACAGACTGCTGTAGCAAAAGAGCTAATACAACAGGAGCTTATCATTAACAACAGCAAGACTGTGTTTCACCTAGTCCTGCATTTGCAATGGACTATGGCAGAGAGTGGGTCCAAAAAAGTCAAGATCATGGGCCTTGGGGACAAGAACCAGCTCCTTTAGTGCTTGGCTGCACATTGTTGATGATCTCATCCCCCCTCCCCACACACACAGGTTATCTACCAGGGGAAAACATGTATATGCCACCCCTCTTACAATTTCACCCAAGACTGGACATCATGAACAGTAGTAATCATCAGGCAAATGAAGAGACAACAGACATAACTGAAAAATGTTCTCAAGTCACACATTTCCATTACTAAAACCAACAAGTTCTAGCCAGAGCCGATAAGGCTGTGAAGAGCTACCAAATGACCCAAGTTATTTTCTTGTTGGTGTCATATAGTGCTGTTTAGTCACAATCAACAAAAACTGCCATGCTGCTATATCAGTCCTCTTAAATTTATTTAGTCAGAGTAAATGCTGCTGGTGTGTCTGTGTGTGTAAAAGAGAGAGAGAGAGTGTGTGTGTGTGTGTGTGTGTGTGTGTGTGTGTGTGTGTGTGTGTGTGTGTGTATGTCTGTGTGTCTGTGTGTGTGTGCCAGTGCTCCACGATTAAGTCTGCCTTTTTCCTGTAACTGCAGGGCAATGTTTCTGTTTTCTGTAGATTACATTATTTCCAATGGAAGCCAAATGCCTCTGTCTCCCAGTATAACTAATGCAAGTATATGTGAAGAACTTCCCTGTAGACGGCTCCAAATCCCTGTAAACAGAGTTCATTATCATTTAGATAAAATACCTAACATTCCCTACAAGCTTAGTTGAAGGAGAACTGTACTGAACCTGTGAGTAATGTTTCCAGTAGAAGGTTTTTTTCATATAGTGGGTCCCCTTCTGTTTTGATGGGCTTTTAGTTAACCCATTGGATATT
The DNA here is from genome assembly GCA_016271365.2 of Neoceratodus forsteri. Classification (NCBI taxonomy): domain Eukaryota; kingdom Metazoa; phylum Chordata; order Ceratodontiformes; family Ceratodontidae; genus Neoceratodus; species Neoceratodus forsteri. The sequence continues at coordinate 1,134,201,685 of CM028130.1, forward strand.
TATGGGTTACACACTGCTGAAAAGTGCCATCTAAGAATTGTATGATGTTGTTTATGTCTCCATGAACCTAAAAACTGTAAATTAGAACACAGATGCATTATACCAAAAATGTAAGTTCTTGACAAGATCATACTGTTCTAAAATGGGACATGGTGTGGAAAATCTATAAGTCTACGCTCCTCCCAGGTGACAACATCACCTACTGCATGCTCCACAACAAGTGCACCAAGGCCACTTGGCTACCTACAGCCATATACTTTAACTATACCTTCAATGCCAATCTAAGTAGGCCATCTAAATTTTGGAAAGTTATCCACTCCCCCCACCACCACCATTAATAAAACCCTTCCCTCTTCTGCTCTCAAATTGTACTTTTCTCTCAGACCCACTCACGGTTGCCTCAGAGTTCAACTCATACTTCACCACATGTGCTTCTACTCTCCTTGCCTCCCTGCCAGCTGCAGCACCATCTACCCACTTTGCTGAAGCTACCAAACCCTCCAGACTAGACACCTTCTACTTTGGGAACATCTCCCTGACAGAAGCTCTTGATGCCTACTCACCCTAAACCCCTCCAAGGGTAAGTCCCCTGATGGGATGGACCCCAAACTCCTCTACCTATCTGCCCCTGCCATTGCAGCTCTGCTAGCTGCCCTGCTAAACCTATCATTTGCCTCTCAATCAGTACCTGGAGAGTGGAAGAAGGCCACAGTTCTACCACTTTCCAAAGGAGGTGACCCCACCACCATGGCCAACTACCACCCCATCTCCCTCCTCTCCACCCTAGCAAAACTCCAGGAACACCTCGTGCTCTCTCAACTCTCCAACTTCCTCTTGGAACAGAACTTCTTCACCCCCCTTCCAGTCTGGATTTAGGAAGAACCACTCTACCACCACTTCCCTCCTAAGACTCTTTGACTCCATCCTCTCGGGGATGGACAAAGGTCTTATTACCTCAGCCATCTTCGTTGACTTAGCAAAAGCTTTTGACACTGTCTCCCACCCCCTGTTGTTATCCTGCCTCTCTGATGCCAGTTTATCTGTGTCTGCCACCAACTGGTTCAGAGCATATCTAGAAGGCAGAACTCAGTCTGTAAGAATTGCTGATTCCACCTCTCCTCCACTCCCAATAGATACTTGTGTCCCCCAGAGCTCAGTACTCAGTCCCATTCTCTTCTCCATCCTCCTAAATGACCTTCCTCAAACCTGTTCATCTACCTCTTTTCACATGTATGCAGATGACACGGTCCTCTTTACCTCTGGCCGGACCCCTGAGGAGGTTGATACCAGCCTACAGGCTAATTTCAATGAAGTTCAGCTCTGGTTTAGCTCCCACCAACTTTCCCTTAATGCAAAGAAGTCAGTCTCCATGACTTTCAGCACTAGGCAGAGACTTTCCAGGCTTACCTCACCCCTGAACTTCCACACCCTTGATGGGACAGTCCTTGAGGACGTGACAACCTTCAGGTACCTAGGTGTCTGGTTTGACTGACATCTATCCTTCTCTGCCCATGTGGACACTATCCTGAAAAAACTGCACCCAAAGCTTGGCACTCTCCACAGGAACCACAGTTGCTTCCCACTACTGGTGATACTTGAAATTGTTGAGAAAATGATATTACCTACTTTCGACTACTGTGATGTTGTCTACAGTGCAGCTCCCAAGTCTACTTTATCCAGACTGGACCCCCTCTTCAATGCTTTCTGCCATTTTGCCCTCAATGCCCCCCTCACACCCACCACTGCGACCTTTACCATTCACTGGCCTTCTCTTCCCTTGACAGCCAGCGCCAAATACACAGTTCAAAATTTGCTTCCAACTTTTGGCTTGGGTCCCTTCCACCCTATCTCACCTTTTCTCTATCTTCTCCCCCTACCCCCTCCCAATCTCTTTGATCTACTGACTCCCAGCTGTTGGTAATCCCTCACTGGCAGACCACTGCAGGCCAATCAGCCTTCTCCTACTACCTCCTAGGTCTCTGGAATAACCTGCTGGTCCAAATCCATCACTCCACCTCTAGGCATTCCTTATCCTCAGCCCTGGCAAACTTCTACAAAGTAAACTGCTCATGTATTTGACCTCCTCCTCCCCTCCTCCACTTGCCACTGCCCCATCCTCGATCCCTTGAGGCCTGACCAGTGGCGTCAGATACAGCTAGAAATACTGGCTTACATCCACCAACTTCCGCACTTACCACCTCTGCACTTCTAGCATTATTGTTCATTTCTCTGTCCTTCGTGTTACCTGTAGATTAGTAGCTGACATGTATAGTATGTATATACACTTTGTGTATGTCATTTTAATTCCTTGTACAATGTTACCCTCTTTCCATTGTACCAATACATAAATTCCATGTTGCAATGTGTCCCATGTTACTCCTACTGCATGTTCTAATGTGTAACTTAATTCCATGTATCATTGTAATCAGTTGCTCTCCTCTGTACTCCCCCCAGGTCACACCAGGAGACAAGCATCTTTTTGTCTAACATACTAACATACTATTTGCCAGTAGATTAGGCCTTACAGTCTATCGAGTTTGCTCGAACCTTAGATCCTTAGTTGGGTGCCGAGGCCCTCCCATCCCTTGTGCTCCAGAAACCCCTATCATCCATCCCCACCCCCCTGGGACAGGCCATCATCTGATACATCCACTTTCTGTGTCTGTCCCACCCTCTCTTGAAGCTCTCCACTGTGTATCTCTGAACTAGCTCACCAGGCAGTGCATTCCAAGGGTCCACCACCCTCTCAGTGAAAAACCTCCTCCTCTTTTCCCACCTCACCCTTCCAACTTCAAACCATACCCTCTGGTGATACCTCCCTGCTTTAGTCTAAAGATCCCCTATATGTTTACTCTATTTATTCCCTTGAGGTACTTGAAGACCTCAATCATGTCCCCCCGTCTCTCCTCTCCTCCAATGAATACAGGCAGAGCTCCTTAAGTCTGTCCTCATATGTCAAATCCCCTAGTCCTCATATCATCTTAGTTGCCCTCCTCTGTACCCTCTCCAGGAGCTGTATATCCCTCTTCAAGTGTGAGTTGTCCTCCTCTGTACCCTCTCCAGGAGCTGTATGTCCCTCTTCAAGTGTCTAGTGTGCCTTTCCTGGTGAAACATTTCAATAAATAAAAATAAGTAAATAAATAAATGGTCAATGCCAGCAGTGTGTGAATCAGAAACACTCACTGAATTTATCAAAAGGCCAGTTAATATTAAGCAGTAAGAAAATGAGAACTGCTATTTAAAAAAAATAACATCTACTTCTACAAAAATGCATGTTTGTTGATTCAAGGCAGTTCTCCTTTGAGATATTAACAGCCCAGTCTAAATTGTTCGCTATTTATGTGGCTTGCAGTATAGCATAATGGTTAGAGTAATTAGCTATAAATGAGCTTTGAACATCCAGCATTCAGACATGGGATTAATTCTCACACCCTTTATTTCCATACTGTGTGGCACTGATTAAGTCACCTAATCTCCCCAGTGTTCTTGGGTTGTCCCTAGAAACAAACACCTAGTTGGCCTTACCTATATATTAAATTACATTTATAAACTGTAAACAAACATTAAACTCCAGTACACAGATTCCAGATACATGCAATACTCTACTTCCCTACTCCAAATGGAGTCCATTTAATACTCTAGCCCTCTCTCTAAATCTGTTATTATTTTTCCTTTTAGTTTAGTTTTACAGTGACCTTCTGCTGCACGGGATGGAATGCTCACTCAAACAGTGTAGCTGAGCCTCAGACCTGAAATCCTAGATAAGAGATGATCAGTCTGTATCACATGGCCTATCCCAAAGCAGGATTGTATACATACACACACACACTCACACACACACACACACACATACACACACACACTTAAAATCATTTTCCACTTGACATTTCTGACTCCAGAAACAGCAAACAAGCATAAAGCACTTCTTTTGTTCTGTGTGTGCCTGGGCAGCTGGACTTAATTAGCTCTGCCATGCTAGTTTATGCTTACTTTTTTTGTTTGTTTATTTGTTTAAAGGGACAGATCCTTCAGGCCAAAACAAGTGATGGGGCTACAGCCCTCCCTCACCCTGCAGTTTGTATGTGTGCCCATAGGAATGAAATATCTCACAGACTGCAGGTCCCCCATCTGTAATCTGACACTGTACACTACAGACATCATATAATGAGTTAACCCCTAGGTTACTGAAAGAAATAGAATACATCTATTAGATTGTGTTGGACAGATGATAGAAACAGTAGTTTTAATTTTTTTTGTTTGTTAATATCCAGAGAAGTTCTGAGGCACAATACAGTAGCATCCCCCTTCCTTCAGATGCCTTTAACATAGAGCAGCAAATAACAAAAATCGGGGGGGGGGGTGCGCTACTTCACAGCTGTGGAGGAATACTTCCAAATGTCTAAAAAGGGAGTTCCACAAAAAGCCATTTTAGAGCTACAGTCTGATCAATGACAGAAGGGCTATGGGCTCTGCCCACAGCCCTAAAAATGTGTTGTCTGGTGAACAGTATGCTGTTCTGATCCTGGACCTGTTTAGAGCACACAGCACTAAATCCATTATGGACCTACTAGAAAATCCAGGCATTATCTCTATTTTTGTACCATCAAGATGAATGATTTGTTATAGCCTCTAGACATCTCACTCAATAAACTTTTCAAAAATAACATGAAAAACAAGTTCACAAGCTAGTATTCTAACTTAATTTCAGACCAACTCAGCCATGGTTTAGAATCACATGAAATAATCTTGATCTGAGATTGTCAAACTTAAAACATGCTGAGTGGCTAATCTCTGCTTTACATGCAGCTTGTCAGTTCAAATAGAAGACTGTTTGTGTGGATTTACAGAAGCCAGTATTGCAGCAGTGCATAGAGTGCTTAATTGAAGGCTGTACTTGATGTTTAGTAAGTGTGTATTCTGCCAGCAACATTTTCCATAACCCATAGGCAATAAAGTCACATTTTCAGGTGCAAACATTTTGGACCATGTGGACTGTCAAGCTTTCACAAACAGCACTACAAACAAAGATACAAACATCTGGAAAGAAAAAAAATGACATCTGATTTTAATCTTACATTTTTGGCTACTTCCTCCACTTCTTTATTATTTCTTACAGGGCCATGGCCATAAATAACAAACTCTGGCCAGAGTCGATAGGGCTGCAGGTGAGGAATTTGTGGCAAAAATATTGTAAATGTGTTTCTTAACATTTTTTTACCAAATTTTCAACATAGCTTAGTTATGACCCTGCCTCATGAAGACAGCCAGAGAAAAAGTTCAACTACTGGCTTAAAAGTGATTTTGCACAATGACTGTGAAATCAAATTTTGGGATGCAAAAACATATTTTGCGCAGCAGCTGAAAAATGACAGCTGTCATATTCATGAGGTGCTGGAAAGAAATGGCTTTGTTAAAAAATTGGGGTAAAAATATTGAATATTATCAAACATACAAGCCTGCGTTTGCAAAATTCAATATAAACTCAGAACTTTGTTGAGTTTTAATATTTTTACACTAAATTTCCAATATAGCTTTTTTGTGACCCCACATTATGAACAAGGGCAGAGAAAATGGACCATGAAATCACCTTTAATGATGTAAGAAAACATTTTGGCCAGGATTTGAAAAATGACAACTGTGACATTCATGAGGTATAGGAAAGATATGGCTATATTGTAAATTTGGGTTACAAATATTGAAAATTACCAAAGTTACGAGGCTGCATTTGCAAAATTAAGCGTAGGTTTACAACTCATTTGTTTTTAATATTTTTTACACCAACTTTTCAACATAGGCTTCTTATAATCCCATCTCATGAACAAGGGCAGAGAAAATTGTTAACTCTTGTCCAAAAGGTGATTTCATGCAGGGACTGCAAAATCACCTGGCAGGATGTAAGAAAACATTTTGGCCAAGATTTTAAAAATGACAGCTGTCACATTCATGAGGTACTGTAAAAATATGGAAGTGTTATAAATTTGGGATAAAAATATAGACAATTACCAAAGCTATAAGGCTACTTTCGTAAAATTCAGAGTAGGCTCATAACTTTTTAAAAAATATATTTTTACAACAAATTTTCAACATACTCTTCTCATGACCCCATCTCATGAACAGGGGCAGAGAACATTTTCAACTCCTGCTGGAAAGGTGATTTTGAACTGGGACTGCGAAATTACCTTTCGGGACAGATTTGCCTAGTGACATTGATATTGTTTATGAGGTGGGGTCCCAAAGAAGGCATACTAAAAATCTGGGCCAAAAATATACAAAAATGCCCACGTTTTGCTTCTAAGTTCAAAATCCCATTGAACTACATTGAACAGCATACCTATTTCTTCAGTTGGCAGTAGAACTTTGAAGCATGAAAATGTGTCTGCAGTTCAGAGAGGATTATGGCTTTTGACTCCTGATTGGTAAGTAGGGGCTCAGGGGTGTGGGGCAGTGAGTAATCAGTAGGAGGGTTGGGTGGGGGTCATAAACAGCACAAAAAACATTAATGGTCTTTTTTTGTTACAGGTTGAAAAAAACAAGAAAAACAGGATTGATGCCGATCCAGAGCACATTGAACAGCTGGGTCATTAGGTGGTCCTGTGAGTGATGTTTTTGGGTTTGCTTTCTTGGTGTTCCTCCATTTTTCCCACTGGATGCCACACCATTCCTGCCATGAAACTCAGTACTGTCCCTCAGTAGATTTTATGACATCCTTCTTTAATCCTTCACTGTAGACTGCACTTTTGCACTGCCTCTGGTCTCCCTAAGGTTGATGCTGATTGCAGTAGACTCCTTCAAATGATAGCTGTCCTGAAGGGAAAAAGTCTGTTGCCAACCAAAAGTCAGTTAAGGTGGTTCTGGATTGCACCAATCTATGTGACATTAGTGGCAGAACAGACATCTCATATGCACTCAAGTCAACATGACAGAGAAGCAACCTAGGTTTTTCTGTTGTGTATCATTAGCACCCTCCTGGGCCTCAAGGGGGCAGCTGTACACTGGCTGACACCACACCACACTACCATCACTGCCCCTTTAGGAACCATGCCTCTAAATAAACTTTGCCCAACCTCCTGCTGACTCCAAATATGTGGTGGTCTTGCGCTGTGTGTTCATTGCTTCTTACAGGATAAAACTGAGACCACCAAACTGACAGTACTTTTAGTTGCAGTCTGCTAGAGTACTGTATTATATCTTACCATCTAAGTCCCTGCACAACTCACTATCCTTTCCTATTCTATAGTTAATGCAAAATCTTGTGCTGCTTAAAATACTAAAAAGATACATTTTTTTATCTATTGCCTTTAGCAAACATTTGCTGATATTTTGCTTAATTTAAAACTTCAACTGTCTAATAAAGACTAGTCAATTACAGGGTTCTCTTGAACCACAATATTAGAGGGTAAGAAAACAGAAATGCTATTAATGAAAAGCTGATGCCTTATTCATTAAGACCTATATTTACATTTCAGATAAAAGAAATGAAAATAGAGATTTAAAGGGCAATACACCTTGGATTCGTATAGGTTATTGGAAAGAATGCTTTTCTACTCTGAATTAATGAGCCCTGTGGTTTTGCTGATTACATTTGTTTGCTTCCTGTTATACTAGATAACAGCTGTTGTTTCACATTACTGACCCCTTATGTCAGTCTCTTATCTGTGCTGAGCTCCCTGTGGGGGCAGGGACTCAGCTTGTTGCCCTTTTTTTATCATTCAGTTTTTATCAGTACAAATCACACTCAGGATCACAGGCTTGGCCTCTACCTCTACACAATAACTTTGGTCAGATGAAAACATTCAAATGTCTCTGATTAGGGACAGTAGAGCATTCCCACATTCTATACAAAAAAAGGACTCATCAGTTGTTACTTATTACTCTCTGACGTATTATTTGTGGCCCTTTTAAAGCACTAAATCAATACCTAGGGGAGCGAGATAAATTTGTTCTCTTATGGTCAAATGACTGTACAGTATTATCTTTTATTATTCCTAAACAGGTTAGAGATCCACATTCTTCTCCTCACTAAACTTCAGTTTTTTATTAATTGTACATTTGGGTCTCCCCTGTTTTAACAGATGTTTGTGGCTCAGTTAATTATGGTTCTTGGTTCTCAGCATGACTACAAGGGACAATAAAACATTATGCTGTGTTTAGAAAATACTATGCTTAAGAATAGTTTCAGTACAATTTATATAATTACATATGATAACCACACTCTAAACAAGAAATCTAGGAATCGCTGCCAAAGTTTTAAAAGAGATAACACTGATGATTAATGAACATATAGTATTGTAATCCATTTCCATCTGTACCACTATCATTCCAATTTTTCTGTCAATCCTGAAAATGGTCTGAGTGAAGACGTGTCTGTTGTCCAGAGAGGATTACAATGTTGGACCCCCAATAGGTAAGTAAGGGCTTGGGGGAGGGCGTGGGGTAGCATCTACTCAGTGGGATGGTCTAGTGGGGTGGTCATAAACTGTGCAAAAGGTAACAATGGATGTTTATTTTGTTACAGGTTGAAAAAGAACAGGACAGATGCCGATTGCAACACTGAGGGATTGGGCACCCCCAGTGTCACTGCTATGTTTCTGGGGTGGAGATAGGGTTATGGGTGCTAAGAGGGAGCATCAGGTGGGGATAGGAAATGAAAACCAGGAAAAAATTAAAACTAAAAATAACCATGCATGTGAGGTAGAGTGTGGTGGGGGGACGAGGATTCCGATGATGACACTGGGGGATTGGGCACCCCCAGTGTCACAAAGAAGGGGGGTTGGTGCTAAGAAGGAAAGCTAATATTCTTCAAGTGGAAGTGTGGGAGGGATTGAAATACTGTTTATTGTGTCTTTCCTTGAGCACAGCTGACTATTTTGGAATTATTGCTTGGTGACTTTTGCATTGCAATATTTGTGATATTGTGAGTCATTCACTGGGCTAAGGACTTGACATAAGTCCTGTAGTGAGTGCAGGTTAGAGGGCTGTGTATTTGATCCAGACAGTGCCCCAGGAGGTGGAAACTGTCTTTTGTTGTTCTCTCTGTGTGCTTTCAAAGGTTAGACCAGGCTGTGTCAGGAATTGCTTACATCACAGCTACTTATTAGCCAATAGCTTTTGGAAGACTCTTACAGACCTGATCAGATTACTGTAAGCAAGTGGTTTATAGCAGATTCATCAGAAAAGCTAATATTGTTCAGGTGGAAGCTACCTTGAACTGAAAGCTGGAAAGGTGAAATACTGTACTTAGAATCAGCAGGAAAGACAGTCTTGCTCACAGCAGAGGGAGGTGTACCTTACTTCACACTTTACAATTGTTATTGTTCTTTTCAGTTAAGGGGCTTGCAATATTGCTTTGGAGATTGGGAGTTTAAACCCAGAGGGATTGAAAAACTGTTTACTGTGACGTTCCTTGTGCACAGCTGACTTGTTTGGAATTGTTGTTTGGTGACTTTTGCATTGCAATATTTGTGATACTGTGAGTCATTCACTGGACTAAGGATTTGACAAAAGTCCTGTACTGAGTGCAGGTTAGAGGGCTGTGTATTTGATCCAGATAGTGCCCCAGGGGGTGGAAACTGTTTTTTGTTTTTCTCTCTGTGTGCTTTCAAAGGCCAGACCAAGCTGTGTCAGAAAGTGCTTACATCACAGCTACTTATCAGCCAATAGCTTTTGGAAGAGTCTTACAGACCTGATCAGATTACTATAAGCAAGTGGTTTATAGCAGATTCATCAGAAAAGCTAATATTCTTCAGGTGGAAGCTACCTCGAACTAAAAGCTAGAAAAGGTGAAATACTGAACTTAGAATCAGCAGGAAAGACAGTCTTGCTCACAGCAGAGGGAGGAGTACCTTACTTTACATTTTACAATTGTTATTGTTCTTTTCAGTGAAGGGGCTTGAAATACTGCTTTGGAGATTGGGAGTTTAAACCCAGAGAGAGTGCAATACTGTTTACTGTGTCTTTCCTTGTGCACAGCTGACTTGTTTTGGGACTGATTTCTTTCAAAGCACAAATCACCAGGCTGTAGTGGGGCTGGGGAGGTTTACCTGTGCTTGACTCAGCTGTTTGTTTTTTTCTCCATTTGTTTAGCAGAGTATTTTCTCTGTTAAATTGTGTGTAAGTTGTCTTGCTGCCAGGAAGATCAACACTCATCGTAGTGGTGGGTCAGAGCTTTTAGCTGATTGTTTCAAGAGGACAGAGTTTGGGCCCAAATCCCCCCTTCCCCTCCCACCACCTGGTACTATTTCCTTTATAGCAGGGTTCTGACATCTTTTCCTCAAGAGGGCAAGGTGCATACCACTGTCATATCCTTTCCAGCACACTGCACTGATAATATAAGCATACACATTATAATATATATATATATATATATATATATATATATATATATATATAAAAGTGGTGCAGTCGCACTATTATATTCAAGGTTGAAATGTCACTTCTATGTTAAAGTCAAAATGTTGAATGCTAATAACTTTTGACCCATTCAATGGATTTGCCTGAAATTTGGTATGCGTGGTGGGGCATGGTAGATCTCTTGATCTGCCAAACTTCATTTTGGTAGGACTTACGTTCTTTGCAGACAAAAATGCTGAAAAATGCAAAATGATCAGTTTTTGGAGGCAGCTTTTCAGATTTCGGACGTGGCCCTGTGCAGCCATCATGTGGCATTACACTCTACAAGATGACTTGTTTGAAAGAGCTTTGGTGGGCGAACATGCTGCTTTTCGTTTGGTGAAAAAATATTAAGGCATTCAAAATTATGCCACTTTTAAGTTCCCATTATAAGTCAAAGGGAAAATTTATATGTATGTTTTGTGAACAAAGAATGGGGTTCTGGCCATCTTGTCCCACCTGGCGGTCAAAGAATTTGCAGCCTCACAGTTCAAAAAATCTTTGTCCCCAAGAATTCTTTAATTGTGAGGTTCCACCATCTCGTTTTTAGATTTCTGATCATAAAAACACAAATATCTCGGCTCAGGAATCACTCCTGAAGTGAAACTTAGATGAGTTTTACTCAGGGGCCTCCGATCTATCATGCCATGCCTTTGGTTTCATCCAAATTGGTAAAAAAATAGAGTTATAAGGTTTTAAAATCTTTGATCATGGCTCGCTAACAATCTTTGATCGCAAGCCTGCAAATTCTTTGATCGCAAGATTCTTTGATCGCGATCTTGCATCACGAGCTAAAAACAAAATTATCTCAGCTCAGAGGTGGGCTAGGAACACAAATAAGAGTGAGGTTTGCTCAGGGGGCTTCGTTCTATTGAGGCATGGTGTTGATTTGGATTAAACCACTCAAAAAATCGCGTTTCACCATTTTTAATTCTTTGGTCGCGAGCATGCAATTTCTTTGATCACGATCATGCATCGTGAGCGAGGGATGAGATGGCAAAATCTATTTTCTCAGCCCAGGGGTACCCTAGGAAGTCAAATGAGGGTGAGTTTTGCTTGGGTGGCTTCATTCTGTCGAACCATGGTGGTTGTTTACAGCAATTCCTTGTATTTTTTGATTTACAGAATGTTTCAATCATTGATCGTGAGCCTGCAAATTCTGTGATCTTGAGATTCTTTGATCGTGATTGTGCATCGTGAGGGAGGGCCAGATGGCTGGATTGAAAAATGAATTTTCTCAGCCCAGGTGTGCCCTAGGAAGTCAACTGAGGGTGGGTTTTGCTTAGGGAACTTCATTCTGTCAAACCATGGTGGTTATTTTCACTATTCCTTGTATTTTTTGATTTACAGAATGTTTTATTCATTGATCGTGAGCCTGAAAATTCTGTGATTGTGACATTCTTTGATCGCAATTGTGCATCGTGAGCATGGGACAAGATGGCTGAATTAAAAAAATCAAATTTCTCAGCCCAGGGGTGTCCTAGGAAGACAAATGAGGGTGGGTTTTGCTCAGTGGCTTTGTTCTGTCAAACCATGGCAGTGGTTTCCAGGAATTCCTTCTAAGTTTTGATTTACAGCTGTTCTGTGTCTATGGTTATAGTATTTTAAGGCAGAGAAAATAAAAGGAATCTGATTGGCTGTCATGGTGATGAGAGGGTTACATTAACCCATGTTATAACATGGTCTCTATATTCTGACAATGTCATTGGGTAAGACAGGTCAGGTGGGTATACATTAATACTACATACACGAACAGTTAGGGTGAGCAGGCTGAAGCAGAAATCAATCCCCACTGTATGTGACACATAATCAACAAACTAGATCTTTTTATTTCCCATTGGCATGACGTGTTCCAAGTCAATTCAGAAAGACACAGTATTTGTTCTTTCCCATCCACCCACCCAGAGGAACTTGTACTGACTCCTCAAAAGCAGTGGCATACACGCAAGTTTGTCAAGCAGTGCAATGTATTCTTGTGTGTGCTTCTCAGACTTGTGGTAGCATCCCCCCTCTGCACGATGACAAACACACCCACCCACCCAGTGCAAGTCGTACTCAGTCCTTACAAACAGTGGCACACATAAGTTTGGGAAGCAGTGCAAGGCATTGTTGTGTGTGCTTCTTGGACTAATGATAGCTGCCTCCCCAGCACAATGATGACAGATTCTGCATGACACAGTAGTGCAAGTAAGACCTGCACAGATGTAGTGGAACTCGAACTTACTTCTCGCAAATGGTGGCACACAGGTGACTTTGGGAAGCAGTACAATGTATTCTTCTCTGTGCTTCTCAGAGTAGCCATAAATGCCCCCCTAGCAGGATGACAATAGACAGTGTGTGACACAGTAGTGTGAGTAAGACATGCATAGATGTAGTGTGATTTCGCACTTTATTGATAAACTGTGTGCACTGCAACCTATTGATCAACAGCAAGCTATACACATGTGTCAGGGGTCTTACACATTGTGAGTGTGTTTCAGAAGCGCTATAACACATGGAGACTGTCATTATGTGATAGAGAATGCAACTCTTGTGGATATTTCATTGATTACTCAAACCTTTGCCGATGTTCTGAATTCAGCTTCTTTTTACAATCAGCCTATACAATAATACAATAATAAACGGTGTTAAAAATTTAATACTTCTTATTTTTCAGAGATGGAACCCATCTTTTTCATACTGTTTCAATTGTTTCAGTGTTCTGGGAGCACAGTGGTGTTTTAACCCTTGATGATGCATTAACACAGTTTTTTTACATAGAAAAAATATATATATATACATATATATATGCATGTATATATATATATATATATATATATATATAAACAAAACAATAACTGGAAAGAAACTTACACAGGATAAACAGGAAGGTAGACAGACATGAGGGGAGTAGTGCAATATACTGGCTGAGGGACAGAAGTCTTCCGGGAATCTTTCTGGTGGCTGACATACTGCCCTATTTGCAGGCAACTCACTGCCCTGAGGGAAGAGGTTGCCCATCTTCAGGCCACAATGGACAATAGTAAGGGAACCTTCCCCACCCAGGAAGCACCAGGGCCACTACCACTACCTCAGAGATTGCCAAGAAAGCACAGCAGTTGGACCACATTGGGTTCAGGAGGGTGAGGGTGGTGAAACAGAGGCACAACCAGTCAGTTATACCACACTACAATCCATACACCATTCTGGTGGAGCACAGTTCCCCTGTGGATGCACCCACAGAGGAGACTAAGGAGATTGTGGACAATTGTCACAAGAGAGGCCCAAAGGAAGGAGGCAGAGGACACCACAGAGAAAGGAAGCAGCTCCTGGTGGGGGACTCTAATTATCAGGTTGATAGAACTGGGAGGAGCAGGTAAAACTGAAGAAAGGTGCCTGCCTGCCTGGCACCATGGCTTGGAGAGACAGAAAGCGCATCCTCAGGATCATGAGAACAACTTCACAGGAGACTGAGCTGGACGTCATTGTCCACCTAGGGATGAATGTCTTGGCTCAACATGAGATTAGAGCAGTGCAGCAGGAGTTTGTGGAGTTAGGGAGGGGCCTAAGGCAAGCAGCACACACAGTATCCTTCTCAGAGGTGCTGCCTGTCTATGGCAAGGGTGAGGCAAAAGTACTTCGCACCATGCAATTCGATGAATGGTTGATAAAATGATGCAGAGCACAGGGGTTTGGCTTCATTGGAGACTGGGGTTCCACCTGGAGGGATACCAGCCTATACTGGCAGGATGGTCTGTATCTGTCCAGGAAGGGAACAAGTCTTCTGGGCAATTGGTTTAAATGCTTCACTGGCATGCTTTTAAACTAGTCAAGGGGGGAGGCACTGATAAGCAGCAGGGAATTCCCAGACTCCCCTACAAAACAGGGTAGTAAGTGAGGTAAAGACCAAGGCAGAAAGGTCAGTATGGAGCAGGACAGGGGTTAATAGAGAAAGCAAAGTCAATGAGGACAGGGATGGTGCTACAAGAGGTTAAACCATCAAACAATGGAGAGCAATGAGTACCAATGCCCGTAGTCTGGGTAACAAGCTTCCTGAAGTAGTGGTCTTAATGGAGGAGGAACATCTGGATATTGTGGCAGTCACAGAAACATGGTACACACAGAACCATGACTGGGCCATAAACATACCAGGATGCACTATCTAAAGAAGGGACGGGGAGGGTAAAAGAGGAGGAGGAGGAGGAGGAGTAGCTCTGTACATAAGGGAAGGAATCAAAGCAACAGAACAAAAGAGTAAACAGAGGGGAGAGAAAGCACTGTGGGTCAGTTTGGAGACAGGCAATGGCACCACAATCTACATAGGGGTTGTATACAGACCCACATCTCAGGAGGAGGAGGAAATGACCAAGGAAATGATAGAAAGTATCCTCAGAATGGTAGAAAAAGGAGAGAAATTGCTGATGGTGGATCTGAATATGCCAGATGTTAACTGGAGTGCATTTGCAGCAGCCACTTCTAAGAGTAGGGTCATTCTAGGTGCCCTACTGAGGGCATGCCTTAGACAACTAGTATTGGAACCCACTCGAGAGGGAGAAATCTTAGACCTGGTAGTCTCAAATGGAGAGGGTGAGATGATCACAGATTTAGAAGTGGGTAGCCATCTGGGAACTAGTGACCATTGAACAGTAAGGTTCATGACAAACACAGCAGTACAGTCAAGTCATACAAAGGCAAAGGTACTGGACTTTAGGAGGGCTGACTTTGCCAAAATGAGTAATGCCTAAGGAATGCACTAGCAAATAGACAGGAAGGAGGGGTGGAAGAACAATGGGGAATAATCAAAACTGCCATCACAGAGGCAACAAGCCTTTGTGTGAAGCAAATAAACAAAACAAAATGATGTAAGAAACCACTATAGTTCTCAAAAGAGGTGGCAGGGAAGGTTAGGAAGAAAAAGAAAGCATTCAGGAAGTACAATGAATCACAGAAGGAGCAGGGCTGAGAATTGTATCAGTTAAAGCAAAAGGAAGCAGGCAAGGCAGTCAGAACAGTAAAGGACCAAACCAAGGAAAAGATAGCCAACTCAGTTAAGAAGGGGGATAAAACCTTTTATAGGTGCAATGAGGAGTGAAGGAAGACCAAGGGAGGGATAGTGAGGGGAGGGGGTGGGCAGAGGGTGACTGTGAAAAGGCAGAGATACTAAACAAATATTTTTGCTCAGTATTCACAAATGAAAAGGGGGAGGTACCTAAACCAAACAATAGACACACTCTGGATATGGGGGTTGATACCAGCCCATTCACAGAAGAAAGGGATCTGAAAGAACTGTTAAAACTGAAGGTGGACAAAGCAATGGGGCCTGATGGGATTCATCCCAGAATACTAAAAGAACTAAGGGTAGAACTAGTGACACCACTGACTACCCTCTTTAACAAATCATGGGAGGATGAGGTGGTACCCGAGCAATGGAGGAGGGCAGATGTTATTCCACTTCACAAAAGTGGGAGCAGGGCAAAAGCAGGAAACTAAAGACCTTTTAGTTTAACCTCAGTGATTGAGAAAATGATGGAATCACTTCTGAAGGAAAGAATTATTGAGTACTTGAGGCTAGGGGGGCACAGGACCCAAGGCAGCATGGATTCACAGTGGGAAGGTCATGTCAAATAAATATAATAGATGTATTTGACTGGGTGACCAAAGTAGTAGATCAGGGATGGGCTGTGGACATGGTCTACCTAGACTTTAGCAAGGCACTTGACACAGTCCCACACAAAATATTAATATACAACTTGGCCATCCTGGGAGTGGGTCCTAAGATGATAGCCTGGATAAAGATTTGGCTGGAGAATAGGACACAAAGGGTAATAGCAAACAGAACAAGGCGCTGCGTCAGCATGTGGTCTAAAAGCAAAACAAAATGGTTATATTAAATGCATGCTGAAAATAGAAAATAGAGTTCAAAATCTACGTTTTGACCTTAGGACTTCTTCAGGAAATATCTGAAAGAGAAAAAAAAACAAGTTAGTGTAGAGGAGAGGTAAAATGAGAGAGATATATATGTGGAGAAAGAAGAAAGGGGAGGCTCAGGGAGAAGAAGTGATAAATGGTAAAATTAAGAGAGAATCTGTGAAACAATAAGGTGATGATGGGAAAGATGAAGCATAATGGGAGTGAAAGAGCTGGGGAAGTTCCCAGGTGGGGATTAATTAACAGGGCCTAGTAAGAGGGCTGAAAGGTGACAAATGTGTGGGAAGGAGACAGAAATGGAGACATATGGTGAAAATGAAAAATAAATTAAATGAGTACAAAAACAAATAGACTTTAGGGAAAAAAAAGGGATAGAGGGGCACAGGACCCAAGGCAGCATGGATTCACAGTGGGAAGGTCATGTCAAATGAATATAATAGATGTATTTGACTGGGTGACCAAAGTAGTAGATCAGGGATAGGCTGTGGACATGGCCTACTTAGACTTTAGCAAGGCATTTGACACAGTCCCACACAAAAGATTAATATACAACAATGGTACAATGGTAAACAGAGTCCACTCTGAAGAAAGGGGGTTTACTAGTGGGGCACCGCAGAGTTCAGTAATAGGACCCATCCTATTTAATGTCTTTATAAGCAACATTGCAGAGGGACAGGAAGGGAAAGTATGTCTCTTTGTAGATGACACAAAGATCTGCAACAGAGTTGATACACAAGGTGGGGTGGAAAGGATGAGAAAGGACTTGGCAAGATTGGAGGAATGGTTGAATATATGGCAGCTTAGATTCAATGCTAAGACTTGCAAAGTAATGCATCTGGGAAACAAAAACCCAGGGGAAGAGTACACAATGGGGGGTGAGATACTAACAACAACAAAAATGGAAAGGGACCTGGGGGTAGTCATATCAGATGACCTAAAGGTGGGCCAGCAATGTGAGAGGGCAGTAAGGAAGGCAGGGGGGATACTGGGATGAATAGAGAGAGGCATCACCAGTAGAAAACAAAAAGTTTGCATCCCTTTGTACAGACAGCTGGTGAGACCCCATTTAGAGTACTGCATGCAGTTCTGGAGACCCAATCTCTGCAAAGACATAGACAGAATGGAGGCAGTCCAGAGGAGGGCAACAAAAATGGTGCAGGGTCTGCACCAGAAGACATATGAAGACAGACTTAAGGAGCTTAATATGTATAGCCTCAAGGAATGGAGGGAGGGGGGGACATGATAGAAACTTTCAAGAACCTCAAGGGAACCAACAAAGTCAAGAGAGTAGCATCTTTTAGAAAAAGAGGCGTGCAAGATCACGGGGACAGAATTTGAAGATAGAGGGGGATGGCTCAGAGGTAATGTGAGGAAGTATTTTTTCACTGAGAGGGTTGTGGATGCATGGAACAGCCTTCCTTAGGAGGCTGTGGAGTCAAAAACAGTGGTGGAATTCAAGAATGCATGGGATAGTCATAAGACAATTTTGGAGGGGTAGGAAGAAGTAGGATGTTGGTTAACTGCAATCTGCAGCTTATCCATTAGGTAGAGAAATGGACAGACTGGGTGGGCCAAACTGTCCTTAAATGTCAAATTCTATGTTTCTGTGTTTCTATGATTAGATGGGGAGAGGAAAGGTAAAGGAAGGAAAAATGATAACACAAAATGACCGTGCATGCACGGTAATGTGTGAGGGGGGAACGAGGATTCCTGCAGTGGGGGTTATGCACACCCAGTGCCACTGTTACATTTCCTGGGGGAGTGGGGTGGTGGGTGCTGAGAGGGGGATCAGGTGGGGAGAAGCCATAAAAAAATGTATGGAGAAAAAATAAACAATGCAAGCTCGGAGTATTACGATGGCGGATGTGACTTTCTTGATACTCTACCAAGTTGATGGTTTGCAAGGAATGTGGGAGTGTTTTTTTTTCAGTGCAAGAGGTCTGCATTGCTCCATCCACTGCAGTCCTAAAAAGTACTTACAAGGGCTCTGTCAACCCCTTAGGCTTCAAAGCGTCCCTAGTGGAGACTGCTGATGTAGCTAGCAGTTTGATTCTGATTCCTTTCTTCTTTTAAAAAGTGAAAAACTGACTGCCTACCATGCTGATGTTATCACACACAAAAAAAAAATGTTTGTTTACATTCCTTGTTCTACTCCCGCTTCATCTTTCCTGGACTTGGGAATGCCACCAATACAATTTAACCAGTCATTATGCAGTGAGAGTAGAAGAGACTATTGTATCATGAGTTACTGCACTGTTTAGGGTGTTTCTAAAGTTCAAGAAGTATGCAATAAGAGTAGTTCAAGGATTTGAACCAAAACAAGGCTAGGTATAATTCTACATTACCATGCATTTCACTTCTACTAAGCAAGGGGCAGATAAAACAACCAGTGACAACAGTGCCTTTAAAGATGGCAAGCAATCATACAATGTGGTTTTTGCATATAAATAATATGATGTATAAAAGGTTCACAGTGTCCCTTTAATTGAAATAGGTGATTTAGTACATTTTATTGAACCAACAGAGATTTACAGAAAATCCTAAGCTTTCAAACCAGGGGGAGAACACGTCACACTGGACTGAGCTGGTCACTGCACTTTGAGAGTCCACATTGTCCCTTCATAGGTAACTCACACAGCAGAGCATGCTCAAAATGACCCCATTACCCAGGCTGCTTAGTTCTTATCAAGACAGTTACAAAAATTCCTATGGGAATGCAATTATTGGACCAACAGAGATTTACTGAAAATCTTAAGCTTTTAAACCTACATGATTCTTCTTCAGAACAAAATGGCAGTTTTCTTAAAAAGAACTCTCTTTAAAGTGCCCAGAACTTACACATTTTACACATGATTGTGACAGATCAGTGAACTAATTAGATAAGGAACACTACCACAGATTAGAAACAAAATCTTTAAAACTCTAGTTCTGTATAGGTCCAATGTCACGGGAGGAATGTTCCATTGAAGTAGGTCTATAAATGATTTGATGATACATGTCTAACTAAAGAGAAAGTGGAGACTGTGTGTGTATATTTTTGTGTGTGTCTAACACTTAAATTAGTAGTGCTGCATGTGTGAATCCAAAGGCCATGTTACCACCACACACCAATTAAAATCAAAATTAAAAATACACAGTTATGTAGATTAAATATATTTAGGAAAAGATGTATAAGAGAGAAGCAGTAAAACAATGAATGGAACTGGAAAGTGAGGCAGAAATTCCTCTGTTGGAGGAATATATGGAGGATTGATCAACTCAGAAACTGAATTGAACCATAAATCAAATTTAAAAAAAAAGACACTTGGTTGATAAATAAACTTAATGTTGATGAGTTTCGGATAACGGGTGCAGATATAGTTTATTCTATCATCCTGAAGATCTGTAAGCTACTGGCTATATACCTGTTTTTATGAAAAATCTTGATGATCTAAAGAAATTATTGATTCCTCTTTCTTTCTTTCTTTCTTTCTTTCTTTCTTTCTTTCTTTCTTTCTTTCGACTTTTCAACTATAACTTGTCAAGTCTAGTATTTATTTTATTTGAATCTGCCCCCACCAAATTCTGGAGTTCATCATTGTTATGAATTTTATGAATAACTAAAATGAATTAATAAAAAATTTCAAAAAAGTTAAACAGATTAAATAGAACCATTTTATATATAAGCATTACAGCAATATGGAAAACAAATATCGGTCCATGTATTGTACCTGAAACGAAACAGAGCAGGAGCACTTTAAATAGTGTAAAGCGGCATGAAACTTCATGCCATCATCTACCATATTCAGAGGAAATATAACTTTGACCTGAAATACTCCTCTCTGTTGTCACCTTTTGAAATGTCTTTCGAGAGCCAGGACTGATAAGTCAGAGATGGAGTGGAGTGACTGGACAGGGAGAAATGGGTCAGGATTCACAAAAGTTTATGCAAGATGCAAGACAACTTGTGTCTGAAAAAATGGTGCAAGTAGCACTTGCGTCCTGCATTGCTTCATGGTAGGATTCACAATGGCAGCCTGTGACATGCTGCACATTGCCTGCACCCAACTGTATCAATGTGCCATAAACCCCCTTGCGACATGGCGTAAGGGGTTTATGCGGCATTTGCACCTCCTATTCAGGTATGGTGGCTGCTATGTCCTCAAATCAGGATTCAGAGACAACCAGCAGTGGACATCTGTCAAAGACCATTTACGCCAAATAAAGCTGGCATAAGTGGTCTTTGCCATTCACTGAAGGTTGCCACTGTGCCCCAGCTCTACAGCCCCTGTGGGCTACAGCCCCCTTAAAGCCCCATTTCCCAGGTATGGCACCCACTGTGCCAGGAAGGGTGTGTGTAACACCCCCCTATGCCCAGACCCCCCCACACACATGTAGCAGCCCCCACATTTCCTGGGGCAAGATCCCCATCCACTCCCAGAATTCCCTGGTAACCTACTGGCCTCCCTCCTCCACACAGCAGTATGTTGCCCAGCACTCCCCACACACACACACCCGAGGTGGGTGGGTAAACCTGGCACAGCCCTCCTGCTCACCACCTCGGCTAGCAGCCGACTGACCTGTGCCATGATCACGTGCAAGTAACAATAGTGTCTGTGAATGACAGCCGTGCTGTCATTCACGAAGCGTGTATTATTACTGTATGCGATCATGGCAAAGCTCAGTCAGCGGCTGGCTGTGGTGGTGAGCAGAGGGCTGTGCCATTCACCAGCAAGGAATTGGGGGTGTGTGAGGAGGCTCACACTGTTGGGTGGGGAGGTGGAGGGCCACTAGACTACTAGGGAGTTACAGGAGTAAAGGGGGGATATTCTGATCAGGGGGATATAGGCTGGAGTCCACACCCAATGAGGAACTGGGCAGGCATGGGGGCACCACAACACTATTCTGCAGGTGCATCTACCACCTGCCCCATTTCACGGCTTGCCACATGCATGGGGGCATACACCCTACCAAGCACAGATGCTGCAAGTTGCAGGATGCAGGCTCCTGGACACTGCTCATCTCTGCATCAGGCACAGGGTCCAGGATGCAGGGGCCATTGCTGCAAGCTGCCATTGTTGCAGCTTGCGGCAAACGTTTGTGAATCCTGCCCATGGTGTCTCATAGGTTTTTCAGTCTTCATCATTTTAACATCATGACTGTGAGAGTTCATTTGGGTTTAAAGAGGTTGTTCAGTTCCCCCACATAACCTGTTTGTTGACATTTCTTGCATTGAATGTGTAGCCCTGGCACCATGTGCCAGTGGGCTACTACCCCCTCCTGTTGGTCCTCTAACAGGTTAAGAGGCCTGGGTCCTGTTATGATGTGTTTAGGGGCTCCATCCCAAAGATAATAAAAATAGCACAGTGCCTTCACCCAGAAAGAATTAAAAGTGGGTCAGGTGACTGGCTGGCACAGCCCCCTGGGATGCTGCACCTACCCACCTCCCCTACCAACCACCCCACACACTGGATAACCAACAGTTCAGTAGCACCTTTAATCATGAACTGTAATGATCTGACAGTCTCAGAGAATTCCTGCACACAAAAGTTCAAATGGTAAACCATTGCTTTATTGGGGGGTAAAGACTAGAGAGGGATATCGGGACAAAGGATGGCTGAGGAGAGAAAGATGGTTATTAAAGGCAAATAATAACCCTGTGGGCCCGTAGGCCAAGTCCACCCCTGGAGGCCTACCCCCACTGGCACAAGAGTCCATCCTGATAGTCCGTTGGAGTAGCCATGAGGTGCAGGCCTGTTCAATGCTGTGGGTTGGCTGGCTGTTGAGACCCTGATAAAGGAGAAAATGATTTGAGAAAGCAATTGAATTCCTTTCATACTACCTCGCTTGGTTTCCGGGAAAAGGTCCTGGGTACTCATGATTTTGCAAAACTCAAATACTCCTGGTAAGAAGGCCTTCAGCTGTCCTGGATCATGGAGCTCCATGCAGCAATGGGCAGATGGAATCTTGCTTGAGGATCTTGCAGCTTGTCCTCTTGATTGGAGGTCTGTCTGTTTGCCACCTTCAGTCACTTCTGGCCCATTGCAGTGCTCTGTTACAGGATACACAAGCCCCAGGCGTGGCTCTCCAGCCCAGCTCCCCACTAGGATCACAGGTGCCCTTGAATCCCAGTACGTGCCGGTGACCTCCTGAGATGATGAGCCCCACTTGGAAGGGATTAGCCAATTCCCTCACTGGCTCTGGGTGAGAACTCCTAAATGGTGTGTTGAGTTCAAAAACTACAGAAATCACAGACAGTGGCTCAAGCAAAGTGCAGTGCCAGTTAGCAGTGGGTGGTAGCCCTCGATCAGATAAAGCACAGATGCAAACCATAGGGGGATCCAAATGAAATAAAGCCCTGCACATCAGTCTACACTTTCTAGTTAGAAACTGTCCACAATCCATTCTAAAGCTGCAGGTGGGACACAACTCTCAGACACTTCAAACCAGTTCACTCAGGAAAAGTATAACACCCAGCTAGCACCCCGAAGTCCAGAGATGCTTTGCCTCTTCAAAATCACAATCACAGTCCCACACAGGTAAAATAAATCCTCAGCAGCAACTGTGGCTCTCAAATAATCAGCACAGCCCTCTCAGCCCAATTCAGTCCACCAGTGCAGGGTTTCTGCAGCACTTAGCTTCTCCAACATAATCAAACAGCTCACAGTACCTGGGGAATTGAGTATCAGTTCAGTCTCTGGCTCTCTTTTCCCTGTTGATCCTTTCCTGAACACAGCAATCTCCACTAGAGACCTGCAAAAAGCCTCCCAAGTCCAGATCCACTCTCACAGGAGACTTCTGACACATACAGAGCCCAGGAATAGACTGAAGAAATCCCCAAAAGTCCACTGAGTTTTATTCAAGAATCCAAGGTTCTGACCGGCTGATTGAGCTTATCAATTATCCATAACCATAGTGATCAATATTTTCTGATGGCATGATTTAGGCACTTAAATTAGTCCCTCTTTTTCCCAAGAGTCTTTTGGTCACAATCTTAGGTGCCCAAATAGATGACTGACTGTTGTTTGGGGGTCATAGTGTCTCATAAATGGCTGTTCCCATTCAGTTTGATGCAGTCCAACACAGTTCCTCACAGGTTCAGTCCAGGTGCAGTCAAGCAAAATACTTTATTTCAAATAAAACCTGACTGTGGTGTAGCCCCTTTTGAGCCCTATTAATGATCCCAGTCCTGACCAGTTGTGCCCACCAGCTTAGCTGCTGCTGCTGCTGCCAAAACATACACCCCTCAGGTGGCAGGCAGCAACTGATTAATACTCATGACAACTCATGAATGATTCATGAGCCCTCGCTATGTGCCTGAGTGTAGACTCTTTGAATAAAATTTTCAACGGCTTCTCACTGCCTTCCCCTGAGATATCCAGTCCCCATTATGATCATCAGGGGCAACAGAACTACAGGACAATCCTCCAGATTTTGACTGCAATAGCAGCCGGCATAGCAGAATGCATCTTGCACATGTGCGATCTCGGCCTGCTCCAAGGAGCAAAACTAAACATTAGTGTATCGTAAGACAGCTCCAGAGCCCAATATGGCTGTATTCCAGAGCAGCATGGCTTAAGGGACTCTCCTGGGGGTACCAAGAAGCCCCAGGAAAGCAAGGACAACAGGGAAGAACCGAGGGAGTGAGAGACAACAAAGGTAAGCCCCCAGAGAGAGAGCTTACACTCCTCCCTCTTGAATGCTTAGCTTCCATACCAAGCTTAAGGGTAAAGTACCAAAGGTTAACAATAATACGTAATAACATTACTAACTATACA
This sequence comes from Neoceratodus forsteri, assembly GCA_016271365.2. Classification (NCBI taxonomy): domain Eukaryota; kingdom Metazoa; phylum Chordata; order Ceratodontiformes; family Ceratodontidae; genus Neoceratodus; species Neoceratodus forsteri. Next base: position 1,134,225,738 of record CM028130.1, read on the forward strand.
CCTAATCCCTATCTTCCATGCAGTAACCCTTTTTTCAGAACAGGCAAACATGCAAAGGAAAACATTATATACATTTCAGTCAAATTATTTTTTCATTATGAGCCCCTAGCCACATTCAACCCACTCATCATAAGATATTGAAACCCCAAGTAGTATGCTTTAAACCTCCTAGATACCCTTTTCATCTCCATCTTCTTCCCCTGGTCACCTCCCTCTCGTATCTAGGGGGTTTAGCATCAGCAGGATACATATCCACTTTCTGTAGGGACCTAGGAGTAATGTACACTCCCCTGTGTACCAGTACCACAAATAGGGGTAAGTCTGTAATAACGACAGGGTCATCATAAATCAGTTTAAGAATAGGCTGTATTGTCCTCCCTGACATTCGGGGGGGGGGGCCCCGAACTCTGGGAAAACTAACCATCTCTTGATCAGAGGTAGATTCCTCATCATTATCACATCCCCCTGATCATTCTCTTCCTCAGCTATTGTGGCAAAGGATTCCAGCATCTCCCCAGCTGCACCTATTGCTCCAGGGAAACTAACCTGGGACCTTTATGAGGACACAGTCAGACCACTGTTCAATTCTGATGTGGGCCCTCCAAAAGGTGCTAACTCCTTTTTCATTTCCTGATCCTTAGGGTTAACCTATGGCCATTACCAGGACCCAGGCAAACTAGTATACAAGTCTGCAGTAGATCCTCCAAAGGGCATGTCTGAAGGGGAACTGCTCTAGAACCATTCACAGGGCTCAATCAGACCAGTATGGAGGTCTGAAGTGGTCTCTCTGAGAGGCCTAGTGGGAGGAGCCTCCCCATCTTCACCCTCTTTCCTATTTACAGCTGTGTGCACCAAATTCAAGGGGAATTTCTGAAACAGTCTGGCTAGCTCTGGAGTAGGGTAAAAACTCTGGGGGGGGGTACTATCACCTTCTCCCTCAGCCTCATCATCTGTACTGTCTTCACCTGAGGTTACCCCACCCTGGGCAGACCCAGCCCCCATGGCATCACTATCTCCATGCATCCATCTCCTGTAAGTAGCAGCTCGAGTTCAAGTTCAAGTTTAAGTTTATAGGCAGGAAGTAACTCTGTTGAGCAAGCTCATTTGCAAGGAGATCCTGATATACAACAATACAGTATATTCAAACAATTTTCATACATACAAAAACAGTATACAGAGGTATACATAATGATTAAAAGGAGAGCTAGATTATTTACATCATATATACAAAGGCACATAGACAATTGAGGCTACACATGGTAAGCACTGGGTATATAGGCAGCACCTTGTACTAATAGAGTGACTCTAAGAGTATCAAAATAATAGAAAACAGAGGGGGTGCAGAATAGTATGGGATGTGGTTAGAGGATAAGAGAGGCAGATGAGAAGAGGGGGACAGGGGATAGTTGGGGCAGATGGCAAGGGTGAAGAAGGAGGAGGAAAGAGAAATTAGGTTATTGGGATGGCTCATATGACTAGGCCATGGACTCTATGACCGGGAGAGGAGATAGTGAGACAGCAGATAGAAAGGATATATTGCTGACAGAGGGGGGGAAGGGGAGGAACTGGAGAAGGAGTGATAGAGTAAGAAAACAATCCCATAATCAAGTAGTAGGTAGGGTAACGAAGGTAAGTAGCAGTGAAGGGGGAGGGGTAGAGGAGAGAAGGGAGGGGAGATAATGGTAGACAGAGGAATGTGGTGGAGTGGTAGGAGACTGGAGACAAGAGTGATTGCTGATATGTACTGGGTTTACTGGGTGGGTCAAAAGACCCTTAATTAGCCGCAGTCACAGAAGTCCCATATGTTGTCATAGACAAGTCTTTTGAAGCTTTTTAAGGGATCAGGCTTCGTAGTTTGGGTTTAGATTGAACAATGTTCCTGTCAGCCGGGAGGGCACGGCTTATGTTCATAACTCCGAACCGGGAGTGGGCGCTTGGGACCATTAGCATGATGCAAGAGTTACTGCACAAGAGGTAAGGGCAGGCAGACTGAAAAAAGAGGTTGGAAATGTAGGATGGAGTTTGGACAGCAGGGCTTTGTAAAGCCAGGTGATAAAGGGGATCAGTCATCTGGTGGTGAGGGAGGTCCAATGCAAGGGAGGCACAGAGGTCACTGTGATGTGTACAATGGTGAGCATCAGAGAAGAAGTGTATTGCCCTGTGATAGAGACTATCCAATTGGTGTAGCAGGGAGTTTGAGCATATACCATATATAACGTCAGCATAGTCGATAAGTGGTATAAAAGTTGTTTGGATCAGACGCAGCCTGACTTCAGAGTTGAACAGAGATTCATTCCTATAAAAGAAGCCAATTCTTTGCCATAATTTCTTTGCCAGGGAGTCAATGTGAGCCAAAATGTTTAGGTGTTTATCTAGCTCTCAGCCTAGATATTTGAATTTGCTGACTAACTCAAGATCTTCGCCTAGGAGGGTCTTTATAGGGGACATGGAAGATAACGCATTGGGGATGGTGGACGAGTGGTTGGAATAGAAAAACATTACTTTGATCTTTTTTGCATTTAAGAGCAGTTTTGATTGTGCAAAGTTTTGCTGGAGGAGATCAAACTCAGCTTGGAGCTCCTTGTGGGCTCCATCAACCAAGGGTCTGGATAAGTATATCACTGTATCATCTGCGAACAGGTGTATTTTTGCTTTGCTGACAATAATTCCAATGGAATTGATGTATAGCATAAATTGAAGAGGTCCAAGGATTGAGCCTTGAAGTACCGCTGTCCTGAGTGGAAGAAATGGAGAGATGGAGCTGTCTGACTTTACCTGTTGAAGCATAGCTGACAAGTAACTGGTGAACCATGCCAGCACCGGGGTAGAGATACCATGCCAATTTAGCATATCGAGGAGTAAATCATGATCGACTGTGTTGAATGCTTTGCTGAGATCCAGGAAGACAGCCTCTGTGATTTGTTTGTTGTCCATGACAAGAAGACAATCATTTGTAACTGATGCCAGAACTGTAGTAGTGCTATGGTGAGAGCATAATCCAGATTGGGCTGGGTTTACCAGGTTTGCATTATCGAGAGAGTTCCTAATTTGTGCCTTTACACATTTTTCAATAAGCTTGGAGAGCAGAGGCGGAATGGAAATAGGACAGTAATTATTCAAGTCTACAGGATCACCTGACTTAAATAGAGGGAGCACTTGAGATATTTCTGATGCTTCAGGTACAGTACCTGAGCAAATGGAAAGGTTAAAGAGGTGTGAGATGGGGGCCCTTAGGTACTGGAGATTGACTTTGATGAAGTACGGTTCTATTTCATAAGCACCAGTGCCTTTGCTGACATCTAGTCAGAGTAGAAGGTCTTCTACCTCTTTGTACTGGAATGGGGTGAAGGCGAAGACAGTGCTGGGAGGAATTGGGGAATGCAAGGGTGCACTGGGGGTAAGGGCAGCAGCTTTGGATGTGTCAAATGCAAGGCCTGCAGTAGAGAAGTACTCATTAAAACTGAGTAGGATGTCAGACTTTTCATAGAGGGTAGTACCCGTGAAGGAGATCATACAGAGTAGCGGGAAAGTCCATTTATTGCCTTCTACTGACTTGACGATGTGCCAAAACATGCTGGAATTACCCTTAGCAGTGCCAAAGACAGATAGGTAGTAGTTTGCCTTTGTATCCATGACACCTTTGGTGCAATTATTACAGCAGGCTGTAAAAACTGCCCAGTCAGAATGGAGAGGTGGGGGTGAAGGAAGACCTTCCTCATGAACCCCTTCATCCATAATTCAGTTGCCAATGGGCAACAGATGATTTCAGTGAATGACTTTATGGCCTCGAGTTTCTTCTTCAGGCCAAATCTGAATACCAGGAGGCCTTCCAACTTCTTCAGCACAATGTATGGGGTACTTCCCCACCGGTCTGCAATCTTGTGCTTCCCTGGTATGCCCAGACTACACAGCAGCACTCAATTCCCTGCCTCAAGATCCTGGACTTGCACCTTTTTATCAAATCTTTCTTTGTTAGCCTGGCTTCTCTTAGTGGCCATCACTGTGGAGAGGTGATAGGTGTTGTCAAGTTGTTGTTTCAGCTTCTTCACATATTGCATGTAGTCTCCTGCTCCAAGATCATCAGCGGACACTCCAAGACACAGATCCACTGGCAGATGGGCTCCTTTCTCAAACATAAGCTGGTAGGGAGAGAACCCCATAGCATTGTTGTGGGTGCAGTTTTAAGTATGGGCCAGTGTGCTCACCCGCTGATGCCAGGTATGTTTATCTTGGGATCCAAGGTGCCCAACATATTTAATAAAGTCTGGTTTAATCTTACAGGGTGTGGGTCACCTTGATGATGGTACAGGGTGGTCCATGATTTCCTAATGCCCCACAGTGACAGAAGTTTTTTTTTAATTAGATGGGGAAATCATGGAGGCCAGAGTTCGGGAGGGCTTGAAGGCACTGAGGGTGGACAAGGTGCCAGGTCCAGATGGCATCCACCCCAGGGTACTGAAGGTGCTGGCAGAGGTCCTTGCAGGACCTTTGGCAGAGCTATTTAATGCCTCACTACATTCAGGGTGTGTACCTCAGGACTGTAGGATGGCTCATGTGGTGCCCCTCCACAAGAGTGGCCCCAAGAATGAACCAGGAAACTACAGACCAGTGAGCCTCACATCCATCGTGGGTAAGCTAATGGAGACTAACCTGAAGGAAAGGCTGGTGGCCCCTCCTAGAGGCCAAAGGACTACAGGACAGCAGACAGCATGGCTTCATACAGGGCAGATCCTGCCAAACCAACCTGGTGGAGTTCTATGACTGGGTAACTAGGCAACTGGACAGGGGCCATGCAGTGAATGTCCTGAATCTGGATTTCAGTAAGGCATTCGACTCGGTGCCACATGGAAGGCTGGGAAGTAAGTTAGTAGGCACAGGGCAGGTGCAAAGCTGGTGAGATGGGTAGGGAACTGGCTTCAGGAAAGGCTACAGAGGGTGGTGGCCGGTGGGGAGCTCTCACACCCAAGGGTAGTGATGACCGATGTTCCACAGGGCTCGGTGTTGGGATCAGTGTTGTTTGAGATATTCATTGCAGACATCTCATTGAACATCAAGAGCAAGATCAGTTTGTTTGCTGATGATACCAAGGTAGGCACGGTGGTGGATGACCTAGGGGGATGGCAGGGGTTGCAGGATGATCTGGCAAAGCTTGAAACCTGGTCAGACACCTGGCAACTGGGATTTAATGCCAAAAAGTGCAAGGTGCTGCATTTTGGGATGAAGAACCCAAGGAGGAGTTACCAGCTGGGGTGAGTGCAGCTAGCCCAGACAGAGGAGGAGAAGGATCTAGGGGTGCTCATTACAGGGTCAATGAACAACTCAGCACAACGTAGGAAGGCAGCTGCAAAGGCCAACAAAATGCTTGGTTGTATTGCAAGAGGTATATCCTCGAGGGGGGAGGAGGTGATTCTGCCACTGTATAGGTCATTAGCACCTGGAGTACTGCGTGCAGGACTGGTGCCTGTATCTGAAGAGGGACATTATGTTACTGGAGGGGGTGCAGCACAGGGCGACAAAGATGATCAAGGGGCTGGGGGACTTATCATATGAGAGGAGGTTGAAGGAGTTGAACATGTACTCACTGGAGGAGAGAAGGGACGGGGGGACATGATTGAAACCTTTAAGTACATGAAAGGAATAAACAAGACAGGTACAGAGGGGCTGTTCAAAGTAAGGGAGGGGAGGAGAGGGACACCAGGGGCCATGATATGAGACTGGAGGGAGGAAGGTTCAGGAGGGAGATGAGGAGACACTTTTTTACAGAGAGGGTGGTGGCTGGGTGGAGTGTGTTACCTGCAGAAGTTGTATCCAGTAGAACAGTGGACTGCTTCAAAAGGGGATGGGACAGGACAAGGGGGAGGGTCAATGAAGGAGAAGGGTGGAAGGGAGGGGCAGTTGCAGAATAAGGGGTGCTAGCTTCACATTCTAGCAGACCTGATAGACCTCTAGGCCTTTATCTGCTGGCAAGTTTAATATGTTTCATATGTCCATAATTAGGCGGCTCTCAAAGTCGTGGCCCTGGTCCGAGTGAATCCTTTGGGAGGCCCCATAATGCATGCAGTATTTTTCCACCAAGATCTTGACAACTGTGGAAGTCTTTTGATCTTTTGTTGGGTAGGCTTGGCAATATCTAGTCGAGTGGTCGGTGACTACAAGGATGTTTGAGATGTTACGTGACTCAGGTTCTAACATAAGGAAGTCAATACACACCAGCTCCATGGAACCACTCATCCTGATGTTTACCAGTGGGGCTGCCTTTTGGGGAAGTGCTTTCCACTGTATTTATTTATTTACTTATTTGCTTTTGGTAACTGGGTGGGTGCACTAGGCATAAGAATGCCTGTTTTCAGGCACGACCCGGTAGCATACAAGTTGAAATACATGATCATACATGTGATGCAGCACATGAGATATGTAACACATTGAAGAAGGGAATCACATACAATCAAACTTAGGGTGGAGAGAAACGATGTTCAGTATAATACAATCAATACAGTTTGGACAAAGTCAAAAGAAAAACAAGATCAGAAAACGTGAGAAAAAACAGGCATTACAAAAGAAAGGTATACACAGACATACAATAAGTACCATTATGTGGTCATTAGCTTGGGAGAGTACATAGATACATAGATACATATACGGTGTCGGCAGATAAGGGCCTATGGCCCACCTAGTCTCCCCATTTGAGCTTGTAAGTTCAGTTTGTTTTCCTAGAAGTCTATTTCCCCTTACCCCTGACCTCTAGAATTCCTTTATGTCTATCCCATGCATTCTTAAATCCCATGATTGTTTCAGCCCCCACCACTTCCTCTGGCAGGGTGTTCCACTTGTCCACCACCCGTTCTGTGAAGAAATTCTTTCTCATGTTTCCTCTGAATCTTCCTCCCTCCAACTTCATCCCATGCCCTCTAGTCCTGAAACATCTTTTTCGCTTAAAAATAGTGTTTTCCTGCACCCTGTTCCTCCCTGTAAGATACTTGTATGTCTCTATCATATCCCCTCTCTCCCTCCTCTCCTCCAGGGAGTACATGTTCAGTTCCTTCAACCTGTCTTCATAGGACTTGTGATGTATAAACAGGGAAGAGAGGAAAAGGGAAAATGGTGAGAAACAGAGGAAGAGGTTAAGGAATGAGATAGAAGCATGTAAGAAGGGTATTAAGAGAGGTGGAGAAAAGGTGTCAGAGAAAGTAGATTGCCTAGGGACAAAGAGGGCAGGGAGAAAGGATGGTTTAAGGCGGATGAATGCATGTTCAGGGGCTAGTAGCACACAAATGATCATGGTGAAGTAACTTAAAACTGGCATGGGTGGGAGCTCGACGAATAGTTTGAGGTATGGAGTTCCAGTACTTTGGAGCCATGTATGAGAAAGCACTTTCGCCCATATTGGTTTTGCATCTAGGGATGTGAAGAAGGGCTTAGTCAGTAGATTGGAGCCCATAGGAGAGGGATTGTGAGTGCAGCAGAGAGGCGAGGGATTGGGGGAGGCCTGATCTGGCAATACCATCAATCAGTGAGCCGTAGGACTGGAGTCGATAGGCAGAGGGGCAGGGCCATTTTAGGTCAGCATAGAGCTGGCAATGGTGTTTGTATCATGGAGATGCAGAGGCGTAGCGGCAGATACTATTATAGGTGGTGTCCCATTTATAGAGGGAGGATTTTGTGGCAGATAGGTAGGTGAATAAGCCATAGGCCAGGGCTGGGAGCAGAAAGCCTTGTGCCATGGCTAGTCTAGCCGATGGGGTGAGGGCATAGCTAGTACAGTATGCACCTCTGCAACTCATACAATAGGTCTCTTCATCTACTCTCATTCTTATCCAGTAGAATTGACTTTTTACTAGGTCCAGGGTGTGCTCAGCACCCAGCTGGCCCATATCATCGTGCAAGGCTTTTAGCATAGTCTTGATATGCTTCTTTGGTAACACCAGTTGTTCATGGGGTGCCCCCTGATGGTCCTGCATCTCTCTGTAAGACAACCCTTTCATTAACTACAACTTGGGCCATTCTCATAAAAAGAGCTCAGTGGGGGGATAAATGGTGTCTACTTGAGTCTGATCTTCATTTTGTTGAATCACTCAAATTATTTCCCTGGTGACAGGCTTGGCTCTCTGGTCTCTCTTTAAATCCTGTGTGGTTAGTTGAGGAAGGGATCTAACATCCAATACAGCCAGCTGGCAGTAGGCAACTGGGAGATAGCTTCCTGATGCCCCCAAGCACTCCACTAAACAAGGGGCATCCTCTTCAGAGAGTCTCTTCACCATCGTGCTTTTTACACAGGACCTTCACTACTTGTTCTGATATCTTTTCCTAGGTGCAGTGTTCAGCGGAGTAAGCATGAGGACATCTGGAGAAGGCATCCGCATCAACGTGGTTCAAGTCAGGCCAGTACTCCATGCAATAAATGTAAGTGGACAACGCTGATAGCCAATGGTAGCCTGCTGCATTCAGTTTGGCAGTGGTTTGCACATAAGTAAGTAGGATATTATCCATCTTCACTGCTATCTTAGCCCCATACAGGTAGTCATGGAACTGGTTCATAATAGCCCACTTCAATATTAAAAATTCTAGTTTATGGACTGGATATCAGCATTCTGATGGGTTCAAACTTCTTCTGGCGAAGGACATGGGGTACAGGATTTCTGGATACTCTTGATATAGGACTGTGCCCATACCACTGAAGCTGGCATTAGTGTGGAGAACATAAGGTTTCTGAGGGTCTGCATAAGCCAACACTGGAGCATATGTGAGGCAGTAGATGATGTCTTCAAAAGCCCAATCACACTCATCAACCCATCGGGAAACAAAGGGTTCTGATAGTCAAAAATAGCTAGTCTGATTTCGTCTTATGCCAGGTGAGGTGGCTTTTTTGCTTTTATTGTTTGGCTGATACCTCTACAGTAGGTTCAGTAGGGGCTGGATCACCCTGGTGTAGTCCTTTACGAATCTCTGGTAATACCTGCAGAAGCTAAGCAGTCACTGGAGCATCCATTCTGAGAAATGTAAACCATTCCACATTTGCAGGGCTTAGCAGTGTCCTGTAGTCAGTGACTAATCCTTCAGCTGCACTAAATATTCATTCTGAATATGCACTCGAAGGTGGACAACTGAGGGACATTATTACAAGATTTGCTAGATCTGGCCACATTGTTCTCTTTTGTTTTTAATACTGTAATGGTTATTCCTCCAGATAAATCACATTATGGTCTGCAACATATTTCAAAATCATTGTGCTTCATGAGATAGTTACCAATCTGGCAGATGATCCTGCTGCACTTTCTTTAGAAGATACCAGTCCATGTTGTTGCAGGTGACTCAAACGTGAAGAGCATAAGATGCCCAAGAACTACCTGTACATGTCTGTTCCTTTGCTGATGACACTGCTGACTGTGAAGAATTGATACATTGATACACAGACAGTGTCGGCAGATAAGGGCCTATGGCCCACCCAGTCTGCCCATTTGAGCTTGTAAGTTCGGTTTATGTTTTCCAAGAAGTCTGTTGCCCCTTACCCCTGACCTCCAGAATTCCTTTATGTCTATCCCATGCATTCTTAAATCCCGTGATTGTTTCAGCCTCCGCCACTTCCTCTGGCAGGGTGTTCCACTTGTCCACCACCCGTTCTGAGAAGAAATTCTTCCTCGCGTTTCCGCTGATATGCTATTGTCTGTGCCAGAGGTACACTGCGATGATTCGGCAGTGTTTGACTGCTGTACATTAGTTAATGGTGTTTGTAGTGCAATGTCACATTTGGTTAGGAGAACATCTCTCCGATATTCAGTGTCTTACCCTGCAGAAAGGATGGCTTTAATGTTCCACTTAAAACAGGGACCTAGCAATGTAACTAACACACAGGTGTCATTCTTAAACATGGCATTTATTTTCTGAGCCATCAACAGTCTGACTCAGGTCATCTGCCAGCATAACAGCAGTGGTGTCATCTTTTGACTGAAAGTGTTTTTTTATGTCACCAAGCAAAATGTGAAAAAATCTGATTTGAGGAGGAACTGACTCAGAGTTGCAATGTCTGCATAGCCATCATGTGTGGCAGCCTCAAATGGCTCCAATATGGTGACCAAAGCTTCCAGTAAAGTCCAGCTACTGGAACTTAACATGATGTCTACCAATTTTATTCTGCATGGTGAAGTCATGTACACCTTTTTCTGTTTAAGAAGCCTTTCCAACATGTAAAATGTTGAATTCTAGCAGGTTGGAACTTCCTGCTTTAATGTATGCAAGGGTAAGTTGTTTGACCTCTGTAACCCCTTCAGGATTTTTTGAAATTTCACAGCATGGCTGAAATGCCCACATATTTTCCTATTAAGACGTACCTGTTTTTTAAATGTTCTGTTTTCATTTAAGAAACCATGGATTAGAAGATTGAAACAACGTACAAAACAAGGTATGTGTTGTTAGTTGCCATCTCTAACAGCCTTGACTATGTTGGCACCATTACCTGATACGACGAACTCTGGAGATAAGGAATATGGAGTGAGCCATTTCTGGAACTGATTTTGCACCTCCTGCAAACTATTCACACCAGTGTGATTTTCTTCAAAATTGGTGACATGTAATACAGCCTGTTTCCTACTACTTATGGCAGAGCAGGAATTATTACTTTCTGACTGAAAACTTGCCCAATGTGCTGTAACAGTCATGTGATGAATTGTTTGGCTGCTGGTCCATATATCCATGGTTATGTGAACCTTCTTCACCTCAGAGAGTTTAAACTGTTTAGTGATAGCACTACACACAATGTCATACAACCGTGGAACAGCCTTTTTCTAAAAAATATGTTTGACAAGGAACAGTATACCATGGTTCACTCTGGTTCATGAACTTGAAGAAATCTTTCTGGACAACAATAGCAAAAGGGAGCTGACAATTGACCAACAGCTCTGCAATGGCTCTATTTAACAACTGGCATGTTAGATGCTTGTGGGTAAATTTTGATGTCCTCACAACACTTTCTTCTAACTCATTGTCTCCTAGAATACACCTGTAGGTGGCAGCAAACGTACTGCATTGTTTTTATTTATTTAGCTTTTGTTGACCGGGTAAGTGCACTAGACAAATCCTGCCTATTTTCAGGCACGACCCAGGGGAGGGGGATACAGATGAATGCCAAATGACCTTGAACCAGATTAAGCTGTTGGTGGTACTTTTAGTGAATGAGGGAAATATGGCCAGGACACTGGGGAAATTCCCCTACTGCTGCTGGTTCTCAGTAGCCAGTGGGGGGAGTACGGGTGTTGGTGAGTGTTGACTGAGCTGACCATGGCTCAGTTGGAGGAGGAGGTGGAGAGAGCGCTGGTAGGCGCTGAGATGGAGGAGAGTCAAGTTAACCTGTTTCAGGGCAATTTTTTACATGGTCATGGGGAGAGAGAGTTACCCCTGGAGAAGTTATCCGAGGCAGCAGTTCAAAACAGCATGGGGAGTTCCTTAAAAGCTGAAGATGTGGAGGATCCCTGGATGGCTGGTAAGCAAGCAACAGAAGCGGCGCCTTTAAAATCGGCGAAAGAAGCAGTGAGGTCATCCAGCAACGCGGAAGTGGCGGGGAACGGCTTCAAGATCCAGAGTTTAGCGGAGTTGGCAAAGAAAGCATTAAGAGTGGAGCAGCGAAAGTTTTTGAGGTCAGACTGTGGTTTGGGAGCTATGCAAGAGAAAGAGAGAGCGAATCGATCAGATGGGGCTGGCGTGAGGCGGGAGCAAGGGGAATAGATCGTTTGCGGTCTGTAAGTACGCTACAACAGCTCAATGACTTCCCTACTATTCCTATCTCTAAGGATTCGGGCTTTGTTTATAATCCTAAAGCTGTCCATTATTCCAAGGTTTCCCCAACAGTTTACCAAACAGAGAATGGGGTACAGGAAGGGGTGACTGAGTTTTGTTTTAAGCCCCAATCAGAAAATAAAGCTTTGTGTATGCCTCAAACAGTGGAACTTGATTCTTCAAAAAATGTCCTGACTGGGAGTACTGTGACGTCAGGAGAACATGATAAGACTTGGACTCCGCAGGCTGCTTTATCGGCGGCTGGGTGGAAGCAGATGGGACATGGAGTATGGACTCCGGACTCTGCCTGGGAGGATTCTTGGGGTCTGCAGTATACCACTCCAGAGTGGAAACCAGGGAAAGGGGGGGGTGGGTCTCAAGTTTTGGCTGATACTGTTGCATCACAAAATAATTCATTTTCAGAGGTTGCACAACAACATAATAATGTGCCTGGTGCTAAAGAAGTGAGGCCTAATCTAGAGAATGCTGAGCAGACAGAGGATAGTGGAGCTAGGCCTGGAAAACCTTTATTGTCAAGTTTATTTGCACAAAGTAAGAGAGAAGCAGCTCCAAGGAGAAATGCAGTACGAATCCGATATAAAGGGGGTTTAAAGGAAAACCAAATAGGCTTTATGTAATTGAACCTTAATTAAAGACTCTTTAAAGTTTTCCCCCAGAGATGTATTTGCTTTCATTAATATCTCGGGGGAGGATAACTATGACATTAGTTTTCGTTCCCCAGCTTTACTAGATCTTTTTTGGGAGAGGTACAACCAAGTAAAATTTTCTCCTTTATGGACCCCTCTTTTTGTTATTCCATTATCAAAACCATTAATTAAGTTTGTGACAATAATGTTTAGGAACGAGGGTGTTCATGTTGAGGATATTAAATTTTGGTTATCCCAGAAGTGCGAAGTGTTGAGTGAACCTGAACCAATATTAGATTCAGAACTTTTTTGGACAGGTGGGTGGAAGTTTAAGGTGAAGCTAAGACAATCTGTGGCAGGTATAGAACATATCCCTAACTCATTTTTGTTAGGGAGGGATAGGGGGGTCTGCTTTTATAGTGGACAGCCCAGGGCCTGCTACAGATGTGGGTCTAGAGTGCATTTGTCTAGTGCTTGTGATCAGCCTAAGTGTGATAATTGTGGTGAAGTAGGTCATATTACTATGTTTTGTTCGAATGCTTTGAAATGTGATTTGTGTGAAGAACTGAATCATGCTTTTAAAGATTGTCCCTGGGCGGCCCAGAATAAACAGTCTTGTGGTGATTCTGATCTTTTGATCCAACAGGCACAGGAGGCTGGCGAGTCTCAGCAAAAGGAGGCCCCGGTGGTTAGAGACCTTGCTGTCTCTCAGAGCTTCGTTAAAATTAAGGAAGGATTAGAAGTTGCTAATAATATAGCTCAGAAACTGGAAGTAGGAACAGTGGTTCCTAATCTCCTTCAGCCTGTTTGTTATACTGAGAATTCAGAGGGAATGGAGGGGCCTGGTGTTAACTTATTACAACCCCTGTAGCCCTCTATCTTTAAGAAGGTCAAGTAGAACATCTAAAATTCATTTGCCTCTGGAACCAGAAAGCATTGAATCAAAAATCCTTTTGCTGAATTATCTTGGGAGATTCAGAAATGGATATGGGAGACACCGATTCCCAAGTGTGATACTGGAGGGAGGGAAATTACAGAAGGATGATTATAAGGAAAAAAGAAAAAAGAAGGAAAAATGACAGTATTTTCCTGGGTCCTTTTCTGTTAAGCTAGTCTGATGGATTTAACATGGCTACCTTAAATACCCATAGTCTTCTGAAAACTCAGAAAAGACAAGCGGTTTTCAATTGATTTCGATTTACAAATATCCATTTGTTTTTACAAGAAACATGGATGTTTGCTACAAATCAAGTCAGGTCTTTTGTTAAAGATTGACCGTGGGGACCTTCTTTTTGGTCCTTTGGGGATGAGAGGGCTGATGGGGTGGGGATTCTTTTCAATTCTTTTAATTTTAAACTACATAAGTTAATTGAGGTATGTCCTGGTAGAATATTAATTATTGAGGGGTGCTGGTATAAGAGTATGATTAGATTAATTAATATTTATGGTCCTCAATCGAAAGCGGGTAGGGTTAAGTGTTTCACAGACATTCGGCCTTTTCTGGTCACAACAATCCCTATTTTTTTTGGAGGGGACTTTAATTGTAATTTAATGGGGATTAAGGGTATGGACAGGCAGGGCTTTGGGAAGAAGACCTATTGTGATACTGTGTGTCTAAAAAATGTTATAAAAACAGCGGATTTAGTGAATTGTATTAATAATAGTGAAAGTGGCGTGAGAGGTATCTTTTTTACAAAGGGTAAAAGCTTCATGATTGATTATCTGTTTATATCCAAGAGAATCTCGATACATAGTCCACAGATAATTCCAATGGAATTCTCTGATCATGCTTTAGTTGTCATCAAAGTGGGAGCTCATCAGAGTTTTTTAAGACAAAAAACTATGTGGAAATTAAACGCCTCGATTCTGCATGAGAAAGTGGTTACCAATTCCATTTGTTGTATTTTGCAGGCCAGGTTATCAGTGGTCTTTTTGTATCAAGATTTAGGGGTTTGGTGGCAGGAAACGAAAGATGATTGTATTTGTTGGTTTAAAAAATATGGGATTCGGAAGAAGAACTCAGTTTTTTTTGAATATTTAAAACTTAGAAACCAACTTCAAAAAGTTTTGACGTGTGCTAACTCCTCTAGGGGTAATTTTTCGATTCAAATATCTGAAATTAAAGGTCTAATGAGAAATCTGCAGTATGATAGAACAAAAACGCTTCAAGCTTTAGTTCAGAATCATTTAAAGAAATCAGTGTTTGGGGACCCATTTGAGTTATGCAAAACTATTAAGGATAGGGGAGCATTAGAATATTTATATCAAGGAGTTACTAAAGTTAGTTCTATCAAAGCATTAGGGGAGATTATTAGGCAGCATTTTAGGAATTTAGAGCCTAAAATTGTTCCATCGTCTCTTCAGATTAGTCATTTTCTAGGCCCAGTTTTGGAAACAAAAATAGATAAAGTATTGCTGAGAAAATTAGAACAGCCTTTTTCGAAATTAGAGATAAAGGAAGTCATTAATTCCCTAAAACTAAATGTGGCACCTGGTTTAGATGGGTTATCGAACGGATTTTATAAAGTTTTCCAAGCTGAAATTGTGGAATGTTTATTTTTGGTGTTTAATTTTTTTTTTACTGAAGGGGTGGAGCTGAATTCCTTTTCAGAAGGCCGTCAGATATATATTTTTAAAGCGGGGGATAGAGGTGACTTCAAAAATTGGAGACCTATAACCCTGTTAAATTCCGATTATAAAATTTTGGCAACTTTGATTAATAATAGACTTAAAGGGGTAGTGGAGGGGTTGTTTCTGCCTATACAACATTGTGGAATTCCTAACAGAAGAATTCATTCAGTTTTATGTTTGATCCGAGATATTATTGAACAAGTTAAGTTTGAAGGAAAGTCAGGAGTTATTGTTTCCCTAGACTTGGAGAAAGCATTTGATAGGGTGGATCATGGATTTTTATTTGCCACACTGGAGTGGTTTGGTGTTCCTCAGGTAATTATAAAACTAATAAGGGGTTTATACAACAAGGCTAAAGTTTTCCCAGTTCTAAAAGGGGGATTGGGGGAGGGTTTTTATATTAAATGCGGGGTTCGGCAGGGGTGTCCATTAAGCCCTATGTTATACAATTTCTTGTTAGAACCTTTGATTAGAGCAGTCTGTGCCCCCCCTTGTGGCAGGGTTTATGGGTACCAGGGGCAAAGCGTCCCTGTATTATCCAAGCCTATGCAGATGATATTTGCCTTTTTTTTACCAATCATAGGGACTTAACAGTTTTGTTTTCAGTATTTTCTGCCTATGCAAGTGTAGCTAATGCTAAATTGAATGTTCATAAATCCAAAGGTTTATTGTTAGGTAACTTTCCAAGAGAAGTGTTTTCTTTAAGTCTATAGAATTTTCACTAAAACCTTTAAAAATTTTAGGGGTGGAGTTCACTAATCAGAATTGCCCGTTAGATAATTGGTCAGTAATTTTGGATGCAATAGCACAGAAAGTGTTAATTTGGAAAAAGTTTAAGTTTTCCAAAATGAAACGAATTCAGGTTCTAAAGCAGTTTATTTTACCAAGATTACAGTATATGGCAGTAATTTTCCCATTGCCAGTGCAGTTAGAGACAAAATTATTTAGCATCTGTTTTCAGATGCTTTGGGGTAGTAGACTAAACCCAGTGAAGAGAGGCTGTACTTACTTAGACAAAAAACAAGGGGGTCTAGGTATGGTGGACCCAGTGGTATTTTGTTTTGCCCTTTTCTTCTCTTTTCTTTAAAAAGGGATTTGGTCCTTCTGATGAGTTAGATAGTTTGGCTGTTAAGTATCTGTTTAAGTCATACCTTAGTATGTGGGCCTGAGGCACCTAAATGGTCCCTGAGATTAAGGGTGCCACTATATTTTAAACCAACGCCCAAAAATTATATAAATGGAAGGTTTCTCAAGATCTGATATTAAGGTGTTCATCAAAGGGGTTATATAAAGAAATTATGCTTCAATTTTTTATTATAGCCAAACTTTAAAAATTGCTCAAGTGATAATACAAGTGATGTGTTAGAGCAACTTAATAATACTAGACTTCCATCATACATGTGGGAAAACTTATGGCTCATGATGTATGGGAAATTGAATGTAAGGGCGCTAAACATAAAGCGATTGAGAAGATTTTGCCCTATCCTGAATGCATTAATTTAGAAGAGACGATGGAGCACTTTTTTCTGCAGTGTTCTTTTCCCTCTAAACTATGGGGTTTTTTAGCACAGGTTTGGGATTTTCCTTGGTTGGCAACGCTTACCTATGATATTTTAGTAATTGGGAACTTTCCCCTTTATTTGAGCAGCTTTGAGAAAAATACTTTGCGTTTATTTTTAGCTAGTCTGCATTTTTGCTTATGGCAAACTAGATGCCAATGGGTGTTATACCAAAGCGTCCTTCTTTGGAGGGATTTAGAGTGTATGTTACCAATGTTCTGACTAGAATTTATATCGAAGAATGCAATTTATATAATTCTGGTAAAGTAAGATTATGGTGGAGGAGTTTCTACACTTTATTAAATATAAATAGAAAAAAAAAATGTATATATATAAGAGGGGATGTCCATGGTTCTGAGTTTTATGGTAGAAGAGGGGAATGGTGTATATAATTAAGTATATATGTATGCTGATTTTTATTGTCTGTTTTTTTTTTCCCTAATTGTTCTTGCTTTTCAAAAAAATGGGAAATACCTATCTTTTGTGTTTTTTTTTGCTGAGCTGTTGAGATCGGGAATATTTAAATAAGGGGTATGCTGCATATTGTACGTTTTTATTTGTTTCCCTACTTTTATGGATTGTTGGAGTTTGTTTTTTTTTCTCACATGTTACTGTGTATTATCTGAATGTGTTTATTCTAATAAAGTTACCCCTACTCTTTTCGATAAGTGCCATGGGATCTTTAACATCCACCTGAACTACCACCAATCCAGACAGATGGGACCTCGGTTTAATGTCTCAACTGAAAGACGACACCTCAGAAATGCAGCACCCCTCTCATGCTGCATTACAGTGTCAGTACTGGGATATTAACCCAAGTGCCAGATGTGGGAACTGAACCCACAGCCCTCTGATCTCCCAGCCTCAGAGGCGAGTGTGCTACCTACTGAGCCACTGACACTGACTGTGTCCCAGAATGACTACTGAAGTCACCTACAGACTTCCTGTGTGCCCTAGTAACGTCTGGAGATGTCACTCACATGTTTTAATATTACTTGCCAGCCAGAATTGATTGGAATTGACAGCATTAGCCTGGCAGCCAACATGGTGGCACACTAATTCTTGCAGAAGACACCCTGTGAACCCCTAGCAGCCCATCTGCGATGTCCAGTCGGGGGTTCGGCACTCCAAAATGCAAGCTTTCAATGTCGGATTACCAGAACTTCTAAATAAGCCATTTTGTGTCAGAATCAGAGGCAGAATTGCAAATCTACGCTGTGTTTAACAGCCTGGACCCAGCTGCATCTCACGCTCTCTACAGGCCGAGATTTAAGTGCCACCCAAGTTTCAGATCCCCCAACCTGATGCACGGCAAACAGGCAACAATCCGGAGACAACAGGGAGAGCAATGGCCTCCTCCAATACCTCCGATATCATGGCCAAAGACATTGCAAATTAAGCAAAGTTTTGCAAGACACTACGGAACTAAAGCAGTCATCTACACAAATAAATGAGGAACTGCGATTGTTAGCTCTTTGGGTGAAGAACTCCAAAAAGGATATAAAGCAGCAAGCTGAGCAAATCTCACAACATGACAGGCACCTGCGGGAACATCATGGCCAGATTCAGTACTTACTCTCCAAAGTGGATGACATGGAAAATAGAGCCCGGAGATGGAACATCAGAATTGTGGGCATTCCAGAAAGCATGGAGGGCAGGGACATGATATCTTTTCTGGAGGACACATTGCCAGAGAAGCTAGGGCTGGAGCTTGAGGCCCTGCCAGAGATTGAGCAAGCTCACCGCACACTTGCTCACAAACCTAAACCAGGGGAGTGCCCTCGCCCCATTTTGTGCAAATTTCTACGATACCCGGTGAAAGAGTGATACCTTCGCCTAGCCAGAGTTCTAAAAACCCTGACATGGCAAGGATGCTCCATCCAGCTTTACCAAGATTACTCTCAGGAGCTTGCAAGGCGGGGTAGAGCATATGCAGAGGTGAAACAACAACTTTACAAGTTAGGTATTCCCACCTCGCTCAGATATCCCACGCAACTAAGAGTCCAGTATAATGGTGTCTTTCACATGCTTAGTAACCCTGGAGACATGGAACACTTTCTGAAAAACATACAAATATCGGGCAGGAGCATGATCAAATCCCCGCAACTCTCGAGCAGCACTGATAGACTGCACAGGGAGAACTCCCTGATATCCATGGATATAGCAACCAGCACTGCACTGAAAGGCACAGAACCAAAGGTGTCCTGGCAGAGTTCAACAGGGACATTCAAGAAAGCCTGGAAGGGATACCCCAAGTAAAAAATCTGTGGCCAAGAAGGACAGATCAAGGAGCCACCAGAGATTACAAATCCTATCAGATGACAGCACGATCTCCCCAGCAGCTACGCCAGTTAAGGTGTCCAATAGATACGAACCCTTGAGGGACCTAGTGCTGCAAGCCCTGGATTTAACACAGATCTCTGACTGCCTGATGCCAGAAGATTTTATGGACCAGAGTCTGCTCATGGTCTGGGCCCCGCAATGTAAAGGCCTTGCCGAATGCAAGGGGGAACTGTTGACTGAACAACAACTGCCAAGATGACTGAGGGGTTCTAACCATTCCTTATTTCTGTCCAGATCGCTGGGCTTCGAATGGCTGTGGAGGGGCTGAGCTGTTCTCCCCATCCCTCCCTCTTGCCAGTAATCTTACTTGGACTGGGTCTCCCTGTTAGGCTGGCACCTGACCAGGGAATGTTATGTTTTGGCCAGTTATGGCATGGAGACAATATATGGGGCTTGCCCGGCTTCCTATGCCAGATGGCCTAAAGCTTGCAATGGTGTTTTGGTGAACTATGATAGGTGGTTTCTATAAGCAGGAGAGAGATAGTGCAAAGTTTTGTTTTTTTTTCTTCTTTCTTTCAGTACTCTCAGGGTTCACTCCGCTGGAGAGTGGGCACCCCTCCCAGTGGTTATAAAGGGGAACTATCTCTGACCTGGAATGTCTTAACTGTTTCATCATGTTTTCAGTTTCTCAAGTTTTAAGGTTTAATGATTGCTGCTATAATATCTGATGTTCCCTGCAATGTTAGTTTAGCGGGGGTTTACAGGGCCCTACTTCGGGTCGAGTAGCAGAGTTAGTTACACTATCTGATAATAGACAAGTTGGCAGCTCCTGGTAAATTACCAGGCCCCGCGCTCAGGAGGGATTCTCTTGATCATGGACCATATCCATCTGTAATGGTCGGGTCATATAACGAGAGCCTCTTAGGTGAAGGTGTGGTACAAGGAGAATGGTATGGAAAGGTAAAAACAAAAAGTTGTTATAGGGACTAGAGCGTCACTATGTGTACTGATCCGTAGTTTAGGTGGGGTTTGCAGAATTACAAGGAACAGACAGGGGAAGGGATTAATGATTGATTCGAAGGATAGTCTTCCTGTATACAGACTACTTGGTTTCCTGGTAATTAGGTGGGGCCCTCAGGTTTTACTGACTGACATAACTCATGGCAGATAAAGATATGGTGATGGCTACCTCCTGGAATGTGAGAGGCCTGAACTCGCCCATTAAACATAAGAAAGTACTTGCCAGACTTAAAGCCCTGAGAACCCAGATAGCCTTCTTACAGGAAACTAAGCTAAATCATATGGAAGCTCAAAGACTAAGGTGGGAATGGGTGGGCTGGGAGATCCATAGTGTGGCCAACAAAACTGAAGGTGGTGTAGCTATATTGTGCCATAAAAATTTAAAATGGACTTTGCAGGAACAAAGGGCTGATAAAGGGGAGAGATGGGTCTTAGCCAAAGTATGCACCCCCACAGGGAATATATTATTAGCTAACATTTACGCCCCAAATGAGGACACCCCCGATTTCTTTCACAAACTCTCACAAGATCTATTGGAGCTGGTGGCAGGGGAAGTGGAAATTCTGCTGGGGGGGATTTTAATCTGACTATGGACTCCCTCCTGGATAGATCTAACTCCAAGCCAGATGCACACCCCTGATCTATTAGGGCTTTAAAGGATATGCTATCCCTGCATAAACTGCAAGACATATGGAGAGTAGCCCACCCATTTGAGAGAGACTATACATATTTCTCTGAAGCTAAACAAGTTGCAAGAAGGAAAGACTATTTGTTTATCTCCCCAAACATTATAAATAAGGTACTGGATGTCACAATAGCTCCTCTGTGTATCTCGGACCATGCCCCATTGACATTAGCATTGGGACATTTTGTCCCCACTACTAGGTCAGTTAGTTGGAGGCTAGACCAATTATTGTTGCAAGAGACAGACTTTAAAGAGTGGCTTAAAGGGGAGGTAAAAACCTTTTTCTCTGACAATCCACGTGGGTCTGCAACTGCAGCAGCCATTTGGGAGGCTTTTAAAGCCACGATCAGAGGTCGCATTATTAGCTAAGCTGCCTACCGTAGGAAACAGAGAGAAAAGGAAACTAGGGAACTGGAGAGGGCATTGGGAGAGAAAGAAGGCCTGTACAAGAAGGTTCCCACTAATCTCCAAAACCGAAACCTGCTGCATGACCTCCTGGTCCTACGAATGAAATTGAATATGCTAGCATCTAGGAAAGCGGAACTTCAAATATTAAGATTAAAACATAAATATTGGGCAGGGGAGAAAAAACTGGGAAACTCCTAGCATTCCGGCTAAAAAAACAGCAAGCCAAGAGTCATATAGCCCAATTACAGGACAATAAGGGGAAAAACATAGTAAACCAGAGGTCATTAACCAACTTATGCTGTCTTTCTACAAAACCTTGTACAGCTCCCACACTACCTGGGATGAGTCCAAATCTGAGGAGTTTATGGCAGGTACAAAGCTTCTTAGGCTTACAGACGCCCAGAGAGAACAACTAGAGATACCCATAGAGATACAAGAAATAAGGGAGGCAATTCAAAAGATGGCCCCAAAAAAAGCACCAGGGGGAGATGGGTTCTCTGTTGATTTTTATAAGGTAATACCAAAGATAGTATCTCACCCCTTGAGGGATACTCTACAAGAAGCTCAGGCACAGGAGATTCTCCCCGCCACCCTTAGGGAAGGGATTATCACAGTCCTTCTGAAAGAAGGTAAAGACCACACCCTGCCTACAAGCTATAGGCCCATTTCATTGATTAACGCCGATACCAAAATTCTAGCTAAGGTATTAGCCGCTAGATTGGAGAAAATCCTTCCCTGTTTGATTCACACTTCCCAAGTGGGCTTTGTGAAGGGCCATGTTAGTACTGATCACATTAGATCCTTAATCTCCCTTGTACAGAAGGCAGGGAAAGCCCCGACTCCAGCAGCCACTATATCGGTAGATTTCAAGAAGGCCTTCAATTCAGTAGAGTGGGATTTTCTCCATATGATGCTGCAGCACCATATCTTTGGGGATATGTTCAGGGGCTGGATCAAAACTCTTTACACGTCTCCTATGGCCAGACTGCTAACTAATAATACACTATCAGAACCATTCAAATTGCATAGGGGCACTAGACAGGGTTGTCCCCTCTCCCCGATGTTGTTTGTGCTGGTCATAGAAGCCCTGGCTAGTGCTCTGAGAGAACATCCAAATATTAAAGGCATATGGGTAGGCCCTGAGTCATATCATGCACTGTTATATGCTGACGATTGTCTCATTCTAACTGACTATTTTCATACCAGTGCTGAATACATTGTGAAGTTATTGCAATCCTTTGCAAGCATCTCAGGCCTCAGGATTAATCAAGGTAAAACAGAAGTCCTCCCCCTTAATAAGCAGCTTTCATCCGAAGATATCTCAGCAGTATGCTTAGTTAGGGCTAAGGCAAGTAATAAGTATCTAGGCATTAGGGTAAATGCCAATGTGTCTTCCCTACCGGAGACTAACTTCTCTCTATTAATTGATAGCCTCAAGGTAGAAACTCAAAGGTGGAAACAGTTGAACCTCTCTCTCCCTGGGAAAGTGGCGGCAATTAAAATGATGATTGCTCCGAGGGTGTTCTACATATTATTCCACCTACCAATTGAGATCCCAAAGAAATGGTTTCAATTACTGGACAATCTAATATGGACTTTCATGTGGGACAATAAAACCCTTAGGTATAGTACAGCCAAACTCCGAGCCCCGTGGAACAAGGGTGGTGGTGCCTTCCACATTTCCAACACTATGCATATGCGTTCTTAGCAGCAACCACATGTAGACTGCTTCTGAGAATTACTTCCGACTTACCAGCATGGGAGTCAATAGAGAGGAATGCCCTGCATGGGACCAGTCTGGTTGGGTGTATGGGTAACCCCCTTCCCTCTAAATTTCATTTTTGACTCTCAATAAAAGCAGCTCACAAGGCCTGGTAACAAGTGGGGGCCATTAGTAAGACCTTTTTGAACCTGGGGAAACACCTCCCTGTATGGAATAACCCTGGCTGGACTATTGACCATAAACCCCTTTACTGGGAGGGCTGGAAGGGGAAACAGATCAATACTCTACAAGATATACTAAAGGGAGATGGCCATACCCTAGATAGTTTTACTTTTCTGAAAGGGAAATATAATTTGGGCCGCAGTGATTTTTGGAGATATCTTCAAATGAGACATGTTTATTCATCCTGGCTGAAAAGAGGGTGCACATGTGTGATATGCCAAAGTAATGGCAAAGCCAAGCTAAACAAATTGCCTTTAGATAGCTGGCTACAATCACAGAAAGGCCTGGCTGGCCATATTTATAGGTTTATGAGGGGATCCTTACCAGATCCATCCCTACCTGCCAAAGCAAGATGGCAGCATATGTTAAACCTTCCCTTTAGTGAGGATGCCTGGCATAGTAGCTGGTTAATAGCAAAAAAAGCTGGTGGGGATCTCAGAAGTTTCTTTATCCAAAATAAAATAAGACACCTTTGGTACCGTACCCCAGTAGTACTAAAGAAAATGAATTTACTTACGAACGATGTGTGCTGGATATGTAATGTAGCAGGAGCAGACTTACTTTATATATTGTGGCAATGTGGCCCCATCTGTCCTTTCTGGTCTGAAATACTTACTTGTTGCTCCCATATATTGGGACAAAGGTCCCTACTTCCCTAGCTTTTAGATTCTGGGAGGCCTCACTGAACTCAGACCATCGAGCCCCATTTGACATGGCTTTCAAAGCTCTCAGTGGAAGCCAAATGGTTACTTCTGTGTAGATGGAGGACTACAGAAGTACCCTCACTCACTGTTTGATTGGTAGCCATGGCTAATCTGGTTAGTTTTTCTAAGCTGACTCACTTGGCAGCGGCATCTATGCGAGCCTTCTTGGACAAATGGGCTCCGTTCATGCAGTATTTTCAGTATTTACCCCCAAATCCATAAACCCTTTGGGTTAGGATATGTTAAAGCCACCTTGAGAGTGGACCAGGCCTCATATCCTTCCACCCTCTGCTGGTAATAGTGTATGGCATATGAGACTCCCCTTCCCCAGTACCCCAACTTGTAAGTAACCAACCCAATCCCACATCAATTCTGTGATTTCTTCCACTCCCTTATGAGTATAGTGAATTAACTGTGAATACCTCACTGTGTTACAGTATGTAAAGTCTGAATGGAATGTAATGCTCATATATGTACTGTGATATATGCCTTGTCTCTATGACACAATAAAAAATCTAACTGCAAAAAGAAATGACAGCATAGCACAATTAGAAAGGTAATGTTGTGTTGAACAACTTTGCCACTGACACATTGTGTGTATTATGTTCACTTTAGGAGTTATTCTCATTTGTTTATGACATGGTGTGTATGGCAGACATTTTGTCCATCAAGAGCCACCTAAACACTTTGAAGACAACATACATTCTGGGTATCTCAGCCAGTATAAAACAAAAACTGAACTGAGCACAATTGATTGCATAGCAACATTGGAGAGGCAATTTTGTGTGGAAAAACTTTGCCACTGATATGTTGTATCATGTATACTTTAGGAGTTGCATTTGTTTGTGGTATGGTATGTATGGTTCAGATTCATCCCTCAAACCTCACCAACACACCTTGACTAAAATGGAGAAAAATTATGTGTAATACTACAGAAATAGCTGTTTTTTTTACAAACAAATTATTAAAACTACATATAATGTCTGGATGCTTAATTTGGTGTTGAAATGTTACTTACTTCTCAACAAAAAATGGCTTACGGTGCATTTTTTAATGGAAAGAATATATTTCTTTGTTGTTTCGACCAGCACAGAAAAAAAAACTAAATTACGTATTATTACTTGCATACCACCATTGGAAAGGTAGTTTTATGCTGAACAAGTTTGCCACTCATACTTTGTGTCTAGCACTTACAGTTTTTGTGCTATTAGCATTTGTTTGCGTCATGCCTATTATGGCTTCATTTTGCTTAGAAAGGCCCAGGATTCACTGTTAACAGTATAGAGGAGACAAGTGCTCCAACTTCAGAGAGTTACTGTGGAGGCAATGACCAAATGTTTGTTGACAAGAATGATGAGATATTTTTTAATTTTGGGGGATTGTACTTTCCAACACTTTTTTTACCTGGAGTACTACTGTGGGATTTGTCAGTACTTGATAGTGTCAGAAGAAAATGATCTATGTTTGTCTGGGAAGACTTCAAGCACACATCAAGTGATTCAATGTCAGTTCCTGCTTCCAGTTCATTGTCAATATGGTCACCAACACCACCACTTAGCTACCGCTCATACCAACCTCACTGTGCCTTGCCCTGCCCCACTCAATTTGGTGTTTTGCCTTCCATGTCGTATCATTACTTACTGTATTCAAAAATGTCCTGCTTTGCCTCCACGATTAACACTCTTTGCACAGACTTTTTACAGCTCGCGAATTGTCTGCAGGGTCAATATAAAATATATTACACACAAAAGATTTACCCTTTGTGCTTTGTATTATGGTGCCTGGCACTAGTTCTTGTATAATCAAGGGACCTGGAGGAAGCTCTATACTGCCATTTTCTTGTTTACATAAATTTTTCCTGTTCATGGTCATCTTCTTATTCTTACGTTTAGCATATGATTTTTTTTACATTTGCCTCTCATGCCCTAAATTGGCATCCTCTCCAACCCAATCTTCAAAACTAGTACCAACCTCATTGCCACAAGATTCAGAAGAACTGAAAGCACCATCATCATCAGGTGGACATAGTCTGGGCTATCCCATTCCCATTCCCATACCCAGGTCCATCTTGCAAATGAGCTCCTGCTCAACGATGAACGCCTGGTTAAATAAAGACTTGATTGATTAAATAAAGACTTGATTGATTGATTCCTCACTTTTCATTACCATCTTCATCATCATTTGCTGCCTCAACATCTGAGGTTATATTTGAGGAGAATGCCTCCCCTTCCTTGCATGCTGCTTTAGCAGCTGAAAGTCTCCTGGCACATGTGACAAAACATTCAGACCTCTACAAGTAACTCCTAGCAGTTCTTTCTAAAACTCTACTGTCATTTCATTGGTAACACGCATTTTTGGTTCAGGAGGTCCTGGTGATGTTGTTGTTATTATTGTTCTTATGTTCTTCCTAGGAATCATATTGTCCACATCATTTTCAGTTGCACATGCACCATCACTGTGTTTCTTTTTCATAGACTTAGCCTGGGAAATACAAGACATAGTAGACACAGCAATAGCTTTTGCAATGCCACAAAGAGACATCACACACAGTGTAGCTATGACAGGGCTCAGGACACCTAACAAGCTAAATGACCATGTAATACTGCCTAAATGGCTTTTGCTATACTGCAGAGTGACACAGAATAGCTAAGTCACAGACTTGGCTCAGGGCATAAAAACAGACAATATCTAACACAACCTAAATGGCTTTCACTATCCTGTAGACAGACACAGAGTAGCTATGTCACAGACAGGGCTCGTGGCACCTAACATACAGTGTGTGATACAGCCTAAATGTCTTCCACTACACTGCAGAGAGACACAGAGTAGCTATGTCACAGAAAGGGATCAGGGCACCTAACAGACAGTATGTAATGCATCCTAAATGGCTTTCACTATACTGAAGAGAGACACAGATTAGTTATGTCTCAAACAGGGCTCAGGGCACCAATTAAGACTATGAAATACAGCCTAAATGGCTTTCACTATATGCAGAGACACACAGAGTAGCTATATCACAGACAGGGCTCTGGTCACCTAACAGTGTGTAATGCAGCCTAAATGGCTTTCACTGTACTAGAAAGAGACTTAGAGTTGTTATGTCACATACTGGGCTCGGGCACCTAACAGACTGTGTGTAATATAGCCTAAATGGCTTTCACTATACTGCAGAGAGACACAGAGTACTAGCTATTTTGCAGACAAGGCACAGGGCACCTACAGACACTGTGTATGTGTGTTTATACAGTCTAAATGGCTTTCACTATATTGCAAAGGCACAGAGATTAGATATATCATGAACAGTGCTCAGGGCACCAACAGACAGTGTGTAATACAGTACCCAGTTAGATTAGTGCTACAGGAATAGTGGCAGTCATGAGAGTGCTAGTCTGTATAGCACTACCACAGACAGCAAGCAGGGATGTACAACGCTTGCTATATGTGCTCCCCTGGTTGCTGTCCATCGTACTGCCAATGGACAAGGGCAGCCAAATGCCAGGAGCTGGATGAGCTGCTCCCATGGCATGGAGTGCTGGGGCATGGAGTGACTTGGCTTGGAGGCAGTTGAGACCCGTGTTCTAATCCTGGTCTCCAACCATTTTTCCAAAATTGGGACTTGTTTTTATTTACAAGGGGCCATGGAAACAGTATTCCATGGTCCCACAAATTTAAACTTGCCCCATGATCCACTCCCTCAGAGTGAAAATCCTTATGTCTGGGGGTGCAGGCTGCGAAGCCCTGACAAAAATAAAAATGACAGCATTTTTGCTGCACTATTCTTGCTGATGGAATTGTGGTTGACTATGTTGTGACCGAGTGCAATGTCATACAGCCAAAATGGCTTCACTGTATTGCAGAGAGACACAGACTCTATCTCACAGACAGGGTTCGGGGCATCTACCAACAGTTTGTGAGTGTATAGCCTAAATGACTTTCACTATACTGCAGAGACACACACAGAGTAGCTATATCACAAACAGGGCTCAGGGCATCAACAACAGACACATGTAAAGCAACCTAAATGGCTTCACTGTACTACAGGGAGACACAGAGTACTGTATATGTCACAGACAGGGCTCAGGGTACCTAACAGCAGACAACATATATACAGCCTAAATGGCTTTCACAGCTGCTGACAGCAGCAACAAGCACCTTCCCCCCTTTCTCCTTCTCTGCCCGAGCATCACCACACTTGATGACCCTCACCCCGATTATTTCCCCTTTCTTCAGTCCCCAACCTGCTGCTACCCCTTCTTTCCTGAACAAAAGTGATGAAACTTTTTTTAAAGTTTTTTGGCTTTTCCCTGCAGT
The DNA here is from genome assembly GCA_016271365.2 of Neoceratodus forsteri. Classification (NCBI taxonomy): domain Eukaryota; kingdom Metazoa; phylum Chordata; order Ceratodontiformes; family Ceratodontidae; genus Neoceratodus; species Neoceratodus forsteri. The sequence goes on from CM028130.1 coordinate 1,134,253,697, forward strand.
TGCGGTGACTACCAAATCTTGTTCCCTCTCCCACCAAGCTCCAGAGCTAGTCTGCACGCTCACACAGCAGACAGGGAGCACAGACACCAGCACTGAACAATTGGATTGTCAGGCTGGTGTCATGTGCTCCTGTCTGCTGTGAGTAAATACCCTGCAGGCTGCCTGTAATGCCCATTTAGAGATGGGATAGAGTCCCAGGACCCCACAGGCTGCCTAAAAAATGCCTTTTTTTAATAACCAGTTACTCATCCTATTACCAATGTCTATAGTACATGACCCATGAAGTGCACTGTTAGGTCAGGTAGGGTCATAAGTTAACCGCAGTATCTTTCCCGATCAAAAAAAAACGATACCTGATCTGTCCACTCCAGTTACCCAATGGGAAACCCATCCATAGTTTTTTTGCTTTTTAATTTACATAACTGAAATTTTTTAAAAAAATTCCAATGACTTCTTGTTGATAAATGCTTTTCTAATCATTTCTTTTTCTTCATTATAAGTGTCTTGTACTTTTTTTTTACCCTCTCTCTGTACCTGTTCCTGGCCTCATAGAAACATAGAATTCATCAGCACAAAAACCACTTGGTTCACCCAGTCTGCCCACATGTTCCCTGCTGAGTCCTTCTCCACAGACCCTAACTGATCTCCAGTGACCCTCCCTCCCTACCTCCTGCCTATTTGTCAATATTCCCCTGCGTGTATCCTACACATGTTTGAAGCCCCCACTGTTTTCACCACCACCACTTTCACTGGTAGTCTGTTCCATGCACCTTCCACTCTTTCAGTGAAGTTACTTCCTCACATCTCTCTTAAACTTTCCCCCTTACAGATTTATTTCATGCCTCTTTGTCCTGGTGCTTTTTATCATTCAAAGAGACTACCTTCCTGTGTCCTGCTCACCCCGGTGAGGTACTTGTAGGTCTCTATCATGTCCCCTTTTACTCTCCTCTCTTCCAGGCTGTAAATGTTGAGATCCTTCAAGCTCTCCTTGTGGAGCTTCTCATACGTAATGACTCCTGCATCATTTTATCACCTTCTCTGTACTGCATCCACCCTCTGAGGTGTATCCTCCAAAACTGGACACAGTAGTCATAGTGGGGTCTCATCAGAGAGTGATGCAATAGCAATATCGCTTTCCCCCTTCTGCTGGAGATATCCCTCCCTGTGCAATCAAGCATCCTACTAGCCCTCTACTGCTTTGTCAAACTGACCCCTTGAGGTCATCAGCTATGATAACCCCAAGCTCCCTTTCCTCCATAGTGACTGTCATTGACTCCTCCTTTACTATATTCATCCCTTGGGTTCCTATTCTCTAGGTGTACAATTTTGCATATTTTGGCATCAAACCCCAACTGCTATGCTCTTGACCACTCCTTGAGTTTCCCAAGATCCTTATGCAATTTCTCCACCCTCTCCTAAGTGTCCACCCTATAACAGATGTTAGTATCATCTGCAAAAAAGCATAACTTCCCTTCCAGTTCTTCTGCAATGTCACTTATGAGGACATTAAAGAGGACCAGTCCTAGTACTGAGCCCTGCTGCACCCACTGGTCACTGTCACATCATTAGAGTGAGTGCTGTTAACCGTCACTCTCTGACATCTATCCATTAACTGGTTTCAAACCCAATTCCCACTTCAGATCCCATACTTAGGGTTCTCAATTTTATAATTGGTCTCCTGTGTGGCATTGTGCTGAAGGTCATAGTGAAGCATGGCTTAATTGGTAGCATATCTGCCTCTGGGCCAGAAGATCATGGGTTCTGGTCCCACACCAAGGTTGGACTCATACCATCAATCCCAGCACCTGAGTACAGTACTCGGATGCTGCTGTACTATTGTGGTGTGCCTTCCTTTAGATGAGCAGTTGAACCAAGGTTCCTTCTGCCTGTCTCTGGTGCTGTCCTGGTGGGTATCCAAGTGGAAGTAAAAGAAGCCAAGGCACTTTTCACAAGAGATGGGGAATTTCTACTGAAGAAAAAAACATAAAATAATAATATGCAGGCAACAAACACACAGTACCTAAGCAAAGACAGAAAAATGAGAATTCAAAGATCAGTGACAGTAGTAACGAGTAGTGCAAAGTTTGAATGCAGTTCCACAGAATCTAACAGTTACATAACTATGTTACAGAAAAAAAACATTCGAACAACTAATCCATAACTGTCTTATTCTTGGACAGGATTTCTTTTTTCTATCACAATCATAAACTGTAAGCAATTCATGTTTAGGATTTCCTGTTAAAAAGCATACTTTTGCTGTAGGACCCAGGAATATCTAGACTTCCAAATATAGTACTATAGTAATGCACAAGTAACTTGTAAGGTACTGTGGTCATAATGTGTCCACTTTCTGGGAAATACACCTAGAATCAATTCTTGACAGATAAAACTGTGAAACAAAGGATCCCTCCACTGTGCTGCCACATCATAGTTCCAAAAATAGGTAACATAACATAAGGACAGGGAGAATACAGGTGCTCTTTGGTTTCCAACTGTGTTGCACAACCCTCCCTCAGACAATATCTCTCGTTGAAATGTTCGTGCTTATAGGAATTGTGTACCTGTAGCTTCTCATGGCAACTCAACCATAAAACATCCAACACAAAAGGGGGTAATCTGAGATTTCTTAAATGTGTCTTTACTAAGTCAGAGATAGATATCTGACAGTTTGGAAATGTTACTTCACTATTAAATTTCAGTTCCATAATATTTTGAAATAACAGTTTTCTGTTAACACATAATACTGTACCAAATTTTATTTTCCATATTTTAATCTTTTGGAACACATCCATGATATAATCAGGTACAAAGGTCACTTTCTTTATTATCTTGAGATGCAAATTTTGCCAATCAGAAACATAAATGGATACCCACTCTCCAAATGCTTCAGACCAGGGTTTCCCTATGTGTCTAAGAAAGGCATTAACATTCGTCATAAAAAAAAATACCCCAAAACTAGTGGATTAATCATCCCAGGCTTCCTTTTAGTGATATCCCATTTAACTAGGTTCAACTGGCTCTCCTAAAATGCCTGAAAAATCACATTATAGAGGAATGTCTCTAAAGTCTTGAGAGGTAGAAAAATGTAACCAACATATAAAAATATTGATATTAATTGGGTTTTAATGAGAAGGACCCTTTTCAGTTTAGAAATACGTTTATATTTCCACTTATTAACTTTCATTTCGGCAACTTTAAAACAAAAATCCCAATTCTTTTCAGCCATAGTCTGCTGTCCAAAAGTAAAACCCAAAATGGTGACATATTTTTCATCTATAGCAACAGAAGCAATATTCTGTGGATGATTACTGTCATTCCAAAAAAGTATCCACTACTCTTAGCATAGTTTATTTTAGATGCTGAAACTGCAGAAAATGTATTCATTTTATGTCTGAGTTCCACACTGGATATTTCATTTTGTATCATTAGTACAATATCATCCTTATAAGCCATGACTTTAAGTGGTAGAGAACTGGGTGTTAATGAAATACCATCAATCTGAGAGGTAGAACATATGGTACAAAGCAGAGGGTCTAGGCAAAAGACATACAATTGTGCACTAAGTGGGCATCTCTGCCGCACCCCACATTTCAAAATGCAGGGGCTCACTAAAAACCCATTAATGTGTTGAAGGAGAACAGCCTTCTGCTATAGACATTTGTTTTAATCTATTTATGGATTTATTTATGGAATTTTGGTAACCTGGTAAGCCCACGGAGACCAACAGTTCCTGTCATGAGCAACCTAGAATTAGCGCAACATTGAGACATTGGCAATAGCACAAATTGCATACAGGGACAATGAAGCTTACATGCAAATAATGAATTGCACAGTATCTTATAAAAGACAATAGCTTAATAAGTAGGACAGTATATAAGAATACATTCAATGACAAATATATAAATTAATTCACCAATGGTCAATACACCATATACCAAGTTGATAGTATAAGGAGGCAGCAATATATTATTTATTTTAGTCTTTGGTAACCTAGTAAGTCCCACTAGGCACACGTGCCTATTTTCAGGGGCAGCCTGGGATCACTGGGTGGTTAAGTGACTTGCTCAGAGTTACATAATATGAAAGTGCAGGTTGTGAGAATCAAACCCAGGTCTGATCTGTTGAATGTACCAAGCCTGTTCACAGCTCATTACTCTAAACTCTAGGCTATACTGCCAACCCAAATTAGATAGATGGGGTGGGGAAGTAAAGAAGGATCAGTGATAGCAGCTGCACTGACAGCATTCTAATAGATAGACTTTAAGCACTTATTTGAACCCCCAAGAGAGGTGGAATTAAGTAGCTTTTCAGGAAGGGAGTTCCAATAATATGGGTAAAAGATTGTTTGCCAAGGCTGGTCCACACCCTGAGGATTTCAGTTAGGTTACTATTCCTGGAATGCAGTGTTCACCTGAGGGGCTTAGGGGTCAGTAGCCCAAGTAGGTTAGTTTGAAGATGAGGCAACATTTGAAGGTGATGCAAAACTTTACCCAATATATGATGTGCTGCAATCCTACGGAGGGAAGAGAAGTCAAGAGTAAATATGGTGCAATAATGGGGCGGTGGGCTGGTGACAGACTATCAGCAGGGGGTGGGGGTGATCGAGGAAAGACAAAAGCAGAAGACTTAAATGTTGGTGAGGGTGGGGTCAGAATGGAGCAAGAGAGGGGGAGGATAGGAGAAAGGGTGTAAGGTTACTGCAGGAGTTGAGGGCAGGTTCAAGTTCGAGCAGAGACTAGTGAAATTTGCAGGGCTTAGTGAGAAACAGGTCGTGGGAGAGGTAGAGGAGTGAAGGGGCCAGGAAGAAAAGTCCCAAGAGTTACACATGAGAGAAAAAAAAAGATGAGGAAGAGAACGAGAGTGCAGACAGGAGAGGCAGGGTTTCAACAGGTACAGAAAATCACACAGCATCTACAATTCATATACATGCACTCAGTTAGCTACATCTAGACAGTGCACCAGAGTTTAACATTTAGTTTATCTTAGAAATAAGTAATTTTCCTGTATTCTATTTATTACAATTAGGCAGCATTAGAGTTAAAGAATATTTAGGCAATATTTCAAAAGAACAGGCACAAGAGAGCTACGAGTACCCAGTTACATGTATTCCAATGCAGAGAAACTGGCTAAAAAAAGGTGCACCGAGCGGGAGCTATGCTTCTCGCGGCTGGCCCAATCAGGAGTGTTAGTGAAATGCAACGACCAATGAGAGAGCTGCCGGGAGCAACCAGGCTCCAAATTCAAACGGTGTTGTACCTGCGGCTTTCAGTCCAAGAGTCGGGACCAGGCGGCCGGTCAAAAAGTGATGTTGGGACCAGGAATGGCAGCGGCAGGTGAGACAGCCATAGGAACTGCCTTGCTGTGTGCTGCTCGGGGCGCTGTGATCTGCGGCTTTCAGTCCAGGAGTCAGGACCAGGTGGCTGGTCAAAAAGTGATGTTGCGTCCAGGAATGGCGGTGGCTGGCGAGTCGGCCATAGGAACCGCCTTGCTGTGTGTCGCTTGGGGCGCTGCAATCTGTGAGTCAGGGAGCAGGACCATAACTTATGAGTGGCAAGACCACAAGTGAGTTATGAAATTCCTGCCACTCATGAATGGAAAAAAATTGCATGTTTTAACATAGGCCATTGTATGTTCTGTGCATGCAGTGTATGCCCCCACCCCATACACACCACCAATAAATTGCAGGCTGAATTCCCTTACCCAAATCAGGCTGTTGTGCATTTTTTTAGCCAGTTGATGCCTCCCCCCACACGGGGACTGTAGTTTCTATTTGCCAAAAGTACTACCAGTCCCTCAAAGAAAGAGTTGGCATTTTCTCCCATTCCCCAGTATAGAATACTACTTTTTACTTTTTTGGTGCTGACTGTTTAATTTCTTCGTTTCTGTGTCTGCTGTCAAGTAAGCATGAACTGTGACAGGCAGTCACAAAGAGAGAAAGACAGAGATCATGAAAAGACATTGCGTGATTGGTCAGGAACAGAGTGAACTTTCACAAACTGTGAGACAAAAAAACAGTGACCTTGTAATGTAGAAGAAACTTTTAAAATATTAGTTTATTTCTCTGCACAGTGAGGATGTGAGGACTAAGATGGCGACAGGAGTGTGGTTTACAATACAGATGCAGGATTTCTATTGGCTGCATTTGGAGCATAGCTTATATTGAGACTGGGCAGCTGTATGTCATTCAAGATGATTGGTACTATGATAACATAGGCAAGTGAAAAATAAACAGCGTTATGCACCCATTTGGTAAATAGCACCATTTATTTTTCACTTGGGTAAGATTGCTGTAAATATAATGATACTGTATTTTAATGCTGGGATTCTTACATACACTGTGTACAGTGCATAAGAATTCAACAGAATTATATGACTGTGATGTCAGAAACTGTCAACTACTTGAGAACCCAATATATGTTGGTGAGAAACTAAATCATTTTTATGTTTGCTTGCACGCATGTGCAAGAAACATAGTGCCATCATCCAAGATTTCGGAGGTGTGTCACCTTCTCCTCCAGTTCAGTCAGTGTGTTGGCAAGCACGGCCCCTGTAAGCCAATGCATGCTGGAGCTGTCTATGACAAGCTCCAAAATGCAGTGGCATACAGTTGAAAGGGGGAGCTACGCTTCAGTGAGCAGCGATAAGATATCGCCACCATGAGCAGCTCCCACACACACACACACAGACATGCACGCATACTGCATGCTGCCCTCCCCGCACACGTGATAGCCAACGGGTGCCCAATCCCCCGTCAGCTTGTGCTGTGCCCCCCCAAAGCCTCCCAAATGCCATGCTGGGTGCCCACCCCAGTGTGGCAACTCATAGAATAGCCGTTGGGAGTGCCCAATCCCCAGTCGGCTTCACTGTCTCTCCCTCCCCCCATGCTGTCGCCGATTGGGGTGCCTAATCCCCCGTCGGCTTCACCCCCTTCCGAGTACAAGGTGCCATGCTGGGAACCCACCTCAGCATGGCAACAAATGCCATGGCCGACGGGGTGCCCAATCCCCCATCGGCTGAACGCCCCCCAACCATCCTTGTGCCATGCTGGGAGCCCACCCCAGCGTGGCAAACGTCCAGCATCTTTTTTTTTTTCCAACCTGAAAAGCAAAAATGGTCCCACGTAGTCTCCCAGCCCCGCCTCCCACAACCCGCACCCACCCACTGGGCACCCCGCCTCCCCACATCCCCCTCACCCCATACTTACCTCCGGAGCTCGGTGCGATGATCTTCGGTGGACCAAGAACACGTCTGCACTCTTCAAAGCTGACCACGAACTGAGGAAATGCCAGTAAGCTGTATAATGGGCTAGATAGGGTTTTTTCAACTTTGTTGCATATTTCAGGCATTTTTTGGAATTTTTGCACCAAATTTTCAACATGGGGTTTTTGGGACCCCTTCTCATGAATGATTTCACTGTCATGGCGTTATTTGGGCCTGAAAGGTGATTTCGCAGTCACTGCATGGTCACGGCACGAAATCACCCTTCAGGCCCAATTAATGAAATGACACTGCCAGTGTTCATAAGATGGGCTCTCAAGAAGCCCATGTTGAACATTTGGTACAAAAATTCCAAAAAATGACTGTTTTACGAGCGTGTGTTGTACAGTTCCTACGCAGGCTCGTAAGTTCACGAATTTTCAATATTTTCACTCCAGATTTTCAACATTGCCATTCTACCACACCTTCTTATGAGTAGTACAGCTGTCATTTTTCACATTTCACCCAAAATGTGTTTCCACCCATGTAGCGCACAATGGCACAGTCGGTGTGCGAGATCAATGTATGGGACAAATTAAGAAAATCACAGTAACACTGTTCATGAGCAGAGGTCTTAAAATGGTTATGTTGAAAATTTGGTGAAAAAATTCCTAAAAATGACTGTTTTATGAGGGTGTGTTGCGCAGTTCCTACGCACGCTCGTAAGTTCGTGAATTTTCAATATTTTCTCCAGATTTTCAACATTGCCATTTTACCACACCTCCTTATGAGCAGTACAGCTGTCATTTTTCACATCTTGCCCAAAATGTGTTTCCACCCATGTAGCACACAATGGCACAGTCGATGTGCAAAATCAATGTATGGGACACATTAAGAAAATCACAGTGACACTGTTCATGAGCAGAGGTCTTAAAATGGCTATGCTGAAAATTTGCTGAAAAAATTCCTAAAAATGACTGTTTTACTAGCGTGCGTTGTGCAGTTCCTATGCATGCTTGTAAGGTTGCAAATTTAATATTTTCACTCCAGATTTTCAACATTGCCATTTTATTACACTTCCTTATGAACAGTACAGCTGCCATTTTTCATATGTCACCCAAAATGTGTTTTCACATATGTAGCGCACATTGATGCTGTTGGTGTGCGAAAGCAATGTTTAGGACAGATTAAGAAAATCACACTTACACTGTTCATGAGCAGAGGTCTTAAAATGGCTATGTTGAAAATTTGGTGACAAAAGTCCATAAAATGACTGTGTTATGAGTGAGTATTGCGCAGTTTCCATGCACCCTTGTAACTTCATGACTTTGAAATATTTTCAGTCCAGATTTTCACCAGTGGCATTTTTCCACACTTCCTTATGAACAGTACAGCTGTCATTTTTCACAACATGGCTGAAGTGTGTTTTCACACTTTCAGCACAGAGATGCGTGGTCGCTGTGGAAAATCATTGTTCGGCACAGATAAAGAAAATCACAGTGACACTTTTCATGATCAGAGGCACCAAAATGCCTGAGTTGACAATCTGCTGTAAAAAATTCCCAACCTAATTATGTTTCGGTTGTGCGTAGCACAGTTTCTATGTACGCTCGTGACTTCACCAGTTTTTTATAATATTTTCACTGCAGATTTGCAACATTGCCATTTTTTACACCTCCCCATGAACAGTACAGCTGTCATTTTTTACATTCTGTTCATAATGTTTTTGCACCTGTGGTGCTAAATGCCGTAGTCCCTGTGCATAAGCAGCTTTCGTCTAACAGACTGATATTCCCCCTGTTCATGAGGTGAGGTCACAAAAAAAATGTTGAAAATTTGGAGTGAAAATACCAATGAATGCCTGAGGTATTAGGGTTCCCAACCATAATGCCCAACCCATGTAGAGAATGATAGGCATCAGGGGTGTGACTTGGGATTCTTGCCTGTAATGCTCATACCATTCCACACCCTGCAGCCAGAGATAGGCATTGAGGTATGACTTGGACTCTTCGGCCGCAAAGGTCACCCCATTCTCCTATATCGCACCCATCTCACCATATTTCCTAATGAAATGGGGTGCACATAAGGGCCAAAGACCCCAAGGAACACCATGACACTTATCAGTGTCTGCAGGGTGGGGGTGTGGTGAAATGGCGTGGCCGTTATGCCTGATGACCCAAACGCACACTCCAATGCCTGTCACTCTCTGCAGGGTGGTGGGGTTGGCTTCAGTTCAATACTTCACTGCCATTCCTATTACGCAGCTCTGTAACTTCTACACTACCACTGCCAATGCCAGCAAGCAAACATTCGGCATTGACAAATGCTTGTTTTATCTTGTTTAAAACAAACATATTTTGTTTCAGTAACAAGCTTTTCCCTTTCTATATTTTAACTATTGTGGTCCATCTGTATGATTTTTAAAACTTTTTAAACAGTACTTCTTCTGTTTTCTTCTTACCAAGCAGAATCTGGCAAAATCATGACTGTGTATGAGTCCACAGTTCTTCATTGATAGTTTTCTTTTCAGTCTATATGAGTAAGAATCCCAGACATAGCATTTCATTTATATCAGTAAGAATCCAGGCAATAGCGTATCATTTTTTTCACTGCATGAATTTTTATGTCTTAGTTTTTACACTTTGTTTCTTGTATATTTCCCAACCTGCACACTAGCCTACAGTATGCTTTTGGTTTCTAATCTAACAAGGGAACTCTCAGCTCCCCTGCCTAAATACTGTGGGACCTAGAGATCCCGACTGAGCAAAAAGACTAAGAAAATATATTTTTTAAATCATCACATTAGATATTTTACTTTGCATCTGGTTGATCCTGTGTCTCCGCCACCTGGTATACCATTAAACTAACTTTGCCAGAATCCCCATGGCCACCCCTGTTAAGACATGAGCAACTGGTTAAGACACAGGGGATGTCTATGTGCCAGAATTTCATTAATTAAGTTAGTACTCTGCAACAGCCTATCTTGTGTGCTTAATCTACCCATACTATGTTGAGTCAGCACGATTGGTACCAGTAGACCGAGCTTGAAAAATACACAGTTGTAGAGTACTAACTTAATTAACAAAGTGCTGACAGATAGACATCCCCATGGCATAGCCCATTGCTCACATCATCACAGGGCTTGCCGTGGGGTACTCTGGAAAGGTTAGTTCAGTAGCATGGCAGGTGAGGGGATGCAGGATTAACCAGACACAAAAGTAAGATATCTAACGTGATAATGATTTAAAAAAAAATGTTCCTTTAGCCTATTTGCTTAATCAGAACCTCTAGGTCCCACAACATTTAGACAGGAGAGCTGAGCATTGCCCATTTAAATAACTTCCCTTCCCATTTTTGAGTTATCAGTGTGGATGAATAAATAGATGGGCTCTCCTGTTTCACTTCTATGCTACAGCGATGAAGAAAGCTTCCTTACATATCACAAAGACAAGCCCAGAGTATAATGAAGGAGGCAATATGTTTATTTAATCCAGTTGGTAGAATATTTATTTTAGCAAGCAACTTCTTCCCATTACAGTAGAAGCCACTTAATTGGGACGACTTTCATCCTGCTTGAGCAGCCATCCAAATTATTAGAAGTATTGCTTTACAGTACATTGGTAAAGCTAAATGTTTTCTATGTACTTGCATATGCTTTACCATAGTAAAACAGCTTGAGCTGAAGACATTGAACAGCTTTAACAACCAAATCGGATGCACTCTCCATACTTAGTCACTTTCGGCTAAACAGCTGAACCTCCAATTCCCGCGATTAACTAAGCTCTTCATTTTGGCTCTGGCAAAAACCCTTTATCTGTACCTTCGGGAGGTAACTTTGGCACGTCTGTAATGTAGGAAGCAACCAGATGCTACTAACATGATTTTTTATTTTTCCCCAATTACCGTTACTGTTTTGGCCTAGGTAATGATCTGCTGGACACTTACTTTGGTGTGTAATGGTGCATACGTGAAACTGGGCAGTCAGAAAGAGCATAATGGGCAGAACTAAGGACTAGAAATTAGACAGCGACTGATCAAGGGGGTGAGAAGTGGGAGTGAGATAACATCTTAGGAGCTAACTCTCTCTAGGAACCAAACAATCAGATTGGGCATGTGGGCTAATGTCACTGCACTAGGCAGCCTGGTAGTGTAGAAATGGAGACTGTAGAGCTGTGTGTAATATAAAATTCTGCTGTTAGAATGCCAGAAGGATTACCATTCGGTTTCTATGGAATTTCATGGAATTTGTGCAAAAATTTTGTGGCACTTTGCAAAATTTTAAATTTCATTTATTTTGGCCTAGTCTTAAATGCACATAATCAAATGATACCACATTTGGCAGGAATATACAGTATGCACAAACTGCTTTTATAAGTGCAACAAATTTCCGAGTCCTAGATTGAAAGGGAGCTGAGTTATATGTGGCCAAACATTATATCTAAACTTAATTTTCATATTATAATCTTATTTTAAAATTTCCTGTCCAAATATCTCCACAGTTTCAGGTTTTAGAGAAACATGAAACAGGTCACATGCACCAAGGTTTAAGTCTCATGCTTTAAAGAGGGCTGTGGTACAGCGAGGCAAATATTTTGCCAAAACCTAGCTTTTCCTTATTTTAGTACACTTTTAAAAGCCTTTGGCAAAATGTTATAAAATGTTGCATGTAAATGGATTATTACTGCTTTTATATATGTACCTAGGTTCCAATTTCTAGCTCCAAAGGTGCCTGAGTTACCTGCAGATAAATATGTTCCTGAAATTTTCCACAAAAAATTAAATGTCAGACTTTCAGCACCTATAATGTTGAAATGATGTTTGTATTTCTTTGAAATATGGCTTTGTTGCCAGTACCCTTTGGGTAACCTTTGCCTCAGTGCTTTTGTACTAAAGTTCTTTGTCTTTTAGCTTGCTTTTTCTTTTATTTTTGGTTCACCATGACCTAAACTCATAAGATCAACCAATGGTCTAGTTCATTTCTCCTGGGTTGTGATACAGATGAGGCACACTGGTGAGTCTTGGGTATGATGAAAAACATGCATTAATGCATCCCCTCTCGCCAGCCCCAATCACCCATACATAGTAAAATAAAGGAATAATACACAACAGGGTGTGTGTCGTGCTATGATACCGTCATGCCTGGGGTGATTAGGCATGAGGCCATAGGCTGCGTGCGACTAATCACCCCAGAAGTGACATTATCTCAGCATGGCACACTCCCTGGAGTGCATTATTCCTATCATACAATGGCTCAATTGTAAAACAAAACAAAACAAAAATAAAAATACATTGAAAGTAGACATTTTGTAATTTTTTGCTATGGGTAGGATTACATTATAAAAATAATGCTTCAGCCAGTAGATGGAGCTGCTCTGTTTTGGTGTGGCTGTCATCTCCCAATAGCAATCTTTGCCACTGATGCTAGTCTTTGTAAATTAGCCTCCCGAATCTTTCTTATTCCCTAGTGGTTTATGTTCACAGTTTACAGGTTTTGTTTCTGTTTATTTTTGTTTCCCTAAGTGGCTACTAATGCAGCTACTGTTTTCAGAAGGTCACGCCATGCACTGCCTCCCACCTTCCACTGTTACTGCCAGTGACACAGTCCTATGAGGATAACTGGATAGGAGGTAGGAAGTTAAGAAAATTCTGAACTTTTTCTTAAAGAAAGAAGAGGAGGAAAGTGACTTTTAGCACCAAGTGAGTGAGAGCTGCGTGGTGACTGTTTGAAAACGTGGTTGCTCTCTTGCTTGCTCACTGGGCCAGGTGCGCTCTTACTGTGAATGGGTCTGATATCATTTCATGTGGTCAATCTATGTGGTGGGAAGTCATGTTTTATTCCACTCATCTTTTTTTTTTGTTTCCGGAAATAAACTGCTGGATTGTATGTGTGTCTCACCGTAGAATCTGAGCGGGGTTGGGAGTGGGATTGTCAGCAAAGCGGAGATTGCTGAAGCTGCTCATAGGCAGCAGAGCAATGTTTTCTTTTAATTTGAATGCAGTCAGAAGTGTGCTGGGACTTGAGCCATGATGTTATGCCAAGATAACATCACAGGTCCTGTCCCAGACTGACCAGTCAGAGCTGAAGATTCTTTCTTGCCATTGTATAATACAACATAACCCATTTTCCATAGCATAGTGTCCCCCCCTCCCTGAGTCTCAATCTCTTGAAGAATAGCTGCAGCCCCGCTCCTGAGCCCCAATCACCCATATATATAGAAAAAAAAGTAACCCCTTTTCCATAGTGTAGTGCCCCCACACCCCTGCTCCAAACCCTAGTTAGTCAGAAAGGTCCCCCGATCAGTACTGGTGTGTGGATATTAAAAAATACATGCTCACTGGTTGTTGTGACAACCAACAAGCACATGCTATTTAATATCTGTGCTCCGGTACTGATCAGTCAGTGACTGGCCATGGTAGGGTGAGGAGGGCTATGCCAGTTGCTGATGGGGGTTTGTAGGGGGGGTGTGGGGTGGTAGGTTACTGGCCAATCGTGTAGGAGGACCACTAGTTACCAGGGATTTGGGGACCTTTCTGGCTAACTAGGGTTTGGGGCTTGGGCTGGGGTGGGTATTAGTACTAGTAGAAGTAAAAACAATTATTTTTATTCAGGATAACAGACAGTGGGCCAGATATTTAAAACTTTGCACTGGGCACAAACCATTTGTGCAGGTTTAGTGCCAGGTTAGTGCGGGTCTGCTATATTCAAAAGGCAAAATAGCATGCACAAACTGCATTAGCACTGGGCAAAATTATACTATATGCATGGGACAAACTGAAGGGGCATGTCAGCACAATGTTATAGTCAGTGAATAGTACTGCACAAAGTGGTTTTGCGTGACTTAGCAAAACACTTTGCGTGGTGCATATTACCACCCAGGAAAAAGCAATCTTAACCCTGAGCAGACCAGCTTTGCATGACATTATGACTTTGCACACCATTTTCATGGTGTTTGAGCAGCATTTACATTGCTTTGCCAACCCTAACCAATAAGTATGATCCTTAGAAAAAGCCATACATAGAGGAAACATTCTGCCCATTCATTGCCCAACTCTGTTAAGAAGGGGGATAAAACATTTTATAGGTACACTAGGGAGCAAAGAAAGGCCAAGGGACGGATACAGAGACTTAATAAAGGGGAGGGAATATGGGCAGAGGGTGACAGTGAAAAAGCAGGGATAATGAAAGAAAATTTCTGCTCAGTATTCACAATGGAAGAGGAGGGGGAGGTACCTAAACCAAACAAGGGAGAAACTCTGAATAGGGGGGTTGATACCAGTCCATTCACAGAGGAAAGGGTTTTGAAAGAACTCTTGAAACTAAGGGTGGACAAAGCAATGGGGCCTGATGGGATTCACCCAAGAATTCTAAAAGAACTAAGGGTAGAAGTAGCAACACCACTGACTACACTCTTTAACAAATCATGGGCGGATGGGGTGGTATCTGAGGACTGGAGGAGGGCAAATGTGATTCCACTTTACAAAAGTGGGAGCAGGGCAGAGGCAGGAAACTACAAACCAGTTAGTGTGACTTCATTGATGGAATCACTTCTGAACGAAAGAATTGTTGAGTACCTAGAGGCCAGTGGGGCACAGGACCCAAGGCAGCATGGTTTCACAGCAGGAAGGTCATGTCAGATGAGCCTAATAGATTTCTTTGACTGGGTGACCAAAGCAGTAGACCAGGCAGGGGCTGTGGATATGGCCTGCCTACCTAGATTTTAGCAAGGCATTTGACAAAGTCTCACACAAAAGATTAGTATACAAGTTAGCCAGCCTTGGAGTGGGTCCCAAGGTGGTAACCTGGATAAAAAACTGGCTGGACAACAGGACACAAAAGATAATAGTAAACAGAGTTCACAGTGAGGAAAGGAGGGTAACTAGCGGGGTACTGCAGGGTTCAGTACTGGGACCGGTCCTCTTTAATGTCTTTATAAGTGACATTGGAGAGCACCTGGAAGGAATGATATGTCTCTTTGCAGATGACACAAAGATCTGCAACAGGGTTGATACACAAGGTGGGGTGGAAAGAATGAAAAGGGACTTGGCGAGGTTGGAGGAATGGTCAAATATGTGACAGCTCAGATTCAATGCAAAGAAGTGCAAGGTAATGCATCTGGAAAACAAAAACTCGGGGGAAGAGTACACAATGGGGGGTGAGTTAGTAACAACAACAAAAATCGAAAGAGACCTAGGAGTAATTTTATCAGGTGACCTAAAGACGGGCAAGCAATGTGAGAAGGCAGTAAGGAGGGCTGGGGTGATACTGGGATGCGTAGGGAGAGGCATCAACAGTAGAAAACAGGAAGTTGTTATCCCTCTGTACAGACAGTTAGTGAGACCCCATCTGGAGTACTGCATGCAGTTCTGGAGACCCCATCTCCACAGAGACATAGACAGAGTGGAGGCTGTTCAGAGGAGGGCAACCAAAATGGTGCAGGGTCTGCACCAGAAGACATACGAGGAGAGACTAAAGCAGCTTAATATGTATACCCTTGAGGAAAGATGGGGAGAGGGGGGACATGATAGAAACTTTCAAGTAACTCAAGGGAATTAACAAAGTACAAAAGGGTAGTATCTTTCAGAAGAAGAGATGTGCAAGAACAAGGGACACAATCTGAAGATGGGGGGGATGGCTGAGAGGTAATGTTAGAAAGTATTTTTTCACAGAGAGGGTTGGGGATACATAGAACAGCCTTCCTGAGGAGGTTGTGGAGTCAGGAACAGCAGGAGAATTCAAGAATGCATGGGACAGGCATAAGGCAATTCTAGCGGGGGGTAGGAGGACATAAGCTGTTGATTAACTAGAATCTGCAGCTTATCCATCAGGTAGGGAAATGTGTAGACTAGGTGGGCCAAGTGGTTCTTATCTGCCATCAAGTTCTATGTTTCTATGTTTCTATGTTTGATGGCATCACAATGATGCCATTATCTGTCACCAGTCCCAGCCATGCCAGGCAGTAAGTGGTTACCCTGCTCCCAGTGGACACCATGGCAGTACAGCCATACAGCACACATCTGCCGACCACCCTTTGGTGGACACAAACAGATGCCAGCACACACATGCAGCACTGTTGGCATGGAGGGTGTTGAGGGGAGGGTGTACAAGTGGCCACGCTGCACCGCAGACTGGGAGCAGCCACAAGGCAGAGACAAGCCATGTTATGCTCATGGGCCAGTGTTGGGAATACTCCAATGCCAGTGTGCCTGTCTGATCGTATGTGCCCCCCAGCCACATACAGCACATCTGTACAGATGCCACAGCACAGACAGCCACCGTGTATATGTCACTGTGAGCATCCCATGCCAGTGGTGCAGCATCTGTGGGTCGCACAACAGTAGAACAGTGATGTCCACTGTCAGTAAACACCTGCAAGTTGGGCCTGTTGCTCAGTACAGTGCAGTGGTCAGCACTGCCCTATGCACTATAGGCATTGCTGTGTCCCTCACACTACTAGCCCCCTTGCTACTGTAGTGTCTGCTGGGCACTGTAGCATGACCTACATTTTGACAGTTGCATGCAGCACCACTGCATGTGCCTGTGCTGTGTAGTCCCCTGGGACACAATATGCTATGCTGTACTGTACAAATGTGGCCTGCAGCTACCACCATGCACTCCCAGATAGATCTACAGGTGGCGCTGTGGAAGACCCAGCCAGCCCCTGTACTTTCAGACAGACCTACAGGTGGAGCTGTGAGACCCTGCAGTAATGCTGGGCAAACTGCATGTAAATCAGATCATACTGAGATGCTAAGCTGGATGTTTGCCCAGAGACTAACTAAGTAGGGTCATTTGCATGCCAGTTTTGAATATAGCAATGTTTAGCCACAAGCACCCATGTTTGCACTGGGCAAATGGCTTAGCTCCATGCTAAACCCGCACAAACATGTTAGCACTGCGCAAACGTTTCAGAAATATTGTACAGTTGTGCACAATGTAATTTCACCTGCACTGCTGCTAGCAGCTGTACTGAGTCCACGCATGTGTTGACACGCACATTGGCCACATAGTTCACCTCTACCTTCCTTCACGTCACTTTGCACTTGGCTGCTGTTGTGGTGTGCACTTCCTGGTTGCTATATTCAGAGCGGTCTTATTCCCGGGCTGTGTTTGCACTACACTCCCAGCCCAGATTGTCCATCTTCCTTAACATGACATGTTCAGCAGTTTTAGCACTTGGTCTATCCCTTTTGAATATAGCGGGCTATTGCGTCCTGGCTAATTTAACATGCTGGGCAGTGCTAATTTAGCCCCGGGGCAAAGTTTTGAATATCTGGCCCAGAGTTGTTTCATATCATATCTTAGGACCAAGTTATAAATAAGTAGCCAAGTTTTTTTGTAGTATGAAGCTCAAAGTACTCGATTTAGCCATTACACATGCATCTGAGAGACAATTCCTTCTTTAATTTAGTATTAAAGCTTTTTACTGATTTAGCAGATTTTATTTGGTCACTAACATTAGCCAAATAGTTAATGCGTTAAATGAAACTGTAATTTTTCTGAATTTGTTCCTAGTTCTTGGTACTCTCAGTTCCCTAGAGGATTTAGTTCATAAATGATGACTATGCTCCACTCTATTTAATTTCTCAATTAAATAAGAAGGTCTAGAATTCTGTATTTTATACATCTGATTTGCCTAAATTATTTTTTGCTTCTGTTCTAGTGGAAGCCAATTTAGGTTCTGATACATTAAACAATTGTGTGTTTTACAATCGCATCTAAGGACAAAATGTGCCATTTTGTTATATAATGCATCTAATTTATTAAGCTGAATTGTGTTTGTCAAACTATATATGTGACTGCCATAGTCTATCACAGGAATAAGTAGTTGATTTACGATGTTCTTATGTGTTACCATATTGGTACAGTGGCTTGACCTTCTAAAGGCTCCTAGTCTTCTATTCAAGTTTGTTATCAGCTTTGAAATATGTAAATCAAAATGTAGATACTGATTTATCCAGACCCTCAGATATTTGTATTCTTCCACTTGTTCAAGTATCTCATCCGTCAATGTTTAAATTTCAATACTTAAAGGAAGTTTTTTTTTTAGAACTGGTCTTTTGAAACAGCATAATTTTGGATTTTTTACTATTCAAAACCAAACTAGAGTCCTCAAACCATTTGTACATATGATGAAAATTAGATTGTAGCTTTTGGCTTATTCCAGCTATGGAAGAGTCAGTAGCCACCATTACTGTATCGTCTGCATAAACACGTGTTTTTTTTTCACTAAAGTAACACCAATTAGTTTGTTTACATAAATCAGAAATAATATTGGGCCAAAAATTGACCCCTGGAGAACACCTCTTACCACTGGTTTCATATCTGACTGTTTCCAATTACTACAAACTTTTTTTCATCTATGCTTCAAACCCTTTGGTGGCTTCATCTGATATTCCTATCTCCAAGAGTCTTTCCCTCATAATGACATGATCGACTGTGTTGAAAGCTTTTGATAAATCCATGAACACCATGCCCACCACCTGGTTGCTCTCTAGAGAAGAGGCCAATATATTGATCAGGTCGGTGAGCGTGGTGTACACTATCGAAAATGGGTTATGATTCATTTTGATATGTATGGGTGATTGGAGCTGGGAGGTGGGCTTCAGATATTCTTCAAGAGACCGGGGCTCGGGGAGGGGGGTACTACACTATGGAAAAGTGGTTATGTTTTATTTTAATGTGTATGGGTGATCAGGGCTGAGGGGTGCTGCAGGTATTCTTCAAGAGATTGGGGCTCAGGGAAGGGGGCCACTATGTTATGGAAAAGGGGTTATGTTTTATTTTAATAAGTATGGGTGATCAGGGCAGGGGATAGATAATGCATTTATTCATCCTGAGATCGGGGCTCGGGGGAGGGATGGCTACTACACTATGGAAAAGGGATTATGTTTCATTTTAATATAAATGGGTGATTGGGGCTTTGGGGGATGCATTTCTTTTTCAAGCTATAGGGGTTCATGGAGGGAAGGGGCCATTACACTATAGAAAAAGGGTTATGTCTCATTTTAATATGTATGGGTCAATGGAGCTAGGGAGGGTAGATGCATTTCTTCTTCTAGAGATAGAGGGCTCAGGAAGGGGGGATGCATTTATTCTTCTTCAAGAGATCAGGGCTCTGGGAGGGTGTTGCCTTTATTCTTCCAGTGATCTGGTCTTGTGGGGGTTGACATTTATCACTGAGTGAGTGGGGTTGGGGTGGTACTGTGTGCCCTGCCCTGGACTATGTGAGTGGTGCTTACTGGCCCTGCACATAATAAAAGTAGGGGTCTGAAAAGCTTAACCATACGCCGGCACAGCAGGTCATAGTTACACAGTGGGGGTATCTCAATATTGCAATGTGCAAAGCATGAATGAGGTACCCCTCGTTTGGATACACACATAGAAATATTGAGTACAGCCGGATGATCTGGTTTGTGTGGAGCACCAGGGGTCTTTGAATATGGCTGCACCCCCAATGGCCCACTCAACTCTGGAGATGTGTTGCATATCCTGGGATTAGAGATATGCAAAGTTGCCAAAATTTGTTTCATGAAATGATCCCAGCAGTTTGTCAATTTCGCAATGCTGGGGGCTGCACTTTGCCTTGTTATTGGCCAGGCAGAGTGATCAAATTTACCTGCAGAATGGCCAGTTTGCTTTGTGAATAACAAGGTGAATTGTGTCTAAGGGACTCTCTGTATCATCCCACTTGTACCCTCTGTCCATCTCCTCCCTCCAGCAATGCCTACATAACACAAAACAGGTACCTACAAAAGTAAATTGTTCCCTGATGCAGAGCATCTGCTCATTTCCTAGCCTTAGAGACTCCCCATCCCATCGTTGTATGGCTTTTGTGAATAAATGGTGATGTCTCACTCATAGTAAACAGCTGATTGGTTCATACCTAAACCAATCAGGTTTTACTGGGAGTGAAGACATCACTATTCATTCATGCACCATTACACTGGAGTTGGAGGCAGTCAGCTTGACAGTATAGGCAGCTCTGCTGTTGGGGGCTGGGGCTGGAGTGTACCCTTTTATTTTTATTGTGTAGCAACTGGGACAGGTGGGGAGTGGGGACCAGAGAGTGGGTGGGTGGGATGGTGTGTGGAATGCCGGATGTGCCATAGTGGTGGTGGTGGACAAGAGTTTGTGGGAGGAGAGTGCTGCATGGGTGGGAAGAAGGTATATGATATACAGCTACCAGCCCACCAGCCCACACAAGTAGGGTGATGTGTGTGAGTGTGGGAGGGGGGCATGTAACTGTGTTCTTGGGTGTAAAGAAAGTATAGCTGTGTTAAGTATAAAATTCTGCTGGATAAATGCCAGCAGAAGTATCAATCTGATTCCATGGAATTTGCATTCATTTATGAGCACATCTATACAGTAAGCACTCATGTGGTGCTCAGTCAGCATCTGGCCATGGAGGTGAGAGGTGGGCTGTGCCAGTCACCAGCTGGGAATGGGTGGGGGGGATGTCATTGGACTGGCACTGCTGAGTGGGGGTGAGGGGGGCCACTAGACTACCAGGCATCTCTGTTTTTTTTAATTATTTACAATTTGCAGCAATTAGTTTGGGTCAGGGACTGGCTTTGGGGGACACAGCTGCCCTGTAGGGCTGCTAGTGGTGTGGGGTTTGGGGGCAAGATGTATGTAGGCTGCCTTGCAGGGCATTTAGGGTGTGGACATTCTGGGGGCTGGTGGTGTGAAATGCGCAGCTGGGTATGGCTGCTGTGGGGGATTGGGGGGCTGGGGAGGTTGTAGGCTGCACTGTGGGGTGCTGATGGGGTGTTCTGGGCACGGGGGGCACATCCTGGAATGGGTTCAGTGGGTCTAGGGAACTCTGGAGGACGTATGTACTGTTACGTCAGCTAAATGTTGGTGTAACTTATGTTGCCGGTTCTCCTCCAGGGATTCTTGTAGAATCCCGACATTGTGGACTTTGTTGCTGTCCTACTAGAATAGGGTGCAACTGCTGCTGTAAACCCCCCTAGCGCCATGTTGCAGGGGGTTTGTGGTGCAACTGCTGGCATAACTGCTCTTTGGTGCAAGTGGCCTGTGACATGTTGCAGGCCACATTGTAGAATCCCGCAAGTCACAACTGCTGGTGTAAGTTGCTACTTGTGCCATTCTACTTGGCACAAGTGCTGTTATGCCAGGCATAACTCTTTTAGAAGCGGGCTGCTAGTGTCAGATTTCTAGTTCCAAAGTTGCCTGAGTTATATGCAGATGTAACGTTTCATGAACTGTCCCACCTAATATAAAATTACATACTTTGAGCACCTATAGTTTTGAGACAATATGTCCTAATGCCATCATATTTGGCACACTATTGGAAAACATCTTAACAAGTAAACTTGCCATATTTTTTTTATTTACAGCTTAATAGGCAGCTGAGTTTTGACCAGCTTAATACATTTCAAAAATTCTGCATCATTCTGATGAAATTCCTCATAATTTCACACATTGTATGGAATTCCATCATAATTCTGTGAATTCAGAATGTTCTCATTCTGAACAGCTCTAGTAGAAAGTGACCAGTTGCTTATGTGACTTTTCTTTTAATCTCAGTGTGTGTTGGAACAGAGTTGGAAACAGGTTGGGCAGAGTATAAACAGCTGAGCTTGGGACCAGAAATTAGACAGTAACTGATTAAGTGGATGAAGAATGTGGGGGAGAGGGGGTGAAGAGCATCTAGACTGACTTAAGTCAGGAAGTTAACAGCACCTTATATGCCTAGAAGATAGGAGGGGAGATGGCAGTTATCACCTACTCATGGGTCCATTCCACTAAGCATGAGATCAAATGTGGGACATAGTTGTCCCAATTAAATGGAAGACCAGTCCAAATTAATGGGTATGCCTCTTCATTGAAATTGATGGACACTTAATCGGTCCCCAGTGGGACATCCCATTTAAGCCAATGTCCTGATTATCTGAGTCCCAGTTAAGTGGCTTGTACTGAATTGCATTTGATTTCCTGACATAAGCTGATAATAATTACTTAAATCATAAAATAAGAAAACAAGACAAAAAGATACTTAAAATAATAAAAAAAAAACTTTTGCCCTCTCAGATTGCAAGTTAATTGCTTATTAAATGCACTTTAAGTAGTATTTTAACTTAAAATCACAATAATGGTAACGATTACAACTTATGATTGACACAGATCATTCACAGGAGGAAACTGAGCATGGAAGAAATCTAACATGTGAACTTATCCTCAGTTAAAAAGTATTGTTACAACTGTGGGAGGTGCCTACAGCTGTCTTGCTTTATCTTTAAAAACGTGATACCAAAGCACAACTTTTTGGAGTTTTCCGTGTATCCTTCCACAACTACAAATCACTACACCAGTTGAATGTAATACTCTCTTCTGCCTATTGAGTAGACGAGTTGCAACACTATCTTTTCAGCTTGCTTGTCTCTTGTCTCTCTCTTCATGCCTACTTTAAGTGACCTGACAGCTAGTACATATCTGATTAAATGGGAGCTTTGTTGATTTGTACCTCTTATGTTTTCAGAAAATCCCTTCACAGCTTTTCTAGGCTGAGGGCCATGTGTTTAAGAATCACATTTCTGCAGTGCTGTGCTATGCTGTGCCACGCTTTGCTATGCTATGCCATGCTATGCTATGCTACTAGTCAGTGCACCTCTCCCTCATTACTGACATTCCAAAGTTCAAATCAATGAAGCACAAAGCAGAGAAGGGTCTATAGTCAAAGACCTAATAAAACAATTAGCTCAGTGAGATTTATTTTTCAATTCCTCTACTTTATCTTGTGATGTGAAGCTAAATAGTTTATTGTGTTATTGATCACGTCTGAAGTGGGCAATAAGGGGTGATCCCTGTGTTATAAATGCATAAAGAGAGAGAGACACACACTTAGCATTTTGCAGATGATAAGGTTAACCTATTATTAACCTAACAAAACAGAGCATGTGCTAGGATGCAAGTGATTTCCCAAAAATGAATACAGTGGTACAAAAAAAAAAGGGTCACATATTGTAAGGAGCATCCTTGGCTGTGTCATTAGTATGTAGACAATGTATGGATTATTAAAAATAAATAAATTAATAAACAAACAAATAAAATCCAATAGTGTAGGTAACTCAACATCAGTATAAAGCTGCATACCATCATACTGCATAACCTCATACAGTATGTACCTATCATAGATTACTGCTCACAGTTTTGTGGAGCTTTAAATATTGCTATTATTAATAGGAAGACAATTCTATTTATTAAGAGGAAGGTAACAAGAAAGAGTTTGGAACATAAGACAAATAAGGAATGTTTGAAACTCCTCAGACTACATTATTTGTTTATTTATTTTGAAAAGTTTCACCAGGAAAGACATACTGAACTACAATAGCTTGTTTCCAGATACATCCTGGGGGAAGGGGAAAAGGGAATGCAATTCTGAATACAAGATCCAAATAAAAAATATTCATAGAGTTAAGTCTGTACATACTACTGAATACATTTAAAGCTATACCAACAATTTTTGTGGGATAGGCAGGCAGTACTTGCCATCCAGAATATAGTCTATATTAGGGTTGGGTGGATATCCGACCCAATAAAACAATCTGGTTGGATATCCATGATTTTTTTAAGTTCCAATCTGGGTGGATAGTAGCCCTTTAAGAGGTCAGATCCCTTTATTTACTTTGATTAGATGAGCACCTGTTAATTATGCACTTGATCACTTTTAAATTCCCTTTATAAGTGGTGCTTTACTGCAAGAAGAATTCTGCTGGTGGTGGGACAAGAGACCAACAGATTGTCTCACAGATCAAAGCATTCAGTGCATGCAGAAGTGAGCAGGAGCTTTCAACTATAATGGCAAACAAAAGTCTAGTATGGAATTTTTTTGTAGTTGACAGTCTGAGGCTAAAGCTAAGTGTTTTCTTTGTCTATCTTCAATTTATATAAGTCGTGGTTCTTCTGTAAAAAGGTTTGGCACCTCTGGATTACTCAATCATTTACAAAACAAACATAGAAAAGAGTATTCCGAATTGCAAACTGAGAAAGCTGAAGTAGAATTGGAGCGACAGGCTGAATCTTTCTGTGAGCCTCCAGCGAAGAAAATAAAGAGGGAGTTTCAAACAATTGAAAAATGCATTGCACATTCAAATCGATACCCCAGTGAACACCTGAGGGCAGTTAAAATTACTTGTGCTGTTGTTGAGATGATTGCCCTAGATGAGCAGCCATTCACAGTAGTTGAATATGCTGGTTTTAAAAGAGTACTTACAGTGCTTGAGCATAGATATTGTTTACCCTCGGGCAGTCATTTCTCCAAAGTTAAAATTCCTGAAATGTATAACAAGTAAGCAATAAGACATGGCTGGGTGTTGGTAGTACTGGATACCCACACACCCACAGGGGTAGTTAGGCACGAGACTGCAGGTCAAGTGCCTTCGGCCTCTGGGTGTGTGGGTATCTCAGTACTACCAACACCCAGCCATGTCTTATTGCTGATATAAAATTGGCCCATACATAAGTTTGAAAAAAAAGAACATTCTAAAAGTTTTCAAAGTCACAAAAAATATAATAAAATGTTGCTAAATAATGCAAAATAGTCCTTCCACAGATGTTTTTAACCTGCCAGTCATCTGGCTTTCTTCACATTCAATACATTGCTTGATTGTTTATCACGGAATAGAAGAATTCAAAGCTCTGCATTATTTCAGTAATAGAATGCCCCCCACCCCGAACACACACACAGAATGGCAACATGGAATACATGAATTCAACATTCTTTAGAGCTCAGCTGGCATACAAACAAAGACACACACACACACACACACACACACACACACACACACACACACAGGCCTGAGGTGGAGCCAGAACCTCAATATTATCAGTTGCCAGGTAAGGAGCAGGGAGTTCTCTGGCAAAGTGGCAGAAATAGGTGGGGAATTTTTCATGGTCATCAAAGAAACACCAGCAAAGAAAACTCTGAATAGTACTTGATTTTTTAAAATTTGTATATTTGTGTAAGAGGGGCTCATGAGTGTGAATAACATTAAATTATTTACTTACTTTATTTAATTTAATGGACTTTTATTTTTAAGGCCTAGCTGAAGTTTTTTATATATGAGTAAAGGCTGTAGCCCCGTTTGTGATGGAAACTAGGAAATATGTGGCTTATGAATTCTATGAGTTACCCTGGTTGGCAAGGACGTGTTTTAGCCAGCGGCGGCACTCTCTTACTGCAATGGCTAGAACTAAATCTCAGCCAATAAGGGCACAGGGATTTCTTTGCCCATTTTATATACTGAGATGTAAAATGCAGGTTGAATTAACTAATGTTACTTTATTTGGCTTTACAACTGACACCTGGATAGCAGAGTGTTCTATTATATCCTACCTCCCTATCACAGCCCACCAGATAGATGACAGCTTTTAAAAGGCATTCTGCCCTGCTTCATCTTAAGCACCTCTCAGATAATCACACAAGGGAAAATCTCTCTAAAGAGTTTCTGCAAGTTCTTGACACCTGGAGAATGGTGCCCACGAAAAGGCACCTTGTCATTAGATATAATGGCCCCAATATTGTTAAAGTAATGAAACTCAGTGCTGCGGCCAGTGCTGGTTGTGTTGCTCATATCCTGCAATTAATCATGCAAGATTACATATTAAAGCACCAATCTATTGAAGAATTACTTGCAACAGGGTGGGCGATGGTATCACATTTTAAGCATTCTGCATCTGCTACGGCTAAGATGACAGACCTACAAAAAAAACTACAGATGCCACAACATCGTTTAATACAAAATGTTCCAACAAGGTGGAACAGTACTTTTTACATGCTAGAGAGACTACTCAAAAAATGCAGAATACTGACTGTCTATCCTGCGGAGTGCAAGACCAGAACCTTCAACTCCTCTCAGTGGTCATTGGCTGAAAATGTTTGCACACTTCTGCGACCATTTGAAAATGAAACACACAGACTGAGCTCTGATAGTGCAAGCATTTCTGATGTAATCCCCACTGCTACCATCCTATATCACAGTATTGAAAGTATTAAGGTCCCTGGACTACTATCAATGAAAACGCCACAGTGTATAGTGTACTCTTGCTGCGCATGGAAACCGAAGGTTCTCAAAATGTTGTTCTGGTGCAGTTCAAAAGGGCACGGAACATAATAATACCCTACTGCAGCAGAACAACATTTTGAAACCTCTAGATGTTCCACACGGTCACTACACAGACCGCACATCACTTACCTTAGTGGCAGAAATGGATGGAGCCACACTTCCATGGCGACAAGAAAATCAGTCGCATCGGAACCTCACAAGATTCAGGATCAACCAGATATAAGGAAACGCAGCTATTTAGTGTTTGAAAAAAAATTAAATAAAACAAATGAGCCCCTACTCCACAGCCATCTTGCTTAGTGAGCGTTATGGCCGCCATGTTTCTTTTTTCTCAACCCTCCCTATGTACCTGCCAGCCAATAGGAAGTTGCGCTGGATTTATAGCCATGTCTCCTCCTTAGCAACTACTCGGCAACCGTGGAAACCACCCTTTACCACGGAACAGTACATCACAGGCAAAAGTAAAAGGCTGCTAAAAAAAGAACTGTAAGTGATTTTCGGGGGCACTATACACTACATAAAATAGTGGATGAGCATCCTCATGCACCACCAGCCTTTTTGTGCCACCTCGGGGTTCTGACACCATCAGCCCCCCTCAAGCTTTGCTCTCGAGGTCTGATGTTATCAGAACCCCTCTGTGGCATGACAAGCTGGTTGTGCATGGATGCCTATCCACGATTCTCTATTTACTAGTGCCTATGGAAAAATGACTGATGTACTGTGAGTCAACAAAAGAGGTAGTTGTGGCTACAGTGCTGGATGCTTGATATAACATTCATTTCTTGCACACTGAATGTGGCAGAAGTTTTGCAAGTGCCGCTCTTAAACAACTTGTGGATGAACTCTCACATGATCAGCTGCCACCACCAAAAGCACAACTGGACACCCCTGCAATTGACCCTGAAGTACAGGCTGATGATCCCTTGGAGGTGTACTCACAAAATAAAGCTCTACCCAAAGACTGTAAGTTAGCCCACTTATTTTGTGATTACTAAAGTTCACTATCAGCCAGAATAATATAATTTTTCTTCTTTCAGCTTCTGCAATTGATGGGGTACCACAGCACAACACAGAGCTGGATGCATATCTTTCAGAGAACATTGTGTCAAAAAAAAAGCACACCTGATGCATTGCTGTTTTGGAAATCCAATTCTTGCAGTTTCCCTACTCTGGCAATGATAGCAAAATGCTATTTGGCTCCACCCCCAACCAGTGTTTCCAGTGAACGGATCTTCAGTATGGTGGGTGATATTATAACGGATAATAGGTCCCGACTGTCACCAGACATAGCCAACATGCTTCTGTTCATTAAGCAAAACTTGAACAATTTTTGATTAACTTACTTCAATTTTAAAAATATAAATTATATAATTTTTCTACTGATAATAAAAAAAGAAAATTACAGTGAGTCATGTATCGGTGAATCTAGTTCAATAATGAGCTGAACCAATAAAATCCAATTCCAATTGGATATTGATAAAATAAAATCTGGATCTGATATATGGCCTAAATTTGGTATCCACCCATCCATATACTTATGTGCAGTATACATATATATACACATATATGTTTTTAAGCATATACAGGTGCACTTACTTTTATACTTATGTACATATGCACAAAGCATTTCAACACAGATGTATTTTGCTTTTTTAGCACTTGGGGTAGTAAATAGTAGTGTCAGTGGGTCAGCAGGTTGCACTCTTGGCTCTGACACTGAAAGATCAGAAGACTGTGGGTCTATCCCAACACCAGGTACTTGGGTTAAATCCCAGTACTGACACTATAGTAGTGCAGCATGAAGGGGTGCTGCATTCCCGAGGTGTTGCCTTTCAAATGAGATGTTAAACTGAGGTCCTGTCTGTCTATTCTGGTGGTTATTCAGGTGAATGTTAAAGATCCCATGGTATGTCTCGAAAAGAGTATTGGAATTTCTTTCAAAAAAAGGGACTTTGTTGCAATACTAATACAAAGATATAACATGCACACATATGATAATACATAAACAACAAATATATCAAAAATCAATGCTTTTCACACACCATGTTCAGTTTTTGCAATACCTCTTCTATTTATAAATCCGTTAAACAATATGTAATTGAATCCACCTAACACAGTTAACTCATAAATATTTAACCTTTTCCCAAGGAAAGTGGTCCATATCTTTTTGCAGAACATTTTGCAAAGCTCTTTGCACATTAACTAACATTTCCCTTAGTGACACAACCCTCTGCTGAATAATCAATGTACATCTAGCCTGCCATATAAAATATCGTAGAATCGCAAGTACTATAAACACTGTATCGGGATTATATCTACCTCATTGGCCCACGGGAGGTCCATAAAGTAGAACAGAGTAAGAGAGCGACTTAAATTATGGCTTCCCCCATTCCTTAACAATCAAATCCCAAAACTGATTTACATAAACACATTACAAAAATAGATATTCTGGTGTTTCTAATAGCTGATTGAGTGTATCCCTAGGACAATATCTTTCTGCTAACTGCTTATGTTTATTATTCTCCATAACATTAAATTTACTGTAACTCCCATGCCAAACACTATCCCATACATAGGCTGGTAATCTTGGATTTGAAGGATGTTACAAAACCCTAGACAATTGGGTGGCTGGACATTGAGGGAAGAAAAATTCTACACCACTTCCTATACTTAAAACAGATTTATGTATATATGTCTTTCCTGTCTAAGGTGTGAAGCTGGTCAACCAAAATTTCCTACGTCATGATATTTTTCATAGTCTTCAATCCATATATAGGGATAGAAGGCAATTTATTTAAAAGTCCTAGATTCCGCTGTGCCCATATGGCAAGACAAGGAGACAATCATGACAGCACTAATGGTTTCCAGCATCTACTGCCTGGCTTCAAAGCAATTCCAATGTTATAATTCACAAACAGACTATTAAAGAGGGCTATTGGAGTTACCATTTTGAGTCCCCTCTCATATACTATGGTAAGTAAATCTCTTTTTATCAGGTTCGAGTGACTCCAACAAAGTGCCTGAAAAAATACATTATATAATCTTGTAATTAATCCCACAGGTGGGGGAAATTTATATATATATATATATATATATATATATATATATATATATAACAAATTGGAATAAGCAGAGACCTAATCAAAATAGTTCTCTTTTGTTTTGACAGCTGCTGACCTTTACACCCCAACACTAGTTTATTAGCTCTCACAAAGCATTTTTCCCAGTTAATTACAGCCATATCTCCAGGGCCAAAATCTACCCCTAAGATACACACAGGATCTTTAGAAATACAGATACCTGAGATTGTACCTGTGTTAGGTAAAGGGGTGTGATCTAATGTAATGCCTTTACTTTTATCTAGATTTATACTTGAACCAGACCTATTTGAAAATTAATTTAAGGTCTTCATAAAGAGAGGCTTCACAAGTATTAAGGGGCAAGGGTTAGAACAAAGTCATCTGCATATGCCAGAAATGTTAACAGAAACAAACCAACAATAGGAGCAAGGCCTTTTATTGTATTTTCCATCAGAATTTTCCTAAAAAGAATATCAATGCCAAACACATACTGTACAGTACACGACTTCGCATACAGCATGCTGAACACAACACCTTACATTTTATTTTTATTTATTTATTTAGTACTAGGATTACAAATACCTTTGAACCAGAGGTTCTTTTACAAAAGTTCTGCATCATATAACAATAAATGTGTAGCACAGCAATATTAAACAGAGACAAACAGTGGGAAATATCAACTGTTAGTACATATTAATGGTGCATAGCAACAATAATGAGGCAGTAACAAGCATTGAGGATAACATGAGGGGTTGACACAATAAGGGATGAATCAGGAATCAAGGCACAAAATTGACAGGTAAGGCGTGGAGAGGGAAGGGTGTAGTGGAAAGTGGCTGTCTTAAGTGAGACTTTATCAGAAAGTGCTGGAGGGTAGAAGAAGTGCTAAGAGTGTGGAGGGCAGGGTGGGAGGAGAGGCAAGAAAGACAGAGTAGGGAAAGTAGAGGTGGGGACATGAGCAAGAGAAAGGAGGTTAAGAGTGAATGAAAGGAGGAAGAGAGGTAGGGGTGGGGTGGGTGGTAATGGGTGTGACAGCAAGGGAGAGTAGTGTGAGAAAGAGGTAGTGGGCAAGGGAAAGGGAAAGCAGAAAAGGGAAGGACGGGGTGAGAGGAGGTTGTAGTGGAGAACAAGGGAGGGGGAAAAGGGAAGGGAATGTTCAGGAGAGAGAAGGGGAAGGGGAACCAGTAGAGAGAGGGTGGAGGTGAGTCGATAGAAAGAGAGGAATGGAGGAGAGATAGAGGCAGGGTGAGAAGAGATGAGGATGTGGGGTTTAATGGGGTTTGGAGAGCCATGATATCCTGGTCGGTACAATCGCAACTGCTGAGATTAGTGAGGTGTTGCTGTAGTCAGCATTTGTAAGGGCCTAACTTCATCTCACCAGAGACCTATGGAGGTAGTCCATTCCCCAAGGTTGTGGCCCTGGCATAGAAGGAGTGCTGGGCTTGTGAGGTATGGTAGAAGGGAAGCAAGAAAGAGTATTTGTTGGCATCACATGTACACCTCATGATGTGGTGAATAACATAAAGTTGCGTGTTGATGGAGGAGTAAGGCAGAGGCAAATTTTCTTAGCAAGAAGGCAGGTTTGGTAGGCTATTCTCCCTTGAAGATGGAGCCAGTTGAATTGTTTATAAAGCTCACAAGTGTGCATTCTTTTCCCAGCACCAGTTAACAGATGGCAGCACTTATTTAGTGCAACTTTTATTAATTTTAGGGTGGAGTCAGTGGCAGCCCCATAGAAAACTAGGCCATAATCGATTATGGAGAGAACTGAACTGGTTACAGCTGCGCACATAGCCTCATTATTAAGACAGTGGTGATGACGGTAAGGAATATCTATCCTCAAATTAATGGCTTTGGAGATGAGTCAGACATGCATGCTGTAGGTGAGTGGACTGTCAAGTATAACCCTGAGGTATTTGAATTCAGGTACTGGTTTGAGTGGGAGGTATACTGTAGTTTGCTCAGTATAGTTAAGCTTGCAGATTTATGTTTACTGTGGGCACTGGAAAACAACATTGCTTTTTTCTTTTTTATATAGTTCATCGGTCATTTGTGTTTATCAAACCATGATTCAGAGAGGATATTATTTGTCTGTAGGTCATGGAATAGGAGGACTGGGTTAATGTGAGTGGAAAAAAAGGATGGCATCATCAATGTATGCTATACTGTTATCAAATCAAATCATATCATATCAAATACTGTTTATTGATTTTATCTGCATTTCATAATATTTATACTATGTGAATGTATAATTTACTTTATCATCTGTTAAGTGCCTTGGTTGTTGAATGGTGCCATATAAATAAAGAATTATTATTATTATTATATTGGATAATGTTGTTGTTGTTGCAGGCTGCTGGGAGAGTGTTGATGAAAAGGCTGAAGAGTAGCAGATCAAGGATAAAACCTTGGAGAACCCCGGAGCACACAGGGAGGTAGTCAGAGAGTTTAAAATTTTGACTTCTTGATGTCTTCCTAGAAGGTAACTTTCAAACCAATTAGTTACCACATGGGAGATGCTGAGGGTGAGAAGAGAGTGCAGCAGGAACTGATGATTAACTGTGTCAAAGGTCTTGGTTAGATCTATATACACTGCACCTAGTAGGTGACTGGTGTCCAAGGCCTTTTGAATGTGAGTAGTGAATACCAGTAGGGCAGTGGTTGTACCATGTGCTTTTCTAAAGCTATGCTGCTGTGGACACTTGATGTTATACTTGTCTAAGTATTCTGACAGTTGGTCAGAGACAATGTGCGCTAAAGCTTTAGAAAATGGGGAAGGATTAAGATGGGGAGGCAATTGGTATGAAGGGACCTATCACCACTTTTGTGTACAAGTGTGACAATAGCAGATTTCCATAGTTGGGGGAACTGTTGGAGAGAAAGAGAGGGATTTCAACTTTTGGTATGGGGGGGTATGACAACATCAAGTGAGAGGAAGAGAAATTTGAGATCCAGTGTGTCACTACTATATCTGAATTTACTCATAATCTTTAGGAGGTATTTTCTAGCTTCGGCAGGGTACACTCTCCTGAATTAGAAGGGGGAGGATTCAAGGGAGGAGCAGAGTATGCAATGTTAACAGGCAAGGTAGAATCATTGAAATAGTCAGGGGGAGTACACTGGAGAGATAAGTAAAAGTGACATTAAAGGTGTATGTGAGTAGTTTATGGTCCTGTATAACAGTGTTATTCATCACAAGCATGAAGGGGGGGGGATTTATTGGGTTTCCTTGTCAGGATTTTGATATTTTCCCAAAAAAGTTTGCTATTTCCCCAGGAGTTTGAAAGTTCACCTCTGTAGTATTCTTGTTTGGCTCTTCATACTGCCTGGGTACACTTATTTCTGGCAGTCTTATAGTGCTGTAAGTCTGCATGGAGATCGTGGCCATCACATAGTGCCAGAGACTGTCTCTGTCTCTCATCAGAGATAGTAGGGCAGGGGTAATCTAGGGGTTAAAGTATCCCCTAAGTTTTTTTTTCTTCAGACAGACAAACTTGTCATGCACTTCATTAAAATGCATGATGAAGTAGTTAAGAGCTGAACCAATGCAGTCCATTGAGTCTGGGGGGACCAGTCAATAAATGAGACAGAGGCCAGGAATTGTGGGATCTTGCTTTTTTTAGCAGACACTGGTACAAGAATTTGGCCTTTGATTTGGGTGTCCTATTAGACCAGTGGCAGATGATTAGGGAGTGATCACTCAGTGAGTCAGATAGGTCTTGGGTCTCTGAGATTCTGCTGGCATGATTGGTGAGAATTAAGTACAGGAGTGAACTGGAGCCAGTGCTGTAGTTGATGCGTGTAGGAGAGGATACCATCTGGGTGATGTCTATTGCTGCAAGATCATCTTCACATGGGTCAGCTTCAGGGGCCAGTCTGTTATCATTAAAGTCACTCATGACCACTGTTTGGTGCAGTAGGGGAGATTTTTGAGGTAATCAATGATCATTTGGAAGCCAGAGACCTGGTCATGAGGGGGAATATAAATGGATATGATGGAAAGGATTTCCCATTTTGGCCAAGGATTATTTTGATGGCTAGCATTTGTGAGTTGTTAACAGGGGGTGTTAGAAGGAGGGCCTGGCCCTTGAGGGTATCCCTCAGGTAAATGGCACAGCCACTGCTCTGCTTAGCTATGCAGTCAAGTCTAAAGAGGACATAGCCAGGGATGGAGACAGCATTGTCCAGAACCTTCGGTGAGAGCCAGGTTTTGTTTTGGGCTAGTATATTGGGTATATGTTGTGACACCCAGACTTGGAGGGCATCAGTTTTGGGTAACAGACTATGAATATTAATGGAGGCTAGGGTGAGATATCATTATTTGCTATGGTGAAGGCTAGTTGTACTTGGGGGGATTGGGGCTGGGATGTACATTCCCAGAAGGATTAGGGCAATCCTTGACAGACAGAGGGTGAGGATCTTGGATATCTTATGCTATCCATGTTTAGAGGGTTTCTGATGGAGAGTGATGCTGATTGGGGAAAGAAATACTGAAAGATGAGGGTACAGTATGAGAGGTTGGTGGGTATATAATCTAGTGACATGGATGGTATAGGTGACTGTTAATATGAAAGTTGTATTAGAACAGAGTGTGCTGGAAGGCATATCTTTGTGCAGGAAATTGTGGGCGTGATGCAGGGTAGGAGTGGTGCCATAATAGGTGAGCAAGTAAAGAAAGATGAAAAGTATGATCGATGTCAGGGAGAAGTAATTCATCTTGTAAGCCTGTAGGGAGGAGAAGATCATGGAAACAGGTATTGCAGAGAGAAAATGGGGGCTAATCAATGGAGAGAGAGAGAAGGAGTTGCAGACTGGTAAGACGGGAAAGCGGTACAGGTATGAAGGCTGGGCAGTGTAGTAACCTAATAGAGAGTGCAGAATAGAGCAGTACATGTATCCGCCTTCCGAACCATCCATTCGCATAGTGAAGGAGAACAGCATTCTGAGACATAAACAGAATTCAACTCACAAAAATGAATGGAATCCCACATGCCTGTACAATAGAAAATAGATATACATAAGCTAACCTATCAAAGACCTTCTCTTGGTCCAGGCCTAACACGTGTCCCTGTATTGCCCCTTCCTCTGCTTTAAGAAAAGGTTCCCTTAGAACAGTTAAATTACCATGTCGCCTTCGATCAGGAATGGCATATACTTGAGGGTAACATAAAATAGCTGGAAACCTTTGTCAGCCTAGCTAAAAGAATTTTACTCAGTATTTTAAGATTAATGTTGAGTAAACTTAAAGGTCTCCCAATTTTTATTTCTATTTTAGCTACCTTTTTTTGTAGACATACTAGTACTGCTTCATTCATGGAAGCAGCAATTTTCCTGCATGTCATTAAAAAGCACAACCAATACTGGGGCTAGTTCTTAACTAAATTTTTTATAAAATCCTGTGCCAAGACCATCAGATCCTGGAGCGATATCATTATTAAGATTCCTAATAGCATCTGTCACTTCTCCCAAAGTTATTTCTTTAAATAGGTCTCGAACATCTGATTCAGTAACTTTGAGGAGGTTGAGTGAGTTCAGTGCCCCCTGAGTTGTTTGAAGTGTGGGACTATTCCCAAATAAAGCTTCTACACAGTCCTTTACTACCATTAAAAAATCTTCTGGTTTAGTAACTATTTTACCAGAGTCTGTCTGAAGTTCTGAAATTGTTCTGTCATCGACTCTTGATTTGCACTCTTTAAAGGGGTCCAAGGATCCTTTTTGAGTTTGTCTTGGTGCGCAGACTAACTCATTGCTATAAGAGGTGCTATACAGGCGTGTGCCCAATGCAGCACACCATTTCCGGGGGGCAGGTCAGCAGCAGGTGAATC
Organism: Neoceratodus forsteri; assembly: GCA_016271365.2. Lineage (NCBI taxonomy): Eukaryota > Metazoa > Chordata > Ceratodontiformes > Ceratodontidae > Neoceratodus > Neoceratodus forsteri. The sequence continues at coordinate 1,134,288,888 of CM028130.1, forward strand.
AGTCAGTAGGTTGGCGATGACTCCCTTTCAGCTTTTGGGGTGAAGTTGGACAACTTTTCAAAGGACAGAGTCACACCAATAGTGGCACGGCTCTATCCTTTGATGTTGCATTCCTTTCCTGCCTGCATGTTCACACTGCTGTAGCTTACGGCAGTGTGAACATGCTGAACCCAGTCTGTCAGCATGCCCCTTCACCCACCATTAGAAAACAAACAAACCGATGTGGGTGCCCAATCCCCTGTCAGCATACCCTCTCCCAGTTCGTTTACTGATCAGGGAGCCCACTCCCTGTCGACATAATGTTCCCCCCCAATTTGTTGTGTGTTGAGAGGGGCTGCCCAATCCCTGTTGACTACAGCCCCCCAACAAACACTCAGGTGGCACACTGGGAGCCCCCCCGGTGTGCTAAACATCCCTGTAAGAAAGAAACATTCCCATGACATTTAAAACTTTTTAAAAAACCTGTAAACAAGAAAATGGTCCCTCATTGAGTATGGTGGCCCCTTCCCCAACCTGCACCCACAACCTGTGTACCCCACTTCCTGATCACCCCATACTTACCTCCGAAGCCTGGTGCGATGATCTTCAGTGGACAGAGAACACGTCTGCACTCTTCAAATCTGACTGTTAACTGAAGAAGTGCTGGTAAGCTGTAAAATGGCATAAGTGTTTTTTTCTTCAACTTTGGTGGATATCTCAGCCATTTTTGTGAATTTTGGCATTTTTGGCACCAAATTTTCAGCATGGGGTTCTTGGGGCCCCATCTCATGAACTCAGTCACTGTCATATGGTTATTCAGTCCTGAAAGGTGATTTTGTGGTCACTGGGCAGAATCACCTTTTGGGAATGATTAATGAAATGACAGTGTCACTGTTCATAACGTGAAATCCCAAAAAGCCTGTGTTGAAAATCTGGAGAAAAAAGTAAAAAAAAATGACTGTTATGAGTATGCATTGCTCAGTTTCAACACACACTTGTAACGTCACAAATATGTAATATTTTCACTCCAGATTTTCAACACTGGTATTTTTTATACCTCTTCATGAACTGAACAACTGTCATTTTTCACATCCTGGCTGAAATATGTTTTCTCACTTCCAGTGAAGAATAGCATGGTTGCTGTGGAAAATCAGTGTTCAGGACAGATTATGAAAATCACAGTGACACTGTTCATGAGTTGAGGTCTCAAAATACCTATGTTGAAAATTTGGTGACAAAAGTCCATATAATGACTGTGTTATGTGCATGCATTGCGTAGTTTCAACACAAAATTGTAATGTCACAAATATGTAATCTTTTCACTCCAGATTTTCTACATTGGTATTTTTTTACACCTCCTTGTGAACAGTACAGCTGTCATTTTTTCACATCCTGGCCAAAATGTGTATTCACACTTCCAGCACAGAATATCGCAGTCACTGTGGGAAATTAGTGTTCAGAACAGATTAAGAAAATCACAGTGACACTGTTCATGAGCAGAGGTCCCAAAATGCCTGTGTTGAAAAGTTGGCGATATATGTCCATAAAGTGTTGTCACTGTCAGTGGCTCAGCAGGTAGCACACTCACCTCTGAGGCTGGGAGATCAGAAGGCTGTGGGTTCTATTCCCACACCAGGCACTTGGTTTAATATCCCAATACTGACACTGTAGTGCAGCATGAAGGGGATGCTACACTCCTGAGGTATTGTCTTTCAGATGAGACATTAAATTGAGGTCCCATCTGCCTGTTCTGGTGGTAGTTCAGGTGGATGTTAAAGATCCCATGGCACTTCTCGAAAAGAGTAGGGGAAGTTTATTAAACAACAAAAACATAACATCACCTTAATAACAGAATATATCTTACAAAATGAAAGAAACAAACATCATCCAAACATAAAAGTATGCATACATGTGTATAACACTTATTTTATACAGAAATATATTTACAAAAATAAAATTTTTCAAAGATAAAAAACTTTTCTTGTGAAAACCTATGACTATCTCTTTCTTTAATGTGTAACAGTCCATCTTCTATCTGAGATAATATAATAGTATTCAGTACTAGCTGTTGTTGAAAAATAAATTGACATCGTGCTTGCCATAAGTAAAATTGAAGAAATGCAAAGAAAACATTCAAAGTACTTCTATGGTAACTACTCCAGACTCCTGAATAATCCCCTAGTATCAATATATTATATGTAATACGGGAAAGAAAGGGCATATTCCAATGAGTTGCTGCCTCACACCAGAAAATCTTGCTAAAAGAACAAGTATTAAAAAAATGTAAGAGACTTTCTTTCTCATTTGTACACTAAATCCTTGGACAATATCTATCTACTAAAGGTTTATATTTAAGATTTCCTCAAACACCTAACCTTCCTTGGGCTGACATCCACACTATGTCCCATACAAAAGCAGGGAGTCTAAAATCCATTAATTTATGAAGAGCAAGAGTCATTTTTGATGGAACACATTCTGGAAAAAGTAGAAAAACTCTTAGTACATCAAAAACTATATAGGAATAGAATGATTTTCTATCACAAGAATTGAGATTCTGAAATAGCAGCTTCCACTGTTGACATTTTTTGATCGCTAAAATCCCATAACATGGTAAATGATCCTGAACTAATATTTTAGGGGGCAAAAATTTCCATTTCTGAAAATAATGGGCCCAAAAGAAATGTGACCATACTTGCCATGGCAAAATAGCTGCCCCCCATAAATAGTTAAAAGAGTTAAACAAAAACATGGAGTGATAAAACACAACTGGATTTAGCATAGATAACCCACCGTTTCACTGGCAAATAGGTAATGTCCCTTCTAACTGGATTCAGTCTATTACCCCATAACATCTGAAAACAAACACTGTATAACTTCATTTCTAAATTAACTGTAGGTGGGTAAAGGTAACTTAAATAAAGAAAAACAGGCAACAAAAATTTCTTAATAATCAAAATGCATTTTTTCTTCCTAAATTTCCAGTGTTTCCACATGTTAACTTTACCTTCCCCTCTTTTTAACTGCTGTTCCCAATTAAAACTAGCCAAATCCCCTGGCCCAAACCATATATCCAAAATTTTCTGAGGAGTGGTAACCAGAGGAATGCCTATGACATCTAGATTGTCTACCCTTCCATAATCCAAAGAAAAAATAAAACTCTTGTCCATATTTATTTGTGCACCATAAAATTGTCCGCATACCTTAACTATATCAAGGGCACGTGTAAGTGAAGTCACATCTTTCACTAATAATGTTACATCATCAGCATATGTTGTGATTTTTTCTGGTGTCAAAGAAAGGTCAGGGGCTAGCCCCACAATACATTGATCCCTGTGAATACATCTAATAACTGGATCTAGAACAAAAGTGTACAATAGGGGACTTAAGGGACATCCCTGCCTAACTCCCTTATCAAACCTAAGCTCAGACCCAAACAAACCATTAACCATAGGAATTACTTTAGCATCAGAATGTAACATAGTAATCCATTTACAAATGGACGAGGAATACCATAACACAAAAATAAATCAAAGAGATAGCTATGTCAAACCCGATCAAAGGCTTTAACTTGATCCAGGGCAAGTATATAACCAGAACCATATCTTGAATTACTACCCTCAAATAATTCTCATAAAATATAAAGATTGTGTCGAATCTTGCTATGAGGAATCACACAAGTCTGTGCTGGATGAATAAGGAGATCAGAAACCTGTAATAATCTGTTAGTGATAATTTTATACAGAATTTTATAATCGCTGTTAAGTAAGCTAATAGGCCTCCAATTAGTCAGTAAAGTTGTATTACCTTTTTTATGAATAAATTTAAGCAGAGAAGTACTAAATTCTGGAAACAGTAAATCTGAAGTTAACATAAAATTAAAAACTAATGGCAAAAAAATTACTCATATATGGAAGAAACTTTTTATAAAATTCATTTGGTATACCATCCAGGCCCAGAAATGTCTTCATATTTAAAGTGTTTATCACCTCTTCTACCTCTTGTGATGAAATGGGTACTGTTAGAAGCTGTCTAAATGACTTATCTACTAGAGGAAGTGATGCCGTGAAATAATCCGACAAAACCTCAGTGGTCCCTGTAGCATCACTAAATAGATCAGTAACAAATCTCTGTACAACTGATAACATCTCCAAATCTGTGGACACAATATTACTATTAACAGTCATTAAACCAATCATAAGGGTCTTATCTAATCTCTGCTTACAAGCTTTGTATGGGTCAGAAGCTGGTTGGATCTTCAACCCATATCTAAATTCCATATCTAGAGATTTTGCTCTATTATATTGATAAAGTGACGTTTGATTTTTAAGCTCAGAAATTTGTGACTTAAATTGTATTTTATCCCATGGAGGAAAGGACATTCATTTATATAATTGATTCCTAAGTTGTAGATATTTTAAATAATTGGAATTAGCTTTCTGCCTCCCTATCATAAGCAGAAAAGACTTCTCCTCAGTTTTAGTATCCTGCCACCAGTCATACATGTTATCATAAAAACAGATTGTGGAATTCCTAGCTTCAAATAACACCTCTAAGCCATGCACACAGTCTAAAGACTCCAGAAGAGACAGATTTAGCCTCCATCTTGGAATGGTTAAAAACACCTTAGGTGGAACACCAGCAAGACTAAAATTACATTGTAAGATCTGGTGATCTGAAAATTCTGTTGGCTTAACCATACCCAGATAAGGCTTAACATATTTGGAAACAAAAAATTAGATCAATATGTGTGGCATAAATATGTCTATGATAGGTAGCACCCCCTTACTATGTAAAACTCTATAAGAATCAGAGAGGCCTGCATCTATCACTATCTGTTTTAAAGCATGAGAGTCACAGTACATTTTTTTCTGTACATCTCCTACAAATTTTAAGTCAATGTCACAACTGAACCCCCCCCCCCAAATGACATGCCTCCTAGTATTTACTGTAGGAAAGGCTTGATTTCCTCAAACAACTCAATCCTAGCAGTTTTGACTTGTGGGGCATAAATGTTTATAATACAAAAATCAAAATCTCAAAGAGAACAGTCAAGCAAAAAAACTCATGCAGGACTAATATCTACAAGTTTTGAGATTTTGAAAGAAGTGGACTTAAACAAGATCCCAATCCCATCCGCTAGCTCAGGGCCAAATGTCCAGAAAGAAGGAACCCAGACTCACCGTTTGTTTGCCTGATCTATTTCAGCAAGAGAAGACAATCTTGTTTCCTGAAGAAGAATAATATCTACCTGAAGAGAGTCAAAAAAGAAGGAAAAAAGAGAGAGCCTTTTCTCGAAATTTTTAAGATGCAGACATTATATGAAGCTATCTTTAAAGTAGCCATCAACAGTTAGTGTCAAGGCCTGCCCTTTTGACTGAGACTTGCTTACCTTTTTTCCCCTTTTTTTCTTTAGCTAATTCAGTAGTTCTACTATCTTCATCTTTAGTAACTGATTCAGACCGATGTGAAGTATCAGATTCTAAATATGAGTCTCCACAGTCATCCTGCAAAGGAGAGAAAAAAATTATCCACGGGTATAGGACTAGGAATTGTTTGTTTAAGTGAAGCCCTAGTAAACTGTCGATTTTTGACAGTTTCAAAAGGAGGGGGCATTGAGGTAATAACAGGCATCTTCTCAGTAGCAGAAGAAACTGCAGCAGAGGGAACATCTTGATCTTGCTGAGAGGAAAGCACGGGGTCATTCACTAAAGGAAATATACCATCTACAACTGGGCTACCCACAAAATCCTTCCCCTGAGGTGCCTCCACTTCTGGAGGGACTATAGGAGTGGGAAGACTAGTATCCCTTCTCTTTTCTCGTGCTTTGTTCACTAAATCATCCTGATCCCATCCCCCCATCCCATTATATTTGGCCCAAGAGCATTGATGAAAGGCATGCCCTTTCTCATCACAGACATTGCATTGAAATATATTTTTACACAAATCCACAGAGTGCCCATATCTTCCACATAAGGAACATTTCAGCAAATCACATGAGCTACTTATATGAGTCTTTGCTCCACATTTATAGCAGGCCCGAGGCTGACTCCATAAAAGCATACCCCTCTATCTTTACCCAAAAAGAAACTATTGGGAAGATAAATTATGTCACTATTGACCTGAAACAATTTTACCTTAAACCTCCAACTTCCTGTCCAAATTCCTTCCAAATCCAATATAGCTTCAGGAGGACCCATAATATCACAATGGTTCCGTATCCAATGGTAAATATTACTGACAATCGCCCCTTCATTTCTAAACATGATGGTAACATATCTAATCTGTGGTTTAGTAAGGGGGATTGCATAAAAGGGAGTCCAAAGTGGGGTAGATTTTAAGGTGGAATATTTATCCCAGAATTTTTCTAAATCTTGTGTGGATTTGAAGCTAACACCAAAAGAATCCTCCCCTGAGATGTGGATTAATGCATAAATATCTGCAGGAAGGAAATGCATAAATCCTTTCAATAGTTGATTAGCTACATAATATCTATCTGGATGTTCAGTTAACCCTCCTTTATAGCGTAGCCTAACTGCATTCCATCTTGGCGCCTGCTCTAACTTATTTTTAAAAAGTTCAGACATGGGTACCCGATTCATATGTTGATTGGCCTCTGTATCATGATTTTCCCTATCAAATCCTGCCTGAGGTTCAGTAGAAATTACATCCCCTGCCAAGGATGTACTCGGCCTAGTCAAGGCCGAAGTACACTCTTCTATGTGCTGCGCAGCTTTGACATGAAAACCCCATCCCTTAATCAAGTCTGTACCCGAGTTCAGGATTGTATCAATGTTGGCATGCTTTGTGGTGGTCTTGTAGCCTGGGGAGGCAACCTGCCAGTCCAGATTGGGAATCCATTGTCCTGTAGAGGTCTGTAGCCAACAAGAATCATTAAGTGCATCTTCCGCCAACCAGTCTGAATTAAGAAAATCTGTAGAAGTCTGTAATAATCCAAATTGTCACCATACAACTTGTGAAGTGGTAGCAGGAGATCCATGAAGAGCAACCGAAACACTAAGAGAGTCTCCATCCTGTAGACCATCTCGCGTAACACTCGGAAGTTCCTTCCGCACCTCCCCTACAGCATCACCCAAAAAAGGGTTACTTGATTCAGAGTTATGAGGAACTGGCTGCTGCAATAAAGGTTCCTTGGAACAGTCAGTCACTGTAATAGGGGGAACAAAAGCTTCATTCTCCAATACTGGAGTCGTACCAGCAAACTCCTGAGAAGACTGACTAAAAGCCTAAGCCATCTGTGTAATCATTTTATCCTCCATAGCCTGAGGCAATAAATCATCCGAAACATCTCCCACTTCCATACTGCGCTCAGGAGAGCTCAACAAAGCGTCCTGCTCCATGACTGGTGAGAAACAGTCTGACAAACTGCAGACCAATGGCAACACCTCCGCCTACTGCCAGCAAAGCAGTAGGGGAATGTCCCTTTTGCCCTGGCCAAATTTACCCCATTCACTAAAATACCACCAACAGCTTAATCTGGTTCAAAGTGAGTTGGCATTCATCTGTATCCCCCTTCCCCAGGCCATGCCTGAAAGTAGACAGAATTTGTCTAGTGCACTTACCCGGTCAACAAAAAATAAATAAATAAATAAATGACTATTTTACGAGTGTGTGTTGTGCAATTTTCATGCACACTCATAATGCTGAGAATTTGTAATATTTTTACTCAACAGTTTCAACATTGTCAGTTTTGCACACCTCTTTATGAACAGTACAGCTGTCGTTGTTCACATCCTGCCCAAAATGTGTTTTCACAAATCTGGTGCACAGTGGTGAGGTCACCGTGGGAAATCAATGTTCGGGACAGAGTAAGAAAATCACAATCACAGTGTTCATGAGCAGAGGTCACAAAATGCCTATGTCGAAATTCTGGTGAAATTATCTCACTAAATGACTGTTACAAGCATGAGTTGTGCAATTTCCATGTACATGCAGCAGTCACAATCCAGCCATAGCATCTCCACAGTGCAAGGGTCCTGATCCACCCACCCCTCCAAAGAGATAGATAAGGTGCCACTTGCCCCCATGTGCAGCAGTCATGATCCAGCCATACCACCTCTACGGTGCAAGGATCCTGATCTACCCACCCCCCAAAGTGGTAGATAAGGTGCCACTTGCCCTCACAGGCAGTGGTCACAATCCAGCCATTGCACCTCTGCGGCCCAAGGAGCATGATCCACCCACTCCCCAAAGAGATAGATAAGGTTCAACTTGCGCCCATGGGCAGTGGTCACGATCCAGCCATAGCACCTCTATGGTGCAAGGAGCCTGATCCACCCACCCCTCAAAGAGATAGATAAGGTACGAAGCTTGAAAAATTTACATGATTTCTCTGGGCTGTGTGAATGCTGCACTGGATAATCACTTGCAATTTGCTGTTTTCAATTTTGGCACCTTCTCAGGGTAGCACTATTGGCTCCACACCTGTGTAGAGCTCCCTGATTGGCTGGTCTCACTCACCTGAGACAGGAGCACCCAAGACGTGTGGCTTAATGTAAGCCTGCATCCCTGTACTCGGCTCCTAACTTATATATTTTAATTTAGCCTGTTCTGCTCTGCCTGTGTAAAGTAACTTACCATTCCCCCCCACTGCAGTTTCTCTTCAACTGTATGCGCACTGATTCAGTGCTAGCTCTGCAAACTTCGCCTTGATTTTTCCCCAATTTAGCTTTCACTCTGTACACTGCCTTGAACTGTGTTTGTAAAAAAAGTTTAACTGGCTTTGTTAATATATATTTTTTTTTAATCCTATTTAAGACTGTACCGGGTTTCCATGTTTACTGCTATGGACCTGGTTAGAAAATTCAGTGAATTGTAAAATCTGTGTAGCCTGTCTTGAGCCTAAGGCTCCTGCCCTTGACTTTCATTTTTAATCATCTTCCTCTGTCCCCCTGTCCTCCTCTGTCTCTGTTCTGTCCCTCCTGCTCTCCCCCATCAGTCTGTTCTTTTGTGTTTGTTTTGGATTCCTGAGTTAGCCAGCACCTTGCCTCTGTCTGAGACTGCCACCTGACTTTGTCTTTCAAGTTGGTGCTCAGCTCTCTTTGTGTGTCTCTGTTTAGACACCCCCCATCAGCTCCTATTTAATCTGCTGTATCCTTCCTTATAGGTGCCACTTGCCCGCATGGTCAGTGGTCGCGATCCAGCCATAGCACCTCAACAGTGCAAGGAGCCTGATCCACCCACCCCTCAAAGAGATAGATAAGGTATGATGCTTGAAAAATTGCCACGGTTTCTCTGGGCTGTGTGAACACTGAACCGGATCATCACTTGCAATTTGCTGTTTTCAATTTTGGCACCTTCTCAGGGTTGCACTATTGGCTCCACACCTGTGTAGAGCTCCCTGATTGGGTGGTCTCACTCACCTGAGACAGAAGCACCCAAGATGTGTGGCTTAATGTAAGCCTGAATCCCTGTACTCGGCTCCTAATTTATATATTTTAATTTAGCTTGTTCTGCTCGGCCCGTGTAAAGTAACTTACCATTCCCCTCCCCCCGCTGCAGTTTCTCTCCAACTGTATGTGCACTGATTCTGTGCTAGCTCTGCACACTTCCCTTTAATTTTTCATCCCACCCCCTTCCCCTCCCAGGCCTCCTTTAAATGCACACAGTCTCCACCCACTCCTATCTGATGTTTTAATTTATTGGTTACTTACTGTCAACAACTGCAATTCCTCCAATCCCCTTTTTACAACTAAGCCTTCTAGCAGCTTTACCTCATTCTGTCTTGCTGAGGCATACTATTTTGGTACTTTAGGTTTGCTTATTGCTCACAAGCATATCCTGTCTTGTTAAGGCAGTTGATTTAGGTCAGGTGATCTCTCTAGTACTTAGTCTGCTCCAGACTAGTAGCTAAGAAATTTGCTTCAAAGCCTCTCTGCCCCTAGTACTAGTCTATAGTCAGGTGAACTATTTTCTTATTATCCTGACTAGGAGCTGTACTTAAGGATTATTGCTTCAGGCTCCACTGCCTATAGTAGTATTCTGCAGGGATTAAGAAATTCTCCTCCACTGAGAATCCCTTCTCTTTCCTGCACTTGTTGTGCCCATTGGGTGATAGTCTCATAATGAGGGCATATTACCTGCTTCTATGCTTGTCTCTCCTCATCTTACATGTATTGGACCCAAATGTGAATCAAAACATAACTCCTAGAGTGGAGAATGGCTCTCTTTTTAAATTGTCCGATCGGGACTTTTCCTATCAAGTAGAGAACTTGTATGTGCTCTAACTTCTCCTAGCCCACTGCTGGTCCTTCACCAGCATGGCATACAGAAACTCTCCTAAAGCCTGCCCACTGGGCTACACCACCTTCTGCATACTCCCCTCTACTCCCATTGACTCTCTCGGTCAGGGTATTATTGTATGCAGCATCAGGAAAACTGGGAACTAGCCTCTGAACTCCCTATACTGCCACAGACAAATCACGTAACCAAAAGAATACTCAGCCACTCACACTTCTCGTAGGACTCTGCAGGAAACTCTTGTTCCTGCTTTTACTATGCTCAGGAAATATTGAGCTTAATCCAGGCCCTCTGGCACCCATGGAATCCACAGCAGAGCTACAAAGCCTCAAGGGGCTTACATTCTTGTTTGTTAGTGTATGTATTAAAAAAAATCACTTCTGTTCAGGCCTGAGTATGTCATACTGCTCCAGATGTTCTGGTGATTATGGAGTCCTGGCTCCAACTGGCAACCAGTAACAACAAAGTTATCATCCCCTCCTACTTTTTGTTCAGAACCAACAGGCAAACCAGAGGTAGTGGGGTAGCTATTTACATCAAGGATACATCCTCTGCCTCCATAATTGACTCAACCTCTGTACCAAAAGAATTCGGAAGCTTGTCATTAAAGATTGAAATTTCCACTGGTGTCTCATTATGTATAATAGGATGCTACAGACCCCCATCAGCTGGACTACAGTTGTTAAAACATCTCAGAAACATCCTGGGTTTGGCATCTTCAGAGTGTATCATACTAGGGGACTTCAACTTAGACTGATCTTCCAGTGCATCCATCCCACTTAAAATGTTCTGTGATTCCTTGGGTTGTCACAGCTAATAAACAAATCTACTCATCCTAACAAGCTCAACCCTAATAACAGTGATCTCTTGGATATCATTTTAGTTAACAAACCCCATTTATTCTCCCATGCTGGCATCTTTTTCTCTGATATTAGCAACCATTGCTTCATCACGTGTGTAAGATCCACTCTTAAATCCACAACTGCACCAAAATTCTCCTTTAAAAGGTGCATACGCAACTTTTATCTCCATGGGTATATATCAGACCTAAGAGACTCCATGCGATGGCAGGACTTCTATCTAGCCAAGTCCCTGACTACGACTTAGGATATTTTCTCAGAAATTGTGCTATGGGCTCTCAACAAGTATGCTCCCATAGTAAAAGTTGGTGCCAGAAACAAATCCTGTCGGAGGTTTACAGAAGACCTGAAAGATGCTCTGCAGAGTAAGGATGTACTCTGGAGAACTGCTAGGAAAACTAATTTAATAAATGACTGGAATTCTTTCCGGAGGGCGAGGAACCTCTGCACCAAAATGGTCAGAGAAGCCAAAGCTAATTTCTACCACTCTCAGCTGGAGAGCTCCTCAAGAAATGCCTCCAAATTCTGGAGGACTATCAAAGATATTGAAGGTCACACCACTGTAAATTCACTACCTACTAAATTATTGATCGACAATATTGTCATCTCCAACAGACCATCTATCCTCAATGCTCTTAATAATCATTTTGCCACTACAGGGCTAGCCTTTGACTCCTCTTCTGTGAATATCCTCCACCAACAACTCAGATTGGATACACAAGAAAAACCCATCCCCAGTCCATCCTTCTCTCTGCAGCCTACCTCCCTGAAAGAAGTCGAAGATCTTCTCCTTCAGCTGGACACTAGGAAAAGTGCTGGGGCTGATCTCATTCTACTGTACTTCTTAAAGGTCGGCTACTGTGTCCTCGCAGTCCCAGTTACTCATCTTTTCAACTTATCCTTGTCCCAGGGTGACCTACCGCCCATTTGGAAAAATGCACTTGTGGTCCCTTTGTTTAAGTTAGGAGATCCTAGTGACCTCAATAACTACAGGCCAATCTCCCTTCTTCCAATCCTGTCAAAGATGCTGGAGAAAATAGTGAACTCCCAGCTTTGGAAGTACCTGGAATCAGAAAAATTGCTCAACCCATTACGATCCGGTTTTAGAGCACAGTACAGTACAATCTCTGCTCTAGCCAAGGTGACAAATGACTGGCAGCTTGAATTAGACAAAAAAAATACTGTCTGCACAGTTTTCTTGGACCTAAGCAAGGCGTTTGATACCATTGATCACAGACTGCTTCTGTCGGCCTTCAGAACATTGGTTTGGATTCCCTATCCCTTAAATGGTTCTCCAACTGCCTCTCATGACTAAAACAAGTTAAAGCAGAAGGGGAAGCTTCTGCATCAAAACCCCTATTGAGGGGTGTACCGCAAGGTTCCATTCTTGGTCCCTTACTCTTCACCATTTATATTAACAATGTAGATGCCCCCATCAAAGAAGCACAAATACACAATTCACAGATGATACGGTACTCTATGCTAGTAGCCCCACACCTTAATTTAAATTAATCTGCTGCAACATCAGTTTATAAACCAGAAACTGCTCTTAAATTAAAAAAAACAAAAAAAAACAAAGCAATGTTCCTCTCGCCCCTTCAAAATGAAATAAATCCTGCAATTGCTGTAGATCATTACCACTCTAGGTGAGCGGTTGGACTACATACCAAAGTTCAAGTGCCTGGGGGTCTGGTTAGACCATAGACTTACTTTCACAGATCACTTAGAAGAACTGGCAAATAAACTTAGGCAAAGACTTTGTTCTTTAGAATTAATAATCTTCTCACAAGAGACGCTAAACTGAAACTGGTTCAAACTACCTTTCTTTCCCTATTGAATTATGCAGACTTTCCATATAGTCAGGGACCTGCAGGTACCCTAGCCAAACTCGATACGCTTTATCACAGAGCCATAATATGTATCACGGGTCTTCCATACTCAGCCTACCACTGTGCATTGTACACGGCAGTGGAATGGTCATCCCTTGCTTACAGATGGCAAAAACATGCTACGGTTTAGACATACAAAGCTATCTGAAATAAACTGCCCCAGTATATCTTTGTCTGTTTACCTTAGTGCACTCTGGGGAAGTATGCCCTGAGAAACACCTCATATATCTACCTTTATATTTACAAAGCAAAATCTCGCATTGGCAGAGCAGCCATCAGCTTTGTGCTACCTCAACTGTGGAACAAGCTGCAAAAAACTTTGAAATTAACTCACCCCATCAGCCTAGCAGCTTTTAAATCTCTATATCTACATCATAATAAGTAGTCCTGTGCTTGTCTACCCTAAATAGTGATTCCTATAAGTCCAAGCACACTCTAATTACTACTGTTAAAAGACTACTCACTTCTATAATTGACTTTTCCCTCTCCCCTTTTTCTACCCCCATATCTGTCCCTTCCACATTCATTTGACCCTAGTTCCAGCTCTACATTCTCCATACCATATCACTATATATCTTTTTATATTAGGTTTTATTTGTGTTCAGTGCACCTGCTAAGTATAATTCTTTACTTTTATGAAAAATTGTGTCCTGCCCAAAACTAGCTGCATCTTCTGTTCCAAACATATACTACCGTTAATGGTATCTGCTGATACTTTGTATATACTGTATTTTGTATCTCACTTTATTTATATTATTACTATTTTCTTGTGTGTTGCATCCCATGTGTATTGTCCATTGTTCCTTGTTAGCAAACCCAGGTCCACCTCGAAAATGAGCTTGCTCTACGGTGATCGCCTGGTTAAATAAAGATTTTGATTGATTGATTGACGTGTTTGAGCATTTTAAATATTTTCACTTCAGATGTTCAGCACTGCCATCTCTTCACACCTATCTATGAATGGTACAGCTGTAATTTTCCACATCCTGCCCAAACTGTGTTTTCACGCATCTGGTGCAGAATAGCATGGTCAATGTGAGAAATTAACATTCAGATTAACAAAATCACAGTGCCACTGTTAATAAGCAGAGGTCCCAGATGTTTTCATGAGGTGGGGGTCACAAATTGCCGTGTTGAAAATTTGTAGTGCAAATACCAACAAACGCCTGAGGCATTAGGGTTTCTAACCATAACGTTCCCCCAACCCATGATGGGGCTCCAGTGCCCACATCTTCTCTGAACCACAGACACATTGTTACTTTTCAAAGCCAGATCATGAATTAAGGAAACAGATATGCACTTCACTGTATTTCAATGGGAATGTGAACTTTGTGGCATAACCTGTTCTTCTTGCTGGGAACTGTAATCTTGCCAGTCAGTACGTACCAACAGAAATCCCGACGACAAACTCTGGCATTAACAAATGCTTGTTTTATCTGGATAGTGAACCTAAGTTATTGATTAAGTAACTTTGCCCTATCATATTGCAGAGCAGCCATTTGATTTTATATTGTACTTATTTGTAGGCTATAATCTAATTTATCTCTACTTGAGATATAAGACACTGGAACTGATGATACAACTGAAGGTATTTTATATTATCACTATTAGCTAAGCTCTTTGCTTGATTTTGAAAGAGTAATTGCCATGACTGCTTAGTACCTTCCCACCAATTGAATAAACCATAACAATCTATTATTGATGTATAATCTGAGTGCCTGACCAAATCACTTGATTCAGTAGGTTCTTTTAGAGGTTAAATTACACTATGAGTCAAATATTCAATGTTTATGGAACAAGTTTCTTTCTTAATCCTATTAGAAGTACAGAATTCCTATCACAAATATAGAATTAAAAAGCAAAGGCGTTGATCACTCATCATATGCAGGCTGATACAGATGACAGACAGGTTATGGTTTCTTTTCTTGTGTTATCTGGTTCTGGAGTTCTCCACCTTCTTTCTTCTCTGCTCTAAAAACCCTGCACAAATGTGCAGCTTTTATGTTTTAGCTGAACTTACTTTGAGTGACCATCACTGTAGCTCCTTAGATCAATCATAATGTTAGGGTAAGGTTTCTACTTAATTTGGTATGTGCGTTAAACTTTAAGAATTGTTGGCCAAGTCTGATTGGTTGCAGATCACTGCATAATTACATCCTTTACAGCCTGCATAATTAGTGAGTGATTACACTGGTCACTAGATGGCAGCATTGTTTCAATTACAATAGCAACTAGTGGCCATCTTTGACATTTACAACATGTTTGATGTTAAGCCTTGAAACATATTTATAGTAAATATACAGTTCTTATTTTCAATTTTAGGCTAGACATTAAGAACTAAACACAAAAGCATCTTGGAATTGCATTATAACTGTGGTTTCTTTTTTTTTTTTCAATTCAAACTTTATTCAATTTCGTACAATACCAAAGAGAAGATCCAATAAACACACATGTAATTGACACAATGCCTAGATACAGAGATTAGATCAACTCTTCCCCTCCCCCTTCTCCCCTCCCTCTCCTTTTTTTCACACAGGTGCGACCTCCAGGAGACCGAGTAGGGGCAAATCTCTATGAAACCTGTAAAGAGTACAACGTCAGTATAGGGCCCCATATCCTCTGAAATGTCTGAGAATGATCATGTAGGTTAGCTATCATATTCTCTAAGCACAGATTTGCCAACAACTCTTGCAACCATTCTCTATAAGCAATGTCAGTCACGTCCTTCCAATGACGCAGCACCAGGTTTTTCACGGACATGGCTATCAGAGCAATATGAAATTTCCTAATGTTTATTGTGATAGAGAAGAAATCTCCCAAGATGCAAATTTCAGGAGTAAAGAGGTCATTTAATACCAGTATGGATCTACCCTCAATCAAATCTCTTGCCACAGGGGGGTCACTTTAGGACACTCCCAGAATATATGTAGGAGATTCCCCTCATCCTGGTGGCAACGACTGCACATACTAGACAACAGGAGTCCCAACTTAGACAATTTATGAGGAGAATAATAGTAATTGTGCAAAATTTTAAACTGCATGAGCTGGAGCATATCATGTCTGATGTACTTGTGACAGTCCGCCCATAGGGAGGGCCAGTTGAACATATGGTGAGGGAAAAATGCAGCCCAGAATTTGGTTGGACTGAAACAATCTGGCCATTTCCAATTTTGTAGTATCCCATACATCTTGGACACAGCATGAGGGCGGCCGGCCACCGAAATCAGCTCCGTCCAGTAAGGATGATTCTGGGAAACTGGGGGGAGAGAACTGAGAGATTTCACCAATAGGTGCCGTAACTGGAATATTTTGAACACCACAAAATTCAGAATTAGGGCTTTCTGGATGATCTCAGAGGAATTCAACCACGAGTGATCCTCTCGTATAAAAAAAACTAAGCGGGCAGTCTCCCAGTTGGGGCTCCACTTCAACTGGAGTGGTTTGACTTCCATAGTGAGATTGGGGTTTCCCCACCATGGCTGGTCAGGGTCCACCGTATGCTCATATTTCAAAAAAGCGCATAACTGTGAGTGCACTCTCACCAAGACTGCCAGCGGGGTATGTTTGAGCGAAGGGGGCAAGGATTTCAACCTAGTATGCAAAAGCACCCTTGGAGATATCCCATTAACTTTTATCAGGGAGCATTCAATATTCAACCAAATTGGGGTGAAGAGACATGACATATCCGGGGACTCTGGTGTAAACCACCTTAGGCAGATGTTCGCGTGACTAGCCCAATAATATAATGCCATGTGCGGGAGACATAGTCCTCCCTTTCCCTTGGGAGCTGATAACTTGTTATAACTTATCCGGGCTTTCCTTGCAGACCAAACAAAATCCAAAATAATTTTGTGTAACTTCTTGAACCAAGTCAAGAGAATCCAGATGTTTGAATGATGAATTAAATAAAATATACGGGGAAAGATATTCATTTTAATTATATTAATTCTCCCCCAAAGGGACAGGGGAAGGAGGGCCCACCTTGTTAGATCTTGCCTGATCACCGCAATCAGGGGATCTAAATTCAGTTTTATAAATCTACCGGGATCCCTTGTTAGACCAACTCCCAAATATTTTAAGGACTTGGTCTGCCAGGAGAACCCCACCTCCAGCACATCTATCTTTGTTGCCTTATAGTTTAGGGGGAAAACAACAGTCTTGTCCTTGTTCAACTTGTAGTTGGACAGGGAGCTGAACTCTTTGAAAACTGACATGAGGGCTGGAATGGATATTTTAGGATGAGCCAATTGCAAAGGTAGGTCATCTGCATAGGCCAGAGCTTTCACAGTATGTTGTTGCACTGTAATACCCTGTATGTCTGGGTCATAACTGTGGTTTCTGATTGTTATTTGCTTACACAAGACAATGAGCGTTTTAAGATTTACCAGTAGAGAATTTACCTGAAAAATACAGTTGTAAGATTTTGACATGGCTCATTTGTATATGCTAATCTGCTTTTTGATTTTATTTAATTACAACTTATCCCAGTCATCAGTTGCTTTGAGTTAATGGTGTTGAATAATTTAAATATACAATTAGGTAAATATACAGGGCTATATTTAACATAAAGAGGTGGTTTGAATCATTGTATAAAGATTCTGATAGCTTATTTACAGAGACAATTTAGAATATTCTTGCAATTATAGCTTCTGATTATAAATTAGAACACATTTATACAGTATTTGATATAACCCTTAACATTTGATGTTATAAGACACACTTCATACAGTGGATTGATTTCACACTGGCATACTAAGGTGCTTTGAACATTTGGAGACCTCTGATGGACAAACCAGTCCAAACCAGATGACAGATGACAGAAGCGGACCTGTTTTAGGGTCAATGGACCCCTACTTACTAATAATAGATTTGCCATTTGCCTGACAGAAAACAAAGACTAAACCAGTAATTAACAAGTTACAGTTTAAACTGTTTACGGGTATACCACCTGCTTGCCATTTAATGTTCATGGGAAAGGGGTTCTTTACCTGAAGAAACAGGTCCCACCTTCTATAATAAAAATCAGTTCCTGTTGAAACTATTTAGAATGCATACATAAGCAAATTTATTGATGCTATCAAAACCTCTCTTAGGTCACAAGCTGGCCAGTTGACACTCAGCTTGACTATTGGAAAAATAGATTCTGTTTTAGTTATACATATATACACAATACGTTGGCTCCCTTCATTGGATTAAGTTGCTGCTTAATCCAACAGTCCCAACATTGATGGCAGCAAAGTAAAGCATCGTAATTAGGTTGGTGAAGAGTGCAGTTTGTAAAAACTGAAGCATTTGTTTAAGTGTGTACCTTAAGAAACATTTTATATACATAAGGATGAAATGAGAATTAGAGAACAATTAGGGCTTTATGCAGGAGTTAATCCAAATGATTTTTAACCTTATGTACATCATTGCTAATTTTAGTGAGGTGTGTAATTTTACAGTCTAGCGGAGATAACAAATTTAAAGACAAAGGATTAATATGCACATTGAAAACAGGTACATACCTATTAGCATCTTCCTAGTGGTTAGGTGCACTCTGAATAACAGACACATCATGTGTTGGGACAGGGGTGATAACAGTCTGGCCAATAATGGTATGCTCGTAAGGGATAAAACAAAAATTTGGAGTGATGACATCACAAGAGAGGGACCCATTAATGTATTTTTTTTATAATTAGCAACAATGCAGTACTGCCTCTCCATGTTAAAAACAATAGTGACAGGCAGCAGACACCATTTACTAATCTGGACTGGACAAGAGCTGGTGAGGTTCATTTGCATTCAGCTAGTTGCTTTAGTGATTGTCTGCTTTTCAGGTACATAACCACACACAGGAATAGTAACATTGAGCACCTCACATCTACACACTTACCGGTACCCTTTCACAGTTCAACATGCAGTATGTGGGGCTCTTCACATCTGCGTTTTATGGTGGAACAGCAGGAGTTGTGATAGATTCTGTCATTCTTGTACACATTGCCTTTTAAGTATCTTATGGAATGAACAGTGGCCAGTTTATTAAATACTGAGATGGCAAGGTCAAGAACAGATAAAGACACAAGAATTATACAGTGTTTCCCTGTCTGAGCATGATCCCCGAATATAATATGGGCCTCTGTTGGGATGTGATGTTACTGACCCCAGGTTCTGGGCAGTGCTGAACAAAGGTATCTGGCAATTGTTTTTAGCACAGGTCCAGTCTATTTTGCCACACACATAGCCACACTGGGAGCAATAAACCACCATAGGCTGTGCAAATGATCTCTTGACCTTTATCTTTTACTTTTCTATTATTGATTTTAACCAATTTGGTTATCTTTGCTTGAGACTCATTAAATAAATTAGCAATGTTGTTATGATACACCAGCAGTTGTAAGTTTAGTACAAGTGAAGTAATATGCACATTTAAGATTGGAGCATCATGTATGATTAGTTTGATAACCAGGTTGACTAAGAAGATACAGTATTTCACCTTTTGAAGTGGCTCTGTTAGAATAATCACTTGACCAATAACAGCAGCTTTAACACATCCTGTGTAGATGTTTTGTGACCTGGTTACATATCTCAGGCAACACTATTTGGCCAAGTAGTTATTTGAGATGAGTCCAGGGAAGTGCCCTTGTCTCCATATCTCATGAACACATTGTAAATAATGATGAGAGCATAGTTCCCATGGGATGTGAATATTACTTGTTTACCCATATGCTTGTATTGGCCCTTTAAAGATTGCTTGTAAACTAAGACATTGATCTTGGTTTGTGTACAGTAAGAAAACAAACAATATTGTACACAGCGGAACCATTAACAAACCATTAGGCCTCAACAGACTATTTTTTTCATGGATAAACCATCAAGACCATGCAATTCAGGCTTATTAGTTTTAAAATATCCAATATCAAATGGAAACATAAAATAAGGATACATTTGTTTGGACATAGAATCCTAAATTTGCCATATTGAGAGTAACAGGCACATGCATAAACTAAACAACAATTTTAAGAACATTTAATATAAAAAAAAAATAAATGAACATTTAAGAAATGGAATGAGCATGTAAAATTTGAAAAATGAACATTTTAGGTAGGAACAGGTACAACAGTACCAAACTGATCAAAGTCTCTGGATAGTAGCAGTGTGAAGCCACTGGATGGAAACAGGTACAACTGTATATAACTGATTACATTTTCTGGAGTAGAAGCAGAGTGAAGCCACTGGGAGGATGCAGTTGCATGTTAAAGTCATGTACAGTCTTATGAAAAAAGAAAGTCAGTTTATGGTGTTTATAGTGTTCATGGTGGCTGTTCATTGTTTATACAGTCTTTTACAGTTCAATTTTTCCCATACTAGCCACTGATTTATTTGAACTTCCATTGTGGATATTTTGCACACTTTGTCCTGTGTCATAATAATTTTGCTAAAGGAAAACTACACCCAAAACTTGAAAAAATATATGTTGTGTAGAGTGTTTTAATTTGTATGTGAAGTTCTAGTGTTTCCTTCCCTCTGACTGGTATTAGGAGTTTTTCCCAAATTAGCCTGCTAGCTTTATGCTAGTTTTACGACCCCTGAGGATCTTCATACCTGATAGCGTAATTGTATTTCTTGTTTCCACAGTGCATCTTGTCTCATGTGACTGTGATGTAAGAGAGACCCAACATTCAGCACACACATGCCAAACAAACTAAATATCTTGGAAGCTTTACAAGCTGCACAAAAATTACCAACAGCAAAGTTTTTCAGGACAGTAAAACCTTTAGGATGAGGCTGGTCACCAAGCTGAATTCTACAGATTTTAAAATATAGCCATCTCTATTGTAGTGAAATGGTTGTAATGCAATGCTTTCTGCTGGATTTATGGGCTCTGCTACATCACCATCACATGGAACAAGGTGCACAGTAGGACAAAGAAATGCAATAAAACTATTTGATATGGAGATCTCCAGGGGTCGTAAAACTACCCTAAAGCTAGCAGGCTAATTTAGGAAAAACTCCTAATACCAGTCAGAGGGAAGGAAACACTATAACTTCACATACAAATTAAAACACTCGGCACAGCATATATTTTTTCAAGTTTTGGGTGTAGTTTTCCTTTAATCAGCAAGAGGGACCCCTTTCTGATTACTTTGACTCTGTCCTTGCCACTTGTAGTTGTCTGGACTCTAGGGCCGCTCCATGCTACCACTATTTTCCCTCTAGTCACTGTTACTAGAAGAAGTAAAGCATCACCTAGGATCAGCATTATAAACCATTGAGACTATGTCCATCCACCATTCAAATTTTGTCTGGCATTCTGGAATGAGAGAAAAACAAACTGAAGTGGAGGAGGTTTGGTTCTCCTACTTCCTCCAAACATTAGTTTTTTTTATAACTTTAACAGTTTGGAACCATTTATTTGTTAGCCTTTTTTTAACTTGTCCTGATGACTGCAGATGGAAGGCAATGTGGAAATATTTGCTTGACCTTTAATAGGTGCATTGTCTGCTGCATTACAGCTCCCACGAAAGATGGTATTTTAACCGATTTCACCTTTAAGGGCATCTGTGGGCTTTTGGTGAGTGATCCCTGACTTTTCCTAACTAACCCAGTTTGCCTTTATTCTGCCTTTATGGCAATGTACCTGAGCTTTTGGGATGTGTTAGTAATTTACCATTTGAAGAGCAGAAGTTTGTCTTTCTTGACACTGGAAGAAATTTAGGGCATTCCAAATCCAAACTGAATCAGAAAACAGAATTAAACCTTGTGGCACATTACTGTACTGCTTCATGACCCATGCAATTACTGACAGTTCTGCACACTGGAGGGAATGGGGAACTTACTCATTTTTTTAAAACAATTTCCATATACCCTTGGGTAGGTTGCCATTAGTAATTTTGATTTCATAAACTGATGGACTACACTTATTTACAGTGTAGTATGGTCCTTCCCTCATTTATACTGCAGAAGGTGCTCTATAGTGTAACATAGCATTTGAGCATAACCTTTTGACCTTCCTGTTATTTTATTAGTCAACACACATTTATTAAAATACTTAACAGTTTCAGATCTGTTTTCCACCAAAACTATGTTTTCCCAAATTATGGGCAGCAAACAAATGTTCTTTCCTTTCATATGTGTCTGCTTGTACGAAACACAATAGCTGTTAAGGTGCTGCCTTTATTTATGTGAACCTAACAACACATTAAAACCTAAACCACATTGCCATTACCATTCCCCACCTGCAAAACACTTAAGCAAGCAAATCATTGGCAATACATTTTGCAGTGGCTATTTTCACTGAGGAAAAAAAAGTTAGTGACCATTAAAATAAATGTGCTACCCCTAGATGTGGGTGGCAAAGGTACTACAAAAGCAAAAGTCAAGAACAGTGGGGAACTTCAAGACTGCATGGGACAGGCATAAAGCAGTCCTAGGGGCGGGTAAGAGGAAGTAAGCTGTTGGCTAACTAGGATATGCAGCTTATCTGTTAGGTAGGAAAATGGGCAGACTAGGTGGGCCAAGCGGTCCTTATCTGCCATCAAATTCTATGTTTCTATGTTTCTTTGCAGTTTATTATTTTCTGATGAGGTTGTCAGTGTCCACCACATATATAAACTAGAACATTTTCTTTTTGAAAATAGACAGTGGTCAAAATTGTTGTCACAGATTTAAGATCTGGAATGAAAGTATGAGAACAACAAAACAACACCAATAAAGTAATATAATAGAGAGTTACCATACCTAATCTTGAAAATTTTTTTTGTTTTAACCAGAAGACACACAATAAGCCGGAAGCTTGTTTACAGGTGCAACCCAGGAGCAAAACGAAATTAAGTGACTTGCATAGGGTCACACAGCATGCAAGTAGGGGTTGTGGGATTCAAATCCTGGTCTCAAATTTGTAGTTCAAAGCCTTAAACCACTGTGCTATACTGCCTCCTTTGTTAATCAACAACTTTGTTTCCTTTGGAAAAACATGAATTAGTAATATGTTTTAGCATAACAAGAACATGATAACCATTTACTGTGTGATGTATAAATGATAGAAAGTGATTTTGTTTTTATTTATGTTGCAGTGTTTTTATTTACAGAGCAGAAAAGCACTTACTAAAAATGAAAATGCTTATGCAATATACTTATAATGCATAATTCTTAAATGTAAAGATTGCACAACATGCATTTTTGAAACCTTAAGCAGTGAGTTAATTATACCCAAATAATAATATTGAAACACTGCAATTGTTGATTTTTTAAATGCACATGGACATGTGACTTTGTTGTGGCTATTAAGAGGAAACGCTTAAATATAGTTTAAAGATAAAGAACAAGAGAGTGTCTTGGTAAGAACCATAATTATTTTTTGGGGGTAAATGAGTCTCTTTTACAAAATTATTACCCAAAGATGATAATCATTATAATTACTAACATACTAAAATGCCAGCAGAATAGGCCTAACGGTCTTTCGTGTCTGCTTGTTTGGTCTGCCCCAACCCTGGGAGCTGAATTTGCTGCCCACCTCTCCCTCTGTGGCTTCTGCCTTCCCAGTCCTGGATATTCTCGCTGCACTGGTTTTTGCTTCCAGAACTCTTCTCCTGTACCTGTCCCACCCCCTCTCTTGAACCCCTCCACCATTTCTGCCTCCACCAGCCTCCTGGGCAGTGCATTTCATGGCTCCACCACCCTCTCAGTGAAGTAGCACCTCCTCCTTTCTCCCCTGAATCTCCACCCTCCAGCTTCCACTCATGCCCTCTAGTTCCCCCCCCTCCTTCCTTCGGAGCACCCTGACTGCTCTTCCCCTGTTTACCCCCTTCATGTACCTGAAGACCTCTATCATGTCCCCCTGGTCCTTTCTCTCTTCCAATGTGTGCATATTTAGCTCTTCGAGCATCTCCCCATAGGTCCTATCCCCCAAGCCCCAAATCATTTTGGTTGCCCTCCTCTGAACCCTCTCCTTGAGTTAAATGTCCCTCTTTAAATGTGGCCTCCAAAACTACATGCAGTACTCGAGGTGCGGCCTCACCAAGCAGTTATACAGAGGGAGTATCACTTCCCTCCTTCTATGCAATGCATCCAAGCATCCTGTTGGCCTCTGCCACTGCCCTCCTACAAGTTTCTGAGTTGTTCATCTTGACATCTACCACTACCCCCAGGTCCCTCTCAGCCATCGAGACTTGTAGCATTTCCCCCTCCAGGGTGTACACTTGGCCAGGGTTTCTGGCTCCCAGGTGCAGTACCTTGCATTTTCCTGCTTTGATCTCAGCTTCTGCTTTCTAGACCATCTTTCCAGAGCCTTCGGCTCCCCTGTAGGGCCACCCTCCCCTCCTCCCCATCCAACACTGCCCCCAGTTTTGAGTCTTCTGCAAAGAGACTCATCTTACTCCTGATACCCTTCCTCATGTCAGAGACATAGGCGTTGAACAGGAGGGGCCCAAGGACCGATCCCTGAGGGACTCCACTAATGATCCTCCTGGGGATGAGACTATCCCTCCAACCATGACCCTCTGGGTCTGGTTCTGGAGCCAATTTCCTATCCATCTGATCATCTGGTTCCCCACCCCCATTTCTCCCAGATTATCCAACAGACTCCCATGAGTAACAGAGTCAAATGCCTTGCTGAAGTCAAGAAAGAGGATGCCCACTGGTCTACCCAGGTCCAAGGCACTCATCACCCAGTCATAGAACTCCACAAGGTTTGTCTGACATGATTTCCCATGGACAAATACATGCTGTCTATCATCCAGCCACCACAACTTTTCCAGGTCCCCCTAACATGATTTCTCTGGGACAAATCTATGCTGTCTATTGTCCAGGCACCCCAACTTTTCCAGGTCTCCCCCCCCCTAAAAATTAGTGATTTTAGTAAATAATTTAAAAGAAGACTTGTTGACAAACACAGTAAGACAGCACACCTCAGATTAGCTAAGTTTAAATCGAATTAATTGGTTAAACATAGAAAATGTTAAAAGATTTAAAACAAATATTTACAGTATGCTGTTACTGCAGCATGTTATTTAGACTTACGGTGACAATACAGTACATTATTTGCACATGGCTGGCAGACAGTTGGTTCTAATTTTTAAACAGTTTTATAACCAATAAGAAGCAAGTAGTGCCAGTTTAATATTGGCAAAACTAATTGGCATACTGTACTTAGTTAAAAAAATACAGGTATTTTACTGAGCTGTTGCAACCAGCAAATTCATTTAGCTAATTAACCATGATTACTTCATTGCCTCAGTTAGTAACTTATGTTAAGCAGGTCTATGAAAAAAATGCCCTGTAACATCATTGAGGGCTAGCTTGACAAATAAAGTTCACAATTTACTTTTTACTTCATGATTGCTTTCATATTAAACATTAAATGGTGAAGCATTTAAAGTCACAGACCTCCAGTTTATGAGATTTAATTGCAGTATTTTTCATGTTGCAAAGCAGAGTGCATTTGACACTACAGACACAGTAAGACAGTACAGCACAGATTCACTAAGTTTAAATCTAATTAATTGGTTAAACAAAGAAAATGTTAAAATATTTAAAACAATTATTTACAGTATGCTGTAACTGTAGTAAGTTATTTGGACTTACAGTGACAATACAGTACATTATTTGTACATGGCTGGCTGACAGTTTGTTTTAATTTTTAAACAGTTTTATAACCAGTAAGAAACAAGTAGTGCCAGTTTAATATTAGCAAAACTAATTACCATACTGTACTTAGTAAAAAAAAATACCGGCTTTTTACTGAACTGTTGCAACTATCAAATTCCTTTAGCTAATTAACCATGATTACATCATCACCTCAGGTAGTAATTTATGTTAAGCAGGTTTGTGGAAAAATACCCTGTAACATCACAAGGGCCAGCTTGGGAAATAAAGTTCACAATGTCCTTGTTACTTCATGATTGCTTTCATATTAAACCTTAAATGGTGAAGCATTTTAAGGCACAGGCCTCCAATTTATGAGATTTAATTGCACTATTTTTTATGTTGCAAACCAGAGTGCATTTGACACTACAGACAAAAGACAAACTTTTATTTTTAAGATTAGAAAACCTTGGCATAGCAATTGTTTTTGTACTAGGTGCCATATTTGACAAATAGTGAGAACACAGCACCAAAGTTAACAAGCTTTTGTTTTACTTTACTTCTTTAAGCCATGCATGCAACTTATTGCTTAGATGTGGATGTGTGTGTGTGTGTGTGTGTGTGTGTGTGTGTGTGTGTGTGTGTGGGGTGGGGGGTTAGAAAAAAAATAGTTAAGAAAAGAAGGCTAACATATAGAATGTCCAAGTTAAAATTAGGTCTGGCATGCTCTAATTTCATTTTTGAACTGAAAATTTTAATTTTCAGCATTCCAGTGTTTACTTTTTATTCATCTAACCATTATCATTCAAGGCTTGTCCTGGTAATCTATCACACTTTTGGTGCTTTTTTGTTAATTGTCTCAGGGCTTGCTTTTATTTCCTCTCTCACATGAGTAACCTGCACATACTCAAACCTATCTTTTTCCTCATTAAACACAGGGTTCAAACCTTGAAGTTTCACCATTTTATAAGGTGAAGGCTCTTTAGTTACAGATTGGAATTCTCCAATTAATCCTTTTTTTTCTTCCTCATATTAAACTGCTCTGATTCATCATCCACCTTTGGGTGGAGATTTGGAGTCTTTGCATTACAGGGTGATGGGACTGTGGATAAAGGCATTATTTCTGGTGCTGCTGCAACTATTATTTATCTCTCAGCCTTTATTCTTTCTTGACCTCTTGCACCTGTTTGTTACCCTGGGTTTGCTCTATTTTGTACCTTACTGGAGATGTGCAGTAATGTAACTCTGTTTTATGCAAGTTACTTTTAAATCTTTGTTTCTCTTTAAAATCTCTTTCTCTTGTCACATGTTTCTCTAACTCCTCTTGCAAGCTGTTTTTGAACACTGGACATCATCGAGCTGAGCTGTAGCTTGCATTCTGTGGTATTGTTGCTTCGTTATTTTGTCCTGCAATTTGCAGTAAAGATCTGCTGTGGTTTTTCTTATACATTTGCTTTCATCTCCAAAGTCAAATTGGTAGATTCTTAATTTGAAGCTTGCGTTCTTATGTAATTTAATTTTTCTTCTAAACTGACCACCGTGATGTATAAGCCTGTCATACAAATGCCTTTTTGTTGTTTCTTTTCCATTTTTAAGTTCCATTTGAAACTATAACTGTACATAAGTCCAAATATCATCACTCTGACCATTAGAATTTTTGCAAAAATCCTGACCTTTGTCAGCTAGAAATCAAGAATTGAACAAAAGCATCTTGGCACTGCATTATAACTGTGGTTTCTGACAGTTACTTGCTTGCACAAAACAATGAGCCTTTTATGATTTACCTGTAGAGAATTTACCTGCAAAATACAGTTGTGAGGTTCTGACATGGCTTATTCATGTATGCTAATCTGCTTTTTGATGTTACTTAATTACAACTTACCCAAGTCAGTAGTTACTTTGAGTTAATGATTATGAGTAATTTAAACATACCATCAGGTAAATATATAGGGCTATATTTAACAAAAAGAGGTGGTTTGGAATCCTAGTGTGTAGTTTCTGATAGATTATTTATAAAGAACCAGATCAGAATGTTCTTGCAATTATTGCTTCTGATTATGAATTAGAACCAGTTCTACATAGTATTTGATATAACCCTTAACATTTGATGCTGTAAGTTACACTTCATACAGTGGATTGCTTTAACACTGGCATACTAAGGTGATCTGATCTTTTGGAGACCTCTGATGGACAAACCAGTCTAAAAAAGAAGACAGATGACAGAAGCTGACCTGTTTTAGCATCAGTGGACACTTGCTTACTAATTATAGGTTTGCCATTTGCCTGACAGAAACAAAAGACTAAACCAGTAATTAACAAGTTACAGTTTAAACTGTTTACAGGGGTACCGCCTGCTTGTCATTTAATATTTGTGGGAAAGAGGTTATTTACCTGAAGAAATAAGTCCTACTATCTATAATAAGAATCATTTTCTGTTGAAACTATTTAGAATGCATACCTAAGAAAACTGGTTGATGCTGTCAAAACCTGTTTTAGGTCTTACATCACAAGCTTGCCAATTGAGTCTCAGTTTGACTATTGGAAAACAAGATTTTGTTTTAGTTATACATATATTCACAATAAGCTATCGCCCTTTATTGTTATCATCCTTTATTGGTTTATGCTGCTTCTTATGCTGTTGCTTAAAACACTGAGATCCTAGCTGACCATTCTTGCTTCCACTTTTTCTGCAAGATTAGGTCTTCCAAGAGGGATTCATTAAGCCTTCAGCTGTTTTTTTTTTACATCTGGTACAATTAACCCATGTAACTTGCAATATACTGTAATAGCCACACCACGTGATATAAAAAATTACAAACCTGTGTTTTTTATTAATAATATTAAAAACAGAGGAGATAAAAATGAAATCTATACTGGTTTTCAGAGGACTTCTAAAGCAGGTATAACCACTTGTGGAAAATTTGCTTCTACAGGCATCTGTTAGCCCTGCTGTTGTAATAATATCTTGTAAAGCAACAGAATCACAAAATAGTTTATCTGTTTGTAAACCTCTGTCTGTTTGCTGTAAGCCACAGTTAAAGTCCTCTAATCATAAAGGCAAACAGGAATTATGATGAAAAGACTATATTTCTTTAATGAGAGAAACTATCTGTGCTTCCATTTGTGGGGCATAAACAGCTATAAGATGAAATCTCTCTTTTTAAAATGTTATAGCCAACATAAGTGCCTGTCCCAGATGTATATCCACAAGTCTAGAAACCTGAAACCTGGGGTTAGAAAAAAGTATTCCCGCCCCATCACAGGTGTCCTTCCCTGCTGACCAGAATGAAGGATCCTTAGTCCATGTCTGGGAGGACATCTGCAGTTTTCTTTTTGTTTTGAGTGGTGTATCCTGTATACAGTAGATGTCACTATTTTACCCTTGCTAGGTATGCTACATCCCCATATACTTTCTATCACTTTTTATACTAATAACATTTAAAGTGGTAACAGTAAGGGAATGCACAATGAGTGAGGTACACATAGAAAGGGTATTGTACTAGTACCTTTAAGGATTTTAGACAATGTACACCACCTAGTGCACTTTACAGTACAACCACCACCTCACCCCTCCTCCATGTCTGTGACAGTAGAGGTGAAGAGGACATATCTGCCCCCTAGTCTTCCTCTGAGGAGTCAGTATTCAAAGCTGTGTACTTATTCCCCATCCTCCAGAATGAGTGTTCCGTATTTCCTACCTCTTCTGTATCCCCAGGTTTTTGGGCTAAAGTTTATGCCATTCTGGACCTTTTTTTTTTTTGTTTAACTTTTTTGAAAATTGCATCCTGACTAAGTGGGGGGGGGGGTATCCACAGTACCTGCTATTGCTAAACTAATAGCTTGATCTGGAGGAGAGTCATTCGGGCTCACCATTGTGACATTCTCCATCTGATTATCAACCACCATGTGCTTCTCATCAGTTTGCAAAGGAATTGGCTGGGAGGCAGAACTATCTGAGCCCTGAACTACTTTTATTGTTTCCAGAGTCTCCCTAGCTGCTCTTAAACTTTGCTCTGCAAGTTTTCTGGCCTGTCGCTTCTAGGCATTATTAATAAGGTCTTCATGAGATAGACAATCCTCCCTGTTATGGGAAGCCAATGGACATCACTCATAGGCATAACCAGTATGCTCACAAAGATTACATTTAAACAAATTTAGGAAATGTGTGGAAAAATGACCATACTCAAAACAAGGGCTATATCTAGTGGTATCACAAGCTGAACTCAAGTACACATAAGCACTACAGTTGAAACAAGATCGAGGTTGTCCTATATAAATCAATGATCCTCTATCTTTTCCCAAATAAAAATTACTAGGGAGAGGAAGTGCTCCATTATTTGATAAAAGCAGCTTAACCTTAATCCTCCACCCCATCCCAAATTTGCTCACTATCTAATGTAGGAGTAGTCCTACCCAACATCTCACACCTCTGACAGAGCCAAAACAGTATATCTTCTATGTGTACACCCTCATTCTTAAATGTTACAGTAATAGGTTTTATTAATGGCTTCATGAGAAATTTTGCTATGAAAGGTATCCGGATTGGGGTATTTTTAAGATTCTGATATTGAGACCAGACTCTATCCAGGCTGGAGACAGTTTTAAAATTAACATCATTATTTGAGTTGCCAACATAGATTAGTGCAATTATCTCAGAGGAAAAAAAAAACATGGGCCCTTTTAACAGGGATCTTGCCACATGTAATCTATTTGGTGGTGACACTAACCCTCCCTTTTATGGACTGCATTCCTCCTTGGGGCAGATTCACCCTTATTTTGAAATAAATCAGACATTTGAAACCTAGGGCCTACCCTAACTCCACTTCTCCTTTCAGAAGGGTCTGACCTATGTATTCCCTTACTATATTGCATTTGGCAGGACACTCAACAACAGATAAAGTAGTAGGAAAAGTGTTTACAGACTTTTTGAAACAGTATTAATCACAACAGTCTGTTCTGATGCTTCTATTTTACCCCGAGGTTCAATGGAGCTAATGCAAATGTTCTTGTCAGTGGCCACCTTACAGAGGTTTGTAGATTTCTCCACTGTGCTGTTATACCTCTGCACATCCTCATCCAGCAGGTCAGGACTCCATTGTCCATTCTCTCCCCATACCTAGCCCGCAGTCTTCAGGGCCTGTACTGGGAACCAGTCACCAGAATATTAGTCCATGGGATCCAGAGATTTAACAGTATTCCCTATATCCACTGATCCAAATTTTGAGATTCTCAAAGCTATATAGCCTTTAGATGCATGCCGCCCGGATGCTGAAGAACAATGCTTGCGTTGCCCAGAAACTGAAGGATGCTGTGCTGCAAGCCTAAAGTGGTTTGCTCTATTACTGTCCTTCGGCAATTCAAGAGGGATAACTTGTGGCTTTTGGCACATGGCCAAACAACCATTTTCACTGTTGGCTGTATTTCTATCTTCCTCTGTCATGTTGCTCACTACGATCTTTGTTAAATGCTGGGTGTCAGCTATAGCGGCATTTCCCTCTGATACAGCAACATCAGCAAGACAGTTTGCAAATTTCCACTGACAGAAGGAGAAGCCTCTGTTACCCTGTTCAACTCCACCTGCAATTCTAACTTTTTCTCTAGGTGCTTTTGTTCCTCATATTGCAATTGCTGTAAAATGGAACTTTCTGAATCAGAAACAAACTGCTCATTACTGGTGCCTCTGTTTTGAAATAGACAATTTACCACTGAGTCATTCACATCAGTATCAACCCCTTCTAGGATGCTTCCTTCATCCCGACATTCTGAATTACTTTCAGGAGCCTCTAGAGTAGTGAGTACAGGGAAGAAAGCATGCCCCCCTGACTCTCCAGCATCCAGCTTCTCCTCCAAATCCTCTATAGTGACCATCTTGGGATAGATGGCCAAAGGTCCCCCCTACTGTCAGAGTAGGGGCATTTTATCGTAACAAAATCAATACAAGACATGAAATATGTATCAAACATCAAAACATAAGGCATATTCACATTCACTTGTAGAGCCCCTGAAGCCTATTTAATTTAACATTCATAACCCCAACACCCCATCCTTAGTGCCCCATAAATAAATTAAACATAAGAGAACCACCACGAAGTAATTCAAAGAAACTACCATTTAATGATATGTATAATATTGGACTACCATAATCTTCCCTGTTTTTAAATTCTCTGTTATCTCCTCATGACAGCTCAAATTTCTCAGCTTCTAGAACCCCAAACTATAAATAGAAAACCACTATCAATATTTTTATGCAGAATGTGAACCAGAAACTCTTATAAAACAGTCACAATGTCACTTGCCCACCACCTTCCATTTAAAAAAGCAATCCAGCATTATTCCATGCAGGTAGAATAATCTCATGCAATCCTTTCCATAATTCCTTTACCTTAATTTTATAATATCTAGCCTAATCCTGTCGGAATTATCCCATGTATGCAGTTTCACATAGTTTTCCTACAGTGATATATCACATTCACTGTTGTTGCAGCACATATTTACTTCTTGCTTGCCATAGGTAGCACTTAAAAAAAGCAAAAATCATTTCCAAAGTACTAACATCATATCCTTGCAAATGGCCTGAATATTCCCCAATACCATCTGATTATATGTAAGATGTGTGAGCCATGGCAAACACCATTGTCTTGATAAAAATTCCCACAGGCTCAAAGTATAAATACACTCAAATAGAAAAAGGGACATGGTTTCCTCTGGTGCTAAGCATTCTTAGTATGGACATGATCTTTCTTCTGTCACTTCAAGCTTCCAGTTAACAATGAATAACAAACCAGATTCAAGAAAAAGGATTAATGGATATTACTCAACATGGTTTTTGTAAGAATAGGTCATGTCTAACCAATCTGCTTCATTTTTTTGAACCTGTTTGTTCTGCTATTGATAATGGATTGTTGGTGGATGTACTATTTCTTGATTATAGTAAGTAATTTGACACTGTATTCCATAACATCTTAGTCTAACACCGTATTAAAATTGAACTCAAGCAGCATATAATTAATTGGATTATATCTTGGCTCCACAACAGGAAACAGAGAGTTGTTTTTCGAGGATTTGAATCTAGCTTTGGTAGCGTAACCAGTGGTGTACCTCAGGGTTCTGTTTTGTGCCCTATTCTTTTAATTATACTTTTATCATCCATTTGGACAGATAACTCCACATGGATATGCAAGTACACAGATGACTGTAAAATTGGCTCAATTATTTCAGATCACAACTCCTGTGTGCAATTTCAAGAAAATATTAACCAATTAAGTAACTGGGCTGAACAATCTCTTATGAAATTTAATGTAGAAAAATTTTAAATCATGCATATTGGACATAATAACCCAAAATACAAATACACTTTAAATAATCAAATATTGGAAATAACTTCTGAGAAAGAAGTGCGTGTTCTTTTCAGTAATGACTTAACTTTTGACTTACATACTAAACAAAAGGTCAAATACTGTCATACAATACTGAGTTGCATTCTCAAAAGTATTAAGAGTAGGGAAGCCAATGTAATTATTCCTTTATATAAATGTCTTGTAAGACCACATATGTAATATTGCATACAAGTTAGTGCCCCTCAAACAATAAAAGATGCAAAAATGATAGACAGAATACTAAGGAAAACTACCAAAAGAATTACAGGTATGAACAATCTAAGTTATTTTGAAAGACTGCAAAAACTTGGACTATATTCAATGAAATATAGATGGTTTAGAGGTGATCTGTGTCTAGCTTTTAAAACTATGAGTGATCCTTTTTTAAAGGAGACAGTAGGAATTATTACTAAGACAAAAAATAAACATACAAGATCTCATAATATGCAGATGACTGGAGGAAGAAATAACAGTGTGAAAAGAAATAAATGGTTTACACAAAGAATAATATCTAGCTGGAATACACTCCTACTGACTATTGTTGAGAGTGACACAATTGATACTTTTAAGAAACAAATCTTTATGGGTACTGCTAAATATGAATTCCACCCATAGGTTGGGTGGCAGGTTCTTCAATGGCAACTACCTGTTTGAACGTGTAAACCATACTATGAACCTCTGACATTAATTCTACCATATGTGCATAACCATAAGTTGTCCCACATACGTTGTGGAATTCTATCATTAGTTAGCTGTCTAAGTGCAAATTTTGTTCTGTCTGGGGTACACAATTTTTAATTCAGGTGTTGTGGTGTTTATTGTATTCAAGATTTGTTCATGTAATATAGAGGATAATGGCTGGGTTTATGCTGTTTATCTGTTTGTAATCACCTTGAGCAGTTGCCGTGCCGTGTTTGTAAACCTCGAAAGCATAGCTCGAGAGGTTTACTGTTGACATGGCAACTGTGAGAGGTGATTTCAATCTGGTAAATAGTGTAAACCCAGCCATTGTCTTTTATAGTGTATGGGTTTTTTTGCAGCTTAAGTAAGTGACTAAAAGCCCTTTCATTGTTGACCCAGTTGAAATCCCAGCATTGAATGCAGTTGGACAGCAGTCATCATGTGGTTAGGCATCAAGTGCATGGGACAGAGGTGTTGTGGGAAACATTTGTTTGCTGAGACTCGGGAATTTAGGATCACTGCAGGCTGTCTGTAGATATGAGTGGGGAGGTAAGAGACATAACAACAAGAGTACATTGCAATGTTTCTGTTTGTGTGGTATGTGACCATGTTTAAACTGCTGCTACCGATACTCAGTTCAAACCCTCTCCCATGACACATTCTAGGATTGAAATGCTGTCGATTGCCACTGATTCCATCTAGTAATCTCACCGATCTGATTTAGGCAAGCAAGGTTTACAGCTCTTACATCAGAACAATGAGATTACAAGAAAATTAAAAGATACCAGGCTATGTATTATAAGGGATCCCCATACATTATTGTTTTCTGTTGAGGGAGACAATATGTGATTTCTTAGTTTTCCAGAGATTCATTGTTTTAATAGATGGTTTGGATATCTTTGGTATTTACAGGGTAGGGATTATTTTTAATGGGTCCTCTATCCATTTTGCTAAAAAGTGTTTTAAAACTCGCAGAATCCATACCTGATCCAAAGTACTCTCATCATTTGCCAATTTCACTGTTGCTGTCCAAAATACTGTATGAAAAAAACACCACTGGATGAACCATTCTCAATCCTCCTTGTTTTTTTAATTAAATATATGAAATCCCTTTTTATAGGATTTAAATAGCTGCCCCACAACATCTGGAAAAATAAGCTAACAACTTGAGTCTCTAATTGTAATGGTAATGGACAGAACCAAGCTACATGTAAAAGTAGTGGCATAAGAACACGTTTAATAAGGACGACTCTTTTAAAGTTTGATAGCTGCCAGCTTTTCCACCTAATGACATTTCTTTCACATTTAGTAATAGCCTCCCCCCAATTCTTTTAATTGATTGATGGATGTCGATCAGTTACTATTCGGTCTGAGTAAACTCCATTTTCCTCTAGTTCATTGACTGCTCCTTTTAGGCCCTCAAGTTCCATGTAATAAGACCCTAAACACTCATTGCTCTGTAGAGAAAAGCATTCATGTGATTCATTGTAATTTTTCATGGCACAGTATCAGTGATGGAACATGCTATTCATGTCTGCTCATGTGCAATGAGGATGCATAATGCCCACCAATATATGGATTTAAAGTCCCTGATACCTGTGGAAACATATATTGCTGACAGCGATGATAACTTGTGTTGTTAACTTCTTGGTATGGGTATTGATGATAGAATTGTAAACGCAATGACAGCAAAATCCTACATTCATAGGCATGTGCCTCAAGAAAAACACCTTTCTGTTACAATCTTGTATTCCCATTCTCACCCCCTTAACTTTCCCAATCCCATCTCCTTGACAAAAACCTTGCATGGTGTGACATGGTAACACTTTGTGAAAATGCACATCAGTTTACAGTTAACCATTTGTTCCACTACACAATACATGGCATACTGTAATAATGAAATGAAAGGTGTATATATTTTTTCAGTTTGCTATGCCTTCTGGGTCAAGTGACATGCATTTATAAATTACATTTGCACTGTGATGTGTGAGAATGATTAGCCAATAGTTTTGCTTTCACAGTACCCGTCAATACTCACTTTCATAATTCATTAAACCACATAATGGGGTCATGACATGCTGTCATGACATTCACACTAACTGTACATAGTATGTGTATGTCACATGGAACACTAGCAAAAAAATTAGAGTTACAGATTCCAGATTAATGGCATTACACCACATCGATGAATGACATTCCTAGAAGGCATGTATAGCACATCATGTATTGTGTAAGACAAAAACATTCATCCATTCATGGTGTGACAGCATTATGTGGTACACCCATGTGGGACTGTATTATTAAACAGCACACATGAACAAAAAAACTGATTATCATTCTTACATGTAAAAGTGCTAATGTGATGTCAAAATGCATGGTGCTTGAATCTGGATGACAAGAAAAATAAAAAGTTATATTTAACTTTTATTACACTGTAGTACTCTTTCATATGGCCATTGGAAGAAATAATTAGCAGTCTACGGCAGTGCATTTTTGGTAACGGTTATAATACACTTTTTGCAATACTGTGTCACCATGCTATACCACCTAAATGAAAACATAGCAATGACAAACTTATGTGATGGTGAGGACATATTAGATCCTGTTTATCATCTGTCCTAACAGTGTACTCTGAAACGGCCTTTCTCTGTCATTATAACTCCTTTCTTTTTAATTTGTATTTATGCTCTGACCTGCTCCCTGCACTCTGCACCTTCATGAGTCACCTAGCCTGTGCCCTTGTTCCAGAGATATGCACTGTGTCATGTGCTGCAGATCAGGACAGGCAGGAACACTGACATGCAGTTCTGTAGCTCCATGTGCCTTGAGGGCAGTGATACATTTTAAGAGTTTTCCTGTCATGAAGTGCACCCAAAGCTCACTGCAGAGCCCTGATGATATTTGTCACAACCAAACCTTTTCCCAGCAGTGTGCTCACTGTAGCCCAGGCCTCTGCCTGGAGTCAGTTGAACAGCAAGCCGCATGCACCCTCCCTCCCTGGAGGAGACAAGCAGTACATGGGATGCTGAAGCCTCCTACCCCGGCATACTGTCAAGTGCTGCAGACTCTTTCCTGAACATGTGTCGGCAACATTGTGGGCTGTACTGACACTGCTGATCCTACAGGACACCTTATCATGACTCCATGTTTAGTGTGACATCACAATCACAGATGCCATGTAGTCATAAAAAGATTGTCAGGCCTGCCAGCAGGTGCAGCTGTAGGGTTACGGCTCGCAGTGCCAGTGTCCCAGATTCGGGAATGGACTCAGGCTGCTGGAGGACTGGCTGGGGGGAAGACGACTGAGCATCCAGAGGCTGCACTCCTCCTCCGGGTGGGGTGGGATGCATGTCCTGCCACTCTACTGCCACCTGGGTGACCACGGGTGGAGGTGCAGCAGAATTGCAGAAAGAAGGGAAGGGGAGGCATGGGCTGAGGGCTGGAGCACTCGCACATCATGATGTGTGCTGCCCCATGGCTCCCCAAGCATGCCAATGTCCTGTGGGAGGGGACAGAAAAGGCAGAAAATGGACCCTTGGATGCTGGCATAGATGAAGGATCTAGATCCCAGACACCATAACCCGGCTGTCATGGGAGACCGATCGAGATTGCCAGACACACACTCTAATGGACTGAAGGGGGATATGTGGGGTCCCCCTCCTCCCCACCCAGGGAGTAGGATGAGGCACCATGGAAGTGGATCTGGTGGCTCTCTGAGAGGTCTCGGGGTGGGCAGAGTAAACCTAAAACTCCCCAGAAGACAGCGGCTTCCAAGGTGAGAAGGGCAAAAAAAAAAAGAATTGCCAGCATTGTGTAAACTGCTGAAAAATTCATGACTGCAGCAACCCACGGAGACAGTCACAAACAAGACTTGTTGGAGTCTGAGACCCATTCTGCTTGTCAAGAACTTAAAACTTGACATGGCATGTAGGATATCACATTTCATTACACTGTATTTATGCTCAGTATGAAAATGAGGACAAACAAGGTAATGCTGCGACAATGCAAGGCTGAACTAGTGCTCCCCACAATGAGCAGCCAGTTCGTAATTTTAAATACAAGTCCAGACAGTGGTGTCACTTGGGCCTCCTTCTGCAGATTCAGATTCAGATAAATCCAGGATAATACCAGATGCATGCAAAATGAACATTTATTGAAGCAGGGAGTACCAGCAACACAAAGGGCTCCCTCTTGTCCACCCAGCACTTCGACTCCTCGTGAGTCTTCCTCAGGGGTGTGGCCCAGTCTTCTTGGGTATTAATCCAGCAAAAAGGATGGCCACAGATAGTTGAACATTTCCAGCGGGTGAATCATTAATTAATGGTTGGCTCCTCCATGTTTCATCAGCATCACAATCATCACATTTACGACATATAACCAACATTGCTCCCACCTCATATTCAAGTAGCATGATATTGTGTGAACTGGGTGACTGACAAGCATGACAGAACTTGAACAGCTGAATGAGTTGAGACTTGAAGACAATATATTTCCTGTCCTGAAATGGTGAAACAGCGCTGTCATCACTGAAAGTAAGAAGGACAAATTGTCAGACATGATGGCATTGATGATGAAAATCTTAAAGTAAATCATTGGCATGGAACTGTAACTGAACACAGTAATGATGGTAATAAAGTAAATCACCAAAAATGGTGATTACAAGTAACAGTGATATTGAAGTAACAAGTGCTGAATAGAGGAAGTGCAGATAACAGCCTCAGAGGAGAAAAGAGATCTGTGGGTTAGTACTCACAAGGGACATGAAGGTATCAGCACAGTGTAGGTGGGTGGCAGCAAGGGAAAAAAGGATGGTGAGTTGCATTGCTTGTGGTATCAACTCTGTAAAGGGGGAGGTCATCCTGATATTGCATAGGTCACTGATGAGTCCACACTTGCAGTACTGTATACAATACTGGTGCCTATACCTCAAAAAACGATGTGAGATTACCGAATGTGGTACCACACAGGGATAACAAATTGATCATAGGTCTACGGGAATTGCAGTACAAGGAAAGGCTGAAGGATCTCAACATGTACATGCTGGAATACAGAAGGGAAAGAGGAGGATGTGATAAAGGCATTAACAAAGTGAGGGAGGAGTGTTCCATTTAAAGGGGGGAAGGTCAGTAGGGGGCACAGTCTGAATTCATAAGGGAGAAGTTTTAGGAGGAAAATGAGGAGGCACTACTTCACAGCCAGAGTAGCAATGGGTTGAAACACAGTGCCAGATGAGTTATTAGCTCAAAGGACAGTGGATAGCTTCAATTGGTGTTATTACGGAGTCAAGGGCAGTGTTAGTACACACAAGAACACAAAGGGGAAGAAGGACCGGTAACGAGGAGGAATGGAGGGTTTTGGGTTAGGTTCTGGTGAAGCTGTAGTGATGTGAAACTAAGAGCTTGCTTAATCAAGCACACTTGATAGACCCATGTACCTTTTTCCTGTTGGTTATTTAGTATTTTCATATGGTGAGAGAGAAGCTGGAAAAGACAATTTGGAGCATGGAAGGGTTACAGAAAGAAAAACAAAAGGGCAATCTGGAGACGGTGGTGTCCTCAGGTGGTAAGGCCATAAAAAAAAAGGATGATGATAAGTAATAATGCAGGTACTGTGGGTGAAAAGCCCCCTGAGTTCATGCATTAATGGAAGACTGGTGCCCAGATATCATGGAAATAAAAGGAACATGTTCTACAAAGAAACCTTACTTGGCTCTCATCATAACATGGTTCACAATGTACAGATTTGACATACAAGGTCAAACAGGAGAATGAGTCGCTCTCTACATAACAGACTTGATGACAGCAATGTAAGTAAAGAGTAAATGGGGAGGAGAAGACGAGGCAGTGAGAGTCACCCAGGAGAATGGAGAAAGGATGATTAACTAAGCTGTTGGCTACAAACATGTCTAACAACATAGAAATGTTGACAGTGGATAAAGTATTAAGTGTATTAAGTGTACCAGAATGTGATTCTACTAGACCTTACTGTGTAGCCACTCCTCACTAACACCATAGGCCTCCCGTCACCCTCACTGTTGCCCTGCAGAAAAACATTTTTTTAAGGATCCCAGTGTTGTACTGGATACCACTTTCGCTGGCAATGCATTCCACACAGATACAACTATTTTTGGTTACAGAAATACTTCTCATCTTCCTCCATAATGTCCTCCATCATTTCTCGTATTATGGCCATGAGTGTCATGCCCCAGTATTTCATTTAACAGCCAGTATTCAACTGTGTTACACATATCTTTTTACATTTCTATCCCCAACAAGCATGTTCACTGTGGGAACATGCTGTCATCTGTGTATATGTTGGAACACAGAACTTAATTATATATGACAGCACAGTAATTATCACTGATTACACTGCACATAGTGATGCTCATAAAGACGTCATCCACTGTGATAACACATTGCACACCATGATGTGAGTAATGCAGCAGAGCAAACACCAAATCCATGCTTTCATGGTGAGACATTCTTACTGCCTGATTATGTCTCTTCACAAGGCCCCCCCCCCACCACACAAACATATTTATGTTGTTTGTTGCAGTCTTTTTC
Source organism: Neoceratodus forsteri (assembly GCA_016271365.2). Taxonomy (NCBI): domain Eukaryota; kingdom Metazoa; phylum Chordata; order Ceratodontiformes; family Ceratodontidae; genus Neoceratodus; species Neoceratodus forsteri. The sequence continues at coordinate 1,134,329,057 of CM028130.1, forward strand.
ATTTTTATCTATTTTGTTTCTATTGACTAATAGGGCCACACAGATGTGTGGAGGCATAAGCAAAGAAACACTCCTTTCCACACTATGTGAGATGTGTGCCACACACTGCAGTCGCACTACAGCCGCTATAGTTCAGAATACTGTAGTACATGCCAGTTGTCTGAAGTTCGAGGAGCGAACCAAGAAAGCTTAACACCCTGAACACCATGCTCACAGTTCCATCATTAGAAAACAAATCTGAAAGCACACAAGTTATGATCAGTGTATGGGCCTGCTGTCACACACACACTCTGTCAATTTTCACTTATTGTCACTTCTTTTAAATCATCATAGCACCATACTGTTTTATGTTGTCGCTAAAAAGAATGCCTGTGAGCCGGCCCGGTGGTGCTGAGGGTTGAGGCGCTGGATGCCACACCTCGCTCCACACCAGCGACCCAGGTTCGGGAGCAGACTCGGGTCGCTGGTGAGTCGGCCGGGGGGAGTTAGGCTTGAGCGTCCCATGACAGCTCGCTTAGTCCGGGGAGGGTTAAGACATCAGCCCAAACACTTGCCTGACTCCGAGCAGAGGCTCGGAGTACTGCAAGCCATTAATGTTAGGGGATGGGCTGCCTAGATACAGCGTGAGGTCGGCGCCTTGTGCCTTGACGTCAGGGGCCCTACGCTGTAAGGGGTGGGAGAGAAAAGCAGAAAAAATACCTGCCATCGCCGGGAAGATGGAGCCTCTGGAGACGTGTTCTCGATCTGCTCTTTCACTACCGATGGCCCTGGACCGACACAAGTTGAATTGATGGGGTAAGGGGGCTCTGCCCTATCCCTGCTCGGGGGGCAAACCGTAGCTACATGGGGTTCCAGAGGGTCATATGGGCAAGGTTAAAGGTAGAGGGATGTCTGTCTTGAGGCTTCTGAAGGGTCGGGGATGGCAGGCAGGGAGGTGGATAAACAGAGGGGAAAAAAAAAAAAGAATGCCTGTGTGTCCTGCAACAGTTACACCCTTACAGAAAGATAAGCGTGACACTAAACGGTTACCTTTCCATCTCACTGATGTCCATGTATGAAGGCTCATAATCTGAATCTTTCTAGTGAGTCAGTGCAGAAACACCTGTTGCCTCTGAGAAAGCTGTGGAGAAGGTAACATCCGCGAGCTTCAGTGGTGTAGGTTTTGCAACTCCACTGAAGGAAATTAACAAATCACATTGCACTGCAGCATCAACCATCACTTTCTCCTTGACACAAGTTTGTAAGGATTGATTTGTTGTAGTCTGGGTTCCTGATGGCAAATGGAAAAAAAAATTAATAAATGAAAAATACAAACATAATGTGACAGCAGCACAGTGAGACCTTATATGGTTCATCAGACACAAGTCAATGCAACATTCAGAACATGTGCAGCACATACAGAGGCACTATGTGATTGTCACCCTAACACTCACCAGTGCTGTGACCATTTTGTTTTCATGTGTATGAGTTGACCATAGTTCTTTCTGGCAGAGGGGGGAGTTGACCACAGTACTACATACCAGTCAGCTACAGTGTCACACAGATGTGAGGTAGTGTTGTATAGCTTTCGAGTGGCACATGGGGACAAATCTATGGTTCCAAAAAAAAATTCTGTGGGAGCAGGCATCAGAAAAGCAGTGAGGAGGATGTTGTAGCTCACTGCCAGGGCACAAGTGTGCCAAAAACAAGAAATGGGGACATACAGGGCAAATGTAACATAGACAGAAAGAGTGATAACCCAATGTTGCCAAAAACATCACTTGAGAATGTATGGTCAAGTACCACAAGATGGCTCTCAGGTATTTTCTCTGTTGACACCATGGTCCTGTTACACAGAGATCACACTTGTAAAGCAGAATAACAGAAAAGCACCCTCACAGGGCTAAGGTGATTGGCGAGACAGGGGTATGGTGAAGGAGGTAAAGGACATTAAAAAAAGAGAAATAGGAGTTATGACAATACTGGTGTCAATACCTAAAAATGTATGGTTTGTAGACACACTGTCAATATACTAATCATTGTGTACCCTCAACTTACCACGAGACCTACACTCAAAACAATTGTCTGTCTGCACCTTAACAGAAATTCCAGGAGGAGCCAAGGGCTGTTACTAGAAAGGTGCTGTTTGTGGTGTACAACTACAGACTGATGCAGCCCATTAGCACTGGATCACTGATGAACTATTCTGTTTTTTTAAAGACAGAATATTAGCCAGAGCACAAGTCGGGAGGTAACGAAGGGGTTGCTATGCAACACCCCTCCAGTACGGGACTTCCTACTTCCACATTGCTGCTACAAAGCCTGATCCATAGTGAGCAGTGGTGAGCGCAGAGCAGTGGTGACATGGGCAGAGGCCAGTGGCATCTAACGGCATCAATTGGGGAAAATGGAGAATACCGGAAGACTCTATAAGGAATCGTACATATATTCATCTCCTGGAAGACATAGTCAATAAAATGGATAATGTGTATGTGACATTACTTGGAGGGAAAATAGGAGTTAGGTGCTGTGTGTATAATAGATTTCAAATAAATGTGAATACTGAAATGTCCGAGACTATGTGTGAACAGTGTGTTGAACTTAAAGAATTAAGTATTAAAATAATAGGATTAGAATTATAAATCAAATGTTTTAAGAATGACGATGTTAGTAAACAACAGGTAAATGTTAAAGATTATTTGTCTCAAGAGAAAGGAACAGGGTCTGCAGGTAAAAGAAATAGGGATGTAAACGATGAATTGGAACCAATACCAACAGGGACAAAAAAACTAAAAAGGGGAGAAGGGCAATGCAATTTGAGATACCAATAAGTAATAGCATCTCTCCACGGAACAATTAATGGAAGATATTGAAATAGAAACTGATAATATATTAGGGATGGCCAAAGAAAGTTGGAATAATAAGGACATAAATGTCAATGTCAGGAATGAACAGATTGATACGGGTTAGGTACGAAATCCCGTGTAAAAAAATACTGAACAGTAAATTACCGTAGAAAACATCCCGAAATGCCAATTTCTTGATAAAGTCTAAATCCCGCTATGAAAATACAGAAAATCAGAATTTGCTGCTGACTGACCAGATGATTGACCTTGGTGTAATGGAGCATCAAGCAATGCAGTTAGCCACAGGCAGTGTAAAAGCTGGAACTGTGACACTTCGACCTGAGTTGCCAGTGCCTTCTTCTTTTCTTTTCTTGGGGTCATGCAAAAAAAGGGGCTACAGAATTCAGTTAGCCTCAGGCAGCATAGCATGTACAGTGTAAAACAAAGCTGCAACTGAACAGATGGATTTAATATGCTGCAGAGGGCTTTACGATGCTGCTCCTGTCCCGAAGATTTGAGGCCGCTACTGCCTGGAGTTTTGTGAGTCATTATTACTTCATTTACTATATTATTGCAATTTCTGTCCCTTTTTGTATGTCTCCAATCCCTGACCTAAGAGTTTACTGTTTACTGTTACTGATGCTGGATTTAGTTATTCATTTTTTTTTTCCTTCTGTATTTTGAACAATCGAGATTTATTTTTTGGGATTTCGTTACTTGGTAGTTTGCACAGCGGGAATTAGGACGGATCCCATTGATACAGTACTCATAGAACCTAAAGTGCTCAATAGAAATGTATATATACTAGCTGATTCAATCATTAGGTATACTGACCATACTATTACAAAAATCAGTAAGCATTCAGTAATTAGTAGTTCTTTTCCAGGTGCCGGAGTAAGAGCTATGATTACCATTACAAACAACTTAATGACAAAAGCACCTGAAAATTCATTGCTGCTGGTTCACATAAGGGCTAACGATGTAAGAAATTCTGAAGTATATGGCATTTTTAATGCTATCAATGAAATTCAAAGAAGAATTACAGAGAATAATTGTGAGTTAATATCTGAAATCTCGTCCATACCTAGGATTAACAACAGGATTAATACTAAAATTTAAAAAAATAATAATTGGATTGGACAATGGAATCTAATGAGGGGCATTAGATGTATAAAAAGTTGGGAGCTTCTTGAAAATCAAAGCACTATGTTCAGTCATGATAGGTTACATCTTAGCAGGTTAGGAGGAGATATACTGGGGCAATTGTTTTCAGAACAAATAAAAGAAGCTTTAAACTAGAGGTAGCGGAGGAAAGGGATTCATGTATTGGTACACACACACACACACCATTAATAAAAAAACATAAAATACATAAAGGGAGTAACACAAATACTAATAAGAAAAGCATAAAATTAGGAAGTATGAGTAGAAAAGAACATATTGGGGAGTTAAATATAATACTAACCAATGTGAGAAGTTTAAGAAATAAGATTGATGAACTGAAAACAATGTTATATTCCCATAAAATACAGGTGTGTGCTTTAACAGAAGCATGGATGCATGATGGCGATTGGGGGGCTGTTATTCCAGGATATAATGTATTTTATAAAAACAGAAAAGGTAAAAAGATGGGGGGATAGCTATATACATAGCTGATGACTTAACAGTACATGAAATAACAATGCAATCACCAGTTTCAACTGATGTAAAATTAATGGGGATAAGAATTGGTACTGATGTGAGTGGTATAATTTTAGGCCTTGGATATAGACAGCCTAATTTAAATAAAGAAGACAACGGTATGTTTTTGGCAGCCATTGATAATATGATAATTAGTGATGACTACATTCTACTTGGGATTTCAATTTCTCTACTATTAATTGGGATAGTCTATCAGTGTTTACAAATCAAGAAAATAAATGATTATGAATAATAGTTCAAAAGGGGTTGGAACAATATGTAACATCTAAAACTAGGGGTAAACATATATATTGGACCTTGTGCTAAGTAATTTAGTTTCAAACGTAATTAGCATTACTGTAATTGACTCTATTAGTGATAGTGATCATAATGTAGCAATGGTCCATGTCAAAAAGGAACTTAACAGAATTAGATGATTAACTAAAACCAAAAACTATAAGGCTGGTTATAAATCAATGAGACAGTATCTAGGTAGGTGGAATTGGAAAAAGGATTTGAATAAGTCAAATATGAATACAATGTGGAAAAAAAACTAAATCCATAATTGATTATTGCATTAAACAATTGGTACCAGAGGCCATTAAATATAATAAGAAAGGTAGAAAGCCAGTATGGTGGAGAAAAACAATAACAACCAGCATTACACAAAGAAAGAAAAATATTCAAAATATAAAAAGGAACAATCTGCATTGAACTGGGTAAATTATTAAAAAGAAGCTAATAAAACAAAAAGATTAATTAAGAAAGCAAAACAAAAGGCAGAAGAAAGAATGGCTACAGCTGTGAAAGATAATAAAAAAACATTCTTTAGTTATGTTGGGTCACTTAAGGGTAATCAGAGGGTTATATGGCCACTACAAACAGATGCAGGAGTTATAACTGATGAACAAAACATTGCTAACATATTTAATAGCTATTTTTTGAGTATATATTAACCTAAAGAACAGCAAAATAAATTGATAGGTAGAAAAGGAGAACCAGGTAGAATAATAATGGTAACAGAAAAGGATGTTTTGGACAAAATAAAAAAATTAAAATTTGATAAATCAGCTGGACCAAATGGAATAAGTTCAAAATTCATGAAGGAATTGAGTAGTGAACTAGTGGGGCCTCTCACTATGTTGCTCAATGAATCTTTGACCAAAGGCAAGACGCTTAAAAAGTGGAGAGAAGCCACTAGTACACCAATACATAAAAAAGGTGATAAAAAGATGGTAGAAAATTATAGTCTTATCAGCCTTACTTCTATCTGAACCAAAAGGTTGGAGAGTTTAATCCAAGAACATGTAACCATCCACATAAAAGAATATGGGTATACAGACATATCACAGCATGGTTTTAGTGCAGGATGATCTTGTCTGACTAATTTGCCAAGTTTTCTTGAACCAGTCAGTGTAGCTTTGGATAAAGGATTGCCT